>JALAZF010000078.1:7500000-8750000 GCA_022829125.1 Lathyrus tuberosus
TACCCTTAGGTCTAGGGTTTGAATCCCCCTCGCCCCAGACCTTTTGATTTTATTTTTTAAATCATTTTCAAAAGGATTTTTCATATATTATTTTCAATTTCCATTCTCTATCAGCCACACTCAAGTGGCTCAGATGGTAATATTTTAGACTCTCCTCCCTAAGGGTGCGAGTTCAAACCTTGGGAGGGTGATCTTTATTTTTTTATCACTTAATTTCTTCATTTTTCTTCACAAATTCATTCAATTCTTTCAATGATCAAATTTAATCTTTTTGAGCTAATTTTTTGCATATTCTTCATTTACCTTCCCTATTTTGGGAATTCATGAAAAAATGTTGAAAATAATTTTAATTAAATCATTTTTTATTAGGTTGAAAAGTGGTGCATTTTAAGTGTTTTATACCTTTAAAAATGACTTTCCTTTTATTATTTCCCTAACCTAATTGATCATGATTATTTATGTGGATAACATGCTTTATTTAAGTCTTGTTTAAATGTACATAACATGCTTGTCTTGACTTAAACATAATTCATACCATGTTTAATTAATTTTCCTTTTGAAAATACTTTTGATTAAATATTTAATTAGGGTTTTTACTTTGATTAAACTTTCAAAACATCTTTGTACATAGTTAGAGCTTCCACTTGAGTTTGGATTCCCCAAGATCTTGATTCAACCATGTTTAAATGATTTGTTCATATGTTTATCTCCATTTATGGTTTTTTATTACCCTTCATTATTCATCTGATCCTCGATTCATCTTGAACATACTACTTGAACCTTTTGTGATTGCTTCCATAGATTAAATCTTTGCTCACATGTTCAAGTATTTCTTTCATAAACTCTTACCATGATGAATATGTCTCTTTGTCTGATACTCATTCATATGTTGATATATCATGCTTAATCATTCCATGCTCATGTCATCCTCGATGACTACACTTCTTTAAAAGCTTAAAAAAATTTGTCTTGTTAAGTTTCTTGACATTTACAACACTTGCATAACTGTTGTTTTTCAATACTCATCCCTAGTTTAGACTCATTTCAAACTTTAGGATCATCTTCAACTACAACTTAGTTCAAATATTAGGTTTCCCTTGTTGAAGTTCCAACAATCAAACTAGCCTCCTCTTGGGCTTTATACAAGGAAACTTCACAATCAACCAGCCTCATCTTGGGCTTTGTACAAGGAAGTTAGACTTCAGACTCAACTCTTCAAAGAGTTAAGAATTCCCTTTTGGAGTCCTAAAGTCAACACATAGCCCCTTTGTGGCTTCAAACTTCAAACCTCAAGTCAAACCCTAGCCAGCCTTTGGCTACAAAAATTCAAATACAACACTCCCCAGAGATGAGATATGAATCATCTCCATGGAAGAGATATCTTTTATATTCCCTCACCAAACATAACTCAAACATTTCAAACTTTTTCCATTTAAGTGATGTAAGTGGCACACTTGTTGATTCAAAATCCAAGCTGGAGTCCTTCTCTTATTATGGTACAAAACCACTTCTTTCATTTTATGTGATGTAAGTGGCATACTTGTTGATTCTATATCCAAGTCAAGACCCCTCTCTTAAAATGCAAAGACTCATTTAAAGGAAGATGTGGCATTACTCTGTATTTTTCACATCCAAGTTTAAAGCCTCTTCCCTTATTCTCTTCTTTCTCAAAATGTTTGTGGTGAATAAGTGAGATATCTCCCTTAAAGATGACAATTTGTCTCTTTTCAAACCCAACAAATCCAATTCCACCCATTAGTAGGTGGAACTACGACCGCTCTGATTTCTCAACTTCCTTTTGAGAATACATAAGCATAAGATTGTGAGATCTTAGCGAGCACAGTAATAAATAAAACCTTTAGGTTCCTACACCTGTATCTTAGTTTATTTCAACTTACACTACAAAAACATCCAAAAACATTTCCACTCTTATCACTCACTCAAAACCAATCAACAAATTCTCATTACATAGTAAGTAACTCAAAACAACAGTAAACACAAATATATGCAAGAGGTTCATATAGGATACTATAGATACTTAGGGTGCTAATACCTTCCCTTTGTATAACCAATCTTGATTCCCGATCTATCAAGTGCATTGTTTTACATTGCACACACTCACGGGTTTATTTACATTTTTTTCCCTTCCCTCCTTTTGGGATAAATTAAAAGTTTACATTGTAAAAGGGTGAGTCTTTCGCGCGGCTACAATTAGCAGGGAAAGTGATTTCATACCTGGCCTTAGGATTGTGTCAGCCTCTAAAGTCAATCTCCAAGATATCCAGACTTGAGCCTCATCGAATCCCGACCAGACAAAGGTACCGATGTTTTCTGCTCTGGTTGGGAAGGTTTTGTCGTCGGCCTCAGGTTGGTATCACAAGTTCATAGTTAACATCGGGCATCGAGTAAGTGCTGAGGTGCATCCTGTGGATACCATAGGGCTTCCACTGGATGTACCTGAGGCTTCCAATATTTGCATAGTGAAAAAGAGGACCACTAAATATGCCCAACATGGAAAACCTTGAGCACCAACCGGAAGAAGACCTATCAGTATCTGTACTCGGCCTTCATCCAACACAACAGTTGGACAGATTCACCACAGAAGCTTCCGGGTCCTATTTTAGAAGGGAACGAACGAGTCAGAATCCCCCAATTTTTGGTTAAACAACCGAGTATCCCGAACTTGCAGGGGAAGCTCTAAATTTGAAAACATCGTTTTACCTCAACCCAGGGAAGAAGACCTTGGCGCACACAATATGGGTTGAACCTCTCACCGACCAAGGCCCCGACCCTCCGAGTCAGCCAAGCATCAGGCCACCCAGATATCACATTCAAGGGAAAGCGTATGGTACACACTTGCATACGGTCACAAGATTTATTTAATGTATTTTTAAATTTATTATATAATAGTGAAATAAAATACATATATACATTGAGTTTCTGCTTTTTTCCTTGTCCCTTTTTTTAGGACACCCAAAACATAAATGCACGTTGCAGCAAACTTTCATTCCCTAATTTTTACACCTAAGATCCCACCTCATTTACATCTTTACAATGAATTAAATTCATAAACTTGGTTATCCCTTAACCCCTTCATCTTTGGGTTTGACTTTGCAGAGATCATCAAACACCTCTTTGTGTATCCTTCATTTTTGTACTTATATGTTTTATAATTCACTAACCACTAATCAAAATAGAAAAAATATGTGTTGTCCCTTTTGTTTATTTTGCAAGGTAAGGTTTGGGATCAAGAGCATCAAGTGATTGTCTCCTCAACTAGGGTTTGATTTCCTCAAGTCAAAGTATGGTCAACCATTTATTTTCAAAGGCTATTCATCAAAGCATGACCTCTAATCTCAAATAAAAAGCTCTCAAGCATTGTTCAACTTCATTTGATCAAGGATACTTCAAAGTTTGATAGCTTGCTTCTCAAGAAATATCAAAGGTTCATTGCTTATTTCCATGCCTTCAACAAGTTTTCTCAAGCCATTGCAAGTGTCATCAAAGGACATTCAAAACTACATGATTTTGAGTTCATATGATCATCAATGTGACTTGAAATGTAAAAAAAAAGTCCGAGGTTGCAAGTTTCTACAAGGAGGTTTGACCAAAAAGTCAACATTTCTAGCCCAAGTTCAAGACTTCATAACTTCTTCATACTTCAACATTTTTTACTGCTTCTTTGGGAAAATGACTCTTCTTGACATCCCCTCCAACTTCTCTTTACAATTCAAGAGCCAATTATGTTTGGAAGTCCATCAAAAGTTTGGGGACATTATAGGCTATTTTGTAGACTTAGTGAAATTTGGCCTAAAATTCAAGTGATATTTGCCTAACTTCCAAAGATCATAACTCTCTCAATTTTCAACTTTTTTGGGTGGTTATTTTTTCCAATTATCCTATTTGATGCCTGTAACACCCCATTTTGATTATTTAGATGTCTGGTATTACTTTTATTTGTTGGCTTTGGTTGGGTGCGTGTTTGAGTGCGTGGGGAGTGATATTAATAATATAGAAATATTATTATTATTATTAGGATAATGGTATATTTCATGTTATTATTATTATTAGTATTAATATTGTTTTGGTTACTATTATTATTAAAATTATTTAGTAAAAATAGGACCTAATATAATTAAATGATTATTGGGTTAATGAGATTAGTGAGGGTAACTTGGTAATTAGAGCCTAATTAGTAGTAATTGGTAAAAGTTGGAATAGTAAGAATTGTAGAGATAGAAAGAGAATAGAGAACCAAGAGAAGAGAAAGAACAAGGTGTGCTAGGGCTTGGATCATCTTCCCCAATTGTCAATTTTCGCAGGAAATTAAGCAATTATTCGAGGTAAGGGGGGAGAAACGGGTTTAATATTGGTGTTTATCTCATGATCGGGTAGTGGGGAGTCCTTAACCCCGTAGGAATTTGTATGAAAATATTGTGTTGATGAATTGTTGCATACGTCTGATCTGATAAGGAAGTTGTGTTTGAATCGATCTATGATTATGAGATTTTATGCTGTTGTTGCTGTTGTATGAACGTATCTGTTGTTGTTGATTCAGATTGGGGGAAACGATTTAAGATTTTAGGGTTGTAATTGATGTAGTAATCATAAGATGCAAGTGAAAGAAGGAAAATAGGACCTAAAATCAATGTAGAAATGATTATAGGACTGGTTAGAAGTGGAAACATGTGAAAATCATAGCAGAATGCAGAATAGGGAGGTCTCTGGTGAAATGCGTAATAGATCTGGCCATACGCGTATGGGGCTAGGCCATACGCGTATGGGAGTGAAGGGAAATGGGCCATACGCGTAAGGGCACTGGGAAGTACGCGTAAGAGAGAACAATACGCGTATGGCATTGGAATATGGTAAACTCAGTGAGGAAACGTCTCTGTCCGTACGCGTACGACATAAGGCAGTACGCGTATGGCCTTGGGCACTGTGAAGAGATACGCGTAACAGATGGAGCCTTACGCGTATGGATGGGCGGAGAATTGAGGCATACACGTATGACTTGGGTCCGTACGCGTATGAGCTGGCAGAGTGTAGGATTTTACCGTTTTGGCGATTCTTCTCCCGTTTCGCACCCGTTTCGATTTCTAACGGTTTGAGAGGTTAAGGGTAGAAGTCAGTTGTTGAGAAACGATAATTTGGTGATGAAAATAATCAGTTTAATAATTTTTAATTAATTAATTAATTAATTGAGTAGTTGGTGTGTATGAAGTAAATGGTGTAATGTTGCGTTGTTGGTATGTATGGTGTGATCAGGAGGATCGTGTGCATGTATCTATGTCGTATACATGTGTTTATATGCATTTGGTGTCATTGCATTTCATGGTGATTAATGGGATGGATCGTTGCTCAGGAGGAGTGTATGCGATTCATCTGTACTCCTATATGGAGAATGGTGGGGATATATCATTGCCAAGGAGAGGTGTATGTGATCTATCCGGGTTCGATTGAATGAACCAATGAGTCGGTACCGCATGCATGGTGTTGTGTTGCATTTCATTATTATTTATTGTTGTTGATGATATTGGGCAGTAGGCCGTATTTGATAGATGATGGTGCTTGTGTATGGTGACTACCTGTTTATCATGTATTTATTCACCTATAATATTTGAACGTGATTTCTCACCCCTTTGTTGTTGTTGTGTATGTGCTTCTTCGGAAGTACAGATAATCCAGGTACTTAGGTAGCTTGGATATTGGTGTTGCTGATCGAGTCTATAGGAGTGCTCTGATACGTAACACGGGAACTATTTGGGGATTTTAATTGATTTGTTATTTGTTATTTCTTTCATTTGTTACGTATCATATTTTGGTGTATTTTTGGTGAACCACGCATTGATGTGGAATATTTTATAAGTTGTTGGCAGATGGCCGTGAGTTGAGTTAATAAAACAATTTCCGCTATTTTATTTAATAAAGGAGTTATTTGGTGGATTTGAAATGTGACATTCCACTTTTGGTGAAAAACTCTGATTTATCTTTAAGATTTTGCGCTGTATTTTAAATTGGGAAAGTGGGGTGTTACAATTGGTATCAGAGCAGGTCGGTCCATCCGGCCAGTGTAGTAGTTGAGTCTGTCCTTAGAATGGGAGTTGATTTTGGTGTTCTAACCTTGTGATGATTGTTGTCCAGTATGGCAGGAAGGAATGATGCTGCTCTTGCTGCTGCTATGCAAGCCATGGCACAAGCTGTAGAGAATGCCAACCAGGGTGGAGGTGCTCAGTTTCGTGACTTAGCACAGTTTCGGAGTAACAAGCCGCCTACATATGAGGGAGGTATCTTGGACCCAGAGGCTGCACAAAAATGGCTGAAGGTTGTGGAGAAGATCTTCAGGACCATGGGATGCAGTGATGCTCAGAAGGTACGGTTTGGTACTCACATGCTGGAGGGAGAGGCTGAGGCTTGGTGGGACAACAGTCGTCAGAGATTGGAAGCTGCAGGTACTGAGATTACTTGGGCTGTGTTTCAAGCTGAGTTTCTGGAAAAGTATTTTCCGGAAGACATCCGTAGTGCTAAAGAGGTGGAATTTTTGGAGTTGAAGCAGGGTGACAAGACAGTTGCTGAATATGCTGCAAAGTTTGAGGAGCTGGTTCAGTATTGTGCTCATTATAATACTGAAGAGGCTATGACATCGAAGTGTCTGAAGTTTGAGAACGGGTTGCGTCCCGAGATCAAATTGGGTATTGCTTGTCAGAAGATAAGAAACTATCCAGAGCTGGTGAGCAGAAGCAGAATTTATGATAATAACAGCAGAGCCAGAATTGCTCATTACAAAGCTGTAAATGAGAAGAAAAACATGCAGAGATTTGGAGGTACTCCTTACAGTGCTCCAGCTGATAAGGGGAAACAGAAAACTGATGGGGGGAAGAAGCCAAAAGAGAGGGGAGCAAGTGCTGATACTCTCAAGTGCTTCAAATGTGGTGGCGCGTGTCACCGTGCGAATGACTGTCAGAAAGAGGTGAAGAAGTGCTTCAAGTGTGGCAAAGCAGGTCATGTCATAGCTGATTGCAGAGCCACTATGCCTACTTGTTATAACTGTGGTGAGAAGGGTCACATCAGTACTCACCGTGAGAAGCCGAAGAAGTCTCAGGCGTCTCAATCTGGTGGGAAAGTGTTTGCTTTGGTGGGAGCTTAATCTACTGATGAGGAGCATTCCGTCAAAGGTACTTGTTTTATTAATGATGTTCCTTTGATTGCTATTATTGACACGGGTGCAACGCACTCGTTTATTTCTGTTGAATGTGTGAAGAGATTAGGAATTGTGTCGTCGACTCTAGAGCAGAGGATGACGATTGAAACTCCTTCTATTGGTTCTGTGGTTACTTCTTTGGTGTGTTTGAAGTGTCCGCTGACCGTATTTGGTAAAGATTTCAGAGTGGACTTGATTTGTTTGCCACTCGGTAATCTTGATGTTATTTTGGGGATGAACTGATTGGAGTTCAACCGTGTGTATATTGATTGCTTCAGGAAGACGTTACTGTTTCTTACTCCTGAAGAGGAAGCATTAGCGGATTCGCTATCTAGCAAAGAGTTGAGGGCGTTGTTGGAAGATGAAGCGAAGCTGTTTGCAGTATTTGCCTCGTTGTCTGTTGAAAGCAAGACTTCAGTTAATGAATTGCTAGTAGTTAATGAATTTCCTGAAGTGTTTCCAGATGACATCACAGAATTGCCTCCGACGAGGGAAGTTGAATTTGCTATTGATCTTGTACCAGGTACCAGACCTATCTCTATGGCACCGTACAGGATGTCGGCATCAAAGTTGGCAGAGTTGAAATCTCAGGTCGGGGAACTGCTCGATAAGAAGTTTATCAGGCCAAGTGTGTCGCCGTGGGGAGCTCCAGTGTTGTTGGTGAAGAAGAAGGATGGTAGTATGCGTCTGTGCATTGATTACCGTCAGTTGAATAAAGTGACCATTAAGAATAAGTATCCACTCCCTAGGATTGATGACTTAATGGATCAGCTGGTAGGAGCTCGTGTGTTCAGCAAAATTGATTTGAGGTCGGGTTACCATAAGATTAGAGTCAAAGAAGGTGATATTCAGAAGACTGCTTTCAGAACTCTCTACGGACATTACGAATATGCAGTGATGCCTTTCGGAGTGTCTAATGCGCCGGGTGTGTTTATGGAATATATGAATCGTATTTTCCATTCTTATCTGGATCAGTTTATTGTGGTGTTTATTGATGATATACTGATTTATTCTAAGTCTGACGAAGAGCATGCAGGTCACTTGAGAATTGCATTGCAGGTGTTGAAGGATAACAAATTATTTGCAAAGTTCTCGAAGTGTGAATTCTGGTTGAAGACTGTGAGTTTCTTAGGCCATGTTATTTCTGGTGATGGTATAGCGGTGGACCCCTCTAAAGTAAGTGCAGTACTTCAATGGGAGGCTCCGAAGACCGCAACGGAGATTAGAAGCTTTTTGGGTCTGGCAGGTTACTATAGAAGGTTTATTGAAGGGTTTTCTAAATTGGTGTTGCCATTGACTCAGTTGACCAGGAAGAATCAAGCTTTTGTCTGGGATGCCACCTGTGAGGAAAGTTTTGAGGAACTAAAGAAGAAGTTGACTACAGCACCAGTG
Source organism: Lathyrus tuberosus (assembly GCA_022829125.1). Taxonomy (NCBI): domain Eukaryota; kingdom Viridiplantae; phylum Streptophyta; class Magnoliopsida; order Fabales; family Fabaceae; genus Lathyrus; species Lathyrus tuberosus. The sequence goes on from JALAZF010000078.1 coordinate 7,508,594, forward strand.
CTAATTTTACCAAGTCCGAATGATTCTTTTGTAGTGTATTGTGATGCATCTAAGATGGGATTAGGCGGTGTGTTGATGCAAAATGGCAAGGTAGTGGCTTATGCTTCACGGCAATTGAGGGTGCACGAGAGGAACTATCCTACTCATGATCTTGAGTTAGCTGCAGTGGTGTTCGTGTTAAAGATATAGAGGCATTATTTGTATGGGTCGAGATTTGAAGTGTTTAGTGATCACAAGAGCTTGAAATATTTATTCGACCAGAAGGAATTGAATATGAGGCAGAGAAGGTGGTTAGAATTCTTGAAAGACTATGACTTTAATTTGAGCTACCATCCGGGAAAAGCTAATGTGGTGGCAGATGCTCTGAGTCGGAAGACAATTCATATGTCTGCGTTAATGGTGAAGGAATTGGAATTGATTGAACAGTTCAGGGATTTGAGTATGGTTTGTGAAACTACACCAGGAAGTATCAGGTTGGGTATGTTGAAGGTGAATAATGACTTTTTGGATATGATTAAGGAGAAGCAGAAGCTGGATGTGAAGTTGGTAGACTTGATGCCTACAGGAGGAGAGGATACTGATAGTGATTTCAAAGTTGATAATGTTGGTGTGTTAAGATTCCGGGGCAGAATTTGTGTGCCGGATAATGAGGAATTGAAAAGGGCAATTTTAGAGGAAAGTCATCGGAGTAGCTTAAGTATTCATCCGGGAGCTACAAAGATGTACCATGATTTGAAGAAGTTGTTTTGGTGGTCCGGTATGAAGAAGGACATAGCTCAGTTTGTTTATGCCTGTTTGACATGTCAGAAGTCAAAAGTGGAGCATCAGAAACCTTCGGGATTGATGCAACCGTTGGAGATTCCAGAATGGAAGTGGGACAATATTGCTATGGATTTTGTAACTGGGTTGCCGAATACGGCGAGAGGCTTTGATGCTATTTGGGTAGTGGTGGATCGACTTACGAAGTCCGCACATTTTATACCAATTAACATCAGTTTTCCATTGTCGAAGCTGGCGGAGATTTATATCAGGATAATTGTGAAGTTGCATGGTGTTCCGTCGAGCATATTGTCGGATAGGGATCCGAGGTTTACTTCAGAATTTTGGAAGAGTCTGCAGGAAGCCTTAGGTTCTAAGTTGAAGTTGAGCTCGGCTTATCATCCACAGACCGATGGTCAATCAGAGAGGACCATTCAGTCGTTGGAGGATTTGCTGAGAGCCTGTGTATTGGAAAAAGGTGGTGTGTGGGATACTCATTTGCCATTGATTGAGTTCATGTATAACAACAGTCACCATTCTAGCATCGGAATGGCACCTTTTGAAGCTTTGTACGGTAGGAGGTGTAGAACACCACTGTGTTGGTATGAGACAGGTGAGAGTGTGGTGCTTGGACCAGAAATTGTGCAACAGACTACTGAGATAATTCAGATGATCCGTGAAAAGATGAAGACGTCTCAGAGTAGACAGAAAAGTTACCATGACAATAGGAGGAAGGAATTGGAATTCAGTGAAGGTGACCACGTATTCCTAAGAGTTAACCCAGTGACCGATGTGGGTCGTGCTTTGAAATCCAAGAAGTTGGATCCTAAGTTTATTGAACCGTATCAAATCTTGCAGAGAGTTGGTGCAGTTGCTTATAGAGTGGCGTTGCCACCGGAACTTTCGAACTTGCATGACGTGTTCCATGTGTCGCAACTTCGGAAGTATGTTGCAGATCCGTCTCATGTGATTCAGAGAGACGAAGTTTAGATCAGGGAGAATCTTACTGTTGAGACGATGCCGTTGAGGATCGAGGATCGTAAGATGAAACAACTCAGAGGAAAGGAGATACCTCTGGTGAGGGTGGCTTGGGGAGGTGCTGCAGGAGGCAGTGTGACCTGGGAATTGGAAAGCAGGATGCGAGAGTCGTATCCAGAATTGTTTCCATCAGGTAATTTTCGAGGACGAAAATAATTTAAGTGGGGGAGAGTTGTAACACCCCATTTTGATTATTTAGATGTCCGGTATTATTTTTATTTGTTGGCTTTGGTTGGGTGCGTGTTTGAGTGCGTGGGGAGTGATATTAATAATATAGAAATATTATTATTATTATTATTAGGATAATGGTATATTTCATGTTATTATTATTATTAGTATTAATATTGTTTTGGTTACTATTATTATTAAAATTATTTAGTAAAAATAGGACCTAATATAATTAAATGATTATTGGGTTAATGAGATTAGTGAGGGTAACTTGGTAATTAGAGCCTACTTAGTAGTAATTGGTAAAAGTTGGAATAGTAAGAATTGTAGAGATAGAAAGAGAATAGAGAACCAAGAGAAGAGAAAGAACAAGGTGTGCTAGGGCTTGGATCATCTTCCCCAATTGTCAATTTTCGCAGGAAATTAAGCAATTATTCGAGGTAAGGGGGAGAAACGGGTTTAATATTGGTGTTTATCTCATGATCGGGTAGTGGGGAGTCCTTAACCCCGTAGGAATTTGTATGAAAATACTGTGTTGATGAATTGTTGCATACGTCTGATCTGATAAGGAAGTTGTGTTTGAATCGATCTATGATTATGAGATTTTCTGCTGTTGTTGCTGTTGTATGAACGTATCTGTTGTTGTTGATTTAGATTGGGGGAAACGATTTAAGATTTTAGGCTTGTAATTGATGTAGTAATCATAAGATGCAAGTGAAAGAAGGAAAATAGGACCTAAAATCAATGTAGAAATGATTATAGGACTGATTAGAAGTGGAAACATGTGAAAATCGTAGCAGAATGCATAATAGGGAGGTCTCTGGTGAAATGCGTAATAGATCTGGCCATACACGTATGGGGCTAGGCCATACGCGTATGGGAGTGAAGGGAAAGGGGCCATACGCGTAAGGGCACTGGGCAGTACGCGTAAGAGAGAACAATACGCGTATGGCATTGGAATATGGGAAACTCAGTGAGGAAACGTCTCTGTCCGTACGCGTACGACATAAGGCAGTACGCGTATGGCCTTTGGCACTATGAAGAGATACGCGTAACAGATGGAGCCTTACGCGTATGGATGGGCAGAGAATTGAGGCATACGCGTATGACTTGGGTCCGTACGCGTATGAGCTGGCAGAGTGTAGGATTTTACCGTTTTGGCGATTCTTCTCCCGTTTCGCACCCGTTTCGATTTCTAACGGTTTGAGAGGTTAAGGGTAGAAGTCAGTTGTTGAGAAACGATAATTTGGTGATGAAAATAATCAGTTTAATAATTTTTAATTAATTAATTAATTGAGTAGTTGGTGTGTATGAAGTAAATGGTGTAATGTTGCGTTGTTGGTATGTATGGTGTGATCAGGAGGATCGTGTGCATGTATCTATGTCGTATACATGTGTTTATATGCATTTGGTGTCATTGCATTTCATGGTGATTAGTGGGATGGATCGTTGCTCAGGAGGAGTGTATGCGATTCATCCGTACTCCTATATGGAGAATGGTGGGGATAGATCATTGCCAAGGAGAGGTGTATGTGATCTATCCGGGTTCGATTGAATGAACCAATGAGTCGGTACCGCATGCATGGTGTTGTGTTGCATTTCATTATTATTTATTGTTGTTGATGATATTGGGCAGTAGGTCGTATTTGATAGATGATGGTGCTTGTGTATGGTGACTACCTGTTTATCATATATTTATTCACCTATAATATTTGAACGTGATTTCTCACCCCTTTGTTGTTGTTGTGTCTGTGCTTCTTCGGAAGTACAGATAATCCAGGTACTTAGGTAGCTTGGATATTGGTGTTGCTGATCGAGTCTATAGGAGTGCTCTGATACGTAACACGGGAACTATTTGGGGATTTTAATTGATTTGTTATTTGTTATTTCTTTCATTTGTTATGTATCATATTTTGGTGTATTTTTGGTGAACCACGCATTGATGTGGAATATTTTATAAGTTGTTGGCAGATGGCCGTGAGTTGAGTTAATAAAACAATTTCCGCTATTTTATTTAATAAAGGAGTTATTTGGTGGATTTGAAATGTGACATTCCACTTTTGGTGAAAAACTCTTATTTATCTTTAAGATTTTGCGTTGTATTTTAAATTGGGAAAGTGGGGTGTTACAATGCCCTCTATAAGTTTGTTTCAAGGAGCAAAGGCCAATTATGCTTGGAAAGTCATGAAAAGTTTTTAAAAAAAGAATGGGCACTAAAGGTCAAGTGTAGAAGATTTCCCAATGGTTTGAACATGGCCCCATGGAACTGAATTTTGGTCATGATCAGTTTTGCAATTTTATTCAATTCTCAATTTGAAGCCAATGTTTGCACGTGGTTAGTACCTGATCATGTTAAGTGATGATATGTGATGCAAAACGACCTAAAATTAGAGGATTGATTGAAGACTTCTTCCTCTCCGAGTATTAGGATGCTCACTTTAGAGTGTGTAGTCTCGATACTCGTCTTTCAATACGAAGACGTGGCTATATTCGCCACACCATTTTTCAAAACAAATCTTTTGAAATAAAGATTTGGGGTACTACCTGCAGGGGTTCCTATCTAAGGACTTATTTCACCCCTAAAATTAATCTTCACCAATCAAATGTGACATCTTACCTCAATGGCGAAAACTTAAGCCTTTCCAAAAGGGTACGTTATTTCCATCTTACCGCATAACAGGTTAAATCATAAGTCTCCTTGCGTGCGAGCGGTAAAACCTATTGCTAGGATGTGAACGTTAATGTTGTCCACTAAAAGCAACAAGCTTGTGGTTCCCCGAACTACGGGCGCTCTAATTCTTCATTGGTCAATGAAGATACATAGGCACAAGATTTCTAGATCTTGACAAGAAGCCTTCTTCCATAATCTTCTTTTTTTTTCTCCTTTAGTTCCGCGAACTACGAGGCTCTGACTTCCTCATTGCACCATGAGGGTGCGTAGGCACGACGGCCCCAATCCTTGGCGAGCACTTTGTTTCTAAACCCTTTTCTCTTCCTCTTAGAGCATTCTTAGAAAGCAAGATATCCTTAGCAACATCCTTACTTATAAGACAAACGAATGGTTCCCATCGAGTACGATGGATGTGAGGGGTGCTAACACCTTCCCTTTGCATAACCGGCTTCTGAACCCATCTCTTGGTCGCGAGACCATCTTATCCTTTCTCTTGGGGTTTTCTCGATATTTTCCTTTCCCTTTTGGAATAAATAAAGTTCGATGGCGACTCTGTGTCTTCGCCGGTTTTTTCGCGTAGCGACACCGGTCTAAGTTACTAGCAACCTTATTCAATGCTGCAGGTCCTAATGAATTTCTATCTAAATTAAAAGAAGTTATTTTCATTTTGTCTGACAATGAAAGTGGGTTTAGTACCTCTGACAACTTGAATGAAAATGAAGACGACTGTTATGGTATTACTGATCTTGATGGTTAAAGTTTGAAGATAAGATTTGAATTACTGATTTGACTCGTTGAAGATAAGATTTACTAAAGATTATGTCAGAAGATAAGTTTGAACTACTTTTAGAAATAAGATTTGTTTTGATATCACATTATCTTTGTTGTCATGTATTATTATAGGCCAAGCGGGCCACCTTATCGCATTATCTTTGTATTATCTTTACTTTTTCTTTTGGCTTTGTCGGCCACGTACCTTAAAATGTTTGGTTGTTTTCAATTTTATTTCAAGTCCGTCTTGTACCATTCTATATATAAGAGAATGAAGATTTTCATAAAGGGCATTCGAACTTGGAACCTCTCAAGTGAGACACCCTGAAGTCTAAGAACCTCTTATAATCTCTTGTTCTTGTAACCTCTTGTAAGTATTTTGAAATAAAATCATGTTGTATAATAGTTTCGTTCTTATTTCCACATTTATCTTAACAACTCTGATTATTGAAACTATTATTTTCACTATTATCATTCTTACTTTAATTTTTTCAAGAATTATAAAGATTTTAAAGCTCTGGAGAAAGAGCGACCTTTTGCTGGCGGTTGGCCCCAATCGAACGGAGACCAAACTTTAATGTTCTCATGATTTAGGGGAAAGAAACACGATTTTAATTTTTAAAAAAACCAATTTAACTTGTTATGAAAATGCTTAGAGCCAGTTTGTTTTAGTTTTAATTTTTTTTTGTATTTTTAAAAATGATTTTTATTAAAATGTTTTTTAAATTATTAAAAGTTTTTTCAAATTCATTTTTTATAAATTAAAAAAATTAATTTTAACATTCTATAATATAAACATGCATTATTAAAGATTAAAATAAAGCCTTAATCGCATTTTTTTTTTCCAAAAAATTATATCTTAAAAATGATTGTTTATGAAATAATAAAATAACATTTATGAATAATTATTTAAAACAGCTTTTCATTTGAAACTTTAATTAAAAAATTCTTTATAATTTTATTAAAACAAAAATATGTTATGGAAATCATTTAAAAAAAAAAAGAACTATATACAATTATTTATATAAGAGAAACTAGCGTCCAGACGGGTACGTGAGTGTCCGTCTATCTGCTTTTTAAAATATCCACGCACGTAAAATATAAATTATATTATTATTTTTTTAATTATTATTTTATTATTTATTATTTATAAAATAATAATAATAGATAATAAAAAAATAATAATAAACCGTCACATAACCACCATTTATTAAAAGAAAAATTAAAATTAAAAATAAAAGCTAAAAAGGTTTCCTATATAATTACGCATCTGAATCAGGCGGAAAATCAATTATTGCTTGAAAAAAGTATTGAACAATATTGAAAAATCTCATGTTTGGTCATTTTATCTTTGAAGTTCTACAATAACGTTTGTCTTGTCTTGTTACTTCGTTGTTTAGTATAGACAGACACCTTCCTTGTTTGGCTTTATGTCATGATCATCACACACTTGGACACATAGCACAATTGATTCGGGTGATTTTTTCTAGGTGAAATATAATATTGTAATGTTCTTATGCCAACATGAAAAGGCCAAGGAACACACCTCACCTCAGTTATCTTGTAACTTGAATTTATATATGTTTGAAATCCAGATAAAAAAGCAGGTCATAGTATAGCGGAAAGACGTCTGACCAGTAAGTTAAGCATTTCAGCATTCAAATCAACAATAGAATAAGAAACTTAGAAACCATGAAAGAATGAGACTAAATTTGAATATATGAGAATGACGCAACAGTGCGCCATGGATTGCAATTAGCCATCCGATTGATCTGGGCTGTTAATAATGCTTCATTGTCGGAACTAGTTGCTCTCGGCAAGGATAGAGGAACATCTATTCTCACATGTGTTTCCTTGCTTTGATTTTGGGCATTGCGGTCCAGAACACTTAATAATTTAGAGTCAAATTTTAATAGAGCACACAGCCCTCAAGCTTATTCTAAGATATAAGATTTCTACAGACATTGATACACATCTAGTTCCTCATGTATTATTTATTAATAACTGTTCAAACTTAAAATACAGTATGTCAAAATGAACCATCAAACATAACATACTACATAACAAGGTTTGAACTTCAAGTTCTCACAAAGCAAAGAAAAACTAAAAACCACACAAGAGAAAGGTAAAAGCTCAATCTTCTTGGCCCAAAAGAGTGAGAAGGAGCTTCTTGTAATCTCCAGAGGTTTCCTTAGCCACAACATGCTCAAAAGGAACACTGTTTCTTTTGTGATAAACTTCTGAGATGGTTTTCAGATCATGTTGAGCCCTGCTCACGATCACACGGGTGAGCGCATCCTCGTCGGTTCCAATCTTCTTCACGGCATCTCGCACCACCTATAACAAGATCAGAAAATGTCAAGTTAAATAACTTTTAGTTTCCTTATAACCATCTGATACCATTAATGATCTGGTTTTAAATTGCAGTCTGCAACTACAATTGCAACCGAATCAGACCACAATTGCATTATGAACTAAATTCATAACATCAAAAACTCAATTTACTTCCTATGTAATGAAAAATCTTAACATCAAATGATCTATAAGGGTCTATTTCTAACACGTCCCAATTCACATTGTAACAGCCGCAATGCACATCAGCACAAACTACAATGATCACAGTCGTAACAATTATTCAAAACCATGGTATCTGAGGCAGGAGTCACGGAAAAAAGAAGTGAGTTATACCTTTTCATAGTACTTAACATGATCGTTGAAGGATCGAATGGTGGTATACAAAGCCTTCTGAAAATCATCAGATCCTTCATCCAACAGCTTCTGTAAAAGATAAAATGAACACAAATTCACACAATGCATTGCATCAGAATTTTACATTACTCAATTTCATTGCTGTGTCTGTCTTTTAGATTTTTTTGCTATACCTTAGTAATTGAAGTACCATGAGTCTCTCTGTAACGGTTGAAAGTTGCAATCAGCTGAGCCTTACTCCTTGTAGTCAATATCCTGACAGCTTCTTCTTGGCTTCCTTTCTTCTCTTTCACAGCCTCATGAAGAATATCAGCCTCACTTTGTGCCAATCTTGCATTCACATCATCACCAACATACCTAAATGCAGTCACCAACCCTACTAAAAGCTGCTCAAAGAAATCAACCACAAAATCTCATCAGTACAATCAAAAACATCGCAAACACTAAACCCTAAATTCTAAACTCTGATTTAAAAGCCTAGATCGGAAAAAGTACTTGCCTGTCGAAGATGACCGGAGGTATGAGTAGCCAAATCCTCTTCTAAGGAGTGCTTATAGCGCTTGATATAAGCGCGTCTCACATTAAAAAGCTCTTCCGGGGAGAGAATTGCAGCAATTTCAACAACCACATTGTAGTTCTTACCACTCTTGAGAGCAACATGGGCCAAAACAGCATCACGATCAGCTGGTTCCAAGATCCAACGGTACACAGCTTTCTGTTTGATTGATAAAGTTAAACCACATTTCAAAATTCATCAACACATTCAAAAAAAAGTTCACAAAACTACTTGGTAAATAAAGTTACCTCAAAATCTCCTTTGAGTTCAGATTCCAAACGTTTGATAAGATCCTCTTGGTAAATTTCTTCATAAGCTCTTCTGATTTGTTGAATCTGATGAGAGTTTCTATGACCAAGAATTGTTATCACTGTTTTCTCATCGGTACCCCAACCTATACAAATTTCATCATTAATTTAAATACTATATGATATTTTTCAGATTCATCAACTATACTAATAAGTATGAAATTTTGTCACATAATTTCATCACAAAATAAATTTATAAAAAACAAAAAATTAACATTGATCAAACCTTCAAAAGCCTTTCTTAGAGATTCAGCATCTTCTTGGGGAGAATGGTTGCTAGGAGCAATAAGAGTAGCCATAGTTGAATGTGTATTTTCTATAGGACTAGTACTAACTAAGATGATGTGATGAAGAAAACTATGTCTATAGCTCTTCTATTTATAATACTATGTAGACAAAAAAATATTTATGGATATTCAATAAAATTAGAATGATAAAGAAAACTAATTAATTAATTTTATTCTGGTTCAACGGTGATAAATTTTTTTAGTCATTATTATAAAAAAAAATTTTTTTTCATTTTTATATTTATTAAATGGTTCATTTATTTGACCTCAAATACAGACCACATGCATCAACTTTAAAAATAAATATTTATTTATTGTAATGAATTATAGATTTGAATTTGTTGAATTCTAGGAACTAGAACCCAGATGAACGTGGACAAAAATTAAAAATAAAAATAAAAAACATATTTTTCACTTATGAGAATAATTGATATAATTTATATATATATATATATATATATATATATATATATATATATATATATATATGTGGTATCCGACTAATTAGACCGACTAATTCATATAGAAAGAGCTTTAGTCCCCGCGTAACCCTTGTAGATTGTTTTTAAACTCGTGCTCCTTCGAACTCACGATTCCAAAGAGAACAAACCCTCGGGACCCGAGCTCCCTTCCACTTAGTTTTCCCTTTTGAGGACAATTGATATGATTAAAATAGTACAAAAACTATAATGTATGTTTTTGAAAAAGTAATAAAAAAATGAAAAATCTATATATGCTTTAATTTTACTCCATCACTACGGTCCAATTCATGCATTGGAAATATCATTTAAGGAATATATTTGTAAAAAAAAAAAAATTAGTAACATTGAATTTAATTTTTTATTTTCCTTTTGAAAAAATAAATAATCGGATTCAATTTGGAAAACAATTTTGGCAGTATTTGAAGAGACCAATCTGTGAACAACTATAATAGTTTATTTACATTGATGATATCACTCACTGCCACGTTAACGTAACATCAATGTCAGATGGACGGTGAATCATGTTTTTAATGTTAATCGTTTATTTAAGGATTATTAAATGACTATATAAATATGATTTATTGCAACTTTTTCCTTCTTTGTTACAATTGGTAAAATTGGTGAAGTTGTTAAGACATAATAGCGTGTTAAGTACGAATGGGAAAAATGAAAAGATGATGTTTTGTTTTGGTAGCTAACTGTGGGTTAGGTACATTATGAATAAAATATAGAAATTTTTTTAATATATCATTCAAATTTCTTAGACACCACATGAAATTTTTTTTTTGTCTCTGTTTACGAATGTGGGCATCCGGACGTACCAATTTTTTTAAAAAAACGCTGATGTGTTCTGGATATGCATATCCGGAAACATTTCTAATGTGCACTTCCGGAAGGATTTTTTATTCGCTTAATACCCTTTTTAGTCCTTTATCTATACCCTCGGGTCCATTTTAGTCCTCTTTCTTTTAAAAGTTCCAATTTGGTCCCTCACGTTATCATACAGAATCAAACAAATCCTTTCCGTTAAATATTGATAAACGGCGTTAGAAATAAGGAACGTGGCAGCTGAGGTGGCAACAGAAAGGACGTGGCAGCTGAGGTGGCATAATTATTTTTATATTATTACATTTAATAATTAAATATTTTATTGATAATTGATTTACACAAACTTTAATATAAAATATTTGGGCCTATAGCCCATATTCTTTGTAATAGCAGCCCATTAATCAAGCTTTAGTTGTATTGTGTGAACAAATTGTTTATAAACACTAATACTTATTGCTGCAATTTCGATGTGGGACTCAAAGCAATAATGGAGGTAAAGGTGAGTGGAGGTGGAACATCTCAGTTAGTTTCGGAGTATTGTTAACCTGTTTTGTCATGAAGAGAGCGGGAAAAGGACCTCTGGATTGTAGTGTTGCCATTGATTGAACACCCACAGGTACATGAGAGTTGAGGTTGATGTGTTTAGTAGGTGATTTGTCTAAGCTTTTGCTTCTGCAGTTGTCAACATCTTCGTTTTTGTTGTCAGCGGTACAATGAAACCCCACAACAATAGGACAAGTATTTTCCTCAGGGATACGCTGATGCAGAACTTGGCATACGTTGTCCAAGTTAGTATGCAGCGCACAAGATTCATTACTATCCACCAAAACACCATCTTTGGTCTGCACTGAACGAAAGAAAAGTGGTCTTTTACACAAAAAATGAAAAGGTCTAAAGACACGGTGAGAGAGAGAAAGAAGCAAGTGAGGTATTAAAAGGAGAGTGAAAAAATCAAGATTGAAAAGGAACTGGAGATGATATAATAAACAATCAAATGAACTACAATTACTATGTAACATCAATGATCTATTGATCTTCTGTCAATAGTACTATGACCATTGATGGCAAGACAAATAGAAAGAGCAAAAATCTTAAAGCCTTCAAATTGTTGAATTTAACTATTTAAGCATATGCTACTAAAGTCACCAGTAAGCAACTACAAAGCAAGTCGTCCCAAGAATTGCTCGTCCTTGGTGTTTACTACGATTATGCACATGCATGTTATAAGAGATAAAGGAAAAAACAATCAATAATTAAAAAGCCCCTTGAAAATAAATAATCGTAGGTCCACTTCCTCAATCAAGCTCCTTTAATCTTATATTTTCCAGGGAAATTGCTTACCTTAAGTATATTTTCTTTTAATCTAATCCATTTTAAGGTTGGTAAAATAATTTCCCCACTCAATAAGAATTGGCCCAGCAAAATACAAATAATTTATACTGAATTTAGTAGATTTAATTTAACTGAATGATACACACCTTAACATTCAATGCTTTTGCAGTGCCAGAAAGCAAGGAGACTGTGGTGCTTGCTTGTTCTTGTGTAAATCAGAGCAATAATGGAGGTAAAGGTGAGTGAAGGCGGAAAGGATTTTGCTTTGTTTGAGTCCCACATCGAAATTGCAGCAATAAATATTAATGTTTATAAACAATTTGTTCACACAATACAACTAAAGCTTGATTAATGGGCTGCTATTACAAAGAATATGGGCTTTAGGCCCAAATATTTTATATTAAAGTTTGTGTAAATCAATTATCAATAAAATATTTAATTATTAAATGTAATAATATAAAAATAATTATGCCACCTCAGCTGCCACGTCCTTTCTGTCGCCACCTCCGCTGCCACGTCCCTTATTTCTAACGTCGTTTATCAATATTTAACGGAAATGACTTGTTTGATTCTGTATGATAACGTGGGGGACCAAATTGGAACTTTTAAAAGAAAGAGGACCAAAATGGACCCAAGGGTATAGATAAAGGACTAAAAAGGGTATTAAGCCTTTCTTATTAATTCGCGCCAGACCTTCTTCCTCCCCCTCATTCTTCACTTTTTCATTTCCAAACTCTCTCAAACTCTCTCAAAGTCTCAAATTTTCAATCACCACAAATCTCGATTTTTTCCACTCGCGTTCGGCGCAGAGCAACATCTACAACGATCAAGAGACTCCAAATCCTCCGTATCTCATTTTAATCGGTAAGTTTTCAAATTTTAGAGTTTCGGAGTTATTTTTGAGTAATCGATTTAGAGTAGACATTTAGGTGTAGAAATTGTTAGGTTGTATGAATAACATAGGTTAGAGACAATGTAGGTCTTATTTTCTGCTTCAAACGGACGATCAGGGCATTAAAATGCCCTTTAGCATAGTACAGTAGCAATGGTTGCCACTTTTAAACTTCAAAATACGTACCGGATGTGCAGATCTAGAAAGATAGTAACGTTTAGTATTCTGAGTGTTTCCGGATGTGCACATCCGAAAATACCCAACGTTAAAAATTTTGTGCTCTTCCGGAGTGCACATCCGGAAGACATCCAACGTTAAATATTTTGCATATTTTCGGATGTGCACATCCGGAAGACACTTGGTTTTTTTAGTTTGTTTGTTTGTTTGTTTTTTAAATTATTTTTAAAAAATTCTAATTTATTTATTATGCTTTGCAGATTAGATGGCTAGCAGAAACGATCGTATCATACATGGACGGACAGCGCAACACGCATCTGTCCGACGTGAGCGGATACAGTCTACAGCCGAGGCTTCCGGCGCAGAGGGAGTTGGAGTAGCCCCTATAGCTGAGGGACATCCTACACCACATCCTACACCACAACCATCCACATCACAGGTTCAGGCCACTTCCACATCTCAGGTACAGGCCACTCCCCCTTCAGCCGCCGATTCTACATCTCGGAGGCACCACGTTTCTACTAGTAGTTTATCAGGGTCCAAGCCCGCACGCAGGCGTCGTCGGGAGACTCCAGCTCCATCAGCTGCTCCTCCTCATACCCCTGTTCCTGTTCCTGTTCTAGAGGGTGATCACCCAGCACATGAGGGTGTTGACGCCGATGACGATTTCGATGAGCTGGGCGGTTACCCCGGGGGACCGTCTGATATGTCCCTACTCGTGGGGTACTCTGAGCATACTGCCAGATATGTCTAGCTAGGACAGGTAACCTTTCTCGTTTTATTTATAGAATTGTTTACGTTGAAAATATTTTCATTTGTAACATTGTTTTATTTGGAAATTTTCAGGTGAAGGATTCCCAGAAGTTCTATAACCATGGGGGTAAGGTTATAGACATGCTTGAGATGCTGCCAGAGGATGAGTGGTTCACGTCTGTAATTGCTGCCTCTGGTCTTGGAGGCATGTCTAGGATTGGGTATTCCCAGATCCAGTACGGTATGCTGATGGCCTTTGTTGAGAGATGGCACCGTGAGACATCCTCATTCCATCTATCGTACGACAAGATCACGATCACACTCGACGATATCTCGTGCCTTTTACATCTACCGATCACGGGTACCCTTCTCCGTCACGGTAGGATGTCGAAGGCGGATGCCATAGAGATGCCGATTATAGAGCTTGGGGCTAGCGCAGATGACGCACTTGCGGAGGTGACCCAGTTGAGGGGCACACACGTCGGGTTCTCCTTTCTGATACACAGATTTGGTGAGGAACTTGATGAGGCACGACAGGCAGAAGGGGATGCAGCTGAGGTGGAGATCCACAGGCAGCGTGCCCTGAGATGCTACTACTTGTTTTTGCTCGGCACGCAGGTGTTTGTGGACACCATCACCTATTATGTTGATGTCGTCTACCTCAGGTACCTTTCAGATTAGACAGAGATCCATGGGTGCAACTGGGGGGCGGCTGCGTTGGCATACACCTATGCTAGGCTCTCAGATGGTTGCCTCTGGGTAGCCAAGACTGTGGCAGGCAGCTGTACACTATACGTGGTAACAATATAATATTCTAAGTGATTTATTCATTTCTTTTCTTTCTATATTCATTATAATGTTTGACACCCATGTTATGTTTTCCATTTCAGGCGTGGACCCCTTCAGAGGGAACCAGGTGCCGGACCCCTTCAGAGTGTATCATGATCGGATGGCTGCTGAGGACGTTTTGTATCACCCATATGTCGATCACCGTGTGACGCGCCCGTTCGTTGAGGTTTGTTTGTTCTCAGGATGTTTGGCGTGCAGTTCGACCATTATGTTAGACGATGGCTATGGATCTAGAAGGGGGTTGAATAGATCCCTTGAGTTTTACACACAAATGGTTTACAAAATTTATTTTTAAAAATCGTTTAAACGGAAGCTACCACTGGATAGAACATCTACAACAAACCTTCTACCAAAAGGACCGGATATGCACGAATATATCACGGATGAGTACGGAAGAGAAAAATTCAGTTTTGAATATTACACTTAAGACACGCAATCAACAAAATATCACTTGGTTGATGTATATTCCAATCCAATGAGGTAAAGTGATAAGCAATTTAAAGACAACAAGTTCGAATTTTGCTTTGAAATAAATTATCAAACACCTAGTGTGCGTAAACACACTATGTGCAAAATTTCTATGGAGGGCAATGTACAGCTTCTCCAAAACACAATTCAAGGAATTGTATCAGTTTAACAAAAACAATTTATCAGCATAATATTACACTACTACAGAAATTTCAATAACTTGCGACTTCACAAATTCGAACCAACTGAATTGTAAAAGAGTTAAGGAGAGAGAGAATAAACACGATTTGGTTAGGCAGTTCCCCAATCGTCCTCGCTTTGGGTACGTCTGCCCCTAACTCCACAAATGGAATTGAGATATGTATATATATAGTTGTTGCAAATTGTTTGTTACAAGAGAAAACAATGAACATCCAAACCCTCGAACGTCTTTGATCGTTGATGCAGAATTTTCTCTTCCCTTGATTCAAGATGAATCAAGTCCTTTGAATATGGTTGATCCAATTACCGTCCCACGCTACTAAACCGAAAGAAACCACCGTTCTTCAGTTACCTTCACTCGGTCAATTGCGATCTACCAAGAATTCGAACCCAAACCTCCTTTCTACGATCCTCTGATTACAGCTACTAAACCGAACAATTGCGCCAGTTTCCGGTTACCTTCGCCCAGTCGAATCCCTGTAGAAAGAACAGTTTGTGCAAAAACCCCCAAAATCTATCCACTTTGTGGAGGACAAACCAACTGGTTTGATTCAAGAAACACCTTCCAAACTCACAACCCAGAAGATGAAGATCACACTTCCTAAATTTTGAACGTTATCACTTCGTTCAATGGGCGACACAAACAAAGATGATTATGTGTGATTGTTTGTTTACACAATGAAGAAGATGAAGATGAAGAGAGAAATGACATATATCTTTCACGTTTCTTGTTGTGAATAAAAAGGATGACCAAAACTATTTATATAAAAAAATGACCAACAAAAAAATAACAGAAAAGAAATAAAGTGAAAAAATGCAAAATTTTGGAGTCATGCGTCGACCTCCAGCCTTCATGCGTCGACGCATAAAAAAAGATTTTAGTGTCCACTGATTTGTGCGCTTTCTCGCAAGTTTTGGAGGTTAGCGCATGAATCTGGAGGTTAGCGCATAAACTGGAGGGTCAGCGCATGAAGTGCATTTTTTTCAGGAAATTCAATTTTCTGAGCATTTTCACCAGACCAAGATCAGAAACACATACTAGACACAACTAAAACGATAGTGGACATTTATTTTTGGAGAGGACAAGATCCTATGCATCTAGACATATGAACGATAATGGTTAGACACTATATGCCCGACACGTGAAGTGATACCGCTCAAATTACAATCTAATATGTTTGTTGACATCATTAAAACAAGGTAGCTAGAAGAATATCCCTCACATACTCCCCCTTTTTTATGATGGCAACACTTTCTTAGCTGTCACGAGATATGTAATTTGAGAGTGAACAAAGCCCCCCCTGTCTTTGACATCTGGTTAATATCTTTGACATCTGGTTAATAAAATTTCTGCTTGTTATTCTTCTCCCCCTTTGACAATATTAAAAAGAAGAAAAAACGGTGGTCAAAATAACGCAGTATAATACGTAGTGGATCATCATATATTTGCAACAACTAAACATTAACATGAATCCACATATGATACCGCTAATGTAAACTTAGGAATGATTAAATAAGGAACAAAAGCATGCAAGCAAAACATTCACTCCGGAAGAGTTTAAATAAACGGAAGCACACGTCAAAGTTAAACAACAACAAAAAAACAACCAAACCACAAAACATAAATGCAAACACAAATGAAACATAATGCCCTAAGCTTTATGGTCTTCTCCCCCTGAATGGATGACCTCTTCCCCTATAGTATTGGCTTGGTGGTGTAAGGTCCTCAAGATGTAGGTTGAGTTCGATCAACGCACTGTTTAGGTTTCCAAAACTATTTGCCAGGTTCTGGTTTTGTTGAGTCAAGTTGGCGTCCATCTGATTGAAACGATTCATAGCGGCGTTGGCAAAATTGTTGAAGTTGGTAATGTGAGATGAAACTTGTTCAGACAAATTGGTGAACTGTTCTTGCTGAGTAGAGTAACGAGTATCTTGCAGAGCTTGAAATTCTTGATGCTGAAGAGTCAAGTCGTTCAACCTAGCCAGAATTTATTCAGAGCCCTGCTGATCATGCTGAGACGGTGGAGTTGGAGGAGCAGAATTTTCAGGTTGATGCCATTCATAATTCTCACCATAGGTTAGAGGCACATAGGCGCTTCCACGCACAGTCCAGCAATTCTGTTGCCACTGACCCCAGCCCTGATTTTCAGAAGTTTCTTCAGGTTGATATCCCATCCATGCCTCATTGTCCTCTTCTTGCATAACCACATTTTCTTGCATGCCCACATCTTCTTGCATGCCCACATCTTCATCATTAACAGCTTGCTTTGCATTTTCTGGAATGCCCTCATCATCATTTCCTTCAAGGTGAACCGGTTCATCATGTTCAGGATGGGTGGATCTTGGTCGATAAAAGAACTTGTTCTCACGTGAATGCCAAAAGTAACCCATCATGGAAAGGGTTTTGGCAAGAAATTGTTGTTTAGCGGTTATATGAATGTGACAAATCTGCGGAATAGGAACATCAAAGTGATTCAAAATGTTTGCAACAACAGACGCATAACCAAGTGCCAGAAATTTGTGGGAGCTGCGAGTAACGAACATCCTATAAGCAAAATAATAAGGCCAGTTAATTTTGATCTTATTCTTGAGAATATAGATGAGGTGAACCTCTGCCTGCTCAACTCTTGAGTATCCTCCTTTCTTAGGCCTCAAGATGCGAGCAACAATCCACTAAAGAATACGGTCTTAGAATTTTAGATGGCCGGTAGTGACACTTTTAGGAAATAATTCACTTGCCACAAAATCATCTGAATACGGCTCCCGCAGCATCGAATTCAGAGCAGTTTTGAACTCATAGTTCTGAACAAAGGTTTTATCAGTAACCTTTGGGAGAGTGTCATCAGTATCCAATACAAAAAGTGTAGACCATACATCATTGGTCACTTCAAATTCTGTATTATTCATAGAGAATTTAAATTCAGTCCCATGAAATTTGCCCTTGATCCCACAATAGAACAACCGAGTCAAATCTTCACTATACTTATCATCACATTCTACAAATTCACTAAGATTTTGAAAATTTATAAGTTCAGAAATCTCAGGAATGTGAAAATCTGGACCCATCAGAGGATAAAACCCATGTTGTCTTATAACAACCTGGTTAGAAAATAGTTCCTCAAAAGGAGTAGTTAGCCTTTCAGAAATTAAAGACTTAAAGGTTACCCGTTGTGAAGATGATGATGTTCTGGTTGGTGCTGATTATGAAGATGATCCTCTTGTTCCCCTTCTACTAGGGTTTCTTCTTGAAGCCATGGTTGAAGAAAAATTGAAAAAGGATGATAACACTTGTTTTTCGCTGAGAGTGAAGAGGAGATATGTGCAGCCCTTAGAAAGCCTTGTAGCAGTAATATAGAAGATTTTCTCTTGGTGGGTTTTTGATTTCTAGGGTTTAGATGAGGATTTAATGGAGAGTAATTGTTATTGATGGGGTTTAATGGAGGAGGATATGGAGAGATTTACCACAAAGTCTAATGAGATGACATGCAATAACCATAAATTAATGTGCAATGAGAATATGTAGGGGAAAAAAACAACACTAGGTCGGCGCACACGTCCCAGTAAAGAAGGGAGTCTGAACGGTCAAGTTATGCGTCGACCTATGAATCTGTGCGTTGACACATGATTCATGAAATTTCTGAAAAAAGTTGAACATGTGGTTATGCGCTATCCCGAAAATTTACTAGGTCAGCGCATGAATCTATGCGTCGACGCATGAACATATAAAAGTGAAATTTTGCAATTTTTAAGTTCCAACCAGATAAATAGACATATGCACATACAGAACGAAACATCCACATGAACGATAAGTGCTCAAAATGCAATAAACATCAAGATTAGAGTAATTGATATGGCACAAAATATTGATAAACATCTATAAATCAGAACGATATTACCTTGATCATCATGACGATAAGATCCCTCACATATGGCTAAATATCTCTTTGCATTGTTAGTTAAAAGAATAAACAAGCATGTATATATGTGAAGATCACTACTCTAAAGAATTATTAAGCACGATCCGAGATATCGAGAATGCCAAGTTCCCTACGGATGTGAAAGAAGGGCTCTGTAGCTAATGGTTTTGTGAAAATATCAGCAAGTTGATTTTTAGTGTCAACATGCTAAAAAATAACATCACCTTTCTCTACATGATCCCTAAGAAAATGATGGCGTATTTCGATATGCTTGGTGCGTGAATGTAGTACAGGGTTCTTAGTTAGATTAATTGCACTAGTGTTATCGCACAAAATTGGAATACGTTCAAGTTTTAAGTTGAAATCAAGTAATTATTGTTTAAGCCATAAGACTTGAGCACAGGCGGTAACGTATTTCTCCTCGGCTGTTGACAAAGCAACGAAAACCTGTTTCTTGCTGTGCCAACTCACCAAGGAATTTGCAAAAAAGTGACACGTGCCACTAGTACTTTTACTATCCAACTTGCACCCAGCAAAGTCGGAATCGGAGTAGCCAACTAAGGAACAAACACTACCTTTGGAATACCACAGCCCATACTTTGGAGTACCAGAGAGGTATCGAAGTATGCGCTTAACTGCCTTTAGGTGGGATTCCTTGGGATGTGCCTGATACCTCGCACACATGCGTACACTAAACATTATATCGGGACATGATGCAGTAAGATAAAGAAGAGACCCTATCATACCTCGATACTTCTTTACCTCAACATCCTTACCCTTTTCGTCACAATCAAGATTAGCACTTGTAGGCATAGGAGTATCTATTGCTTTGCAGTTCAGCATATCAAAACGTTTTAGTAACTCAAGACAATATTTCGTTTGACTCACGAATGTGCCTTCTTCAAGTTGTTTGATTTGCAATCCGAGAAAATAGTTGAGCTCCCCCATCATGCTCATTTCAAACTCCCCCTGCATCAAACTAGAAAACTCCTTGACCAAGGTCATGTTAGTAGACCCAAATATGATATCGTCAACATAAATTTGTACCAAAATTAAGTGTTTTCCTTGACGTTTAATAAAGAGGGTTGTGTCAACCTTTCCTCTTGAATACCCTTGATCTAGTAGAAATTTGCTTAGACGTTCATACCAAGCGCTAGGGGCTTGTTTAAGTCCGTATAGAGCTCGTTTAAGTTTATAGACATGATCAGGATATTTGTGGGATTCAAAACCCGGAGGTTGGGCTACATAAACCTCTTCATTTATGTATCCGTTAAGGAACGCACTTTTAACATCCATTTGGAATAATTTAAAGTTCTTTGTGCAAGCATAGGAAAGTAGAAGGCGTATGGCCTCGAGTCGGGCAACCGGCGCATAAGTTTCCTCATAGTCGATTCCTTCCTCTTGGTTATAGCCTTACGCTACAAGCCTAGATTTGTTACGCGTTATTACTCCATTTTCATCAAGTTTATTCCTAAACACCCATCGGGTGCCGATTACTCGATGATCTCGTGGAGGGGGGACAAGGTCCCAAACCTCATTTCTCCAGAATTGATTTAGTTCATCTTGCATTGATAGAAACCAATGCTCATCGAGTAACGCATCCTTAGCATTTTTAGGTTCAACTTGGGAAACAAAAGCAGAGTAATAACAAAAGTTACTAAGTTTAGAGCGAGTAGTTACTCCCTTAGAGATATCACCAAGAATGTTGTCAATTGGATGGTCTTTTGAAGACTTCCAAGCTGGAGGAAGTTCATCTTTATCAGCATGATGATCATCCTCACTTTTCACTAGTTAGTGGTCCTTTTCCTCCTCAATACGCACTACTTCAGGCTGATTAATTCCCTTATCAGTGTCCTTGAGTATGTCTTCAGTATGTACACCTGCACCATGAAAAGAACTACCTTCTCCGACGTTTCTCGGATAAGACTCTTCAAAAGTAACATGAATTGGCTCTTCAACTATGCGTAACCTCTTATTATAAATTCTATATGCTTTACTTGACTGAGAGTATCCAAGAAAAATACCCTCGTCGGCCTTGGCATCAAATTTACCAAGAGACTCTTTCCCATTGTTTAACACAAAGCATTTGCAACCAAATACATGAAGGTGAGATATGTTTGGCTTACGCCCTTTTAAAAGCTCATACGATGTCTTGTTTAGAATAGGCCGGATGAGCACCCTATTCAAAACATAACAAGCCGTACTTATGGCGTCGGCCCAAAAGTATTTTGGTAATCCACCATCATTGATCATAGTCCTTCCAAGTTCTTCCAAAACTCTATTTTTACGTTCCACTACCCCATTTTGTTGAGGGGTACGTGGTGCGGAAAAATTATGATCAATTCCGTTGGAATCACAAAATGCTTCAAATAAATGATTTTCAAACTCACCCCCATGGTCACTTCTAATTGACCCGATGTTTGTGTTTAACTTGTTCTGAGATAACTTAGCAAATCGTTCAAAGGCCAAAAAAGTATCACTCTTATTTGCTAAGAAAATTGTCCAGCAAAACCTAGAAAAATCATCGACTATAACAAGCCCATAATAGTTACCACCTAGACTTTTAACTCTAGATGGTCCAAAGAGGTCCATATGGAGGAGCTCAAGGGGTCTCATAGTTGAAACGATGTTTTTAGATTTGAATGAGATCCTTGTTTGCTTCCCCATTTGACAGGCATCACAAGGTGATCCTTTATGAATTTAATTTTGGGGAAACCGATGACTAGGTCTTTAGAGACAATTTTGTTAAGCAAATCAAAATTGATGTGAGCCAACCGTCTATGCCACAACCATGAATCTTCATTCATAGCGACTAGACACTTGTCTCCATTCAACGATACCTCATTTAAGTCTAGCATGTAGACATTGTTCACCCTCAAGCCCTTAAACACATTCTTTTTGTCGCTATCTTCAACTATGCAACAATCCTTTGAAAAAGATACTTTATAATTCTTGTCACATAGTTGACTAATGCTTAAAAGGTTGTGTCTAAGGCCTTCCACAAGCAGCACATCAGAGATAGTAGTAGATGAGGGGTTACCTACACTACCTTTGCCGAGAATCTGTCCCTTATTGTTATCTCCTTAGGTGACAAACCCCTTTTTTCTTCGGTCATGTGTCTCGAGCATCCACTATCCAGAACCCATCTTCTTTCAGTGGTCTCAAGACTTTGTACCTACAAAAACAATCAAGGGAGAGTAGGTACCCAATTCTCATTGGGTCCTTAAAGGTGAGTGAAACCAAGATCGTACTTGGGCAACCATTGGTAGATGCCTTTTGGAACAAGAAACCTTCTGAAGCGGCATTTCGCAATAGTATGACCAGGCTTACAACAATAAAGACAATTACGGTTCATTTGGAATTTACTTTTGCTATCACTATCTCGAATCACATAAGTATACTTTTGATATGGATTATTCATGCTCTCACGAAAATGTGATCAATCAATAGCAAACGTAACTTTTGGCTTAAGAGCTTTGTCCAATTTGGCCTTGAGGGTTCCCACCTCTCGTTGCCAAATATGACAAGTATCACAGCCCCAATTGAACCAAGAGGTAGGATCCTTTTCAACCTTGGCTTTTGATGTGTCCACTATAGAGTTTTTGAGAGCTTCCAATTCCTTTTCGGAATCGGAAACCTTCTTCTCTAAATACGTGGAAATCCTTTTATTTGAGGCTAATCGTTGAAATGCTTCCTTAGACTCATAGTGTAACATGTCAAAAGCCTTTCGTAACTCTAAATGAGACATAGTATTAACATGATCATATTTAGAATGCTTTACCTCTTTTGCTTTGTTGTGGTGTACCATAAGACAAAAGTTAACGGATTCACTTTCGTCACTTGAAGAATCATCTTTCTCCAACTCACTATCGCTTTCCCAAGCGATGTATGCTCGTCGAGACTTGTTGGACTTTTTGTTTGAGCGACTTTTGTCATTATCCTTATCTTTGTCTTTCTTTAGAGATGGACAATCTGGCTTGTAGTGCCCGGATTTTCCACAGTTATAGCACGTACCTTTTACCTTGCCATTTTTATTTCCTTCGCTTCTAGATTTCTTCCTAAACTTGACTAGATTTCTATCCGAGTGTTGAATATCGTTCTTACGAACATATCTATTGTATCTCTTCACAAATAAGCCGATATCATCACCAGATTCTTCATCTTTGTCATTATTGGTTTCATCATCACTTAGCTCTTGATGTGTGGACTTTGAACAAGAAGCCTTAAGAACTATCGACTTCTTCTCTGTAACTTTTGCCTTCTCTTTCTTGATACTCTTTTCATGTTTATCCAAGCTAATGAGCACTTGCTCATGCTCATCGAGTTTACCAAAGAGTGTTGTGAGGTCTAGTGTAGCAAGATCATTGGCCTCCTTGATAGCAGTGACCTTCGGTTGCCATTCCCTGTTAAGACACCTCAGAATTTTGTTAGTAGAAACCTCATTTGGAATTGGTTTACCAAGAATATACAGTTTGTTGATAATGTGAATGAATCGTTTTTGCATATCCGCAATGGTTTCCCCTTGCTTCATGTAAAACAAATCAAACTCATGCGTTAGTGTATTAATACGAGCCAACTTAACATCATTAGTGCCTTCGTGGGCTACTTGTAAAGCATCCCACATGGCTTTGGCCGTTTGACAATGGGAGACTCGATAATACTCATCAACTCCCAAGGAGGAGATGAGAGCCTTCCAATCATAGCTGTACTTTTTCTCGTCCTCCTCATTCCATTAAGCTTCGGGTTTAGGAACGACAACGCCTTCCGCGTTAGTCATAGTAATTTCCATGGGACTGTTTAAAATAACGTTCCAAACCTTCCGATATAAGGAATTAATATGGACGCGCATACAATCCTTCCGGTAGCTGTATTATAAGCCCCCTTAGGTTCGTTCGCCATGATCCAAGAAGTTTTACCGAAGCACCAGAATTAATCGGAGCTCGTGATACCACTTGTTAGACGATGGCTATAGATCTAGAAGGAGGGGTTGAATAGATCCCTTGAGTTTTACACGCAAATGGTTTACAAAATTTATTTTTAAAAATCATTTAAACGGAAGCTACCACTGGTTAGAACGTCTACAACGAACCTTCTACCAAAAGGATCGGATATGCATGAATATATCACGGATGAGTACGGAAGAGAAAAACTCAGTTTTGAATATTACACTTAAGACACGCAATCAACAAACTATCACTTGGTTGATGTATATTACAATTCAATGAGGTAAAGTGATAAGCAATTTAAAGACAACAAGTTCGAATTTTGCTTTGAAACAAATCATCAAACACCTAGTGTGCGTAAACACACTATGTGCAGAATTTCTATAGAGGGTAATGTACAGCTGCTCCAAAACACAATTCAAGGAATTGTATCAGTTTAACAAAAACAATTTATCAGCGTACAATTACACTACTACAGAAATTTCAATAACTTGCGACTTCACAAATTCGAACCAACTGAATTGTAAAAGAGTTAAGGAGAGAGAGAGAGAGAACAAACACAATTTGATTAGGCAGTTCCCCAATCGTCCTCGCTTTGGGTGCGTCTGCCCCCAACTCCACAAATGGAATTGTGATATGTATATATATAGTTGTTGCAAATTGTTTGTTACAAGAGAAAACAATGAACATCCAAACCCTCGAACATCTTCGATCGTTGATGCAGAATTTTCTCTTCCCTTGATTCAAGATGAATCAAGTCCTTCGAATATGGTTGATCCAATTACCGTCCCACGCTACTAAACCGAAAGAAACCACCGTTCTTCAGTTACCTTCACTCGGTCAATTACGATCTACCAAGAATTCGAACCCAAACCTCCTTTCTACGATCCTCTGATTACAGCTACTAAACCGAACAATTGCGCCAGTTTCTGGTTACCTTCGCCCAGCCGAATCCTTGTAGAAAGAACAGTTTGTGCAAAAACCCCCCAAAATCTATCCACTTTTTGGAGGACAAACCAACTGGTTTGATTCAAGAAACACCTGCCAAACTCTCAACCCAGAAGATGAAGATCACACATCCTAAATTCTGAACGTTATCACTTCGATCAATGGGCGACACAAACAAAGATGATTATGTGTGATTGTTTGTTTACACAATGAAGAAGATGAAGATGAAGAGAGAAATGACATATATCTTTCACGTTTCTTGTTGTGAATAAAAAGGATGACCAAAATTATTTATATAAAAAAATGACCAACAAAAATAATAACAGAAAAGAAATTAAGTGAAAAAATGCAGAATTTTGGAGTCAAGATCAGAGACACGTATTAGACATAACTAAAACGATAGTGGACATTTATTTTTGGAGAGGACAAGATCCTATGCATCTAGACATATGAACGATAATGGTTAGACGCTATATGCCCGACACGTGAAGTGATACCGCTCAAATTACAATCTAATATGTTTGTTGACATCATTAAAACAAAGTAGCTAGAAGAATATCCCTCACACATTACTGCTCGATACCTGCCGGAGCGCGGCTTTTGTCAGTTCAGTTACACGCAGACGATCCGCAGGATGCCTCATCAGTCTGCTCCTCTAGGCTTAACCCGCAGGAAGATAGATGAGATATATGTTGACTACCAGTCCCACTTAGTATCGGAAGAGGCTCGGGCTACCAGAGTGGAGAGAGACTGGAGCGTTGCTGCCGGATACATCGTGTGGTTCTACACCATCTCACACCCATGCATGGTGCCCACTGCTGAGGGTTCGCCACCCAGACATGCTCATCAGGAGATATTAGAGAAGCGACAGTCTCAGCTAAACCATACTCAGGATGTCCTACCTCATTGTCGTCAGATAGAGCAAATACAGCAGGTCATTGCAAACGGTCACCTCCCCGAGGGCTCTGGTGCCAGACTAGTCGTGGATAGGATTATTGCGATTGCTCAGGGAGCACTTCAGTACTGCAGACATCGAGCCAGGATGGTGGGTAGGGGAATAGGAGCAGGGAAGCCAGGAGAGATCCTTCGCCATACGCAGTAGTTTTTTGTTTGATGTTGTTCGCCTGCGCGAACAACCGCTGGCCTTCCGTCGCAGGTTTACTCGCGGGATCGGCCACACAAATCCCAGAACAAGGAATTGGAAACGTATGCTTATGTTATATGACAGTTTCTTATCTTTTGAAAAAGTTGTGAGGTTTAAATGAACAACCAAGTTTGGAACCAAGCGAAAAAGATAAAGGAAAAAGAAAACCAGCAAACGACAAAAGAAATAATAACTTAAACTCTGAAAATAAATTGCATTAAGTAAAGGTGGACGCAAGTATACATTTTCGCGGGATTGAACTCGTTTCTCTCTAAGCTTGGTACTTTGAGTGTTTTCCTTTTACAATGTTACAAAATGCGACCCCTCAAAATGGAAAATACAATGCTTTATATAGGCCTAGAGAATAACCGTTCATCTGCCCAGATGCCCTTTGATGCTGACATGTGTCACCCCACTCTCTTTTCAACTTCCCATGTTCTTGGAATTTTTAAACTATTCCCGCCCAAGTACTTATCCTTGAATTTGGGACTTGCCATTCGTCTGGCTTTCCTCCGACACCATGGCTTAACGCCTTTTCTCTGATGCACCTCCTTGGCCTATGTCGGATCGACGCCTTGAAAGTCCCTTGGTGTCGATTTATTAAATTTCCTCTCATCCTTCTACCCTTGGTCGAAATCTCCTGTCAACAAATTGCCCCCCCCCCAAAAGGCCAGTTTCGACTGAGCGTTACGTCGATTGAGAAATCTAGCTTTTTGGTGTCTCGCGAGATTTCGACGGCTTTTCCTTCGACACAATCACCAATGTGTTATCTTCTCCTAAGACACGTGTCCAACGCCGTCTGACATGATGATGGCAATCTCATACCACAATTTCCAAGAAAAACGCCATGATAGCTAGTCTCGTCTGAGTTATGGGCCTCGAAACCAATTCCCACTTACTCTCAGAAGTTGAAAAGTTTTGGTGATATTTCGCCTTTTGCATGGGTCTTATAAATAGTCTCCCACAAAACCACTCTTACCACTTCTCCATAACTTCTTCTTCAAAGCCTGTCATTTGTTCTTTGGCATCAAAACTTTGCTCTTTTCTTTCCAAAACGCTCGTTGTCTCAGAACACCTTCTGCATTTCTTTCTGTCTAATGGCTTCATCAAACACTGCTACCACTTCCCTTCCTTAAACCACCGGTAACAACCCAGTTGCGTATGTGCTCTCTGAAGCGGAAACCCTCTGTCCTCTTCCTCAACCGTCATCAGCTGACGAGGCGGTGGTAGACAACTGGCGCCGCCAGATGGTTATCCCCTTCATGGTGGAGAACAAACTTCACGGTTTCCATGTCCCTCTTCCAGACAAAAGACCTAATCCACAAGAACTCCAACAGTTCTTTCCTTGCTTCGACCAAACAATTCCACCGGCTTTCGAGAAAGACGGCACTTTAGATCTCAAATTTATGGTGCCTAAATCTTGAGCTTTCAGATCCATGCCTACCCCAGGAAACAAAGATTATATTGCCTGGCTCGACAAAGTCGAAAGTCAATGTAAAAAATAATGGAAAGAGTATGGGATTTTCGACGCCATCCAACTCTCCATAACTGCTCACAGGGTCAACCCTTGTTTGCTACTTGCATCAATGTACTTCTGGGAAGGATCGACCAACACATTCCACCTCCCCTGTGGCATGTTCACACCAACACTTTTCGACGTGGCATCCATTATTGGCCTTTCGCCACTGGGTAAGACGTTCGACCCAACCCTGGAGACCAACAATGCTTTCGACTTCGAACGTGTCAGCTTTCAGAATTATATTGAAGACCATCATGACAAATGCTCCAAAGAAGTCTCTGATGAGAAGCACATTACCTTTCTGACATTATGGCTGTCGTACTATATGGTTTGCCCTGGCTCCTTACAAATAGCCAAAAGTTTTATCAGTCTGGCCATTCAGATCCATGAAGGTCGACAGATATCGTTGGCCAAACTTCTGCTAGCCTCTCTCTACCATTCTCTTGGCCTGTCGTCCATGAGGTTGAAACTCCTCCACCAGGCCACCAAGGTTCTAAACGTCTCAGGGCCTATGTGGTTGTTGCAGCATTGGCTCAACGCCACTTTTGAACACAAGTTGAGATATCCAGCTTCTGCGATAATGGAGCGTCTGAATAGAGAATGCTCTGTCGAAGGAATGCGACTTGGTCTGATGACTACCCAAGAGGCTCCGAAGAAAACCCTCTTTATGAGGTACCTCAATATGTTTGTCGAGACCACCTCCCTTGTCCCCGACATGGCGCCATTTGTGGAGCGTAAGTTTGGTCCTGAATGGTTTAGAAATCCATTTCCTGGGGTCTCCCCTAAAGCTGCAGCACAGTCGAATTCTATATGGCGTGCGTTTTTTACTCCTACCAAGATATCCTTCTGGATCGACCCAGGTAGCAATGGCTATAGTTTTATGAACTATCATCCAAATTTGGTAGCCCGACAATTTGGCTTGAGCCAAATGTTGCCAAAGTCTCTGGTAAAACATGCTGACGATATAGTACGATCTGGCCGACGCTTGACCCAGGTAGGTCATAGAGCTTGCATGAGGTTCGTCAGAGCCACTCAACATCTCGAACTGCCGGTATTTGTATTCCAATCTTCCTTTTTCACCACTTAAGAATTCGACGCCTGGTGGTCGGAGTACCAGGCTCAAACCTTCACTCTAAACCTTTTCTTGGAGAATATGGTCGACGTTTTTGCTTCTTTGGCTGGTGGAGTTCCTAAATCATCGACCGCGGCCTCTTTTGCAGACGTTGACATCACAGAAGACCCCTCCACAAAGGTGGATTCTGGACTTTGATTTTGTTTCGCCTGTGAGTTTGAACTAAATCGTTTCAGCTTTGTTTTCAGGGACACAAACAGGAAACAGCTGCTGCTTCGACTTCCACTAGGCCTACTAAAAAACCCAGGATCACCACTTCACAGGTATACTTTATTTTCTTACCCTGCTTCTTTTCTTTTCTCTGTCTGACGGTATTTCTGCACAGGCTTCTTAGAAAGTACCTTCTCCTGAAAGAACTGAGTCGAATGAGAGTACTCATTCTCGAGTTTTTACTGCAACAGCCCCAGCATTCCCTCCATCCACACCTTTGGTGAGGAAGAAAAAAGCTTTGACAAGGAGGACGCCTTCAAGAATCGGCACTTCGACGGTGGCCCCGGTTGTCCCCAAAA
The DNA here is from genome assembly GCA_022829125.1 of Lathyrus tuberosus. Taxonomy (NCBI): domain Eukaryota; kingdom Viridiplantae; phylum Streptophyta; class Magnoliopsida; order Fabales; family Fabaceae; genus Lathyrus; species Lathyrus tuberosus. The sequence goes on from JALAZF010000078.1 coordinate 7,537,955, forward strand.
ATCTTGAAGACGTATTTGAGCCAATCCCTACTGTCGTCCCTCCCAAGACAACTCCTCATCCTGCGCAGGTACTTCCTTTCTCCGTTTTAGTACCTTAGGTGATATTTACGCGAAAAACTCACTGCATCTTGCTTTGTAGGAAATGGGGTCACTTCGACCACTGTCGGCGTTGGCGATACTAAACCGGCTGCCGATGCCACTACTGCTGGCATCACTATAATGCCAAGTCCTCAGAAGGTCGATGAATTCCAGATACCCTTGTCGGAGGAAAACTTGGTGGCGAAGACACCCCCTTCCCAACCTGACAACCTTGGGACTAGGAATGATGGTGCAACTCTTGGGGAGAATATCAATCCTTCACCTGTTGTCACCACTACTGAGGTCGGAGAGAATTTTTAAGCCCCTGAACATTGCCCAAAGAGAACCTCACCTACTGTTGATAAAACCCCTACCTCAGAGGAACTCTTGGCAGCCAAGCAAGCAGATCCAGCAGCTACCCTAAAGGCGCTACATAAACTTCACAAAGAGACTGGAGAGATTCAACCTACCAGTTCGACAGCCATCCCAACTCCAGACTTGGACGCCTCTTTCAATCTCAAACTTCAACAATTACGGTCCTATCTTTTCGAGGAACAGTTCCTCGCGGCTGTCGCAGAAGAGGCGGCCATAGCCAATGACGTTTTCAAGTTTTTGGATGAACTTTCTGAATTCCAACTTCCTGCCCCCATGGCCACGTACCTGATCGAGTTTGAAGCCTTCTTCACTCAGTTGGCCAAAGATCTTTCTATGAATCATCAGGCCGACGCTCAAATTCGGTTTCGACATAATGATATGAAAAGTGAGTGGTTCCTTAACTCAGTTTGTGAACAGAAGCTTGAAGATTTTGAAACCAAAAAACAAGAGCGCTCCGACAGGCGTCAAGCCTTCGACCAACAGGTGTCTGGCTATCAAGCTCAGATAGCAGAACTGACAAAGAAGATTGCTGAGGTCGAACAAAAGAAAGCCTCCTTAGACTCAGCTGAGCCTCTGCCCTCTCAAGAAACCATCGACCACGAGGTAGCCCAAGGAATTGCTCACGTCGAAGTGGCTATGAAGATAAAGGATGCTATTAGCCGCATGCATAGAAGAAAAGTGCTCCTCGAAAGCAAGATTGTTCATGATAAAACCCTCTTTGAAGACTTTAAGTCTAGATTCCCAGAGTTTCCTTAGCTTGTATGTCAAACTGATGTAACAACATTTTGTAAGCCATTTTTGGCCCCTTAGCCTATTTTGGCCTTTAATCAATGAGAAAACTATATTTTGATGTGAATCTCTTGTAGCATAGGTATATATTTCTTTAAATATTTCCCATTCACTCTTAAGATTCGTTGGTCCATTCCCAACTCTTGCACTTCATACGCGTTATTACTAAACACTTGAGTCACCTTAAATGGTCCCTCCCAGTTAGGTGACCATTTTCCCATAGTCCGATCCCGTCGATCCATGGGCAACACCGCTTTCCAAACATAGTCATTTACAACGAAGGTTTTCTCTTGGACCCTCTTGTTGTACGCCTTGGCAACTCGTGCCTTTTGGCGTAACAATACATTTAAAGCTACCATCCTTTCCTCGTCTAAGTCTACGAGTTCGTCTAGCATCATTTCCCAATATTGTTTCGACAGAATCTCATATTGTCTTTGTACTCTGACTGATTGCAGGCATACTTCTGCTGGTAGCACGACATCATGCCCGAAGGTTAAACGGAATGGAGTCGAATTGGTCGATTCCTTGGGTGACGTCCGAAAAGCCCACAAACTTGACTTAATGTCTTATTCTAGTTTTTTGGCTTTTTCGCAACGTGCTTCTTGATTAGCCCAATTATCAGCTTATTAGCTGCTTCGACCTGACTATTTGCCTGAGCATAGTATGACGTCGAAGTAACCAACGTGAAACCTGTTTCTGCTACAAATTCTTGCATTTTCTGCCCCACAAACACAGAGCTGAATCTATACAAGATATGATTCTAGATGAATTCTATCACGTTCTCTTGATCCACCTTCACTAGAGGCACAAACTCTATCCACTTTGTGAAATAGTCTATTCCCACGAGGATGAATCTTTCCTGCTTCGACGAAGCTGGCCGAATCTCTCCTATTACATCCAAAGCCCAACCTCGAAATGGACATGGTTTGACTATAACGTGCAACTCACTGGCTAGTGCATGCTGAATATTTGCATGTCTTTGGCAATCTTGGCACCCTTTCGCGAAATCTATGCAATCTTTGAGCATGTTGGGCCAGTAGACACCTTGTCGAAACAAAATCCATTTCATTTTGTGACCAACCTGGTGAGCTCTACAGGTTCCACTATGAACCTCAGAAGTTACCAGATAGGCATCCGTATCTCCTAAGCATTTGAGCAACACTCCCTCTGGAGTTTTCTTCAATAACTCATTTCCCATAAGAACATAACTCATTGCTCTGTACTTAGTCTTCCTATCAGTACTGCCTGACGGATTCTCCAAATACTCCATGATTGGTCTTCGCCAATCTGTTGGTGACACAGTGTTAACAAAAACCTCATAACTTCCTAGATCTTCGACCAAAATCCTCGAGTCCTCGAATATTGACCAACTTGACGATGAATGCATGTTCGACACCATCTTTTCCTTAGTTTTAATGAACTCTTTCATCCTACCTTCTGGCACTTTATAACCGGAGGTAATTTGTGCTAATTCATTGGCTTTATGGTTTTCTACCCTAGGCACATGCGAAATGTTGACCACTTCAAAATGCTCTAACAAACGTCTCGCCAATGAGAAGTAGTTCAAAAGATGCTCTTTCACGCACTTGTATTCCCTTGTGATTTGTTTAATCACCAATTCTGAGTCTCCTCTTATCTCGACCTCTTTGGCTCCCAAATCCTTAAGTATTTTGAGACCAGTGATTAAGGCTTCATACTCCGCCTCATTATTTGAGCATTTGCCATCAACTTTGCACTTAAATGTAGTTGGAATACCTTGTGGGGATATTATTAGGATTCCAATACCTGCCCCATTTTTATGGCTTGATCCGTCGAAGTACAACTTCCACGGAGCGATGTCGATACTGTGTATCGGCGTTTCGACTACCGTGCGGTCGACAATAAAGTCTGCCACTATTTGACCTTTCATCGCCCTTAAAGGGACATATGTCAGGGAGAACTCAGTTAATGCTAGTGCCCATTTCCCAATTCGACTATGCAAAATAGGTTTGGACAACATATGCTTAATAATATCAAAATGCGACGAAACATAAACATCAACTAGTTTAATATATTGCTTTAGTTTCATACATGAGAAGTACAAGCATAGGCACAACTTTTCAATCAGAGTGTACCTAGTTTCAGCATCTATTAACATCCTACTAAGGTAATAAATGGGTCTTTCGACGCCACTACTATCCTCTTGTGCTAACATACTGCCTATGATCGCATCAGACGCTGCAATGTACAACTTCATGTTTTTATTTATACTAGGTGGTAATAGGATCGAAGGCTTTATAAGGTACTCCTTAATTGCGTCGAAAGCATCCTGCTGCTCCTGTCCCCAACGGAACTCACTCTCCTTCTTGGTCTTGAGCAGTGGTGAAAACACTTTCGTCTTGCCACTTAGGTTCAAGATGAACCTCCTCAAGAAGTTTATCTTCCCCAACAAAGACTAGAGTTGTTTCTTTGTCGTCGGAGGCTTGAGATCCAAGATTGCCTTCATCTTGTTCTGGTTGATCTCGATGCCTCTCTTGTGGACCACGAATCCCAGAACGTCTCCTGCATGAACACCAAAGGCACATTTTAGTGGATTCATTTTTAATCCATATTTTTTCATTCTCTCAAATGAGCGTCGAAGGTGGTCGAGGTGACCATCTTCTGATGACGATTTTATGACTATGTCATCAATGTATACCTGCATAAAATTCTCAATAAAGTCATGGAATATAGCATTCATAGCCCTTTGATAGGTCGCCCCAACATTTTTCAACCCAAAAGGCATCACAACCCATTCATATGTCCCCAAATCTCCAGGGTATCGAAACGCAGTTTTGGGGACATCCTCTTCGGCTATGAGAATTTAATTGTAGCCGGAGTAGCCGTCGAGCATGCTCAAATATTCGAATCCTGCGGCTGAGTCGACTAGCATCTCTGCCACAGGCATCGAATATTCATCTTTAGGAGTAGCGTTGTTCAAATCCCTAAAGTCGATGCAAACTCGAAGGGTTCCATTTTTCTTAATAACGGGTACTATGTTTGCTATCCATTCTACATACCATGCAGTTCTGATGAACCGACTTTTTAGCAGTCTTTCAATTTCCTGCTTGATCTTCGACGTGACTTCTGGGGCGAAGCGTCAAGGTTGTTGCTTTACTGGCCTCTTACCCGGCTGGATTGGAAGTCGATGCTCCACTATGCTCCGACTCAAACCAGGCATTTCGCCATAATCCCAGGCGAAGCAATCCTTGTACTCTTTTAATACTTTAACCAGCTTGGCCTTCATTTCTGGCCCCACTTTGGCACTCACATAGGTGGGTCTTTTGGTTGCCCCATCCCCCAAGTCAACTTCTTCAAGTGGGTCTTGCGCCTGCATTCTCTACAGCTCATGGCTTTGGTCTTTCTCAAACCCCAAAGGCTCGTCGTCATAAATACAACCAAGCCTCCGGCTTTCTAAAGCTGCTTCTTGGCCTTGTGGGCCACTTGTTTTTGTATCGCAGTCGGCTCCCTTAATCGCTTGTGGTGGTTTGTCTTTTTCAAGTGCCGACATTCTTCTGTTTTCAGCCAAATAGGCCGAAATTCGAGTCATGCTTTCTGACTCAGCAGTCATTTTCACTGACTGTGGGCCACCCCGTTGGTGGCATCTCCATAGGCTCCATGGCTTCGTCGGCAGCATCCTAGATGAACCCATAGTCGGGGTCTAAGTTCAGGATGCGACCTCTATCGACGGAGGTGTAGGAACCTGACCCGTCATCACAAGGAGCCACATTTGCTAAGTGTTGGTCAAAAGATTTCTTGTTACCCTTGGCTTCATCGATTTTGTAGTAACTTTGATCTGCCTCAATATTTTCGACGATTCCATCTTTTCTCCAAATGGTCAATCTCTGGTGCATTGTCGATGGTACTGCCCCAATTCCATGGATCCACTCCCGTCCCAGCAACAGATTAAAATTTTCCTTTGAATTGATGACCATGAAGAGTGTTAGCCTGTTGGTTGTACCCACTGTCAAATCCACTTGAACAACCCCCAGGATATTACTGGTCTTGCTTTCATAGTTGGAAAGAACCATGTTATGCTGTCGGAGGCCAGCCTCCGTTTTTCCGATTTTCTTGAATAAATTGTGGGGCATCAGATTTATAGTTGCCCCACTATCCACGAACACCTTGTTGACTGCCATGCCGTCAACTTTCTCCTTTATGAACAACGACTTTAAATGGTACATCATCCCAGGACTAGGACATTCAAACATAGCCGTTTGCTCTTCGACCACACCACTATTCATCACATAATAACATAGCAGCTTATCATCCGCATTTTTATCAGGGACGAAATCTTCTTCTGCCTCAGAGATCTCAGACACCACATCGTACTCAGCTGGTAGGATCGACACGATACCATAATTCAGTATGAAATCTTCACCACAGGTGTCGTCATTGGTGTCGTCGTACATGTCTTCGTCAAAATCTCCCTCAGGTGATGGATCATACTCGTCATCCGACTGAGGAGATTATTTTGGCTCCTCTTCATCCGACTGAGGGGTATATTCTGGCTCCTTTTTGCTTTCAACCAGCGAAGTACATTTTGAGCTTTGGGTCGACACCACCCATTTCTCTCCTGATGTGTCCACGGTTGCTGCCATGGTCTGGTTTGTCACCACTCTGTCTTTTTCTGCCCATTTTCCTCTTGGGTGTTGGTGCTTTTGTCCAGACGTTCCGACAGGTTTCATCTGTGAAGTTGCAGCCTCTCTCTCAGCCTTCTTATAGCGCTGATGGCGCCTCCACTGAGTCCTAGTCATGGGGTTTTTTCCCTTGTAGTTGGGGGACACCACATATCCCCTTGGATCGACTCTCTTGTCGGAGACATTCGCTTCCTTTTCCAAATCTATAACCTTTCATTTTGGTCTTTTACTTCCTTTCCGGCTGACTGGTGCCATCCATCTTTCCTGTGGGGTGTCTGACGGAGGCACAAAAGTTTTGGGTCGTGCCTCTTGGAACAGCTTTCTGTACTCCTCATTTCGTCGAGGGACACCACTCCTGTCAAACACAAACCTTGGGACGGGTGGCTTGCTTTCTAGCAGCACTTCTCTCTTGCTTGCCTCATACCTTTCAGCAACTTTCTCATCGAACACAGCGTTGCACCTAGGGCATAATGCGGCCTTTGACCCGCTTATCCTGCACTTTTCCTGAAAATCTCCCAAACTTTCGCCAGCCTGGGGATACACTGCTTTGAGTTTGTCCTCGGCTTTCTTGTCGGAACCTTCAGTAGTTTCAACCACCATGCACTCCACCGCTTCAGCCATTGGTTGTTAGTCAAGACCCTTAGTAGCCTCGACCATCATACATTCGTACACCTCTGAGTACAAAGCCTCTTCGACCTTCAGTGGGTTGGTGTCAACCTGCATCTTCAGCTTTTCGCCAAATTGGAGTCGGCCCTCCTTCAAAGTTTTCTGCACCAAATCCCTGAAAAGAACACATTGAGCTGTTTTATGACCAAGGAAATTATGAAATTTACAAAATCCCCTCTTTTTCTTTTGTTCTAGAGGGGGGTCTTTCAAACCAGGAGGAATGATTATTTGACCATCTTTAACCAGTAAATTAAATATTTCATCACATTTGAAAACATCAAAAGTATAAGTTTTAGTAACGTATTTATCCATTTTTCCAGTTTTGGCGAGATTTTTCCCGTTTGATGGTTTCAATAATTTGCACGTATAGGGAGGTCCTGGCTTAAGTTCAACCACATGAACCTCACTTTCATCGACGAATTCTTCATCGTCGGATGAATACTCGTCAACAACCACATAGGATACTTTTTCTTTTTTACGATATCTGTTAGACTGAGTTTTCTTGGCTTTTAATCGTTCGACCTGGCGAACTCGGTCAGCCAGCTGCGCCATGTCTCTAAGATACTGCGTGTCTAGCTTCTTTCTAATCGAATAATCCAGACCACCGGCTGCCATTTCGACTAATTCGTGCTCAGGGACTTGAGTAAAGCACCGCGCTTCCAAAAGTCTAAACCTGTTCAAGTACTGGTCTACTGACTCTGTGGCCTTGCGTTTGACGTTTGCCAACTCTTTTAGACTTATTTTCGACTGCCCCATGTAAAATTGTTCTTGAAACAGTCTCTCTAATTGTGCCCACGTGTGGACGGATTGAGGGGGCAACGTGGTAAACCACGTAAATGCATTTTTCGTGAGGGAACTTGGGAAATATTTCATTTTTAAGTCCTCTGCTTCGGTTTGATACCTAACGATGTGTTCGACAGTGGACTCTTCAGTCTCACCAGCGAATTTGGTGAATTTTGACACCTTCCAACCCCTGGGTAACTCTGTTTGTAATACAAAATCTGGTAATGGGGACGTGTATGTTGACCGTCAAAGGCCTGGATTTGCTCCATTACGAACCATGATACGTTCGACCACGGCCTCCAAGTTATGTTCCCTAGCCAAGGCGTCCTGTCGAACTTGTCGGACGACAAAGTCTGGATCTTGGTTCCTATGGACCATCACATGAGGCCTCTGGGCCATCCTAGGGATCTCTTCAAATTCACGGGGTTGTTTAATTGTTTCGTCAAAGATCTCATCCTGACGAATGGGCGTCTCCGGTCGAGGCGGAGGGGTCTGCCGACCCTGAGCCCTAGGAGCGCCTAGAAAGTCACCTATACGTGTCATTTGAGTCGCCAGTTGTTGGTAACTCTGTGTTGACTCTTGTATCAGTGGCCTCAATATTGTACCCATCTGTTGAGTCAACATATGGACCATCTCATGATTACTCTCATCTATCTGTTGCCTCATGGCCGCGACGGAACTAGAGGTAAATGTCGGTATGGACTGAGAAAAAAGATTAAAACCAGGGGGTCGAACCATCTGGTTCGACAGATGCCCTGTCCCCTGATAAGGTGAAAACACTGGGGACGAACTTTCCCCAAACAAAGGGCCGGTAGAGTGCAAACTCGACATGAACTCTGTCGACATCCCATAAGATCGAGGAATAGGCATGGTGATACTAGGCAAATACTGCTCTGTAGTCCCTGCCATTGTTGATTTTGGGTTATGTCGACGTGGCGTCGCGGTTGGTCCACTAGGGGTAGTTAAAACCACTGACATGGTACCGGAGCCAACATCAGTTGTTTGTGTCACAACCGTGCTTTCCGTCGAAGACGGTTCGTCGTTCGAACGTGGTATTACCATCTTACCACTACGCAAAAACATACACTCAATTCACACGGGTCCCACTGGGCGTGCCAATTTGTTCGCCTGCGCGAACAACCGCTGGCTTTCAGTCGCATATTTACTCGCGGGATCGGCCACACAAATCCCAGAACTAGGAATTGGAAACGTATGCTTATGTTATATGATAGTGTCTTGTCTTTTGGAAAAGTTGTGAGGTTTAAATGATCAACCAAGTTTGGAACCAAGCGAAAAAGATAAAGGAAAAAGAAAACAAGCAGACGACAAAAGAAACAATAACTTAAACTCTGAAAATAAATTGCATTAAGTAAAGGTGGACGCAAGTATACATTTTCGCAGGATTGAACTCGTTTCTCTCTAAGCTTGGTACTTTTCAACTTCCCATGTTCTTGGAACTTTCAAACTTTTCCCGCCCAAGTACTTATCCTTGAATTTGGGACTTGCCCTTCGTCTGGCTTTCCTCCGACACCATGGCTTGTCGCCTTTTCTCCGACGCACCTCCTTGGCCTGTGTCGGATCGACGCCTTGAAAGTCCCTTGGTGTCGATTAGTTGAATTTCCTCTCATCCTTCTACCCTTGGTCGAAATCTCCTGTCAACAGATGTATTCTATTTATATTACATGTATGCACTGTATTTTGACAGAGGTTTATTATATATATATATATATATATATCATTTTATTTTATATATGGATGTTGTCAAATGTATATTAAGTTGCGACGATATATTAACATATGCGACCAAACAACAAAACTGATTTAAAAAAAAAAATAAAGTTCTGCTGTTTTCCGGATCTGCAGATCCGGAATGTTTCCGAATGTGCACTACCAGAACGCATCAGCGTTTTTTAAAAAATTGATGCGTTCGGATGTGCACATCCAGAATCAGGGGACAAAACCAGAAATTTAGGTGGTGCCTAAGAAACATGGGTGATGTGATAAAAAATTCCCTAAAATATATTGTGATCTAATTAGCTCCTACCCCATAGTTAGGATCATTGGTCATGACTAGCCTTTTGGGTAAAAAAAGTTAAAAAAAGAAATATCTTCCTGCTATAAAGGTTTAGACTCAATTAAAATAAAATAGATTAAGAGCAATATTTTAATCGATTATGCCTAAAATTTATTATCTCCGTCCAAAATTATAAGGTAATTTATAAAAAATATTTCTTAAATCACAAGTTACTTTATATTTTTAATGTAATAGTAATAATATTTTTTTAATATATTTTTATTATTTATTTTTATTTCTTATTTTAATTATATTAATTTCTTTTTTTTATGTGTAATTAATGAATTATATTATTGTAAAATTATATATAATTTATCTTTTTTATATAAAATTCATAAAAAAAATTTAAATTTGTATAAAATATCCAAAATATTTTATAATATTTTATAATTTGATCAAACTGAAAGTATATTGATAGTGTAATATTTTAAGATATTATCAATTATAGATAAATATATATATTCTTCATAATATACTATTTAACTAATTAGAGTTTAGAAAATAACTGTGAAGCACAGGTACTCCATTTTAAGTAAAGTACCGGTATCGAGTACGTACCGGGTACTGGTACGCGTATGGTACACTTATGGTACGCACCGAACCAAAATTTTTTATTTTATTTTTAATGTTGGTACACCAACCGGTACACATTTGGTACCAGGTACCCAATTTTTAAAATTTTTTTTGAATGGTACAATTTAGATTTTTTTTACTGAGTAAAAATTAAGTTAATCATTCTATTTATTCACTCATTGAAAAGGAATAGACTCAATCTAAAGAGGGCTAATAATTTAGTTTTTGTTCATACAAATCTCTGTCTTTTCTCGAAAAAGAGTAAGGTTTATAATGAAGGAGTAAAAAAAATGTGGGATATTGATAAAAATGGATGAGATCTATTTGATGGAGCTGATATTTTTAAAGTTGTTAGTCTTTCTCACGATGAACCTAAACTAGAAGCCACTTTTTTTAATGATATTGGAAAGAAAAATATAGATATTCAACTATGATTTCATCATGATTTATTGATATTTTTTAAGTATAATTTATTTATCTTATTAGAAAGATATTAACTATTTTTAAGTAAATTGTTTTTAACTTTAATGTTTTGATGTTATTTAAACAATATAATTTCTTTGTTATTTTTATAATTGTATTTTAAAAATATTATATTAACGTACCCGTACCATAGTTTTTCTAAAAATGTCGTACTCCGTACCAGTACCCATATCGGGTACGTACCCGTACCTATGCAACGTAGGAAAATAATAATTTGACTCGTTCATGGTGAATATTTGAAAAAAATAACCCACAACAAATATAGTAAAGGAGAAATTTTAACTACAATTTCTTAAATTCGGTTTTTAATATTTTTCAATAAAAATATGACATGTATACTTAAATGAGTTTAAAGGTAGTGCATTGTTGGTGTAAAGAAATATTAAGCAAACATCTAATCAGATTATTTTAAAGTGACAAATCTTAACAGTATTTTAAAAATAAAAGCGTGATGTGGCGGGATACACGTCTGTCATTAGTTGATAGTGTAAAAATATTTTACACTGTCAGTGTATACTCTTTTTTCTCTACTTAAATACCGTTTAAAGAGTGAAAATAAGATAAAATTGCATATATGTAGGAGAAAATTATACAGTTATCATATCTATATATTATAAGAAAATTAGATGTTGTGGAAAATTATATTTTGCCCTTATTTATATTTCTGCCATGTCATCGTTTTAGGGGTATTTAATGTCCAAATTTTGTTTTTTCCAACCAAACAACTCTTTCTAATGATATGGTAATAACACACTTTATTACAAAAATTAGTTTGAATGCAATTGTTTTATTTTTATTTGACAACTATTTTCGGTTTCTATGCAAAAAAATCAGTCACTTCTCTTTCTTTTCTCTCTCACACAAAATATATCAAAAATATTTGATTTCTCTCCCTCACTCCATTTATTTTGTTTCTCTCTCTCTCTCTCTCTCTCTCTCTCACTTCATGTTTTTCGTTTCTCTCTCTCTCTCTAACTCTTTCTTCTCTAATTTTTCAAGGTCTTCAACATCATCTAATCTTTGAAGAACTTCAGCTCATATTTAACGGTGATGTTTCATAATCTTAAACCAACATCAAGATTTCTGGTTGATTTTTTCGTTTTGACGAAAATTTTGTGGTACAACTTCATGATGTTTGCAAATCTCCTTACAAAATACTGGTTCTGTTTTATTGCTTTTTCATGTTTATGTATATTTTACTGCATTTCATGGTTTTATTATTTGTATTATTCGTTTGTAGATACTGAAACCCTAAAAAGGTTATATTTTTATGCAATTGGGACTATTAGGTACTGGAAATGTTTAGCATTTAATTTTTACACGAAATTTGGACCTCAAATCCTAGATCTGTAAGTATGTTATTTTTTATTATGTGTTTTGAAAGTTATTGAATAAATTTCTATATGCAAAGAGTGTTTTGCAGTTGTGTTTGTGCCAATTGAAGAAGAAGAAGAAGAAGAGTTCAATTGCCATAGTTTCTTCATCATGACAACTCACACTTTACTCTTCTATGCTCTCATTTTACTTGCTTCCACTTTCTCTCTTTGTTTTCAAGCTCACGTTGCTCCTGCAGGTAATAAACAAACTCATTTCTTCAACAACTTCAATTTTGCTTCCCCTTTCCTATTTAACCAAATGGGTATGCTAAATTTTCAACCTTTTTGCTTATTATAGCTGAATTCTAAAGTGGGTATGTTTTTGTTCTCTTTTGTTAATCTAGTTGAACAATGTTAATGACTCAGGTCCATTGATTAAGCATTTGTATTCACTTATCAAATGGACAAGGTATGCCACAAAGATGCCACAATCAAGTGACTGTTCATTCTCTGCCGATAGCTTTTCAAATCACATGGTTTGTGTCTGTCTGAAATTGTGATTGTAATTTGTTGTTTCTTTTTTTTTTCCAGATGGAATGTTCTTTAATTTGAGAATGGTTATGTAGTTGAGATTGTTGTAGAAGGAAATGAAATTAGAGTTATCCTTTATCGGATCTGCGTCTCTGAAGAGGATGGTGAACTCTTTGATGTTGATGAAATTAACTTGTTCGAATTACCCCACCATTATCTAAGTGTATGGCTTCTCATGAGTTTATTACATAACTATTGTGTTTCTTTTAATAGTATTCATGGAAAATTAAGTAGAATTTTGGATTACGCAAAAGTTAGAAGGGTTTGATTTTCATTCATTTGGGTTAGTGGTTAGTTAGTTCCTGATTTTGTATGGTATTATCTCTTTATGGTATTCTAGATAGTAGAGGAAGATTAGTAGCTGGGTCATTTCCAGAAACAAGGGTAGAGATTGGTCTACTGTCAGCTAGAAACATATGGTTTGTAAAACAAAGATGCAATTGACCAGATTTTAAGGTAGGATATCTCTTAAAAAGTTCTAACAAAATGGATTGACCTTTTTGGCGTTGGAAAAAGTGGGTGTGATGCGTATAAAAAGTGACTGTAGTATTAGTGTCCAATTATTTGTAGTCTGTTTACTAATCTATTTCCCAGTGTTCTTTTAGCAAATGGCTTATGACACAAAACATCTTCGTGTCTCAGAGATATGCTGATTTTGAGTTTTTCCTTTCAGATTCTGAGAAATACTTTGTTCCAAAGCAGTGTCTCCTTCCTTTGACTGTTGAAGGTAATTATGGATAAACTTGTAGTGCTTCAAATTTGCATAGTTACATATTTTATTTAATAAATTTTGGTGTCTTCGATATTCATATTAGACAAGAGAAAAATCAAAGCCATGTTGCTTAGATGCTACCTGCAAAGAGAGGTCCCACAATGGAGGTATATTCATATACATTCCATCATATATGCCCTTTTCTTTTCCAATTGGTTTGAGATTTTATAGCCTATCTAATTTTAATGTTTTTGTATGAAGATTGGAGCTCCAAATGATGTTGGAGAAATGAGTGAAGTTTTATATTGAAGCTTTATCCGTGCACGCACTTTCATTATTGACAGAGTCTTACATACCATCCAAAATTCATGGTTAAGTTAACAACTAATGTGTTCCTAAAACGGGCTTGCGCACAGGTTGCACACATTTTATTATGTTCCATTTAGTGGTTGTGAGTAGAAATAGAGGGGAGTAGAAATATTGATGGTTGTATATATGTGATTGAACATTTGAAGTTTGTTCTTAGAATCAATTCAAGACGTACTGTTAATTTCAACTATCACTCATATAGTGTGTGATTAATGCATATAGGTGATTAAATCATTTCAAAAGTTCAGGTATATTACGTTAATTTTATTTATTTATCTAAATAATAGTATCGTATATCACTTGAACTGTTAACATGTTTTCTCATTGATATTTTTGTTTTCCAGCCATATTACTTTCAAATGTTGACTTTGAAATAGAGGTCATATTCTTAATAACAAAAATATAATGAAGGTTAGAAGCAGCTTAGTTTCTATACTTTGAGTATATCTCTTAACTTATAAAATGATCATGTGTTATCAAACCCAGAAAATTTATGTAAATCAAACAAAGTACGTAACTTTTCAAATAATATTGTTGAAATTCATATAACTCTCTCCTCGTTTAATCTTAGCCCTCTTTGTTTAGTTGTAAAGTCGGCGTTAACTGAGTTCATAAAAACACTGGATGTGGGCTCAATCAGACCCTTTGTTATGGGAAAAATACACAACTAAATATTTTAAACTTTTGACATGTTCCCATATATGTAGTATTGTTTCTGATATTACAATCATGAATGTAGTATTGTTTACAACAAGGTTCCTTTTCTATGCTGAAAGATCATAGCTTGTAATTAAATCAAAAATTCATTTTTCTATATTTTTCTCCCTTGGTTACTAATATTGTTGATTGGAGATGAATTTTTGTATTTGGTGAAAACATATGTAATTTAAAGGCCAAACAGATATTTATAAATCATGGCTATGGTCAGCACTAAAGGTTTATTTTTATTGTGGATGAACTTTGAGCATTTGTCTTTTACCGAATTACTCTTCAAGTAGGCCCACTTCAAGAGGCACATGTTGAAATAAGCATGCAGTAACAAGCTGATATTAAGTAATATATATAACCATAAAGGTGTTACATATGTGATGGATTATTTATTCTTTATCATGGGTAGTGTTTTAATATTGCTTGAAAAACATTACTCCCTCTATCCCAAATTATAAGTCACCTTGCCAAAAAAATTGTCCAAAATTATAAGTCACCTTACATTCTCAATGCAATATTAATGACATTTTCCCCAATATACACTCAAGTATTTATTATTATGTATTCTTTCAATTCTTTTAATTTCACTCTCCTGTGTAATTAAGAGGGGCATTACTGTAAAGTCATACATAATTTAACTTTGCCATAAAGTAATAATTAAGTTTCTTAATTTGTGTGAAATGTCCAAAACGTCTTATAATTTGGGACGGAGGGAGTATTATATACTGAAAATTGTCCAAAGCAGTGTTGTAGATGTTGTAGCCCTATTTTGTAGATGTTGCAGTCCTATACCTGTCAAACTATCAGGGCCGTCTTTGAGGGCGTGCAAGGAGACCTACAATACAGGACCTCATATTTTTTCATGAATAAACTATGACAAAAAGGGTTTTTATACACAATATTCACAGTTAAATATGGTCTGTTAAAAATAACTTACGAATCAATTGAAGTTAACTTTAAATTTTTACACAGGACCTCTCAAAAGTTTGAGACGACCCTACCAACTATATAGGTTGTCCTTTAGAGATAGTGTTGTAGCTGATGCAGCCATATTTCTGTCCAACTATATAGACTGTCCTCTAGAGATAGGTAGTTATATCAAATTGTTTATCACATCTTACAATAAAGCATATACTAATGTGTATTAAAATTTATATATTATTTTAATGGCATAAATTTTAAAGGGTGCTATTCAATTTTTTTATTCATTCTCAACTCTTAAAAAGTAGTGCATATTTTATTTTATGATTCAAATATATAAAAAAATGTGAAACTTATAAATTTATTAAATATACTCTATAATTTATTTATTTACTGAATTTATCTACAAATGCACGTACAAAATCATACGTGTACAAAGAGTGCAACCTTAAAATTGGTGACATACTAAGTTTCATAGTTGAAATTTTTGTTTTTCATATTCATGTTATTATTGAACCCAAGTAAACATTAGATCTTAATAAAATGTTGTTTGAATTTCATCTTCATTTGTTGGAATAAATTAATTTTTAATTAATTAATTTTTATTTCTGTTACTATTATTATTAAGTTTTGTATTTATTTCAATATTTTTATTTCAAAAAAATTTAATAAATTTTGTTTTCTCATATCGTAGAAATTATTTAAAACAGAAAAAATGAAATTACTGATCCAATTATTGTTATAAACGGAAACAACTTTATTATTGATTCAAATATTTTTATAAATATTTTCAAAACAAAAATAATATTTATATATGAGAAAAAAATATATTGTTGATTCAAATATTTTTATATATGAGAACAACTTTACTATTGATTCAAATATTTTTATAAATATTGTCAAAACAAAAATAATATTTTGATTCAAAATTTGTTATATACAGAAACAACTTTATTATTGATTCAAATATTTTATAAGTAGTGTCAAAATAAAATTAATATTTATATACGGGAAAAAAAACATTGTTGATTAAATTTTTTTATATAGGGAAAAAATATTATTGTTATAAACAGGAGCAACTTTACTATTGATTCAAATATTTTTATAAATATTTTCAAAACAAAAAAAAAATATTTTGATTCAAATATTTTTATATACGGGAACAACTTTACTATTGATTCAATTTTTTTTATAAATAGTGTCAAAACAAAATTGATATTTATATACGGAAAAAAATACATTGTTGATTAGAATATTTTTATATAGGGGAGAAAATACTATTGTTATAAACGGGAAAAACTTTACTATTGATTTAAATATTTTTATAAATATTGTCAAACCAAAAATAATATTTTGATCCAAATATTTTTATAAACGAGAACAAATTTACTATTGATTAAAATAAATTTATAAATAATGTCAAAACAAAAATAATATTTATATATGGGAAAAAATACATTGTTGATTAAAATACTTTCATATACGGAAACAAATACTATTGTTATAAACGAGATCAACTTTACTACTAATTCAAATATTGAATAATAGAAATTTATCGACCATTGTATTATCTCTTATAGCATAATTGTCTTATTTGTTAGAAAAACTTAAACGATTAATTTATCTAATACAAATTTCAACATTTTTTTTAAATCATATTATTCTTGATACTATTGTTTACCTTTCATCTTCTACGTGTATTACTATTTCAACTTAAATTTACTATTATTCTTAAGTTTTTTGTGTTTTCAATTTTCAATTTTTATGACAGTTTGCAAACAAATGCGCGTCCAAAACTATATTTTACCCAAAAACATACTTCGTGTGTAGGCACGAGTTTATTACTAGTTTTCACTGGAAAATGGTAAAACCCACGTCTAAGGAATATGTAATACAATGGAAATGATCTAAAATGAAAAGGCCATACATGTCAATGACACATCAGTTTATAAGTTGAGTGGTTTAATGAGGGAGAAAAGAGAGGAATCTTAAAAGGTTAAAAGTGGGAATCCAAACTTTTTTTATAGAGTTTTTCGAAAATGGCCCAAATGGCAGTGGAAAAGAGCTATTAACTATATTATTATTATTATTATTATTATTATTATTATTATTATTATTATTATTATTATGTTTGCGGTTCTCATAAATATCTCAAATTTTGTTTTTAGTCCTTCAAAATATTTCATTAAAAAATAGGTCCTTCTATAATTAGTCATCCATAATTTTGGTCTTATATGCAACTTAACGACGATTTTTACCACTTATCGACTAAATTAACGACGGTTTTTGTGGGTTGAAATTGATTCCAAATTAGTCTCCTTAGCCATTAATAACCCTCAATTCGTCATGTGGTCGCTGAAAAATAGGTGACTTAACTGTATACATAAAATTAATAATATGTTTATATATATATATATATATATATATATATATATATATATATATATATATATATATATATATATATATATATATATATAAAGAGAGAGAGAGAGAGAGAGAGAGAGAGAGAGAGAAAAACCAATGTGCAGACAAACTACCTTCACTAGGCCTTACCATTTATGGTTTTGTTTAGTGCAATAAAACTCTTGTATCCGTTTTTGATGATTTGGTTCGCAACAAATTAGGTCTTTTTTCTTTTCATTTTTGTTAAGCTCACATGATGTTAGTTTTATGTCCTGCTCTCTTTTTTTACCTCTTTTTATTTTTATAGGATATTCTTTTTTGGTTAAAA
Source organism: Lathyrus tuberosus (assembly GCA_022829125.1). Classification (NCBI taxonomy): domain Eukaryota; kingdom Viridiplantae; phylum Streptophyta; class Magnoliopsida; order Fabales; family Fabaceae; genus Lathyrus; species Lathyrus tuberosus. The sequence goes on from JALAZF010000078.1 coordinate 7,555,785, forward strand.
AAACTATTAGTTGTTGGTGTCATGACTAATAAGGATAAGCCGGCTAGTTGAATTTGTAGTGTTTAACAATATTACAAATACAAAATTACTACTATAAACTTTAAACTATTTGATTTAGCTTATAAAAAAATACATAAATAAATGTTTAAAAAAACTATATAGTGCAACCTTATGAAAAACTGATATATTATATAAATTATTTTTAAAATACAAAATACAAAATTATAAATTACTAGTTATAAATTCAAAAAGTTTGATTCATTAAATTAGAGTATGCAAAACAAACTACTATACAAAAATCAAAATTTACGATGAAATCATATTTAAATAAAATCTCTATTTATTTTGCTATAACTAAATGGAGACTAATTTACACAAAACTTTCAAAATTTTGAAATAACTCTGCACAAAAGAAACTTAAACCTTTGCACAAAGCAACTTAAACCAAAAAATAAACCTATTATATACTAATACTACACATCACACCTATGGCTTGATTTCTTTATCAAAAATGATATTTTGACACCCACTTTACACTCTACACTGTATGTACGGACGGTGAACAGTGACATCCGTACATGAACAGTACCGTCGTATAATGAACATCGCCGTCCGTACATGAACAGTACCGTATTCCGTACAGGAGCAGTCCCTGTCCGTACGGCACGGACGGTAAATAATGTCGTCCGTACAGTACGAAAATACGGTGTAGGTGTAGGAGTGAGTGTCAAAATAGCAAACCTGTTTCTTTATTAGTCCCAAGTCTAACTGGGCCAATCTTAGATGCGGGTCCATGAAATAAGACTTTCATTGAATGGGCCAAACCACCAGCCACATGTTACTCAGATAAAGAATGTCAACATTTGTTCAACTAATCTTGTTATCCACTCTTTTAAAAATTATCTATATATATTTAAGCATTTTTATAATATAAATCAATCTTTTGATTACTGTAAATATAAAATCAACTAAATTCTTGTTCTAGAGATTGATGTGCAGGGGTGACCAATGAGAATGAATGTTCGCACTATTTGAACCTATTTTACAAAACCGCGCAAAACATTAAGGTCGGCAAGGACGGACCCAATAGATTATACATTTCTAAAGACTAAATATTAAAAAAAATAGTCTATAATACCTGCGTATGAAAAAAAAATGAAAAAAAATAGGGTTCCTTTAACTCCTATGTATGAGGGGGTGAAAATTTTAAAATGCTTTTAGAATTTAAAGATGTATATTTGAATGCATTTTTTTTACACACTCGTGAGTCTAAATTTATGAGACATTTTTGTTTTTGTTAAAATTTAGTTCGGAAATACATATCTGTTTAGGGTGAAAATATGTTAGGTTAAGCTAGACTTTAAGATGCTCGAGTTTGACCTACGCTAAATTTATAAAGTCTGAGCCTGTCATATGGCCTACTATAGGCTATTTTTTTGTCTGGTCTGACCTTTTTAAAAGTTTGGTATGATCTGAAAGTCTATTTAAAAGTTTGTTTCTTATTAAAGTTTTCAATTAATCTATATTACTTAAGAAGTCTTATACGTCAGTCTATATATGTATATATAGGCCGACCTATTTAACATTTTTTTCTAATATATATATATATATATATATATATATATATATATATATATATATAGGCTAGCCTATTTAGCATTTTTTTCTAACATTGATGAATCAATATCTGAGAAACTTTTGGGTTGTCGGTTGACACAAAATGATATAAGGGGCCAAGGTATTAAACTAACATGTTTAAAAAATGAGCACAGTAATATACACTTAGCGGAAGACTTTCCCAAACAACATATAATAATTAAAACTTGAATGTATATCATGCTACTAATAAGTTCATTTTTATTTTCAAATACTTCTGGTTCTAGTCTACTTATTATGTATTTACCTTTGTTACAAAATATAGATAAGATATGAAAATATAGTTAGGGGTCCGCTTGTTTAGTGTGTCACAATAGATCTTTGTGTAACAATGCAAATAAAGATACATCTACTTTTATTGGATGTGTCGTCTTGCTCCAAGCACAAGGTTAGTCGAGAATGTTATCCTTAGTGCCAGTCAACTATGACAACTTCATTTTCCCATACGCAACAAAGTAAGTTTCTAACATTATAAATATTTCCATTTACTTAATTTATACTATTAACACCAAATAACTTATTTAATTGCATTTTTGTTTAGGTGGTCCACTCGTCATATGAACTACAACAAATGTGCTTAGCATTACATCATAGCATACCGAAATCTATTGGATCACTTGGGACTGAACGGTATATTACCAATGAACTATTCATTTCATAGTAATTTATTTTTAATATTATCATATACCAAACTAATTTACTTTTCTGCAACCATTTATTTGGAGGTCGTATCTTGGTTTAGAAGAACATCATGTAGTGAATAAGAAGATGTTTTCGCTTGGAATGCAATAACACCAATTGAAATTCTAGCCTATGCAGACAGCAGATGTCCTAACACATGTCAAGACATTGTGCTGCATAATCTCTTAAACTTGGAGGCGCAACCGCAGACTGATACCTTGAATATCAGACCTGCATCCTCACAGATGTCACGACATCTGATCCAACATGTTCATCATGAACCCTAACAGAAACGTAAATCTGCAGAATGATAAAGAACACAGTAATTGTAAACCCAGTTCGGTGCAACTCAGCTATATCTGGGGGATACCAATCTAGGAAGAAGACTTCACTATTGTGTAGACTGTTACAAAGTTAAACTCCCACATTTACAACTTTATCCCTAACATCTACCCCATGAACATCTTTACCAAGGTTAAACTCAAACGTTTAGAACCCTGATACGAGATACCGCACTCACTTCCCTCAACCACCAACTGTGATTTCTTCATCGTCCCTATCAATACAGAAATCTGTCAAGCATACTTGACAAACAAGCTAACTTGGATTTACTTAAAAGCTTCATCCAAGAACAATACACAATCCAATACCTCAAGGCTTATGGATCTGTGTGACACCTATATCTACCACATTGTATCAACTGATACACAGGGAGACTTACAACCTAGAAAGCCAACGACTCTCAAAACCCTAAACCCTTGTTTCTTACGCAAGAAAACAAGGTTGCAATAGGCGTACTAAGGCATACATAAACCTAGGTCTAAGTCTTTTATTTATAGTGTCTTCTGCTTCCTTGGGCCATGCGTATTATTTACTTGTTAAATCAGTGCAGTACTTCAGGATGTCATGACTTTAGGTTATGACATCTTCTTCGACATCTTGTTCAGTCCAGATTTATTCATCTTTATCATCAATGTGTTTTACCAAAATTTATCAAATCAATTGGTGCTTTCAATCTCCCCCTTTTGACAAATTTTGGCTAAAACACATTTTGAGCGTCTCTTCGACCTGAGTGGCGGCTATGATTGGAATACTGTGCAAACCGAGTCTATGTTGGTGTACATGAGGAAGAAGATAACTCTGGCTCCCCCTTAACCAATGAACAGTACAACCACTCTTGAGGAAAGTAGTAAACCAGGATGAGTGGATTTGATATAATTGTCCAGGAAATAGAAACTTCTAAAGAAGTTATTAAAAACTTTGAAACCAGAAGACATAAGACATCTTTTTTAAATACACTCCCCCTCCAGAGATCAGTTGTAGTCTTCTTGAATCTGAGCATATAAAGCATGTAACTCAGGTCACAAGACACAACTTGATCCTTAACTCAAGTCACAAGACACAAGGAAAACACACAGACAAGATGTTAGAACATCTTGTTTATCATCCTTACAGAGCAACTGCAAGAACAACCCTTGAAACCCTTGACCTTGACCTAGTGACTCATACTCATACTCCCCCTTTTTAGCCAAAAATTGGCAAGAGAAACCAAGACATTCCCATACCCAACTAACACAAAACCAGACTTGAACAAAATACATCTTGACTGAACTACAAAGAGTATCACAATCTGAGGAAACCTGCTTCAGAAACACCCTTAAATAACCAAGAATTTTCCTTCGAATGTAACGAGCTGTTGAAATTCAATGCAGTTATTAATCTAAGGTTGTAACTTTCCCAAGTCCCAATGTGCACCGGCTAAGAATATTTTGACTGTTTCTTTTTCAAGGAAACCGTCCAACAATAATGCAAGTAACGATGAACATGTTTAGCACACGCATAATACAAGACCCACCTGCCAAAAGACCTATTACCCATCAAGCATGTCCTTAACAATGTTATGACATCATGTCAGACATTGTCCCTCAATAAGACTTCTGTATTGACGAATAACTTCACGATTTTCGTGACCACAATCTGTAGAAAAAATATATCCTCCCAAACTCATCTATGATTCTTAAGCATCCAATAAGAACCATTTAGATATGCATTGCCAAGTTTCCCACAACTTGCAATAATACTCTAATGTCAAGACATCCTCCTTGACATCTCAGTTTGCTTGACGCACAAATGCAAACTGGAATTTCCACAATAATGTCAAGCCATCTTGACATCTCAGTTTGCTTGACACACAAATGCAAACTGGAACTTCAACAATAATGCCAAGCCATCTTGACATCTCAGTTTGCTTGACGCACAAATGTAAACTGGAACTTCATTTCAAATCAAGAGGCCTCTCCCCCTGACTAAGGTAACTGGTGCTCCTCCACTGAACACCCAAGCTAATGACTGGAAAACATAAGACGCATCTTCATGTCTTCAAGAGCGCACCCTCTGTTCAACACACCTGCTAAACGCAACCATTAACTCATTATTATTCCCTCTGACAAGAAACAATAATTACTCACACATGATCAAAGTCATGCATCCCATGAGTACGTGTATACCAACCATAACAAACTCTTGGCTTGAGATCAAAGTCCCATTGATCCCCCTCATTCCAAAACCATCTTATACACCACACGAACTCTTCTTGAATTCTCATGTATAGATATCCCGTTGCTTAAGGCACAAACCAATTGAATTAGAATGCTTCACATTCCTCAAAGAGACTCACAGGGCCCCTTAGTTTGTTACCACGATGTCAGCTATCGTATGCATGCTCCAGAACTTCACAGCTGCTAAACTGATCCACTACTAGCATGACTTGCTCCAAGGGCTCCAAATGCCGTATGCAAGATTTTCCACTGACCTCACCCAGTCAGCAATATAGATAAACCCCGCAATCCAAGACAGTCATTCCTATCATTCTCCCGTATGATAACTTGGAATACTTCTGATTTATGGTAAATCTCCACTTCTGAACGCATTTAGGAAACATACTTCCATGCAATCAACACATGATCCACTTCAGTCTTCACAAATACTTACATCCTCCTTCCAAGGGACCCTTCTACTCCATCGTTCTCCCGGATGATCATGTAGATACTTCTTGGACACGATGCAAGTAACCAGTTCATCACAGAACCTGAAATCCTTCACCAATGATAACTAACCCAAAGATGTTCTAACATCAGTTAGGACATTCTCCACGCATCACTGACACCACACACCATGGTTCTTGATATGCTCCACTACTGGACATACTATCAGCATAGTAATCCACAGTGAAGATCTTCACACAACACTGACCCACCAGCTTGAACAAAGAAGTCTTCAGGAACCCAGAGAGAAATAAACTCTCAACCACCAAGAAGGTATGTTTCCATCCTCAACCCAGAACTTCTGCCACAAGCGCCCAGAGAACCAGAACCTTCAAACAATTTCAACTAACTACTCTTTTACAAAAGATCAATCAGTTTCAAGCATCCTGCTTGAACGCTCATTGTGAAACCAATCAAATGCGACTTTTTGATTGACCTCACTCATCTTCAGAACTCCCATAAGATACCCTGATCTACTAATGAAACCAGATCTTCAAGTCACACGAACTACTTGCCCCACAGTAAGACATCTTGGATCCATCAAGCCTCTTAGTCATGTAACATCTTCTCATCCACAGCTCCCACAAACTGCATGAGATAGACCTTTTTGAAGAATCCAACACTCCCATTCTCCTGTAGATCACCTTACCTTAAGCTGATGTACCACATCACCAGCTGAGACTTCTGATGTTAAGTTAGATGTCCAAACATTATGACATCCAACTGTTGAATTCAGCTCTTCCTTCTGCCACTTAGAAGAACCTACTCCCTTTACAGAAACAGATATCCATGCTCTCACAGACTTGATTCAACATCCAAGTTTTGAGTAGACAACCTCCATTCTGCTTTGAAACTCCAAAGACTTCAAACCTGCCACGTCTGAATCTTCAGAAAATAAGTAGTCCACGACTACCCAATAGCAACACCAAAGAATGCCACTTCCCTTAGTAGAGCCGTCAAAAGAAAGCCAGAGACAACTGCCACTTATCCTCGATCTTCACACCCAGAGCAAACACTATGCTCCAAAGCACCTAGATCAGAAATAAACTGACCCAAGCTATAACCATCAAGATTATGATGACTTTATAGTCTTCCATCTCCATCTTCAACAGCATCACCATCTGGACAAGTCATTCACCATACTTTCCAGGAAACAGATGTTAAGCCAATAATCCCAGGTCAACACCTAGGAGACTTTTGAGCGAATGCAGAACCCCTCCCATGATTCTTTAAACCTCTGATGAAAAGATGTTAGAACATCTGATAGAACATCCTCAATCTTGACTTTCAAGGATAATCAATTAAATACTTGTGGATTCCACAAATAGCAATTGATCTTAAATCCTTGTGTAATAACCCTTATCCAAATCCAACATATTCTGAATATCCTAAGATATTCCTCATCATGCTGTCTTCTTTCGTTTGTGCAAGTTGTTAAGATATCAAGGCTGCCCCCTTGACTCAAGCTCTTAAGATTCTCTCTGAACGAATCCTAATTGCCTCAACTGTGTGAACTCATTCTTAGGGTTGAAAGTATGAGTTCTTCCTTGCAAGTTTTTGTGAATGGTGAAAATAAATCACTTCCATGGTCTTCACTTTGTGTCTCAAGGAAACACCTTCTAGTCAGAAGAGTAACTAGAAGACTCCAGATACACGACATAGATGTCTTTATGAGTGGACTTGAGAGAATTCTCAAGTATCTTTGACAACCTAGCCATCTAAACATTTATAAAACTCCTAGAGCAAGAACCTGATAAACTTTAACTCAACTTCTCTCCTCTTCAACTGACTCCAAACTGCACTAAGAAACCAAGCTTCTAAGTACCAAGTCACCATACCAGATATCTAACCATAACTCCCTTAACTCCATCACTCTCGACTTTGGAATAAAGGAATGCAGATATCTTCAAACATAGAGGCCGACGATTGAGACCTTCCACCAACTGTCTTCAGTAACAACCCCAGAATCCCATAATTCTAGAGCTCTTTCATCAGAAACACATGCAGCGGAACCACCAAGGAACAGATCCTGCTTGCCCTAATAAGATGTCACAACATCTTACAAGACACATCAACAAGAGAACTAGCCACTTCTCCTATAGTTGTTGTAGAATCTCCTCAGCAACATGAACAACCTTCAGGTTGCTCCCTTCGATCCAGAACATTCATCTCATCCATTGATACCCTTGGGTATGTTTGAGTTGATTGATCTGATCTCCAAAACTCCTCCTTGTTAAAACGCCAGAAAGTATCTCCCAAAGATCTCATCCAGAACCAGACAGGATGCCTGCTCTGATACCAATTGAAATTCTGGCCTATGCAGACAGCAGATGTCCTAACACATGTCAAGACATTATGCTGCATAATCTCTTAAACTTGGAGGCGCAACTGCAGACTGATACCTTGAATATCAGACCTGCATCCTCACAGATGTCACGACATCTGATCCAACATGTTCATCATGAACCCTAACAGAAACGTAAATCTGCAGAATGATAAAGAACACAATAATTGTAAACCCAGTTCGGTGCAACTCACCTACATCTGGGGGATACCAATCCAGGAAGAAGACTTAACTATTGTGTAGACTGTTACAAAGTTAAACGCTCACATTTATAACTTTATCCCTAACATCTACCCCATGAACATCTTTACCAAGGTTAAACTCAAACGTTTAGAACCCTGATACGAGATACCCCACTCACTTTCCTCAACCACCAACTGTGATTTCTTCATCGTCCCTATCAATACAGAAATTTGTCAAGCATACTTGACAAACAAGCTAACTCAGATTTACTTAAAAGCTTCATCCAAGAACAATACACAATCCAATACCTCAAGGCTTATGGATCTGTGTGACACCTATATCTACCACAGTGTATCAACTGATACACAGGGAGCCTTACAACCTAGAAAGCCAACGACTCTCAAAATCCTAAACCCTTGTTTCTTACGCAAGAAAACAAGGTTACAACAGGCGTACTATGTAACGCCCGGTTATTTAATTAAATGTCTTCGTATTATTTGTTTGATTGTGTTGGTTGTCGAAAATGTTGTGTTGAGTTGCTATGTCGGTGTTAGTTGAATTAATTTAATTGATTTAAGTTGTGTTGGCTTTAGTTGAATTAATTTAATTAAACTGATTAAGTTGTAGATATAGTATTAGAAATAATACTAGATTATATTATTTGGGCTTTGATGATTAGAAGTAAAATTAGTGGGGGTGTAGAATTGAGGCCCAATAAAACAAATAGAATAATAGTGTTATTATATTAGGTAATTAAAATTAAGAGAAAGAGGGAAGTAGCAGTAAGACGTGGAAGTTACAGAGAAGAGGAACAAGGGTTTGGAAACAGAACACGGAGAGGCTGCGAGAACGGGAATTCAATCGGAGAGTAGAGCGACCTTCAATCCAAGGTAAGGGTGGGGTTCTGACTCTATAATAGGGTATTTAATGAATGATATGTGGGGTTGGGTTTGTAGAATTACCTCTGTCTGTGTTGTAATGGCTGTCGTGGATATTGAAATACGTTTGCTGTTGATGAATTGGTTGCAGGAAGATTAGTCTATGTTGCTTTATGGTATAATTTTATTGCGTTTCTGTTGAACTGTGATGAATGAATTTGGAACTGTTCTGGAATTTGAGGAGAGGTTTGTGAATTGGGGGGAACTGGAACGAAATACACTGAGACGAAGGAAATCAAGTAATGTTGCTAAGAAAAAAGAAAAAAGGGGAGGAGGGTGGCGCAAGCCACCTGGTGTGAGTGTGTGGGTGGCGCAAGCCACCTTGTGTGTGTGTGTGGAAGTGGCGCAAGCCACTCCTCTGTGTGTGTGTGTGTGTTTAGCAGAAAATTAAAGAAGTATTAATAATGAGAAGGAAAGATTTATAATGACCAGAAATATTAGATGACAGAAAAATGTTAGTAACATTAGCAGGAAAATAATACTTGTTTAGAATATTAATCATGAATTAGCAGGAAAATAATACTTGTTTAGAATATTAATCATGAATTAGTAGGAAAATAATATTTGTTTAGAATATTAATAATATGTTGGTAATAGTAAGCAGAAAAATAACATAGCCACTATTAGCCAATTCATAGAAAATGGTAGCAAAGGCATGAACTAGTAGGTATTATTCAGTAGCAGTAAGTGATAGTTAGTAGAAGAATAATCTGGCAGTATAGTGAGTAAACATAGCAGTGCTGGTATAATAATAGTACCAGAATAGTCCTAGTAACATTAAGGCGGAGTAGAAGCATTAGCAGAGAATAATTAACCGATTTTAGTAGCACAGTTCGGATAATTTAGAGGAACGTTTGTAATATAATTTGGATGATACGGAGTATGGTGTAAATTACGGTGGTATTGTTGTGGTTAATTATAAAGTCGCAGGTGTGAATTTTGTTGCATTGCCTTTAATTATTGGCAAGAATTAAGTTGTAGGCTTAATGCCAAAGTTGAATTGTGGTTGTAATTATTGTTGTAGTTGCTGGTGTGTTCATAATGTTGTTGCATACATAGCATATCAAATTGAAGCTGATGCTCGGTAAGTTGGCCTGGATTGGCAAATTAAGTTGAAGGCTTATGCCTTATTGACGCCTCTATTAATTGGCAGATTTTTAAGTTGGGAGTTCTGCTCAAATGGTACCACATGCATGTGCATATTATATGTCGCATTCCATGTTGCATAAATTGTTGTTTTGTTGTTGATTGATGTTGATGGTAATGTTGTGAAGTGGTGATTTTATATAATCTGATCTAATATATTGTTTATCATATACCCGATTATATTGTTTGATATCTCACCCCTTCTGTGGTTGGTGATGGTTTATACGCCATCCTGCAGGTAATCCAGAGTGAAGGCTGTCTACCTTCATTAGTTCGAGTCGGTGTCGTCGCTCTGATACGTAACACTCGGGGGGATGAACGCATGTTTCCTTTATTGTTGATTTTATTATTGTTGCTGAATTTTTAAGTTGTTTTCGTTAAAGACTTTTTGTTTTGAAGTTGTTTTATGTGAACAAAGATGGTATGTTATTAAAGTTGAATTTTTGTGAATCCGCTGCGTAGTAATGAAAGTTGTTTTATTTTAAAGACTGAGCAGGTTGTTATCGGTTCATCCAAAATTATGTGTTATGTATCTGTTTTCCAAGTGATTAATTGTCGTTGTTTTATGTAGAAAGTGTAACATTCCATATGTACGTTGAAACTTTGTAACTCTGATTTTATATTATTCGATGGGTAGAATTGGGGTGTTACATTAGTGGTATCAGAGCAGGTCGGTCCGTCCGGCCAGGTTGTCTAATGTTGTCTATTCCCTAGTGTACGACATGTGTGTAAAAACACTGTCGATGCTTGTTTTGTTTCCATTTGCAGGTTGGGAATGAAGCAAGTGGGGGAGAAGATGGTGCTTCTCCAAGTTGCTTCAAGTGTGGAGCGATGACTAAGTGTGGTGTTGGACGCTACGATGGTTTGGTAAGATAGTTTGTACCGCCTCATGATGGTCGACTGTTATTGATAAATTGAGGAACTGATCACCCTTAATCCCTTGTTAATAATAGACGGGATCATGTTGGATGGGATAGACGTGTCTTGCGAGCTTAAGTGGTGTGCGCGGTGAATTGTTTGGAATTAAGCCAAGTGCTTACAGATTGTTTGGATGAGTCGATGCAGAATGGTGCTAAGATGTTTATGTTGAGGGTAACTCTGAGTAGTAGTGTAAGTGGAAAAGTTGGTGTCTTGTCCGTTGTTTGTGAAATTTTGGAAGTGTTCCTGAGGGCGTAAGTGATTTGCCTCCAGAGTATGAGGTAGAGGTTGAGGCGGAATTGATGCCAGGTATGAGTTTGGTGTCGATGGCTCCTTATCGGATGTCTGCATCTGAGATTGGGAGAATTGAGGAAACAATTGGAAGAGTTGCGTGGAGTGAAGTTTGTTCGACCGAGTGTTTCTCTGAGGGGTGCTCCGGTGCTGTCGGTGAAGAAGAAAGATGGTACTATGAGGTTGTGTGTGGATTATAGACGATTGAATAAAGTGACGATCAAGGATAAGTATCCGTTTCCAAGGATTGATGATTTGATGGATCAATTAGTGGGCGCTTATGTTTTAACAAGATTGATTTGAGGTACGGTTATCATCAGATTCGAGTTAAGCCTGATGATATTCCGAAGACAATTTTTGGGACGAGGTATGGTGACTATGAGTATACTGTGATGTCGTGGGGTGTATCTAACGCACCTGGTGTGTTCTTGGAGTATATAAATCAGATTTTCATGAGTATTTTGATAAGTTTGTGGTGGGGTTTATGGACGGTATTTTGATGTGCTCTAAATCCGAAGAAGAGCATAATGAACGTTTGAGGACTGTGTTGCAAGTATTGAAGGAGGAGAAGTTGTATGCAAATCTGTCGAAGTGTGAGTTTTGGTTGAAGGAGGTGAGTTTCCTTGGCCATGTGACTTCGGGTGGTGGGATTGCTGTTGATCCTTCCAAGATTGATGTTGTGTTGCAGTGGGAGACTCCGAAGTCTGCTACTGAGATCAGAAGTTTTCTGGGATTGGCGGGTTATTACCGTAAGTTTATCGAAGGTTCTTTTTCTAAATTGGTATTACCTTTGACTCAGTGGACTCGAAAGGGTCGAGCGTTTGTGTGGGTTGTGGCTTGTGAAGAGAGTTTTGGAGAATTGAAGAAGAGGTTGACATCGACTCCGGTTTTGACATTACCTAACCCAGGAGAACCTTTTGTGGTATATAGTGATGCTTATAAGATGGGTTTAGGAGGCGTGCTTATGCAGAATGATAAGGTAGTTGATTATGCGTCGAGGCAGTTGAGAACTCATGAAAAGAACTATCCTACGCATGATTTAGAACTTGCTGCAGTTGTTTTTATGCTGAAGATTTGGAGGCATTATCTTTATGGTTCTAGATTTGAAGTTTTTAGTGACCATAAGAGTTTAAAGTATTTATTTGATCAGAAGGAATTGAATATGAGACCACGAAGATGGTTGGAATTATTAAAAGATTATGATTTCGGTTTGAACTATCATCCAGGTAAAGCTAATGTTGTGGCTGATGCCCTAAGTCAGAAAACTTTGCATATGTCGGCGATGATGGTTAAAGAATTGGCATTAATTGAATAGTTCAGAGATATGAGCTTAGTTTGCGAAGTGACACCGCAGAGTGTGATGTTGGGAATGCTGAAGATTAACAATGATTTTCTGGACAGTATCAAGGGAGCTCAGAAGTTAGACGTGAAACTGGTAGATTCGATGGTTGGGATTGATCAGTCTGAGAATGATGTTTTCAAGTTAGATGCGCATGGTGTGTTGAGATTCCGAAATCGAATTTGTATTCCTGACGATGCGGAGATGAAGAAAGCGATTCTTGAGGAAAGCCATAGAAGTAAATTGAGTATTCATCCGGGGGCTCCAAAGATGTATCAAGACTTGCAGAAATTGTTTTGGTGGCCTGGGATGAAGCGTGATGTAGCTCGATTTGTGTAAGCATGTTTAACTTGTCAGAAGTCAAAAGTTGAACATCAGAAGCCTGCAGGGTTGATGCAACCGTTAGAAGTTCCAGAATGGACATGGGATAGCATTTCAATGAACTTTGTGACGGGATTACCTAATACTTCAAGAGGACACAATTCGATTTGGGTGATTGTTGATAGGCTTACAAAGTCGGCTCATTTTATTCCTATTAACATCAGTTTTCCAGTATCAAAGTTGGCGGAGATTTATACTAGCGTAATTGTAAAGCTGCATGGTGTTCCTCTGTGTATTGTGTCGGATAGAGATCCGAGGTTTACTTCCGACTTTTGGAAGAGTTTGCAAGAGGCGTTGGGTTCTAAGTTAAGGATGAGTTTAGCGTATCACCCTTAGACGGATGGTCAAACTGAGAGAACTATTCAGTCGTTGGAGGATTTGTTGAGAGCTTGTGTTCTTGAGCAGGGAGGTTCGTGGGATACTTATCTTCCATTGATCGAGTTCACTTATAATAACAGTTACCATTCCAGTATTGGAATGGCAACTTTTGAAGCGTTATATGGTCGGAGATGTAGGACTCCTTTATGTTGGCATGAATCTGGAGAAAGTGTAGTGCTTGGACCTGAAATTGTTCGAGAGACTACTGAGAAGGTGAAGTTAATCCGAGAAAAGATGAAATCTTCCCAAAGTAGGCAGAAGAGTTATCATGACAAGCGAAGGAAAGATTTAGAATTTCAAGCAGGTGGCCATGTGTTTTGAGAGTTACACCTGTGTTAGGTGTTGGGCGTGCATTGAAGTCTAAGAAGCTCACTCCTCGTTTTATTGGTCCGTATCAGATTTCGGACAGAGTTGGAAATGTTGCTTATAAAGTGGCTTTACCGCCTAATCTTTTGAATTTACATGATGTGTTTCATGTGTCACAACTCCGGAGGTATGTTCCAGATCCATCTCATGTAATTCATATGGATGATGTGCAAGTACAGGATAATCTTACTATGGAAACGATGCCTGTACGGATCGCGGATCGTGAAATGAAGACTCTAAGAGGCAAGGAGATTGTGTTGGTAAAAGTAGTCTGGTTAGGAGCTGCCGGAGAAAGTATGACGTGAGAGTTGGAAAGCAAGATGCGGGAATCCTATCCCGAGTTGTTTGAACAAGGTAAATTTTCGAGGACGAAAATATTCTAAGTGGGGAAAGTTGTAACGCCCGGTTATTTAATTAATTATTTAATTAAATGTCTCCGTATTATTTGTTTGATTGTGTTGGTTATCGAAAATGTTGTGTTGAGTTGCTATGTCGGTGTTAGTTGAATTAATTTAATTGATTTAAGTTGTGTTGGCTTTAGTTGAATTAATTTAATTAAACTGATTAAGTTGTAGATATAGTATTAGAAATAATACTAGATTATATTATTTGGGCTTTGATGATTAGAAGTAGAATTAGTGGGGGTGTAGAATTGAGGCCCAATGAAACAAATAGAATAATAGTGTTATTATATTAGGTAATTAAAATTAAGAGAAAGAGGGAAGTAGCAGTAAGACGTGGAAGTTACAGAGAAGAGGAACAAGGGTTTGGAAACAGAACACGGAGAGGCTGCGAGAACGGGAATTCAATCGGAGAGTAGAGCGACCTTCAATCCAAGGTAAGGGTGGGGTTCTGACTCTATAATAGGGTATTTGATGAATGATATGTGGGGTTGGGTTTGTAGAATTACCTATGTCTGTGTTGTAATGGCTGTCGTGGATATTGAAATACGTTTGCTGTTGATGAATTGGTTGTAGAAAGATTAGTCTATGTTGCTTTAAGGTATAATTTTATTGCGTTTCTGTTGAACTGTGATGAATGAATTTGGAACTGTTCTGGAATTTGAGGAGAGGTTTGTGAATTGGGGGGAACTGGAACGAAATACAATGAGACGAAGGAAATCAAGTAATGTTGCTAAAAAAAAAGAAAGAAAAAAGGGGGGGGTGGCGCAAGCCACCCTTGTGTGTGTATGTGTGGGTGGCGCAAGCCACCTGGTGTGAGTGTGTGGGTGGCGCAAGCCACCTTGTGTGTGTGTGTGGAAGTGGCGCAAGCCACTCCTCTGTGTGTGTGTGCTTAGCAGAAAATTAAAGAAGTATTAATAATGAGAAGGAAATATTTATAATGACCAGGAATATTATTGATGACAGAGAAATGTTAGTAACATTAGCAGGAAAATAATACTTGTTTAGAATTTTAATCATGAATTAGCAGGAAAATAATACTTGTTTAGAATATTAATCATGAATTAGCAGGAAAATAATATTTGTTTAGAATATTAATAATATGTTGGTAATAGTAAGCAGAAAAATAACATAGCCACTATTAGCTTCAGTTCATAGAAAATGGAAGCAAAGGCATGAACTAGTAGGTATTATTCAGTAGCAGTAAGTGATAGTTAGTAGAAGAATAATCTGGCAGTATAGTGAGTAAACATAGCAGAGCTGGTATAATAACAGTACCAGAATAGTCCTAGTAACATTAAGGCAGAGTAGAAGCATTAGCAGAGAATAATTAACCGATTTTAGTAGCACTGTTCGGATAATTTTGAGGAATGTTTGTAATATAATTTGGATGATACGGAGTATGGTGTAAATTACGGTGGTATTGTTGTGGTTAATTATAAAGTCGCAGGTGTGAATTTTGTTGTATTGCCTCTAATTATTGGCAAGAATTAAGTTGTAGGCTGTTGTACCCCAAAATTTGCCCTCACATATTCAAGACAATATGCCTCAAGAGGTCTCTTAGTGATTCATAAGATCTTCAATTGCTCAAAGGAACTCAAGGTTTCATCAGACAAAACCTCCTCCTAAGCAGTGGATTTCAAATTAGGGTTTTGTGTTTCTCAAGGCAAATTGGACTTCTCAAACCTCAAGTGGACTTCATGATATCCCACATATTTCAAGGGATCCTCATGTCAAGTTTCAAGGCTTGCCCTACAAGTTTGGTCAGTCAGATGCTCAGACAGTAAAAAATCAGTTAACTTGGTCAAAAAGTCAAACCTCAAGATTTTTGGTCAACATCAAGATTATGGGGTGAAATTCATCATTTGATCAAGGGTTGATCATGATTCATCAAGGAAACCTCAGAATCGTCAAGAATCGAGAGTTACTAAATTAGGGTTTTTGTAGGAAAAGTCAACTATACTTTGACCAGGCCTAACTTCCACATACTTCATCAAAAATTCCTCAACCAAGCCCATCTTGAAGGAAATTTAATTCCCTACAACTTTGTGTCTCACAAGCCAAGGCCAGAAATGCTTCATTCGGGAGATATGAGCCAAGACATTATAGGTCATTTTGAAAGTCAACAAAAGTCAACCTTTTTCAAAAGCTCATAACTTGAACATGGAAGATCAAATTGACATGGGACCAAAAGGAGTGATTAGAGGACATCTTGAGGTTTCCAAAAAGTATTAGTTTGCACTCATGAGATAAAAATTGAGGAAGTTATGCATTGTCAAAGTTGAGCAAATTTGAGGGGGTGCATGAAGCAAGTAATGACTAAAACTTGATTTTTTTGACAAATGAGCCCATTCTTTTCTGATCCAAACTTAATATTGAGAGGATCCACGACCTCATGGTCATAATATTTGCATTTTCTTTATTTATTTTATTTATTTTGGATTTAATTCGTTTAAATTCAATTTTTTATTGAAATAAATATTAGAAAATCAAATATTTGATGTGATCTTCATTATGGGATCAGATCATGAAGTTTATGGTCAATATATTTGGTCCAAATTCGTGCACAATGAGAAGGGAAAGATATGATGACCAAATATGCACCAAAATAGCAAGTTTTTATCATCATTCAAAGGTGAATCAATATGACCCAAGCCCATGAATCTTTTTGACCTGAAATACTCCCCTATATAAGCTCATGATCCTCACCAACTTCAGACACGAAACCCTTCATGCTTGGCAGCCTCCACAAACTCTAAAATTCTCTCAAAAAATAAAAATTCATATCTCATTTTCCAGCCATTCTCAAAGCTTTTCGATACTTCCATTCCAGTTCTGAGGTGGTATAAGGTAGTCTCAAAGAGTTGGCCACGTTAAAAACATCACAAATAACATGATACCATAATCACATATTTATTCATATTTTTATTTCTTGAATTTTCATTATCATTGCATTTTATTTCCATCTAACATTGATAATGAGTTCCTGAGTGTATTTAGAACAGGTTTGAATGATTACATGTGCGAAATCATGATCAATTCCATGGGTGCCATGTTTAGGGCATAAAGAAGAAACTCTTCGAATCTCACTGTACATGCGTTTTTAGACAAAACTAAGGCCACCATTGGATTCAGGGGCTTGTTTCCAGTCGAACCATGGCCTTTTGATTAATTTATTTGGTGTTTTCATGGTGTTTCAAAAAAAATGCAGGAAATTCGCAGCAAAATTCGCAGCAGAATTCGCAGCAAAATTCGCAGCAGAATTCGCAGCAAAATTCGCAGCAGAATTCGCAGGAAAAAGGTTGAAGACGGTGAACAGTACCAAGCGAATTTGGATATTTTTATTATATTTTGTTTTTTTTTCCAGATTGTTTCACAAATGGGGCGCGCAGCCTAGTGGTCGGAGTCAAGTCTGATGAGCATCAGGTCCTGGGTTCAATACCTAGTGACCCCTTTCTCATATTTTTTTTTCAATTTTCTCATTCTCTCTCTTTTTCTCTTAGTTTAATTATTTATTCTAATTTCTTTTAACTAAATTATTTAATAACTAAACTAATAATGTTAAAAAAAAAAAAAACCAATCATAAATTTATAAAATCATAATTTTTATTTTCATAAAATATCAAATATCAAAAATATTTTTTCTTAAAACTAAATTTATTCCTTTTTTTAATAATTTTGTAATCAATTTAATACCTTTTTTTTAATCAATTTGTAAATATTTAATTAGGACTTTTAATTATTTTAATGACTAAAATCACTACAAAATTACAATTATTTTTTATTATTTGCAACACTTAGAGTTTTTTTTGGTTGGTTTTCCTTAACAATAATTAATTTAGACTTTAGGTTTTTTTAATTAAAATCAATTAGACATTTAGGTTTTTTTTAATTAATTAGCTTAATTTGTATATAATTAACATTAACATCAAAATCTTTTCTACTAACCCTAAAAACTTTTTTTTCTTTCAATATTATTTCCTTATCCCGATTTAATTCTTTTCTTAATATTTTTCAATGATATAATTGTTTCTTAGTTGTAATAGCTTAGGGTTTTTCCACAAGGTTTTCTTATTATGTATTTGCCCCGAAGCCATGTAATAGTTTAAATTAGGGTTTTACTTTCCGTACTCCCCCATTTTAAATGATGTATCCCCTCCCCATGATGTAATAGCGTAGGATTTCTATTTCCGCTTTTAAATTCTGTAAATATTAACTGTGTGGTTAGTAATTATAGGGAGTGAAAAAGAATGTACGCAAATAAAAATCGAACGATAGACAACATTAATTCAAGATGACTAAATCAACACACTTTATTCACACACGTAAGTCGATCATTATATGATCGCCATCAGCACCTCTTAGGGTTTCCCCTCTTGGTTGCCTTCAAAACATGGTCAAGTCCCTCGAGCGTAGAGGTATCTTAGCAAAGTTGCCTACGAGATAAAAACATCATCATAGTCCCTTCGATATAAAGATCACAGTCCCTTCGAAGTTGCCTACGAATAAGTGATCTAGTCCCTCGATGACCCTACAAAAAATGATGATAGTCCCTTCGAATTGCTAAGATACCCCTACGAGTTGCCTTCTATGACCATACGATGACCCTACACTCGTCCCTTTAACATCCAAGGTAAAGACTACTTACTCACTAATAGTAAGGACAGTCTTACCCCTAAAGGAAAGAAACAACAAGAAAGACCTACAACTTAGGGTAGTAACTCTTAAATGCTTACTCACTCCTTTCAAAAAACACTCTTTACACCTCACATCTTTGCAAACATTTTTTCAAAGCTAAACACTTTGTATAAATCCATACGAGGATCATTACAAAGTTAAAGTCTTTACGAAAATATTTTCTAATCACACACTATACTATTTTTTTCAAACAAAGTAAAATGAGCTAAGCAATTAAGAGCCCATGGATAACCATGGATACAAAAGGTGCTCGTACCTTCCTTTTGTATAACTTACCCCCCAAACTCAAAATCTTTTAAAAAGGTCTTTCCTGTTCTTTTATTCCTTTCTTTATTGGATAAAATAAAAGTCGGTGGCGACTCTTGCTTACCGCAACATTTTAAAAGTCAGTTCAAACCACCGTGTTACATAGGCTTAATGCCAAAGTTGAATTGTGGTTGTAATTGTTGTTGTAGTTGCTGGTGTGTTCATAATGTTGTTGCATACATAGCATATCAAATTGGAGTTGATGCTCGGTAAGTTGGCCTGGATTGGCAAATTAAGTTGAAGGCTTATGCCTTGTTGACGCCTCTATTAATTGGCAGATTTTTAAGTTGGGAGTTCTGCTCCAATGGTACCACATGCATGTGCATATTATAAGTCGCATTCCATGTTGCATAAATTGTTGTTGTGTTGTTGATTGATGTTGATGGTAATGTTGTGAAGTGGTGATTTTATATAATCTGATCTAATATATTGTTTATCATATACCCGATTATATTGTTTGATATCTCACCCCTTCTGTGGTTGGTGATGGTTTATACGTCATCCTGCAGGTAATCCAGAGTGAAGGTTGTCTACCTTCATTAGTTCAAGTCGGTGTCGTCGCTCTGATACGTAACACTCGGGGGGATGAACGCATGTTTCCTTTATTGTTGATTTTATTATTGTTGCTGAATTTTTAAGTTGTTTTCGTTAAAGACTTTTTGTTTTGAAGTTGTTTTATGTGAACAAAGATGGTATGTTATTAAAGTTGAATTTTTGTGAATCTGCTGCGTAGTAATGAAAGTTGTTTTATTTTAAAGACTGAGCAGGTTGTTATCGATTCATCCGAAATTACGTGTTATGTATCTGTTTTCCAAGTGATTAATTGTCGTTGTTTTGTGTAGAAAGTGTTACATTTCATATGTACGTTGAAACTTTGTAACTCTGATTTTATATTATTCGATGGGTAGAATTGGGGTGTTACATACTAAGGCATACATAAACCTAGGTCTAAGTCTTCTATTTATAGTGTCTTCTGCTTCCTTGGGCCATGCACATTATTTACTTGCTAAATCAGTGCAGTACTTCAGGATGTCATGACTTTAGGTTATGACATCTTCTTCGACATCTTTGTTCAGTCCAGATTTATTCATCTTTATCATCAATGTGTTTTACCAAAATTTATCAAATCAATAGGTGCTTTCACCAATTATTGTGTTCATTACTATGGTGATGCACCACAATGATCGTGTGAAACTTCAGTTCGACATGCATCAAGAAATTCCAAGTACATCGAGGTGCTTCAAACATTTCCACAATAGTAAATCTCAGACTAATGGATCTACGACCATTGGACAAAATACGCCAAAGCCAAGTGTCGTCAATGGAAGCGTTGTGTAACCTATTCCTAACTGATTCTATAATGTCATTCGAATCTAAACCAACTTCTGATTACGCGTATTGGTATAGATCGATTACAATTGAGTTTCTGTCCGAACTCAGGTATTTAGTTTACCCATACCAACAAACTTCATCATCTAACACTCACCTCCAACCCAACACACTTACACTAAACCTCAAACCCAACAAAATTACCAACTAACAAACACCTCAATTCACGACCACTACATGCCACCCACACAACCACAATACCAAGAGCATGCCTCATACCAACAACCATAGAATTTTTATCGTCCCAACACCAACATAACCAACCAACCCATGATACACTTACCAAAATACAAAACAAACAAACATAGACTACCAAATATCACAACAACTATTTACCTTTTTCTCCACCCAAACATTCACACCAATGTCACCATTTAACCAACCTCGCTATTGTCCGATTGTTACCTCATACACACAAATAACACAACATAACTACGAAAACATGGATAACAAACACAATTATGGCGACGTCGAACTGTCTACTCACAGTTGGCGAGAATTACAAAAAATGCTTAATGATCCAATTCTTAAACTTCATCTGAGATGAATTCAGCGAGACTTATACGAGAGATACGATCTCGATTGTGCGGAAATGATGGCCACTTCGATCAATTTGATTGTAATCAATAATTTCAGCGAGACTTATATGAGAGATACGATCTCGATTGTGCGGAAATGATGGCCACTTCGATCAATTTGATTGTAATCAATAATATAAAAAGTATTTCCGCATGTAGTCCAAATTTAATTGTATAAAATTAATTTTTGAATTTTGAATTTTGTTAATAAATTTTGTTAAAATTAAAAAGTAAAAAAGAAGACATAAAATAAGTGAAAAACATGACATTGGTGAACTCTCCTAAGTTTAACCTTTCATTAAATTTATTCACATTTAATAGACGTTTAACCTATGAAAATATGATTTGTAAAACTAATATGGGATCATCCTAAAAAAATCTAATATGGGATCAATGACTATTTCAATGTTAATCATTAATAAAATTTAAGAGTAATCAGATATTTTAATATTGTAACTAAAAATGTATATTATTTCTTCACGTACCTTTTTAGAAATTGAAACGATACAGAAACATGAAAGACATGAAGAAATCCCTGAATGATGGAATAGTCTCTATTAGGGTGAATCATCAAGACTGAGACTCAACAACTATGTAAATTGTTTTTAGCTATAGAATAGTATATGTATATGTATTTTTTTTTTATAATTCAACCTACTTACATCCAACAATACAACAAAATTTAAAACAACATTAAATGAAATCTAATGGTTGTTTATACCAATTATAGAAATTACAATAAATTCTACCTTTGGATAAAGTTAGAATCCACCACCAAGATAAATACATGGTTCTTACCACGGTCAACTCCGAATCTTCAATCGTGTTATTGAACATAATTTGATTTCCAGCTCACCAAATGCTCCAGCAAACCACCATCCAAATGCTACAAGCCATCCTTTTGGAACACCTACCTCTAAGTCTATCCATCCAAGACAACAAATGTTTTGATGTACATATATCGATAACCCCTCGAATTCCCATCCAAACACAAATTTTCTTCCAAACAATCATTGACAAAGAAAAGGTGATAAAAATGTGGCTTGAATCTTCCATTGGACCAAAGCAAAATCCACAAACAAGATCATGAGGGATAAAAATAATGCCACGACGAAAGAGATTAGCTCTCGTAGGCAATCGATCAAGAAAGAGTCTCCATCCAAATACCTTTACCTTTGAAGGTATCATGGTTTTCCATAGGCTGTTTATGGCTGCCATGCTTTGTTTCTTCAAATCCTTTTCACCCGCAGCCAAAGACAAAATGGAATAGAAAGATTTAACAGTAAAATAATTAAGCTCACCCAAAGGCCATAACACAACATCGTCGACATTCTTAATTGGTGTAACATCTTGCAGCAATAGTAGTAATTCACTATAATCATCCTGCAATGTTTGAGATAAAGCATGATTTTGAAGTTGCAGCCGCCACTCCCATATGTTACCATCCAAATTCCCCATCTCAGATAGCATGCTGCCACAGATGGGAGATGAAGCAAAAAGTTGAGGGAATTGATCTTTTAAAGTTCTGCCACCCAACCATATTGCATTCCAAAATGGAGTTCTCATGCCGTCACCCAAACGAATAGTGATTAAATCCCCAGAAGGGACATCACCAGCTTCAGAATTTAATCGCAGCACATCCTTCCACCACAAAGAGGCTTTTGTTCTTGATGGAATATCATCCATTGACAAAATTAATTTTGTAATGTCGCCATATTTTTCACGCAGTAGCCCAGACCATATTGCATCAGATTCATTTAAAACACGCACAACCACCTGGCCAACAATGACAAATTAAATAAACTTAAATCTTTCAATCCAAGACCACCCTTCGCCTTAGTCTTGCAAATAGAATCCCAACTAACCCAAGCCATTCTTTTACGTACATTTGATCTGTGCCACAAAAAGTTTCTTTGTATCAAAATCAATTCATCCAGTACTTTCCTTGGCGCCCTTGATACTAGAAATAGACAAGAGAAAGTCTTTCCTCCATAATGTCATTATCCCTCACGAGTTTCCGAAAGCATCAATTTCAGACCACTGGAATTGAGAGTTTCCCCAAATGCTTTGAGCAAAATCCTCAATCATCTTCTAACATTTTGACTCTTGAATGAAACATATGTTAACATCACCTTTTGATGACATCAGCCTTATCCTCCTCCTCTTCATCGAGCTTCCACACCCTCTCACATTATAGGTAACAATTAGGGGTGGGAATAGGCTGGGCCGAGCTAGGCTTTGTCAAGCCTGAGTCTGGTCTGCTAAAAAATTCAAAGCCTAAGTCTGTCCTGTAGCCTATCATAGGCTTATTTTTAGGCCTAAGCCTGACCTTTTCGAAGGCCTGATTAGCCTACTAGCCTATTTAAAAGCCTACTTTATTTGAACATCTATAAATAAGAAATTTAACTAATGTTAAATAGACTAACAAGTTAAAAGATCAATGAGATTAAATGTTTGTTTTCATTGTCTCGTTCAAATTTTCTTATTAGCATAAGTTTGGTGATACTATTTGTTGAAGATAACTTATGAGAAAAACTTATGACAACAACATATGACATTGTTTATAATGTTTTTTCAACTTATATTCATAAGTTCTTCAAGATAACTAAGTTTTATTTTTGTATTTTAATTCAAAGTACAAAATAGAATATAATAATAATAAATTTATTGATTTTTTCTTAAATAGGCCAGCCTGATAGGCTTAAAAGGCTTTTCTTACGGCCTGTGGCCTAGCCTCTTTAGCTAAATAGGCTTATAAAAAATCCTAAGCCTTTTCTATTTAAGAAAAAGTCTAGCCTGGCCTGAGCCTGTGTAGGCTAGGCCGTAGGCCCCTGTTAGTTGGACTGGTCTATTCCCACCCCTAGTAACAATATTCATTTGGATTTGATAGCTACCACCCTCTTAGCCTCGAAATCTTGTCTATCACCTTCTTCCATATTTCTGATTACTCCCTCAAAAAAGTCAGCCCCGAATTCGAGAGTTGCTTTGATTAACGTTGCAATCGCTTATAGAGTCACAATCCAAAATCGAGCCTCCAGAAAATTTTGAGTTTGAATCTTCAAAATCAAAAATTGGAAGAATAGGTTTATTCAATTTTGTTAAACCAATTTGGGGCTTTTTCAGAGTGTAATAGCGCTGCAAAATAGGAAGGAGAGAAAGAGATTAATACCTTTTCATAAATCTCATTGAGTGGTTTTTTAACCCTGGGCTTAATGCAAACTTTTAAAGCCCCCAGCCCAACTCCTGTACATGAAATAGGTTCCGAAACATGGTTATCGCTTGCAAGGCCCAAGTCACCTAATCCGTAATCAATATTCAACAATGACTTACACATGTTTGTCATGCCATCGTACTTTTCCAACAACTCAGATGGGACATGTCCCATCGCTGTAGGCATGTCTTCCATATTTATTGCAATTGACTTTCGTACCCCATTATTGCCTATATCTTTGTCAGTTTCCCCCATGCCAATGAAGACCTTTTTACCAAAATAATTTTTAGTAGATTGTCCCGCCACCAGTAAAGCCATTTTTGAACTGTCTTCATGAACAGGTACATCCTTGCCACCCTCTATCTTCTGCACTCTCACCTTCGTTGCCTGCTAGATCATTATTTCCAGCATCCATCCCATCATCTACTTTATCCCTAATTTTGCCTTCCTCTTCACCCTCTGACAGTTCCCAAACTCCATCACCACCAACACTGTCGCTTCCGTCATTTTGGTTATCATCTGTTTGGCTAAATTCCTCCCTACTGTCATCAAGCATAATTTGCGTTGGTCCATGAAAGTCTTCCATAAGTTTAATGCTATATACTTCATCATTCACACCCACATCAAAAGATTCATTGAGGCATAATGAGTATTTTGTTTTGACTAAGAACCGAGCCGCGTCAAATTTCTCCTGATCTTTAGTTTCTTTGTCGCAGCGAATAAATTCTCCAATCATGCTAGATATAAGTTTAAACATTTATGGACGCCATACGTGACAAGGTAGCCCGAAGCAATGTAACCAGGTGAGTATTTCATTATCCACGTCAATCGGTGACCATGGATGAATGTCAGAGAACCAGCTGGTTACCTAAGCCCTACCTTCTTTCACCTTAGCAGTAATTTCGCCTGTCTTTAAGCTCCTCTAATAAGACTAGATTAACGCCCAATAGAGTTGACTTGATACAAAATATCCCTCAGAATGCATAGCTTTATGTATATTATACGAAGCTCTTGATTCTAAAACAACTCCTACGAAAGCTTTCTCGAAACAGACCATATCTTTCTTTTCGATGTTGATTTCAAAGTGATCAAACTTTGGCCTTTTCACCTCATTGCCCTTAGATCGAAAACCTATGTGTTTATCTCTCGCATCTTCATCACCATGATGACCTCTTTGATTCTCCCACCGCCTGAGCATAAGAAAACATGTTTCTCCCAAGTTTCTATGTCTGATGATAGAAGCAGTACTTTTTATATATATATTGAGTTGTTCTGTACTTGGATACAAAGATACAATCTTGGCCCCTTTATATAGGCTCAAGTTTTTTACTATTCCAATAAATCAATAAATACTAATAATAGTCCAGTAACTCTTGACCTTACCACTAACTCTAAATTAAAGACCCACTAAATCTTTTGGCTTTCCAACTACATCTCCACTAAACAAAACATTAAAGTTTATTCAACAAAACTCCCCTGTAAACTTAAATGTTTCTCCCATCCATTAAGCCTATCATCTTCTTGCCTCTGTCGAAAAGTTCTTTCGACAATGGTTTTGTAAGGATATCTGCTGCTTGGTATTTGCTTGCCACATGCTTCAACTCGACACTTCCTTCCTTCACATGTTCTCGAATGAAATGAAATCGAACATCAATGTGTTTGCTTCTTTCATGATTCACTGGATTCTTTGCTAGCTCAATTACTAATTTTGTCCACGTGTATCACAGTTGCACCTTCCTGTTTTAACTCCATTTTGCCTAACAATCTTCTCAGCCATATTGCATGACAAACGCACCAAGATGCTGCCACATATTCAGCTTCACATGTCGAAAGTGTTACTATTGGTTACTTCTTGGAGAGCCAGGTAAAAGCAGTATTTCCCATAAAGAACACATATCCTGATGTCCTTTTTCGATCGTCTACATCTCCGCACCAATCACTGTCGGAGTAACCAACCAACTTATAATCTTCTCTTCTTGAATAAAACATTCCAAGTGACACAGTTCCTTGGATATATCGAGGATTCTTTTCAATTCCTTCCAATGTGAATGTACTGGCTCCTCCATGAATCGACTGACAATACCGACACTTAACGAAATGTCCGACCTTGTACATGTGAGATAGCGAAGACTTCCTACCAAGCTTCGAAATTTACTTGTTTCGACACGATCTCCCCCATCAAATTTCGACAGCTTGGCACCTGGTTCCATTGGCGTCGATATTGGATTACAGTTTTCCATCTTATATTTCTTCAAGACTTCTTTTGCATATTTTTCTTGTGAAATAAAAATTCCTGTTTCTTCTTGTCGAACCTCCATACCAAGAAAGAATCTCATCAGACCTAATTCTGTCATCTCAAATTCTTGTGTCATTGTGCCCTTGAACTCTTCTATCATGTGATCATTACTACCCATAAAGATGAGATCATCAACATAAAGAGCAACAAGTAACATATTACCTCCATTCTTCTTTACATAAAGGGCATGCTCATAAGGACATTGCTTGAACCCATTCTCCTTACAATATGTGTCGATACGTGTATTCCATGCCCGTGGTGCTTGCTTCAGCCCATAAAGTGCTTTCTTCAATTTTAGCACCTTCTTCTCTTCTCCAGCTTTCATATACCCTGGTGGCTGTTCGACATAGACTTCTTCTTCGAGCACACCATTCAAAAATGCTGATTTGACATCCATTTGAAATATTGGCCATTTGAATTGAGCAGCTTGTGAAATGAGTAGTCGGATTGTCTCCATTCTTGCAATAGGAGCAAATATTTCGTCATAGTCGATTCCTGCCTTCTGCTTATATCCCTTTGCAACAAGTCGTGCTTTGTATCATTCCACTTCGCCTTCGACATTCATCTTTTTCTTGAATACCCACTTCACACCAATGGGTTGACTACCTTTTGGTAATTCGACCAGCTCCCATGTGTTTTTGTGATTAATCGCCTTAATTTCTTCGTCCATGGCAGTTTTCCACTTCTTGTCTCGCAGCGCCTCTTCAAAATTAATATTTTTAGCATCTGCCAAAAGACATACAAGATGTACTTCACTTGTCGAATCATACAAATCTTGTAGACTTCGCATTCTGGGTTGTCGAAGTTCATCTTCATTTTCAGAATCTTCAGGTTCTGTCGAAATGCTAGTTGGTATAGCGACTGATCCAGCTTCGACAATAACCTCTGTCGAACTGTTCCAGTCCCACTTGCTCGCTTCGTTTATTCGAACATCCCCATTCACTATCACCTTCTTATTTATGGGATCTGAAATTCTGGTATCAGACGTGTGATGTTAAGTGCAATGTCACAACAACACACTCTGCACAATGGACAAAATAAACAGCAGAATAACACACAAAATTGTTCACCCAGTTCGGTCTAACTACCTACGTCAGGGGGCTACCAAGCCAGGGATGAAATTCAGTACTTGTAGAATTAAATTACAGACTCAACAACCCAGTTGACAATCTCCTAATCTTAATTCCTACTAGTGACTTTCTACCTAAGAAACCACTTAGATATGAGAACACTACTCAATCCCTTAAACCTCTCAGAGAACACCCTTTTTGAGAAACCTTGATTCTGCTTCACAGCTTTGATCAAGTAACACAACTTTCTTTCGCTTCACAGCTTCTAAGAGAGGACAGAAAATAACTCACCAATTCAACCTAGAATGGTGTATACAAAACTCGTACAAAATACTTAAGACACTCAGCCTATGCTCTTGATCTTCTCTCTGTATTTATGTACCTTTTCCTTTGGTTTTGTGTGCTTTATATAGCAACCTGAATTGGGCTTGGACTCCTACAATATCTGACTTGATTTGTTATTTAAAATTGAATCTTCAAAAAATATTTTCTCCTAAAATCTTTTCAAATCTTCAACCTTTTAAATCTCCTACAAATCTGCACCAGATCTCCTATGCAGCGAAGAATATCTAACCCAAGATATTCTCATCCAATGAGACTAACAGTTCTCCACAATTCCAGCTAACACGCAAACCCTAACAACATCACAACCTGATGTTATTAATTCTGCAGATCTAATGTCACAACATCGCTTGTGACATCAGACATCCAAACTTCAGTAACTTAAACACTTAACACAGCCCAGTGTTAAGACTCAATGTTGTGACATCACCACCTTGACATCAAACATTGAACAACCTTTGTTTTACCAAAATTCTAGCCAATCCAAGAAACTAACAATCTTCCCCTTTGGCTAATTTTGCTAAAACAATCTCTGCACCTTCAGAGACTTCAGCAGCGGAATAAAACTTCAGTAATATCTTTTAAAACTTCAAGCAGCAACATCAATAAACTTCAAAGCAGACTACACTTCACACAAGACTCTGCTACAACACCATCTTCAACAATTACAGTCTTCTCAAATAGCTGCCCATATTTCATCATTAGCAGCAATGAGCACTCCCCCTCAATGCAACAACCAGCATAACAGCTGTTCAGCAATTACTCCCCCTTAATTTCTGCACTTCTAACATCAGCAATCAACAAACAGCAACATATTCAAACATATTCCTTTGACAGCACAACAACTCCTTTGACAGCATTTGACATTTGTACTCTTGGATACTCTTGGCTACTTCTCCCCCTTTTTAGCCACAATCTGACAACCTCATCAAGTCAGTCTAACTACAGTTAGTACTACCCTAGCTCTCATTGTCAGTCTCACAGTCAGCAAAAAGACATAACAAATCATAGAACAAAAACATAAAGCGTGCATATAACAGCACAATATTCAAATTACAAACCGAGCACAACAGTGCAGAACAAAAAAACACTAAAGCTACTAACTAAGCAAAACATTAAAAACTTTAATCATCTGAGCTGAGATCATCGTTATCTTCTTCATCTTCTTTTAAGCTGTCATTATCAGACTCAACTTTCTTATCAGCAACTTCTTTCTCACTTCCTTTTTCTGTCATCTTCAGAGTCATAAGTAATCTTTTGAACTTCTCCTTTCTTTCAGTGCTCACTCTGATGGCTTCATCTAATTCTTTACAGGCTTCCTCTAGTTCAGAAATCATATCAGTCTTGACATGAGTATGATGAGTAGATGTTGAGGCAGATGCGTTGACATGATCAGTAACATGCTTTCCTTCAAACAACTTCTGATGAAAAGATAAGTCAGGCTTCCTTCTACACATAATATCATACTGGTGAAGAATCCCAGGATGCTGAGACAGAATTACCCCACAAATGAGGGATGGAAATGCAATAGGCAATTTCACAGCTCTTGTTGTAGCATGCTTGATAGTCTGATTATAAATGTAAGAGCCATAATCAATTAGTCTCTTTGTTCTAATGGCATAAACTAATTTGCCCAAACCAGCAGAAACAGAGGTCTTGTGGTTAGTAGGAACCCAGTTAACACCACCTATTCTATGAAGAAGAGCATATTTCACACTTAATAAACTTGCTGATAACTTCCCTTTTGAAGGCCAAACTTCTACCTGACCAGCTGTGATTTCTTTGCAGATAACATTATTAGAAACTTCTAATTCTCCATAATCTTCCTCACTTCTTCCTAAGTAGGCATTGATCATCTTAGGAGAGAACCAGACACACTTAACCCTGACGGTAACTCTTCTGAAAGTTAAGCTTTTGCTGTCATTAATAGACTCAAGGATATTCACTATAAATTCTCCGACCAGTCTATCATAGCAACTAGTCAATCTTGACACAGTCCTTATGAGACCAGCAAACTTAATTAGATCTACAATTCCAGTAGACTCTAAGTCATATGTAACTAGCACTCTTTCCAGAGCTATCCTTCTTTGGCTCACACAATTCCACATGGATGCACTTCTAGCACAGTGAAATGAGATGTTATCAGGCACTTGATCAGCAGCTCTGTTCCTCACAGGGTTGATGTCTTGAACATCACACTCTGAATCTGATTCTTCCCTGATTCTCCTCTTCTTTCCAGATATGGCAACTTTGCTCCCTGACTTGGGAGAGTCTGCAACTGAAGTCCTTTTCTTTTCCTTGACCATATTTTCATTAGGAAGTGACTCCACTCCTTTCCCTTTCCTATCCTCCCTTCTTCTTGCTATCGCATTACCAATGATGTCGCTATCAGATGAGTCCTCAACATCTATAACCTCAACATGATCCTTCCCTTTATAACTGTGACTATCATCCATAGGGGACGATGTTCTGACATCAGGGATGACATCAATATCTTCAAGATCTTCTTCTTTACTACCACCTTCAGCGTCTTGAATCATAGACAAGGCCAGTCTGTGAAGGTTTGTGTCCTCACTTTGAGAGTCCACCTGTTCAGCAGGCATTTGCCTTAAAGGGACAGAAATCCCTTTCACACATATTCCCTTCTCAAGAATTTTGGTGGCAATCTGCTCCAAATGCATGTCCACATCATACTTCTCCTCAACAGCTTGAGAGGATGATGACCTAGTTTTTAGTTTTATTCAACTTGGTTGAAGGTTTAGAGATACCTGAATCTGGGAGTGCCATATGAATGTGTTCTTTGTCGGCAAGTTCTTTTTCAGAAGAAACCCTAGTTCGTACATGCGCAGGTCTTTGAGAATTGGAGTTCTTGGATGGGGAAGACATCGTTCCTTTGCAACAGACTAGGTTTAGAGAAGATCTTTCTATTCTGTTGAGATTAAGGGAGATGAACCGTTGAGAAGATAACACTTTGATGAATCTTGATATAGAATCAATATGGTAAGGCGCCTGATTTTGAGTACCTCTTAAAGACCAATTACGAATTTTCTCCCTCCATAAAGACTTTCCTTTTAAAAATTTAAAAGGATTCACACCAGAACTCATTAACTCTGAGTGACCTTTCAGCATCCTTTCACACCTGGTGTCATGGTCTGATGTTATAACATCAACTTGAACATCATCAGTTGAATTAACTTCAAGAGGAATCCACTGATAGCAGTTATCTTTGGATCTGGCACCCTTCATAACAACCTGATTATGATCATTAGATACCTCACACTCATCTTTGGTGTAGTTAACTTTGTAACCTTCATCACATAGCTGACTTATGCTAATCAGATTTGCATTCAAACCTTGGACAAGGATCACCTTATCAAGAGTTAGACCATCATGATTCTTCACTCTTCCAACTCCTTCTACTACTCCTTTTTCTCCATTGCCAAACACAACCTTATTTCCATGGCAAGGATTGAACTCCACCAACTGCTCCTTGGATCCAGTCATGTGTATTGAACAACCACTGTCAAAATACCATGCATTCATGGCAAAATGTCCATCTGAGGTATGAGCCAATAGACATGTGATCTGAGCTTTAGGAACCCATTGCTTCACCACCTTGGGCCTGACCTCCTTCTGTCTGGGTTGAGGAGCCGAATTTGGATAACCATGAAGCTTGAAGCACGAGGACTGCATATGTCCAAACCTGCCACAATAGAAGCATCTGACTCTGTCATCTCTGAAGTGGTTAAATCTTTTGCCACTTTGATGGTAATGCTGTGGCTGCCACCCATA
Organism: Lathyrus tuberosus; assembly: GCA_022829125.1. Classification (NCBI taxonomy): domain Eukaryota; kingdom Viridiplantae; phylum Streptophyta; class Magnoliopsida; order Fabales; family Fabaceae; genus Lathyrus; species Lathyrus tuberosus. Next base: position 7,587,533 of record JALAZF010000078.1, read on the forward strand.
ATGTTGTCTCCTTCTTCCATAGTTGGATTGTCTTCTTCTGTACTGAGGACGCTGTCTCCTATGGTGATGAGGCTTCCTTCTTCCATAGTGATGAGGCACAACATTGTTGTATCCATATCCATATCCATACCAGTCTCTCTCAAGTTGAGACATCTGATGGGACATGTTCTGTTTGAACTTGGAAGCTTGCATACTCTTGTGATATTGGGGAGGCATATACTGACTGGCTCCTTGGGGCTGCATCTTCCTCTGATGAGGACCCTTCTTCTTCTCAACGACCTTCTTAGGGATAGGATCCTGTCTCTTTGTTTGATGATGAGACATGGGTTGGGACACCTCCTTCTTTGTTCCTGAAGTGCTTGCTTCAGTAGAAACCTTTTTCTCAGCCACAAATCCTATACCTGACTTATCACCAACAACCTTTTCTGTCTGAAGGATCTTATCAAGTGTGTCTGTACCACAGCTCAGCATCCTAACAGATTTGGTCATATGATCAAGATGAGCTTTGACCAGTGAGACTTCATTTTCCAAATCAGCTTTAGCAGTCTCAAGCTGAACAATCTGTTCCTTTTGACTCTTGTTTTCTTGACAAATTTTAGCACTCTTCAGACAAAGCTCTTGATAAGTAGAACCTAGCTCCTCAAAGGTTATTTCCCCATCACTAGAATCATCATCAGAAACAATAGTTCCTGTCAAAGCTCTAACATGCTTTGCTGACTCACCTTCACTTTCACTATCAGAGTCAGACCAGGAGACTGTCATGCCCTTCTTCTGTTTCTTCAAGAAGGTGGGACACTCTTTCTTGACATGTCCATACCCTTCACACTCAAAGCACTAAACTCCTTTATCTTGGGCAGTTTTTTCTTCATCCTTCTCTTTTGACTCGCTGATGTCAGAAGATATGTTCTTGACATTAGGCTTGGAGTTATTGTTCATCCTCTTGAACACTTTGTTGAACTGCCTTCCCAACATAGCTATGGCCTGAGATAAGTCCTCCTGGGATTCAATACTCTTCCCTTTATCTTCTTGAGCATTTGAGGTCAAGGCTATACTTTTTGGCTTCTTTTCAGGCTCTTCTTCATTTAACCCAAGTTCGAACGTTTGAAGAGATCCAATGAGCTCATCAACTCTCATCTTGCTGATGTCTTGAGCTTCTTCAATAACAGTCACCTTCATCTTGTACCTCTTAGGAAGGGACCTAAGGATTTTCCTTACAAGCTTTTCTTCTGACATTTTTTCACCAAGAGCACTGGATGCATTAGCCAGCTCAAGAACATTCATGTGGAAGTCATGAATAGTCTCATCTTCTTTCATCTTCAGACTTTTAAACTTTGATGTTAGAAGCTGAAGTCTTGACATCTTAACTCTAGATGTACCTTCATGAGTAGCCTTCAAAATATCCCAAGCTTCCTTAGCAACTTCACAGGTATTGATTAGCCTGAAAATATTCTTATCCACTCCATTGAAAATAGCATTAAGGGCTTTGGAATTACCAAGGGCAAGCTCATCTTCTTCCTTGGTCCATTCTTCTTCAGGCGTTTGCTTTGAGGTTCCTTCTTTATCTTTCCCAGCATCATCTTTTTCAAGCACAACAGGTGCTTTCCATTCTTTAATTATAGCCTTCTATGCCCTGCTGTCCAAGGATTTCAAAAACGTGATCATCCTTGGCTTCCAATAGTCATAATTGGATCCATCCAAAATAGGGGATCTGTTAACAAATCCTCCAACTTCTTTGTCCATCTTTACACCAGAAAGTAACTTCCCTAGATCTCACCTAGAGACAGACAGGATGCCTGCTTTGATACCAATTATAATTCTGGTATCAGACGTGTGATGTTAAGTGCAATGTCACAACAATACACTCTGTACAATGGACAAAATAAACAGTAGAATAACACACAAAATTGTTCACCCAGTTCGGTCTAACTACCTACGTCTGGGGGCTACCAAGCCAGGGATGAAATTCACTACTTGTAGAATTAAATTACAGACTCAACAACCCAGTTGACAATCTCCTAATCTTAATTCCTACTAGTGACTTTCTACCTAAGAAACCACTTAGATATGAGAACACTACTCAATCCCTTAAACCTCTCAAAGAACACCCTCTTTGAGAAACCTTGATTCTGCTTCACAACTTTGATCAAGTTACACAACTCTCTTTCGCTTCACAGCTTCTAAGAGAGGACAGAAAACAACTCACCAATTCAACCTAGAATGGTGTATACAAAACTCGTACAAAATACTTAAGACACTCAGCCTATGCTCTTGATCTTCTCTTTGTATTTCTGTACCTTTTCCTTTGGTTTTGTGCGCTTTATATAGCAACCTGAATTGGGCTTGGACTCCTGCAATATCTGACTTGATTTGTTATTTAAAACTGAATCTTCAAAACAGATTTTCTCCTAAAATCTTTTCAAATCTTCAACCTTTTAAATCTCCTACAAATCTGCACCAGATCTCCTATGCAGCGAAAAATATCTAACCTAAGATATTCTCATCCAATGAGACTAACAGTTCTCCACAATTCCAGCTAACACGCAAACCCTAATAACATCACAACCTGATGTTATTAATTCTGCAGATCTAATGTCACAACATCGCTTGTGACATCAGACATCTAAACTTTAGTAACTTAAACACTTAACACAGCCCAGTGTTAAGACTCAATGTTGTGACATCACCACCTTGACATCAAACATTGAACAAACTTTGTTTTACCAAAATTCTAGCCAATCCAAGAAAATAACAGGATCGAATAACCTGTACCCTTTCGTCTTCTCATCATAGCCAATGAATATGTACTTCTGACTTTTGTTTTCAAGCTTCGTTCTTCATTGATCTGGTACGTGTGCATAAGCCACACTACCAAATACTCTGAGATGAGAAACTGTTGGCTTCTGTCCGCTCCATACTTCTTGTGGTGTTTGATCTTCTAACTTCGAATGTGGACATCGATCCTGAACATAAATGGCACATTGTACAGCTTCTGCCCAAAATTCTTTCGACATGTTCTTGCTCTTAAGCATTAATCGAACCATGTCGAGAACTGTTCGATTCTTCCTTTCGGCTACACCATTTTGTTGAGGTGAATATGGTGCAGTTAGAAATCTCCTTATGCCCTGCTCTTCACAATACTTCATAAAGGTTGTCGAAGTATACTCACCACCTCTGTCAGATCGAACTGCTTTGATGTGTCTGTCAATTGCCTTCTCCACCATTACTTTGAACTTTTTGAACACCTCGAATCTTCAGATTTTCTCTCAAGAAATAAACCCAGGTTTTTCGTGAGAAATCGTCGATAAAAGAAATGAAGTACCTTTTGCCACTGAAAGATTCTGGAGTGATTGGCCCACAAATATCAGTATGAATCAATTCGAGAATATCTTTAGCTTGATATTCTGCCTTCTTTTGAAATGAGGTTCTTGTTTGTTTGCTAAGCACACAATCTTCACAAAACTTTCCTTCATAGTCCATATCTGGTAGCCCGTGTACCATGTTCCTCTTCGCTAACCTTCTTAGACCAGCATGATATAAATGACCAAAGCGTTGATGCCACAGTGACGCTTTGTCTTCGACATTGATTTGCAAACATTTTCCTTGAACACTCCTCAAGTTCAGCTTGTACATTCGATTTCTCCCCTTTTCGACTTGAGCAATCAGATGCCCTAACTTGTCCTTCAAGTGTAATATTCGATCTTTCATGAATATCGAATAACCTTTTTTTGTGAGTTGTCCCAGACTCAAAATATTTGTCTTGAGATCTGGTACATAATAAACATCTTGGATTGACCCAGTCAAGTCATCCTTCTGCAAATAACAAATCGTACCTTTGCCTTCGACCTTCACTTTCGATGCATCTCCGAAAGACACATGACCATCTTCAATCTTTTGCATTTCTTTAAACAGGTGTTTGTGACCACACGTATGATTACTTGCTCCAGAGTCGAGATACCACATAGTGTCATTCTCCCCGTCTTCTTCCTTCTGAGTCATCAACAGAAACCCATCATTCGCTTCGACTTCCACAGCTAGATTGGTTGTTTCTTCTACTTTCTTTTCGACTCGACAATCTTTTGCAAGATGTCCCACTTTACCACAGTTATAGCATTTGAAGGAGTTTCAATCCTTCGCAAAATGACCAAGCTTGTTACACTTGTAACATTCAACGTTGGAGTAGTTCACCCGTCCACCTCTTTGACCACGTCCTCTGCCACGCCAATTTTGCTGGCTCGACTGTCCTCTGTCGAAGTTACTGCTTCGACCACTTCAACCATTGTCACGACCTCCACGACCACGTCCTCTTCCTCGAAAGTTTTGAGAATAGAGTACCTTTTCGTCTTTGACTGACTCCTTCGTTTGATTTGCTTCCTCGACTGCTTCCTCCTTCTTTTTCATCTTTCATTGTTCGTGTGCCTCGAGAGAACCAGCGAGCTCTTCGACTGAGAGCATCGAAAGGTCCTTCGACTCTTCTATTGCACACACAATATTCTCAAATTTATCTGTTAAAGATCTTAGACTCTTCTCAACAACTCGTGCATCAGTCATTGCTTCGCCATTTCTAGTGAGTTGGTTCACCACCATTTGTACACGCGTGATGTAGTCAGATACAGTTTCTGACTGCTTCATATGCATCCTCTCCAATTCTCCACGAAGAGTTTGAAGTCGGACTTGCTTCACTCGATCTGCTCCTCTGAACACTTTTTCTAACGTGTCCCAAGCCTCCTTCGACGTAGTCGAACCGACAATTTTTTCAAAGCCTGATTCGTCAACTGCTCGGAACAGCATATACAATGCCGTCTTATCCTTCGAACGCGTCTCTTTCAACGCCTTTTCTTGAGCCGCCGTATACTCCGTGGTGTCTGCTGGTTCTGCAAAGCCATCCCTGGTCACCTCCCACGCATCTAGAGATCCAAGAAGAGCTTTCATTTGGATACTCCAATTCTCGTAATTCGCCTTCGTTAAACGCGGCAACGACATTTGACTCATCGTATTCGCCATTAGCTCTGATACCAATTTGATGACAGAAACAATACTTTTTATATATATATTGAGTTGTTCTGTACTTGGATACAAAGATACAATCTTGGCCCCTTTATATAAGCTCAAGTTTTCTACTATTCCAATAAAACAATAAATACTAATAATAGTCCACTAACTAGGGGTGTTCGCGGTGCGGTTTGGTTCAGTTTTGAGCATAAAAATCATCCTAACCGCGAGATAAAAATGCATGCGGTTCGGTTTGGTTCGGTTGATTTTTAAAAATTCATCCAAACCAAACCAAACCAAACCAATGCGGTTAGAATCGGTTCGGTGGTTGCGGTTTATAGACTTCTTGATTATGGAATTATAAAACTAAGAAACTAATCATATAATTTCCTAAACAGAATAATCATACAAAGCAAGTTGTTTATTACAAATAAGTTGTTTATTAAAAAATGCTAGTTATATGGCCATGTTTTTCTGACAGGGGTAATAGTTACTGCATATAAAACATATCCATAAAAAGTTAATCTTCAACAAAAAAAAAATAATAATAAAAAAATAAAACAAACATTACTAGAATTAAATTAATAGAGATACTGCAGTCATTTTAGAAGGGAATCTTATCACTAACAAAGAAAATACAATTTGGAATTGAAATTGAGATTGCAGTCAGTAAATTGAAATTGAAATTGAAAGTTTAATTTAAAATTAAAATAGTAGTATTACTGTATTAAAAAAGAAAACAAGTTTAATATGATAATAAAACTTAGATATTAGTATTGAAAGCTAATGACTGAATGGAATTGGAAGTGAGTCACGTGGAATTGGAAATATAATAATAGAAATTAGTAACTTAAGTTTAAAATGCGGTTTGGTTCGGTTTGGTTCAGTTTTGTGAAATGAAAACCGCAAACCGAACCAAACTGTGCGGTTCAGTAAAAAAATCATCCAAAATCATCCAAACCAAATGCGGTTTTTGCGGTTTTGCTTTTGGATTGGTTCGGATACGATCACCCCTACTACTAACTCTTGACCTTACCACTAACTCTAAATTAAAGACCCACTAAATCTTTTGGCTTCCCAACTACATCTCCACTAAATAAAACATTAAAATTTATTCAACAATGTCCTAGCGCGTTGCTGTGCACATATTTTCAGTTGACCCAAATCTCGCTTATGCGTACGCAAATCAATATCATTCATGGAGTTCTTATTATCTCTTTGGAACCTTAGAAGAATAGAAAATCTTCTTGCCTTGAACGATGATGTTATCAAGTTTCACACCCAATACCTTTGCATTCTCAACTTTTCTGAATCGAACGAATCCGAATCTTTTTCCCCGTTTATCTCTACGAGCTGGGATGAATACTTCTTCCACTAGGCAAAGATATTTGAAAATTTGAAACGTAACCCTTACTTCAATGGATTCGGGAAATTCTGTAAAATAGAAACTAGTTATTTGATCCTTGAGCCACCTCCATTCCCTCCGCCTGTCTTCCAAATCGAGCTTCTCATCACCGCCGGTTGATGTTTTTTGTTGCGCACCTCTATCTACTCTCCCATTGCAATTTAGTATATGTATATATATGCTGTAAATTTTTTTATTGAGAAAGTGATAAGACTAAAATTCTATATAAATGATCTACTTTAATTTTTATCATTGAGAAATTGATAAGAATAAAATTCTATATAAATGATCTACTTTAATTTTTATCAATAATCCAATTCATGCATTGAAAATCTCATTTAAGGCTTACATTAGTTTCGATTTCTAAGGCAATTTTGGCAGTACTTGATAAAATTGGTAAGCTTATTATTACGACATAACATTGTGTTTAGTATAGCGACTAGTGAAAATGACGAGATGGTGTTTTGTTTCGATACCTAATTGTGAATTAGGTACGTTATAAATAAAATGTGGCAGGATTATGCATAGGTAAAAAACATAATAGATAAAAAAGATACAACCAGGAGACTACAAAAGAGGAAAAAAAAACCCTCATCAAAAAGATGAAAACCTAAAGAAAAGTATACCTAACCTATTTTTTACAAAATCTCCTCTAATTCCAACAAGAATAGAAGCAAAAATAATTAAGGAATTTGCGTTGAAACTAATATTCGCAAAAAAAATCAGCGTAAGAATTCCCATCCCTAAATAAATGCGTGAGAATGAGACTAGAAAAGTTAGCGGGCCGAGTACTCTCCAGCCATCTATTTCGAATATCACACGGAATCAGATTATGGTTTGAGCCAGCTTTAACAACCAGCAGGCAATCTGTTTCAATCCAAAGCTTTTTTCAACCACGAGACACGGCAAGGTCAAGGGTTCTCAAAACAACATGAAACTTAGCAGAAAGGGATGAGTTAGTGTGAAGTTTCCCTATATATATATATATATCAGAATAAGTGAAAACAAAATCCCCTTTGGAATTTACCAAGGCAAAGAACCCAGGGTTGAATCACCAACCCAATCTGAAATGTCATTCCATCTATGATAGATTTCTCTGAAGGAAGTGACACTAGGAAACTCATTAATAATGAGTTTAACAAAAGGGAAAATCAAGAATTTAGAAAGTGGTATTTCAAAAAATTCTCTAAAGCCACAATCCTTGAATTTAAGAGACTTTTTTATGAAGAATTATCTAAGGGTCAAACCCTTATTCCTTTTATCCATTGGTTTGTGAAGTTCTTTATCCAGAAAACACAAACTGATATCCTTGTTATACAAAGGTCTTGGAAGACCCCTGAAGGAGAATCCCTTGAAGCTCCTTATCCCCCTGAAAGGCTATACAGCTATCAGAAAATGCTGAAGCTAATGCTTATAATACCATAAAGAAACTTGAAAGTAGTCATGTTTCTATTAGAGAGTTAAACTCTTTAGTTAGGGCGCAAAACTTCACTAATGCCTTCCTTACCTGTCTAGGAGAACATATGGTCTCACTAGAAAAACTTATTTTATCTGGTAAAGAAGATATGGAAAAACAGATGAAACAGCATAGCTTGATTATAGATCAGCTGTCTAAAAACAAAATTATTCCTTTCCAAGAAGAATCCTCTTCCAGAGATATTCCTGATACTCCCATTATCCAACCTCCGGTCCAGATAAGTGGTTTCAAAATGGAGGAAGACCACAATGAGTTTATAAAAATTCTTAAAAGAAACTTAAGGATTTACACCTTAGAGTTTTACTTCATGAGGATAACCCTTCAGAAGAAGATTATACTTCTGAAGAGGACGAATAAGCCATTGGAAACATCAATCAATTGACTTAGATGTTTAAAGATCAAGACAATAATTATGAAATTAATCCGGTCCATATGACTAAACCTGTAGAAAAATATTACTACAAAAGATCTACACCTCAAGATGTTCTTTTTGAAGAACCAGACAATTACCATAATTCTTATTCTGGAAAAGCCATTTATGAATGGAACATAGATGGGCTTAATGAGAAACAGATTGTAGATACCATACATAGAATGCTTATGTATGCTACAGTTTGTAAGCAAAACGGAAATTCAGATAGTGCTATTGCTTCATTCATTACATCTGGCTTCGTAGGCCAACTGAGAGGATGGTGGGATTTCTACCTCTCAGATACTCAAAGGAAAGATATTCTTTCTCATAGAAAGCTGGTTAAGACTGAAGGAACTAGGACACCTACAGTTGCCACCACTGGGGAGGAAGACGCGGTTTACACCTTGAGTCTTTCAATCCTCCAACATTTTGTTGGGACTGATCAACCCATTGGAGAAAAACTCCAAACCCTTCTTCAAAACCTTAGGTGTCCTTCATTGACACATTTTAGGTGGTATAAAGACACATTCCTGTCTAGAGTTTTCCAATTAAAGAACTCTAATTCCGTCCATTGGAAAGCTAAGTTTGTTGACGGCCTTCCTCACCTTTTCTCTGAAAGAGTTAGGAAAGCTCTTAGAGACAAAAATGATGGTATCAACATCAATTACCCAGACTTGACCTATGGTCAAATCATTAATAGTTGCATAACATAAGGATTAGCGTTATGCAATGACATTAAACTTAAACACCAACTCAAGAAGCAAAAGCTCTCTGAGAAACACTAATTAGGTGAATTTTGTGACCAATTTCCGTTTGACATTGGAAAGCCTCCTGGAGAAAGGAAAAAGAAATTTCTTAAGCATGGTAAGAGGAAGGATTCTTACAAAGGTAAAAATACTTACCAGCCTTATAAGAAGAAGAACTTCAGAAAAAGAGAACCTAGACCCGAACCTAAACCCTTTTATAAGAAGGGAAAAAGGAAAGCTAAGAAGCTTGACATCACTTGCCACAAATGTGGTAAGCAGGGTCACTATGCCAATAGGTGTTGGACCAAATAGGCTCTTAACGAAGTAGAAGATGAAAAACTTCGTGCTCAGCTTGAAAAGGCCTTGCTGATAAATTCCAGTTCTGAAGAAGAAAAATCTTCCAGCGAAGAAATTGACCTTGTCAATTCCTCTGAATCTGAATCATCAGAATCCTCCACTAATGATTGTGAGTGCAATGAGCTTAACTATTGGAAGTCCATTGCTGATATGAATGGAGTTTTTGTTTTGACTAGCGACCAGGACAATGCCCTAAAAGCCATTGAAGCAATTACTGATCCTAACATAAAAAGGAAAATGTTAGAAATCCTCATTCATAATCAACCCAGGATAGAGGCTCCCAAAATGATTGAAGCCCCTTACCAACTTAGCGAAGTCCTAACTAGATTTCATAAATCTAACCTTAGAGAAGTTCCTACTTCCTTGAATGACCTTAAAGGAGAAATTTCTCAACTTAAGTCTGAAATAAGTCAGATTAAGAAAACCAATAGAACTCTCAATCAAAGGATAACTAACCTAGAGAAAGGAAGGGAAGTTATCCAATCCATTGATGAAGAATATTTAAGTCTTCAAGAGAGAATCAACACCCTTAAGGCAATAGGCCAACAAATATCTCCTAAAGAAGAAGAAACTGAAAAAGACGAGGAAGGAGAACTTCCTTATGAAGAGAGTTACTTAAACCTTCTTGATAAAGTAACTTCTCAAAAATGGTATATTAGAATTACCCTTGTCATAGATAGGAAATACATCATAAAAAATGAGATTGCTCTTGTTGACAGCGGAGCTGATTTGAATTGCATTAAGGAGGGAATGATCCTTACAAATTTTTTTGATAAGACTACTCAATCCCTCACTCAAGCAGGCGGAAAGAAGCTTAAGGTCAATTATAAATTATCCAAAGCCCACATCTGCAACCAAGAAGTTTGTATTCCTACGTCCTTCATTCTTGTTAAAAATCTTACAAGAAGAATAATTTTAGGAACTCCTTTCCTGAATCAGATTACACCTATGACCAGAATTGATCATCAAGGGATAACCGGAGAAGTTAAAGGAAAAGCCATTAGGTTTGACTTTATAACGGATCCTCAGACTAGAATGATCAACGAAGTTAAGGATATGCTCCTTGAACACAAAGAAAAACAATTATGTTTTCTTCAAGAAGAAATTAACCTGCTAAGTATTGAAGAACAACTTAGCAAAGAAAATGTTAAAAAGCAGTTCAAGAATATAGAAAACCAATTCAAAGCAGAAGTCTGCAGCGACCTGCCCAATGCGTTTTGGGATAGGAAGAAACATGTTGTTTCTCTTCCTTATCTGGATGACTTCAATGAAAGCCATATCCCTACCAAGGCTAGACCTGCCCAGATGAACAAAGATTATTTAAATCTTTGCCATAAGGAGATTGAATGCTTACTATCCAAAGGTTTAATCAGACCATCTAAATCCCCTTGGTCTTGCACTGCATTTTATGTTAACAATGCAGCTGAAAAGGAACGTGGTGTTCCTAGACTTGTTATCAATTATAAACCCTTAAACAAGGTTCTTAAGTGAATTAGGTATCCTATTCCCAACAAGAAAGATTTACTTGATAGGTTAAGCAATGCTCTAATCTTTTCCAAGTTTGATATGAAATCAGGTTATTGGCAGATTCAAATTGAAGAAGCTGATAAATACAAGACGGCATTCACGGTACCTTTTGGACACTTTGAATGGAACGTTCTTCCTTTCGGTCTAAAGAACGCCCCCTCTGAATTTCAGAATATAATGAATGATATTCTTAATCCTTATTCTGAATTCATTATTGTTTATATTGATGATGTGTTGATATTCTCTCATTCTTTAGATCAGCATATCAAGCATTTAAAATTTTTTAAAGGTATCATCAAGCATAATGGTCTTGTTATTTCTGCCCCCAAAATGAAACTTTTTCAAACTAAAGTTAGGTTTTTAGGTCATGAGATCAATAAAGGAACTATTGTTCCTATCAGCAGAAGCATTGAGTTTGCTTCCAAATTCCCAGATATATTATCTGAGAAGAAGCAGTTGCAAAGGGTTCTAGGAAGCCTTAATTATATTTCTGATTACTACAAAGACTTGGCTAAAGATACAGCCATTCTTTATCAAAGGCTTAAGAAAATCCCTAAGCCCTGGACTGAAAGACATACCCTTGCTGTCCAAGAAATCAAGAAGAAAGTCAAATATTTGCCTTGTCTTTCCCTTGCTAACCCTAGTTATTTCAAAATAGTTGAAGCTGATGCCTCTGACCAAGGGTGTGGAGAAATTCTTAAATAGGTTAACCCAGATACTTCTAAAGAAGTATTGGTTAGATTCACTTCTGGTAAATGGAACCAGACTCAGGCTAAGTATTCTACTGTCAAGAAAGAAATGCTTTCTATTTGGTAGCGCAGTCTGGATACTTAATAATTTGACAGTAGAATACTTAGCCTGAGTCTGGTTCCATTTACCAGAAGTGAATATAACCAAGACTTCTTTAGAAGTATCTGGGTTAACCTGTTTAAGAATTCCTCCATACCCTTGGTCAGAGGCATCAGTTTCAACTATTTTGAAATAACTAGGGTTAGCAAGGGAAAGACAAGGCAAATATTTGACTTTCTTCTTGATTTCTTGTACAACAAGGGTATGTCTTTCAGTCCAGGGCTTAGGGATTTTCTTAAGCCTTTGATAAAGAATGGTTGTATCTTTAGCCAAGTCTTTGTAGTAATCAGAAATATAATTAAGGCTACCTAGAAACCTTTGCAACTGCTTCTTCTCAGATAATATATCTGGGAATTTGGAAGCAAACTCAATGCTTCTGTTGATAGGAACAATAGTTCCTTTATTGATCTCATGACCTAAAAACCTAACTTTAGTTTGAAAAAGTTTCATTTTGGGGGCAGAAATAACAAGACCATTATGCTTGATGATACCTTTAAAAATTTTTAAATGCTTGATATGCTGATCTAAAGAATGAGAGAATATCAACACATCATCAACATAAACAATAATGAATTCAGAATAAGGATTAAGAATATCATTCATTATATTCTAAAATTCAGAGGGGGCGTTCTTTAGACCGAAAGGAAGAACGTTCCATTCAAAGTGTCCAAAAGGTACCGTGAATGCCGTCTTGTATTTATCAGCTTCTTCAATTTGAATCTGCCAATAACCTGATTTCATATCAAACTTGGAAAAGATTATAGCATTGCTTAACCTATCAAGTAAATATTTCTTGTTGGGAATAGGATACCTAATCCACTTAAGAACCTTGTTTAAGGGTTTATAATTGATAACAAGTCTAGGAACACCACGTTCCTTTTCAGCTGCATTGTTAACATAAAATGCAGTGCAAGACCAAGGGGATTTAGATGGTCTGATTAAACCTTTGGATAGTAAGGATTCAATCTCCTTATGGCAAAGATTTAAATAATCTTTGTTCATCTGGGCAGGTCTAGCCTTGGTAGGGATATGGCTTTCATTGAAGTCATCCAGATAAGGAAGAGAAACAACATGTTTCTTCCTATCCCAAAACGCATTGGGCAGGTCGCTGCAGACTTCTGTTTTGAATTGGTTTTCTATATTCTTGACCTGCTTTTTAACATTTTCTTTGCTAAGTTGTTCTTCAATACTTAGCAGGTTAATTTCTTCTTGAAGAAAACATAATTGTTTTTCTTTGTGTTCAAGGAGCATATCCTTAACTTCGTTGATCATTCTAGTATGAGGATCCGTTATAAAGTCAAACCTAATGGCTTTTCCTTTAACTTCTCCGGTTATCCCTTGATGATCAATTCTGGTCATAGGTGTAATCTAATTCAGGAAAGGAGTTCCTAAAATTATTCTTCTTGTAAGATTTTTAACAAGAATGAAGGACGTAGGAATGCAAACTTCTTGGTTGCAGATGTGGGCTTTGGACAATTTATAATTAACCTTAAGCTTCTTCCCGCCTGCTTGAGTGAGGGATTGAGTAGTCTTATCAAAAAATTTTGTAAGGATCATTCCCTCCTGAATGCAATTCAAATCAGCTCCGCTGTCAACAAGAGCAATCTCATTTTTTATGATGTATTTCCTATCTATGACAAGGGTAATTCTAATATACCATTTTTGAGAAGTTACTTTATCAAGAAGGTTTAAGTAACTCTCTTCATTAGGAAGTTCTCCTTCCTCGTCTTTTTCAGTTTCTTCTTCTTTAGGAGATATTTGTTGGCCTATTGACTTAAGGGTGTTGATTCTCTCTTGAAGACTTAAATATTCTTCATCAATGGATTGGATAACTTCCTTTCCTTTCTCTAGGTTAATTATCCTTTGATTGAGAGTTCTATTGGTTTTCTTAATCTGACTTATTTCTGACTTAAGTTGAGAAATTTCTCCTTTAAGGTCATTCAAGGAAGTAGGAACTTCTCTAAGGTTAGATTTATGAAATCTAGTTAGGACTTCGCTAAGTTGGTAAGGGGCTTCAATCATTTTGGGAGCCTCTATCCTGGGTTGATTATGAATGAGGATTTCTAGCATTTTCCTTTTTATGTTAGGATCAGTAATTACTTCAATGGCTTTTAGGGCATTGTCCTGATCGCTAGTCAGAACAAAAACTCCATTCATATCAGCAATGGACTTCCAATAGTTAAGCTCATTGCACTCACAATCATTAGTGGAGGATTCTGATGATTCAGATTCAGAGGAATTGACAAGGTCAATTTCTTCGCTGGAAGATTTTTCGTCTTCAGAACTGGAATTTATCAGCAAGACCTTTTCAAGTTGAGCACGAAGTTTTTCATCTTCTACTTCGTTAAGAGCCTTTTTGGTCCAACACCTATTGGCATAGTGACCCTGCTTACCACATTTGTGGCAAGTGATGTCAAGCTTCTTAGCTTTCCTTTTCCCATTCTTATAAGAGGGTTTAGGTTCGGGTCTAGGTTCTCTTTTTCTGAAGTTCTTCTTCTTATAAGGCTGGTAAGTATTTTTACCTTTGTAAGAATCCTTCCTCTTACCATGCTTAAGAGATTTCTTTTTCCTTTCTCCAGGAGGCTTTCCAATGTCAAACGCAAATTGGTCACAAAATTCACCTAATTGGTGTTTCTCAGAGAGCTTTTGCTTCTTGAGTTGGTGTTTAAGTTTAATGTCATTGCATAACGCTAATCCTTCTGTTATGCAGCTATTAATGATTTGACCATAGGTCAAGTCTGGGTAATTGATGTTGATACCATCATTTTTGTCTCTAAGAGATTTCCTAACTCTTTCAGAGAAAAGGTGAGGAAGGCCGTCAACAAACTTAGCTTTCCAATGGACGGAATTAGAGTTCTTTAATTGGAAAACTCTAGACAGGAAGGTGTCTTTATACCACCTAAAATGTGTCAATGAAGGACACCTAAGGTTTTGAAGAAGGGTTTGGAGTTTTTCTCCAATGGGTTGATCAGTCCCAACAAAATGTTGGAGGATTGAAAGACTCAAGGTGTAAACCGCGTCTTCCTCCCCAGTGGTGGCAACTGTAGGTGTCCTAGTTCCTTCAGTCTTAACCAGCTTTCTATGAGAAAGAATATCTTTCCTTTGAGTATCTGAGAGGTAGAAATCCCACCATCCTCTCAGTTGGCCTACGAAGCCAGATGTAATGAATGAAGCAACAACACTATCTGAATTTCCGTTTTGCTTACAGACTGTAGCATAGATAAGCATTCTATGTATGGTATCTACAATCTATTTCTCATTAAGCCCATCTATGTTCCATTCATAAATGGCTTTTCCAGAATAAGAATTCTGGTAATTGTCTGGTTCTTCAAAAAGAACATCTTGAGGTGAAGGTCTTTTGTAGTAATATTTTTCTACAGGTTTAGTCATATGGACCGGATTAATTTCATAATTATTGTCCTGATCTTTAAATATCTGAGTCAATTGATTGATGTTTCCAATGGCTTCTTCATCCTCTTCAGAAGTATAATCTTCTTCTGAAGGGTTATCCTCATGAAGTAAAACTCTAAGGTGTAAATCCTTAAGTTTCTTTTCAAGAATTTTTATAAACTCATTGTGGTCTTCCTCCATTTTGAAACCACTTATCTGGACCGGAGGTTGGATAATGGGAGTATCAGGAATATCTCTGGAAGAGGATTCTTCTCGGAAAGGAATAATTTTGTTTTTAGACAGCTGATCCATAATCAAGCTATGCTGTTTCATCTGTTTTTCCATATCTTCTTTAGCAGATAAAATAAGTTTTTCTAGTGAGACCATATGTTCTGCTAGACAGGTAAGGCAGGTATTAGTGAAGTTTTGCGCCCTAACTAAAGAGTTTAACTCTCTAATAGAAACATGACTACTTTCAAGTTTCTTTATGGTATTATAAGCATTAGCTTCAGCATTTTCTGATAGCTGTATAGCCCTTTCAGGGGGATAAGGAGCTTCAAGGGATTCTCCTTCAGGGGTCTTCCAAGACCTTTGTATAACAAGGATATCAGTTTGTGTTTTCTGGATAAAGAACTTCAAACCAATGGATAAAAGGAATAAGGGTTTGACCCTTAGATAATTCTTCATAAAAAAGTCTCTTAAATTCAAGGACTGTGGCTTTAGAGAATTTTTTGAAATACCACTTTCTAAATTCTTGATTTTCCCTTTTGTTAAACTCATTATTAATGAGTTTCCTAGTGTCACTTCCTTCAGAGAAATCTATCATAGATGGAATGACATTTCAGATTGGGTTGGTGATTCAACCCTGGGTTCTTTGCCTTGGTAAATTCCAAAGGGGATTTTGTTTTCACTTATTCTGATATTTTCCACGTATTCTTGTTCTAAAGCTTCTTCTCTAATTTTGGAAGTGGAAACCCTAGGAAGGACGCTAGGCGCAGTAACGTAGTCACTACGGGTAGAATACCTAGCAGACATGGTTCTGGGTATGGTGAACCTACGTTGCTGGTTGAACTTAATTTCAACATCTCCTTCTGAAGTTTGAATTATTTGATCTATATCCTGATTGAGGATGGGTTTTGGCTCAATTTCTTGAGGCAAAGACCAACTCTCGGGGAATTCTATTTCATTCCACCTAATTAACCTATTAGTGGCAACATTAGAAGTAAGCAAATTTGTTTGAACTAAGGTTATAGAACCTTGTGGTGAAATATTTTTCACACGAGGATTCAAAGTATTTAAAACTTTGTAATAAACTCTGTAGCATATTGCTATGATTTCACTACCTGGTTTGAAATTATACCCATGAATGTGAATAGTTAGTCTCAAGGCATCAAAAAGATTTTTGTCAGATAGGGAGAGACTTAAATTGGGAAATACTTCAAAATAAACTGGCCCATGACATAGACTAGTTTCTATGCCAGCAGCCAAAGATTGTTTAAAATTTTCACATCTCCCATCTCTGACATATGCCACCAGACTAGAGTTTAATCCAAGCATGGTTAAAGGTTTTAAAGCAACTTGGATTAATCCAATATGGATGAAATTATAATCTTTAAATGGAAGTAAATCCTTTTTGTTTAAAAGCCCAATATTTTGGGTTGATCCTGAAACAGGTATGGTTTGCTCTGTAGTCTTTACAGCAAACCTGGACATCACATCAAACATACCAAATTTATAAATTTGTTTTGAAGGTACAGATGGAATGATCCATTTGTTTAACCTTTCAAGATCTTTAGGAAATTCATTATTTTCCTCATTTTTAATAAAAGGGTTTTGACAATCATTATTGTCAATAGTAACTGCATCAATATTAGAATCCATTCAAGATTCTGCTAAGAGTGTTGTGGTAAGCCACAGATGGTTAAACTTTTCAATATAACAATTAAGTTCAACTCATAATCTTAATAGTTCATTACTCTTATCTTTTCAACAAATCATCTTTGCAAACAGGGGTTGTTTAACGATCACAAAAAATAGGAGAATTCGGCTGAGCCAAACGTCAACCCACAAAGTGATCAAAGGGTTACTTAATAATTATATATATATATGACAAATTTACCTATATAAACAATTATATTTTTTTCAAATTATATATTTTAAAATTTATAAGTTGATAAAAAATTAATTATTTTATATAATTAAAAATAATTGACACTACTGAGTAAAAAATTTCAATTTTTCTTAAAAGATTTTGAATTATATTATACATATTAGATAAGCAAAATAAAAATATGTATATATAATATGTAAATGATAAAAATACCCTTACAAAAAATATATTTCATTTGATAAAAAAATAAAATTAGTATTCATATTCTTAAAATTATACTACTAACTATTTTACTTTTAATACTTCAAATTTATTAGGTTTTAATTTTTTATATTATATAAAGTTACAAAATTACTTATGACAAAATCATACGTATTTTAAAAAAAAAAATTATTTATTGATATTTTTTAATTAAATAACAAATTAATTTTTATTTATATTTTATCAAATTTAATTTTTTATTTTAAATTATATTTTATAGGGGTAAATTTGTAAATTATTTTGTTATCCTATTCTATCAGATTCTAATTCATTTTATATTTAGGATAAAATTTGAACTAGTGAGACATGATAGAATAAATTTCAGGATTAATTTATTATATCCTGTTGTGTCATTAAATACTAAATCAAAATACCCTATGATACGGTATCGACAAAAAAAAATGAAAGGTTATGACTAAGTTAAAATAAAATAAAAGGGTAGTGGTGTTCTTAAAAATCTTGTCCAACTACTATTGATTTTAGTTTTTTTTTTTATTTCTATTTATTTTAAATATTTGGCTTCCTAATTGATTGGTAATATTTCTATCAGAATATTTTAGAAATTTCTCAGCAGAATCATGTAACTCTAAACATTGAATTTTCTAATATAATTCCAACTTTCATTCAAGCATATTAACTTATTAAAACAAAAGTACATCACATTTCTCACTGAATCCAGAATCATGAAAACATAATATAAATAGAGAAATCACCCAAACCACACCACTAAGAAACCAACATAACAAACCCTTTTATTACAACACATACTCTTAACTATAGCAATTTCTTCAATCTTACTTCCCTAACAAGGTAAGAATGAACTTCTTATAGTCTCCTGAAATTTCCTTGGCAATTGCATCTTCAAGATGAACACTGTTTCTCTTATAATATACCTCTTTGATGTCCTTCAAATCCTTCTCAGCTCAAGTTACCACAACACGGGTCAGTTTATCTTCGTCGGTTCCAATCCTTTTCAGCGCGCTACGCAAAACCTAAACATCATGGTAAAAAAAAAAACAAAATATAATGTGAGATAATCGATCATGTCATAATAGTCCATGAGTAGATTGAAAGTTGGAATCTATCTAACCTTTTCATAGTACTTCTTAGGATCACTGATGCATCGAATTGCGGTGTCAGAGTCGGAAGCGAACCTTTTCTTAGAATTGCATAACTTTTTTTTTCTTCAGAAGCATTCAACTTTCATCAGAACTGCTGATGTTTATTTTAGAGACGAACAAAATAAATTCTTGATGTTGGAATCAACCAAAAACTATGGGAATTCCTACTATCACGCAGCAATTATACAGAAAAGTAGAAAGAAAATAGGGAAGAAGAAGATGAATAGTGTTTTTGCTGCCCACAAACTGTGGGACTTTCTCTCTTCTTATTACTCATTCTGCAACTGCAGAATTCTGTGAGAAATTACAAAGTGTTGTAATTGATACAAAATAATGAGGGAAACTCCCTATTTATAGAATTAGGTTTGCTTGCATCTCAAGACAAAACCCAAACTATAAAAGCCCAAAATATCAAATCTAATCTAAATCATATCAAATCAAATCTAATCTAATAAAAGCAAAATCTGAATCCCATCTAAATGAATCTGTCGAAACACTTTCAACAGTTCAGCACAACACTTCGACACATGAATGTTTCGACTTCGACTTCGACTGCTTCCTTCTGCTTCCACTTAGACACTAGGAATTACAATTTAACACACCACCTAATTCATTGTGTCTAAGCTGTCTACATTCATCATCGATCTTAGTCTTCTGAAGGCTTCGACCTGCACTCCCTTCGTCATGATATCTGCAATCTGATTCTCAGTTCTGCAGTGTTCCAACTTCATCTTCCCTTCTGCTACCTGCTCTCGAAGATAATGGAACCTCATTTCGATGTGCTTGCTTCGACCGTGTGCTATTGGATTCTTCGCCAAATTGATAGCTGACATGCTGTCGATCTTCATGGTAATTGCTCCATGACTCATTGATGTAATTTCTTCGACCAGATTCACCATCCATGTTGCTTGACATGCACAAAGAGAAGCAGCAATGTATTCTGCTTCGCATGATGACAATGCCACTACTGGCTCCTTTCTCGAACTCCAAGCAACTGGTGCACCACCTAACATAAACACATACCCAGCTGTGGATTTTCTATCCTCTGCATCACTACACCAGCTAGAGTCTGTGTATCCCACTAACTTGCATTCTTTCCCTTCATCAGCTGCTGGAAACAAAATGTCATAGTCGAGAGTTCCTTTCAGATACCTTAGTATCCTCTTCACCGCTGCTAGTTGTGATACCTTTGGCTTCTGCATAAATCTACTTACCATACCAACACTATATGCTAAGTCAGGCCTTGTGTGACAAAGGTATCGAAGTGACCCAATAAGTCTTCTGTATTGGGTTGGGTCGACATCATCTTCATCTGAATTTTTCGACAGTTGCTGTCTGGGCTCAGCTAGAGTCGAAGTTGGGTTGCAATCTTGCATCTCAAATCTCTTCAATATTTCGCCTGCATATCTTCTTTGATGCATCATCAAACCTCTACTACTCTTGTAGAATTCGATGCCAAGGAAATATGAGAGATTTCCCAAGTCTGACATTTCAAACTCTTCACTCAGGTTACGTTTGAAATCTTCGATCTCCTTCTTGCAACTTCCTGTTATCAACAGATCATCGACATAGAGACATAGTATAAGCAATTCGCCATTGCTTCTTCTTACATATACTCCATGCCAGTTGTGCACTTCACAAATTCCTTCTCCCTTAAGAAGCTGTCGATTTTCTTATTCCAAGCTCTTGGAGCTTGCTTAAGTCCATACAGGGCTTTATGCAGCCTGTACACCTTTCTCTCTTTGCCTTGTTTCACAAACCCAACTGGTTGTGCAACATAAACTTCTTCGTCTAAGGGGCCATTCAGGAATGCACACTTCACGTCCATCTGACATGTGTGCCAATTATTCATATTTGCTAGACCAACAACCAACTTGATTGTTTCGATCCTAGCAACTGGTGCAAAGACTTCGTCATAATCAATTCCTTCCTTCTGAAGAAATCCTTTCGCTACGAGTCTTGCTTTGTGTCGAACTACTTCACCTTTTGGATTCAACTTTACTTTGTAAACCCACTTCACATCAATTGCCTTCTTGCCTTCAGGCAATTCGACAAGTGACCAGGTGTTGTTGACTTCGATGGATTCTATTTCTTCATTCATTGCTTTCACCCACTTCGAATCTTTCAATGCCTCAGCTGCATTGACAGGTTCGACATCTGCATAGAAAGCATAGTGTACCAGTTCACCTTCTTCATCGACAACATCATCTGATGTAATCACACATTCCTGCAACCTTGCTGGCATTTGTCTTGTTTGACGAGGTCTACTTGGTCCTGCTTGGTCTTCGACACTTTCTTGTCGAAATTCTCTCTCAGCTTCTCTAGCTGGTTCTTCACAATTGATTCTTACTGAATCTTTGTTGACATTTTTCTGTCCAGTCCCACTCCTTAAGCTCATCAATGATCACGTCTCTGCTGATCACAATCTGCTTGTTCACTGGGTCGAACAACTTGTATCCACCTGTCGAATGATATCCCACCAGGATCATTTGACTTGACTTGTCATCTAACTTTCATCTCAACTGATCTGGCACATGCCTATGTGCAATCGATCCAAAGACCTTAAGATGACTTAAGCTTGGCTTCACACCAGACTAACATTCTTCTGGCGTAATCCCCTTTAGCTTCTTCGTCGAACACCTGTTCAGAAGATATGTCGAAGTCGAAACAGCTTCTCCCCATAATTCTTTAGGAAGATGTTTGCCCTTCAACATACTTCGAACCATGTTCATGATGGTTCGATTCTTCCTTTCTGCAATTCCATTCTGCTGTGGAGTGTAGGGTGGCACTACCTCATGCACAATCCCTTCTTTCTCACATAGTCTGTCGAAATCTTTCGACACATATTCTCCACCACCATCAGTTCTCAAAACCTTGAGCTTACGACCACTTTGTCTTTCGACCATAGATTTGAACTTGGCAAATACCTCAATCACTTCACTTTTCTTCTTGATCAGGTAAGTCCACAGTTTTCAACTGAAATCATCTATAAATGTGACAAAGTATTTGTTACCTCCCATAGAATCGACCTGGATTGGACCACATACATCAGAGTACACAACATCAAGAATTCCCTTCGACCCGCTTCCTGCATCCTTACTGAAGCAATTCTTGTGTTGCTTTGCCTGCACACATTCCTCACAAACTTCATCTGGAATGTTAATTTCTGGAAAACCTGAAACCATGTTCTTTCTCTTCAGATCTCTGATGTCTTTGAAGTTGAGATGCCCAAGCCTATAATGCCATATCCACTCATCTCTGCTAGTTGCAGTTGCAAGACACTTGTGCTCCATCACATTTAGTTCAATCTTGAAGGTTCTATTCTGAGACATTGGAGCCTTCAAGATCAACCTACCTCTTGCATCGACAACTCTCATCATCTTGTCTTCGACCAACACCTTGTAGTTCTTTTCGACCAACTGCCTTATGCTGAGCAAATTGCTCTTCATGCCTGGTATGTACAAAACATTTGAAATTACTGACCTCTTGCCATCCTTCCTCTTAATCAGAACATCACCAATACCTTCAGCTGCTAGAGTATTGTCATTTGCAAACTTCACTGTGTTCTTCATTGAGGGCTTCATGTTGACAAACCAGTCTTTCCTTCCAGTCATGTGTGATGAGCATCCTGAGTCCAAGTACCACTGGTCCTTGAAACTCTCATTATCTCTGGTTGTAACCATCAGCATCATACCTTTTTCTTCTTCATGCTTCGCCAGCTTTGCATCATCTTCTTGATTCTTTCTTTTAGGACATTTTGTCGAATAGTGACCATACTTGTGACAATTATAACACTGAATGTGGCTTTTGTCAGGCTTTCGACCACCACCTCTTCCTCTACCTGCAGCACCACCTCTTTGGTTGCCTTGGTTCTGGGTCCTTCTATGGTTTGACCAATTCGCCTCTTGCTGATTTCCTCTGCCTGTCGAATTGTTGTAGCTTCCTCTACCTTTGTCGACCATCTTTTCTTTAGCCTTCTTATCTTTCGCTGATTGAGCTTGCAAGGCCACATCATTCTTCGACTTGCCTGCAGCTCTTTCAGCCATTCTTTGTTCATGAGATTCAAGCGTCCCTTGAAGCTCTTCTTTCGTCACCTTCGACAAATCTTTTGATTCTTCTATGGCTACTACCACGTGATCAAACTTTGGAGCCAACGATCTCAAAATCTTTGAGACAACTGCTTTCGTCGCCAACACTTCTCCACACACCTTGATTTGATTCACAAGTCTCGTAACTCTTGTGAAGAAATCTGTTATGCTCTCATTGTCTTCCATCTGAAGCAATTCATACGCCCTTTTGTGAGTTTGTAACCTCACCTCTTTCACCTTCTCTGCGCCTCCAAACGATGTTTCCAGAATCTCCCATGCATCCTTCGCTGTTTCTGCATCACTAACTTTCTCAAAGTTATCTGCATCAACACATTGATGGATTATAAAGAGAGCTTTATAATCTTTCTTCTTCAATTCTTTGAATGCAGCCTTTTCTTGATCCGTCGCACCTTCTTCAAGAGTTGTTATTCCTTCCTTCACAAGATCCCACAAATCTTGATAACAGAAAACAACCTTGATTTGCTTGCACCAATTCTCATAATTATCTTTCTTGAGAATTGGAAGGTTTGCTGGAAAATGGTCGTTTGGATGATTCGTAGCCATCGCGTTCTTGCGATTTCTTGCCCTTGAATCTCTTAAACCAGGCTCTGATACCAGATGTTGGAATCAACCAAAAACTATGGGAATTCCTACTATCACGCAGCAATTATACAGAAAAGTAGAAAGAAAATAGGGAAGAAGAAGATGAATAGTGTTCTTGCTGCCCACAAACTGTGGGACTTTCTCTCTTCTTATTACTCACTCTGCAACAGCAAAATTCTGTGAGAAATTACAAAGTGTTGTAATTGATACAAAATAATGAGGGAAACTCCCTATTTATAGAATTAGGTTTGCTTGCATCTCAAGACAAAACCCAAACTATAAAAGCCCAAAATATCAAATCTAATCTAAATCATATCAAATCAAATCTAATCTAATAAAAGCAAAATCTGAATTCCATCTAAATGAATCTGTCGAAACACTTTCGACAGTTCAGCACAACACTTCGACACATGAATGTTTCGACTTCGACTTCGACTGCTTCCTTCTGCTTCCACTTAGACACTAGGAATTACAATTTAACACTTGAGGCGTGCCAGAAGGGTTCAGATGTAACTTCATGAGAGTTATTCAGAATCAATTTAAAATTGAAAACTGCACACTTCAGAAAAATTCATTAGAGTACATAATTGTTACATATAAAATATATGCATTGTTATCATAAAAACTTAAAAATTATATGTAGAACCAAAATCTTGTTCTAAAACGACCTACAGCCTAAGACTTATCTGCTTAATCATCATGTAATCAAGACTTCCTGCTTAGATCCTCAGATCCTAAGACTTTTCTACTTATACCCGCAAGTACAATACTTCCTGCTCAGACTCACATTCTAAGACTTTCTTGCTTATATCCCACGGATTCAAGATTTTCTGATCATACCCTCGTGTACAAGACTTTCCTGCTCAGCCCTCCAGTCCAAGACTTTCCTACTTAAATCCCACGGATTCAAGACTTCTGCTCATACTCTCGAGTACAAGACTTTCCTGCTCAGATTCCACGAACTCAATACTTTCTTGCTTAGACCTTCTGTAACGCCCCAGTTTTTGTCAGTTTTATTTAATCGAGTCTATTTGATTATTTTATTATTATATTATTTTATTCTTGACTTTTATTTGGCAATATATTATTTTTCATCGTTGTTTATGTTTTATCGCATTTTGGGAGCGTTTGGGAGATATTTGAGCTGAGGGGTATTTTGGTCATTTGGGTAGTAGATATTTTATATAAATAGAAAGTGGAGAGAGAAAAGATAGAAAGGAAAAGAAAAAGAGAGAAAAGTGAGAAAGAAGAGAAAAGAAGAACAAGAGGAGAAAAGTGGGAAAAATGCTAGAAATCATCAAAATCAACGGTTAGGATTCGAATCGAACGGGTAAGGGTGTGAAATATCGTTATCTTAACTTTGTATACGATTATGTATGGTTTCGTTTCGGTTGTTTTGGATCGTTTTCATATATTTTTCATTTTAGGTCGAAATGAATAAAGTCGATAAAAACCGATGTTTTCACGGTTAGAATTCGAAATAAATTACGTAGTTGTATCGAGGAAGGTTAGGTCGTCGTATAACGTGCTTTTTATTCGATTTAGTGATGTTTGAAAATTCGGGTTTTTGAAAGGTTGAAATTTAATCGAAAATCGAACGTCGTAGAAATTTCGTTTATGTGTTCTAAATTGTTCTTATGTATTTGGTGGTTGCGCGTATGTGTTTGTTTCGAAGAAAATAATTGAATCGGTCGGATTTTCGGGCAAAATAGCCGAAATCCGTAGCGGCCCGCAGGGCATTTTGTGGTTTTTGGCAAAACTTCGGAAATTCATATCTCTTGAACCGTAAGTCGGTTTTGACCCCCGTTCGAAGCGTTGGAAAGCTAATGAGATGTTCTTTCTAGAAAAAATAGTTTTGAGGTCTGAACCTGGTCCAATCGGAACAGTATTTTCGAAACGTTTCGTTGTGTCCGGCCTCCGGTTTATGTTTTTGCGTTATTTTGAAATATCCATATCTTTTGCGTTGTTTATCCGATTGAGGTGTTCTTTATATGGATGTGAAGCTAAAAATATGTTCTATGATTTTGTGAAGAAAAATATTATTTTTAGCCGACTTTTAACTGATTTTTTCGGTAAACCGTAAACCGAATTGTTTGGTTATTTGTGAGAACGTTCGGTTGCCGTTTGGCACAATTGATGTGAATGTATGTGGATTGTGTGTGATGAATGCATGACTATATTGTGAATATGTACGCATGTCAAGAGTGTCATGAGTCATGTTGTATGTGAAGCATCATGATGTGCATTCTTGCATTGTGGGGTTCTAAGATGAATCCGTTGTAACGTCGTAAGCCTTTTGAGAGGTGGGGGCGATGATTACAAACGATTGTAAGCCTTTTGAGAGGTGGGAGCAATCGGATTGTAAGCCTTTTGAGAGGTGTGGGCAATCCATAAACATTGTAAGCCTTTTGAGAGGTGGTAGCAATGGGTGAACATCGTATGCCCGACGGGGAGTTACACTAAGTAACGAGCGATGGTTCCAATAAGTTCTTCAATTGAACTTGAGATGAAATGAGTCGGTACCGCATTGCATTTGCATAGAGTCGTGAGTCGGTCTCTATAATTTGCATTAGTCATCTTTGTATATGTGCATTGATGAATGAACATGAATATATGTGTTTATGTTGAATGAATGGTGATGAATTGAGATGCATTGGTGATACATGTATTTGAGCATAAATGAATATGCCTATGTGAAGGATGCGTTAATTACGGATTGTTATGCCGTGTATTTGATTTATGGTATATGCTTGGTGTTATATGTATATATACATGCACAGTGATAAGTTGTGGTGAAAATTTTGTATATGTGTATTATATGTTGAGATATATAATTATATGCAACGTTATTATGATAATATTTCTCACCCTTCTGCTGGAATATGCTTTTTATGGCATAGTGCAGATTGCCAGCTTTAGAGGCGTGGAGGCAAGTGGAAGAGTTAGATCTTCGTCTTTGCTTAGGTCTTGGTGTCTGCTCTGATACGTAGCACGGGAGTCGGGGAAACGATGATTTTATTTATGTATATAATTGTTGAATATATTTGGTATTACCTTTATATGGAAAAGTTTCCCAATTGAGGGTAACCTATTTTATGCTATGTATCAAATTTATGAGCAAGGAGTATGTATTCTTATTTTAAAATGTGGCATCCTTGTTTCTGTCGGAAAAATAAATTTTTAGTTACTCTGATTTTATTTATGTATTATTTATTCGCGATGGGAATTGGGGTGTTACATTAGTGGTATCAGAGCAGGTCGGTCCGTCCGGCCAAGTTGTTGAGTCAGTTGGTGTGACAGTTAAATACTGTCGTTGTTGTTTGTTCCTTAGTACGTGATATGTGTGTGAAACACTGTCAGTGCTTTCTGGTTTTTGGTATTCCTTTGTCTTCAGGTGTGAGATTGAGATAAGTGGGGGAGAAGCTGGAATTTCTCCAAGTTGCTTCTGTTGTGGAGCGTGGGCTCAGTGTCCCGTTGACTGCAAGATTGTAAGTATGGTTTGGACAGCATTGTTCCCGGTACTGGAAGGAAGGCAGAGGTAAGGTTTATGTCAACTAAGGATTTGTGCCCTAGGTAGTTTTGCGCACAGGATGCAAGAAATGCTATTATAGTTTGGTAAAGACGGTTTATGCCCCATCATGATTGTCGGCTGTCTATTGACAAATTGAGGAACTGATCACCCTTAATCTCTTGTTGATAGCAGACGGAAATTATGTTGGATGGAATAGGCGTGTCTTTCCGGCTTTGATAGTGGGTGAAATAAATTGTTTGGAATTAAGGAAATGGTTACAGATTGTTTTGTTGAGTCGATGAAGATTCTAATATCTGAAGGTGAGCCGAATTCGAGGTTTTTGTATGTTGGTCCAGTTGGGAAGTCATTGAGAGAAAACGATTGGGTATCGTTAATGGTTGTTCTCAGAGAGTAAAGTGTGAACTCAAATTGGACGAAGGTGATGATTTGAGGTTTGGATCTGCTAAGTACGTAGAAGAACTTTTAGGACGTGAAACTCAGATGGAAAGAGTGGTTGGAAGACTTACTGGAAAAGGGATTTGTGAGACCAAGTGTGTCGCCTTAGAGAGTTCCAGTATTGTTAGTAACAAACTGGATGGATGATTGAATGGAATAACAAGCATGATGGGTATAATGGTATTGAGACTTTGGAAAGGAAAACTTAGAGTTCTGGTGAGGTTTGAAGTCTTTGGAATTTTAGAGCACTAATGGAAAATTTTGAGAGAACCTTTAGGTATGGATGTAATATTTAAGAGTTCTTTTTGGTTGGTTATTGCTACATGTTGGGATTTATGGAATTTGGACGGTTAAGAGAAGGACTTGTGTATGGATTACTGACAGTGGAGTAAGGTAACGATTGAGAATAAGCGTTCGCTCTCATGGATAGATAACTGGAATGGTTTGATTGAGTTGGAGTGAAATTACAATTGTTTGGCACGTTTGATAAGGATAGTGAATTGTGTGAGTTGAGGCTTGGATCGATTTAATGTGACTGGTTATGGTTGTTATCATCGGAATAGGTTGTTATTTGCTCGGTTAGGCTTGTATGTGAGTCTGGACAAGTTTGGATGAGGTTTGGTTTGTTTGGATATTATAACGTGCAGTGATGTTGTTTGGTGTTAGTAATGCGTCTGTAATGTTTGTGGAGTAGAGGAATCGTATCTTCCATATTTATTTGGATAAGTTCGTAAGGGCTTGATTGAGAACGTTTGGATCTGTTATAAATTCAGAGGAAGAACAGGTAGAGTGGGTGGGATTTGAATTACAAGTATTGAAAAGAGACGAAGCTTTATGCTAAGTTGTTCGAGTGAGAATTTTGGTTGAAAAGGTTAGTTTTCTTGGATATGTTATTTCTGAGGATGGTATTTTTGTGGATTCATCAAAAGTAGATGCAGTTCTACAATGAGAGGTTTCGAAGTTGGTTAAGGAGATTAGAAGCTTTTTGGACTTTAGTTGGTTATTACCGGAGGTTATGGAAGGTTTTTCCAAGTCAGCGTTTTCGTTACTTCGGTTGACTTGCAAAGGGTGAGTCGTTTGCTTTGGATGTTCATTGTGAGAAAAGTTTGAGAGGATTAAAGTAGAAATGGTCTACGGCTCCAGTTTTGATTCTGTGTGATCCTATTCAACCGTTTGTGAGGTATTGTGATGTGTCTTTGATGAGTTTAGTCAGTGTGTTAATGCAAGAGGGTAAAGTCGTGGCTTATGCTTTACGACAATTGAGGATTCATAAAAGGATCTATACTATTCAGGATTTGGAATTGGTCGCGGTTGTATTGTGTTGGAATATTTGGAGGTATCATCTTTATGGTTCTAGGTTCGAAGGGTTGGTAACCGCAAGAGTTTAGAGTACTTGTTTGGTCTGAAGGAATAGAGTATGAGACGATGAGGATGGTTAGAATTTGTGACGAGTTATGAATGTGGCTTGGATTATCCTTCGGGAAAAGCTAAGGTTGTGCCGGATGAGTTAAGTCGAAGGTTTTATACATGTCTATTTTGATGGTCAGGGAGTTAGAATTATGTGAGCAGTTCAGAGACTTGTGTCTGGTGTGTAAGCTAACATGCAGAGTGCGAGGTTGGGTATATTAAAGTGCACAGTGATTTTTGGCAGAGGTGAGAAAGAGTTAGACTTTGGACGTGAGATTGACAGACTTGATGGTTTCGAGTAATCAGAGTGTGCAGTGGAAGTGTGAGGTGGCACATTTTGTAATTACGTGTGGGACTTGTAAGAGTTCATAGGTTGAACATTGGAAACATGTAGGAGTGTTGAGAGCATTGGACGTTTCAGAATTGA
This sequence comes from Lathyrus tuberosus, assembly GCA_022829125.1. Classification (NCBI taxonomy): domain Eukaryota; kingdom Viridiplantae; phylum Streptophyta; class Magnoliopsida; order Fabales; family Fabaceae; genus Lathyrus; species Lathyrus tuberosus. The sequence goes on from JALAZF010000078.1 coordinate 7,616,669, forward strand.
AGTGTTAGGTGAAAGGTTTAGATATTCTTCATGGGCTACTATGTAGATGGAGGTTTTGGTTGTATGTTCGATTGGTGAATCGTAGCATGGTTGTAATAAGGTTGTGTGACAAGGATGTTGGTATTCTAGTTTTGTTGAGGTTGTTGAGACAATGTGGTGTAGTGGAACTTGTGTTCTTGTTTGTGTTGTTGCCTCGTTCCTATCGTGTTGGTTCGAGTGCGAGTAGCTAATTCCTGTGTGGGGAGTTAGGGGAGTGTTACCTAGAGTGAGGGTAACGATCTTGTTGTGTTTCGGTTCAAGAGTGAGCGTGTGTGTTGGTATCGTGGTTTTCCTTGAGTTGTGAGTTGGTCGTCAAGTGCAGTGTATGGGCTTTGCATCTTGTCGTTGTAGTTGCCATCGTTGTCGTGTCGTTGTTGTAGCTGCGTTAGCAAGGTGGTTTGTCAGTTTGTGTTATTCGTGGTGTGCTTTTGTTGGCATGTTAGTTTGTTGGTCGGATGCGAGAGTCGTATCCGGAGTTGTTCGTAGCGGTTATATTTTCGAGGACGAAAATGTCTAAGTGGGGGAGAATTGTAACGCCCCAGTTTTTGTCAGTTTTATTTAATCGAGTCTATTTGATTATTTTATTATTATATTATTTTATTCTTGACTTTTATTTGGCAATATATTATTTTTCATCGTTGTTTATGTTTTATCGCATTTTGAGAGCGTTTGGGAGATATTTGAGCTGAGGGGTATTTTGGTCATTTGGGTAGTAGATATTTTATATAAATAGAAAGTGGAGAGAGAAAAGATAGAAAGGAAAAGAAAAAGAGAGAAAAGTGAGAAAGAAGAGAAAAGAAGAACAAAAGGAGAAAAGTGGTAAAAATGCTAGAAATCATCAAAATCAACGGTTAGGATTCGAATCGAACGGGTAAGGGTTTGAAATATCGTTATCTTAACTTTGTATACGATTATGTATGGTTTCGTTTCGGTTGTTTTGGATCGTTTTCATATATTTTTCATTTTAGGTCAAAATGAATAAAGTCGATAAAAACCGATGTTTTCACGGTTAGAATTCGAAATAAATTACGTAGTTGTATCGAGGAAGGTTAGGTCGTCGTATAGCGTGCTTTTTATTCGATTTGGTGATGTTTGAAAATTCGGGTTTTTGAAAGGTTGAAATTTAATCGAAAATCGAACGTCGTAGAAATTTCGTTTATGTGTTCTAAATTGTTCTTATGTATTTGGTGGTTGCGCGTATGTGTTTGTTTCGAAGAAAATAATTGAATCGGTCGGATTTTTGGGCAAAATAGCCGAAATCCGTAGCGGCCCGCAGGGCATTTTGTGGTTTTTGGCAAAACTTCGAAAATTCATATCTCTTGAACCGTAAGTCGGTTTTGACCCCCGTTCGAAGCGTTGGAAAGCTAATGAGATGTTCTTTCTAGGAAAAATGGTTTTGAGGTCTGAACCTGGTCCAATCGGAACAGTATTTTCGAAACGTTTCGTTGTGTCCGGCCTCCGGTTTATGTTTTTGCGTTATTTTGAAATATTCATATCTTTTGCGTTGTTTATCCGATTGAGGTGTTCTTTATATGGATGTGAAGCTAAAAATATGTTCTATGATTTTGTGAAGAAAAATATTATTTTTAGCCGACTTTTAACCAATTTTTCCGGTAAACCGTAAATCGAATTGTTTGGTTATTTGTGAGAACGTTCGGTTGCCGTTTGGCACAATTGATGTGAATGTATGTGGATTGTGTGTGATGAATGCATGACTATATTGTGAATATGTATGCATGTCAAGAGTGTCATGAGTCATGTTGTATGTGAAGCATCATGATGTGCATTCTTGCATTGTGGGGTTCTAAGATGAATCCGTTGTAACGTCGTAAGCCTTTTGAGAGGTGGGGGCGATGATTACAAACGATTGTAAGCCTTTTGAGAGGTGGGATCAATCGGATTGTAAGCCTTTTGAGAGGTGTAGGCAATCCATAAACATTGTAAGCCTTTTGAGAGGTGGTAGCAATGGGTGAACATCGTATGCCCGACGGGGAGTTACACTAAGTAACGAGCGATGGTTCCAATAAGTTCTTCAATTGAACTTGAGATGAAATGAGTCGGTACCGCATTGCATTTGCATAGAGTCGTGAGTCGGTCTCTATAATTTGCATTGGTCATCTTTGTATATGTGCATTGATGAATGAACATGAATATATGTGTTTATGTTGAATGAATGGTGATGAATTGAGATGTATTGGTGATACATGTATTTGAGCATGAATGAATATGCCTATGTGAAGGATGCGTTAATTACGGATTGTTATGCCGTGTATTTGATTTATGGTATATGCTTGGTGTTATATGTATATATACATGCACAGTGATAAGTTGTGGTGAAAATGTGGTATATGTGTATTATATGTTGAGATATATAATTATATGCAACGTTATTATGATAATATTTCTCACCCTTCTGCTGGAATATGCTTTTTATGGCATAGTGCAGATTGCCAGCTTTAGAGGCGTGGAGGCAAGTGGAAGAGTTAGATCTTCGTCTTTGCTTAGGTCTTGGTGTCTGTTCTGATACGTAGCACGGGAGTCGGGGAAACGATGATTTTATTTATGTATATAATTGTTGAATATATTTGGTATTACCTTTATATGGAAAAGTTTCCCAATTGAGGGTAACCTATTTTATGCTATGTATCAAATTTATGAGCAGGGAGTGTGTATTCTTATTTTAAAATGTGGCATCCTTGTTTCTGTCGGAAAAATAAATTTTTAGTTACTCTGATTTTATTTATGTATTATTTATTCGCGATGGGAATTGGGGTGTTACATTAGTGGTATCAGAGCAGGTCGGTCCGTCCGGCCAAGTTGTTGAGTCAGTTGGTGTGACAGTTAAATACTGTCGTTGTTGTTTGTTCCTTAGTACGTGATATGTGTGTGAAACACTGTCAGTGCTTTCTGGTTTTTGGTATTCCTTTGTCTTCAGGTGTGAGATTGAGATAAGTGGGGGAGAAGCTGGAATTTCTCCAAGTTGCTTCTGTTGTGGAGCGTGGGCTCAGTGTGCCGTTGACTGCAAGATTGTAAGTGTGGTTTGGACAGCATTGTTCCCGGTTCTGGAAGGAAGGCAGAGGTAAGGTTTATGTCAACTAAGGATTTGTGCCCTAGGTAGTTTTGCGCACAGGATGCAAGAAATGCTATTATAGTTTGGTAAAGACGGTTTATGCCCCATCATGATTGTCGGCTGTCTATTGACAAATTGAGGAACTGATCACCCTTAATCTCTTGTTGATAGCAGACGGAAATTATGTTGGATGGAATAGGCGTGTCTTTCCGGCTTTGATAGTGGGTGAAATAAATTGTTTGGAATTAAGGAAATGGTTACAGATTGTTTTGTTGAGTCGATGAAGATTCTAATATCTGAAGGTGAGCCGAATTCGAGGTTTTTGTATGTTGGTCCAGTTGGGAAGTCATTGAGAGAAAACGATTGGGTATCGTTAATGGTTGTTCTCAGAGAGTAAAGTGTGAACTCAAATTGGACGAAGGTGATGATTTGAGGTTTGGATCTGCTAAGTACGTAGAAGAACTTTTAGGACGTGAAACTCAGATGGAAAGAGTGGTTGGAAGACTTACTGGAAAAGGGATTTGTGAGACCAAGTGTGTCGCCTTAGAGAGCTCCAGTATTGTTAGTAACAAACTGGATGGATGATTGAATGGAATAACAAGCATGATGGGTATAATGGTATTGAGACTTTGGAAAGGAAAACTTAGAGTTCTGGTGAGGTTTGAAGTCTTTGGAATTTTAGAGCACTAATGGAAAATTTTGAGAGAACCTTTAGGTATGGATGTAATATTTAAGAGTTCTTTTTGGTTGGTTATTACTACATGTTGGGATTTATGGAATTTGGACGGTTAAGAGAAGGACTTGTGTATGGATTACTGACAGTGGAGTAAGGTAACGATTGAGAATAAGCGTTCGCTCTCATGGATAGATAACTGGAATGGTTTGATTGAGTTGGAGTGAAATTACAATTGTTTGGCACGTATGATAAGGATAGTGAATTGTGTGAGTTGAGGCTTTGATCGATTTAATGTGACTGGTTATGGTTGTTATCATCGGAATAGGTTGTTATTTGCTCGGTTAGGCTTGTATGTGAGTCTGGACAAGTTTGGATGAGGTTTGGTTTGTTTGGATATTATAATGTGCAGTGATGTTGTTTGGTGTTAGTAATGCGTCTGTAATGTTTGTGGAGTAGAGGAATCGTATCTTTCATATTTATTTGGATAAGTTCGTAAGGGCTTGATTGAGAACGTTTGGATCTGTTATAAATTCAGAGGAAGAACAGGTAGAGTGTGTGGGATTTGAATTACAAGTATTGAAAAGAGACGAAGCTTTATGCTAAGTTGTTCGAGTGAGAATTTTGGTTGAAAAGGTTAGTTTTCTTGGATATGTTATTTCTGAGGATGGTATTTTTGTGGATTCATCAAAAGTAGATGCAGTTCTACAATGAGAGGTTTCGAAGTTGGTTAAGGAGATTAGAAGCTTTTTGGACTTTAGTTGGTTATTACCGGAGGTTATGGAAGGTTTTTCCAAGTCAGCGTTTTCGTTACTTCGGTTGACTTGCAAAGGGTGAGTCGTTTGCTTTGGATGTTCATTGTGAGGAAAGTTTGAGAGGATTAAAGTAGAAATGGTCTACGGCTCCAGTTTTGATTCTGTGTGATCCTATTCAACCGTTTGTGAGGTATTGTGATGTGTCTTTGATGAGTTTAGTCAGTGTGTTAATGCAAGAGGGTAAAGTCGTGGCTTATGCTTTACGACAATTGAGGATTCATAAAAGGATCTATACTATTCAGGATTTGGAATTGGTCGTGGTTGTATTGTGTTGGAATATTTGGAGGTATCATCTTTATGGTTCTAGGTTCGAAGGGTTGGTAACCGCAAGAGTTTAGAGTACTTGTTTGGTCTGAAGGAATAGAGTATGAGACGATGAGGATGGTTAGAATTTGTGACGAGTTATGAATGTGGCTTGGATTATCCTTCGGGAAAAGCTAAGGTTGTGCCGGATGAGTTAAGTCGAAGGTTTTATACATGTCTATTTTGATGGTCAGGGAGTTAGAATTATGTGAGCAGTTCAGAGACTTGTGTCTGGTGTGTAAGCTAACATGCAGAGTGCGAGGTTGGGTATATTAAAGTGCACAGTGATTTTTGGCAGAGGTGAGAAAGAGTTAGACTTTGGACGTGAGATTGACAGACTTGATGGTTTCGAGTAATCAGAGTGTGTAGCGGAAGTGTGAGGTGGCACATTTTGTAATTACGTGTGGGACTTGTAAGAGTTCATAGGTTGAACATTGGAAACATGTAGGAGTGTTGAGAGCATTGGACGTTTCAGAATTGAAGTGTTAGGTGAAAGGTTTAGATATTCTTCATGGGCTACTATGTAGATGGAGGTTTTGGTTGTATGTTCGATTGGTGAATCGTAGCATGGTTGTAATAAGGTTGTGTGACAAGGATGTTGGTATTCTAGTTTTGTTGAGGTTGTTGAGACAATGTGGTGTAGTGGAACTTGTGTTCTTGTTTGTGTTGTTGCCTCGTTCCTATCGTGTTGGTTCGAGTGCGAGTAGCTAATTCCTGTGTGGGGAGTTAGGGGAGTGTTACCTAGAGTGAGGGTAACGATCTTGTTGTGTTTCGGTTCAAGAGTGAACCTGTGTGTTGGTATCGTGGTTTTCCTTGAGTTGTGAGTTGGTCGTCAAGTGCATTGTATGGGCTTTGCATCTTGTCGTTGTAGTTGCCATCGTTGTCGTGTCGTTGTTGTAGCTGCGTTAGCAAGGTGGTTTGTCAGTTTGTGTTATTCGTGGTGTGCTTTTGTTGGCATGTTAGCTTGTTGGTCGGATGCGAGAGTCGTATCCGGAGTTGTTCGTAGCGGTTATATTTTCGAGGACGAAAATGTCTAAGTGGGGGAGAATTGTAACGCCCCAGTTTTTGTCAGTTTTATTTAATCGAGTCTATTTGATTATTTTATTATTATATTATTTTATTCTTGACTTTTATTTGGCAATATATTATTTTTCATCGTTGTTTATGTTTTATCGCATTTTGAGAGCGTTTGAGAGATTTTGAGCTGAGGGGTATTTTGGTCATTTGGGTAGTAGATATTTTATATAAATAGAAAGTGGAGAGAGAAAAGATAGAAAGGAAAAGAAAAAGAGAGAAAAGTGAGAAAGAAGAGAAAAGAAGAACAAAAGGAGAAAAGTGGGAAAAATGCTAGAAATCATCAAAATCAACGGTTAGGATTTGAATCGAATGGGTAAGGGTGTGAAATATCGTTATCTTAACTTTGTATACGATTATGTATGGTTTCGTTTCGGTTGTTTTGGATCGTTTTCATATATTTTTCATTTTAGGTCGAAATGAATAAAGTCGATAAAAACCGATGCTTTCACGGTTAGAATTCGAAATAAATTACGTAGTTGTATCGAGGAAGGTTAGGTCGTCGTATAGCGTGCTTTTTATTCGATTTGGTGATGTTTGAAAATTCGGGTTTTTGAAAGGTTGAAATTTAATCGAAAATCGAACGTCGTAGAAATTTCGTTTATGTGTTCTAAATTGTTCTTATGTATTTGGTGGTTGCGCGTATGTGTTTGTTTCAAAGAAAATAATTGAATCGGCCGGATTTTTGGGCAAAATAGCCGAAATCCGTAGCGGCCCGCAGGGCATTTTGTGGTTTTTGGCAAAACTTCGGAAATTCATATCTCTTGAACCGTAAGTCGGTTTTGACCTCCGTTCGAAGCGTTGGAAAACTAATGAGATGTTCTTTCTAGGAAAAATGGTTTTGAGGTCTGAACCTGGTCCAATCGGAACAGTATTTTCGAAACGTTTCGTTGTGTCCGGCCTCCGGTTTATGTTTTTGCGTTATTTTGAAATATCCATATCTTTTGCGTTGTTTATCCGATTGAGGTGTTCTTTATATGGATGTGAAGCTAAAAATATGTTCTATGATTTGGTGAAGAAAAATATTATTTTTAGCCGACTTTTAACCAATTTTTCCGGTAAACCGTAAATCGAATTGTTTGGTTATTTGTGAGAACGTTCGGTTGCCGTTTGGCACAATTGATGTGAATGTATGTGGATTGTGTGTGATGAATGCATGACTATATTGTGAATATGTATGCATGTCAAGAGTGTCATGAGTCATGTTGTATGTGAAGCATCATGATGTGCATTCTTGCATTGTGGGGTTCTAAGATGAATCCGTTGTAACGTCGTAAGCCTTTTGAGAGGTGGGGGCGATGATTACAAACGATTGTAAGCCTTTTGAGAGGTGGGATCAATCGGATTGTAAGCCTTTTGAGAGGTGTAGGCAATCCATAAACATTGTAAGCCTTTTGAGAGGTGGTAGCACTGGGTGAACATCGTATGCCCGACGGGGAGTTACACTAAGTAACGAGCGATGGTTCCAATAAGTTCTTCAATTGAACTTGAGATGAAATGAGTCGGTACCGCATTGCATTTGCATAGAGTCGTGAGTCGGTCTCTATAATTTGCATTGGTCATCTTTGTATATGTGCATTGATGAATGAACATGAATATATGTGTTTATGTTGAATGAATGGTGATGAATTGAGATGTATTGGTGATACATGTATTTGAGCATGAATGAATATGCCTATGTGAAGGATGCGTTAATTACGGATTGTTATGCCGTGTATTTGATTTATGGTATATGCTTGGTGTTATATGTATATATACATGCACAGTGATAAATTGTGGTGAAAATGTGGTATATGTGTATTATATGTTGAGATATATAATTATATGCAACGTTATTATGATAATATTTCTCACCCTTCTGCTGGAATATGCTTTTTATGGCATAGTGCAGATTGCCAGCTTTAGAGGCGTGGAGGCAAGTGGAAGAGTTAGATCTTCGTCTTTGCTTAGGTCTTGGTGTCTGTTCTGATACGTAGCACGGGAGTCGGGGAAACGATGATTTTATTTATGTATATAATTGTTGAATATATTTGGTATTACCTTTATATGGAAAAGTTTCCCAATTGAGGGTAACCTATTTTATGCTATGTATCAAATTTATGAGCAGGGAGTGTGTATTCTTATTTTAAAATGTGGCATCCTTGTTTCTGTCGGAAAAATAAATTTTTAGTTACTCTGATTTTATTTATGTATTATTTATTCGCGATGGGAATTGGGGTGTTACATTAGTGGTATCAGAGCAGGTCGGTCCGTCCGGCCAAGTTGTTGAGTCAGTTGGTGTGACAGTTAAATACTGTCGTTGTTGTTTGTTCCTTAGTACGTGATATGTGTGTGAAACACTGTCAGTGCTTTCTGGTTTTTGGTATTCCTTTGTCTTCAGGTGTGAGATTGAGATAAGTGGGGGAGAAGCTGGAATTTCTCCAAGTTGCTTCTGTTGTGGAGCGTGGGCTCAGTGTGCCGTTGACTGCAAGATTGTAAGTGTGGTTTGGACAGCATTGTTCCCGGTTCTGGAAGGAAGGCAGAGGTAAGGTTTATGTCAACTAAGGATTTGTGCCCTAGGTAGTTTTGCGCACAGGATGCAAGAAATGCTATTATAGTTTGGTAAAGACGGTTTATGCCCCATCATGATTGTCGGCTGTCTATTGACAAATTGAGGAACTGATCACCCTTAATCTCTTGTTGATAGCAGACGGAAATTATGTTGGATGGAATAGGCGTGTCTTTCCGGCTTTGATAGTGGGTGAAATAAATTGTTTGGAATTAAGGAAATGGTTACAGATTATTTTGTTGAGTCGATGAAGATTCTAATATCTGAAGGTGAGCCGAATTCGAGGTTTTTGTATGTTGGTCCAGTTGGGAAGTCATTGAGAGAAAACGATTGGGTATCGTTAATGGTTGTTCTCAGAGAGTAAAGTGTGAACTCAAATTGGACGAAGGTGATGATTTGAGGTTTGGATCTGCTAAGTACGTAGAAGAACTTTTAGGACGTGAAACTCAGATGGAAAGAGTGGTTGGAAGACTTACTGGAAAAGGGATTTGTGAGACCAAGTGTGTCGCCTTAGAGAGCTCCAGTATTGTTAGTAACAAACTGGATGGATGATTGAATGGAATAACAAGCATGATGGGTATAATGGTATTGAGACTTTGGAAAGGAAAACTTAGAGTTCTGGTGAGGTTTGAAGTCTTTGGAATTTTAGAGCACTAATGGAAAATTTTGAGAGAACCTTTAGGTATGGATGTAATATTTAAGAGTTCTTTTTGGTTGGTTATTACTACATGTTGGAATTTATGGAATTTGGACGGTTAAGAGAAGCACTTGTGTATGGATTACTGACAGTGGAGTAAGGTAACGATTGAGAATAAGCGTTCGCTCTCATGGATAGATAACTGGAATGGTTTGATTGAGTTGGAGTGAAATTACAATTGTTTGGCACGTATGATAAGGATAGTGAATTGTGTGAGTTGAGGCTTTGATCGATTTAATGTGACTGGTTATGGTTGTTATCATCGGAATAGGTTGTTATTTGCTCGGTTAGGCTTGTATGTGAGTCTGGACAAGTTTGGATGAGGTTTGGTTTGTTTGGATATTATAACGTGCAGTGATGTTGTTTGGTGTTAGTAATGCGTCTGTAATGTTTGTGGAGTAGAGGAATCGTATCTTTCATATTTATTTGGATAAGTTCGTAAGGGCTTGATTGAGAACGTTTGGATCTGTTATAAATTCAGAGGAAGAACAGGTAGAGTGTGTGGGATTTGAATTACAAGTATTGAAAAGAGACGAAGCTTTATGCTAAGTTGTTCGAGTGAGAATTTTGGTTGAAAAGGTTAGTTTTCTTGGATATGTTATTTCTGAGGATGGTATTTTTGTGGATTCATCAAAAGTAGATGCAGTTCTACAATGAGAGGTTTCGAAGTTGGTTAAGGAGATTAGAAGCTTTTTGGACTTTAGTTGGTTATTACCGGAGGTTATGGAAGGTTTTTCCAAGTCAGCGTTTTCGTTACTTCGGTTGACTTGCAAAGGGTGAGTCGTTTGCTTTGGATGTTCATTGTGAGGAAAGTTTGAGAGGATTAAAGTAGAAATGGTCTACGGCTCCAGTTTTGATTCTGTGTGATCCTATTCAACCGTTTGTGAGGTATTGTGATGTGTCTTTGATGAGTTTAGTCAGTGTGTTAATGCAAGAGGGTAAAGTCGTGGCTTATGCTTTACGACAATTGAGGATTCATAAAAGGATCTATACTATTCAGGATTTGGAATTGGTCGTGGTTGTATTGTGTTGGAATATTTGGAGGTATCATCTTTATGGTTCTAGGTTCGAAGGGTTGGTAACCGCAAGAGTTTAGAGTACTTGTTTGGTCTGAAGGAATAGAGTATGAGACGATGAGGATGGTTAGAATTTGTGACGAGTTATGAATGTGGCTTGGATTATCCTTCGGGAAAAGCTAAGGTTGTGCCGGATGAGTTAAGTCGAAGGTTTTATACATGTCTATTTTGATGGTCAGGGAGTTAGAATTATGTGAGCAGTTCAGAGACTTGTGTCTGGTGTGTAAGCTAACATGCAGAGTGCGAGGTTGGGTATATTAAAGTGCACAGTGATTTTTGGCAGAGGTGAGAAAGAGTTAGACTTTGGACGTGAGATTGACAGACTTGATGGTTTCGAGTAATCAGAGTGTGCAGCGGAAGTGTGAGGTGGCACATTTTGTAATTACGTGTGGGACTTGTAAGAGTTCATAGGTTGAACATTGGAAACATGTAGGAGTGTTGAGAGCATTGGACGTTTTAGAATTGAAGTGTTAGGTGAAAGGTTTAGATATTCTTCATGGGCTACTATGTAGATGGAGGTTTTGGTTGTATGTTCGATTGGTGAATCGTAGCATGGTTGTAATAAGGTTGTGTGACAAGGATGTTGGTATTCTAGTTTTGTTGAGGTTGTTGAGACAATGTGGTGTAGTGGAACTTGTGTTCTTGTTTGTGTTGTTGCCTCGTTCCTATCGTGTTGGTTCGAGTGCGAGTAGCTAATTCCTGTGTGGGGAGTTAGGGGAGTGTTACCTAGAGTGAGGGTAACGATCTTGTTGTGTTTCGGTTCAAGAGTGAACCTGTGTGTTGGTATCGTGGTTTTCCTTGAGTTGTGAGTTGGTCGTCAAGTGCATTGTATGGGCTTTGCATCTTGTCGTTGTAGTTGCCATCGTTGTCGTGTCGTTGTTGTAGCTGCGTTAGCAAGGTGGTTTGTCAGTTTGTGTTATTCGTGGTGTGCTTTTGTTGGCATGTTAGCTTGTTGGTCGGATGCGAGAGTCGTATCCGGAGTTGTTCGTAGCGGTTATATTTTCGAGGACGAAAATGTCTAAGTGGGGGAGAATTGTAACGCCCCAGTTTTTGTCAGTTTTATTTAATCGAGTCTATTTGATTATTTGATTATTATATTATTTTATTCTTGACTTTTATTTGGCAATATATTATTTTTCATCGTTGTTTATGTTTTATCGCATTTTGAGAGCGTTTGAGAGATTTTGAGCTGAGGGGTATTTTGGTCATTTGGGTAGTAGATATTTTATATAAATAGAAAGTGGAGAGAGAAAAGATAGAAAGGAAAAGAAAAAGAGAGAAAAGTGAGAAAGAAGAGAAAAGAAGAACAAAAGGAGAAAAGTGGGAAAAATGCTAGAAATCATCAAAATCAACGGTTAGGATTTGAATCGAATGGGTAAGGGTGTGAAATATCGTTATCTTAACTTTGTATACGATTATGTATGGTTTCGTTTCGGTTGTTTTGGATCGTTTTCATATATTTTTCATTTTAGGTCGAAATGAATAAAGTCGATAAAAACCGATGCTTTCACGGTTAGAATTCGAAATAAATTACGTAGTTGTATCGAGGAAGGTTAGGTCGTCGTATAGCGTGCTTTTTATTCGATTTGGTGATGTTTGAAAATTCGGGTTTTTGAAAGGTTGAAATTTAATCGAAAATCGAACGTCGTAGAAATTTCGTTTATGTGTTCTAAATTGTTCTTATGTATTTGGTGGTTGCGCGTATGTGTTTGTTTCAAAGAAAATAATTGAATCGGCCGGATTTTTGGGCAAAATAGCCGAAATCCGTAGCGGCCCGCAGGGCATTTTGTGGTTTTTGGCAAAACTTCGGAAATTCATATCTCTTGAACCGTAAGTCGGTTTTGACCTCCGTTCGAAGCGTTGGAAAACTAATGAGATGTTCTTTCTAGGAAAAATGGTTTTGAGGTCTGAACCTGGTCCAATCGGAACAGTATTTTCGAAACGTTTCGTTGTGTCCGGCCTCCGGTTTATGTTTTTGCGTTATTTTGAAATATCCATATCTTTTGCGTTGTTTATCCGATTGAGGTGTTCTTTATATGGATGTGAAGCTAAAAATATGTTCTATGATTTGGTGAAGAAAAATATTATTTTTAGCCGACTTTTAACCAATTTTTCCGGTAAACCGTAAATCGAATTGTTTGGTTATTTGTGAGAACGTTCGGTTGCCGTTTGGCACAATTGATGTGAATGTATGTGGATTGTGTGTGATGAATGCATGACTATATTGTGAATATGTATGCATGTCAAGAGTGTCATGAGTCATGTTGTATGTGAAGCATCATGATGTGCATTCTTGCATTGTGGGGTTCTAAGATGAATCCGTTGTAACGTCGTAAGCCTTTTGAGAGGTGGGGGCGATGATTACAAACGATTGTAAGCCTTTTGAGAGGTGGGATCAATCGGATTGTAAGCCTTTTGAGAGGTGTAGGCAATCCATAAACATTGTAAGCCTTTTGAGAGGTGGTAGCACTGGGTGAACATCGTATGCCCGACGGGGAGTTACACTAAGTAACGAGCGATGGTTCCAATAAGTTCTTCAATTGAACTTGAGATGAAATGAGTCGGTACCGCATTGCATTTGCATAGAGTCGTGAGTCGGTCTCTATAATTTGCATTGGTCATCTTTGTATATGTGCATTGATGAATGAACATGAATATATGTGTTTATGTTGAATGAATGGTGATGAATTGAGATGTATTGGTGATACATGTATTTGAGCATGAATGAATATGCCTATGTGAAGGATGCGTTAATTACGGATTGTTATGCCGTGTATTTGATTTATGGTATATGCTTGGTGTTATATGTATATATACATGCACAGTGATAAATTGTGGTGAAAATGTGGTATATGTGTATTATATGTTGAGATATATAATTATATGCAACGTTATTATGATAATATTTCTCACCCTTCTGCTGGAATATGCTTTTTATGGCATAGTGCAGATTGCCAGCTTTAGAGGCGTGGAGGCAAGTGGAAGAGTTAGATCTTCGTCTTTGCTTAGGTCTTGGTGTCTGTTCTGATACGTAGCACGGGAGTCGGGGAAACGATGATTTTATTTATGTATATAATTGTTGAATATATTTGGTATTACCTTTATATGGAAAAGTTTCCCAATTGAGGGTAACCTATTTTATGCTATGTATCAAATTTATGAGCAGGGAGTGTGTATTCTTATTTTAAAATGTGGCATCCTTGTTTATGTCGGAAAAATAAATTTTTAGTTACTCTGATTTTATTTATGTATTATTTATTCGCGATGGGAATTGGGGTGTTACATTAGTGGTATCAGAGCAGGTCGGTCCGTCCGGCCAAGTTGTTGAGTCAGTTGGTGTGACAGTTAAATACTGTCGTTGTTGTTTGTTCCTTAGTACGTGATATGTGTGTGAAACACTGTCAGTGCTTTCTGGTTTTTGGTATTCCTTTGTCTTCAGGTGTGAGATTGAGATAAGTGGGGGAGAAGCTGGAATTTCTCCAAGTTGCTTCTGTTGTGGAGCGTGGGCTCAGTGTGCCGTTGACTGCAAGATTGTAAGTGTGGTTTGGACAGCATTGTTCCCGGTTCTGGAAGGAAGGCAGAGGTAAGGTTTATGTCAACTAAGGATTTGTGCCCTAGGTAGTTTTGCGCACAGGATGCAAGAAATGCTATTATAGTTTGGTAAAGACGGTTTATGCCCCATCATGATTGTCGGCTGTCTATTGACAAATTGAGGAACTGATCACCCTTAATCTCTTGTTGATAGCAGACGGAAATTATGTTGGATGGAATAGGCGTGTCTTTCCGGCTTTGATAGTGGGTGAAATAAATTGTTTGGAATTAAGGAAATGGTTACAGATTATTTTGTTGAGTCGATGAAGATTCTAATATCTGAAGGTGAGCCGAATTCGAGGTTTTTGTATGTTGGTCCAGTTGGGAAGTCATTGAGAGAAAACGATTGGGTATCGTTAATGGTTGTTCTCAGAGAGTAAAGTGTGAACTCAAATTGGACGAAGGTGATGATTTGAGGTTTGGATCTGCTAAGTACGTAGAAGAACTTTTAGGACGTGAAACTCAGATGGAAAGAGTGGTTGGAAGACTTACTGGAAAAGGGATTTGTGAGACCAAGTGTGTCGCCTTAGAGAGCTCCAGTATTGTTAGTAACAAACTGGATGGATGATTGAATGGAATAACAAGCATGATGGGTATAATGGTATTGAGACTTTGGAAAGGAAAACTTAGAGTTCTGGTGAGGTTTGAAGTCTTTGGAATTTTAGAGCACTAATGGAAAATTTTGAGAGAACCTTTAGGTATGGATGTAATATTTAAGAGTTCTTTTTGGTTGGTTATTACTACATGTTGGGATTTATGGAATTTGGACGGTTAAGAGAAGGACTTGTGTATGGATTACTGACAGTGGAGTAAGGTAACGATTGAGAATAAGCGTTCGCTCTCATGGATAGATAACTGGAATGGTTTGATTGAGTTGGAGTGAAATTACAATTGTTTGGCACGTATGATAAGGATAGTGAATTGTGTGAGTTGAGGCTTTGATCGATTTAATGTGACTGGTTATGGTTGTTATCATCGGAATAGGTAGTTATTTGCTCGGTTAGGCTTGTATGTGAGTCTGGACAAGTTTGGATGAGGTTTGGTTTGTTTGGATATTATAACGTGCAGTGATGTTGTTTGGTGTTAGTAATGCGTCTGTAATGTTTGTGGAGTAGAGGAATCGTATCTTTCATATTTATTTGGATAAGTTCGTAAGGGCTTGATTGAGAACGTTTGGATCTGTTATAAATTCAGAGGAAGAACAGGTAGAGTGTGTGGGATTTGAATTACAAGTATTGAAAAGAGACGAAGCTTTATGCTAAGTTGTTCGAGTGAGAATTTTGGTTGAAAAGGTTAGTTTTCTTGGATATGTTATTTCTGAGGATGGTATTTTTGTGGATTCATCAAAAGTAGATGCAGTTCTACAATGAGAGGTTTCGAAGTTGGTTAAGGAGATTAGAAGCTTTTTGGACTTTAGTTGGTTATTACCGGAGGTTATGGAAGGTTTTTCCAAGTCAGCGTTTTCGTTACTTCGGTTGACTTGCAAAGGGTGAGTCGTTTGCTTTGGATGTTCATTGTGAGGAAAGTTTGAGAGGATTAAAGTAGAAATGGTCTACGGCTCCAGTTTTGATTCTGTGTGATCCTATTCAACCGTTTGTGAGGTATTGTGATGTGTCTTTGATGAGTTTAGTCAGTGTGTTAATGCAAGAGGGTAAAGTCGTGGCTTATGCTTTACGACAATTGAGGATTCATAAAAGGATCTATACTATTCAGGATTTGGAATTGGTCGTGGTTGTATTGTGTTGGAATATTTGGAGGTATCATCTTTATGGTTCTAGGTTCGAAGGGTTGGTAACCGCAAGAGTTTAGAGTACTTGTTTGGTCTGAAGGAATAGAGTATGAGACGATGAGGATGGTTAGAATTTGTGACGAGTTATGAATGTGGCTTGGATTATCCTTCGGGAAAAGCTAAGGTTGTGCCGGATGAGTTAAGTCGAAGGTTTTATACATGTCTATTTTGATGGTCAGGGAGTTAGAATTATGTGAGCAGTTCAGAGACTTGTGTCTGGTGTGTAAGCTAACATGCAGAGTGCGAGGTTGGGTATATTAAAGTGCACAGTGATTTTTGGCAGAGGTGAGAAAGAGTTAGACTTTGGACGTGAGATTGACAGACTTGATGGTTTCGAGTAATCAGAGTGTGCAGCGGAAGTGTGAGGTGGCACATTTTGTAATTACGTGTGGGACTTGTAAGAGTTCATAGGTTGAACATTGGAAACATGTAGGAGTGTTGAGAGCATTGGACGTTTCAGAATTGAAGTGTTAGGTGAAAGGTTTAGATATTCTTCATGGGCTACTATGTAGATGGAGGTTTTGGTTGTATGTTCGATTGGTGAATCGTAGCATGGTTGTAATAAGGTTGTGTGACAAGGATGTTGGTATTCTAGTTTTGTTGAGGTTGTTGAGACAATGTGGTGTAGTGGAACTTGTGTTCTTGTTTGTGTTGTTGCCTCGTTCCTATCGTGTTGGTTCGAGTGCGAGTAGCTAATTCCTGTGTGGGGAGTTAGGGGAGTGTTATCTAGAGTGAGGGTAACGATCTTGTTGTGTTTCGGTTCAAGAGTGAACCTGTGTGTTGGTATCGTGGTTTTCCTTGAGTTGTGAGTTGGTCGTCAAGTGCATTGTATGGGCTTTGCATCTTGTCGTTGTAGTTGCCATCGTTGTCGTGTCGTTGTTGTAGCTGCGTTAGCAAGGTGGTTTGTCAGTTTGTGTTATTCGTGGTGTGCTTTTGTTGGCATGTTAGTTTGTTGGTCGGATGCGAGAGTCGTATCCGGAGTTGTTCGTAGCGGTTATATTTTCGAGGACGAAAATGTCTAAGTGGGGGAGAATTGTAACGCCCCAGTTTTTGTCAGTTTTATTTAATCGAGTCTATTTGATTATTTTATTATTATATTATTTTATTCTTGACTTTTATTTGGCAATATATTATTTTTCATCGTTGTTTATGTTTTATCGCATTTTGAGAGCGTTTGAGAGATTTTGAGCTGAGGGGTATTTTGGTCATTTGGGTAGTAGATATTTTATATAATTAGAAAGTGGAAAGAGAAAAGATAGAAAGGAAAAGAAAAAGAGAGAAAAGTGAGAAAGAAGAGAAAAGAAGAACAAAAAGAGAAAAGTGGGAAAAATGCTAGAAATCATCAAAATCAACGGTTAGGATTTGAATCGAATGGGTAAGGGTGTGAAATATCGTTATCTTAACTTTGTATACGATTATGTATGGTTTCGTTTCGGTTGTTTTGGATCGTTTTCATATATTTTTCATTTTAGGTCGAAATGAATAAAGTCGATAAAAACCGATGCTTTCACGGTTAGAATTCGAAATAAATTACGTAGTTGTATCGAGGAAGGTTAGGTCGTCGTATAGCGTGCTTTTTATTCGATTTGGTGATGTTTGAAAATTCGGATTTTTGAAAGGTTGAAATTTAATCGAAAATCGAACGTCGTAGAAATTTCGTTTATGTGTTCTAAATTGTTCTTATGTATTTGGTGGTTGCGCGTATGCGTTTGTTTCAAAGAAAATAATTGAATCGGTCGGATTTTTGGGCAAAATAGCCGAAATCCGTAGCGGCCCGCAGGGCATTTTGTGGTTTTTGGCAAAACTTCGGAAATTCATATCTCTTGAACCGTAAGTCGGTTTTGACCTCCGTTCGAAGCGTTGGAAAACTAATGAGATGTTCTTTCTAGGAAAAATGGTTTTGAGGTCTGAACCTGGTCCAATCGGAACAGTATTTTCGAAACGTTTCGTTGTGTCCGGCCTCCGGTTTATGTTTTTGCGTTATTTTGAAATATCCATATCTTTTGCGTTGTTTATCCGATTGAGGTGTTCTTTATATGGATGTGAAGCTAAAAATATGTTCTATGATTTGGTGAAGAAAAATATTATTTTTAGCCGACTTTTAACCAATTTTTCCGGTAAACCGTAAATCGAATTGTTTGGTTATTTGTGAGAACGTTCGGTTGCCGTTTGACACAATTGATGTGAATGTATGTGGATTGTGTGTGATGAATGCATGACTATATTGTGAATATGTATGCATGTCAAGAGTGTCATGAGTCATGTTGTATGTGAAGCATCATGATGTGCATTCTTGCATTGTGGGGTTCTAAGATGAATCCGTTGTGACGTCGTAAGCCTTTTGAGAGGTGGGGGCGATGATTACAAACGATTGTAAGCCTTTTGAGAGGTGGGATCAATCGGATTGTAAGCCTTTTGAGAGGTGTAGGCAATCCATAAACATTGTAAGCCTTTTGAGAGGTGGTAGCAATGGGTGAACATCGTATGCCCGACGGGGAGTTACACTAAGTAACGAGCGATGGTTCCAATAAGTTCTTCAATTGAACTTGAGATGAAATGAGTCGGTACCGCATTGCATTTGCATAGAGTCGTGAGTCGGTCTCTATAATTTGCATTGGTCATCTTTGTATATGTGCATTGATGAATGAACATGAATATATGTGTTTATGTTGAATGAATGGTGATGAATTGAGATGTATTGGTGATACATGTATTTGAGCATGAATGAATATGCCTATGTGAAGGATGCGTTAATTACGGATTGTTATGCCGTGTATTTGATTTATGGTATATGCTTGGTGTTATATGTATATATACATGCACAGTGATAAGTTGTGGTGAAAATGTGGTATATGTGTATTATATGTTGAGATATATAATTATATGCAACGTTATTATGATAATATTTCTCACCCTTCTGCTGGAATATGCTTTTTATGACATAGTGCAGATTGCCAGCTTTAGAGGCGTGGAGGCAAGTGGACGAGTTAGATCTTCGTCTTTGCTTAGGTCTTGGTGTCTGTTCTGATACGTAGCACGGGAGTCGGGGAAACGATGATTTTATTTATGTATATAATTGTTGAATATATTTGGTATTACCTTTATATGGAAAAGTTTCCCAATTGAGGGTAACCTATTTTATGCTATGTATCAAATTTATGAGCAGGGAGTGTGTATTCTTATTTTAAAATGTGGCATCCTTGTTTCTGTCGGAAAAATAAATTTTTAGTTACTCTGATTTTATTTATGTATTATTTATTCGCGATGGGAATTGGGGTGTTACATTAGTGGTATCAGAGCAGGTCGGTCCGTCCGGCCAAGTTGTTGAGTCAGTTGGTGTGACAGTTAAATACTGTCGTTGTTGTTTGTTCCTTAGTACGTGATATGTGTGTGAAACACTGTCAGTGCTTTCTGGTTTTTGGTATTCCTTTGTCTTCAGGTGTGAGATTGAGATAAGTGGGGGAGAAGCTGGAATTTCTCCAAGTTGCTTCTGTTGTGGAGCGTGGGCTCAGTGTGCCGTTGACTGCAAGATTGTAAGTGTGGTTTGGACAGCATTGTTCCCGGTTCTGGAAGGAAGGCAGAGGTAAGGTTTATGTCAACTAAGGATTTGTGCCCTAGGTAGTTTTGCGCACAGGATGCAAGAAATGCTATTATAGTTTGGTAAAGACGGTTTATGCCCCATCATGATTGTCGGCTGTCTATTGACAAATTGAGGAACTGATCACCCTTAATCTCTTGTTGATAGCAGACGGAAATTATGTTGGATGGAATAGGCGTGTCTTTCCGGCTTTGATAGTGGGTGAAATAAATTGTTTGGAATTAAGGAAATGGTTACAGATTGTTTTGTTGAGTCGATGAAGATTCTAATATCTGAAGGTGAGCCGAATTCGAGGTTTTTGTATGTTGGTCCAATTGGGAAGTCATTGAGAGAAAACGGTTGGGTATCGTTAATGGTTGTTCTCAGAGAGTAAAGTGTGAACTCAAATTGGACGAAGGTGATGATTTGAGGTTTGGATCTGCTAAGTACGTAGAAGAACTTTTAGGACGTGAAACTCAGATGGAAAGAGTGGTTGGAAGACTTACTGGAAAAGGGATTTGTGAGACCAAGTGTGTCGCCTTAGAGAGCTCCAGTATTGTTAGTAACAAACTGGATGGATGATTGAATGGAATAACAAGCATGATGGGTATAATGGTATTGAGACTTTGGAAAGGAAATCTTAGAGTTCTGGTGAGGTTTGAATTCTTTGGAATTTTAGAGCACTAATGGAAAATTTTGAGAGAACCTTTAGGTATGGATGTAATATTTAAGAGTTCTTTTTGGTTGGTTATTACTACATGTTGGGATTTATGGAATTTGGACGGTTAAGAGAAGGACTTGTGTATGGATTACTGACAGCAGAGTAAGGTAACGATTGAGAATAAGCGTTCGCTCTCATGGATAGATAACTGGAATGGTTTGATTGAGTTGGAGTGAAATTACAATTGTTTGGCACGTTTGATAAGGATAGTGAATTGTGTGAGTTGAGGCTTTGATCGATTTAATGTGACTGGTTATGGTTGTTATCATCGGAATAGGTTGTTATTTGCTCGGTTAGGCTTGTATGTGAGTCTGGACAAGTTTGGATGAGGTTTGGTTTGTTTGGATATTATAACGTGCAGTGATGTTGTTTGGTGTTAGTAATGCGTCTGTAATGTTTGTGGAGGAGAGGAATCGTATCTTCCATATTTATTTGGATAAGTTAGTAAGAGCTTGATTGAGAACGTTTGGATCTGTTATAAATTCAGAGGAAGAACAGGTAGAGTGTGTGGGATTTGAATTACAAGTATTGAAAAGAGACGAAGCTTTATGCTAAGTTGTTCGAGTGAGAATTTTGGTTGAAAAGGTTAGTTTTCTTGGATATGTTATTTCTGAGGATGGTATTTTTGTGGATTCATCAAAAGTAGATGCAGTTCTACAATGAGAGGTTTCGAAGTTGGTTAAGGAGATTAGAAGCTTTTTGGACTTTAGTTGGTTATTACCGGAGGTTATGGAAGGTTTTTCCAAGTCAGCGTTTTCGTTACTTCGGTTGACTTGCAAAGGGTGAGTCGTTTGCTTTGGATGTTCATTGTGAGGAAAGTTTGAGAGGATTAAAGTAGAAATGGCCTACAGCTCCAGTTTTGATTCTGTGTGATCCTATTCAACCGTTTGTGAGGTATTGTGATGTGTCTTTGATGAGTTTAGTCAGTGTGTTAATGCAAGAGGGTAAAGTCGTGGCTTATGCTTTACGACAATTGAGGATTCATAAAAGGATCTATACTATTCAGGATTTGGAATTGGTCGTGGTTGTATTGTGTTGGAATATTTGGAGGTATCATCTTTATGGTTCTAGGTTCGAAGGGTTGGTAACCGCAAGAGTTTAGAGTACTTGTTTGGTCTGAAGGAATAGAGTATGAGACGATGAGGATGGTTAGAATTTGTGACGAGTTATGAATGTGGCTTGGATTATCCTTCGGGAAAAGCTAAGGTTGTGCCGGATGAGTTAAGTCGAAGGTTTTATACATGTCTATTTTGATGGTCAGGGAGTTAGAATTATGTGAGCAGTTCAGAGACTTGTGTCTGGTGTGTAAGATAACATGCAGAGTGCGAGGTTGGGTATATTAAAGTGCACAGTGATTTTTGGCAGAGGTGAGAAAGAGTTAGACTTTGGACGTGAGATTGACAGACTTGATGGTTTCGAGTAATCAGAGTGTGCAGCGGAAGTGTGAGGTGGCACATTTTGTAATTACGTGTGGGACTTGTAAGAGTTCATAGGTTGAACATTGGAAACATGTAGGAGTGTTGAGAGCATTGGACGTTTCAGAATTGAAGTGTTAGGTGAAAGGTTTAGATATTCTTCATGGGCTACTATGTAGATGGAGGTTTTGGTTGTATGTTCGATTGGTGAATCGTAGCATGGTTGTAATAAGGTTGTGTGACAAGGATGTTGGTATTCTAGTTTTGTTGAGGTTGTTGAGACAATGTGGTGTAGTGGAACTTGTGTTCTTGTTTGTGTTGTTGCCTCGTTCCTATCGTGTTGGTTCGAGTGCGAGTAGCTAATTCCTATGTGGGGAGTTAGGGGAGTGTTACCTAGAGTGAGGGTAACGATCTTGTTGTGTTTCGGTTCAAGAGTGAACCTGTGTGTTGGTATCGTGGTTTTCCTTGAGTTGTGAGTTGGTCGTCAAGTGCATTGTATGGGCTTTGCATCTTGTCGTTGTAGTTGCCATCGTTGTCGTGTCGTTGTTGTAGCTGCGTTAGCAAGGTGGTTTGTCAGTTTGTGTTATTCGTGGTGTGCTTTTGTTGGCATGTTAGTTTGTTGGTCGGATGCGAGAGTCGTATCCGGAGTTGTTCGTAGCGGTTATATTTTCGAGGACGAAAATGTCTAAGTGGGGGAGAATTGTAACGCCCCAGTTTTTGTCAGTTTTATTTAATCGAGTCTATTTGATTATTTTATTATTATATTATTTTATTCTTGACTTTTATTTGGCAATATATTATTTTTCATCGTTGTTTATGTTTTATCGCATTTTGAGAGCGTTTGAGAGATTTTGAGCTGAGGGTTATTTTGGTCATTTGGGTAGTAGATATTTTATATAAATAGAAAGTGGAAAGAGAAAAGATAGAAAGGAAAAGAAAAAGAGAGAAAAGTGAGAAAGAAGAGAAAAGAAGAACAAAAGGAGAAAAGTGGGAAAAATGCTAGAAATCATCAAAATCAACGGTTAGGATTTGAATCGAATGGGTAAGGGTGTGAAATATCGTTATCTTAACTTTGTATACGATTATGTATGGTTTCGTTTCGGTTGTTTTGGATCGTTTTCATATATTTTTCATTTTAGGTCGAAATGAATAAAGTCGATAAAAACCGATGCTTTCACGGTTAGAATTCGAAATAAATTACGTAGTTGTATCGAGGAAGGTTAGGTCGTCGTATAGCGTGCTTTTTATTCGATTTGGTGATGTTTGAAAATTCGGATTTTTGAAAGGTTGAAATTTAATCGAAAATCGAACGTCGTAGAAATTTCGTTTATGTGTTCTAAATTGTTCTTATGTATTTGGTGGTTGCGCGTATGCGTTTGTTTCAAAGAAAATAATTGAATCGGTCGGATTTTTGGGCAAAATAGCCGAAATCCGTAGCGGCCCGCAGGGCATTTTGTGGTCTTTGGCAAAACTTCGGAAATTCATATCTCTTGAACCGTAAGTCGGTTTTGACCTCCGTTCGAAGCGTTGGAAAACTAATGAGATGTTCTTTCTAGGAAAAATGGTTTTGAGGTCTGAACCTGGTCCAATCGGAACAGTATTTTCGAAACGTTTCGTTGTGTCCGGCCTCCGGTTTATGTTTTTGCGTTATTTTGAAATATCCATATCTTTTGCGTTGTTTATCCGATTGAGGTGTTCTTTATATGGATGTGAAGCTAAAAATATGTTCTATGATTTGGTGAAGAAAAATATTATTTTTAGCCGACTTTTAACCAATTTTTCCGGTAAACCGTAAATCGAATTGTTTGGTTATTTGTGAGAACGTTCGGTTGCCGTTTGACACAATTGATGTGAATGTATGTGGATTGTGTGTGATGAATGCATGACTATATTGTGAATATGTATGCATGTCAAGAGTGTCATGAGTCATGTTGTATGTGAAGCATCATGATGTGCATTCTTGCATTGTGGGGTTCTAAGATGAATCCGTTGTGACGTCGTAAGCCTTTTGAGAGGTGGGGGCGATGATTACAAACGATTGTAAGCCTTTTGAGAGGTGGGATCAATCGGATTGTAAGCCTTTTGAGAGGTGTAGGCAATCCATAAACATTGTAAGCCTTTTGAGAGGTGGTAGCAATGGGTGAACATCGTATGCCCGACGGGGAGTTACACTAAGTAACGAGCGATGGTTCCAATAAGTTCTTCAATTGAACTTGAGATGAAATGAGTCGGTACCCGCATTGCATTTGCATAGAGTCGTGAGTCGGTCTCTATAATTTGCATTGGTCATCTTTGTATATGTGCATTGATGAATGAACATGAATATATGTGTTTATGTTGAATGAATGGTGATGAATTGAGATGTATTGGTGATACATGTATTTGAGCATGAATGAATATGCCTATGTGAAGGATGCGTTAATTACGGATTGTTATGCCGTGTATTTGATTTATGGTATATGCTTGGTGTTATATGTATATATACATGCACAGTGATAAGTTGTGGTGAAAATGTGGTATATGTGTATTATATGTTGAGATATATAATTATATGCAACGTTATTATGATAATATTTCTCACCCTTCTGCTGGAATATGCTTTTTATGGCATAGTGCAGATTGCCAGCTTTAGAGGCGTGGAGGCAAGTGGACGAGTTAGATCTTCGTCTTTGCTTAGGTCTTGGTGTCTGTTCTGATACGTAGCACGGGAGTCGGGGAAACGATGATTTTATTTATGTATATAATTGTTGAATATATTTGGTATTACCTTTATATGGAAAAGTTTCCCAATTGAGGGTAACCTATTTTATGCTATGTATCAAATTTATGAGCAGGGAGTGTGTATTCTTATTTTAAAATGTGGCATCCTTGTTTCTGTCGGAAAAATAAATTTTTAGTTACTCTGATTTTATTTATGTATTATTTATTCGCGATGGGAATTGGGGTGTTACATTAGTGGTATCAGAGCAGGTCGGTCCGTCCGGCCAAGTTGTTGAGTCAGTTGGTGTGACAGTTAAATACTGTCGTTGTTGTTTGTTCCTTAGTACGTGATATGTGTGTGAAACACTGTCAGTGCTTTCTGGTTTTTGGTATTCCTTTGTCTTCAGGTGTGAGATTGAGATAAGTGGGGGAGAAGCTGGAATTTCTCCAAGTTGCTTCTGTTGTGGAGCGTGGGCTCAGTGTGCCGTTGACTGCAAGATTGTAAGTGTGGTTTGGACAGCATTGTTCCCGGTTCTGGAAGGAAGGCAGAGGTAAGGTTTATGTCAACTAAGGATTTGTGCCCTAGGTAGTTTTGCGCACAGGATGCAAGAAATGCTATTATAGTTTGGTAAAGACGGTTTATGCCCCATCATGATTGTCGGCTGTCTATTGACAAATTGAGGAACTGATCACCCTTAATCTCTTGTTGATAGCAGACGGAAATTATGTTGGATGGAATAGGCGTGTCTTTCCGGCTTTGATAGTGGGTGAAATAAATTGTTTGGAATTAAGGAAATGGTTACAGATTGTTTTGTTGAGTCGATGAAGATTCTAATATCTGAAGGTGAGCCGAATTCGAGGTTTTTGTATGTTGGTCCAGTTGGGAAGTCATTGAGAGAAAACGATTGGGTATCGTTAATGGTTGTTCTCAGAGAGTAAAGTGTGAACTCAAATTGGACGAAGGTGATGATTTGAGGTTTGGATCTGCTAAGTACGTAGAAGAACTTTTAGGACGTGAAACTCAGATGGAAAGAGTGGTTGGAAGACTTACTGGAAAAGGGATTTGTGAGACCAAGTGTGTCGCCTTAGAGAGCTCCAGTATTGTTAGTAACAAACTGGATGGATGATTGAATGGAATAACAAGCATGATGGGTATAATGGTATTGAGACTTTGGAAAGGAAATCTTAGAGTTCTGGTGAGGTTTGAAGTCTTTGGAATTTTAGAGCACTAATGGAAAATTTTGAGAGAACCTTTAGGTATGGATGTAATATTTAAGAGTTCTTTTTGGTTGGTTATTACTACATGTTGGGATTTATGGAATTTGGACGGTTAAGAGAAGGACTTGTGTATGGATTACTGACAGTGGAGTAAGGTAACGATTGAGAATAAGCGTTCGCTCTCATGGATAGATAACTGGAATGGTTTGATTGAGTTGGAGTGAAATTACAATTGTTTGGCACGTTTGATAAGGATAGTGAATTGTGTGAGTTGAGGCTTTGATCGATTTAATGTGACTGGTTATGGTTGTTATCATCGGAATAAGTTGTTATTTGCTCGGTTAGGCTTGTATGTGAGTCTGGACAAGTTTGGATGAGGTTTGGTTTGTTTGGATATTATAACGTGCAGTGATGTTGTTTGGTGTTAGTAATGCGTCTGTAATGTTTGTGGAGTAGAGGAATCGTATCTTCCATATTTATTTGGATAAGTTCGTAAGGGCTTGATTGAGAACGTTTGGATCTGTTATAAATTCAGAGGAAGAACAGGTAGAGTGTGTGGGATTTGAATTACAAGTATTGAAAAGAGACGAAGCTTTATGCTAAGTTGTTCGAGTGAGAATTTTGGTTGAAAAGGTTAGTTTTCTTGGATATGTTATTTATGAGGATGGTATTTTTGTGGATTCATCAAAAGTAGATGCAGTTCTACAATGAGAGGTTTCGAAGTTGGTTAAGGAGATTAGAAGCTTTTTGGACTTTAGTTGGTTATTACCGGAGGTTATGGAAGGTTTTTCCAAGTCAGCGTTTTCGTTACTTCGGTTGACTTGCAAAGGGTGAGTCGTTTGCTTTGGATGTTCATTGTGAGGAAAGTTTGAGAGGATTAAAGTAGAAATGGTCTACAGCTCCAGTTTTGATTCTGTGTGATCCTATTCAACCGTTTGTGAGGTATTGTGATGTGTCTTTGATGAGTTTAGTCAGTGTGTTAATGCAAGAGGGTAAAGTCGTGGCTTATGCTTTACGACAATTGAGGATTCATAAAAGGATCTATACTATTCAGGATTTGGAATTGGTCGTGGTTGTATTGTGTTGGAATATTTTGAGGTATCATCTTTATGGTTCTAGGTTCGAAGGGTTGGTAACCGCAAGAGTTTAGAGTACTTGTTTGGTCTGAAGGAATAGAGTATGAGACGATGAGGATGGTTAGAATTTGTGACGAGTTATGAATGTGGCTTGGATTATCCTTCGGGAAAAGCTAAGGTTGTGCCGGATGAGTTAAGTCGAAGGTTTTATACATGTCTATTTTGATGGTCAGGGAGTTAGAATTATGTGAGCAGTTCAGAGACTTGTGTCTGGTGTGTAAGCTAACATGCAGAGTGCGAGGTTGGGTATATTAAAGTGCACAGTGATTTTTGGCAGAGGTGAGAAAGAGTTAGACTTTGGACGTGAGATTGACAGACTTGATGGTTTCGAGTAATCAGAGTGTGCAGCGGAAGTGTGAGGTGGCACATTTTGTAATTACGTGTGGAACTTGTAAGAGTTCATAGGTTGAACATTGGAAACATGTAGGAGTGTTGAGAGCATTGGACGTTTCAGAATTGAAGTGTTAGGTGAAAGGTTTAGATATTCTTCATGGGCTACTATGATGGAGGTTTTGGTTGTATGTTCGATTGGTGAATCGTAGCATGGTTGTAATAAGGTTGTGTGACAAGGATGTTGGTATTCTAGTTTTGTTGAGGTTGTTGAGACAATGTGGTGTAGTGGAACTTGTGTTCTTGTTTGTGTTGTTGCCTCGTTCCTATCGTGTTGGTTCGAGTGCGAGTAGCTAATTCCTGTGTGGGGAGTTAGGGGAGTGTTACCTAGAGTGAGGGTAACGATCTTGTTGTGTTTCGGTTCAAGAGTGAACCTGTGTGTTGGTATCGTGGTTTTCCTTGAGTTGTGAGTTGGTCGTCAAGTGCATTGTATGGGCTTTGCATCTTGTCGTTGTAGTTGCCATCGTTGTCGTGTCGTTGTTGTAGCTGCGTTAGCAAGGTGGTTTGTCAGTTTGTGTTATTCGTGGTGTGCTTTTGTTGGCATGTTAGTTTGTTGGTCGGATGCGAGAGTCGTATCCGGAGTTGTTCGTAGCGGTTATATTTTCGAGGACGAAAATGTCTAAGTGGGGGAGAATTGTAACGCCCCAGTTTTTGTCAGTTTTATTTAATCGAGTCTATTTGATTATTTGATTATTATATTATTTTATTCTTGACTTTTATTTGGCAATATATTATTTTTCATTGTTGTTTATGTTTTATCGCATTTTGAGAGCGTTTGAGAGATTTTGAGCTAAGGGGTATTTTGGTCATTTGGGTAGTAGATATTTTATATAAATAGAAAGTGGAGAGAGAAAAGATAGAAAGGAAAAGAAAAAGAGAGAAAAGTGAGAAAGAAGAGAAAAGAAGAACAAAAGGAGAAAAGTGGGAAAAATGCTAGAAATCATCAAAATCAACGGTTAGGATTTGAATCGAATGGGTAAGGGTGTGAAATATCGTTATCTTAACTTTGTATACGATTATGTATGGTTTCGTTTCGGTTGTTTTGGATCGTTTTCATATATTTTTCATTTTAGGTCGAAATGAATAAAGTCGATAAAAACCGATGCTTTCACGGTTAGAATTCGAAATAAATTACGTAGTTGTATCGAGGAAGGTTAGGTCGTCGTATAGCGTGCTTTTTATTCGATTTGGTGATGTTTGAAAATTCGGGTTTTTGAAAGGTTGAAATTTAATCGAAAATCGAACGTCGTAGAAATTTCGTTTATGTGTTCTAAATTGTTCTTATGTATTTGGTGGTTGCGCGTATGTGTTTGTTTCAAAGAAAATAATTGAATCGGTCGGATTTTTGGGCAAAATAGCCGAAATCCGTAGCGGCCCGCAGGGCATTTTGTGGTTTTTGGCAAAACTTCGGAAATTCATATCTCTTGAACCGTAAGTCGGTTTTGACCCCCGTTCGAAGCGTTGGAAAACTAATGAGATGTTCTTTCTAGGAAAAATGGTTTTGAGGTCTGAACCTGGTCCAATCGGAACAGTATTTTCGAAACGTTTCGTTGTGTCCGGCCTCCGGTTTATGTTTTTGCGTTATTTTGAAATATCCATATCTTTTGTGTTGTTTATCCGATTGAGGTGTTCTTTATATGGATGTGAAGCTAAAAATATGTTCTATGATTTGGTGAAGAAAAATATTATTTTTAGCCGACTTTTAACCAATTTTTCTGGTAAACCGTAAATCAAATTGTTTGGTTATTTGTGAGAACGTTCGGTTGCCGTTTGGCACAATTGATGTGAATGTATGTGGATTGTGTGTGATGAATGCATGACTATATTGTGAATATGTATGCATGTCAAGAGTGTCATGAGTCATGTTGTATGTGAAGCATCATGATGTGCATTCTTGCATTGTGGGGTTCTAAGATGAATCCGTTGTAACGTCGTAAGCCTTTTGAGAGGTGGGGGCGATGATTACAAACGATTGTAAGCCTTTTGAGAGGTGGGATCAATCGGATTGTAAGCCTTTTGAGAGGTGTAGGCAATCCATAAACATTGTAAGCCTTTTGAGAGGTGGTAGCAATGGGTGAACATCGTATGCCCGACGGGGAGTTACACTAAGTAACGAGCGATGGTTCAAATAAGTTCTTCAATTGAATTTGAGATGAAATGAGTCGGTACCGCATTGCATTTGCATAGAGTCGTGAGTCGGTCTCTATAATTTGCATTGGTCATCTTTGTATATGTGCATTGATGAATGAACATGAATATATGTGTTTATGTTGAATGAATGGTGATGAATTGAGATGTATTGGTGATACATGTATTTGAGCATGAATGAATATGCCTATGTGAAGGATGCGTTAATTACGGATTGTTATGCCGTGTATTTGATTTATGGTATATGCTTGGTGTTATATGTATATATACATGCACAGTGATAAGTTGTGGTGAAAATGTGGTATATGTGTATTATATGTTGAGATATATAATTATATGCAACGTTATTATGATAATATTTCTCACCCTTCTGCTGGAATATGCTTTTTATGGCATAGTGCAGATTGCCAGCTTTAGAGGCGTGGAGGTAAGTGGAAGAGTTAGATCTTCGTCTTTGCTTAGGTCTTGGTGTCTGTTCTGATACGTAGCACGGGAGTCGGGGAAACGATGATTTTATTTATGTATATAATTGTTGAATATATTTGGTATTACCTTTATATGGAAAAGTTTCCCAATTGAGGGTAACCTATTTTATGCTATGTATCAAATTTATGAGCAGGGAGTGTGTATTCTTATTTTAAAATGTGACATCCTTGTTTCTGTCGGAAAAATAAATTTTTAGTTACTCTGATTTTATTTATGTATTATTTATTCGCGATGGGAATTGGGGTGTTACACCTTCAGTCCAAGACTTTCTGCTTAATCAACAATATGATCAAGACTTCAATGCTTAAGCACATAGTAAGAGACTTACTTTGCTCAAGCTCACAGCAAGAGACTTTGATGCTCAAGCACATATAAAGATACTTTCTTTCTAAACTACTAAACAACCTGTTTAGCAGAATAGACAATAAGGTGTACTTGATATACAATCAGATGTACAGGGAAATAACTATAACAAAGATCATATCTCTTGAGATTTCTAAGATATTCAATGTTTAAGAAATCTTAAGGTTTTGTACAGTTTACAACATATAACAGAAATTCTGCATACTCGATGGTGTTGTCATTGTTGATCTTGTTATTCTTCCATTCTGATAAAAGCGTGAAACACTTCTTTTTTTCTTGACTCTCTTTCTTTATTTCCTTGTTGTTGATTCCAGATTGAATCTTCAGCTGCTTATATAGCAGTTACAGAAGAATAGCCGTTGGAAGAGATAACTTGTACAAGTGACTTTGTTACTCTATAGTACTAAGATACGTTGAAGATAGATACACAAAAAGATCTTTATCCATTGTGTAACTCTTTTAACCATAACGTCTTTCTTGTGATCTTGTACTATAGATCCATTGAGAGTAGATATCCGTAAAGCATGTTAACTCTTCTTGAGCCATGTGAACACAGACTCTAGCTGACAAACTGATTTGACACTGTAGCTTACTTTATGAAGTACAAATCACTTAGCTTTGTCTATGGTTCTGAGTGATCACCAGAAGCTGATACATTCAATAAGTGTAGTGATAATATATTGCTATTTGGATTCTGATACATTCAGCCTCAGAGTCTACGCAAACCTATATCATCATACTTCACTTAATAATGTGCATCAGTTCTGAACCATCAGAAGCCAATAACTCAGCTTCTCTCAAATGCGTTCTTTTATCAGATTCTGAATAGATTCTCCTTAAGCTTTGAAACCTACATACTTAGATTATACATTAGATAACACCATTGTTCTTTCAATACTTTGTTATATATCATCAAAACTTAAAGGATATATGCATGAACAAATCTTGTTCTAACAACTTCATCATCTAACACTCACCTCCAACCCAACACACTTACACTACATGCCACCCACACAACCACAATACCAAGAACATGCCTCATACCAACAACCGTAAAAATTTTATTGTCC
This sequence comes from Lathyrus tuberosus, assembly GCA_022829125.1. Taxonomy (NCBI): domain Eukaryota; kingdom Viridiplantae; phylum Streptophyta; class Magnoliopsida; order Fabales; family Fabaceae; genus Lathyrus; species Lathyrus tuberosus. The sequence continues at coordinate 7,647,568 of JALAZF010000078.1, forward strand.
CACCACCAACCAACATAACAGACCAACCTATGATACACTTACCAAAATACATAACAAACAAGCATAGACTACCAAATATCACAACAACTATTTACCTTTTTCTCCACCCAAACATTCACACCAATGTCACCATTTAACCAACCTCGCTATTGTCTGATTGTTACCTCATAAACACAAACAACACGACATAACTACGAAAACATGGACAACAAACTCAATTATGGCGACGTCAAATTATCTACTCACCGTTGGCGAGAGTTACAAAAAATGCTTAATAATCCAATTCTGAGACTTCTTATCAATCATCTGAGATGAATTCAACAAGACCTATACGAGAGATATGACCTCGACTATTTCCGCATGTAGTCCAAATTGAATTGTATAAAATATTTAAGGCTTTACATTAGTACAATAATTTATTACATTTATTTTATTTCCTTTCCCTGTTGAACAAACTGATTCAATTTCTAAGGCAATTTTGGCCGTACTTAATAAAATTGGTAAGCTTATTATTACAACAACACATTGTGTTTAGTATAGTGACGAGTGAAAATGACGAGATGGTGTTTTGTTTTGATACCTAATTGTGAATTAGGTACGTTAAAAATAAAATGTGATAGGATTATGCATAGGTAACTTTATTGATTTGTCCAACTACTTTTAATTTCTTCCACACAAAAAATATGAAAGGTTATGACTCAAGTTAAAATAAAATAAAATAAAAGGGTAGTGTTGTTCTTAAAAATCTTGTCCAACTACTTTAACATTTTTTCTTTTTTTTTAAATATTTGGCTTCCTAATTGATTGGTAATATTTCTATCAGAATATTTTAGAAATTTCCCAGCAGAAACATATAATTCTAGACATTGAATTTTCTAATATAATTCCAACTTTCATTCAAGCATATTAATTCATTAAAACAAAAGTACATAATATTTCTCAAATCCAGAATCATGAAAACATAATATAAATAGAGACATCACCCAAATCACACCACTAAGAAACCAACATAACAAACCCCTTTATTACAACACATACTCTTAACTCTATCAATTTCTTCAATCTTACTTCCCCAACAAGGTAAGAATGAACTTCTTATAGTCCCCTGAAATTTCCTTGGCAATTGCATCTTCAAGATGAACACTGTTTCTCTTATAATACACCTCTTTGATGTCCTTCAAATCCTTCTCAGCTCGAGTTACCACAACACGGGTCAGTTCATCTTCGTTGGTTCCAATCCTTTTCAGCGCGCTACGCAAAGCCTAAACATCATGATAAAAAAACAAAATATAATGTGAGACAATTGATCATGTCATAATAGTTCATGAGTAGATTGAAAGTTGGAATCTATCTAACCTTTTCATAGTACTTTTTATGATCACTGATGCATCGAATTGCGGTGTGCAATGCTTTGTGAAAGTCATCAGATGCATTATCCAGAAGCTTCTGCAATGAAAATCAAAATCAAAATATATAAACATGTAGAGAAAACTTAAGATTAAAAATTAAAGAAAATGGAAAAAAAAAGTGATTTTTCTTTTTAACCTTAGTTATGGAAGTGCCATGGTCATCTTTGTAACGATTGAAAGTTGCCAAAAGCTGAGTCTTGCTCCTTGTAGTAAGGATTCTTATGGCTTCTTCATAGTTACCTTTTTTCTCCTTGATTGATTCATGAAGAATATCAGCTTCGGTTTTCGCCAATTTTGGATTGATCTCATCACCACCATATCTAAATGAGCTCACCAATCCAACCAATAGCTGCAAAGAGCAAAAACCAAATACATACTCAGAACCAAAGTCACCTCAAGTTTTTAGAGGTTTTGTATAAATTAGTTTAACGATGACAAAATAAATGGAGATCTTATTTTATCTTTTGTTACAAAAATAACATATATATATATATATATATATATATATATATATATATATATATATATAATAAATGTTTATGTTATAAGCGCTTAACTAAGATGTTTATTGAATCAGAGTTACAAATGACTGAAAAACTTGCCTGGCGAAGATGGCCAGTTGTATGAGCAGCTACATCTTCCTCCAAAGAATGCTTGTAACGATTATGATAAGCGCGTCTCATAGCCAAAACTTCTTCAGGCGAAAGAACACTAACAATTTCAATGATAACATGGTAACCTTTGCTTCCATCCTTGATAGCAACATTGGCCAAAACAGCATCGCGTTCAGCCGGTTCCAGCATCCAACGGTACACAGCTCTCTGAAAAACCCTGACTCATCACCTTAAGACATTATAAGTTAAAAAAAAATATTGTTGTCAATTATGTTATACCTCAAAGTCACCGGAGATTTCAGATTCGAGGCGTTTGAGGAGATCCTCTTGGTATGTTTCTTGATAAGTTTTTCTGATTTGTTGTCTTTGATAAACACTTCTATGACCCAGGATTGTTATCACACTCTTCTCATCAGTACCCCATCCTACACAATTCAGATGATAAATTACTTTGGATGTACTATGGAAAAAAAACACAAGTCTTATAAAAAAAATATAAAATTTAATAATAGTTTACGAATAAAAACACATTCATCAAATTAGTGTAAGAGCCGTCTTAGGTTTTCAGAAGCACCCGGAAGAAAAAGGTGATGAAATGAAAATGGAAATTATACAACCTTTGAAAGCTTTATGAAGAGCTTCTGCATCTGCAAGAGGAGAATGGTTGGTGGGAGCAATACGAGTAGCCATAATTGATTATATTGTTTTCCTTATACTATGATGCCAGTTAGGTTCAACTATTCAATATATATAGCACAGCTAATGACCTATAGAGCAATATTGTCAAAATCTTCTATATAATTAATAAGGTTTATTATTGTTTTTTTTTTAATTAATACTAAGAAGGTTTACGAACCTAAGTAAATAAAAAAGTTTTAATTATTTTTGTCAAATTTATACCTTTTATATTTACTCTAATGCTATACAGCTAAGAATGAACTATGCTTTCATTTGTCCAAATTTGCTTAGAGAAACTAAAAATTAATTTGTTGAAAGCAATATCAAATTCTGGAGTTTTGAACATTTAGAGAAATTTAGTGGTCTCAACTACGAAATTGAAGAATTGAAAGCTAAACATTTTTTTAGTATCATATCTGTGCAACTGGAGAGATTAATTTCTCAAATCTGAGAAAACTACAATCGATAATAATTTTAAATTGTGGATCGCATCACGTGATACAGCTGTAATATTACGGTGGCAATAATGGATCCATCCGCATCTGCCAGGCCACTATGCAGTATGATCGTCCGTCACATTAAAAACCACATCATAACACTCCGACGGCCACGTCATAACACTCCATTGACCACATTGGTCTACATCAAATGCATTATTTGTAAAAATTATTTGGTATACCTTCCTTCTTATTTATTTTTTAAGATTTATTTTAAAAGAATCAGAGATATTTAAACGGAGAAGAATTGTTAATGAAATATATACGTAGATTTAGAGAGGAAAATATGAAGACATGTAAAACATAAAATAAATAATAAAATATTATATTTTCTATTGATAAAAAATAAATTTACATTACAATGATGTATCGCAATAGCTGTAATAACCGGAATCCGTAGCCGTAATCGATATCACATCCTTATGCACAGCGACATTTAAAACCATTGAAATAGATAGCAAAATTGTATCTAAAAAAAATTATTACCTTTAAAAGCTTTTTGGAGAGCCTCAGCATCTTCAAGAGGAGATGATTTTATTGTAACAAGGGTAGCCATAGAAAACACTACTCACTTCAACTTCTAACTTCTCTCTTAACAAGATTTGTGTGATGATATTAGAGATTGGTTTCATCACCAGCTTATATATAATGCCAATGGTTTTCTTTGGTGTTATCGCCTCTTCACACACAGATCATCACATTTGAACGTTACTTTCATGTGAAGATTATTATTATTAAATTACTTAATTTATTAGCATTCTTTGGCATTAAGAAACCCATTTAAAATTTAAGAATTGGAAATAAAATGTTGTAAAGAAACAGAAAAGGAAACTTGATTCCTGGCTCAATTGGTGTGACTTTGCATGGAAAAGGAGAGAGTAGGAATGTATTTTGATGCTTTTTTTCGTCTCTTTCTGGTTGTAAGGGTGGCAAATTTCACTAGAATCGATGATCTGTGATTTTATTGTTTTCTTATACGTTATATACTTTAGGACGGTGAATGTTTACTCTAGAGACTTTTGCTTTTAGTTTTAAGTTTTTTTTTTTTAAATTTAAAATATGCATTTAGATTTAAATAATTTAAATAATCTAAAGCATAGAATCAAAATCAAATTAACTTTATTTTATTTTTGGAGAAATCTTTCATAAAAAAATTGAGTGTCTAGTGGTGTGGCAAAACGGACAAGATCTTTTGGACATTGCCCGTTTTGTCTCTATTTTTACGTTATGCAAACTAAAGTTTTCGATTAATGACCTCTATTGTGTTCCGTTGTAATTTTTTTTTTGTTTTTGTTTGTTTTTTTTTTGCAAGCATGTTCAGTAGGAATGACAATCGATAATCCGTTTTCATACCTGTTGTTTAAAAAAATTTCCGTATTTGAACTTATATTCATATTCACGTGAGCACCAACATTTGTACTTATGTCCATATCTTATGGATTGTTAAGTATTCATACCCATATCCGTTTACCTGCATTTTTAATAAAAAATTATTGATCAATTATAATTTATCATATCATTTTAAAATTTTTACAATATTAAAAAAATTCAAAGATGTTATTATTAAGTTAAGAAATAACCAAACACTTATATTAAAATGTGTACAACTTTAATAGTAGTTATATTTTTTTTAAATGAATTGTTATTGTTCCGGACTGGACCAATGACTAGGCATGACCCAATCCACTTCTGCTTCCAGAACAGCTCAATTGCCTAAGTCCAACTGGTGCGGGGCAGCATTTACCTTTCTGCCCCTCTACCGGGCACATATGGATAGATGAACCTCAAGGTTGTTTGCTCCTCCCCGACATTCCTGCCCATTACGCACGGCCCCATCATCCAAGAACAGTCATGATGCATGTGCCCGGAATTGCGCCTTTGCTCGTGACAACTGCTAGTTTTGGGCATCTATGCCCGTCATAACGACTAGTTTTTGGGAGTTACCTATTCTTCAAGAAACGGTTATTCCGCCCCGAAAATAGGGATCGTTGGCCACGCGCTGGGGGCATTATAAAAACCCTCTCATTTGAGAGGGCCAGGCATTCAAAATCATCCTTAGAAACTCATATTTTTGTATTTGCCTTTCTCTCTCCCGATTCTTACTTTGGCATCGGAGTGCCTTGCAGGTACACCCCCTCCTCATCTCACACACCCAGCATCACAGATGTTCCTCTTGGCCCACTTCAGGTTCTGATCAGCCTTCATGATCAGTGACACCGTCTGTGGGAAACTTGTTATCCCCGTCTTAACATCCACCTCAGATTCAAAGACCAAAACAAACTCTTTGTCCAAGATTACGATCATGGCTTGCAAAGATCACGTCCAAGATGCTCGCAATCCTTCTTTTCTCACCATCAACAAAACTGATGCTGACGGATCTACATCCTTCCTCGGAGGAGACGCCCGTCGTCTGAGAGACGGAGCTACTGCATCTCCCTCCCCCACTCGTATTGACCATGTTGACGACCAGCCCTCGCTGGCCCTCCAGCCCGTTCCAGCTCTACCCAACGCCGACCCGGTTGTGGTGGCCCTCCTTGAAGCAATCAACAAGACCAACCTCTTGATCCTCCAACAAAACGAGAGGAATAGGGCGCTGGAAGAGTCTGCCCGACCAAGATCCCCTCAGCCGAGGAAAGACCGACGACAATCCAAAAGTCCACATCCCCGGCGGGAAGCTGATCGTCGGGTGCGCCAGGAACCAGAGTCCCATGCCGTTCAGAAGCGTGACCACGTTTCCCCGCGAGACCAACATTCCCCGGGCAACAAGAGAACTCGGAGAGATCAACGTTCATCCCTGGTCAGATCGAAGGGTCGGGCACGAATACCATCACCCCGTAGAAGTCACTGCCATGTCCCCGAGCGAAGCATCCACTCCCTTTCCTAGACCAGTTCTAGCAGCGATGATGAGCCCTATGACCCATTGTCTTAGGAGAGCCTGGCTACGTGCTTCCCCAAAGGCTTGGAGAAACCACCATCTTTGGGAACTTACGACAGAACAACAGACACAGATGAGCACATCGAAAACATCGATGCGCTTCTAGACTATCGTGGCGTCCAGGGCGCCATCAAATGCCGTCTATTCCCTACCACGCTCCGGAAAGGGGCAATGACCTGGTACAAACAACTGCCCGAGGAGTCCATCACCTCGTGGAAGTAGCTGGGCAGAATGTTTTCCAGACACTTTACGGCATCACGCTGCCATCCAAAGACCGAAGCCTCCCTTGAGGCCATAATTCAAGGGAAGGACGAGCCTCTCCGGGCATACATTGAGAGGTTTAATAAAGAAGCTGTGCAAGTCCCCACCATGACGACATGAAGAAATTCCTGCTCGAACGAGGACTTCGCCCTCATTCAGAATTTTCTAAAGTTGTCGGCCTTGCACCTCCAAAAAGCCTAGACGCCTTCCTCCTCAAGGCGCAGGCGTATATTCAGTACGAGGAAAAGGAAGCGGCCAGCTCCACCCGGGCCTCACGCCATCAAGAAAGTGCACGGGCCTCCAAAGGCGATGAACCCTCGACATCCCGTCGAGGGGAGAAAAGGCGCGAAGATCGTCCTTGAGAATCCCGGAACAACAAAGGGCCTTCCGGGCATTTCCATGACTACACTCCCCTTACTGTCTCCAGGGAAAAGATTCTCTCCAAATATGCAAACTCGGAGTTTAAATAAGTAGGGGTTTGATTCCCTAAGCAGGTACCGACCAAGCGAAACGCCGATAATTCGAAATACTGCCGTTTCCAGAAGAGTCACGGCCACACCACTGAACACTGCATCCACCTAAAGGATGTCATAGAAATACTGATCAGGGACGGCCACCTGAAGTAGTTTACAAAGAAGAAGGGTGCTCCCCGGCAAGACGCCCAGGAGTCAAAGAAAGTCGAGGAAGATGTGCCTTCTTTAGAAGAAACCAACCTCTAAGTCGCCATGAGTATATCACGGCCGGAGGATTTCTATGTTCTCGAGGAGCTTAGCGTTCCCGCGTATTTCGCAGCCCATAGCCCATGGGAAACTTTCCCCTCTGCAATGGTCATTTCCGGAGGGGGATTCAACAAAGTTACCGTGGGATCCGTGAAGAGAAAGTTTGAGCACCTGATCAGCACGAGCTCCAACAAGGTTACAACGCTCGACAAGGCCCAGAAGGGATCAATTCCCATCTCTTTATACCGGGAAGAGCTCCTCGGAGGGGCCCCGAACTCAAGTATTCCGCTGCTCATAAGAACCCAGATGGAAAATTTTGATGTTCGCAGGATCTTAGTCGACCAAGGCAGCTCGGTCGACATTATGTACTCGCATCTGTTCTCAACCCTCTAGCTGGACGAATCACACCTCACTCCCTACGTGGGTTCTGACCTACAGGGTTTCAACGGGTCGGTCACGAAACCCCGGGGGTACGTCGAGTTGATCGTGACCTTTGGATCTGCAGAGACAGCCAGATCTATTAAGGTTCAATTCCTGGTAATTGATTGTCCATCTCTCTACCAGTGCATATTCGGGCGGCCAACCTTGGCCGAGTTGGTGGTCGTGCCATCAACTGTCCATCTCAAAATGAAGTACTACACTTCGAAGGGTATGGTCGCCACCCTACATGGGGACATTGAAGCTGCACGGAGATGCTTCGAAGCGGCCACCAAGGGACTCAACACCATCGCTGCCAAGCCAAAGATTTCCAGCAAGCCAGCCTTGCCCAGCAGCTCAGAGGAAGTCAAGCCACTGCCATGCGTCGACTCCATCGACCTCGACAGCCGCTTCTCCGAAGATGATCAGAAGAAAGACCAGGCTTGCCCGAGCAGCTCATCCGCCTCGACCAGCACCAGCAGTAACTCCCATCCGATGCGATCGATTCTGGATGGCGAGTTTGAACTCGTCCTGCTCGGAGATGATCCTCATCGAGGAGTAAAGATAGGGACCGGCCTCCCTGACATTGCGAGGAAACAACTCAAAGTTTTCCTCCGAGAAAACGCAGATTTGTTTGCCCGGAGTGTCGCGAAAATGTCGGGATTAGATCCTGCTGTCGCCTGCCATCAACTCACAATTGACCCCGTCTTCAAAGCAGTAGCACAACGTAAGAGAAAGCAGTCTCTGGAGAAAACGGAGGCTGCAGAACATGCTGTAAAAGACCTCCTCAAAGCAAACTTTATTTCGGAAGCCAAGTACACCACTTGGCTGTCCAACGTTGTACTCGTCAAAAAATCTAATGGAAAGTGGCGTATGTGTGTTGATTATACTGATCTCAATAAGGTATGCCCAAAAGATGCCTACCCCCTCCCCAATATTGATAAACTTGTTGATAACTCTGCCGATTTTAAACTATTATCATTCATGGACGCCTATTCGGGCTACAATCAAATACCAATGGCGAAAAGTGATAAAAAATACACGGCCTTCATGATCGAGTCGGGAAATTATTACTACAACGTAATGCCCTTCGGCTTGAAGAACACCGGTGCGACCTACCAAAGGATGATGAACAAGGTCTTCCGGGGAGAAATCGGCGACATGCTGGAAGTCTATATGGACGATATGATTGTGAAATCCCACGAGGAAACCGATCACACGAACCATTTAAGAAAGGTCTTCGAACAAGACAGGAAATACCGGATGCGTTTCAACCCAGAGAAATGCACGTTCGGGGTACGGGCGGGCAAGTTCCTCGGCTTCTATCTGACAGAACGAGGAATCGAGGCCAACCCCGACAAGTGAAAGGCATTCTCCAAATTTCCAACACCTAACTCGAAGAAGTCCATCCATCCCTCAACGGGATGCTAGCTTCTCTGTCTCGTTTCGTGGCCAAGTCTGCCCAACATGCCCTGCCCTTCTTCAAACTCCTCCGCAAGGAGGCAGCGTTTGAATGGACGGAGGAATGCGACCATACTCTCCTCCATCTGAAACAAGCACTGTCAGAACCACCAGTTCTCTCTCGACCAGATAACTGCGAAACTCTGTACCTCTATCTCGCCGTAGCAGCCAAGTTCGTTAGCCCCACCCTCATCCGTGAAACGCCCGACGGGCAAAAGCATATATACTTCACAAGAAAAGCATTGTAAGAACCAGAGTTGAGATACCAGCAAATAGATAAGGTAGCTCTGGCCCTCATTAACGTTGCGCGAAGACTGAGGCACTACTTCCTGGCCCACACGATCGTGGTCCAGACAGATCAACCCGTGAAACAACTGCTAGGACGACCAGATATGGCCGGTAGAATGCTCAAATGGTCATTGGAGCTATCCGAGTTTGACATTCAGTATGAAAGCAGAAAAGCCCTCAAGGCCCAGGCGTTGGCCGATTTCTTCGCAAAAATGACATTCTCAGATTCCCCCACCTGTGGGGCGCGCAGGTGGACCATCTTCGTCAACGGAGCATCCAGCTCGGTAAAAAGCGGGGCAGGTATCATCTTGGAGAACGACGAGGGAATCATCGGCGAGGTATCACTCACTTTATCCTTCCCCACGTTTAATAACTAAGCTGAGTATGAAGCTTTCCTCGCCGGTCTGCGCTTGGCCCTAGGAGCAGAAGAAGTCGTCATCTGCATAGATTCGCAACTCGTGGCCCTTCAAGTTCAAGGAGAATACCAGCCAAAAAACGACAACCTATCCGAATACTTGTCCCTGGTCAAAGAAAAAATGATGAAGTTCGCTACATTAAAAGTAAAATAGGTTCCCCGCGAACATAACGTCAGAGCAGACGTGCTATCTAAACTGGCGAGCACGAAGAAAAAAGGTGGAAATAAGTCTGTCATCCAAGAGGTTCTTCCTCGACCCAGCATCGAGAAGACACCCAAGATCCTTGACATGCAAGTCATCAGCAAAAACAACTGCTGGATGACCCCCGTTTACAACTACCTCACTAGGGACGAACTCCCGTCCGACCCCAAAGAGGCCAGCACAGTCAGGCGCAAAGACTGCTCCTACGTCCTGGTCGAAGACAAACTCTACAGGTGAGGGTTCTCCATCCATTTACTCAAATGCATCGAGGAAGAGATGGTCACCCACGTCTTACGCGAGATCCATGAAGGAATCAACGCCCAACATCTCAGGGGAAGATCCCTTGCCCGGAAAACCCTTCGAGCAGGGTACTACTGGCTAACCATGCAGCAGGATGCAAAAGAGCACGTGAAGAAATGCGACAAATGCCAACGGCACGTGGACATGCACCTGGCTCCGCCTAACGAGCTCAAAGTTATGTCCTCCCCGTGGCCATTCGCATGGTGGGGCTTGGACATCCTGGGGCCATTCGTAGTAGGGTCAAACCATAACAAGTACTTAATAGTAGGCGTTAACTACTTCACAAAGTGGATAGAAGCGGAGGCTCAGGCCAAAATAACGGCCCTCAACATACTTCATTTCTACAAGCGGAACATCCTTGCACGCTTCGACATTCCCCAAGCAATAGTCACAAACAATGGGACACAGTTCACGGACAGGAAGTTCCAGGATTTCGTCGCTCAACTGGGCACGAAACAACACTTCGCATCTGTCGAACACCCCCAGATTAACGGGAAAGCCGAAGCAGTAAATCAGGTAATCCTACGAGGCCTCAAGCGAAGGCTAGACGAAACAAAGAAAGCTTGGGTTGAAGAACTGCACCGCGTCCTATGGGCGTACCGCACAACTCCCCACTCTTCAACAGTGGAAACTCCCTTTCGCCTGGCCTACGGGACTGAGGCAGTGATCCCCGTCGAGATACACGTACCATCCAGGCGGTCTGAATCACCCCTGGACGAGGAAACAAACAACGAGGCACTAAGGGAAGAGCTCGACCTCGTCGAAGTGGTCCGGTCAGGAGCAGCTCTCCGCAAAGCCTCATTAAAGCAGAAAATTACAATTAGGCACAACGCCAAAGTGATACGGCGAGAATTCCAAGTGGGCAACCTTGTCTTGAGAAGGAACCACAAGGACTCTCGGGAAGGCAAACTCGTCGCTAACTGGGAAGTACCCTATCGCGTCCGAGCAAAGACGGAGAATGGGGCCTTCTACCTAGAACACCTCAACGGGGAAGAACTTGCTCGAGCATGGAACGCTGAAAAACTAAAACAATACTATAGCTAAGGCTGTAATTGTCGGTTTGCTTCGTCAAAGCAACGAACATAACATCCCGACTACGATGCACGCCCAGGTACAAGCGACGCATACCAGCTAAGACAGGATCCCGCTCAGGATCGAGCTGGGTCTCTGCCTGACGGCGGTTCCTCAACCGAGCCCGCCGTCGTCAAAGTACCATGATAGGAAGAAAACCCAGCTCGCGATGGGAGGTTCACGCCGCGAACTCAGGCGTCAAACGCGACCTGAGCTCCGCTAGCATGCCCGGAAATTCCCCAGGCTATTCGACAAGTCCCCCTCACTGCCGAACACATCTAAGTCGAGCAATTCCCTAAAAAGCAGTAAACGAATCAAAGTCATCCCTATCACGGGCACACATGTGTATCGAGCAAAGATATAACACATAGCAAAAATAAACATCAAATAAAGCCATGCGCGAATATACAAAACCGGCCAGGACGGCCAGATACATACATATCAAAATAATTAAGTGGCCACAAGGACCACAGTTGTGCGTGTTACAAAACAAAGGGGCCACATCCCATACCAAACAACAATAAAATTACATCAAATATGGCACGCAGGCCAGATACATTACAACAAAAATACAAAAGAAGATATCACTCCTCCATCTGCTCGGTCTGCTCAGGAGTATGCTGCGTCGGATGGGTCTCCTCGTTTCGGAGACGGGCATGCTCATCGCCGATATGGAAGAAGAAGGGATTAACAATTTTACCATCTTCCATATGGCCCAAAACGTTGGTCCCCTCTGTGGATAGCTGGATCCCTGGATTCACCACCTTGAGTTGAGCCACAACATTATTGAACTACTCCTCCCCAATGGCAATGACATCGTCCTACGCCCGCACAAGACGAGCAACCAGCTCGACCCTAGTCTTCAACACCCTCACTCCCTCAGGCTCATCTTCGGTCGGGGCCGCTGCAGACCTATCTGCTCGACCATATCTTCAGCAGCCTTCTTTTCAGCGACCAAAATCTCATTCTCCCCTTTCAGTCTAACAGCCTCCTCGTCAGACTTCTTCCTCGCATCGTTAGCAACCTTAACCTCCTCCTTGGCCTTCTTCACTGTCTCTTCCAGGGCTGATATCATTGCCTGGGTCTTCTTGAGCTCAGATTCAGAGGAGGGATCTTCCTCAGTGTAGACCGTCGCCATCTCCAGGACCCGGACCAACGAAGAGGCATCTTGCGCCAGCATTGCCCTCTTGCTTGGGCGATCCATACCTTCAAGCTTGAGAGACTCTGCCCGAGGAACCATCAGAAATGTCCCCTCAAAAAACTTCCTGTTATGAAGGCAAGGGGGAAGTTCAAACTTGCCCTTCTCTGCCACCCGACTGAGATCCACCAGCTCGTTTGGTCTGGTCCACTTAAACTTGGAGGCCCCGGGCACTGGAGATCCCTGGGCAGGAGAAGTAACGGGCGAGGAGATCCCCGCAGTCGGTTGAGAAGGAGGCACCCGCTGGGTGAACCGAGATTTTGGCTGGGTCACGCCCGCCTTACCCCTTGTTAGAGCACTCCTTACCATCCTCTCATGAGCAGAAGGCATTTACCTGCAAAGGACACAACAAGCACGTTAACAACTAAGGAAATCATAATCCGGGCAAGCTAGAAAAGTAAAAACTACCAAGCAACTTAAGGGTGTCAGCATGGATCCTGCACTCCAGAAGCGCCTTCGTATTGATATATCGGTGCTCCACTCTTTGCCCACCATCGTCGTCAAAGATCGGGTCCCCCTTTTTCGTCCATCACTCCGCGGGTCTAAAACTGTTAACGTATTTGACCAACGCCTCGTAACTGGATGTGTCTTGCTCGTCCAGCATCTCCGGTTGGGCAATGTAATGGTCGGTACCACGGGTAAAATGGGTCCCGCTTCAACAAAAGGGGAACTTAAACACCCTGTCCGCCAGTAATTTCCCATGCTCGTCGCACATATCATTACCGTCCTCGTCCGATGTCACTGCCCAGGCGTACGTGATGTCCTGAGCCTTCTCCGACACAAGTTCAATGATATAGAACCTCTCTTTGAAGGTCCGGATAGACACTAAGAAAGGCTTAAACAATTTTCTCGCTTGCTTCAGCGAAACCCAGTCGTACCTATTCCCCGAAACCTGCCTTTAGAGATGGAAGATGGTGAAGAACAAGGGCAAAGTAGCTCCTATCTCCAGAAAATCGTAGGTCAGCTCGAAAGCGCGAATAAACACCAACGAATTAGGGTGCAGCTGCGATGGGGCCAAGTCCAGATGAACGAAGATAGACTGCTGAAAAACGGTGAAGGGCAGCCTCAACCCTATATCCTTGAAAGAATACTCGTACATCGGGAACCTCTCCCCTTAATCCGTACATATGCGGTCGTCTTGACTGGGGAAGTGTACCTTCCACTCCCCTTCTGGCCCTACGTTTATGAAAACGCCCCCGGTATAAGACGCAAAAGTGGATGCATGCTTGGCAGGCTCCGCAACCGTCCATTCCTCCACGGAAGCATGCTCGGGATTCTCCCCGACTTCGCTGGGGGCGGTTGAAACCTCAGTATCACTACTCTCTGAGGAGCTCTCCTCGGACGAGTCTATGAGAATCTCTCTCTCGGGCTCATGCGCCATCTCGTTCACCTGAAAAGCAGAGGCCAAAAGTGAATTCGACTGCAAATCAAATTCACCCTTCCACCACAAGTTAAGTGAAAGGACGACGTCCCTGACCTAAGCCCTAAATCAAATAGCATGAGGGTGTCGTGCGAGGAGATGCCCGGAGGTAACCCCTCCTGTACATACGGGGTGATTCTCCCCGAACCGCTACCCAGTTTTCTGGTTGAAGCTCCACCGGAAAACTCATACATTCATCAGAAAAATCATAAGAGCGCCGGAAAACTCAGGAACTCCGTCGGTTACGCTCACGTCGTCATCGTAACGGCGCCATAAAATGACCTAAACCTACAGTTCCTAAAAGCTTCGGCGACCACAGCAGCAGCAGAGAGTGGCCAAGCCACCGTCTACCACCAACAGCCGCCGGAAAACACTACGATTCTACCTGAATTCATCCTAGCCACATGCGTTCTAACAATACAGAAATGAAAAAGGTAGAAAAGAAGCTGGGAATAAGTGACTTACGTGGTCGAAGAGAATATAAACGGTTGTGAACTTGCTCGGAGCTTCGTGCGGCGACAAATGCGGTGGTTGACGACGGCGACGGACTTGAAAGCTCTTGTGTGTTGTACCCCAAATTTTACCCTTAGATTCTTGGATCTTTTGCATATCCTTTTGATTGGTCCCTGTTTTCTCATTTTTAGTAAACATATCAATAATCATGCATTTTTCGTTAGAATTTAATTTGTTTTATTTCTTTTTTTTACTAACTATTTTCAATTATCTTTTTTTTATTATTTTTAGTTTTATTATTATTATTATTTCTTTTATTATTATTATTATTAATTTTATTATTATTATTAGTTTTATTATTATTATTAGTTTTATTATTACTAAGCTTTATTATTATTGTTAGTTTTATTATTATTATTATTATTATTATTATTACTTTTATTTTGTTTATCTTCATGTCCAAAAAGAGAAAAATGGTAAGTTAGGACCACTACAAGTAGTACAAACACTTCACATGGATTGCCAACTTGGACTTATCAATGGCCAAGAATCATTCTCATAAAGTCACATGGATTGCCAACTTGGACTTATCAATGGCCAAGAATCATTCTCATAAAGTCACATGGATTGCCACATCAACACTCCCACCTCATTCACACTATAAATAAGATCTATCTTTCTCTCATTTTGGACCAACAATACCACACATACATTCTCAAAACCTTGCACATTCATTACATATTTTTCTAGTCAAATCTTTTTTTTTTTTTTGTTATTTTTAGGAATCAAATTTTATTCTTTTCTTTTACTTACATAATACCCATAAACATTCACCCTTTTCACCCATAAACCTTCACTTTCTTCTACACAACAAGCTCAACCTTTGCTAGCTTTGGAAATTGTGAGTATAATTCATCATTTATTTTCGTTCATACCATTCATAGTTAGTAGTTTAGTATATATATTTTTAGTTTGTGAATTTATTTTGTAAAAATATAATATTCTTTATGTGTTCGTGTTTTATTGTTGTTATAGTGTTCGTATAAATTAGCGTAGGTTTTTCTTAGGGTTTACATTAGTGTTAATTTAGAGAAGAATCTAAAGAAATAGGATAATGTAATCATAAAAATCTAAAAAAAAATAATTTAGTAATATTATTTAGTTTAAAATCAAAATTAGTATAGTATTATTAATTAGGAAAAACCCAAAAATATTCTATTTTGATTATTAATTATTTTAGCTTTTTAATTAGAAATTATTTTAGTTATTTAGTTTTTACTTAGAATTAGTCATTAGTTTTTTAACTAGATTTAATTTTTAGTTTTAATTTAGAAATTTTGTTAGAATTTTAATCTAATTATAATTTCTATTTAGAATTTACTTAATTAACTTTTTAGTTAGATATTAATCTTTTAAATTTTGGTTTGTTTAGACTTTATTTAAATTTCTAATTTAATCTTGGCTATCCTCATTTTCATATTTAGTTTATTCCTAATATTCATTTTTTATTTAACTCTCATTGCATTTGGTGTATAAATATTGCTATTCATTTTACTCTTGACACTCGAGATTTTGCTCTTTATCCCTCTGTCTCTTATTCCTCATTCCAAAGAAAAGGGTCGTTCCCGTTGACTGCTATGTCATTTAGGATAGCCTTGTCCATCATTCCCTTATCTCACGCCACCGTGCGATCGAGACTTGCCTTCCCTTTTAACCTAACCTTAGATTTAGAGTCTCCGTGCTCCATTTAGGTGTTCCGCCGTGGACACTTCATTCACCGTTTTACCTAGCCTTAGGTTTGGAGTCGCCGCACTCCACGTAGGTGTATTGCCGTCAGACCCTACTTTTCCTTGGAACCTTGACCACAGTCAAGAGTTCCTCATCCCCATTGAGGGGAACTACGAATGCTCTGATTCCATTTCCATCAGGATACGTAGGCACGAGATGCGATGTCTTGGCGAGCATACTTAGTGTATATATCCCTAGGTTTTACCTTGGCACACTTCCGTTAGCAAGCAAACTTTAACATAACACAAATACTAACAAGAGGTTCCCGTAGAGTACTATGGATACTTAGGGTGCTAATACCTTCCCTTTGTATAACCAACCCCCGAACCTAGATTCTTTTTTTAGGGTTTTCGTTCTTTACCCTTTCGTTTGGATAAATCAAAGCTCAGTGGTGAATTTCAAAGATGTGTGATTCAAGTTAATTAATAGCTTGATATCCGATTCTCACCGCAACAGAAATGGCGACTTCACTGGGGACATTCCCCTAAGAGGGTTAAGCCCACCTTGTTTGTCTTTATGTTATTTATATGTTTGCTTGCTTGTATACTTGTATATTTTGCATATCTGTATATATACCTGTTTCTGCTTGGGATTTTCTGTGTGCAGGGTGTTACTATTGAGTGGTGAGATAAGTCCTAACCCAGACTTGAGCGTACTTATGATAGGACTATGGTATATTCAAGGTGGCTTTGAGGGAGTCGAATACTGAAAAAGTTAACTTGAGACACCATCACTCAGTTGAGGCCCTCTTGAGAGTCTAGTCATGTTAAACGAATCTATTCGTGAAAACGTGCTACTCTAGACCTATGTGCCCGTGATTATGAGAACCGTAGTTACCTTTGACCCCACTTGGCCTTTTAGGATGTAGTGCGGTGACCATGATGGAGTCTATTTTTGAATTGGTTGTCACACGATACTACACTCAGACGAGATTCTCTTGAGAATTTTATTGATTACCGAATCATTTGGGAAGTCGATAAAATCCGAAAGATGGATTGTCGACTCTGGGAACTTCTTAGAACCCTGTTCTACGGATACAGTAACCCTAGTACACACCCCGTGGTTGGTTCTTTACCCAGACTCCATGTTGTGATCTCGAACCCTTGATCCTATTGCATGTGTTTTGCATCCTGTTTGCATTGCATTGCATATCATTTGCATCTTTGCATGATTCATTGCATATGTCTGTCTGTCCAGTGACTCATTTCCAACTGTCTCTATCTTCCAGTATCACCTGTGAGTCGTCAAGCTGATTCCTCGACATCGATACCGGGCTAGAGCTAAC
Source organism: Lathyrus tuberosus (assembly GCA_022829125.1). Classification (NCBI taxonomy): domain Eukaryota; kingdom Viridiplantae; phylum Streptophyta; class Magnoliopsida; order Fabales; family Fabaceae; genus Lathyrus; species Lathyrus tuberosus. The sequence continues at coordinate 7,664,979 of JALAZF010000078.1, forward strand.
TACAGACGAAGGATGTCAGAGCAAGAGGTACATAATGTTGAGGTTCGAATGGAGATCGATGACCTTAAGTCAAGCGTGACCAAACTCACTGAGATGATTCAAGTTTTGATTGCTAGGGGAGAGCCACCCCAAAGGACTGTCATCCAGGAAGTTTCAAGTGCTGATCCTCCACCTGTTCAGATGTCGCCTTCAACTTGGCCAGAGTTTGGTTTGCCACACAACTATTCTCCACCTCTTGCATCTACTGCTATGGTTGGTCAGACTGCTATGCCTGTCTTTCAAGCTCCTATTTTCGCCGAGCCCAGACCTATGATCCATGCTGTTCCACAGACTATTCGAGCTCCTTTTGAGAATCCCCTCTATGAGTACAATTATGCCAGTGCTCAAGGTGAAGACCGTGAAGACTTTGTTGAACCTGAAGTTGTTCGAGAGCAGTTTCAGAGCATAGAGAAGAGATTCAAAGCCATTGAGGGTACTGATTTCTTTAATGTGGATGCAAACAACATGTGCTTAGTATCATACCTTGTTATACCTGCTAAGTTCATAACTCTAGATTTTGTGAAGTACAAGGGTCACTCTTGCCCAAGGGCTCATTTGGTCATGTATCTTCGCAAGATGACTGCTCATGCCAAAAATCAAAAACTGCTTATCCACTGTTTTCAAGACAGCTTGAGTGGAGCCTCACTTAAATGGTATATGAGTCTCAAGCAAAACTCCATTCACTGTTTCCAAGACCTCACAAATGCCTTCATGAAGCAGTATAAGTATAACCTCAACATGGCTCCTGATCACCGTCAACTGCAGAACATGTCTCAACATGAGAAGGAATCTTTTAAGGATTATGCTCAGTGCTGGAGAGAGTTAGCTTCCCAAGTTGAACCTCCTTTGGCCGAGAAAGAGTTGACTGGAATGTTCATGGATACCTTGTCCTCATTCTATTGGGAGAAGATGATTGGGAGTGTTTCCTCCAACTTCACTGATTTAGTTACTATCGGCCAAAGACTTGAGGAAGGACTTAAGAGTGGAAAAGTGTCCAAGGTTGCTGAATCTTCTAATGCTGTGAAGAAATCCTACGGGAACTTTCAGAAGAAGATGTTGTTCACCCTACTATTGCTGCTGTCACTCCTGCGATTACTGCTCTACGAACAGCTCAAGCTCCCCAACGTCCGGCTGCAGGACAAAACCAGTACCGTAATAGGAATCATTTTGACCTTATTCCCATGAAGTATACTAAACTGTATCCTGGTCTGGTTGAGCAAGGTTTGATTACCACAAGGCCTTTACCTCTTCCAAACCCTCTTCCAGCTGGATTTAGATCTGATCTCCACTGTGCATTCCATGAAGGTGCCGCAGGCCACGACTTGGAAAATTGCTATGCACTAAAGGCTAGAGTGTGTGATTTGATTAAGACTGGAATTCTCAATTTTCGAAACAATCCCAATGTCCAGGACAACCCTCTGCCAGGGCACGCCAAGTGAAGCTTCAGTCGACTTCAGCATGCTATCCTCCTAAAAGCCAGTGTTTCATACAGGACAGCTCATCCTTGTGTTGATTAGTCACTAGGCCTTTGTTTCTTGTTGTTTGCACTTTCTTTATTTTGTAATGGTTGTTTTCTTTCAAATTATGTTTGTACTTTCAAAATTAATGAAATGAGCATTTGCAACTTTTTGATTCAATTCATTTGTGTTTGCTATTTACTTCTTAATGCTTTCTCTTAAAAAAAATTCTCTTGTCCACTTTCTTATTGATTGTGCAAAGATTGGAGGGAGGATGATGAAACATTATACTCATAATTGTTGTGGTATGCTTTCAAATCAAGACTTTGCTGACGATGTAAGGCATTATTTCAACTCCCAAACACCGGTGACATAAGGAAGATAACCCCTCTTTAACCCCTTTGAGCCTTGAAGTAGGAATTTCTTTTCTTTACAAATAAAAATCCACAATCTTAAACTAGGGCAGGGTAGTTCTCAGTTAACTTGATTATGCATTCAAAAACAAGAGCTTCATGCGAGATGCCTTTCAACAAAAGGGTGCATTCACAAATTTTCCTTCGCACACAACAAGCAAGTGTCGAAGATGTCTTTCAAGTCAAACGCCAGCGATGGTTCACTGTAATCATTAAGCCAGGCAGTCACTAAAAAAAAGAGTGAAAGAAAAAAAATCAAAATAAAAGCCCGCTAGGTCAAAACCTATGAAGGAGACTTAGGCAAAAATTGGGGCATCCCGCTGGCTGTAAGCTCAAATGACACAGTTCAGGCAAAAGTTAGGGATAACAAAAATCATTCAAGAGGTTACCAAAATCCTCAAAGATAAAACGAGTTGACTGAGGTCCTCACCAAAAAAAACAACAAAATATTGTGAGAAGCAGTGACTGCCATCTCAAGTCCATTAAATTTTGAACCATCATCATTACTATCATCAGTGCAATTCCTAAATGTCATACACCAAATTTTGACCACTAAGATTTCCCATCATTGTGCAAATCATCATCACAATGTGGATGAACCATCATGCCTCATCAAATGCCTCAAGGGTTGTTGAGCATTCACAACAATCAAAATTAGGGTTTTAAGCCCTCTCAGAGCCTTAGACAAAGGATCAGTCAAGGAATTACTTGATCTTCAACTTGTCTAACCTCTCAAACATCCACAATGGATCAAAAGGTCTCCCACTTCAAGGATTAAGCACAAGGTTGCTCCCTTCTAGGTGGATCAAGTCTCAAGATCGCCAGTATCACCAAATTAGGGTTTTGGTCGACCAGGGCCTCCAAATGAAAAATTTCATATGGACACAAGCCAAAGATCCAAAACACAACCTAATGTACTCCATGGAACCTCATGGACCCATTCATCCAGTCAATTTTGCCTCAGGGGATGCATACATCAAAAATCAGGAATTAGGGTTTCTTGACCTAATTCACCCCTAAGTTGACTTTTAGGGCAAATCAAGAGCCAAGACCTCAAGACATGATTTGAGGGTCTCAAACATACCATATTGATCCATTTGCAACAATGGATTAATCCAAGAAGCTTGAGCAACAAGTCTCAATTTCATCTGCACCACAATTAGGGTTTTAAGGAAAACGTCAACTGTAACTTTGACTTTTGACCAGGACATGCTCCCAAGCCCTAGGACATGCCCCAATATACCCTATGACACCCATGGAACATGTCCATCAAGTTTGATTTAGGTCAAGGACATGATTTCCTGAAGAATTGCACAGTTTGGAATTCATCTGATAAAAAGTCAACTGTGCACAAAAGTAAACTTTGACTTTTTGAGATTTTCCACCAAAATGTATTTTTAACCCTAAAATGATGTTAATGTATGATTTGAATCATCATTCATCAAGAAAAATCAAGAAAAGTGGGATAACTTGTAAAAGGGGTAACCATAAAAACTTAGAAAATTTTCTAAGTTAAAAATAAAGTGACAAGGGTACCAACTTTGAAGGATCATAACTCCTAAAACACAAAGCCATTTTTTCTCATCCAAAGATGGATTTTTAGCCCTCATTACCCTTTACAAAAACTTCAACTAGACCTAAGTCCAATTCATTAATGATTTTGAGTTATGGAGTGATCAAAATGGCTGAAAAGTGAAAATGTCACTTTTTCCAACACTTAGTGAAATTTTCACTAAGTCAGAATCTGCCTTCACTTTTTGCCAAATGTAGAGGGATTTTTATATGTTCAAACAGTTGTTGTATCATGTAAGGGCTTTCCAAAATGGCCAAGAACATTGCCAAATTCCATTTGGGCTATGAGATATGACATTGGCAAGTTGCCTTGCTGAAATCTGTCAAAGGCAAGGCAGAATTTGCAACTTTGCTCGATTTGCCAAAATCAGCCAAATTCAAATGCTCCTATCCACTTGGAGACATCTGAGAATTGAATCTAAAGGGGGACAATCACTGAGCCAAGCCTCCAAAGTCCATGGAACAAGAAATAACATGTTGAACCTAGAATGGCCAAAATAGGGACAAGACTCCAAATTTGGATTGAATCATTCAATGGAAGCATCAAGGTGGCATGGACTGAGCCATTCTCATCTGAAATCAGTCAAGACTTATCCAAGACCAAGGGAACCACAGCTCTGTGCCCTAACCTCTAGTCAATGGCTAGAGGAGACTTGGATTTCCATTGGACAACATTGGCCAAACCTACTTACCAGTTGCCATTCACTATTCCTTGCAAAACAAACTTGCTCTACTATAAATAGAGCTCAATTGTGATCAGTTTGAGTACACCAAATCCATCTAACAGATGCTTTCCTCAAAATCTCTTTCTCATGGCAAAAATGCCTTTCTTAGCAAGGTAGCTATCGGGTTTTGAGTTTGAGAGCTTTTCCAATCAAACCAATCACTCACACACCTCACATACATCATATAGAAGTGATCCAAACACTCACATAACATTTGGAACACTGATTTCACAAAATCACCAGCCAATTGCTCAAGTTCTTGACAGTTTTGCAGTTGAGGTGCCATCTTCAACTCCAAACCATTTCAATCCATTCCAAGCACTCAGACACATCACTTGGTACCTAGGGAAGATATCCACATCAGTGGAACCTAGCTGTAACACCTCCAACACAAATCACGATCACCAGCTGCAAGTGGTAAGCATGAGCTCTTCTAACTCTATGATCCATGCAATTTTTGCTGCACAATAATTTGGCCATATGTTCATAATCATGCATGGAATGTTTTCCCTCAATTAATTGCATTGTTTGAGTCGTGTATCAAAAATCCTAGCCTTCATGCAGAAATTAGGGTTCTTGAGGATTTTCCATGATTTCTTGTTATATGTTTAATTTAAATGAAATTAATGGACATAGACATGATCGTGAGGTTGAGACGAGCATAATGATATGTGGATTGCATGTTATAATCAAGTATTCAGGGAGATTGGATAGAAAATGCAAATCAGCCAAACCCAGAACACGCGCGTGTTCTTCAGCTGTTCTTGGCGCCATTTCTTTCAAATTCAAATATTTGAATTTTGTGATTTTTATTTAATTGATTCAAAAATTAATTTCTCTCTGAGTTTTAATGATTTTGAGTTTATTCTTTTTTTAATAATTCACAAAAATGTTAAAATATTTTATTTTATCAAAAAATTCCAAAAATATTATTTATTTCATATAATTGATATTTTTGCAAAGAATTAATATTTTAATTGTTTTTGACATTTTAAATATTTTTTCTACATTGATTTTGCAACTTTTAATGCTTTCTAATTATTTTGTAGGTCAATACTTAATTTTTGAAGCATTAATCCAAAATCACAATTTGTTTTTTATATGTTAAACAATTTTGATCATTTTTAATTGAATTTTTATTCAATTAAATACAATTTTGAAAACAAATTAGGGTTTTTGGATTAATTCAACCCTCATAAATCATTTTCAAATCACTTTGGGCCTCTTGAGAGAGTGTAAGATCCAAACCACTTGTACAGAAATATTTTGGGCCTCATTCGTTGTATAAGTCCCTCTGTACATTTTCAAATAAACGGCACGATCATCGCCTTTTGAAAAATAACCTTGGGCCTCTCCTTGAGTTATAAGACCCATTCAAAAACACTTTGGGCCTCTAATAGAGTGTAAGACCCAATCCCCTTTTAACCAAAACATTTTGGGCCTCACTTATTGTATAAGTCCCTCCGCGTTAAAAGGAAACCTCTGCGCGATCGCCATTGTAAACAAAAAGTCAACTGGGCCTACCCTCGTGTTATAAGCCCCACTCTTTTTCTTTAAACTTTTTGGGCCTCTTGAGAGAGTGTAAGACCCATCCCTTTGTACAGAAAACCTTTTTTGGCCTCAGTCACTTGTATAAGTCCCTCTGTACAAATTCAAACAGTGCGCTCACTGATAAAACCCTGGGCCTCTCCTTGAGCTGTAAGCCCCAAATCTTTCTTTTTAAAAGCACTTTCTCCTTTGATTTTGAATATACTATTGTTTTCAATCTTTCTTTGTTGAACAACTAACCAAACAGCATGGAAGCTCTACAACCGAGTAAGTGGTTATTGCTTTCATTTACCGCTTTCATATACATATAACTGTATTGTGGGGCTGTTTCACTGTAAGTCTTCTTTCATAAACTCATATCGACAATGTAATAATAGTATAGATATTTAGAGTTTCCCCGGCAACTACGTCTAGCACTAGGTAAAGCCGTTGATCACTCTTAGAAATAGTCTAAACTAGATCCCCATAGGATTACCAGACACAGTCTTCCCTCCTCTTGGGGTTAAACAATATGGAGATATGAAAGGCAGCATTCCCTGTGAACCCTTTCATAGACTGTCACTCGTAGAAGTTGTCAAGAAACTCTATTCCCCAGAGATGATCTCTTCTTCGTGAATTGTATCTCTTGAGTTTCTTCCAAATTCTTGAACTTTCCTGACTTTGATCTATTCTCGGTGAATAGCATTGCCTTGAATTTCTCGGGGTTTGGGGACCCACAGGCTTCTCAAAAGCAGTTGTCAAGAAACTCTATTCCCCAGAGATGATCTCTTCTCCGTGAATTGCATCTCTTGAGTTTCTTCCAAATTCTCGAACTTTCCTGACTTTGATCTATTCTCTGTGAATAGCATTGCCTTGAATTTCTCGGGGTTTGGGGACCCATCGGCTTCTTAAAAGCATCGGCCTCCTCTTGGGCATCGTACAAGGACCCATAGGCTTCCTAAAAGCAACCCTCCTCCTCTTAGGCTTAGTACAAGGACCCTACGACTTCTTAGAAGTATTCACAACCTCCTCTTAGGCTTCGTATAATGATCTCTTCCTCCAGGAATGATAGCCTTCTCTTGGGCTTAGTACAAGGACCCGTCGGCTTCTTAAAAGTTTCCAGCCTCCTCTTGGGCTTCATACAAATTGTCCCGACGACCTCCTAGAGGTATAGGAACATAACTTAGTCATCTGCATAGAACAGTCTTTTCAAAGAGTCTACTACTGTTCTCAAAGCATAGTACAAAAGATGAAACTCTAGACTTGGACAGTCTAACTTCCTTGAGTCTCAAAGGCATTCTCAAGTGACCCCTTCGTTAAATAGGAAGAAAACCCGTAGACTCGGACAGTCTCAATACCCTTCGGATTTCCCAATTCCTTAAAGAACATGAATAACCCGGATCCTCGAATCAAAATCCTTGAGTACATTGTTGCTCATATAAGAACTGATTTTCTCTTTAAAATCAGTATACTGGACCTATCGCTTAACTGAAACAGTTACCATAGCCTCCTCTTAGGCTTTGTATAATGATCCTTCTTCAATGAAGTTAGCCTCCTCTTGGGCTTTGTACAATGATTCTCCCCAGCGGAGTCAAACAACGTTTAGCCTCTCTCTCGGGCTTTGTACGAGACACATAAGAGACTCCCTCATTGAGTCAATCACCCCTTTCGCCTCCATCTCAGGCTTTATACGAGATACAAAAAGGTTCTTATTGAGCCAAACAAACAATAGCCTCCATCTCGGGCTTTATACGAGATACCAAAAGATTCCATCGTTGAGTCAAAACCTTTTAGCCTCTGTCTCGGGCTTTGTACGAGACACATAATAGCCTCCTCTTAGGCTTTGTATAAGAAAACCACTGGTTAATCCAATTAACCTTTTAGCATCAAAGATGTGCCTCATTCACAGTACACAAACATCAACAACTCCTTCCTCTTCATCTAATCGCTGTAAGCGGCAAGCCTCTGGATCATCTACATCCATGCCACTATCCTTCTTTTAGCATGAAAAATTCCTAAGGAAAGATAACATTGCTCTACACTGAGTTAAAGTCTTCTCCTTCAGGTTAAAACCCCCTATAAAGGAAATTATGGCATTTCCGGATTCACAAATCCTGGTTAAAGTAATTCTCCTTTATAAAACAGTTGTGACATACAACCCCCTCTTTAGAGATGACAAATTCTCTCTAAAGTTGGGACCTTCAGCTTCACATCTTGGGCTTTGAACAAGATACAAACCACCCTTTCGTTTCACGTCTTGGGCTTTGAACAAGACACCAAAAACCAATTTCCTCCCATAGAATAGGAGGAACTACGAACGCTCTGATTTCCCTGTTTCGGTAAACGGGAATACGTAGGCATAAGATCGAAAGAAAAGATCTTAGCGAGCACAATCAACAAAAAAACCAAATCCCATACTCTCACATCAAAAAGCATTAGTCCTAACATCCTAATCCTTGTTCCCGGCCAGAAACCTTCTGCCTAGATAAAAAGAAAGAAACCGTATTGGCGAAAATACAAATAACCAGTACAAAGACCCCACCACATTGATCGCATCCGTAACCTAACAGACCGCTGTTTAAACTCAGTATGCAAAGCAGGGTTAATTGGAGACATCTATTTCCCTTCCTTCATCAGTTTTAATAGGATAAAAAATGAATCGACCTGTAGTTTAAGCTCAACCGCAGAGAGCGACCAGCGCTTAAGAACCGCGTCCAAAATCACTCGCTACAGAAAAATGACACCCACCGTGGGGCACATCAAAGTTAGATCTAGGCACAGACTACCTTTTCACCTCTTGTATGGAAACCACAGATTGGGGCTTCCGCCGGGGAACCCATTTTCTGTCAGGAACTTAGGATTCATAGCTTTAAAGGTTTAGGATGTTTAGGACAAATATATATACTGCTTTTCCTAATTGCTATACATGTTTATTTTTCTGCTAATGGGAATGCGGGTGATGTCGTATGTGGAAAGATTGAGTATACACTTAAGATAAGTGATGGCGACGAGGTCGACCATCAACCTCAGTGGAGGCTGACCAACGCAACCCATTCTCTCACCTAGACAATGGGCCAGTTGTTAAATCTGAGAAGCTGAGGAGCCAAACCCTTTCGTAGTGCGGAAACTATCGGGAATAGTTGTTACGCGATACTACCCTCATTTGAGGCTGGTGATCTATTCTCGGTGAATGGCACTTACTCTAAGATTGCTCTACAACTCGCTGACGATCCGCTTGTTGTTTTGCTTTCCTGGGAGGAGCTGATGATAATGAGTACAGGTACAAAAATCACCCTAGTATAAACCTTTGGGGATGGGTAGAGCCTTGACTTCATGATAACGACCCTTTGACCCCATGTTTTTTCTATGTTTTTGTGTGCTGCATTCATGCATTCATCTAAAAAACATTAAAACATTCATAAAATCTTCTCTTCTAGTCTCTCTATTTTTTCAAAATAAACTAAGACTGTGATTGCAAATATCAGAGAAAAGGATTGCACTAATGGATTTTGGTAGAAGGAGAACTCACCAGTATACCTTCAAGGTTCCAAAACTAGAGGATTTGAGAAGGTTAGCGAGGATGATCACTAACCCTGAGGCTTTCAGAGCCAAGCACAGAGGTTTACTACCACTGTTAAGAGTCCATGTGATTGAGGAAATCATGGATGCGCTCATTCAGTTTTATGATCCGGTTTATCACTGTTTCACATTCCTGGATTACCAGCTCGCACCAACACTGGAGGAGTATTCTCATCTGATTGATTTACACATTACAGATCGAGCTCCATTTTCTGGACTGGAAGAAATTCCAAAGAATCAAACCATTGCAAGAGCAATTCATTTGGACGAGTCTGAGGTCAGGACTCACCTAACCACTAAGGGTGGCATCCAAGGTTTGCCAGCCTAGTTCTTGACAAAGAAGGCCATGTACTTTGCCAGTATAGGAAACGTGACTGCTTTCGAAAGCATCTTTGTCTTGCTCACCTACGGGTTATGTTTGTTTCCTAACATCAATAACTTCGTCGATATTAACTCCATTAAGGTTTTTCTCATTGGAAACCCTGTGCCGACTTTGCTCGCGGATACGTATCATTCTGTACACTTGGGGAATTGGTACAGCGGAGGGGAGATCACATGCTGTGTACCTTTGCTTTACAAATGGTTTATCTCTCACTTGCCCAAGTCTGCTGCTTTTTGGGATTGTAAGAGTGCCTTACGTTGGTCGCAGAAGATCATGTCTCTTACCAACTCTGATATAGATTGGTGCAATAGGATTTATGAGGGAATCAGAATCATTGACTGTTGTGGAAATTTCCCCAACGTACCCCTCATAGGAACTAAAGGAGGAATCAACTACCATCCGGTATTGATTCGCCGTCAATTTGGATACCCGATGAGACACATCCCACTGGGTGTTCATCTGGAAGGTCTTTTCTTCAAGGAAGGAGAAAGTGACAGAGCACTAAAGATGGAAATAGTACATGCTTGGAAGCATGTTCATAAGAAAGGACGAGAGTCTCTGGGAAAACCGGACTGTGTCTCGGTGGAGCCTTATCTCCATTGGGTACAAACTAGAGCTCTCAAGCTAAAAATGCCCTATCCTCGTTACGGAATTCTTCCGCCAAAGGAATCTGTCATGTACTTCATGACGGAAACTGAAAAGCTTCAGGTTGCTCTCAACAAAGTTCAAAAGGAGAGAAGGTCTTGGAAGAACAAGTACCGCACTCTCGACGTAGAGTGCATCAAAATACAGCAATTACCGAAAGAGAAAGACGCTCTGATTGAGATTTTGGAGCAACATGCTGTGGATAATCAGGATGACCAAAGGAATTTGCTCGCTTCTTTCACTTGGCAAAGGAATGACAACCCAACAACGGCCCAAGAGCCCCGGTCAAAGAAAAGGAAGATACTAGAATCAGTACCTGATTTCTCTTCAGAGAGGACTCGGGACCCATTAGCTTAGGTTTCTGTTCCTGCACCTTGTAATCTACTGTATTTCCATTTCTGTAATCCTTTGAATTCAATAAAAAGGGGTTTCCCCACCGTTTGATATTTGCAATCTAATTGTCGAAGTTTATTTTGATTAAACCATAAACAATTAATATAATCATTGCATTCACCATTCTCACATCGCGTATTCTTCTTACCTACGAATCTCACGTTTGTGTCTCGGTTCTAGAGTCAAACTGTCTCATTCGTACAATACTCGGGCCAATCGTTAGAAAAAGATGCATGATCTTGAAGAAGAAAACAGAGAGTTGAAAGAAGAGATCGACGCTCTAAGAGAGGATATGAGAAAGCTTCGTAACGACATGCAAGCCATGGCAGAAGCTCAGCTACAAAGAACTGTGATCTCAGAGATCACCCCAACGCCCATAGTGGAGAAGTATGATCCTAGGTATCAGATGCCGAAAGATCATCCTTGGGGCATGCCTATTAACTATATCCCGGAAGGATATGTTCCGCCGATCACTGAAGATCAGGGAATCACAACAGAAGCCGTTGGGCCTGAAGGTTACAAACTTCGGGAAAGCGAAGATGCCAGGGGCATACTGAAGACTCCTGAAGGTTACAAACTTCGAGAGACGCCAAGACTCACTGCCGTAGTCACGGTACCACCCCCTGTGGTGCACACTGTCCCAGAAGGACACATTCCACAGACACCTTCTGGTAAGAAGGAAACTATGTTTGACAGAATGGAGGAATTTCAGGAATAGTTCTTGGAAATGCAGAAGGAACTGCAAGCCATTCGCGGTCAGGATCTATTTGGAAAGGACGCCGCAGACCTCTGTTTGGTCCCAAATGTGAAAGTCCCGCACAAATTTCAAGTGCCCGACTTTGAAAAGTACAAGGGTAACTCTTGCCCTCAAAGCCATCTGGTGATGTACGCTCGGCAAATGTCAGCTCAGACGGAGAATCAGGACCTACTGATTCACTACTTTCAGGATAGTTTAACCGGTGCTGCGTTAAAATGGTACATGGGTTTAAACCGTACTACGATCAGCACATTCAGAGATCTTGGTACCGGCTTCGTCTAACAATACAAATACAATTGGGACATGGCACCCGACAGAGATCAACTCAGATCGATGTCGCAAAAGGACAAGGAAACCTTTAAGGAGTATGCTCAAAGGTGGCGTGACATTTCCGCTAAAATTTGTCCACCTTTGGAGGAAAAAGAGATGACAAAGATCTTCTTAAAGACCTTAAGCTCATTTTACTATGACCGAATGGTTGCCAGTGCGCCCAGTGATTTCACCAAAATGGTTGGCATGGGCGTACGTCTTGAGGAAGCCGTCCGAGAAGGACGTTTGGTAAAAGACACTGGATCGACGAGCGGTACTAAAAAATACGGTAGTGCTCTCCCTAAGAAAAAAGAGTAGGATATTGGGAATATCTCTCTCGGAAAGCAAAGGCATCGGTATCAGTCGGTAGCAGCTGTAACTCCTGCTATCAGCCCTGCGCCTATTCCTACGTATCACCCTCAGGTTGCGCAGAGCCAACTTGACCAGCAAAGGACACAACAGCCTCTTCAGCAGGTTCGTCCTCCATATAACAACAACCGTACAACACGGCCACCAGGATTTGATCCTATACCCATGACGTATGCAGAACTGTTTCCATTACTACTGGCTAAGGGGCACATTCAGACTAAACCTCCTCTTACAGTACCAGAAAATCCGCCTTTTTGGTTTAAGGTGGATCAAACATGCCCTTATCATCAAGGAGGTTCAGGGCATAACATAGAAACTTGTCTCAATTTCAAGTCCGACGTGCAAAAACTTGTTAGGAGCGGGGTCTTATCCTTCAAGGATACAAATCCTAATGTTCTCACGAATCCGCTGCCTCAACACGAGAAGGCTGCAGTCAATTTGATAGAATGAGAGACTAACAATGTCTATCAAATTCACGATGTACTCTTGTTAAAAACCAATCTGGTAAAGATGCATTGTAGACAGAGTGGATATGGCCATGTGCCACCTCATAACTATCATCAGTGTGATATCTGCTCTAAAGACAATCAAGGATGTTCTGTAGTGCAAGCAGCTCTGCAGGAACAGATGGATCTCGGATGGATCCAAGAGCACCGAGTTCGTGGAGTTAACATGGTCTACACGAATTCTAACGTCATTCAGAACCGCGACATCCGTGCAATGAATGTCAACTTGGTGGCGATGCACTCAAGGCAAAGCCAACATCATAATCTGCCGCGGCACGATTACAGTTCCTGTCTGACTTGCTCGGTAAACAAACAGGGATGCTCTTTCATACAGGAGGCCCTCCAGCGTCAGATGGATCTTGGATGGATCCAAGACTACCATGATAGGAATTCCTATCAAATCAACATGGTTCAGATCTTCGATATTCGCGTGATGAATACCAACCTGGTAGAGTTACATGCTGAGCAGGTCTGACTCGGATTCTTAATATCACATGACTATCAAAGCTGTGAAGCGGGTTGTGAAAACGATCGAGGTTGTACCCTTGTCCAGGAGGCACTTCAGCACTTGTTAAATCATTGGTGGATGCCAATTTATATGGATGAAGATACTCAGCAGATTAATATTAGTAACAGGAGTCCTACTCAGCGTCAAAGTCAGGATGTCCGATCAGTGGAAGCTAACCTAGTGAGGTTACATTGTATTCAAAGTAGGCGTGGCCAGGTGCCACCACACAACTATGACAGTTGTAGCGTCTGTTCGGAAAGCAACCAAGGGTGTTACCTTGTGAGAGCAGCTTTTCAGGGTCAAGCGGATCGTGGAGAAATTCGTCCATATCCGGGTTCTGGACCCATCAACTGGACGCCGAACTACCTTGCCGATCAATTCGAGGATGTTGTCCCAATCTCTGGTCATCACAGGACCAGGGATGTTTTTTCCATCATCCCTCTACTTGACGAGTCTAAGGTTCCCAACCGGGAACGAATTGAGATTGCTTACGATGGTCAGAAAAATCAGAAGGCTGCTGTAGTCATCTATCTACCAGGACCGCTACCATATGAATAAGCTAAGGCGATCCCTTACAAATACGGTGCAACAATAATTGAAAATGGAAAGGAAATTCCATTACCCTCCGTCGTGAATATTGCAGACATCAGTCGTGTAACACGGAGTGGTCGAATCTTCAACCGAGGAGTTGGAGAACTTAACAAAGAAAAGGAACTTCAGACAGAAGCTCCTGATCCACCAGTCGGTCAATCCAGTAATCCCGACCTTTCAAAAAACAATGATGAGATGCTGAAGCTCATCCAAAGGAGTGAATATAACATTGTTGATCAGCTGTTACAAACTCCTTCCAAGATCTCGGTATTATCACTGTTACTCAGTTCAGAAGCGCACAGGGAGGCTCTACAGAAAGTCTTGGAGCAGGCCTTTGTGGAACAGGATGTAACAATCAGACAGTTCGATAGCATTGTCTCTAACATCACTTCCTGCAATAATTTGGGATTTAGTGATGAGGAATTACCCGAAGAGGGTCGCCGTCATAACATGGCACTCAATGTCACAGTTAACTACCAGGACGATGCTTTAGCCAGCATACTAGTAGACACAGGGTCAGCCCTGAATGTTATGCCGAAGTCCACTTTGATCCAATTATCATTCAAGGGCCCTCCGATGAGAATTAGCGAGGTCGTCGTCAAAGCGTTCGACGGATCCAGAAAAACGGTTATCGGCGAAGTTGATCTTCCCATAACTATTGGTCCTCACACTTTCCCAGTCACTTTCCAGGTCATGGATATCCGGGCAACATACAGTTGTTTATTAGGAAGACCTTGGATACATCAGGCTGGAGCGGTCACTTCGACCCTCCACCAAAAGCTAAAGTTCGTCAAGAATGATCAACTTGTCACGGTTTGTGGGGAACAAGCCTTGCTTGTAAGCAACTTGTCATCATCTACTGGTATAAAACCCGAGGAGGTTATTGGAACTCAGTTCCAAGCATTGTCGGTGAGCAAGGACAATCAATCCCAAGGAGGAACCTCGATTTCCTCATACAAAGATGCTATCAAAGCGGTCGAGAGTACCGACACAAAAGGATGGGGACAGCTTATCATTCCCACTGACAATAAAACAAAGAAGGGTCTTGGTTTTTCTGCAACCTGTACCCAAACAGCTGCCAACGATGAAAGTCTTCATCCCCTTCGAAACTTCTTCCACAGTGGAGGTTTCCTTCACTCAGTGTCTCAAGCGGTTCATGCTATCAATGAGGAAGATCCCTCTGACACGGATGAAGAATGGAAGTCCTATTTGAATGAGGACGGTTATATGTCTCAGGAAGAGGTGCCTATACCATTTTGCTATCCCGCACAGAGTCCGAGGTTTATACCAAGGTCAGATGTCGAAATGATATACGGAGATTATGATCCGGAAGGATGCCGTGCTCCGCCAAATTCATTAGAGGAGGACACTCTGATGAAAGACAACTTTGACTACAATTACTATGGCCCAATGGATGGTCTGCCGATGTGGCAGCCTTACCCAGGAAACTTGGGGCAAGAGGGTCAGCCGAACAATGAAAATCAGCTGACCGTCATTGAACAGAATACTTGTGTCCCCACCATGTCATGGGAGCAACACTCAAGTCATTCAGAAACTACTCAACATGAAGATGAATTCGCAACATTTGCAGGACTTGAATTCATCAACTATGCTTTTCCCGAGGTCAACGTCATCGAGAGAGATGACTCCTCCAGTTCGAAAGAAGTGTGGGACACCTTGGGACAACCGAGTGGAAAATAGGACTATATGGTCAAGTACACCGCTCCTGGAAGCTCTCGTATCAGGCTCGAAGACATCCAGCCAACTGGATGGGGAGATACAGCTGAGAGCACAAATGCTATGCAAAATGCAACAGAGGAATTCTCCTACGACAACTCTACCTGGGAGACAGATTCCAATGATCCTGCTCCACCAGAAATCAGCGTCATTTCTGAAGACAAATCAAGGAAGGTGCCAGACTTTGTGATTCACCGAGGATTTCGCCGCCAATGGGTTGTCGTCGAGGTTCCGAAGGTCGTTCATCAGTCAAAGTAATTGCCATCTTTAACCTTTCACCCTGCCCAGGTGAAACAGATGTTTTGATAGGGCTCGCTTTCTGTAAATTTCCCTCTTCACTTTGCCCGAAGCGACAGAGTTTTGTTTTATAGGGCTGTAGTTTCAAGGATCGACTTGTTCATTAATAAAATAACGTTGTTCTGTAATTTCCGCATTAATTGCTGTTTTCTTTTTTTGCTTTTTCAGAAAATGGTAATCCTAAAAAACAATTCAAATAAAAACAAGCAGTAAAATAAATACACTGCACACACTTGCATTTTCTCTATCTCTTCTAAACACGAATCATCACGTCATGCAGATTGCTTGTTTTAAACCCAGTTGAAACATACGATCCGATGCCTTCTCCCAACTTTGAGTTCCCGGTATTTGAGGCTGATGAAGAAAATGACAACGAAATTCCAGAAGAGATCTCCCGACTACTCAGACAAGAGGAAAGGTCTATTGAACCTTACAAAGAACCGTTGGAAATGGTAAACTTGGGTTCAGAGCAAGAGAGAAAAGAAACCAGGATTGGGGCACTGCTCAGTCCAGCTGCCAGAGAGGGTTTGATAAAGCTTCTCAAAGAATTTCCCGATGTATTCGCTTGGTCCTATCAGGATATGCCAGGGTTAGATACCATCATTGTGGAACATCACTTACCGTTGAGATCGGAATGTCCACCAATAAAGCAAAGGTTGAGACGGACTCACCCGGACATGGCCAACAAAATCAAAGAGGAGGTGCAGAAACAGATTGACGCGGGTTTCCTTGCTACGTTTGAATATCCTCAATGGTTAGCCAACATCGTACCTGTTCTGAAAAAGGACGGAAAGGTCAGAATGTGTGTCGACTACCGAGATCTGAACAAGGCAAGTCCAAAGGACGACTTTCCTTTACCACACATTGACATGCTGGTAGACAGCAGAGCAAAGTTCAAAATTTTCTCCTTCATGGATGGATTCTCGGGCTATAACCAGATCAAAATGGCGCCGAAAGACATGGAGAAAACTCCGTTCATTACCCCATGGGGTACCTTTTGTTACAAGGTAATGTCGTTTGGTTTGAAGAACGCCGGGGCAACCTATCAAAGGGCCATGACTACTCTGTTTCATGACATGATACATAAGGAAATCGAGGTATATGTCGATGATATGATTGCAAAATCAAAAACAGAGAGTGAGCACGTTGAACATCTGTCAAAATTGTTCGAACGTTTAAGAAAATTCAAGCTCCGCTTGAATCCCAACAAGTGCACCTTCGGTTTCCGTTCAGGGAAACTACTAGGGTTCATCGTCAGCCAGAAAGGAATTGAGGTTGATCCTGGCAAGGTCAAGGCCATTCAAGAAATACTTCGCCTAAACTAAAAAAAACCGTCTCGGTGGATTGAAAACCTGAAAGGACGGTCCAGGCAAAAGTTAGAGACAAAATAAATAAAAAAAAATCATCCTGATGGATTGGAAACATCATAGTACAATCCAGGCAAAAATTAGGGATAATGGCAAGTAACTATGTTCAACAGAGGCAAGTCCCTCAACAGCAGCAGTTACATCATCCATCAGAGGAAAACGCCAGTCAAGGTCATCTTCGACAGAAGCTCAGGATGCCCCCGAATTCAAAGTTGGTAGAAGGATAGTGGTCGTTATGTTTTAACGTAGTCCTTTTCCCTGTAAATTACCATTTTCAAACTTTGTATATACTCTTTGGAATCACGTGTTTGGCTGATCTCCATCCTATCAATAAAATTTGAGCCCTTGTGCTTTTTTTTGCAGTTCTTATTTGTTTTAGCTTTACAGAACGACGTTGTTAACATGACTAACGACTCTTGAAATAAAACAAAAATGAATTTACTTGGTAAAAATTTTGCTGCTTTTAAAATAAAGATGGCAATTTCTTTTGACTATTGAACATCAAAAGAACATCAATCGCTTCTCCAGAAGTAAGCAAACTTCAAAGTGCAGAATCAAAGTGCTCCTTCTACCCAGTACGCCTGAATGAAGGGATCAACTGTGTCAGAGACCTTGTTTCATCTGACACCCCTCGGTCGAGTTCTTATCTCCTAAGCCCGATCAACGGTATTCCCCGCAGGGACTATCTCTCCTAAGCAAGGTGGAATTGCTATCTTGAACCAGCGATATCTCTACACGCCCCGCGATGGCCGAGTATCCAGTCATGTTCATCTTTTAGTTTATGTGTCGCGTCAGTTTTGTCAGCATAGACATACATGCATTATTGATTTTCATTCACATTTCATATTGCATCACTATCACTCTAGTCGGCCTTGTCCCCTAGTGATAAAAGTCCTCTCAATCGAGTTGTCAGCCCTTTCCTCGTCATGAAGTGTTACGTCTGAACAATCTCTCTCCTCCAGTTTTATTTCTGGATTGAAGTTGGGTCCTTGACCACTTTGATAACTTGAACCTCTGAAAGACCAGAGAGCCCTCAGTTAACATCACTCTTCGCCATTGAAGATGATATCCTTGCTTTCCCGGATTAAAGAAAAATCCCCCAGAGAAAGCCTCCTAAGCAGAGACTTGGCAGTACAGCTCCCATTCTCCGAAAAGATCGCTGATGAAAAGGTCATCGGCACCTCAAAATTGGACCCCATCACATGGAATTTCTCCGGGAAGATCCCGAGAAAAGTATGATGTAAGATCCCAAGTCAAAACAGTCTCTCAAGAGACTCGCTTTACCCCAGTAGAATCGACAAATGGCGTCTCCAAACAGAGAAGTTTGTACACCTCTACAACTCAAACGACTGGGTTCCCCCAGCAAGTCTGACATCGAAACTTTTTTCACTCAAATGGCATCTCCCCAGGAAAATTCAGCGAGAAGTTTGGAGGAAAGCCGCTACGAATAGCGTTCCTTGTCAAGAAAGTTTATTGACAAAAGAAACTAAGACCAGTTCCTTGGTAGGAAACCAGGATCGAGGGGAAGTTTATATCAGAAACTGAGACCAGTTCCTTGGTAGGAAACCAGGATCGAGGGGAAGTTTATATCAGAAACTGAGACCAGTTCCTTGGTAGGTAACCAGGATCGAGGGGAAGTTTATTTCAGCAACTGAGACCAGTTCCTTGGTAGGAAACCAGGATCGAGGGGAAGTTTGTTTCCGCAACGAAGACCAGTTCCTTGGCTGAAGACCAGGATCGAGGGGAAGTTTACCTTTTCTAAGCATCATTGCTTAGCAAAAGAAGATGAATGCGCAAGCTACCATTCATAACCACCATCAAAATTTCGGGTATTCCGATATTTAATCCTCTTGCACCCCGAATGCCCGAATACCTTCGTCATTCACACCTTCGGGTCCAAGAAGATTAAATAGGGGCATCTGTCATACCCCAAATTTTGACCACTAAGATTTCCCATCATTGTGCAAATCATCATCACAATGTGGATGAACCATCATGCCTCATCAAATGCCTCAAGGGTTGTTGAGCATTCACAACAATCAAAATTAGGGTTTTAAGCCCTCTCAGAGCCTTAGACAAAGGATCGGTCAAGGAATGACTTGATCTTCAACTTGTCTAACCTCTCAAACATCCACAATGGATCAAAAGGACTCCCACTTCAAGGATTAAGCACAAGGTTGCTCCCTTCTAGGTGGATCAAGTCTCAAGATCGCCAGTATCACCAAATTAGGGTTTTGGTCGACCAGGGCCTCCAGATGAAAAACTTCATCTGGACACAAGCCAAAGATCCAAAACACAACCTAATGTACTCCATGGAACCTCATGGACCCATTCATCCAGTCAATTTTGCCTCAGGGGATGCATACATAAAAAATGAGGAATTAGGGTTTCTTGACCTAATTCACCCCTAAGTTGACTTTTAGGGCAAATCAAGAGCCAAGACCTCAAGACATGATTTGAGGGTCTCAAACACACCATATTGATCCATTTGCAACAATGGATTAATCCAAGAAGCTTGAGCAACAAGTCTCAATTTCATATGCACCACAATTAGGGTTTTAAGGAAAAAGTCAACTGTAACTTTGACTTTTGACCAGGACATGCTCCCAAGCTCTAGGACATGCCCCAATATACCCTATGACACCCATGGAACATGTCCATCAAGTTTGATTTAGGTCAAGGACATGATTTCCTGAAGAATTGCACAGTTTGGAATTCATCTGATAAAAAGTCAACTGTGCACAAAAGTCAACTTTGACTTTTTGAGATTTTCCACCAAAATGGATTTTTAACCCTAAAATGATGTTAATGTATGATTTGAATCATGATTCATCAAGAAAAATCAAGAAAAGTGGGATAACTTGTAAAAGGGGTAACCATAAAAACTTAGAAAATTTTCTAAGTTAAAAATAAAGTGACAAGGGTACCAACTTTGAAGGATCATAACTCCTAAACCACAAAGCCATTTTTTCTCATCCAAAGATGGATTTGTAGCCCTCATTACCCTCTACAAAAACGTCAACTAGACCTAAGTCCAATTCATTAAGGATTTTGAGTTATGGAGTGATCAAAATGGCTGAAAAGTGAAAATGTCACTTTTTCCAACACTTAGTGAAATTTTCACTAAGTCAGAATCTGCCTTCACTTTTTGCCAAATGTAGAGGGATTTTTCACTTGGATTCAAAAGAGATCAAAACCAGATATGTTCAAACAGTTGTTGTATCATGTAAGGGCTTTCCAAAATGGCCAAGAACATTGCCAAATTCCATTTGAGCTATGAGATATGACATTGGCAAGTTGCCTTGCTGAAATCTGTCAAAGGCAAGGCAGAATTTGCAACTTTGCTCGATTTGCCAAAATCAGCCAAATTCAAATGCTCCTATCCACTTGGAGACATCTGAGAATTGAATCTAAAGGGGACAATCACTGAGCCAAGCCTCCAAAGTCCATGGAACAAGAAATAACATGTTGAACCTAGAATGGCCAAAATAGGGACAAGACTCCAAATTTGGATTGAAGCATTCAATGGAAGCATCAAGGTGGCATGGACTGAGCCATTCTCATCTGAAATCAGTCAAGACTTATCCAAGACCAAGGGAACCACATCTCTGTGCCCTAACCTCTAGTCAATGACTAGAGGAGACTTGGATTTCCATTGGACAACATTGGCCAAACCTACTTACCAGTTGCCATTCACTATTCCTTGCAAAACAAACTTGCTCTACTATAAATATAGCACAATTGTGATCAGTTTGAGTACACCAAAGCCATCTAACAGATGCTTTCCTTAAAATCTCTTTCTCTTGGCAATAATGCCTTTCTTAGCAAGGTAGCTATCGGGTTTTGAGTTTGAGATCTTTTCCAATCAAACCAATCACTCACACACCTCACATACATCATATAGAAGTGATCCAAACACTCACATAACATCTGGAACACTGATTTCACAAAATCACCAGCCAATTGCTCAAGTTCTTGACAGTTTTGTAGTTGAGGTGCCATCTTCAACTCCAAACCATTTCAATCCATTCCAAGCTCTCAGACACATCACTTGGTACCTAGGGAAGCTATCCACATCAGTGGAACCTAGCTGTAACACCTCCAACACAAATCACGATCACCAGCTGCAAGTGGTAAGCATGAGCTCTTCTAACTCTATGATCCATGCAATTTTTGCTGCACAATAATTTGGCCATATGTTCATAATCATGCATGGAATGTTTTCCCTCAATTAATTGCATTGTTTGAGTCGTGTATCAAAAATCCTAGCCTTCATGCAGAAATTAGGGTTCTTGAGGATTTTCCATGATTTCTTGTTATATGTTTAATTTAAATGAAATTAATGGACATAGACATGATCGTGAGGTTGAGACGAGCATAATGATATGTGGATTGCATGTTATAATCAAGTATTCAGGGAGATAGGATAGAAAATGCAAATCAGCCAAACCCAGAACACGCGCGTGTTCTTCAGCTGTTCTTGGCGCCATTTCTTTCAAATTCAAATATTTGAATTTTGTGATTTTTATTTAATTGATTCAAAAATTAATTTCTCTCTGAGTTTTAATGATTTTGAGTTGATTCTTTTTTTAATAATTCAAAAAAATGTTAAAATATTTTATTTTATCAAAAAATTCCAAAAATATTATTTATTTCATATAATTGATATTTTTGCAAAGAATTAATATTTTAATTATTTTTGACATTTTAAATATTTTTTCTACATTGATTTTGCAACTTTTAATGCTTTCTAATTATTTTTTCTACATTAATCCAAAATCACAATTTGTTTTTCATATGTTAAACAATTTTGATCATTTTTAATTGAATTTTTATTCAATTAAATACATTTTTGAAAACAAATTAGGGTTTTTGGATTAATTCAACCCTCATAAATCATTTTCAAATCACTTTGGGCCTCTTGAGAGAGTGTAAGACCCAACCCACTTGTACAGAAATATTTTGGGCCTCATTCGTTGTATAAGTCCCTCTGTACATTTTCAAATAAACGGCACGATCATCGCCTTTTGAAAAATAACCTTGGGCCTCTCCTTGAGCTATAAGACCCATTCAAAAACACTTTGGGCCTCTAATAGAGTGTAAGACCCAATCCCCTTTTAACCAAAACATTTTGGGCCTCACTTATTGTATAAGTCCCTCCGCGTTAAAAGGAAACCTCGGCGCGATCGCCATTGTAAACAAAAAGTCAACTGGGCCTACCCTCGTGTTATAAGCCCCACTCTTTTTCTTTAAACTTTTTGGGCCTCTTGAGAGAGTGTAAGACCCATCCCTTTGTACAGAAAACCTTTTTTGGCCCCAGTCACTTGTATAAGTCCCTTTGTACAAATTCAAACAGTGCGCTCACTGATAAAACCCTGGGCCTCTCCTTGAGCTGTAAGCCCCAAATCTTTCTTTTTCAAAGTACTTTCTCCTTTGATTTTGAATATACTGTTGTTTTCAATCTTTCTTTGTTGAACAACTAACCAAACAGCATGGAAGCTCTACAACCGAGTAAGTGGTTATTGCTTTCATTTACCGCTTTCATATACATATAACTGTATTGTGGGGCTGTTTCACTGTAAGTCTTCTTTCATAAACTCATATCGACAGTGTAATAATAGTATAGATATTTAGAGTTTCCCCGACAACTACGTCTAGAACTAGGTAAAGCCGTTGATCACTCTTAGAAATAGTCTAAACTAGATCCCCATAGGATTACCAGACACAGTCTTCCCTCCTCTTGGGGTTAAACAATATGGAGATATGAAAGGCAGCATTCCCTGTGAACCCTTTCATAGACTGTCACTCGTAGAAGTTGTCAAGAAACTCTATTCCCCAGAGATGATCTCTTCTCCGTGAATTGCATCTCTTGAGTTTCTTCCAAATTCTCAAACTTTCCTGACTTTGATCTATTCTCGGTGAATAGCATTGCCTTGAATTTCTCGGGGTTTGGGGACCCACAGGCTTCTCAAAAGAAATTGTCAAGAAACTCTATTCCCCAGAGATGATCTCTTCTCCGTGAATTGCATCTCTTGAGTTTCTTCCAAATTCTCGAACTTTCCTGACTTTGACATTGCTTTTTGCCATTTGATGCTCTTCCGGATGTGTTTCTCTTTCTGATGTTCTTCCAGATCGAGTCTCTTAATCATCAAGGGGTCTCCTTGCTCTTTGAAACATCCTCAGACGGGATAGTCGGTACCGGAACTGCGGCAGAAGATGCCCCTTGTTGAACAGCAGGGGTTGCAGATGCAGGCGTTTCGTTGGGAGAAACAACAATTGGAAGTTGAACAGGATTTGTAGTGACCTTTGGAGCATATACTCATCCACTGCGAGTCATACCTCCACCGGCTGTAACATTCATGATCTCTGATTCGGCGAACCTTATCTCTTGACCTCCAGAAAACAGGGTAGACCCATACTTCCAAGGTACCTCCTTAGAATTCTGATATGGAAACGACTTCGGCGGACAAACCACGATGGGTTGCACCTTCTTCTGTTTAGGGGATTCCACAGGAACCTTCCTATAGACGATGGTGAACGGCTCGATAGCAGCAATTTCCTCGACAGGTTTAGATCTAGCAAATTGCACTTCGCCACGGTTCATCAGAATCTGGACACAACCCTTCAGCCTTCGACACTGGTTGGGATTATCGTCACAAATCTGACATTTACCATGCAAATCTTTCAACAGCCCATGTTCCTTCAATTTCTTGAAAACCACAGACATCGGAGTCTTTACTTCGTCAACATCCATGATCAATTCAACCCTTGAATTATCGTCAACCATGTTAACCGCAGTCCCACCGTGATTCGGCAACGGATTACTCTGAATGTTGGGTCCTTCCTCAGCAAAAGTCAGAACCTTCTTATCAATGAGTTCCTGAACCTTGGTTTTGAAAACAAAGCAATCCTGTGTTGCATGTCCTATGTATCCAGCATGATAAGCACATGACGCATTTGGGTTATGCTTCGGGCCAAATGGAGGAATCGCAGGCGTAATCTGTTTGGGGACAATTGCCCCTTGGTGAACCAAGTAAGGAAATAATTCAGTGTATGACACCGGAATTCTGTCGAAATTCGGGCGCTTACGGTTTCCTTGACTGTTGTTGTTCTGACGGTTCTGATTCTGCTCATTTTTGTTCTGTTGATTCTGTTGCTGATTCTGAGCATTCTGAATTGGTTGTTGCAGATGATACTGATATGGAGGTTGTTGATACTGTGCAACAGCAATGTACGAATATGGATAACATGGCATGGGAGCCATGGGAGCTTGATACTGAGGAGAAACTTGAGCTGTCACAGCGTTGGCTTCACCTTCTTTTTTCTTGGAATGACTGTTCTGAGATTTCCGAGTGGTCGGCTGCTGGGAAGCAGTTCCAGGAATCTTTCCAGTCTTCAAACCATTCTCAATCCGTTCACCAATCGTCACAACATCAGCAAAACTCGATGAAGAACTACCCACCATAGTAGGAACCTTGCAATGTACCCATAAAGATGTCAACCAACTCATTGTCAGAGAGAGTCGGTCGCACACAAGATGCCATCTCACACCATCTTTGTGCATACTCCTTGAATGTTTCAGCTGAGCGCTGGGATTGATTCTGTAATTGCAATCTAGTTGGCGCCAGATCAAGGTTATACTTGTATTGTCTCACGAACGCTTCAGACAAATCCCTCCAAGTGCGGATTTTGCTGCGCTCCAGGCCCATGTACTAATCCAATGAAGCACCAGACAAACTATCTTGAAAACAATGAACAAGCAATTCATCATTATCAATATGGGATGCCATCTTCCTTCAGTACATAGTTATGTGACTACGCAGGCAGCTTAAGCCTTTATACTTTGGCAAATCAGGTATCTTGAATTTCTGCGGTAGCACAACATTCGGCACCAAACACAAGTCTTTGGCTTCCATACCAAAAGCAGAGAACCCTTCGATAGCTCTGATACGGTCTTCCAATAACTTGTAGTCAACCGATCTATTCTGATTAGTGGGCCTGACTAGAATCTGAGGATTTGGCAGCTGAGAAGCGGCAGGAGCATTCACTTGCGGAGTTGCAAACTGAGAAGGATACACCAAACCTGGATTAACCATCTGACCAGTATTCTGACCCATTGGAACACCATACAGATAATTCGGAGGAGGTGCCCCATCGGCTGAGGAAGATTCCCCAGGGTAGAACATCCCAGGATGAACATTCGGAACTGCAGTTTGAGCAACTTGAGACGAAATCAGAACATGAATAAGAGGTCCTCTATATACATGCTCTTCATCATCAGGAGTTTCAGTGTCGACCAATCCGGCAGTTTGATGAGTTTGAACCTGAAGATTCCCAGGATCATCATTCACCACTGGAGGCGGGACTGGAGTAGGCATGACCCATGGAAAGGCGACAGCATTCCCATTAGTCATGGGCGCAACAAAAGGCTGATATGGCATGAAGGCACTACCATTATTTGCAATATGAGGAGTGTAATTCAGAGGCATGCCCCAAGGAAAACCAGCGGGCATCTGGTTCAAACTGGGTTGAACGGAAGGCTGATTCACAGGCTCAACTGGCACTTCAACTCTAGCAGGAGAAGGAACAACAACAGTAGGAGTAGCTGTAACAACAGGAGGAACAGTCACAGGAGTGACAACAGTTGCATTGGTAGTAGTTGCAACAATAGTGGTAGCAGCAGCGGCGTCCCTCTGGGCACGAAGGAGCTCCATAATGACATCCATGTTTGTCTGGAACTGATCCATCCGACCTTGGAATTGTTCCAAAGTTTCCTTGTACGCAGCGTTCTCAGCTTCGAAGTCAGCCATGATTCTGGATTTACTTGAGCGAGTAAAATACCGATGTCGAGTCGTCGTCTTGCTACAAGGAAGGCGGACAAGGATGAGCAACGGTTTCAGATGAAGGGACGTGCATATGTGTGCAGATGAATGTATGATATGCGTGCAAAAATAAAGTTTTAAATTCCAGGAATTCTTAAACTTTTCTTTGTTGACAATAATCATAAATCATACAAGTAAAGGCATACAAGATAGAGTGAGCCAGCATCTTCATTCATTCATTCAATAGAGGAAAGAAGTACAAGTCGAATACAAGTCAAACATCTGCCTTTTGGGCTACAATGAAATTCGCACGGATCCTATCAAATACCACCCTACACACAGATAAGAAATGAAAAACAGGCCAAGGAAGCTGGTGCGGAAATGCATCAGCATATGCATCCCTCAACAACCCTGGTAGATCCTCCAATGCATGCTCAGCAAATCTGGCTAGACGACCATGCCTCTCATTCCAATACTTCGCATCCTTCATAAGGTTGCACAACAAAGAATGATTAGGTCCCTGAAGTATGTCCTGAAGAAAGGCCTCTTTCTGATCCAGGAGGTTTGTAGATGACGACTTTGATGCTCCCAATGAGTGCTCTCTGTGTTGAGCTGACTAATCTGCTCTTGGCTTTGATGTGCTTGATCTTGCAGCTTCTGAATCTCACTGAAGACTTTGTCGAGCTTAGCTTGACATTGGGAAAAGTCCTTTGATAACTGATTAGCACGGTCTTGTTCACTTTTCCACTTTGCCTTGAACTCGGATAACTTCCCTCGAAGCTCTTCAAGTTGCTTGTTGTAGCTCAGCTCCTCTTTGTAGGCCTGATAATGAGCATCGGAGAGTTGTCTCTTCTTTGAAGCAAGTCCCTCATAGGTGCTCTTCAAAGCATCACCCACCTTCCTGCGCTTGTTCTGTTCAACCTCCACCTCTTTGAGCATGCGCTCGCGCTTCTGATGGAGCTCAATCTGTAGACTATCCTTCTCGAAAGTGACTCTATCAAGGTTGAGACGAAGATCAGCATTCTCCTTCTTCAACTTTTCAACAATCAGCTTGAGTTGATCGACTTCAGATGGAGGAACAATGACAAGTTCAGGAGGCTTGGCATTCATGGAAGGCTCAGGAGAGAATGGCAACAAATCTCTTTGACGCGCTCTTTGACCCAACGTGTGTAAGCTTCCTTGGCTACGCAATTCTTCTTGCCCAAATCGGCTCTACGTTCGATATGAATCTGAGTCCAAGCGCAACTAGACCTCTTCAACAAACCCATATCGTCAACCCCTTCATGAAAGATGAACTCTTCCACTACCTTAAGACCAGGTTTGTCAATCATAGGGTATCCCAACTGTAGGAAAGCCATTCTCAGATTGTAGTTAATTCCACCCTTTGTACCCAAGAGAGGTACATTGGAGAATTTCGCGCAATGAAGAATGATCGGAATGTCGTCGAAGACTAGAGAATACCAAGAAATATCATCAGCGGTAAGAGACATGATTCGTTGAGACCACTTGAGATTATCCTTATTCTCAACAAAGGGACCCTTCTATGGAAGGTGAGACATGAACCATCGGTACAGCAGAGGAGCACAACAGACAATGGTTCCTTTCTTCTTTTTATTCCTGGAATGAATAGAATGGTAGGTATCAGCAAGAAGCGTCGGAACAGGATTCTTGGACACGAAGATACTGATAGCAGCCTGATCTACGAAATCCTCTATGTTCGGAACAAGATAATCCCATATATCAGCAAAGCAAGAACGGCGTTGAAAGCCTTCGAGTTCCCATCCTTAGCAAAAGTAGTAGCCTTGTCAACCAAGAACTTCGAACCAAATCCTCGAATACCCTTCCCTTTGGTCTTGAGATTATCCTCCACATCTTTCTTACTAATGCAAAGCGCATCAGCAATAAGATGAAACTTCGGACAACCACTGGTATAGACATAAGGAACCTGCTTCTTGATCTCAACCCCCAGAATAGAAGCATACTCCTCAAGTGTAGGTGCTAGCTGATAATCCTGAAATGTGAAGCACCTATATGGTGGGTCGTAGAACTGAACCAGAGTATGAATAGCAGTGATGTTGACTTCAGTGTTGAGGATGGTCAACAGATTACCATAAGTAACTAGGAAAACCCCTCTATGATCTCCAACCAACAAAGATGCCAAACCTCTCAGAATACCCAGCTTAGGCTCCGCAAACTTGTAACTGAAGATGCCACGACAACTAGTACTCATCTCCATGATAATGTCAACAAAAGATAAGCCCTCGAAAACCTGGAAATGCACATGCAAAAATTAATTTACATGATGAAATGATATGCAACACAGCAACAAGAAGCCAACACTGTCTGAATAATCAGATCTGAACAATCTGGATATCTGCATATAATCTGTGTCAGTGCAACATAACCTGATGTGTCAGTGAGGAAATCTGGCGTGTGTGAGAACAAGGGTATGAAGTGGCTTGTTTTCCTGCAAAACCCATCCCCCTCACAGGTGTGATCTAGACACAACAAGGTGGTCCCTAGAAAAGGTCGCCCAAACCATAGGACTCAGGATGAAAATCCCCCGCCATAGTGAATTATCACAGGACGGGAGTATTTTCAAACGAATCATGATCTGGGATGTGGGTCTCGTGATATACCAACGCGCAAAATGCAGGCCTCACGACTATCCACATTCTAGCCTATGTGTATACTAGGCCCGGGGTTAGGACCTTTCTCTCCAATAATATCTACCCATCCCAACAACAGCAGAAAATAGCAGATATCCAGAATATGCAGGATATGAATATTCAAAGCAGTAAAGAAATGCGATAAATAAACATAAAGCTAAAGCATAAAAATAAAGCAAGTAAAGCGCTAAAGATAAACACCCAAGCAAGCAAGAGAGCAAACAAAACTAGGCGAGACCCCTCGAGGGATGGACCAGCAAAAGGTTAATCTGTCCCCAGCAGAGTCGCCAGCTGAAGATGGCTGGTTTCTACCTGAGTGAATCGCACACTCAAAGATAACAACAGAGTCGCCACCGAACTTTATTTAGTCCCAAAGGACAGGGAAAATATCGATAAAACCCAAGGGGAAGAGAAACGGGAACGGGGGGTCGGTTATGCGAAAGGAAGGTACTAGCACCTAACGCATCCGTCGTACTCGACGGGAACCATTTCGCTTGCTTCTAGGCTTGGATGGGTTATCTATCTAAAGGGTTCTAGCTAAAAGAAGGACGAGAGAGAGAAAGGGGAAAAAGAAAGAAAAGAAAAAAGTGCTCGCGGAGGAACGAAGTCCTCGTGCCTACGTACCCTCATAGTGCAATGAGGAAATCAGAGCGTCGTAGTTCATGGAACCAGGGGACGAAGAAAAGGAAAGAAAGGAGAAGGAAAGAAGGGTGGAAGTGTGCTCGCCGAGATCATTGCGATCTCATGCCTACGTATCATACATTCAAAAGAATGCAAAATCAGAGCTTCCGTAGTTCGGGGAACTGAACGGAAAAGGAAAACAAGAAAGAAACAAGGAAACGAAAGAAGTGGTGTCGAAACCAAGAGCAAGAGTGAAAGAAAAAATCTACTGGGGAAGACCCCGCAGTAAGAGTGATTTCACAAGAGAATAGGAAAAGAATGGTGTCAAAACTGAGAATGAAAGAAACTCCGCTGGGGATAACAACGAGAGTTGGTGTCGAAACCAAGAAAGTAAGAGAAAGGAGAACATAAAGGACTCCTTTAGGGATCCGAATAAAGGGATGGTGTCATAACCAAGAGAAAAAGGAGACTCGGTATATTAACTGGCTGGCAGTGGTTAACCGAAGAAAAGAGAATAGAACCCTGGCGGGGAAAAGAACTTGGTGTCAACAGACAGACTGTGATAAACCAAGATAGAGAGTACTGAACCGAGAGAAGGTGTTTGACTCTGAAGGGCATCGGTATATTAACTGGTAAACAGTGGTTAACTGAGGACACAAGGGTTGCAACTCTGTGGGAATAGAGAAGCATTGGTTTTAACAGAGAAAACTGTGATTAACCAGAAGCACGGGTGTAGGACCGATCAAAGGTCGTGACCCAAAGGGGTTTGGTAAACTGACTGAACAAACAGTACTCAACCGAAGAAAGGGTATTTGAACCAAAGAAAGGTTATTAACCCAAGGGGTGCGAGTATTCGAACCAAGAGGAGGTTTCCAACTGCGGGTGATTCGGTTTTAACAGGAGAGCTGCGATTAACCGAAGAGAAAAGTGAGTGATTAACCAAGAGAAGGTGATTAACTCGAAAGGGTTCAGTATTTTAACAGCCGGGCTGTGGTTAACTGAAGAAAAGGGTGATTAACCAAGAATAGGTGATTAACCCAAGAGGTGCTCAGTGATTAACAGACGGACTGTGATTAACTGAAGAAATGGGTGATTAACCAAGAGGAGGTGATTAACCCAAGGGGTGCTCAGTGATTAACAGACGGACTATGATTAACTGAAGAAACGAGTGATTAACGAAGAAGAGGTGATTAACCCAACAAAGGAAAAGAACCAAGAGAAGATTGCGAACTCCTGGGGAAAAATGGCCGCGACAGGAAAACTGTGTTGGACCAAAGAAAGAGAATTGAGACTCTTCAGGGGAATCAAAAGGCAATGATGGACCGCAAGAAAAGAATAGGGTGTTGAAACGAAGAAAGCTTGCTAACCTGAGGAACAAAGGATCATAACCATGAAGGTGATTGATCAAGAGAGATTGAGATAAGAGTGATCAAGGATCGAAAGAGATCGCAAAGAGAGAAGAGTGATCAAGGATCAACTCGACTGGGGAAGGAAAGCACATTACCGCCTGGAGATAGAGATGACTAAGCCAAGCACAGTGTCATTCGTCCCCTACCTGAAGTAGTCAGAATGAGAGTAGGAATTCTCCCTTCTCATCCCTTCCCTAACACACACAGGGTGTAATGCGGAAGTTGAATCGGACGGCCCAACAACTCCAAGTTGTACAGTGCTCCTGCGTAGAGAAACAGACAGCATAACGGCGTCAATTTGTACAGTGCTCCGATGCAAGGCGCGGCGCGAAACTCCAACTCCACGGGGGGAAATGAGAGGAAAAGCTCTAAAGGAGGCCTAAAGAGAGGAAAAGGGAAGATCGATTAATCGAAACAAAGTCTCGATTAATTAATCAAGGGATAAACATGCTAACAACTTTCCAAAGAGGATGAAAAGTCATTAAAGCAAAAAGGAGTGAATTATTGATTATACAAGATTAAGTTTATCCATGAAGAATAAACTTAATGCAAATCTGAAATGGAAGGTGCAAAACAGTGCCAAATAATCACCAAAATGCCATACAAACTCATGTATCATGTGAACAAAGATAGGGCAAGAATTGCTATGTTCACACAATGCTAAGAACATGAAACAAATGAATAATCGAAAATGTGCATCGAAGGTTCATGAACATGCTTCAATCAGAAGTTAAATGACACTTAAAACATCCATAAAAATGAAGCCCATTGATCCAAGGAAGTTAGAAGAAGAAAGGATATCAAACAAGCTTGAAAAAACTCAAAATTGGCCATTATGTTCAGTGGTAACTGGTTACAGCATATTTGCTAACCGGTTACAAACTTGAAAATTAGCGTATTTGTTGAAAATTGAATTGTGTAACCGGTTACATCATAACTGCTAACCGGTTACCACTGAGACAGTGGCAAAAATAACAGCAAAAACAACTTTTCAAGAGTAGTTTTCAACACATAATCACTTATGCCAACCACCACATTCTAGGAACTGAAATTGTGCACGAAAATTGAACTTGAAAACAACAAATAAATAGTGATAGAATCAGCTAACACAATAGGATCATGGATCAAACAAATGTGAAACCAAATCACACACAACAATTATCGACTACATTGTGAACGATACGAAAATGCGCGAAACGATAAAATTGGTTAGATCCACCAACCTACAAGCCGGAGATTTGGCTTGGTAAGTGTTGTAAAGAGATTTTGATGCAGAAAATCAAAGAAAACCAGAGGATCCTTAATTTGTAGACGAAACGCGTCGAAACTGATCAAAAATGCGAAAATGCACCGAAATCAAACTTGCACCAAATTGAAAGTTGTAGAACTCTTGTATTGAAGTAGAATAAGATGTAATTCCAGAAATCAAACCAAAGAATGCCAAATAATGAAGGTTAAGCTCAAGAATTAATCACTTTCAATGTGAAAAATGATTATCCTTCAAGAATAAGAGCTTTTGGTGAGGTTTTTGGGATGAGAATTGAGATGAAGATGTAGAAGTTGCAGAAAAATGCAGAGGAGAATGTGGGAGAATTGGGAGTGAAATGGAGCAAAATGGTTGAAGGTCCTTGAAAATGAGTGAAGGCGAGTTTATATAGATTTTAGGTTTAGAGTGTGGGAGGTTTGGACTTAGCTTTGGGTTTGGAGTTAGGGTTGGAGTTAGTTGGGCTTGACTCATTGAGTCAAGGTGGTTAACTCGGTTAGTTAGAACCAACTCGGTAACAATCCCAATGTGAATTTCCATCATCAAATGATTGGCATGCTTGTAAAACAAGGAACATGGTGCACTTAATTTGGAGTGAAGCATTAGAATAAATGTACTTGGATTGAATTGAATAGCCTTGAAATGTCTAGAGAAGTCTAGAATGTTCCACACACTGCTAGAATATTGTAGAATCAATGACCAAGGAGAGTGCATGGTGCTGTCCCAAAAATGCAGCAGAAACTGAAATTTTCCACTGAGTAACCGGTTACAGCATATGTGCTAACCGGTTACATGCTTGAAAACTTGCGTTTTTTGGTGAAAAATTCACTGAGTAACCGGTTACAGCATATGTGCTAACCAGTTACTTCAGCCAAATTTCCATAAATTTGCAAAAGGATGATGCTGAAGTCCTGATTTTGATTTTCCATCTCTTGTCTTGATAAGTAAACATGGAAACCTTTATTTTGGGCTTGTTTTGATGATGTGATGACCTTGTGAGGATTCAATTAATCGGGCTTGGAAAACCTGCATGTCCTGCAACAAGAAACACACAAAGAAAAGTGTGAATGTGTATGCCAACGATGCGAGTGCGCATGCTCATGCAAAAGGCAAAAGGGGAGGTCAAATTTCGGGTTACGACAACATGATCTAATGGAGCTCAGCTACAATAGTGAAAAAGGGTTATTGGACAAGGATTTAAGATCAATTGCTATTTGTGGAATCCACAAGTATTTAATTGATTATCCTTGAAAGTCAAGATTGATGATGTTCAACAAGGTGTTGGAACATCTCATCATTAGAGTTTGTGCAGGATCATGGGAGGGGTACTGCATATGCTTTAGCATTTGTTTTAGTCTTAGGTGGTGACCTAAGAAGTGGCTTCAGTCGGGTGTGATAGAAGCATGTGTTCTCTGGAGAGTTTCCTGGCAAGAAACTAGTCTAGACTTTGATGCTGTTGAAGATGAAGATGAAGACATCATAATCTTGATGGTTACTACTTGGATCAGTTTACTTCTGATCTAGGTACTTTGGAGCATGAATCTTGCTCTGTTTGTGAAGGTCGAGGATAAGTGGCAGTTATCTCTGGCTTTCTACTGAAGGCTCTACTGAGGAAAGTGGCATTCTTTGGTATGGCTATGAGGTGGCCTTTGACTACTTATTTTCTAAAGATTCAGACGTGGCAGGTTTGAAGTCTTTGGAGTTTTAAAGCAGGATGGAGGTTGTCTACTCAAACTTGGTTGCTGAATCAAGTCTATGAGAGCATGGAACTCTTGTTCTGCGAAGGGAGAAGGTTCTTCTAAGTGGCAGAAGGAGGAGCTGATTTCAACAGTTGGATGTCATATCAAAATTTTCTGACATCTAGCTTAACATTAGAGGTCTCAGCTAGTGATATGGCACATCATCTTAAGATAAGGTGATCTACAGGAGAATGGAAGTTGTGGATGCTTCATAAAGGTCTATCTCATGCAGTTTGCGGGAGCTGTGGATGGGAAGATGTTACATGACTAAGAGGCTTGGTGAATCCAAGATGTCTTGCTATGGGGCAAGTAGTTCATGTGACTTGAAGGTCTGTTTTCATTAGTGGATCAGTGTATCTTGTGGGAGTTCTGAAGAAGATTGGGATAAATCAAAAAGTGGCATTTGGTTGGTTTCATTGTGTGCATTCAAGCAGGATGCTTGAAACTGATTGCTCTTGTACAGAAGAGTAGTTAGTTGAAATTGTAAGGAGGTTCTGGTTCTCTGGGAGCTTGTGGCATAAGTTCCGGGTTAAGAATGGAAGCATGCCTTCTTTTGGTGGATGAGAGTTTATTTCTCTCTGGGTTTCTAAAGTTTTCTTTGTTCAAGCTGGTGGCGCAGTGTTGTTTGAAGATCTTTAGTGTGGATTACTATGCTGATAGTAAGTCCAATGGTTGAACATATCAAGAACCATGGTGTGTGGTGTCTGTGATGTGTGGAAGATGTCCTAACTGATGTTAGAGCATCTTTGGGTTAGTTATCCTTGGTGAAGGATTTCAGGTTCTGTGAGGAACTGGTTACTTGCATCGTGTCTAAGAAGTATCTACATTGCCATACAGGAGAATGATGGAGTAGAAGGACTGTCTTGGAGGCCTGATGTAAGTGGTTTTGGAAGACTGGAGTGGATCACGGGTTGATTGCATGAAGGCCTGGTTTCTGATGCATTCAGAAGTGGATATTCACCATAAAATCAGAAGTATTCCAGGTTATCATACGGGAGAATGATAAGGAATGTCTGTCTTGGATTGTGGGGTGTCTATCTCTATTGCTGGCTGGGTAAGGTTAGTGGAAAATCTTGCGAAGGGGATGTTGCCCCTGGCTGCAAGTCATGCTAGTAATGGATCAGTTTAGTAGCTGTGAAGTTCTGGAGCATGCATACGATAGCTGACATCGTTATAACAAACTAAGGGGCCCTGTGCGTCTCTTTGAGGAATGTGAAGCATTCTGATTCAATTGGTTTGTGCCTCAAGTAGCTGGAGGTCTATACATGAGAATTCAGGAGGAGTTCGTGTGGTGTGTAGATGGTTGCAGGATGGGGGGAGCAATGGGAATTTGATCTCAAGGCAAGAGTTTGTTATGGTTGGTATACATTTCCTCACGGGTAGTATGATGGTGATCATGTGTGAGTGATTATTGTTTCTTGTCAGAGGGAGCAATAAGAGAGTTGATGATTGCATTCAACAGGTATATTGAACAGAGGGTGCGCTCTTGATGACATGAAGATGCATCTTATGTTTTCCATTCATTAACTTAGGTGTTCTGTGGAGGAGCACTGGTTACCTTAGATAGGGGGAAATGCCCCTTGATCTAAGATGAATTACTGTGAGGATGCAGTTGAATTTCTAATTTGCATTTGTGCGTCGAGCAAGCTGATATGTCAAGGAGGATGTCTTGGCATTGTTGTATTGTTGCAAGTTGGGGGAGACTTGGCAGTGCATGTGAAATGGTTCTTATTGGATGCTTAAGAATCATTGATTGAGTCTGGGGGAATTTATTTTTCTCTACAGACTGGGATCATAAATTTGTGAAGAAATCTCTATAAGTCCAAAATCAGAAAAGTTCCTATGAAGAATAGACAATGTCTGACACAATGTCAGGACATTGCTGTTGAACATGTTGGATGTAATAGGTTTATTGGTCGGTGTTCTTAAAAGAAGAAACAGTCAACAGTCTTGGCCGATGAGCATTTAGTGGAATGATTTTCTTCGGTTAATGAATCTTTGAATTGACCAGAGTTATTTTCTGTGGTTCGTTAATTCCTAAGGGAATTGCTTGGCCATAAATAAGACGGTATCGATTCTTCTTAGTTTCATCATTCCTTTAGTGATCGTTGGCATTTTTCAAATTCTGGGTGAGTTACGTTTGGGTTTGGAGTTGTCTTGGTCATTTTTGCCAAGTTTTGGCTAAAAAGGGGGAGAAGAAGTCTGTTTTTCTATTGCTTTCTCGGTACATTCCTGCAGTTGTTCTGCAAGAATGCTGGATAAGATGCTCTGACATCTTAACTTTTCTTTTTCTTGTGTGTCTTGTGATTTGAGCTGAAAAACAGGTTGTGACTTGTGATCTGAGTTACATATTTTATGAACTCCATGTCACGACTGTTTAAGCTCATTCTAGAATTCAGCAAGAAAATATCAGAAGGGAAACTCTCAAGATGAAGGGACTCATGGACCGTTATCAATCTCGCTCATCCAGCACAGAAGGGAATGTTTTAGCCAAAATTTGTCAAAAGGGGGAGATTGAAAGCTCATGTGGTTTGACAAAATTTTGGTAAAACATGAATATGATAAAGTTGAAGAAATCTGCTCAAGATTAAAGATGTTGAATAAGATGTCCTAACATCTTACAAATATAGCAGGTTTAATTATTCAACAAATCTGTCAAAGATTAGGTGCGAATTTGCAGAGTGGATAAAGGAGAAAAGATTGAAAGCCCAAGACAACATAAGACTATTTAAAGAGACTTAGACCTAGGGTTAAAGAATGTACCTTTTGTATCACTTGTAACTTTGTAACCTAGTTCTCTTGTGTTGAATAAGGGTTTAGGATTTGAGAGTCGTTGGCTCTCTTAGGAGTTGTAAGTCTCCACTCTGTAATATGGGATGCAGAGTGGAAGGCATAGGTACAGGGACACAACAAGAAGCCTGTAGGTAATGGTTGTTGTATTGTTCTTGGACGAAGCTTTGAAGCAAGTCCAAGATAACTTGGAGGTCAAGAAACTGCGACAGTTCTGTATTGGCAAAAGACAGAGATATCACAGGTTGTGATTAGGATGTGAGAGGGGTATCTCATATCAGGGTAGTAAACGTTTGAGTTTAGCCTTGGTAAAGATGTTCATTGGGTAGATGTTAGGTATAAAGTTGTAAACGGGGGAGTTTAACTTTGTAACAGTTCTACAGATAGTGAAGTCTTCATCCTGGATTGGTATCCCCCAGATGTAGGTGAGTTGCACCGAACTGGGTTAACACATACTGTCTTATTTAACATTCTACGATTTACAGTTTTGTTATTGTTCTTGACTGGCATGTTGGATCAGATGTCATGACATCTGTGAGTATGCAGTTCTGATATTCAATGTATCAGTCTATTATTACGCCTCTGAGTTTAAAAGATTATGTAGCACAATGTCTTGACATGTGTTAGGACATCTGCTATCTGCATAGGCCAGAATTATTGAAATTCTGGCCTATGCAGACAGCAGATGTCCTAACACATGTCAAAACATTGTGCTACATAATCATTTAAACTCAGAGGCGCAACAGCAGACTGATACCTTGAATATCAGAACTGCTCCATCACAGATGTCACAAAATTTGATCCAACATGTTTATCATGAACCCTAACAGAGAACGTAAATCTGCAGAATGATAAATAACACAGTAATTGTTAACCAAGTTCGGTGCAACTCACCTACATCTGGGGGATACCAATCCAGGAAGAAGTAATCACTAACAGTAGTATAGTTTTATGCAAACAACCTCAGGTTTACAGAAAGCACCCACGCTAACCTATCACTACCCAAGGAAGACTTTATCATTAGAAGTCACATCTAAATGATAAGAGAACCCCCTCTAACTTCCTAAATCACAACTTGTGATTATCTAATAGTTACTACACCATAACTGTATCTACCCTATTGAAAGACACCCCTTCCAATACAAAGTTTAGCCAAGACTCTTGACTAACAAACAATACTCGGTTTTGATTAAAAGCTTCAACCAAGTACAATACTCAACTCTTGATTCAAAGCTTCGAGTGAGAACAATTTACAATAACCTATGTCGACCACATAGTATCAAAAGATACAAGGGTGACTTACAAACTACACAAGAGACTCTCAAAACCCTTATGTTGCACCGACGGCTTGTTGTTGTGTGTGCTTCCTATTTAAGGTCTAGCAAGTCCTTATTTATATACTCTTGCAGTATGGGCTTGGACTCTTCAATCAGATCCAATCTTCACATTTTAATTCAGCTGCAAGATCTTCTCCACAAAAATAGGAACAAATCTCCAAATAGTTTCCTAAAAAGTCTCCAAGATCCTTTTTATGAAATCCAATCAAATCTGCACTTTGTTCCTAATAAAACTCCTTGGCCTACGTATAATGATGAGGTATATCCAAAAAGATCTCATTAAATAAAATCAAATCCGTCAAGAGATATACAATAGCAGCACCTGCTTTATCATACAAAGATGTCGTGATATCTCCTTCGACATCTTGATTAACCATCACATGACAGCAAAAATGCAACACCTGCTGTACCAGACTAAGATGTCATGACATCTGTCTTCGACATCTGTCTGAAACACATAACAATAGTACCTGCTATAACAGATCAAGATGTCATGACATCTGTTATGACAGTAATGATGTCATGACAGTTGATGATGCTTCAACATCTTACTCGACATCCTGCCAAGTATTATAACCACATCTGTACTGATGTCTGATCAACCATGTCAGGACATCTTACCCAACATCTTGCTGTAAACTTGTTTTAGCCAAAATGTAGCCAATCAAAGACCTAACAATCTCCCCCTTTGGCAAATTTTGGCTAAAACAACCTTTGGATAACACAAACAGCTCCCCCTCAAGGAAACAACCAAGGAACACTACTACTACTTACTTCTCCCCCTTTTTAGCCATAATATGCCAAACCAAGCAATTATGCATTTAAGGGCAAACAAGCACGTCAATAGCAGAACACATCCAACTCAGAAGCTTATACAATCTGATAGGTTACAGTACTCCCCTATCATAGATAACTAGTGCTCCATTGCAAGAAGAACACCCAAAATGAATGGAAAACATAAGACGCATCTTCATGTCTTCAAGAGCGCACCCTCTGTTCAACACACCTGCTGAACACATTCACCTACTGCTTGACTTTCAAGCAACCCATGTACCATACTAGTACAAAATCAGAGAGAAGTTCTCCCCTATCTCTCTCAACTGATGCTTCTTCATCAAGAACCACCCTAAAACCACTACATGATATCCCATGACAGCTTCATGATCATATAGTGAGAGTACCAGGAACGCATCCTTGTACCATAACTAACACACTCTTGGATTGAGACCAAAGCTCCATTGATCCCTCTCGTCCAGAAACTATCCATACACCACACGAATTCCTCATGAATTCTCATGTATAGATCTCCTTGTTCCTTGAGATACAACCCAATTGAATCTGAATGCTTCACATTCCTCAAAGAGACGCACAGGTCCCCTTAGTTTGCTAGCTCACCCATATGTTCTTCACACTTGAAGGACATCAAACACATGCTCCAGAAATTTTCAGCCCATTTACTCCACAAGCACCAAACTGATCCACTTCTAGCATGTCCCATTCACATCAGGCTTCCAAGACAATCATTTACCCATCATTCTCCCGTATGACAAGATAAATACCTCTTAGATAAGATGTGAACTCAAAATCCTACTCCAAGGATAACTAACCCCGAAAATGTTCTAACATCTGTTAAGACATTCTTCACACATCACAGACACCACACACCATGGTTCTTGATATGCTCCACCACTGGACTTACTATTAGCATAGTAATCCATACTGAAGATCTTCAAACAACCTGAGCTACCAGCTTGAACAAATAAAACTTCTGAAACCCAGAGAGAAATAAACTCTCATCCACCAGAAGAAGGTATGCTTCCATTCTCAACCCAGAACTTCTGCCATAAGCTCCCAGAGAACCAGAATCTCCTTACAATTTCAACTAACTACTCTTCTGAACAAGAGCAATCAGTTTCAAGCATCCTGATTGAATGCACACAATGAAACCAACCAAATGCCACTTTTTAAATGATCTCAATCTTCTTCAGAACTCCCATAAGATACACTGATCCACTGATGAAATCAGACCTTCAAGTCACATGAACTACTTGCCCCATAGCAAGACATCTTGGATTCACCAAGCCTCTTAGTCATGTAACATCGTCCCATCCACAGCTCCCGCAAACTGCATGAGATAGACCTTTTTGAAGCATCCATAACTTCCATTCTCCTGTAGATCACCTTATCTTAAGCTGATGTGCCACATCACCAACTGAGACCTCTGATGTTAAGCTAGATGTTAGAACATTTTGATATGACATCTAACTGTTGAATTCAGCTCCTCCTTCTGCCACTTAGAAGAACCTCCTCTCTTCGCAGAACGAGAGTTCCATGCTCTCATAGACTTGATTCGACAACCAAGTTTGAGTAGACAACCTCCATCATGCTTTAAAACTCCAAAGACTTCAAACCTGCCACGTCTAAATCTTTAGAAACTAAGTAGTCCAAGACTACCCCATAGCCATACTATAGAATGCCATTTTCCTCAGTAGAGCCGTCAGTAGAAACCAAGAGATAACTGCCACTTATCCTCGACCTTCACAAATAGGGCAAGATCCATGCTCCAAAGCACCTAGATCAGAAATAAATTGATCCAAGCTGTAACCATCAAGATTATGATGTCTTCATATTCATCTTCAACAGCATCAAAGTCCAGACTAGTTTCTTGCCAGGAAACTCTCCAGAGAACACATGCTTCTGTCACACCCGACTAAAGCCACTTCTTAGGTCACCACCTAAGACTAAAACAGATGCTAAAGCGTATGCAGTACCCCTCCCATGATCCTACACAAACTCTGATGATGAGATGTTCCAACATCTTGTTGAACATCAGCAATCTTGACTTTCAAGGATAATCAATTAAATACTTGTGGATTCCACAAATAACAATTGATCTTAAATCCTTGTACAATAACCCTTCTTCACTTTTGTAGCCGAGCTCCACCAGATCATGTCATGAATACTTATAAAGTATTCAATCTTTTTGCAAGTATCTTCTTTGACAGTGTTGAGATACCAAGGCTGTCACCCTTGACTCAAGTAACTAAGACTTTCTCTGAACAAATCTTATTTACCTCAACATTTCTTCAATCAAATTGGATCCACTCTTAGGGTCAAGAGAGATGAATCCTTCCTTGCTGTTTTTGGATGGTGAAAATAAATTACCTCCACTTTCTTCAGATTGTGTTTCAAAGAAACACCTTCTAGTCAGAAGAGTAACTAGAAGACTCCAGATACACGACATAGATGCCTTTATGAGTGGACTTGAGAGAATTCTCAAGTATCTTTGACAACCTAGCCGACCAATAGTTTATCAAACTCCTAGAGCAAGAACCTGATAAACTTAAACTCAACTCCTCTCCTCTTCAACTGACTTCAACTGCACCAAGAAACCAAGCTTCCAAGTACCAAGTCATCATACCAGATATCTAACCACAACTCCTTTCACTCTATCGCTCCCGACTTTGGAATAAAAGAATGCATATATCTTCAAATATAGAGGCCGACGATTGAGACCTTCCACCAACTGTCTTCAGTAACAACTCCAGAATCCCATAATTCTAGAGCTCTTCCATCAGAAACACATGCAGTGGAACCACCAAGGAACAGATCCTGCTTGCCCTAATAAGATGTCACAACATCTTATAAGACACACCAACAAGAGAACTAGCCACTTCTCCTGTAGTTGTTGTAGAACCTCTTCAGTAACATGAACAACATCCAGGTTGCTCCCTTCGATCCAGAACATCCATCTCATCCATTAATACCCTTGAGTATGTCTGAGTTGATTGATCTGATCTTCAAAACTCCTCCTTGTGTAAATGCCAGAAAGTATCTCCCAAAGATATCATCCAAAACCAGACAAGATGCCTGCTCTGATACCAATTGAAATTCTGGCCTATGCAGACAGAAGATGTCCTAACACATGTCAAGATATTGTGCTACATAATCATCTAAACTCAGAGACGCAACAGTAGACTGATACCTTGAATATCAGAACTGCTCCATCACAGATGTCAAGATCTGAGTTATGAACACAGTCATGTCCTGTGTTCTGAGTTACCCAAGGAAGTACTTTACTACTAAGGGTATTGCTACTGCTTTTTCCTAATGGTTTTCTTATGCCTCTTAAGAGGAAGATTTATCCTTTCGTGAGAAGTATTGGTTCATGGGTTGAGGGGGCATCATCATGACCCTAGCCTAGCCATCATGACGCATTTAATGCCGCACAAGGATCGAGGCACATGTTGCGTCACGTCTCTTCAGAATACCTCAACTGTTGCCCTCCCCGCACGCCGGGCAGACTGAACAAGGTTACATGCCCCGCGGGCACTAGAACCCCCAGGCATCCAAGGACCATTCAGAGTTCCCCGGGACTGCGAGTTATCCTTAAGTCATCACTCACATGCTCGGGAGCAACGACTTGGGGGGCTCCTGTTCTGGACTGGACCAATGCCTAGGCATGGCCCAATCCACTTCTGCTTTCAGAACGGCCCAATTGCCTAAGTCCAGCTGGTGCGGGATAGCATTTACCTTTCTGCCCCTCTACCGGGCACATATGGATAGATGAACCTCAAGGTCATTTGCTTCTCCCCGACATTCCTGCCCGTTATGCACGGCTCCATCATCCAAGAACAGTCATGACGCATGTGCCCAGAACTACGCCTTTGCCCGTGGCAACGACTAGTTTTGGGCATCTATGCCCGTCATAACAGATAGTTTTTGGCAGTTACCTATTCTTCAGGAAACGGTTATTCCGCCCCGAAAATAAGGACCGTTGGCCACGCGCTGGGGGCATTATAAAAACCCTCTCATTTGAGAGGGTCAGGTGTTCAAAATCATCCTTAGAAACTCATACTTTTGTACTTGCCTTTTTCACTCCCGATTCTTACTTTAGCACCGGAGTGCCTTGAAGGTACACCCCCTCCTCATCTCACACACCCAACATCACAGACGTTCCTCTTGCCCCACTTCAGGTTCTGATTAGCCTTCACGATCAATTATGTATTTAATAAAGCATATATATATATATATATATATATATATATATATATATATATATATATATATATATATAAAATTTTGGGTTACAAATGTAACATTTAAGGTGTTAGTGCCATTATTTTAATTAGACAAGACTTAAAGAGGTCTAATTAATATAATATTAAGTTTGTGGATAAAAGCATAAATGTCATGAAATATCAGGTTATTGTGTAGATACCATAAGTCAATATCTAATTTGATGAGAGGCCAAATTAGAATATTGAAAACTAAGAAATAACTCTATAGGGTTATTTAAATGAGTTATGGTCCCCATTTGTAGAGTACGATCAAAATGCGGTTTATCAGGTTTTCTCTCTTCATCCCCATCAGAGGAGATTCAAGAAACCCTAAGAAACTCTACAAATCGGAAGATCACATACTCGCAACCTTCAACGATTTCAATGACAAATTCAGGTACGTTTCCGCTTTCATTCTCTAATTGAATTCTGGTATGGGTTTAAGGGTTTAGAGTTTGTTGATTTATATATTGATAGAAATTATAAGGTTATGAACGGATCTGACAAGTGATATCAGAGTCACCCATATCTGATTCAATTTGAATTTGTGAATTTTTTTGATATTAGGGTTCTAAAATTGAAATTTTTTTATCTTCCAAGTTGTGTAAGAATTGTTTTTCCACGCTACAAAACATATATATTTTTGTATTATTTTATTGTGTGTTACATTGGTTTTTTATGCATATTAGATTTTTTAAAACCATAACTGCATTTAAATATTATAATAAAATATTGACGGCATGTACACTAGGGGTGTTCATGGTTCATTAATTGCATTGAATCGAATCATATTTATGGTTTGATTCAGTTTGTAATAACAACTTCAATAAAAATTCAGTTAATTGTTAAAATGATTTCAATTCAATTTAAAACTAGTTTATATTTATAAACTCGTTTATAATCAGTTTACAATTTTAAACCAATTATATATTTTGAACTCTTTTAAAACTAAATATTTTAACTTCATAAAAATTTTAAATTTTTTATATTAAAAAAAATATTCGTCAAAATATATATTTTTTTAAAAAAATATTTTATATTTTCGTAAAAAATATTTTCAATTTCTTTTCTTCATATTTTGTATTTTCAAAAAAAATATTTTCTCGTGTTTTCTAAAAAAAAATTGATTTTTTCATATTTTTGAAAAAAAACTCGTATTTTACTTTTCCAAAAAAAAATTGATTTTTTCGTATTTTCGAAAAAAAAAATTGAATTTTTTGCATTTCTAAAAAACCTGATTTTTCATACTTTTGGAAAAAAATGATTTTCTTGTATTTCAAAAAAACTCGAATTTTGATATTTTCGAAAAAAACTCGATTTTTTTCGTATTTCCAAAAAAACTCGACTTTTTCATATTTTCAAATTTATGAAAAAACTCGATTTTTTGAGTTTCCAAAAAAAAAAACTCGATTTTCTGTATTTCTGAAAAAACTCAATTATTTGTATTTCGAAAAAAAACTTGATTTTTTGTATTTCCAAAAAACTCAATTTTCTGTATTTCCGAAAAAAAAAATCGATTTATGTATTACCACAAAATC
Organism: Lathyrus tuberosus; assembly: GCA_022829125.1. Classification (NCBI taxonomy): domain Eukaryota; kingdom Viridiplantae; phylum Streptophyta; class Magnoliopsida; order Fabales; family Fabaceae; genus Lathyrus; species Lathyrus tuberosus. The sequence continues at coordinate 7,709,401 of JALAZF010000078.1, forward strand.
TCGATTTCCTATATATCCAAAAAAACTCGACTTTTCATAATTTTGAAAAAACTCTACCTTTTCATATTTCCTAAAAAACTCAATTTTTTCAAATTTTCGGAAAAAACTCGACTTTTTCATATTTCCAAAAAAAACTCGACTTTTTCACATTTCCGAAAAAACTCGACTTTTTCATATTTCTGAAAAAACTAGACTTTTTCATATTTTCGAAAAAACTCGACTTTTTCATATTTCCGAAAAAACTCGACTTTTTTCATATTTTCGAAAAACTCGAATTTTTCATATTTCCGAAAAAAACTCGACTTTTTTCATATTTCCGAAAAAACTCAACTTTTTCACATTTTCGAAAAAACTCGACTTTTTAATATTTCTGAAAAAACTTGACTTTTTCATATTTTCGAAAAAACTCAACTTTTTCATATTTCTAAGAAAACTCGACTTTATCATATTTCCGAAAAAACTCGACTTTTTCATATTTATGAAAAACTCGACTTTTTCATATTTTCGAAAAAACTCGATTTTTTTGTATTTCCAAAAAAACTAGATTTTTTTCGTATTTTTGAAAAAAAATCAATTTATTGTATTTCCGAAAAAAATTGTTTTTTTTTGTATTTTCAAAAAAATCGATTTTTCAGACAAAAGTGGTATTAGTTTTTTTTTTTTTTAATTTCAGGATATAAAAAATATATTTTCTAGAATTTTTTTTTAGTTTTCGTTTTTTTTTTGAAATTTTTTTTAGTCTCATTTAATTTTTTATTCTTTTTATTAAAATTTAATTAATTTATATAATTAAACGAATTCCTAAAAGAAAATTGATTCTGAACCGGTTTTAAACTGAATTTGAATTGTTTAAATTAAATGATTCAGTTTATTATTCATTTAAGTTGTTCAATTTTTTTTATAGTACAATATAGTTCAATTTAAATATACAATTCAGTTAACCATATTTTTTTAACATTCCTAACATACACAAATTATATTTACGGCATGACAAACATTTGATACAAAATTCATTGAAATTTATATATAATATTAAAATATATTTTTGATCATCGTGCCTTTAGTATTCTATTCACAACTTCCTCTACCTGCAGTATTTTAGTTCATTCACAACTTCATGTGATTTCAGTATTCTAGTTCATTCACAACTTCCTGTGATTGTGCTTTAAAGCTTGAATATTTCTTTTACTTCTTTGGGTGGGGAAATTGATTCTCAATTCGTGTTATTTGAACTTTGTTCATGACCCTATTGTGTGTTGTTACACTTGATATTTTAATTTATTCTAATTTTTTATACATTAAGTACAAGGTTAATTTAATATGGTGTGAAAAAGTACAGCGTTAATATGTGTTTTGGTGTTTTTCATGCTTGATCATAATGTAAGTGTACAAAGCAATTATAACTAAGAACTATTATGTTTTTTTGATAAACAACGTACTGTTACAACAAAGATTTTATGTATAATTTTATTTATTTATTAAAATAGGTTATTTTAATAAATAAATAAATAATTTTGTTAAATTATATTATTTATTATTATAATAAATAATATATGTGATTTGATATTTTAAAATTGAACTCAATAGTATCAATGTCGTAATAGTTCATAACAATATAGTACAGTGTATTGGTGTTTTGATTTAGATTTAATTTCAATTTTTCTTTGGTTCAATTTTGTTCGATTATGACTACGGATTGTATTATTATACATTAATTTAATTTTTTTAGTAAGTAGTTGAAATGAAAAAGGCACCAAAGTGACCTCTTTTATAGAAATTGCTTATAAAAAATATTAATTTTTTTTTCTAGTTTGTGTGTATGTTTGCCCATACGAGTATCAATTGACCCAAAGGATAATTGGTGGTTGACCGGTTTTTTATACACGTCTTTGATAGTAAACATGTGATAATTATAAGGTTTCACATGTGAATAATAAATCAATTCAAAGAGAGATTTATTATTCGACATTTTTTTATTATCATTGTTTGATCGTTACAACAAGAGTACCATTAGTAGTTAATATTAGTATCTAAAGACTCAATATTGATGGTGTACTAGGTATCTTGAGATGAGTTATGTCTTTATTTGAACAAATTGATAATTTAATTTAATTTTATGTGAGTATAGATAAATGTTTAATTGTGTTGTTCTTTTTCAGCTACAATTGCTTTAATATCTGCTAATCTGAATAAGGTTCAGGTCCTTAATGGGATAAATTTCAATGAATGTAATGAGAACGTGAAAATTGTTCTTGGTTGCATGGATCTTGATCTTGCATTAAGGATGTATCAACCACCTTCTCCTACGTAATTTGGTACCTCTAAACAAAGGAAAAATTATGAGAAGTGGGATCGCTCTAATTGCATGAGTCATGGCCTGGTCTGTTCTGAGGTCAATTTAGCTTCAGTACCTAGAAACACTTGGTGGTTAGACTCTGGTGCAACTACTAATATCAGTGTTTCAATGAGGACAAGTATTTCCTTTATATTTCTCGAAATCCAGAACCCTAAACTTTGGGGGAATCTTCGCATTTGGGACAAGACAAAACTCGTGAGCGTTCTTTCCAAATAACTTTTTCCCTCTTAAAGCCCTGATTTCTTTCTGCATCTCAACAAACTGATCTTAAAAATCATCCATACGGTTAAGGACATCCAAACTCTCGCTCAGAGCAATGTGAAAAATTTGTTCTTCAGCATAAGGCACAGTGTGACCCATGGGTGGTGGTACAGATACAACAACAGGAATAACAGGAATCTCAGTATGAGGAAAAACATTAACCACAAGAGGTGGTACAATCATAACAACAAAAACTCTTAGACCTTCAGAAGCAGGAGGTTGATATCCCTCTGGCACATAATTGAAAGGCATGCCCCAAGGGAAACCAGAAGGCATTTGATGTTGAGAAGCATTGACCGAACCACAGAAATAGACGTTGATACAATCTCTAAAATCACAGGTCTCAGCACAGAAGTCTGAGAAGGAGGAGGCGGTGGTGGCTGATTCCGAGCAGCCACCTGAGTTTCCATCATTGCGGAGAATCACTCTATGTTGTCCCTCAGAGTGGTTACCTCTTCACGAAGTTCACTATTTTCTTGTTGCAACTGATCCATCTTCTTTCTTTAATTAGCCCGAGTATTGTAGTGATGCGACAACTTGTCTGAATGAAGACCAAGGGAAAGAAATAAGACACCTGAAAAAGGAAAAACACAATGCATGATATGCAAATGCAAAATGCAAAGATTTCAAGGAACCTTAAAGTGAATCGTAAATATTATTGAAATAACTCAATTTGGAATACTGAAAATCTCATTTTATTGATATTGGAAAAAGAATTACAAAGTCTGAAATACAATCTCAAAGAGTCTCAATACATAAGAGGAATAAAACTAGATCTATGGAATCATATCAGAAGATGATCCAATCCTGGGCTGATACTTCTCACGAAGCCTCTTGATCTCTCTCTTGTAGTAACTCTCCATGGTGTCTTTCTCCATCACGATTCGGTCTACAACGCTCTTCCATAATCCAGAGGTAGGAAGATGAGCAGATGATGAAGTGCTAGAGGAAAATAAATCTTATGGCTCCCTAGATCTCTTCGTAACACATCGCTCAAGCATCTCAATAAAATCATCCTTCTCCTTTAGCTGTTTCTGCAATTCCTTCTTCTTTGATTTGGAAGCATGAAATTTGTTCTCCCACATCTCTTTCTCTTACTTCATCTTAGCCAAAGCTTCTTGAAGACTTCCTCTATCGTCAATGGGAACAAAAGAAGATGATGGTGTAATAACAGGAAACAATGGCTTCTCAAAAGGATAAGGCATCTTGTGTTGACAAGCTCTATCAGAGACCCACTAAATGTAACACTCAGAAGCAATACAATATTTCCTTCCTAACTGACCCTTATCTTTCTCATCGACCTTGCACCAAGAATACACAATCCACTTCTTCAACTCCAAGCTCTCGACTCCATCAAGGAAAAAGAATCCCAATAATGAAAGACTACTTGGTTTATCCTTCAAGCGATATCCAAATCGGCGCCTAGTAAGAATAGGGTTGTAATTAATTCCTCCCTATGTACCAAGAAGAGGTACATTGGGAAACTCTCCACAACTATCAATAATTACTCCAGTATCATACGCTGAATAATACCAAGTCATGTCTATATTAGTGAGGGACATAAGCCTCTGAGACCATCTGAGCTTATCCTTGTTATCCTTGAAGAGTTGAGATTGCGGCAGGTGCGAAATAAACCACCTGTACAGTAGAGGCACATAATAAGTAATCTCTCCTACACCTTTGGAAGACCTATAGTGAATGGAATGGTAAGTGTTTCCTAGTAAGGTAGGCACGGGATTCCCAGTCAAAAAGATCTAAATAGCATGGACATCGATAACACCATCCATGTTAGGAAACAACACAAGACCATAGATTAGCAAGGCAAGAATAGCCTCAAAAGCATCCACACTTCCCATAGTAGTAAAGGTAAAAGCTTTCCCCAATCAGAACTTGGCACTAATCCCAAGAATTCCTTCTTTGGTGACAAACTTTCCCTTAAGATCTGACTCACTGAGATGAATAGCTTTGGCAATGACCTTAAGTGTAGGAACTTCTTCTAAACCCCTGAAAGGGATCTTGTTTGAAACAGGAAAACTCATCAAATAAGAGTACTCTTCCAAAGTCGGCACAAGCTGATAATCGGGAAAAGTGAAGCAATGGTGCAACAAATCATAGAACTGAATCAAAGTGTTGAGAATCCTATCTTCCATATCAGTCTTCAGAATGGACAAAAGTCTCCCATAACGGCCTCTGAAATCCACAGGACTAGATACTAAAGATCAAAACTTTCTCAACTCTCGTAGATCGGGACTCTTGAAACTGTACTTTTGGGTATTCCTTATTCCAAGATCCATAATCTCTGACATCTGAAAAATTTGCAAAAAGCACATATAAGTTCCTTGAAATCTTTAGAAAAATGCTCATGAATGCATGAGTGCATGTATGCAGCAACCACAAACAAGATCACACAAGGCACATGGGTTCAAAGATTTGAGTCACGAGTATAGAGTTATGGGTGAGAGCCAACCCACATTGGTGTGTACTTAGGTTATATTAGCACCTGTAGAACAAGGTTCTAAAAATTTCCCAGAGTCGTAATTGCATCTTTCGGATATTACCGGTATGAATGACTACTCGCCTACCAGTAATATTCTCAAAAGAAACTCGTCTAAGTGTAGTATCGCGTGACAATCACCTCAGGTCTACACCTGGATAATCTCCGCACTACGTCCTAATAGGCCAGGATGGGTTAAAGGTTCTACGGTCCTCAGCTTCTAGGGCTCCCAGGTCGAAAAAAGTAATGCCATTCACGACTACTCGTATGACATCAGTAATCCCAAAGGGGCGTCCATTGAACAGTGGATCTCGAATTGACATGCAAATGACTACTCCAAGCACATCTCCTCGATTATACCACACATCCTATCTTAAGAGCTCTCTGGTTCGGGTATAGAACCTATCTCACCACAAAGAGATCACCAAGCACCCAAACAGAACAAGAAATAACAAACAAATCAAACAAATAAGCGTAAATAAATCAAAGTAGGTTGAACCCACTAAGAACCAGAGTCCCCATCAGAGTCGCCACTTTTTTGTAGCGGTAAAAATTTGTGAGTGTAAGCTATTGATTAACTTTACTCATAAAACCAGAGTCGCCGCCGCACTTTTATTTCATCCAAAAGGAAAGGAAAAAGAGCGAACAAAACCTAAATTTTGTACCCCAAGTTTTACCTCTTAGATGTCATAACATCTTACATAAACATTTAAGATCAATCATATATGCATTGTTTAACTAACCCATATCTTGCAGTTTGTTTCTTTTATATCTGAAATTAGGGTTCGCACAGAGTGATTCAAGGCCTCCTAAGGTATTCCCTGACTCTATACAATCATCACAAAGCCTCCCTATTTGTTTGGGAGCCAAGATCTCAAGACTTTGAATCAAGTCAAGTCAACAAAAGATCACCAAACTAAAGTGTAGGATTAGGGTTTTAACCTGAGGAATCATTGAAGAATTTTGCCCTGTTAATTCAAGAGTTGCTTGGTTCATCAACCATTTGAGTTTACCTATATCCAAGAGGTCTCACTCAACAAGAATTCAAGATCATTTGGCTCTCATCCTGAGTAGTTTGAGCCCCAGTCTCACCCTGCCTCCAAATTAGGGTTTCTGTAAGACATATGGATCATTGGCCTTGATTTTCATCAGGAGGCGCCCTCAAACCCTAAACCATGACTCCATGAGTTAGTAAACACCCATAGAGGTCTTCTATGAGCTTTGGATGTGAATAAAGAAGCAAGATCACAAAAGTTTATCTCAGTGCATTCACAGTCAAAATTAGGGTTTTGACTGAAACCCTAATCTTTGGGATTTTGATCCAAATGGAACTTCCAAGGTCTCCACTCATTGTAACTTTTATTATTGATTATTTAAAGTTTCAAGATCAAGTTTCAAGAAGTTTCTTGCAAAGGAAGTAAGTTTATGATCGTAAAACTTTTCATAGGTGGAAATTCCCTCTATTGTGATAACTTGAAATGATCATAATTTCCAAACCACACATCCAAATGGAGTGACTCAAAGCCCAAGTGGAAGCTCTTTCCAAGATCTTCAAAGTGTTAAATATGACTTTTCTCCTAAAAATGCATGGTTTGTGAGTTATGAAGCTTGGAAGCCAAACTGCCCAAGGACTTAGTGAATTTTCAGCATCTTTTGCCCTAATGACAAGCTAACTTTGACCCAGTTTTTCACAAAGCTACAAGCCTCAATTCAAAAACCCTTGGTCATGAAAGTTGTGGAGGGTAATGAGAGCTTTCCAAAGAGTACTAGAACTCCTCCATCCATCAAGGGAGCTGGGAGTTTCGAAGAGTCAAAGATGAGGGTTTCATTCCGTAACATTCAAGAAACTAACTTTTGGATTTTGATTCTAACACTTCCCTAATCACCAATTTCCATCATTTCTGAGTTTTAATGATGTAGTTAACATGTAAACAAGCTTCTCCACGAAATTCAAACTGATTGGCATTAAAAAATGAGTTTATGGCTTGTTGATGCAAGTGGGAGGGAGAGATAAACTTTCCAAAAGTAGAAATAACATTGTTTATTCATTGAGCAATGCACCTATGAGTTCTCAACAGTTTTACTCAGAAGCTCAGAGATCCTTGGAAGATTTTTCTCTGCATTTAAAACACTTCACACGAAATTACAAGGGGCATTATTGGCATTTTTTGCAATTTGACCATACCTTGAACTCACTCACTTTTCCTATAAATAGAAGCTCAGTTTCCTTGCATTTCTTACCAACAATCCTCACAAAACACTAAATACACTTGAGACCGAGTTCTTGCAAGAGAAGAAGGAGGAGTGAGTTATGCTTTGGGAGTTTGAACTGTTCCAGCAAGCAAGAAGTTTGTGCATATTTGAAGTTACAGTGGACATATTCCACTTGGTAAGCATTATCCTCTTACTTATTGCTTATGTTTATGCACATCATTAATGTCATGTTCATGTTACTAATGCTCTCTTTATGAATGATATGCATGTTGGTTCTATTTCATATTTATACTTAATGAAAGTTGTGTGTACTTGATGCCTAAAACCCTTGTTCATATGTTGCTACCTTAAAGCAAGGTAGAATCATTGGTTCTACTGATATGTTAAGAGGGGTGGTTAGTATGTTTTTTTCTTACTATTGTGCTCATGACTGTTCTTAGTTCTTTCTCCTGGATGATATCATTTGTTTATGGACTTAGGATGCTTGTGACCTTTGAATTTGGTTGAGAACTATCTGCCATGACAAATGTATAACTTTGGTCAGAACCTTGGTAATAAGAGAATTTGTTAGTTGAAGCCATTACTACCCTCTTTGAAGTATTGGTCATGTTAGTGCTTGATATCCATGAGAAATAGAGTTTATGTTGTTCTTGTTTACATACTCTTGTTTTGACATAGCAGTTTTCTTGTATGTTAAGCTTTTGATGACTTTGCCCCCTAAAAAACAGAAGTTTGTTATGGATTCATTTGGTTCTAATGCATTTGATATCCATTCTTGTGTTTGCTTATATTCAGATGTACACATCAGCATGTCATGTTATTTATTGTTGGGTTGAGTTCCTCTATGCCTTTGTGACTGACATATGAGCTAGATAAGTCATAAAGTATTTCCTGCTGCCATACTTAGTATATGTTTAAACTTTTGTGTGCTAACCTGACTTGCACTGTGTCAGCATGTGTATTGTGTCTTTGTAGTTGCTATCCAAGCTAGGAGTCACTATACCATGACCTTGTTTTAAGTCAAGTTGGTTGAAGTGTCTAAAAACTGATTTGTTGAATTGCTGGCTTAAAGTTATGAAATTGGTTTTGACCTATAATTCTAATTTGCTTGCAACCTGCGGATTTTGTCTACAAATTAAACATTGTTTGTGGACTCATTGTTGACACAGTCATACACTTCTGCTCACATCTTGTTGTGCACACAATTACCATGCCATGTTCACACTTATGCCATCATCATTGATTATTAAGTAGCATACATGACTCATGATAGGTATGGCCTTACTTTGTTAAATGACTTTACACTTGTGATTGCCTGAACCTCAATATGGTGCATCTCTATTCATTGCCATACTACTCTGTATATGTTTGCACTATCATGTTTTTTGGTTTTGCTTTCAAAATTTACTTGTCCATGACAAACTGTTTTGTCAAGTTGTTTTTGGTGCAAAATGTGTGTGTTATCTCTTCATATGTTGTGTACTTAAATCCTTGCTTTGATGTGTAACCAGACTGTGTGAACTTTTGCTTTATGTTATGTTCAAGTTGTGGGTGCAAGTTCTTAAAACTGGTTGTGTTCTAATTTCTAGTTCATACTTTGCCTTGTTTTCCAAGTTTTGTCCATACCTTGCTGTTCCTAATCTAACTGACATGAAAAGTTGGTTTGAGGTCTGTGTTAAGTATGATCATGTTTCTTTGCTTAAGGTATCTTGACTGTCATATAGTCATAGGCATAACTGGCATTATCATTTTGCTCTAGACCACATGTTTAGTTGACATTATTAACTGCCTTGCCATGATCCATTATGTTCCTCAAGGGTTGTCATTTTTGTGCATAAAAAGTGAGGTCTGGGGCTATAAGATTACTAAGCATCTGCCCTGTTTTATCTTTGTTTTTCCTTCTCATACTGTTAACACTCAACTTGATACTTGCATCATCTTTAGGTTGTGCCAATGGTATGTTTTAAATATTGGTCATTTTTGAAATGTAAAATTAATGTGCTGTAGTTATCTCTCAAATTGACATTTTCTTATGGTATGTGTTGAGCTCTTTTGACATATGTGCTTGATTTGAATGTGTTCCTTTTGCTGTTGGATTGAAAGGCATAAGGACTTATTTTGTTGTTGCCATGAGAAATGTTATTTTCACTCTGTCTTCGATGGCTCACATGCTCATGTCCTGAACTACCATAGCTTGTGTTGTTATCTTGCTCAAGTAGGTTTTCTCTTCTTGATTGTTCATTGCCTAAATTTGAATGTCTAGGCTGACCTTGGAATGCCATGCTTAGTTTGTTTGCCTTGGTTGATTTATACATGACTGATTGCTAGCCTTGCCTTGGTCTTCATGTTATATGTTGTACCTATGATTGAACTGTCATTGTGTCCTTTCTATATTAGCGCAATGATCATTTGCTCTCACTTGCCACTAATGTTTGATTGCTATTTTTGCTCTGATGCCTTGTTTTGGCCTGAACTGATGTTAATGAGTTGAATACATGATTAGTTTTTACTTTCCATGCCTTGAGACCTGTGCCTGAATTTTTGCTAACACCACCAAGATTCTAAGGTCTGTATGTTAGGGTTTATATACTTCAATTTTGTTTTTGTGCTCTGTCGTGATAGTTCATTCTTCTGCCATGACATGCCTAGGATGCTACGAGTTGATTCACCTTTGTATTGCTGTTATCATTTGGTTTTTAATATGAAAGTTTGGCATCCTTTACCCCTGCATTGCCTGGAATGATGATAGGAACACATGCTCCTTTTCCATTTTATTCTAAATCCATTTGCACCTACACCTAAGGGCCTGTCGAAAACTTTGTTCTCTTTTTATGCCACAACTGTTTGTTCAATTTATATGTGGTACCAATGTCATATGGGATTGGAAGTTTGAGCCAACTCTTAAAATAACTGTCATCGGTTGGAGCATAATAGGTTGAGTGCATTGCTGAATTGTGATTAACATGTTTATAAGCTCACTTCTGACCTTGTTCAAATTTTGAGGATGCTCTTATGTTGAATCCTGAGGAATTTATTTGCAGCCTTTAACCACATAACCTAAAATAGGTTGTTAATCCACTTCACTTTTGATTAAGTTTGACTGGGATAAATCATGATTTTGATTTAAGTAGATTGTTGGTTAATTTTAGTCGTTCATGATGATGTTGTTAATCAGCATGTTGAGTCTTGATTCATGCCTTTTACTGATTATAGCAACATGTTTGTGGCCTTCATCTTTCTTTTCGCTTGCCAAGGCTTTTGTGTTTGTTGAATCAGAATTATAACCCGATGTAACAGCCACCCCAGTGGCAAGCACACACTTACACACTCGCCTTTGACCTTGAGGACTGGGATTCGAATCCCCCTCACCCCAGTCCTTTTGTTTAATTTTCCAAAATGTCCCTGTTTCACATATATTTTTGCTTTACCATGCCTTATTAATACACGCGCAGTGGCACAATTGGTAGAGGTTTTAGGCTGCGTGCGTGAGGTCCTGGGTTCAACACCCATGGGGACCTCTCCTCTCTTTTTTATTACATGTTTCTTTACATTTTTATGGTTTATACATAAACTTCAAATGTTCACAACTTGATCATTTTTAACTCATTTCCGCCCATTCTTTTTGCTAAATGTTCTTAAAAGATTTTACTTTTTGGCTATAAAAAGAGATTTTTGAAAATATTTAGTTATAAAGCACTTATTCATGATGGAAGTGGAAGAATCCTATTTAGGGTTTTATTACTTTTTTTTGCTTATCTTCGATCCTTTATCATGATATCTTGTTTATACAATGTCTAAATGTTTGGTTTTAATCCTACTTGATGTTATAAGCCTTGCTTAATACGAAAGCTTTGATATTCAATATCACAGCTTCATGTAAGTTTCCATTATAAACTGCTTGTTACATAAAACTGTTGTTTCCCCGGTTCCAAAGGAAATTCCTCCTCAGTTGACTCATGAGTCAATAAACAAATCACATCATCTCGGCCTCCTAAGAGCCACACTCCTTTTAGGCCTCCTAAGAGCCTTTGTTCATTCTTGGCCTCCTAAGAGCCATGAATCTCACCACTTAGAATTAAGTTAGAGTTTCTAAACTCTATATGGGCTCATCACATTGAGTATCCACCTTCCCCCCATCATAACTTAGACTTAGAGAGTTTCCTTAAACTCTAAATGAGCTCACACTCATTTCCCCTTGGAACTTTGGCTATAGTCAATGGTTCCTCAAATTCACCCTTAGTTAGGTGAACTACGGTTGCTCTGATTCTTTAGTCAGATACGTAGGCACAAGAAGCGACGTCTTGGCGAGGAAACTTAGTGTACATACCCTTAGGTCTTTACCTGTAGCATTAGCAAATATCTTAGCAAGCAAACATAACATAACACAAACTAAACAAGAGGTTCATGTAGAGTACTACAGATACTTAGGGTGCTAATACCTTCCCTTTGTATAACCAACCCCCGAACATAGATCCTCTTAGGTTTTCTCGAGCTTGAACCTTTCCTTTGGATAAATCAAAGTCGGTGGTGAATTCAAAGAAATGTGATGCAAGTTAATTAATAGCTTGTTATCCGATTCTCACCGCAACACTAAACAAGTTCTAAAACAAGAACAAATGAACACAGACAAGGTAAGGGGGTTGGATACGCGGTGGAAAGGTGTTAACACCCAAAACATCTATAGTACTCTATAGGAACCCTTTGAAATATCTACGCTTTTTGGTTTGAAAATGTTTGCTTGAAATGAGATTGGGGAGATGAGAAGAGAAATTATTTTAAAGATTTTTGTGTGTTGGAGAGACTTCTTGAGCCTTATGCCTACATACCCAGAAAGTGCAATATAGGATCAAAACCTCGTAGTTCGTGGTACAAATAACAAAATAGATTTGTTTGGTTCATTTTAAAATGAAAAGAAAAGTCGTCATTTTAAGGAGAAAACTACGACTAGTCACCCACAAGTACAAGAAAACAACATTTGCATCACCTTAAGATGGAGGATTTTTGCTTGGATAAAAATCAACAAGTCTATCACTCAACATCTAAGTGGAAAATGTCAACATCTTAAATACTACGGAGAATATGAGAATTACATCTCAACTATGAAAATGACTCATGTCTAAACTTTATAAAAAATTTTAAATGAAAAAGTGCACAAAGGCACAAAAGTTTGAATGAGTTTAAGTGTTTTTTAAAGTCTTTTTGAAATGGTCAAAGTATGTTTAACATTGATTGACATTTATTAAATAAAATGTTTTTGAAAATGCACTTGATAAAAGTCAAGGTTTTTTTATGAAAGAGGTTATGATTTGAAAACAATAAGGTTTTGAAAAAGGGAGAAGATTTTGAAAATTGAATAATGGGGAGGAGATGAAGTGACTATCTGTTTTCCTGGAAAATTAGCAAACAACCGCTGATCTCCTAATTTATGAAAAATTAGTTTAATTGCAGGACCGATCAAACAAATCCTAGGACAATGTGCTTTAATAATTTTGACAATTTGTATTAAAGTAAAACCTCTTGTTCATTGAGTTTGTCATAGTTTTTGTATACTGATAGAATTCAACTAAAAATGATAAAGATTTACTTTTAAAAGAAATGGTGAAAAACGTGATAAGATTACAAGAATGAAATTGCAGAAATGTAAAGGAAACTGTAAATGAATAACTTAGAACTTCATTAAAATGCAAGGAATAAAACTGGTGTTTTTCAAACGTACATTTTCTCAGTAACTAATCTTTTCTCTCACACGGTTACTTTGAGTATTCTTGAGTAACTTGTACAAATTTGGAAACGCACACGGAAATCTAACACTATGACTCCCTATTTGTATACAAATGAAATAACTTTCGACAACAACTATCTTCCCTAATGCTGACAAATGGATTCCTGCATGCCTTCACCTCCTGGATGAAATTCCACGCGTCTGATTTTCAAAACGAATCTCCCTCCTAAATTTGAATTTCAAAAACGTCAGTCGAACAAGGCCTTCGCACCAAGTTGTCGAAGCATTTCCAATACAGAAAAATCTCCAAATTGTTTATACCAATTTAACACTCGTTTTCGACTGACCTTCTTTCACCAGAACCAGACTTCTGTCGAAATATTTTGACAAATCTTTTAAACTTATTTCCGGAATAAAATCCAGGCATTGAAATTAGCAGCCTACAAATTGCCCCCCCAGAAAATGCATTTTCGATAAAGGGAGAAAAGCATTTTTTGCCAATACAATTCGATGCCTTCCATAGTTCGACAGATGACTGTTCAGCCCATGTTTTAAGATCCTTTCATCATCATTACCCTAGTTCCTAGCAGATTGTGGATCAAAAAATTAACTGCCACTGTCTAATCCATCCACTCACAATTGCCATCCCACGATCTTTCCATTAAATGGAAAATGTCTTGAATTTTAACCACTTCATCCTTTTTCTTTGCCACCTATAAATGAGTTGAAAAAATTTCTTATTTACTTTTCACACTCCTTTTCTTAAGCCAGAACTTTCTTCAACGCAACTTCATCTTTCTCTGCATTTTCTTCTATAATCAACCATGGTCTCTTCCACAGCTCCTCAAATCACGAGCAAAGACTCCAAGAAATCCCAAAGCTTGTAACCTGTTTACAAGATTCTTGGTCCAAAGGTGGTGGGGAACCAACAATACATACCAGAGCCTTCTAATAAAGAGGAAAAAAGGTGCATTTACCAGTCACAGGTACTTATTCTTATTCTCATTTCTGGTAAATCACATGTGATGTTAGGACCCTTACCTGATTTATCCCTAGATCCTTTAAAAGTAAAGGAATTCTTTCCAGCTTACCACTGTTACAAACCCATAGCCAATGGAGTTAGGCCTAGGACTGAGCAGGAAAAAACCATAGATGAGAAATCCAAAATAGATGGCCAAGGATCACCCTCTAGGGAAGCCATAAATCTAGGGTACTTGAATAATTTTAGGATTTTTAGGTCTTGCCCCCTGTCGAAAGACCCATATGATTATTTAGCTTGGCTAACAAAAATAGGGGCAACCAAAGCTGATACTTGGAAAACCATGGGTATTTTTGATCTTATCCAGCAGTCGAAGGTAGGACCTGGATATTGCCCATCTATGCTTTTGGCCTCTCTTTATTTTTGGGACAGCACCTACAATAATTTTCATCTTCCTTGTGGTATGATCACTCCTACCCTTTTCGACGTGGCTGCCGTTACTGGCCTTAGCCCGCTTGGGGTGGATTATGATCCCAACCTCTTGTCTGATGACTCCATAGGCTTCGACACCAATAAGGCTACCTTCACCTCCTACATCATGAATTATCATGATAAGGAAACTGAAGAAGTCTCTGACCAAGAACATGTGGCCTTCTTAGTACTCTGGTTGTCGAGATGCGTTTTCTGCACTAGGTCTCTCCAACTGGCGAAAAGGTAATCACCATGGCAAACCAACTCCATGCTGGACACCAACTATGTCTCAGCGAAATCATCCTTGCCAATATGTATGAGTCCCTTGGCAAAGGAGTTACTTTGTTGAAGAACATCAAAGATAAGGGCAATCTTATATTGTCAGGACCATTCTGGCTCCTATAATTATGGCTTAATGCCACATTTGAAGCTTCCCTCCCCAACAAAAACCCTGTGGACGAAGCTGCTCTGAAGGACAGAAGAGTCGAAGGAACCAGACTGGCGCAGCTAACACCAAATGATGAAGGTCTGAGCCTTCAACAAACTTTTATTGGCTATGTTATGATGTTTGCCAAACGTCATAACTTCACTTCCAATATGGCTCGTTTCGCCAATAGAAAAATTGGACCAGAGTGGTTCACCAAGAAGCTCCCCTTAGAATCGAAAGCTCAAGAAACATAATTCCTGAAAGAAGGGAAAGAACATGGTCTTGCGACCAGGAGAACTGGGTTCGGGAGTCGGTTACGCGAGAGGAAGGTATTAGCACCCCCTCGCGTCCATCGTACCCGATGGGATCCACGTTTGCTTGTCTCGATCAAAGGGTGTAGGAAAAGATGCTGGAAAAGGAACTGCTAGCTGGAGAACCGGAAAAGGAAAGGAGAGAGAGAGAAAGAGAAACAAATGTAGGGAAAATAAAAGAAGTGCTCGCATGGACCCTACCCCACTGCCTACGTATCTCATGGGGAGCATGAGAATCAGAGCGACGTAGTTCCCCTCACTAGTGATGGATTGTGTTTTTAGGGAACGACTAACGTTCTACCTCAGGTGTTGCAGGCTCGCTGAATCGAGTGCGTTACCGTCTTGCAAGAGAACGAGTAGGAGCATGTTCGTACGTTGAGGGTGAGTGAGATGAGAAAAGAATTCCCGAAGGAAAGACGTTATTGTTTGTTTGAAGTTTTTTTAAGCAAGAAGTGTTTTTTACAGTTATTTGTAACTTGCATTGAACCAAAGTCTCAAATACAGGAACGAATACTTCGCGCATCGTCCCCAATAGGACGTACACTAAGTATCCTAGAAGAATGAGAGAAAGCCCCTCATTCCCCACTTCCCACATAGAAGGCTCAAGCGCAATACAAGTTAACCTTTATTACGTGTCTTCAAGAAGTTTTGAGATGAGAAGAGAGACGACACAAAGGAAACTCTAAAGAGAAACTAAGAGTCCTAATGTTATCATGCATGGATGTCATATGGTTAGTGAGGTTTAGGAGGAACGACTACCTAAAACCTAATGCTAATCCTACTCCAAGCTTAATCAAAAATTAAGTTTGACTAGGTAGCTCTAAGGGGAAAAGAATCCAAGACTTAATCAAGTCTTGAGACTTAAGGGAGGAAGAGAGTGAAAGAGAAGAAAAGAGAAAGAGGAGATGAAATACAATAAATGGCAGCAAGCACATCATATCATAAATGTCCAACTCAAATCAACAAACATGTTTCAAAGATCAATGCAAAACAATTCAAGTAAGCATGCAAAGATAATCATGAAAGAATGCAAGCATACTTGTATGAAATACACAATTAAGCATACATGGACTTCATATCAAAATGAAATGAGGAAGATAAGATGAAGATGAGTGCAAGTCAGAACCAAAATCATATTATCATCAACAACTCATGTGTGCAAAAGTGATTCAAAACATGAAGCATTATGATCCAAAGAAGTTCACAAAAGGAAAGGTAATGATATTCATCATACAATTCAAACCAAATGCAATCAACAATGCTCAACTAAAATGAAAACCAAGGAAGGAACTCAAGGGGCAGTAGCATATGCATCAACATCATATCGAAACCAAACTCAAGTCATACAAGTCCAAACATCAAGCAACACCTTCAAGACATGCATCAAAGGAATCTACAAATGGAAACCCAAAGTTCAAGCCCTTAAAACATACCGAAACATGATCCACAAATTGAAAAATTAAATCTCAAAGGACCTCAACCAGGGGCCAACATGATATCAAAATTTCATGCAAAGAATCACAAAGGAACTCAATCAATTAGGCATTGCAAACCAACTAGTGTAAAGAGATGTCAAGAGATGATCATGCATAAGTCACTTAAGCACAAATAACCAAACATGTATCATATGACATTCAGAAATTTTGAAATTTAAACTCAAATGACCTAAGTCAGGATCCAATCACATGTCAAAATATCTCACAAAAATTCACAAGTTAATCAACTCAAACAATTAAGCAAAGATCAAGTGAGAAACATGAACCAATATGCAAAAGAGGGGGACCAAAATGCAATATGAAATGATTTTAAAAATATGTGAAAAATGTTTTTATGCACTCCAATGTGTTGGTGAAATAATGCAAAAGAATGGGTTGAAAATATTTTGTAGACTATGAGAAATAAATTCTACAATGCAAAGTATGCACCTATGAAACAATTCAAAAAGAAAATCAATTAAACAATTAATTAAAACACCAAAAATAAAATAAAATAAGAAAATAAAATTTTTCAAAATTTTATAAAATGCTAAATATGCTTCATGATTTTTTTGGTAATTTTTAAATGCATCAAACTATTTTTAAAAATTTAAATGCAAACAATGCAACAATTAAGAAAATAAAAGGAAATCAAATAAACTCAGGGGGTGCAACAAGCAAGTTAATCACGTTCAAATAATAAAGGCCCAAAAGAGGGGGGTTCAAAAGCAAAGAAAATTCAAGCCCAGTCCAAAACAAATGTCAGCGCATACCAAGAATTCAGTCAACCCAAAAGACTCATCCACACCATCAGACTAATCCTACGCACCATATCAAGTCAAATAATCAACAAGTATTCAAGATGGAGGGCCAGGACCGAGAGGGCATGATAATAAGCATATACGCGCGCACACCATACTACTCAGAATTTAAAATGAACACACGTGAGCATCACATGGAAATTTAATGCGTTGTCACCATCTAAACCACCAGATCACATCAACGTACTAGATTAAGTCAACAAAGCCAAAAATCATGCAAGATCAAAGGCTATGATTAGAGGCACACGATAACACACATAGGAAGCCACACACGCAGTCCATAAAATACAATCAGAAATTTAAAAATGTGGCAACATGTAGACCATTGGATCAAACAAAACAAAGGCCAGGATTGTATCTTCTCCAAATAAACTCTCGCCGGACTGAACAACGACCAGGTGCCGGAGCCCTAGCTCTGGTCACCTTCTCCGGTGAGCTGCAACACCAAATTATCCAGAAATAGAAAATTCTACAATAGTTCTATTCAGATTTTCATGAGGATTACGAATATGCAATTTATTTCAACAGATCATGCACATATTAACCAAATCGAACAAAAGAAAGTTTAGACCCAAAACTTAAATCTCAAAATACACACAATCCACACGTCCAAAATTCAAACAAAATACATCAGCACACTCAGTGAAGCACACAGATCATTATGCATACTTAAAAATCAAGTTCTATGACCATGAAAAGTGAGCTTACCTGAGATCTGTAGAGCTTGAAATACCACAGGAACGCCTTCCAAAAGCTGCAGGTCTTCCCCTTTTGAGCTCTATTTGCAAAATAAATGCAAATAGAGGCTTGAATCTGGCTAGATCTAGGAGTTTGAACTTGGATCCTCTTGAACTGAAATTGGTGAAAACCTTGCCCTCAGCTCAAAATGATGGTTGATTCTTGTTCTACTCTCTTCACTGATCAAGAATGTGGAAAGAAAACTCAAGAAAACCTTGTGGAGAGAGAGAGAATCGAAGAAGAGAAAGTTTGGAGTGAAAAATGGATTCTGAGCCAAAATGAATGCATGCCCTAATTTTGGACGCATGAGTTAGCTTATATACTCTCCATTAGTCCACTGATTATGATTAGCAAGTGATTAAACCTTTGATTAATGAGATTGGAATGGTTTTGCAATTTTGCACTTTGAGATTAACCCCTTAATCCTCACGTGCCAAGGTCATGGAATTGGTGTGATTCACTCACATTTCCTCTGCTGATCACATTTGAATTATACTTGGGCCTTGCACTTGCTTGGTTTGTGAGTTTTTGATCCATTTGCAAATTTGTACAATGTGAAGTAAGTGAGGTATATGGCATGGAATGACTTGATTCAAAAGCAAAAAATAGTCCTCATGAGGTGTACTTTGATGTTGTAATGAGACATGAACCAATAAAACCAATTACAAGTCAATTTGTGCCAAAATGCAAAAGGTGGAAAAAGTGGTATATGGAAAACCATCAAAATGCACCTTGCATTGTTTTGACCATAACTAGAGTTCCACAAATGATATGGAGATGTTCTAGTACTTTTTGGAAATGGGAGAGAAAGATCTTCAACTTTCATGTTGGAGGAAAATTCATTTGGAGCTTCCTTGATGATGAAAAGTCAAGTTGAATGTAGTGGAAAAATTTCCAAAAATGGAAAGTTCTCATTATAGGTCATTTTCCAAATTTAGTAACTTTTGCACAAACTCTTGATTCTTGATGAATGATGTGAAACTTGACCCTTGAAGACCATATGAGGATGTGAGACCTTGAAAACCATGAAAAGAACCTCAAAATTCCACAGTTGACTTTCTCCCCTACAGTTGACTTTTCTTGGTTCACAAGCAACTGATCCACTGAACATTCTTCACCAAAGAACCAATGGCCAAGATTCCATCCATGCACACTTGTGAGCATATGGAACACTAGGAGAACATGCTTGAATCCACAAAG
Organism: Lathyrus tuberosus; assembly: GCA_022829125.1. Classification (NCBI taxonomy): domain Eukaryota; kingdom Viridiplantae; phylum Streptophyta; class Magnoliopsida; order Fabales; family Fabaceae; genus Lathyrus; species Lathyrus tuberosus. Next base: position 7,728,870 of record JALAZF010000078.1, read on the forward strand.
TTCAACAAGAAGCTCTTTTGAAACCAAAACCCTAATTTTCACAATCAGTCTAAGGGATGAAGTCTAGAGGTCACTTCTTGGTCAATCCACTTCTGGAGAAGACTTGAGATTGTATGGAGTATGAGAAAACCTTGAAGCTAGTTGGGAGACACTTGGCCCTTGATCCCTTGCTTTTGATGATCAACACCTTTGAAAAACACCTGATCCCATGCCCTATGCTGAATGCCATGCTATACAATCTATGACCTACTATGGAATGCAAATGAGTAAAGCATAGACCAATTATTGAGAAAACATGAAGGTAAATTTTTGGGGTATTACAGCTGCCGCTATTCAATCAACTGTGAATCTGAATGGATGAAAGCAACGACTATCAGGAATTCAAGGTACATAGGGATTGAATACAGAAATACCCGAGAAAATTTTGCACTATGTGGATTGAGAAAATGCTGTAAATGAAGTAAGGGTAAGGAAGAAAAGTTTGTGAGGAAGACCTTAGAACCATTGGACCCCATAGGAAACCTGTCGGGAACTGGTGAACAACATGTCGGGAACTGGTGAAATACCTGTCGGGAACTGGTGAGCTTGGACCTGTTTTGCCTATCAGGAATGGGCATGTGTACCTGTCTGGAACTGGCAAGGTTCAAACTAAAGGGAGCTGTCGGGGACGGCTGCAGTTTATAACCAAGGCTTACCTATCGGGAATAGGTAACGGGGCCTGTCGAGAACTGGCATGGTTAAAACTCAAAGGGAGCGGTCGGGAATGACTGCAGTTTATAACCAAGGCTTACCTATCGGGAATGGGTAACGGGGCCTGTCGGGAACTGGCATGGTTAAAACTCAAAGGGAGCGGTCGGGAATGGCTGCAGTTTATAACCAAAGCTTACCTATCGGGAATGGGTAATGGGACCTGTCGGGAACTGGCATGGTTAAAACTCAAAGGGAGCGGTCGGGAACGGCTGCAGTTTGTAACCAAGGCTTACCTATCGGGAATGGGTAACGGGGCCTGTCGGGAACTGGCATGGTTAAAACTCAAAGGGAGCGGTCGGGAACGGCTACAGTTTATAACCAAGGCTTACCTATCGAGAATGGGTAACGGGGCCTGTCGGGAACTGGCATGGTTAAAACTCAAAGGAGCGGTCGGGAACGGCTGCAGTTTATAACCAAGGCTTACCTATCGGGAATGGGTAACGGGACCTGTCGGGAACTGGCATGGTTAAAACTCAAAGGAGCGGTCGGGAACGACTGCAGTTTATAACCAAAGCTTACCTATCGGGAATGGTAACGGGACCTGTCGGGAACTGGCATGGTTAAAACTCAAAAGAAGCGGTCGGGAACGGCTGCAGGAATCCTATCGGGGATGGTTCCAGGAGACTTGTAAGCTGAGAGATATGACTCTGTGGGGAGCAAAACTGATGAAATCCTTTGCGCTGCTTTGAAATGTCTGTTGAGGAATGAACGAGGCATTCTTTCTGGCTTTGCCAATGATATAAGGAGTAAAGTTTTGGACTCTCGCACAAGTTATCAAAACTGGCCTATGCTTCACATGCATATGTTTGAATTTTTCCATGGCGTAATGCTCCATCTCGATGGAAATGCTACGCATTTTGAGGATGCTATGCACACTATACGCAAAATGCGAAGGGGTCCTCGGCAAAATAAATGCTGAGGAAAGGAAGCAACTCCACTGGGGATAACTAGCTGGATTGACTTCGCGGTCGCAAACCGTACTGGGGAAGACAAATTGACCTGACCTCCTGATCTGGGCACTGACCCGACAAACCTGTTAAGGCTACTGTAGGAAATGATAACTTTGCTGGGGAGATGTCATCTGAACCAGTCTGCTTAGGGAATAACTACAACCATAGAACTCCGCTGGGGATTAATGAGCTTACAACAAACTCTGCTGGCGAGATGTCCCTTGAGAGGATTTTTCAGAAGACCACGCCTCTTCAAACTCTACTGGGGAAATAAGCTTACAACAAACTCTGCTGGGGAGAATCACTTCAAAGTGTCTCATGCCAGGGAATGTTCCTTAAGAGAATTTTACAGAAGATCCAACATCTTCCAACTCTTAAACTAATACCGAGACTTGAGCTAGGATGCAGTAGTTGGGAGGCCACTCTGTTGGGGATAATAGATCTGGAATACTCCTGCCGGGGAATTTCATGATGCTCCATACTTGAGATGGTCAACCACTTGATTTTACCCCAAGATACAAGTCTGATCTGGGGAAAACGTCCCAAGAGGATTTTACAGAAGATTCAACATCTCCAAACTCCTGGACACTCACTGAGTCTTGAACATTAACTGTAAGGCGTGTGAAGCAACTCTACTAGGGAGTTTACAACCGTTATCGACACAGAAAATCTTGTAGAGCATTGACTTAATAAGATACAATACTACCCATTTGACAATGCTGCTGGGGATCATGAAGCTCTGTAAATACGCTGGGGATGACCCTCTCCAGAATAACTTTCCTGCTGAGGAACCATCTTTGCTTGGGGAGGAACGATCATTTGCGCTTCGTAAAGGATTTTGGCTTGAAAGCGTCATACATCTTTGCATAGCTATCCAGTGAAATCTCCACACCTGCAAACAAAAGAATGCGCACATATGCCCCCAGGGTATTCAAACTCTCGGAGAGGTTTCTAGATCTTGGCATAACTGCCCCAGACTGCATAGTGTACGAAAGAATTTGCCTCGACAAGATTCGTAGAGATTTGCAACACTCTGCCCCAGTATACTGAATCTTGAAGAGGTGCTTTTGATTAACCGTCCTTTGGAGTAGGATAGCTTCTCGTGTTCTTGAGGTGGCCTGCCTCAATATAATCCTTGCAGTGATTTTGCCCTTGGCTGATTGATCTTCGAGAGATTTGCCTAGTCTTGACTTGATTGCCCCATACCTTTGACACAATTGCCCCAGATTAACCGAACTGGAGAGATATTTCACAATGTAATTGCCCCACATTGACAACTTCTTGGCACGAATTGTTGTGAAAGTCCCCACTTGACAGAATCACTTGGTCATATGCCCTTTGTCACTCTCATCCCTCGGAGCTTTCAAGCCTCTCACTTTGGCGTGATCAAAATTCTCAACTGATGTTCACTTTGTGAGCCTTACTGGTATCAAATACATGTAAGCAAGCATAAAAATTTCTATTCTGAGAATGAGAATTATAATGCAACACATATATTAATCTCGAAGTTTTACTGAAAAGATGCGCAAAGCTGTGAACGAATCACTGCTTAGGAAACGACATATATCCTTTTTTAAATGGAAAATAGCATGCTTATGCAATACCAACCAAGGTCTTTTAGCACAACTCATGGGAGTCAGGAACGCTATCTTATTGAAATACGCCTTTAGAATAAACTCTGTTTCAATTAGGACTTTTGAGGGTTGTAATGTGGCCTGGTTCGCGGTTTGAGAAAAAAGGATTTATGGCTCAAACTTTATTGGCACCCACCCACTCTTCATGGTATTCTCCAGTCCTATGTTCAGCTAATTTGACACAAGCGCTCGTCTCTCAAAAGGTTTCCTGATTTCTAGGGAATCTATGCAACTGGTGATTCGACACCTGACGAGGTTCTGTACTAACAATCACCCCTTTTATCTTTTGGTGTCTGTAGTCAAACGACTTTGTTCTTATCGAGGATTTTCTTTGTAATCCTTTTGGCTTTTCGCTTTCTCATTCTTTTGCTTTTTGTTCCCTAATTTTTGCCTGGACTGACTCTTTTGAGTTTTCAATTTTGAAGTCCAGCGGGATGCCTTAACTTTTACCTAAGTCGCTTGCTTCCAAGTTTTTCGACTTAGCAGGCTTTTTCTTTTTCTATTTTTTTTCTTTCCTTTTCTTCTTTGTTTCTCCGTCCTTTCCGTTCTCGTTTCTTCTCCGGTCCAGTAGCAGTGGAGCTCCAGACGACGACACCCTTTGATGCAGACAACAAGCGTGGATCCCATCGAGTAAGATGGATGTGTTTGGTGCTAACACCTTCCCTTCGCGTAACCGACTCCCGAACCCAGTTCTCCTGGTCGCAAGACCATGTTCTTTCCCTTCCCTCAGGTTTATGCAGTGTTTCCTTTCCCTTTCTCGGGATACATACACATTGCTGGCGACTCTGTTTTCCGCGCCACTCTCGCGTTTGTACCGTTGGATGCGAATCTTTCGGGAGCGACAGCTGTCGCTCCCAAAAGATTCACATCCAATGGTACAAACGCGAGAGTGGCGTGGAAAATAGAGAGTCGCCAGAAATGTGTATTTATCCCAAGAGAGGGAAAGGAAACACTGCATAAACCAGAAAGAAGGGAAAGAACATGGTCTTGCGACCAGGAGAACTGGGTTCGGGAGTCGGTTACGCGAGAGGAAGGTATTAGCACCCCCTCGCATCCATCGTACCGGATGGGATCCACGCTTGCTTGTCTCGATCAAAGGGTGTAGGAAAAGATGCTGGAAAAGGAACTGCTAGCTGGAGAACCGGAAAAGGAAAAGAGAGAGAGAGAAAGAGAAACAAATGTAGGGAAAATAAAAGAAGTGCTCGCATGGGCCCTACCCCACTGCCTACGTATCTCATCAGGAGCATGAGAATCAGAGCGACGTAGTTCCCCTCACTAGGGATGGATTGTATTTTTAGGGAACGACTAACATTCAAGCTCAGGTGTTGCAGGCTCGCTGAATCGAGTGCGTTACCGTCTTGCAAGAGAACGAGTAGGAGCACGTTAGTACATTGAGAGTGAGTGAGATGAGAAAAGAATTCTCGAAGGAAAGACGTTATTGTTTGTTTGAAGTTTTTTAAAGCAAGAAGTGTTTTTTACAGTTATTTGTAACTTGCATTGAACCAAAGTCTCAAATACAGGAACGAATACTTCGCGCATCATCCCCAACAGGACGTACACTAAGTATCCTAGAAGAATGAGAGGAAGCCCCTCATTCCCCACTTCCCACATAGAAGGTTCAAGCGCAATACACGTTAACCTTTATTACGTTTCTTCAAGAAGTTTTGAGATGAGAAGAGAGACGACACAAAGGAAACTCTAAAGGGAAACTAAGAGTCCTAATGTTATCATGCATGGATGTCCTATGGTTAGTGAGGTTTAGGAGGAACGACTACCTAAAACCTAATGCTAATCCTACTTCAAGCTTAATCAAAAATTAAGTTTGACTAGGTAGCTCTAAGGGGAAAAGAATCCAAGACTTAATCAAGTCTTGAGACTCAAGGGAGGAAGAGAGTGAAAGAGAAGAAAAGAGAAAGAGGAGATGAAATACAATAAATGGCAGCAAGCACATCATATCATATATGTCCAACTCAAATCAACAAACATGTTTCAAAGATCAATGCAAAACAATTCAAGTAAGCATGCAAAGATAATCATGAAAGAATGCAAGCATACTTGTATGAAATGCACAATTAAGCATACATGGACTTCATATCAAAATGAAATGAGGAAGATAAGATGAAGATGAGTGCAAGTCAGAACCAAAATCATATTATCATCAACAACTCATGTGTGCAAAAGTGATTCAAAACATGAAGCATTATGATCCAAAGAAGTTCACAAAAGGAAAGGTAATGATATTCATCATACAATTCAAACCAAATGCAATCAACTATGCTCAAGTGAAATGAAAACCAAGGAAGGAACTCAAGGGGCAGTAGCATATGCATCAACATCATATCAAAACCAAACTCAAGTCATACAAGTCCAAACATCAAGCAACACCTTCAAGACATGCATCAAAGTAATCCACAAATGGAAATTCAAAGTTCAAGCCCTTAAAACATACCCAAACATGTTCCACAAATTGAAAAATTAAATCTCAAAGGACCTCAACCAGGGGCCAACATGATATCAAAAGTTCATGCAAAGAATCACAAAGGAACTCAATCAATTAGGCATTGCAAACCAACTAGTGTAAAGAGATGTCAAGAGATGATCATGCATAAGTCACTTAAGCACAAATAAGCAAAAATGTATCATATGACATTCAGAAATTGTGAAATTTAAACTCAAATGACCTAAGTCAGGAGCCAATCACATGTCAAAAGATCTCACAAAAATTCATAAGTTAAGCAACTCAAACAATTAAGCAAAGATCAAGTGAGAAACATGAACCAATATGCAAAAGAGGGGGACCAAAATGCAATATGAAATGATTTTAAAAATATGTGAAAAATGTTTTTATGCACTCCAATGTGTTGGTGAAATAATACAAAAGAATGGGTTGAAAATGTTTTGTAGACTATGAGAAATAAATTCTACAATGCAAAGTATGCACCTATGAAACAATTCAAAAAGAAAATCAATTAAACAATTAATTAAAACACCAAAAATAAAATAAAATAAGAAAATAAAATTTTCCAAAATTTTATAAAATGCTAAACATGCTTCATGATTTTTTCGGTAATTTTTAAATGCATCAAACTATTTTTAAAAATTAAAATGCAAACAATGCAATAATTAAGAAAATAAAAGGAAATCAAATAAACTCAGGGGGTGCAATAAGCAAGTTAATCACGTTCAAATAATAAAGGCCCAAAAGAGGGGGGTTCAGAAAGCAAAGAAAAGTCAAGCCCAGTCCAAAACAAATGTCAGCGCATACCAAGAATTCAGTCAACCCAAAAGACTCATCCACACCATCAGACTAATCCTACGCACCATATCAAGTCAAATAATCAACAAGTATTCAAGATGGAGGGCCAGGATTGAGAGGACATGATAATAAGCATATACGCGCGCACACCAAACTACTCAGAATTTAAAATGAACACACGTGAGCATCACATGGCAATTTAATGCGTTGTCACCATCTAAACCACCAGATCACATCAACGTACCACATTAAGTTAACAAAGTCAGAAATCATGCAAGATCAAAGGCTATGATTAGAGGCACACGATAACACACATAGGCAGCCACACACGCAATCCATAAAATACAATCAGAAATTTAAAAACGTGGCAACATGTAGACCATTGGATCAAACAAAACAAAGGCCAGGATTGTATCTTCTCCAAATAAACCCTCGCCGGACTGAACAACGACCAGGTGCCGGAGCCCTAGCTCTGGTCACCTTCTCCGGTGAACTGCAACACCAAATTATCCAGAAATAGAAAATTCTACAATAGTTCTATTCAAATTTTCATGAGGATTACGAATATGCAATTTATTTCAACAGATCATGCACATATTAACCAAATCGAACAAAAGAAAGTTTAGACCCAAAACTTAAATCTCAAAATACACACAATCCACACGTCCAAAATTCAAACAAAATACATCAGCACACTCAGTGAAGCACACAGATCATTATGCATACTTAAAAATCAAGTTCTATGACCATGAAAAGTGAGGTTACCTGAGATCTGTAGAGCTTGAAATACCACAGGAACGCCTTCCAAAAGCTGCAGGTCTTCCTCTTTTGAGCTCTATTTGCAAAATAAATGCAAATAGAGGCTTGAATCTGGTTAGATCTAGGAGTTTGAACTTGGATCCTCTTGAACTGAAATTGGTGAAAACCTTGCCCTCAGCTCAAAATGATGGTTGATTCTTATTCTACTCTCTTCACTGATCAAGAAAATGGAAAGAAAACTCAAGAAAACCTTGTGGAGAGAGAGAATCGAAGAAGAGAAAGTTTGGAGTGAAAAATGGATTCTGAGCCAAAATGAATGCATGCCCTAAATTTGGACGCATGAGTTAGCTTATATACTCTCCATTAGTCCACTGATTATGATTAGCAAGTGATTAAACCTTTGATTAATGAGATTGGAATGGTTTTGCAATTTTGCACTTTGAGATTAACCCCTTAATCCTCACGTGCCAAGGTCATGGAATTGGTGTGATTCACTCACATTTCCTCTGCTGATCACATTTGAATTATACTTGGGCCTTGCACTTGCTTGGTTTGTGAGTTTTTGATCCATTTGCAAATTTGTACAATGTGAAGTAAGTGAGGTATATGGCATGGAATGACTTGATTCAAAAGCCAAAAATAGTCCTCATGAGGTGTAATTTGATGTTGTAATGAGACATGAACCAATAAAACCAATTACAAGTCCATTTGTGCCAAAATGCAAAAGGTGGAAAAAGTGGTATATGGAAAACCATCAAAATGCACCTTGCATTGTTTTGACCATAACTAGAGTTCCACAAATGATATGGAGATGTTCTAGTACTTTTTGGAAATGGGAGAGAAAGATCTCCAACTTTCATGTTGGAGGAAAATTCATTTGGAGCTTCCTTGATGATGAAAAGTCAAGTTGAATGTAGTGGAAAAATTTCCAAAAATGGAAAGTTCTCATTATAGGTCATTTTCCAAATTTAGTAACTTTTGCACAAACTCTTGATTCTTGATGAATGATGTGAAACTTGACCCTTGAAGACCATATGAGGATGTGAGACCTTGAAAACCATGAAAAGAACCTCAAAATTCCACAGTTGACTTTCTCCCTTACAGTTGACTTTTCTTGGTTCACAAGCAACTGATCCACTGAACATTCTTCACCAAAGAACCAATGGCCAAGATTCCATCCATGCACACTTGTGAGCATATGGAACACTAGGAGAACATGCTTGAATCCACAAAGTTCAACAAGAAGCTCTTTTGAAACCAAAACCCTAATTTTCACAATCAGTCTAAGGGATGAAGTCTAGAGGTCACTTCTTGGTCAATCCACTTCTGGAGAAGACTTGAGATTGTATGGAGTATGAGAAAACCTTGAAGCTAGTTGGGAGACACTTGGCCCTTGATCCCTTGCTTTTGATTATCAACACCTTTGAAAAACACCTGATCCCATGCCCTATGCTAAATGCCATGCTATACATTCTATGACCTACTATGGAATGCAAATGAGTAAAGCATAAACCAATTATTGAGAAAACATGAAGGTAAATTTTTGGGGTATTACACCACCATCTTGATGTTTGCTGCTAATGGATCCTTCTCGAAGCCCAATGGCTCATCGTCATAAATCGCGTCGAGCCCCTGGTTTTGCAAATCTCCTAGATCTTTGTTAGGTGGATCCATATCAAAATCCTTTCCAAGACCTCGTTGATCTGATTCGATCTAGTTGGCTTCGACAATCATGTATTTTACTTTGGCCTCTAAGGCCGCTTTGAGTTTATTCTCGGCTATGTAAGCCGCGATCTTTTCAAGAACTAGTAACTCACTCATTATCACTAAATTCATTGCCCCAGCCAGTTGACTGGATGTGTGAGGTTCCAAAAATATAGTCTTCTTCGCTAACTACCTCTCTATCCCACTGAAACCCGTGGGTGGGATGAAGGTACAATGAGCAAAAGGCGTTGTCAGTTGGCGTCATGTCGAAGGTTGCTGAACTACAAGGAGCAATATGAGCAAGATTCCTGTCGAAGCTTCGCCTGTCAACCTGGTTTACTTCAGCCAGAAAGTAACTCTGGTCAGCCTCTATATTTTCGATAATCTCGTCTGCACGCCAAATTATTATTCTTTGATGCATTGACGAAGGGACGACACCTATGTCGTGTATCCATTCCCTGCCTAAGAGCAGGTTATAATTTGCCTTTAAGGCAATTACCATAAACATTGTCGGCCTTGTGATGGTTCCGACAGTTAGATCTACTTGTATTACACCCATATTGGTTCCTACTTTTCCCTCGTAATTTGGCAACACCATGTTATGAGGTTTGGTGTCAGAATCATCTTTCCCAATTTTTTTAAGCATGTAATGCGACATCAGATTGACTGACGCTCCTCCATCGACCAAAATTTTATTCACCCCTATATTACCCACTTTTCCTTTTATAAACAAGGGTTTCAGGTGGCTCCTCATTGAGTAATATGGTCTTTCAAAAAATGCGTTTTGTTCTTCAACGCATCCATTGTTCATGATATAATAGCAAACGGGCTTGTGTCTGGCCGTTTCGACCTCCATAGCTTCCTCTTCCTCTTCGACTTCCATTATTTGATCATACTCCCTAGGGAGTACTGAGACGACATTACACATTACGTCGAAAGACGCCTCGATTTTGAGTTAAAATCATCGGTCATTTCGTCATCCCTGGTCACGTCCTCCTTCGACGATACCTGTTCTGGAACACTGAACTGTTTCTTATCCTTTGACTCTTCTTTCAGACTCAAGGTTTGCACGTTGCTGCTGGTTTCTGGCTTGGCCTTTTCTGCAGCTTCCTTCTCTGCTTTCTTCCGACGTTGAAACCTTCTCCACTGAGACTTTGTCATCGGGTTCTTTCCCTTGTAGTTTTCGGAGGGGTAAGGCATCCTTTTGGGCTTTTTGACTTCCTTCTTTCCTGTCAGAGAGGATCCCCTTTGTAATTCATAGTCTCTCCATTTCCTTTGGCCCTGAGCCTGTCGGATTGGGTTGACCCATCTATCATCTGGAGCCTTATTTGTAGGCTTGAAAGTGTTTGGGTATCTCCCCCTAACCTCTGCCTGTTGTAATCTCCTCTTTCTGGGGTGAAATCTTTCTCCTCATGCAGGTTGGGAAGATTTCCAATTTCCCCTTCTTTTCGCCCTCTCCACTCCCTCCAGGTTTTGTGCTGCCTTTTTGTCGAAGACGACACTACAACGAGGGAAAAGCATTACTTCAGATCTTTTCCTCTATCATCTATGTATGAAATCTGCCAGATTTTCTTCCTCCTTGGGATACGCCAGTTTATGGTACTCCTCCCGTCGACATTCTTCGTCAACCTGCACTGAAACATTCTGAGATACTTCTACCATATTCACGTTGGCAGTTGACTCAGTTGCAACGCTTAGTTTATTCAACTTTATACTGAGGCCCTCATTGACCTCGTGTTCCTTCTTGATACGGTTGAAACCCTCAGTGGCTTCCTTTGTTGGTTCCTTTAGAGATGAAACCTTGGTAATTTGTTGGATGACGAAACCGACAGTCTTCTCCTTTGGATCCTCCATGGTTCTCCGGAGGAGGCCAACATCAGCCTGTTTATAGGAACCTTCAGTTGTCCCTTTGTTAACTTGGGCAAAACCCTCAGTGGTCTCATTATTGATCTGGACCAAACCCTCAGTAGTTTCGTTATTGACTTTGGCGAAACCTTCAGTAGTTTCATTGTTGATTTGGACAAAACCATCAGTAGTTTCGTTGTAGACTCTGGCGAAACCTTCAGTAGTTTCGTTGTTGACGCCATCAGTGGCCTCAGCAATGTAGTTCTCTATGATCTTTTCGTCAAGGTTTTCAGTAACCTTAACCATCACAGGCTGGTTCACAAAGTCAGTGGTAACTTCGACCATGTCGCAATTGTTGGCGGGATCATCAGTAACCTCCACCATATTTACGTTGTTGTCGAAGCCATCAGCAGCCTCGATCATCTCCATGTTGTCGTCGAAGCCCTCAGTGGCTTCAACCATATTCACGAATCACCATGGATGGCTCTGCATAGTGGGCCTCCGTTACTTGCGAAGAGTTTGAATCCGCCTTCACCTGGGACTTCGACTTGTCGCCGAATTTGAGCCTTCCATCTCTGATTGCATTCTGCACTAGATCCCTGAAAGGGAAACATTGAGATGTTTTATGACCCAAAAAATTATGGTATTTGCAAAAACCTATCTTTTTTTGCTGTTCTAAAGGAGGCATTTTAGTACAAGGTGGCACTATTATTTGGCCATCCTTGACTAACAAATCAAATATTTCGTCACACTTTGTGACGTCGAACGTATAAGTTCTTTTGGGGAACTTGTCGTTCTTTTCCGATTCGATTGGGTTTTTCCCATTCGACTGAGCCAAGACTTTGCAAGCATATGGCGGCCCTTGTTTTAATTCTGCCAAATCGACCTCTTGTTCGTCGACATTTTATGATCCATCTTCGTCATCATTTTCACAAACTCCGACATATGCCACCCTTTCTTTTTTTATTAGCCCTAGCTTTTTCGACTTTCAGTCGTTCGACCTGTCTAACCCTATCAGCCAATTGGGCCATGTCTCTTAAGTACTGGGTGTCTAATTTCTTTCTAATCGAATAGTCGAGGCCACCAGCGGCCATTTTGACTAACTCGTGTTCAGGCACTTGTGTGAAACACCTTGCCTTGAGCAACCTAAACCTATTCAAGTAATCATCAATTGGCTTTGAGAATTTTCTCTTGACGCTAATTTTCTCTTGACGCTAGTCAATTCTTTCAAACTTATCTTCGTTTGTCCCATGTAGAATTGTTCATGGAATAATCTCTCCAATTGGGTCCAAGTATGTATCGAATTCGCAGGTAATGTGGTAAACCAAGTAAAAGCATTTTTCGTTAGGGAACTAGGGAAATATTTTATTCTCAAATTCTCATTGTGCGATATTTCGCCTACTTCAATTAAGTACCGCGCCACATGCTCGACCGTCGATTCACTAGTATCCCCTGAAAATTTTGTAAACTTGGGAACTTTCCATTTATGGGGTAGCTCTTGCTGCAAAATATATTCCAATAAGGGGGAGGTATAACTGGGCCTCTGTAATCCTACATTCATCCCATTTCGCGCCATAATCCTTTCGACCATGGCTGCCAAATTATTTTCCGCCGGCACATCATTACAATGCATTTGTTGTATAATATTATCAGCATTCTGGTTTCAGTTTACTAACAACACCCTTGGTTCTTGTTGAACAGGGATTTTGACCCCTGGTGGTTCGACTACCCCTCTTTGGTTCAAAACTTCTGCCTGAGGGATATTTGGTTATCTTTGATTTATAGTAGGTTCTTCTTCGACGGTTACCCCTGGGTTCTGAATTACACGTTCCCTTTGGGGAGGTTGAGGAACACCAAAGAAATCGACAATGCGCATCATCTGCGCTGCCAATTGTTGATTTATTTGTGTATTATTTTAGATCAAAGGGTTAAATATAACCCCCATCTATTGGGCTAGCATTTGGACCATATCATGGTTGCTTTCATCCATTTGTTGCCTAATTACTTGTGCCGAATTATTGGTAATGTTTGGCATATATGTTTGATATCCCGTTCCTAAAGGCTGACTAATCCTACCCATGTGGTTTACACCAGAACCGGATCCTTGTAAAGGCAAAGTTATGTTAACCGTTGGCTCCGTAAATGCCGATGACGCATTATGTAAACTTGCCATTACTGACATTGGCATTCCATATGGTTGTTCTCGATTTAGTGGAGGCATGGAAAAGCCAGATATAAAAGGCCTGTACATACTCCCTGAATAAGGAGGAGTTATTTGAGGCATTTGGGGTCCCATAGTCGAAAAACTAGGCGCACTATGGGGAATTGAGTGCGCTAGTGTCGAACCCGCTGTTGGTGGTATAGCCTCTGATACTGATATTGAGGCCGTATTGCCCCCAGTCGAAGGAATAAGGGGTTGCACTCCATCATTTGTGGAATTTTGATTGTTTGGCGGATTTGGATTCGCCATCGTTCTCACTCGTCTTCTTCTAGGTCTTTCTTCGTTATTTATGGCTATCTTTCCACTCCTTAGTCTCATACAACGAAGCGAAGAAGATTTTTTTTGCAAAATAGTGTAAAATAAAGGTTTTAAATTATCCATTGCACAAGGTCCCACTGGGCGTGCTAATTTGTTTGCTTGGAAAATTAGCAAACAGCCGCTGATCTCCTAATTTATGAAAAATTAGTTTACTTGCAGGACCGATCAAACAAATCCTAGGACAATGTGCTTTAATAATTTTGACAATTTGTATTAAAGTAAAACCTCTTGTTCATTGAGTTTGTCATAGTTTTCGTATACTGATAGAATTCGACTAAAAGAGATAAAGATTTACTTTTAAAAGAAATGGCGAAAAATCTGATAAGATTGCAAGAATAAAATTGCATAAATGTAAAGGAAACTGTAAATGAATAACTTAGAACTTCATTAAAATGCAAGGAATAAAACTGGTGTTTTTCAAACGTACATTTTCTCAGTAACTACTCTTTTCTCTCACACGGTTACTTTGAGTATTCTTGAGTAACTTGTACAAATTTGGAAACGCACACAGAAATCTAACACTATAACTCCCTATTTGTATACAAACGAAATAACTGTCGACAACAACTATCTTCCCTAATGCTGACAAATGGCATCCTGCAGCCTTCACGTCCTAGATGAATTCCACGCGTCTGATTTTCAAAACGAATCTCCCTCCTAAATTTGAATTTCAAAAATGTCATTAGAACAAGGCCTTCGCACCAAGTTGTCGAAGCATTTCCAATACTTAAAAAAATCTCCAAATATTTTACTCTAATTTAACACTCGTTTTTTACTGACCTTCTTTCACCAGAACCAGACTTCTGTTGAAATATTTTGACAAATCTTTTAAACTTATTTCCGGAATAAAATCCAGGCGTCGAAATTAGCAGCCTACACTATCCTAAAACATAAGATAAAAGCTAAAGAAGGGAATTTCTAACCACACAAGGAGCAAACACTTGACAACAAGTTAACATAAGCACTCCTTTTCCTTTTGGATTTAAACCACAAGCATAATAACCAGATGAATTAAAGCATCCGAGGGAATCCCAAGTTAAGCCATAGCAAAGTCAAAGTAAGGTCTTCCCAAGGGTTAAAAGCCAATTAAGAGAGTCATGCATCAGATGATTTTCACAATATCAAAGCATTAACACCTGCACACAGAAGATTTCTGGACAAATAGACAAAAGCAACACAAAGGTCCAAGCTCTCAAATCTCCAAGAGCATAGGGTAAGGATCCTAGATCTAAGTCCGAAGTCCAAAGTCCAAGTCCATCACATGGTCAAAACGGTCCGAAATTTAGAAACCAAGTTTTTTAGGTGTTTTGGTACTTATTAATGTCTTAAGAGAAATATGGTCCAAATGGACAAAATAAAAAGAGCATAAGTATAAACAAAGGTCCAAGTGGACAAAGAGAAAAACAAGATGTTAAAATGATATGAAATGCTAAAAGTAAAGGCATAAAATAAATGACAAGAATTAAAGAGAAAAAATTAAATGACACAAAGTAAAGTTAGTGCAATTATATATTTAGTAAGTTAGTGTTAGTGATGGAGAACATTTTGTCGCTTTTCGGAGAATACTCGACTATTCAACCATAAGCATGAAAACATGAATCTATACATTATTAAGGGAAGGGCGACAACTCAGATAAAATCAACGAGTATGTTAACTAACTCCCTTAACAACAAAGAGACAATCTATTTCACACCACACTATGGAGAGTAGGAGATTGATAATCCGCTTACAAAAACAACTCGATTTTCGATTTCGGGACAAAATGTAGCGCTATGTTAAGCAATCGTAGCATGACCTATCAAGAAGGTCATACTATGGGAGGCCGGTCAATAACACTATTTCTGCTAATACAAGCTAGAGAAGTGACATATAAGTCACTCTCCTAAAGCTTGCCACACTAAAAGAAAAGAGGTAGCAGTCTCATCTTAATCAAGATTTTTTATCGATTAATCAAAGGCAATCTATCACTACTCCAAAGTACGGAGAATGATCCCAATGATCATCCGCTCATAGATTTGAAATAATGAAGATTAAACATCCTTGACAACCAACAATCCATGATCCATAGATTTCATTGACAAAAAGAAAAAGAAGAACAAAAGAACAACAAAACCAAATTGGATCAAAGGATGAAACAAGTTGTCATCAACATCATTCAACCATCTTGGTGGATTTGAGTTTTCACTTATCAACACCCAAGTTTCAATGATGTTGATGAAACTTATGGTCCATATCACCATGATCTAAGTACAACCAGCAAGTACATCAATTAAAACAAATAAATCAATAAATATAGAAAATAAAATGAAATTAAAAGGTTAAAAAAAAGAAATAAGAGGGAAAATATCAAAAGGCACACATATCAACAAATAAATTCCAATGAGACTATAGAAAAATCAGAGAAACACTCAAATATTTTTCGAAAAAAAGTTGGAGAATTTTTGAAACCTAAAACAAATTTTAATCAAAATAAAACAAGTAAAAAGATCAAAAAAAGATGAAAAATAGTAAACCTAAAAATAAAATACCAAATAAAATTACCATAGGTCAGAAACCATCATAGGATCATATGATAATTTTTTCAAATTTTAAAATGCAAGAAAAACATTTTTAAACTAATTAAAATCAAGCAAATAATAAAAAATTCACCAAAAATAGAAAAATCAGAAATAAAAATAATGAAAAATATGGATTAGAGAAGAAAAAAGAAAATGAAATTTTAGAAAAATATGGGTATTTTTTGGAATCAAAATGAATTTTCTATGAATTTTTAAGATAAAAGGATTTAAAATCATAAATCAGAAAATAAAAAGAAAATAGAAAAAACAAGGTGCGTTGGATCCATCTCATTAATTGACGTGACAATCTCAAAGGTCCAGAAGCGCTGCCCATAATACACCTCAGTCAACTCAAGCACACGGACCCAAACAAAGTCAAAACACACAGATTAAAACAAGTGGCAACAATGGACGGTCAGATCATCATCTTCAATCTCCAGCCTCTGAAACTCCATGGATTCTTGCAGAAACACGTGATTCATGGAATGGAAACCAAAGAGGCTGAGACTAATCTTGTTAGATCTGTCTCTTTATCCCCATTCCAACCATGTCCACCATTGCAATTTATTTAAAGTGTGTGCAGAAAAAAAAATGAAGAAAACCAGAAGAAAAGTGAAAATGAAATTTGAAAATACAAGCTCAATTCAACATGAAAATGGAAACCAAAAGAAGCACGAGCTTCAGCAAACCAAAGACTACATCACAATAATTTGTTTGAAGAGATTTGATGTTGAATTCTACCTAAATGAGAAGAGCTTTGAAGCTTCTGAAACTGGACCTTGATAGCTTGATTCAGTGCACGACTTGACTTGATTTTGATCTGGTTAGCTTCAATGAAGGTCAAGGAAGCTAACTGAATGAAGAATTTGAGTGGAGAAGGTGTGGGAAATGAAAAATGAAGTTACAAGCTTAAGAGTTCGAATGGGATCTCAGTAGAGTGAAATTGGCTATCAAAATCTTGGGAAATGAATGGATAATGCTCCTCTATTTATAGGGAAGTGATTGGGATGCTGAGGGAGGGTGAATGATCAAAAAAATCCTTGAAATCGTGCACACCTGTGATCATGTGAAATGTGTGACTTCACTTGCTCAAAACACACCTCAAACATGCGTTTATGTGCCAAACAACTTCTGAACACATTGTAAACTTGATTAGGCACGAATTTGGGGCTTAATTTTACTTCTAATTGAGATTATCATGAATCACAAGTTCTGATCATGAGTGAAAACCAACTTCAAGTGACCATGTTCAAGGCTATGAGGCATCTTGTACACGCGGCTTTTTGTGTTCATTCTTTTTGCAATTTGTAGATTTCATCACAAGCTTCACAATGTGCTAAAAAGTGTTGATTTGGATGTTTGAATCAAAAGTTATGCCATGTTGAACTTGGCAAAAACACACTGATCACAACACTTAGAAAATTCTAAGTCCACAAGGCAGAAAATGACCTATAATGTATTAATGAATTCCATGGTCTTCCAAGCATAATTTGATCTTGATCCTTGAACCAAACTTGTAGAGAGCATAAAAAAGAGTATTTTGCAAAAATAATGGGCCTAAAATAATAAAAATTGATGAAGTTATGATTCTTGAAAATTGGAGAAAAATCACTTGAAATAAGGTAAAAAAATTTCTAAGTCCAAAATGACCTATAACGTTTTCAAATCTTTGATGATCTTCCACACATAATTAGCTTTTGACTTGTAAAGAGAAGTTTTTTAGGGTGTCAAGGAGATTCATATGCCCAAAGGATCACTAAAAAATATTGAATAATGAAGAAGTTATGTCCTTTTGACCTTAAACTTGAAATGTTGACTTTTAGGTCAATCCAACTTTGAACCCACTTGCATACTTGATCTTTTCTTGCATTCTAAGGCATGATGAATCACATATGAACTTGACATGATGATCTCTTGCTTGAACTTTGATTGATCATGGCCACATTTGAGGTTACTTGTTAAGGAAGACATGGAAATAAACACATGAACCTTGAAATCTCTTGAGCAATAAGTAACCAAATCCTTGGGAAACTTTTGATCAATTGAATTTGAATGACACTTGAAGATGGTATGACCTACGATTATAGGCCAATCTCCTAATTCATAAGCCTAGAGAATCAATGTTGACCACTTTTTGACTTTGTTCAGATGAAAATTCCAATTGAAAAGACCCCAATCATTTTTACTTGATTCAAACCTCCTTCTAGCAAAGCAAAATGAAGGAAGACAATCATAATCTAGAATATAAACAAAGGTTAGTAAACATAATAAAAATATCTATAAACGAGATGGGTGCTTGGTGATCTCAAAAGCAAAGCCTGAAAGGATGAAAAGAAAGAGGAGAATCAATATGTAATCTTGTTTGGGTGCAATGATGTAAATGAACATGAGGGATCTTCTATAATTTTTATCACTTTAGATTTCACAAATGATGATTTAAATAACATAATTTATTTTATCTTAACAGTGGAGGATTCAGACGTTTAATGTAATGGGGGCAAAAAGTAAAAACATTTTTTCTTTTAATATTATATGAGTATATGCACACATAATGAGAGATAAAGAGACTAATGCTATAAAAATATATGAATCTGAACCATGCTTGTTATGGTTTATTAATATTGACTATGAAAATATTATATGTTTAATTTTAGCTTCAAATCCAATAACTATAGTCTATATATCTAAGGTCGTATGTGATAGAAAGAGCGAGATAGAATGAAAATAAAATATATGAATGGAAGTTGATAAATATGAGGTGTATGAATATTATCGTTGAATAAAAATTTTATGTGTTGAATGAATGGAAAAAATGAGCACAAAGAAGAAAAAAAATATTTAAATATTATATAAAAATATTTAAAATAAATTTACATATGATTAATACGTTTAAAAGCACTTAACATCCTTTATTTTAAAAAGTATAAAGTACTGATCCTCTACATAAAAACAAGGATAAATAGGAAAAGGGTAGAAGATTTATAAATAGTAAAAATAAAAGGAAATTGGAGAATAAAATAATCGTATTTTTTAAATAAGCACTTTAATATTTGATTCTTGATCTATTCTAATTATCAAAATTTTAATTTTAAAATTAAATAAATGTGATCTCTAAGTTTAAACTTACACTAAAATAATTGTATTTTTTAAATGGGAGATTGAATCTTTAATATTTGATTTTTGATATAATAGTCTAATGATCGAAATTTTATTTCTAAAATTTTATAAATGAGATGTCGCAAGTTTAAACTTGCATTTCTGTAATTAGATGTCCTTACACAGTTATTAAATGGACTAATTTATTTATTTTTAAATAAAGAAACTAACCATAATAAATATGTTAATATTATAGTTTGAAATTTGAATCATTTAAACTTTTTCAATTTATTTCAATTAAAATATTTAGCATACAAATTTAATTAACTGAAATGAAAATACAAACTTGACATTAATATCATGAAAAAAAATAATTGCTTAAAAAGGTGAAAAAATTTCTAAATTTAAAATAGAAAATAAAAAAGCATAATACAATTTTATGTTTGAATTGAACAAAAGTCAATTATTAATTTCCTTTAGAAATTATAATACAAAATATTAGAATTTTTTTAACCAATGTGACATTGAATTCAAAATGAAAATGATTAAAATAATTTATCAAAAAAGAATTATTTATTATAAGACAATAAATAGTGAAAGTGTGTGGACAAAGCAAAAATATGGGGGCTATGTAGCCTCATTCTTTCTTTATAAGAAAATCATATATAATTTGTTAAATTGGAAAAAACATTTTAGGGGGCTAATAGCCCCCTACCTCTATATGTGTATTAGTCCCTGTAGAACATACAAAATCTCTAATGGTGAATTAATGGAGAATTGAGTTAACTTGGAGAAGATGAAGTTAAGAAATGAGAGAGAGAGAGAGAGAGAGAGAGAGAGAGAGAGAGAGAGAGAGAGAGAGAGAGAGAGAGAGAGAGAGAGAGAGAGAGAGAGAGAGAGAGAGAGAGAGAGAGAGAGAGAGAGAGAGAGAGAGAGAGAGAGAGAGAGAGAGAGAGAGAGAGAGAGTGTGTGTGTGTGTGTGTGTGTGTAATTGAGAGTGAGAAGAATAATTGGCACTAACCACAAATGAGAGTTTACAAGCTATTATATACAACAAGTACAAAATAATTGAAAATAACAAAATAACTTAACAAAATAAGCTAAAACTAACAAAAAAATTGAAAAAACCAAAATATGCTTTCGTAACCGGTTACGCAAAATACTGTAATCGATTACGAGCCCGATACCAGCAATCCATAAACTTTTTTTAACTTCGTAACCGGTTACGCAGACACCTATAAGCCGTTACCATAACTGAAATGTCAAAAACTTGTTTTCAACACACCACCTCATTTAAGTTGTTCCAAGTCTAGCATGCTAAAACTTTTCTTCAACCTTTTGAACACCTCTTTTGTTACTCCCTTGGTCTACAAATCTGCAACTTGGTCTTCGCTTAGACAATATCCCAATCGTAACTTGCCTTCACTCACTAGCTCACTCAAATAATGAAACCACATCTCTATGTGCTTGCTTCTTCCGTGTGCAATCGAATTCTTCGCAAGGTTTATTGCAGAAACCTTATCAACCAGCAGTGTAGTAGCCTCACCCTTATTGCTACCCAAATCCTTCAATAGATTCATGAGCCACATAGCTTGACACGCACACAACGAAGCCGTAATGTACTCGGCCTCATAAGAGGAGAGTGCTACCACTGGTTCCTTCTTCGAACATCAAGAGATTGATGTCCTACCAAGCATAAAGATGTATCCAACCGTTGACTTTCTATCATCCTTATCACCACACCAATTGGAATCGGTGAAATCAAGTAAATCGCCTTTTCGGCCCGTATCCGATGCGGGAAGGAGAATTCCACAACCAAGAGTTCCTTTAATGTATCTAAGGATTCTCTTGACTGCTGCCAAGTGAGACACCTTCGATCTCTCCATGAATCTAATAGCAATATCGACACTAAATGCCAAGTCCGGTCGCGTATTGGACAAATACCGCAATGATCTAATCAATCTCCTATATTGTGTTGGATCCACATCTTGCTCATCCTCACTCTTGGACAGATGCAACATTGCCTCACATGGTGTAATGGCAGCATTGCAATGCTCCATGTAACACCTCTTCAAGATCTCAAGAGCATATCTCCTTTGATGCATGAGTAGTCCCATTTTTTTACTTATGGAACTCTATGCCAAGGAAATACGTCATAATTCCAAGGTCCGTCATCTTAAACTCATCCATAAATTCACTTTTGAACTTAGAGATACTCTTCCCATAGCTACCGATAATCAATAGATCATCCACATATAAGCAAAGAATAATCACATCACCATTTGCATCCGATCTCACATAAACTCTGTGTTCAGACACACACTGCTTAAAACCAATATCAACAAGAAATCCATCAATGCATTTGTTCCAAGCTCTTGGAGCTTGCTTTAAACCTTATAATGCTTTATACAATTTGTAGAACTTCATCTCTTGATTCTTTACTACAAAATCCAGAGGGCTGCACAACATAAACCTCTTCATCAAATGAACCATTCAAAAACGTAGATTTGACGTCTATTTGATATATCGCCCAATTGTTGTTATTCACAATGCCAACAACTAATCAGATTGGTTTCAAGTCTAGTCACATGTGGAAACACTTTCTCAAAGTCTATACCTTCATGTGCAAAAATCCCTTCGCTACCAATCGAGCCTTATGCTTGATCCCCTCGCCTTTGGGATTTACCTTCACTTTATAGACCCATTGCACACCAATTTAATTTTTTCCATGCGGTAAATCGACCAACCCCTAAGTACCATTTTTTTAATAGATTCTAGCACCTCTTTCATTGCACAAATCCACTTTGGATCACTTAAAGCCTCTTCCGTGTTCACCGATTCGGATTCGGCCATAAGCGCAAAGTGAACAAAATCACCATCATTATTGATTTTGTTATCCCGGAATAATTCAAATTCTTGGAGTCTCTGAGGCAAAACGTTTTGCCTTGTTGGTCGTCTAACATTTCCCCCGTTTTAGGCTTTGACATGTTGTTGTTCTGCACTTCTAGGATTCTAAAAATTCTGATTTTACAGCCTGTAACTGGTTACAGGATTCTCGTAATTGGTTACGCCTTCTCCAAAACCTGTTCCAGCAACTTCAGAATCCAAAAATACACATGGTAACCAGTTACATCTTTTAGCGTAACCCGTTACGGGGCCTGCATCAGCAATTTTTCTGCTACTGTCAAACTTTCGTAGTTCATCGACCACAACATCTCGACTTATCATGATCCTCTTGTTTGCAACATCAAACAACTTATAACCTCTAGTAGGATGATAACCAACGAGTAACATCATCTCACCCTTGTCATCCAACTTCTTTCGGAGCTGACCCAGAACGTGTCAAAATGCTATCGAACCTAAAACTTTAAAATGACTTAAGCTTGGTTTAAATCCAGACCACACCTCTTCTGGAGTCACCTTATCAAGCTTCTTTGTAGGGCACCTATTCAAAAAATAGGCGGCTGTAGAAACGGCTACACCCCGTAGTTCCTTCAGCAAGTTTTTACCCTTTATCATGCTTCGAACCATGTTCATTATCGAACGATTTTTCCTCTCATAAATACCATTCTATTGTGGCGTATAGGGTGGCACAATCTCACGCATTATACCCTCTTCATCACAATACTTCCCAAACTCATTCGAGGTATACTCACCTTTACCATCCGTTTTGAGAATTTTGAGCTTGTGACCATATTGCCGCTCAACCATGGACTTGAATCGTTTGAACACATCAAATACCGCATCCTTCCTCTTGATTAGGCATATCCATAGATTCCTACTAAAATCATCGATAAATGTGACAAAATACCTATTTCCACCATACAAATCGACTTGCATTGGACCGCACACGTCAGAATACACCACCTCAAGGTGACGTTTGGTCCTATGACCCACATCCTTGTTGAAATTACTCTTGTGGATCTTCCCTTGCACACACTCTTCACATATCTCAGCTGGAATGTTGATTCTTAACAACCCGGTTACCATACCATCCCTTTGTAACGCGTCAAGATCACAAAAATTGAGATGTCCAAGATGGTAGTGCCATAATTACCTTGAACAACCAGAATCCAAGTACCATTCATTGTTGCCTTGGCCTCTATCTCGAACCGTAATCATTACATTTTGCTCCGAACGCGTTTCTGCAGCATTTTTCGAACTGTTGTAGCTGTTGTCCAGTAACTTACAACTGCTAGTGCTGCTGTCCATCACCTCTTTAACGCCATAATTCTCCTCTGAGATCATAACCAAGAGCGTATTTTCATCATCTACCTCTTGCCTCTCAGCCTTAACTTCATCGCTTTGATTTTCCCTTGCTCTCGCACGACAATCTCTTGCAAAATGACCAAGTCTATGACAATTGTAACACTTTGACTTACTCTTGTCAAACTTCTTGAAGTTGTTGCCTTGATCACTATCTTTGGAGCTGCTCTACCTCTTTTGCACCATCGAAACCTTCGATTTTTGTGGATCATTTCTACCCAAATTCTGAGAATTTTGCTTCCCTTTCGAAGCCCATTTTCCTTTCGATCTTCTACTCTTCTCGTTAAGCCGTGCTTGCACAACAATCTCCACTTTAGCTTTATCGCTTCCTCTCTTGTCCATCCTTTGTTCGTGAGCTTCAAGAGAGCTTTGAAGCCCATCTTTGCTCAACGTCGCAAGGTCCTTGGATTCTTCGATAGCCACTACAATGTTGTCGAATTTTGACGTTAAAGAACGCAAAATCTTCCACACAACATTCTACCCCAAAACAGTTTCTCTGCAAGACTTGATTTGATTCACCAAATGCGTAATACGCATCACATAATCGTTGATCGTCTCCTTCTCTTCCATTTGTGTTAACTCGAATTGCCTCTTGTGAGTTTGTAACCTCACCACCTTAGCTTTAACAGCCCCTGCATAAGCTTTCTCCAAGATCTCCCAAGCTTGCTTCACCGACTCGCAATCGCCAACTTTCTCAAAGTTGTCACCATCGACACAAGAATGAATCAAGAAGAGTGCCTTGTAATCTTTCTTCTTTTCTTCCTTGAATGCAGCCTTTTGAGCATCTGTAGCTTCAGCCCCAAGTGGTGTAACTCCATTGTTGATGATATCAAGAACTTCTTGATACCCAAACAGAACTTTCATTTGCTTGGACCACTTGTCATAATTCTTCGAATCAAGAATCGGAAGGTTGGTGGGAATTCTATCGTTGAAAATGGTACTCATTGTTGCAGCGGAAATGGATCAGAACCAGTGCTGTTGATGCCAAATGTTAGAACATACAAAATCTCTTATGGTGAAATAATGGAGAATTGAGTTAATTTGAAGAAGATGAAGTTAAGAAATTGAGAGAGAAAAATAGAGAGAGAGTAATTGAGGGTGAGAAGAATAATTGACATTAACCACAAATGGAAGCTTACAAGGTCTTATATACAACAAGTACAAAATGATTGGAAATAACAAAACAGCTTAACAAAATAAACTGAAACTAAAAAAAAAACTGAAAAAACATAAATATGTCTTCGTAATCGGTTATGAAAAATGCCGTAACCGATTACGAGCCTGATACCAGTAATCCATCAGTTTTTTTAACCCTGTAACCGATTATGCAAAAACTCATAATCCATTACCACAACTAAAATGTCAAAAATTGATTTTTAACAATCCTAACCTAATATCCTATGTTAGAATGTAATGTATGCGCCAAAGTTTATTGTTCAAGATTAAATATTATTAGTTTATTAGTTATGTTTATCAATTATATTTGTCAAAAATGGTTTATTTATAAAAAAATATATTTAGAACAAATTAACTATGAATTGAAATTGTAGCATAACTGACAGGTTATAAAGGCTTGAAAAGATAATTTCTTTTGAAATGCGTGTATTTAATATATTAAAAATTAAAATAAATTAAAACTTTAAAAACATATTTGTTTTTATTTAAATCTTTAAAGAATATTATGTGGCACTCGTCGGCATGATCCTTAAATTATTATTATAAATTATAGCATACTTGTGATTTATGTTGTAAATATTTTCTATAATTTCAATTGTTTATTAATTTCATAACAATTAAAATCATTATATATAGTCCACATTTTCACTTACAAAATAATTTATTATAAATTAATTTTTTATTATAATAATGTGTTTATTTATATCAGAAATTTGACTTAAAACTGATTTCTTCATTACAAATTTTTTACTTAAAATTAAATTATTTATTGTTAATTACATACTAAAATCACAGTTAAGTGAAACTATTTTTTTGATTGGTTATATTTGACAGATGGATGATCATATAAAAAATAAATTAAGATTTTTTATTCTTTAATTACTAATTTATTTTTAATTAAATGATATTTTATCAACCCTAGTATAACTGTCACTTTAATGTAATTATTGACTATGATTACAATTTGATGCATATTTATTAGTTTTATAACAATGAAAAGCATATCTTTAACCATTATATATTGTCCAAATTTAACTTTTGAATTTTTTTTTAGGATTTAATTAAAATGCACTGACAGTGTAAAGAAATTTTACACTGTCAGTGAATCATAGTCGTTGAATGTTAGAAGAAGTTTGACTTTTATTTTAAAAACTTATAAAGTCATACAAACGGATGATGGTGATAAATTGACAGTGTAAAACTTTTTACATAACAATTAATCTCTTTTTTTAATCAAAGTAAATTTATAATAATTCAAAAAATCAGTGTAAGAACGTGGCGATCACTTCGGATCCAGCCAACTACAAGGACAAAAGAAAGCACAAAAATAAAGCGAAAGGAGAACACTACTACATCATCATGGTAGCAATATGTGTTCTAAGTCTATCCATATACCACCCCCTATACACTTCCACTATGTTTGTTTTATCTACATTGTTGCCAAAGCACTTGTCATTACGAAATTTCCAAATGTCGTAGATAGTTTCCGCAGCTGCCAGTCTAAAAATAGATGCTTTCCATCCTTTGCTTTTACTGCGCAAGACAATCCAGTTCAGTTCCTCATGCCAAGTTTTAGGTTCATGGCTAATATGTATCCATTCAAGGACCTTTCTCCAGATATTTTTTAGTTCAAGACAACCAAAGAATATATGATCGATGGTTTCAACTTCAGAGCATAAACAACATTGATTATTATCCACTAACCCAAATCTATGTAATCTCTCTTTTGTGGGCAGCTTTCTATGGTAGAGCAATTAATCTCTTTTTTTAAATAAAAAAAAATATTTATTTTAAGTAATAATATATTTTACAATTAAGTAATTATACATTTTTAATAAAAAAAATTTTAACAACATTTTGGTAATATATTCACGGGTTTATTTAAATACTTTTTCAATTTTGTAAATGTGTTTTTATGTCAAATATATATCTAATAGCTGTGAAATTTTTCTTGAAATGAATACATTAATAATTTTTTATTTCTTTTTATTTATTAACTTTTGTTACCGAAGATAATTTCATTATTACTTAAATGTCTAAGCTCTTTATTCCTCTTCAAATTATATATATATATATATATATATATATATATATATATATATATATATATATATATATATATATATATATATATATAAATAAAATACCTATCATATGAGAATGTCATTTTTATGTATGAACAAAAATTATAGAGGATGTATCATATAAAAATTACACATTGTTCATACATAACCAATCATATGTATAAACAAAATTGTTAATTGTTTGAAACAGAGATTTTTTCTTAAACGACACCAATTGTTTTATATATATATATATATATATATATATATATTAAATCTCACTAATTATTCCTTAAATAAAAAAATCATGATAAACCATTTTAAAAATAATAATAATAATAATAATATTATTTTTTAATTTTCAAAATTTTATTTTATTTTCCTACTATTTTTAATAATTATTATTAATACTTTCCAACACATAACAAATAAAAAAAATATGTAATCTACAACCGTGGATTCGTGCGAGTATTAATCTAGTTGTATTTATTTGTGAAGAATATGTATAGTTTTGTACTTTGGTCAACTTTGTATTGACTAATCTACCTATACATTTTCTGTCTTTTTTCAGGGCACCAAAGAAAGTGTTGAACACTCTTATTTCAATCCAAAGAAGATTTGTGTGGCAAGGGACTGGAGAGAAGAACAAGATGGCTTGGGTGTCTTGGGGAACCATATGCAAATCAAAGAAGGACGGAGGTTTGGGCGTGAAAGATTTGAGAATCTTCAACAATGCACTTATGGCCAAATGGTTGTGGAGGATGCTGAATGAACCTGGTGCATTATGGCAAGGTTTGCTTCGTGAGAAGTATGATGGATTTGAAAAAGAAATTCTGTCAACAGAAAGTTATGATTTCAAAGTACATCAGTCACAATGGTGGAGGGATTTGATGAAAATCAAATCGTTTGGTGGACCGGTTTCATTTGTAGATCGTATCTCTGTTAGGTTGGGAGCTGGCAAAGTCGTGTCGTTTTGGACGACTAGATGGATAGGAACTGACACTCTTCAAACAGTTTTTCCTGAATTATATGTGCATACAAAGAATAGCAGGTGTATGGTGGAGGAGATGGGCGATTGGAATGGAGATACATGGTCATGGGACTGGGCTGCTAGCTTTCAATTGCCATTCCAAAATGCTAATCTTTATGCTGATTTTACTATGTTACAGGACATGATAAAAGGTATAAAACCTGTTAGGGAGATTGAAGATAAACCTTTGTGGACTTCTGGTGTGGATGGTGTGTTTTCGGTGAGGACTATGTATGCAAACATACAATCTGGTGTTGAAGGATTTGCAGGATAGGATGCTGAATTTTTGAACATAATGGAAGCTACTTGGAAGTCTTTTACTCCCTCAAAGGTTAAGTTCTTTGGGTGGCGCTTGATAATGGATAGATTGACAACAAGAGGAAATTTGAGTAGGCGGGGAATACTTTCGAATGCTCACGATCAGGTTTGTGCCTTCTGTTATCAGCATATAGAGGATAATAACCATTTATTCATCAGCTGCCCAATGATTGTGATGATATGGGATAAAGTATATAGGTGGTTGGAGATTGAAGGAAATTCGGAAACGGAGGTTAATAAACATATTTTGACTTGGTTTAATGCTTTTAAAGGGAAGATTTCTAAATATGCAGCCTGCAGTTTGTGGTTGGTGGTATGCTGGAATGTATGGTTGGCAAGAAACAACAATTTGTTTAACGATAAAATACCGGATCCAGATTCTATCTTTTTACGTATAAAGTTTTTATCATGGTGGTGGGTTTTAATCCTTTCTAAAAGGCAAATGCATTGTAACTTTTATGAGTGGCATATGCACCCGTTAGATTTTTTGTAACATAGTGGGTAGACACTGTTATAACAGGTGATTTTGAGTCTCTGTAAAGTTGGGTTAAGGTACCCCTAGTACCTTATAGTAATATATTTGGCCTATCTAAAAAAAATGTATAGTTTTGTACTAAAGGAAAATGAGAAAGTACAGTAATAATCGTTTTTATGTTTAATTTGAATTTATTTTCCTTTCAAAATTGGTTCTATATGCATGAATTTGTTTCCTTTTAAAACCAATAGTCATTGAGAATTCATTGATTTAAATAGAGTTATTAGACTTTGTTGGTTGAACTTCTATTGGCCAAAGAAATGATTCAGAATGTTAATTGGCTTACGTAAAGTCAGTAAAAGTTTTGACACCACAACTCATGAAATTGACAAAGTGAATGGAAAGTTTAGTTACTTTAATGAGAAGTTTATTAGTTTTAGGAAAATTAATTATTTAGTTTTAAAATCAAATAAATGAAAATGGGTTTATGAATGAATCGTTCTTATTTTTGTGTCTATGTACCTTCTCATGAATCTATAAAAGACACCAAAACAGTATAGCTGTAACAAAGTTTCTCATCAAAACTTAACATTTCTCAATGATGTCAAAAATGAGTACCCTATGCTCTATAACCTTATTTCTCTTTGTCACTTGCTTCATTTTCCATCTTTCTCGCGCCCTAAACAATGGTTTTAGTGTTGAACTCATCCACCGCGACTCTTTAAAATCACCACTCTACAAACCAACTCAAAACAAATATGAAAATATTGTCAATGCTGCACGTCGCTCGATCAACCGTGTCAGTCGTTTCTATGAAAATTCCTTGAATGCTTCACCGGAATCAACCATAATCCCCGACAAGGCTGAGTATCTCATGACCTATTCGGTTGGTACTCCACCATTTAAGCTATACGGTATAGCTGATACCGGTAGTAACATTGTTTGGCTTCAATGTGAGCCTTGTGAACAATGTTTCAATCAAACCACTCCTATGTTTAGGCCACGAAAATCATCGACTTACAAAACCATTCCTTGCTCGTCAAACCTATGTCAATCCGTGCGAGATTCCACTTGCGATGACAAAAATAACTGCGAGTATACTATTTCGTACGGTGATCGATCACATTCGCAAGGAGATCTTAGTGTTGATACTCTTACATTGGAATCCACCACTGGACAATCGGTTTCATTTCCTAATACCGTGATAGGATGTGGAACCGATAATACAGTGTCGTTTCAAGGCGTAAGCTCGGGGATAGTTGGTCTTGGAGGTGGACCGGTGTCTGTTATAACGCAACTAGGATCGTCAATTGGTGGTAAATTCTCTTACTGTTTGCCACCTTCTTTGCTTTCGTCGGAGACTCAGTCATCAAACTCTACTACCAAACTCAATTTCGGAGATGCTGCTATTGTTTCTGGCGATGGTGTTGTGTCAACTCCTATAGTGAAAAAGGATTCCCCGGTTTTCTACTATCTTACCTTGGAATCATTTAGCGTCGGAAACAATAAAACAGTAGAATTCGGAGGGTTATCTTCAAATGACAGCCACGGCGAGGGTAATATAATAATTGATTCCGGTACAACATTGACGCTTTTACCATCTAAAATTTATAATGACTTGGAATCGGCAATAGTTGAATCGGTGAAACTAGAGCGCGTTGATGATCCTAATAAAATCTTCAACCTTTGTTATATTCTCAAATCGGACGGGTATGATTTTCCTCTTATCACGGCGCATTTCAACGGTGCAGATGTTGAGTTGCATCCAATTAGTACCTTTGTTCAAGTTGCTGATGGCATTGTTTGCTTTGCTTTTCAATCATCTCAAAGTGCTATTTTTGGAAATTTGGCTCAACAGAATTTGTTGGTTGGTTATGACCTTCAACAAAAAACGGTGTCGTTTAAGCCTACGGATTGTACCAAAGCCTAACTAGTCTTGTAGACTTGGTTTACATTCCTCCTTTGAATACATATTAATAAAACAATTTGCTTTTTATTTCTTGTCTCTTTAATATCAAGATTAATTCACATTTTGTTTTGGTCATTATATTCAGCCTCATCCCTTCTGCATTTGGAAAGAAATTCTCCGTCTTCATGCTCAATTAGAAATTCCTAATAGTAAGTATTGAAATGAATAAATAAGATAGCTATTGAGTAAAACGGTGTATTTAAATTAAATAGTACTTATGCTTTACCTAATTATACAAATTTTCTTCAGTTACGCTTATTGTTTACATTTTAGGTGAAATACTCAGAAATTCCCTTTCAATGCCACTAAGTGTAAGTTTTATTTTGCTTCAATTCAATTTTTGTTGAATTAATTCAACTCTTGTTTCACATTTGTTTACACTCTCTGATTTATATTAGGTTAACTTTAAATCTCAAGTAAAGTTTTATTTTGTTTCAAGAGAACTTGACTCTCCATAACTGTATTGAAAATAATGAAGTTATTAATAGATTAAATTTGTGTTGATTCAATCGAGTTTTTGTTGCTCTTTTGTTCGCACCATGCGATTTATATTGACCTTATGTGTTACTTTGATGGTGCGAGCTGAGATTCAATTCAATTAGCTTTTGATAGTTCAAATGGTCTGCAATTTAAATCATTTAATTTAATCATGTTTTTGTGCAATTTTGAAGGTTGAAACCGTCGTAATATGACACTTTAACCGCCACAATATTTTTTATTTGCAACCGCACATTAATTTTCAATCTTTCAGGATATCATGCTTGTTTCCCCCAATGAGTGAAATATACTCAAAAGTGTATCCTTTATCAATGAGTGAGTCCGCTCAACTAACATTTGAGTATATCCATTTTCTTTATAAATGATACATTTTTCCGAAATGTTTTTGATGTATTGCAAAATTTGGATAACAATCATTCTTGTGTTTTTGGCAATGAGAATTAAATACCTAACTTGATGCAAAGGAAATGTCTGCGAGATAATTCAACTTTTCAACTAAACTCATATATCTCCTTGAATCACATAGAGTGCCTTCCTCAAATTCAGTAGATGTTTGACATTTAAGTCCATAGAAGTATTAATTGGCTTGATGTTCAAAAGAAGCATTTCATTTCGATCACTACCAATTATAACAATATCATCTATATATACATAATGAATGTTCTTCGGATTTTGACGGTCGCCTCGAACTCGAGCGGGAATCGTTCTTTGTAACCGAAAAAAGTTTGCCACATCGCTCTAACATCCTCTTGATTCTTGAGCTCAACAATGTTGTAAGCGACGTTCCCTTCGTTGTCAACCGAAGGTGAACGATACTCAAGCTTCGCAACCTTCCGTTTGTCTCGGTAAGGTAGGAGTTGTTCGATGCCGTCAATGATCTCACCGATGGAGATGTCCCTCATTAGCTTAAATGTGCGACCGTGTGTTTTGCCGTCGCTGTAGGAGACACTTGCGACATACCAACGGAACTTGATTCACTACGCCAAAAATGACTTTTACTAGCGCACCTTAGACAACGCTTTTATGTAAAAGCGCTGCTATAAGTTAAATAAAAAATAAAACACGGAAACTGTATACGAAAAAGAGTATAAAGCGCTGCTAAAAGTCATACCTTAGACATCGCTTTTTTAAAAGCACTAGTAAAGGACCACATTAGCCAGCGCTTCTGAGAAGCGCTGCTAAAGGCCTATATTAGCCAGCGCTTTTCTCAAAAGCGCTTTCTAGAGTCATATAAATTAAAAAAAAAATAATCTCAAAAGCGCTGCTAAAGGCCAATATTAGACAGCGCTTGTAAAAAGCGCTGCTAAAGGCCTATATTAGCCAGCGCTTTTCTAAAAAGCGCTGTCTAAGGTCTTATGAATTAAAATAAAAAACTGAATAGTATCAGTATTCTATTTTTCATCTCTATTCTTTCCCTCTGCTGCGAACTGCGAACGACGAGAACGAACGAAGAACAGCTCACGCCACCGTCGTCCACCTTCCTCCACCGTCTCGGTTACAGTCTCGCCGTCGTCCTTCCTCCATTGTCCTCCACCGTCCTCCACCGTCCTCCACCGTACTCCACCGTTATCCACCGTTTCGGTAAGATTTCTTCTTTTCTGTTATGGTTAACGTTAGAGATGGTTAGGGTCATAACAAGACTCCATTACTTTAATCATTACAAGTTTTTTCTCAGTCATCCAACAACTGTTCCATGGATTTGTAAGGTCCATTTTCTGATATGAACATTTCTGCTTTTAGGGTTCTTCTTTGAGGAATCTGATTGATGTAAACCATACTGTCTCTGTTATAAACAACTATGCCTTGAGTAACCAAAAAAAATTAAATCAAGATATAGAGTGGGGTATAGGTACTAAGTGTTTTGTTGTTCTCTTATGGATATTAAGATCTTGGTTTTATGCTATTAAATTCAAAACTATAAACGATTCAATTTTGGAATTCTTCAATGGCTTATTCCTGCCTTAATCTCTCTTGTGATTGTTCTTTTCAGATTGTTGTTTTAGGAGAATTTGTTTTGAACCAAGTGCTACTACGAGAAAGGTATTTTATTCTTGCACTCAAATCTTCATATGGTAGACGATACGTGAAATAAAAGTTTGTATTAATCTTCTTTTATGTTCTTTTGAAATAGTTGCGTGAATAATTATAGTAGTGTTTTTGTTTACCTTAATAAGTAGGAAAACCATGGATAAAAAATGGATGTCTGCCGATCGATTGTCCAAAGAGTACGAGAATGGGGTATTGGAATTCGTTAAGTTTGCTGTTCAACACGTTGAAGACCCCAGTCGAATGAAATGTCCTTGCTTGGGTTATTGTTATGTGGGTCGGGTTGACGCAGATGGATTGAAATCGCATTTACTGATGCATGGAATTGATCGAAGTTATAAGTGTTGGATATTTCATGGTGAGAAAACTAACGAGAATGTTGAACCGAGTGGGAAAAGTAATACGACCTATGCTTCAGACGACAAAGACACGGAAACATACGATTGTGATCGAGTCGAAGAGATTGCAGAAGCACTTGAAGAAGATCTTCATGATTGTCCCAAAATGTTTGAGAGGTTGGTAAGCGATGCAGAGAAACCATTGTATAAAGGTTGCACTAAATTCACAAGACTGTCTGCGGTATTAAAGTTGTACAACTTAAAGGCGGGCAATGGATGGCCGGATAAAAGTTTCACAGAGTTGTTGGCCCTTATGAGAGAAATGCTACCGGAGGATAATGTTCTTCCTAATCGAACCTATGAGGCCAAAAAAATGTTGTGCTCTATTGGCATGAGCTATGATAAGATACATGCTTGTCCAAACGATTGCATTTTGTTTCGAAACGAATATGCATCGTTAACTGAGTGCCCGAAATACGGTTTGTCTCGATATAAGAAAAAATTGTCTCCAGCAAAAGTCTTATGGTATTTTCCTATAATTCCGAGATTTAGGCGTATGTTTCGTAGTGAAACCGATGCAAGACACCTGACTTGGCATGCAGATGAAATAATTATTGATGGAAAGTATCGACATCCGGCTGATTCACCACAGTGGTCGAAAATTAATAATGATTATCCTGACTTTGGAGAAGAAGCAAGAAACCTTCGCTTGGCATTATCTACTGATGGAATGAACCCGCATGGTCTTCAAAGTATCTCACATACCACATGGCCTGTGATTCTTATGATTTATAACCTACCTCAATGGCTATGTATAAAGCGTAAGTACATGATGTTATCTATGTTAATTTCTGGGCCTAAACAACCAAGGAATGACATAGACGTATACTTGGCACCCTTAATCGAAGATTTAAAGTTTTTGTGGGAGAATGGTGTGGAGGTTTATGATGGGTATAGGAAAGAAAGTTTCAACTTGAGGGCGATGTTGTTTGGCACAATTAATGATTTTCCAGCATACGGAAATCTATCAGGGTACAACATAAAAGGTCAAGATGCGTGTCCTATTTGTGAAGATAAAACAGATTCGACGCAATTGGAGTTTGGTCAGAAGAATGTCTTTCTCGGTCATCGTAGATTCTTAAATTCTAATCATCACTACCGTGGGTGGAGAAAAGCATTCAATGGAGACACCGAACAGCGTAAAGCTCCACCTGCATTGTCAGGTGACCAAGTTTTTGAAAAGGTGAAAGATTTGCGTATTGAGTTTGGCAAGCCTTTTGCACATAAGGTTGTCAAAGGTGGGTGGAAGAAGAGGTCGATATTTTTTGAATTGCCATATTGGAAGTCTTTGTACGTGAGACATTTTCTCGATGTTATGCATATTGAAAAAAATGTATTTGAAAGTGTTATTGGTACGTTACTCAATATAAAAGGAAAGTCTAAGGATGGCCTTACAGCAAGGGAGGACATGTTAAAAATGGGAATAAGAACTGAATTAGCACCCGTGAAGAAAGGAAGACGAACATATCTACCACCTACTGCTTTTACTCTATCAAAAAAGGAGAAAAAAATATTGTGTAAGTTTCTGAGTGAAATTAAAGTTCCAGAAGGATACTCTTCAGATATTAGAAGACTTGTGTCTATGAAAGACCTCAAGTTGAAGAGTTTAAAGACACATGATTGCCATGTTATAATGGAACATTTTCTACCAATAGGTATACGTTCTATTTTGCTAGAAAAAGTAAGAAGCGCCATAACTAAATTGTGTTTTTTCTTTAGGTCAATTTGTAGTAAGGTGATCGATCCTGAGATCTTACCAACACTACAAAAAGAAATAGTTATTACCTTGTGTGAGCTTGAAATGTATTTTCCTCCCTCTTTTTTTGACATAATGGTACATCTAGTTGTTCATCTTGTGAAAGAGACACAATTGTGTGGACCAGCTTATATGAGATGGATGTACCCTGCTGAACGTTATATGAAAATATTAAAAAGGTACGTGAAAAACCGAAGTCGACCAGAGGGTTGTATTGTTGAACGATACATTGTTGAAGAAGCGGTTGAGTTTTGTACTGAATATTTGTCCAACGTTCAATCGATTGGACTCCCCAAAACTCATATTTTCGAAAAAAAGGAAGGTAAACAATTAATTGGGAATAAAATTGTGACAATATCAAGGGATGAACGGGATCAAGTGCATTTGTATGTTCTGCACAATGATAACGAGGTTGAGCCATATGTTGAAATGCACAAGGATGTACTCCGAAGGTTAAATCAGAACAGAAATGAAAATTGGATAGTACGAGAGCACAATCAAAGTTTTATACAATGGTTAAAGGATCATATTTATTCGAAGCGCTCTTCAGATTTCGCTTCAGTAACAGAAAGGTTGAGATGTTTGGCATATGGTCCAAGTTTGCATGTGTTTTCTCATAGCGCATACGCAATTAATGGATACACATTTTATACCAAAGAACAAGATGATAAAAGTACTATGCAAAATAGTGGTGTCACCGTGCTAGCTGAAGCAATGCACATATCAAGTATGAAAGACTTAAACCCCAAATATGCAAATTTGTCATATTTTGGAGTTATTGAGCACATTTGGGTGTTTGATTACGAGAAGTTTCAGATTCCTATCTTTGGTTGCAAGTGGGTAAATAGTAGTGGCATACGAATGGATAAGTCAGGATTTTTGCAAGTGGATCTTAATAAGGTGGGGTACAAAGATGAGCCTTTAATTCTAGCATCTCAAGCTAAACAAGTGTTCTATGTCACTGACACGACGAGTACGAAATGGTCTATAGTGCTTTTATCTAACAAAGTTGTTGATGATAGCGGTGTAGATCAATGTGATATTGATGTTGAGAATGAGTCATGCATTAGACGGAATAAGTTGTATAATAGAAATGATCAAGATGAGGATCTTATAGCGGATGAGTCATATATCAGAAATGATCATAACGAGGGAATTTGGATCAATTCATCCGTCCGCATTGCTAAGAAACAAGTAATTCATATTCCAACCAAGAAAAGAAAGAGATGTTAGTGAAAGAGGTAATATAATAAAATGATATATATTATAATTTTTTATTCATTTATTTATTTATTTATTTATGTGAATTGTTCTAAATATTCATTTATATTTTATTTTGATATAGATTGCGGTTATTTCATGTTGAGGTTTATGAGAGAAACTCTTTTTTTGGATCGAATAGAGATTTCATCCGATGTATGTATTTCTAACTTATGAGTTATTTTAATATTTAACACATATTTCTCATATAATTAAATAGTTGAAACTAAATCAAACTATGTTATATTATTTTGTAGTACTTTGATGAATTCAAGTGTGCGTATTACTCAAGAGATCATTTGAATGAAATTAAAGAGGATTGGTGTCAATTCATTATTGAGCTCGGAGTTTTATAAGGTATATTGTACTCTTACTTTAATTGATGAGAATTTTGAGTATGTATAACTTTGTAACTATAGACATTGTTTATGTCTTGTTTTAATTGAATTACAATCTTTTTGTGCTGTTTCAGGTTATATGTGCAAAGTAGAAGATAGAGTTATATTGATGGGCATTGCTTTTTGCTTAGCATTTCTATAAGTAATATGTAGATTTGAAGCAAAATGTTTTGTTGGATGAAATGATTTGTATCATCAATTGTTTTGTATATATAAATTGTTGGATGAAAATTGTATATATAAATAGGCAAAATTGGTGCGTATATATTGGTTTGAAACTCCAATTTATGATATTTTGGTGCAAAATGTGGTTGAAAAACAGGTGCAAATTGTGGTTGAAAACCTGGTGCAAATTCTGGTTTAAAAACAGGTGCATATAAACTGTATAAAACAAACAGCGCTTTTTTTAAGTAATTTTTATAAAAAATTTCGTATACCTTAGACAGCGCTTTACACTAAACGCGCTGTCTAAGGTGGGGTTTAGACAGCACTTTCGCAAAAAGCGCTGACTAAAGTGGAGTTTAGACAGCGCTTATACCAACATGCACTGTCTAAGGTATACCAATAAAAGCAAAAGCGCTGTCTAAGGTATACTAAAAAAAAGGCAAAAAGCGCTGTCTAATGTTAGTCTAAAAAAACAAAAAGCGTTGTCTAAAGCACCATTTAGACAGCGCCTTTACAAAAAAAGCGTTGTCTAAAATATAAACAAAAGCGCTGTCTATTGTAAAAGAGCTGTCTAAAGCGGTGCTTTGACAGCGTTTTTTCAGTCAAAACACCCCTTTAGACAGCGCTTCTTACATTAACCAAAGCGCTGTCTAATCTTTTAGCAGCGCCAGTTTAGACAGCGCTTTTAAGCGCTGTGTAATTCCAAAAAAAGCCCTGTCTAAAGGCTTTTATGGCATAGTGATTTCATACAATTGGGACATTTTGAGTTTGTGTGAAAGATATCAAATGAAACCCCTAATTTATAGAAAACTTAGGGTAAAGTAATTTCTGCCTAACTTCTTTCCAGATATACAGATATGGAAAAACTCTATAAATATTGATTCCGGATGTGTATATCCGGAACTTTCCCGTATCTGCAAATCAGAATATTTTACTGATACATTTTTCAATCAAAATTGACTATGTTATGCAACCAATTGCAATGCTTTCATTGGAATAAAATTCATAAGTGCATTAAAAAGGCATATGAATAAAACTTTAATATATTTCACTTCAAAAATGTACATTTTGTCGTACGATTATACAAAAGAGTTAAAACAAAAGTCTCCGTCTAAATCTATCGGAGCTTGACCTTTGGATTTTTCCGCATTTGATGCCTTTTTAATTTTGTTCAATCTATCAAATTCAACCATCATTTCAACAAAACTATCCGGCCACGACTCGACAATTGCGGCTGCATGTGTCGCCCATTGCCGCGATTTAGGTGGTATGGGGCATCCGGGTTTCAAGATAACTTGTACAAAATGTCTTGATTTCGCAAGCCATCTGATAGACATCATGCGATCATTTGGATTGGACGGTGGTGCGGTGTGGAGTGGAAAAAAGGTTTCCGAAAAATCGTATCGCGTCAAGTCAATACACACCATATCGTACGCGCATGCGATAAGACGACCCATCTCGGGGAAGTTCATCCATTTCGATACCGGGGCCGGACCACTAAACCATAGAAAAAGTGACTCATAAACCTTGTCTTATTTTTCTTTATTTTCATACAAATGTAAGTATGCTTCTTTATGTGTCTCCAACTCTAGGATAAGTTGATGACGGACAAGTTCACGACCTTCCTTTCCTCTACCGAGTAGAGCTGAAACGGCTCGGTAACCGCAACTATGATCCCCTACAACATCGATGATACCGTCGATATGCTTGTGCATAAAAACCGACATCTCGTCGATAAAGGAAAATATAGGTGGAATCGGTGTCGGAAGCGGTGCATTCGGAGTCGAAACTCGTGGAATCGGTGTCGGAGCCGATTTGGTAATGCGAGCTCCTTTCATGGCACTTTGTAGAGATTTAGGAGTCGGTGAGTCTGGAAAGAGTTTGTCAACTTGCTCACAATATGAAGGAAACCGAGTTGTCAAGTTGTCATTCGGTGTAGGCTTTAACTTCTTCGAAGCACCTTTTGTCTTAACTGGTTGAGACGGCGGTATCATTGCGGTTGTTTCGGGAAAGGCAATCTTTCTCAGTTCTTCTTTGATGTGTAGCTTCATTTTGTCATCGGCCTTCGAAAATCTCGCTTGAATCACTTCTAATAAGGGCAAAATAGAGATATCCGGTTTATCTCCTTCCTTACAGCCATCATCATCAAAACTAAGTCTCATCTAATGAGGGCAAACTTCGTCAATTTGTATTGGCTCACCTTGTTTCAACTTTGTAGCAATAACTCAAGCATACAGAAGACTGTAGGTTTTCACAATAGTGCAACCACACTTTGAGGATTGATGAACACCGGGGTAAAAGGAGGTTCAAGGAATCTGATGAGTTATCCTATAAGAGTGACTATGGTAATTATGAAGGTATGAAGGAGGAGGAAGGCGAAGGAAATCTGTATGATCTCAATCTGTGTGGAGATTTGGGATACCAGGTTGGAGATGGTTCCAAGGGTGGATGTCAGAAAAGCATGGTGGGGGTAGATAGGATAGCAAGCAAATAGGTAACATTGAGGGGGCGGTAGGTACAGGTCTATGACTGCTGAAGAATTTTGGGACACAGGTTATAGGTGGAAAGGAGAACGCAATTAATACAGGGGAAAAGCACGTGTCAAGTCCAGAAATTTTGGAACATGGCTTGTCAGTGGTGAGGGACCCTCAGATTTTGGCAAGCCAAAGGGTGGATTTTGTTCATGAAGATTTAGTAGGGAACCATAATGTAAGACTTTATGGGCTTTTGGGGGCTGCAGATCTTTTGGACAGACCCAATATCTTGTTCTGGTCCGGTTATTGTTGGCCCATTTGCCAAGACCAGACCTAGAAAGAAAAAATTGCTAAATGATATTTACCAAAAAAAAAAATCAAAATTCCTTTTTCCCCTTCCTATTTTTCCTCCCTTATCCACGCTGAAATCCCTAACCAGTCCCCAAATTCATTCCCTGTAGGAATTCCATAATCTTTGATTCCAATTTCTGATACACTAGTGTCTGATTCTCTATCGCCTTACTCTGGGAGTTTAATTTTATGATGTGACTTAATCGGTGACTTTGATGTTAATCAAAGTGACAAGGGGATTTTGAAGAGGATTGAAGATATTCCTTCCAAGATATGGGAATCAATTAAGAAATTGGACGTGGAAGGGGACGAGGATGACGAAGTCTTTAAGAGTATTATTAAGAAAATGGAGGCAAGTGACCGTAAGGTAATTGCAGATAAGAGGATGGCTAAATTTGTAGCAACATTTATTTTGTAACCTATGAAATCAGAGGATGTGGGAGCTTGGTGAAACATAAGAAAATCAGACAAACCTTGATGAGAGGTTGGCCGAATTTGTGCTTTATCCAAGAAACGAAATGTCAAAGTATCCAGGATGACCTTGTCAAATCAATATGGGGTAATGAGGAGTGTCAATGGTCTGCAATAGATTCGACTGGTCTTTCATGTTGTATTCTTACAATTTGGAGGAAGGATGTTTTGATTCCCATCTTCAGTTTCAAGGGTAAAGGTTTTTTGGGGTTGAATGCTAGTTGGAGAGGAAAAAATTGTTTCTTCATCAATATATACTCTTCCAGTGTGCTAGCTGAGAAAAGAGCTATGTGGGAAAAGATTTTGGAGATTAAAACTAAATTTGGATTGGTGAATGGATTTTGGGTGGGGACTTCAATTCTACCAAAGTCAAAGAAGAAAAGTGTGGTAGGGGGATGAGAAGAATTGAGATGGAGGAGCTTGGGGAGTTTGTTGAATCATTGGATTGTGTAGATCTCCCTACCAATGGTAATAGGTTAACCTGGTTTAATTCAAATGGGGAATGTTATAGTAGGTTGGATAGGTTTCTGATCTCCCCTGGTATGCTTAGTAAGTGGAGTACGGTGGTTCAGAACGTTGGGGATAGGGACTTATCTGACCATATTCCAGTATGGATCATCGCAAATAATTTCAAATGGGACCTCAAACCATTCAAAGTACTAAACAGATGGTTTGATCATCTTGAATTCCTTCCTTTTGTCAAGGGAGTTTGGGAATCGTACGAAGTGGTAAGGAATGCTGCATTTATTTTGTCAAAGAAAATACACCACTTGAGGGATCATATCCATTGGTGGAATAAGATTGTTTTCGGCTGGATAGATCTAAAAATTGAAGAGGATATAACAATAATTAACGAGGTTGAGGCCGGTGTGGCAGATGTTGTATACTTTTTAAGATACTTGCCTTGAATGTCATCGCATTCACCATCATTATCCATGTGTTATATCCATATAATTTTGCTATCATTAAATGTGAATATCATTGTTACCCTTTACTTTCCAACTTCATTAAGTTACCCCTTTTAAGTGAGGCTAGCTTGTTAGCTCTCCTCCTTAACCCTCTTTGTTCCCCTCCTTCCAAAGGAAAGCCTCTCTATTGACTTTAATGTCATATATATCTCATTACCCCCTTGGCCTCATTAGAGCCATCCCTTTCCATTAACCTCATTAGGATCAATCCCTTGGCCTTATTAGAGCCACTTACCTTACAACTTAGGATCCACCTAGAGTTCTTCAACTCTATGTGAGCATCATCATAATGATGTTCCTTTTCTCTTTGGCCTTATTAGAGCCATTCGCCCCTCTAACTTAGAATTAGGATAGAGTTCTTAAACTCTATGTGATTCTCATCATAATGAGTATTCACTTCCCTTTTGGCTTTGTTCAAAGTCACCTTCTTAGACGTACCCTTTCAACTTAGGATCTTCTGAGAAGAAATTGGGCTCAGGTGGAGATGTGGAAAAATATGTGCATCAAAGAAAGTATACTGAAACAAAAGTCTAGGGCTAAGTGGATATTGGAGGGAGACCAGAATTCAAAGTATTTTCATGCTTTGTTGAAACATCTTTCAAGAAGGAACAATATTTCCTTTGTTCAAATGGAATCCGAGAAAGTGGAGGAGGTTAACCTTATAAAAAAGGTGGTCAAGTCACACTTCGAAGCACAATTCAAAGCATTTCAGCATGTCAGACCAAGACTTGGTGTTAGTGGTTTGTAGAGATTATCATTAGAAAAAAGCCTTTTGTTGAAAAAGAATTTTGAAA
Organism: Lathyrus tuberosus; assembly: GCA_022829125.1. Lineage (NCBI taxonomy): Eukaryota > Viridiplantae > Streptophyta > Magnoliopsida > Fabales > Fabaceae > Lathyrus > Lathyrus tuberosus. The sequence goes on from JALAZF010000078.1 coordinate 7,770,838, forward strand.
TGGAATAGATCAAAGAGGTGATTTTTAACTCTGAAGGTGATAAAAGCCCTGGTCTGGACGGCTTCAATCTGGAGTTCCTCATAAATTATTGGGATGTGGTGGGGATTGGCTTTGTTAACTGTCTGCGAGAGTTTTATGTCGTGGGCAATCTCCCAAAGGTAACGTTATCCTCTTTCATTGCCCTTATCCCAAGTTAGATAACCCCTAAGGATTAAAGGATTATATAACTATTTTCCTAATAGGGAGTGTGTATAAGGTGATTTCCAAACTGTTGTCTAGTAGACTTAAGGGTGTAATTGGAAAGTTGATATCTATATCACAAACTGCATTTATTTAGGGTAGGCAATTGTTGGATGGTGTTTTGGTTTTGAATGAAATTGTAGACTTGGCAAAGAAGAGTAACCAGAGTTGTGTTTTGCTTAAAGTTAACTTTTCCAGAGCCTATGATTGTGTGGATTGGTCATTTCTAAGAAGAACTATGGTGGATATGGGTTTTGGTGAGAAGTGGATGATGTGGACGGATGGAGGTGTATTGGAGAGCTATATGTCTATTTTAAGTAATGGTAGTCCTATAAGTGATTTTAAGGTTTTTAAGGGCCTCAGACAGGGTGACCCCCTTTCTCCATACCTATTCTTAATTGTGGCAGAAGGTCTATCCATTCTTGTCAACAGGGCAGTTGTGGGTGGCATGTTATATGGTTTCAATATCGCTGAGGGTGGTTCATGCAATCTACTACATTATGCAAATGATATTGTGTTGATTCGTGAAGGGATTTGGTCAAAATTTTGGGCCCTCAAATCTATTTTAATGGGTTTTGAACTTATTTTTGGGCTAAAGATTAATTTTGATAAGTGCTCTCTCTTTGGAATTAGGGTGGATGACTACTTTATGAAAGTTGCTGAACTCTTTTTGTCTTGTAAGTCTGATGCTCATCCATTTAAGTTCCTTGTCCTAAGTGTGAGAGGCAATCATAGGAGAATAGCTTCTTGGAATCTAGTTATAGATTGTATGAAGTCCCGATTGTCTTGTTGGAAAGGTAGGTTGTTGTCAATGGTGGTAGAGTTACCCTCATTAACTTTGTCCTATCTAAAATTCTGGTATGGCAGATCACTAAGATGTCGAACAGGATGTCGAGACACTTGATCTCTGCTTCTCACACATGGATAATAAGGAGCAGAATGCAAAAAGCAGAAAATAAAGAAACACACGGGGATTGTTAACCTAGTTCGGTGAATAACGACACCTACGTCTGGGGGCTACCAAGCTAGGAATGAAATTCACTATACAGTATTAGTTCTAAGCTAAACTCCTACGTTTACAACTTGTCACCTAATCACTACCCGTGCTATATTTCTATATAAGACACTCCTAGGTATGAGACCTTTCTCAATTCCCTTTTTTTGTACCCCAAATTTTACCTCTTAGATGTCATAACATCTTGCATAGACATTTAGGATCAATCATATATGCATTGTTTAACTAACCCATATTTTGCATTGTGTTTCTCTTGTGTTTAAAATTAGGGTTTGCACAGAGAGATTCAAGGCCTCCTAAGGCATTCTATAGCTTTATTCAATCATCACAAAGATTCACCATTTGGTTGGTACCAAGATCTCAAGACTTTGAATCAAGTCAAGTCAACAAAAGGATCACCAGACCAAAGTGTGGAATTAGGGTTTTAACCTATGGAATCACTGAAGAATTTTGTCATGTTAGGTCAAGTTTTGCTTGGTTCATCAACCATTTGAGTTACCTACATCCAAGAGGCCACACTCAACAAGAATTCAAGGTCATCTGGCCTCATCATGATTAGTTTGAGCCACAGTTTCACCCTGTCTCCAAATTAGGGTTTCTGTTAAGACAAGTGGATCATTGCCTTTGCTTTTGATCAAGAGATGCTCTCAAGCTTTAGGACTTGACTCCATATGATAAGATACATCCCTAAAGGCCATCTATGAGCTTTAGATGTGAAGGGAGAAGCAAGATCATAAGAGTTTGCCCCAATGCATTCATAGTTGAAATTAGGGTTTTGACTGAAACCCTAATCCTTGGGATTTTGATCCAAATGAAACCTCCAAGGCCTCAATTCATCATAATATTCCTCATTTATGATTTAGTGTATGAGAAATTAAGTCTCAAGAGTTTTCTTGCTAAGGAAGCAAGGTTTAGTTCATGAAACTTTTCATATATAGAATTTTCCCCTCTTGTGCCAAATTGAAATGGTCATAACTTCCAAACCACACATCCAAATTGAGTTAATCAAAGCCTAAATGGAAGCTCTTTCCAAGATCTTCAAAGTGTTAAATATGACTTTTCTCCAAAAAATGCATGGTTTGTGAGTTATGAGACTTGGAAGCCAAACTGGCCCAAGACTTGGTGAAATTTCAGCTTGTTTTTCCTTAATAAACAACCAACTTTAACCTAGTTTTTCATAAAGATCCAGGCCTCAACTAAAAAATCTTTGAACATGAAAGTTGTAGAGGGAATTGAGGGCTTTCCAAAAAGTACTAGAATTCCTCAATCCATTGAGTGAGCTAGGAGTTTCGAAGATCCAAAGTTGGGGTTCCATTCCTTAAAGTTCAAGAAACCAACTTTTGAGTTTTGACTCAAACACTTCCCTAATCACCAATTTTCCATGTTTCTGAGCTTTAATGATACATTTAACCCTAACCTCAGCCTTGGCCACGAAATTCAACTTGTTTGGCATTAAAATAAGAGTTTATGCAAGTGGGAGGGAGAGAGAAACTTTACCTAGGCAAGGAAATAATAGTTTATTCCTTGAGCCTCTCACCTATCATTTCTCACCAGTTGTGCTCATGAGCTGAGAGATCCTTGGAAGATTTTGCTCTACAGATGGATACTTCACACGAAATGGAAAGGACATTGTTGGCATTTTTGGCAAAATGACCATGCTTTGAATCCTCATACTTCCCCTATAAATAGCAGGCCCTGTTCTTGTATTTCTCACCAACGCCTTTTACAAACACACTCTAAACACTTCTGAGATTGAACTCTCGCAAAAGAAGAAGGAGGAGGAAGCTTTGCTTTGGAAGTTTGAGTTTGGTCCAGCAAGAAAGAAGCTTGATCATACCTTGAAGTTGCAGTGGACATATTCCACTTGGTAAGCATTTTCCTTACTCATTGTTCATAATCATAATGTTTATCATCATATCTATGTCATATATGTTCATATAGTGTGTGTCTTGTATGATTTCATCCATTCATCTATAATGTGTAAACCATGTGTATTGGAGCTTTACTTAAGTTTCTGTCCATGACTTGCAATCTTGAGATGAGATGGGATTAGTTATGGTTGGCTAAGGTAAGGTGGATATTGGCACTACTTTCTGTTCTGGTTATTATACCACAATGTACTTATATTCATCATTCACTAACTTTTTGAATATGTGTGACTTTGTTGTTGTGTAAATCTGTCAAATATAATAAGTGCTAACAAGTAGGTGTTTGTTTTAAGGCTGGGATGTTGTTATAATAAGAAACAAACTCTATAAACATAACTCACTCCTTACTGATTTAAGACACTTGCATTCTCATGACTTATGAGTTCCATGGTTGAGGTGTTTATGTTGGTATGGTTTCAAGATTACAATAAACCTTGTTAACAATGAAACTTGGCTGTTTTTCACTAAAAATAACTTGTATCATTTGTTGTCATCACTGTTCTTTTTAGTCAGTTTGTATACAAGAACTCTTGCTATACCTTGTATCCAAGAGGTTTTTCTCTTTGAAGTTTTACTTTTAAACAAGAAATTTGTTCTTTCCTCAGTCTGTTACAAGAATGCTATTTTGAATTGGTTCATGTGTTTATCCATATCTTGATGTGTATACAATTTTGACCTGTCATGATCTTGTGTTTTGAACTAAGTTGTTTTTTTAGTGCTTGAGGTTGATATATGAATGGTTAAATTACTAAAGTTATACAACTGGTTTGATTTGTGGTTTTAACTTACTGTTTCAACCTGCTGATATGATTGGTTTATCCTTATGTGCTAAAACCTATGTTATGTGTTCAAGCTTGTATGGAAACTTTCAATATACCATTTGCTTTACATTTAGGTTGAATTATTGTTACCTTGCTATTCAGGTCATGTGTGTGAGTTTCATGAAACAAATCCTCTGGTCTAAGTAATAGAGCACACCCTCCATATCTGTTTATGTGAGAAGTAACTTAGTGTTACTTTGTGATAACTAACATGTTTGTTTGTATGTACCTGCTGTTTGTTTGCCTTTTAAAAGTAGGTTGTTAACTCATTTTGACATAGTACCACATTCATACACTTTTTCACATCCTATTGTACACAAAAATGGCCACACCATGTTCACATTGCTGTCATCTTCGATTGATGATTAAGTTAACATATCTAGATTCATGATGTGCATGTTCTTACTTTGTTGAACTTGTTTTTCCCATGTGCCTGTCTAAGTCTCATGAGGATGCATCTCTACATCTTTGCCTGACTAATTTCATGCCATACTTGATACATTCTACAAGTATGCAAGCTTTTCATGTTCAAGTTGGAAATGTAAGGTAACTTTTGACATGCATGCCTGCCCTGTACTCAATTTTGTTCAAGCTATTGCCTTATTATGCTACCAAGTTATGTGTGCAAAGTTGTGGATGAACTGTCATGTTCAGCAAAGAAACAAGACATACATTCCCAATAAATTGCTTGTGTGTGAAGTAACATTATCCTGCCCTATTAAGATAATAGTTAGCTCAGGTTTTGATATTTTGATAAAACTTCATAACTCATGTTGTTTTCTCATGCCATGTTGAACTAGTTGGTTCCAGGTTAAGTAACCCTAGACTGATGTGTCTGATGCTAACTTACTCTCCACTATGCCCTTACCAGACTGCTTTTTGAAGTGTCATGCTTGGTCTGAACCAATTTCATAGGTTGACATCCCTTAAAACCAATGCATGAACTCTACTAAGCCTCCTAAGTTGGCATATTAGGATTTCTATGTCTTATGTTGTTTATCCTTTTCTTTGATGTTCTACCACAATCATGCTTACTTCAACCATTTTGAGCTAGCTGATATTGCTGAGTTTCAATGCTTGAAATAACATGCTCTCTACCACTGCCATCATTATGTAATTCCATGTATGCATCTGCACTATGCTGTTGTGTTCTTAGATAAGTTTAATGCTTAGTCACTTTGAACTAAAGGATGTTTGGACCTAAAGGACTAGGATAAATCCTCATTATTGCTATGCTGATCTTATCTCTGCACCATGTATTCACTCTTGTTACTTTGAAATCACACTATCACAAGAACATTAGTTTGTATGCTCCATGGATCTAAATGTTGTTTCACTTTAGTCTAATATCATTGATTAAGATTGACACCTTGATCCAAGATGATTTCATATCCTGAATGGTCAGTATGTTGTTTGGTCTGGTTTTGTTTCAATTTTCAAGCAGGGAGTAATTCATCAAATGTAGAAGTGTTCTTTGTTGTTTTATAACATGTCATCATTTTGAATCACTTGTTCAAGTTAAAGAATTTCTATATGATTTGAATGATTAGTAGTATGATTAAAAGCTCATTGTTTGGACCTATTTGTTTGAGGATTATGTATGTGTCTTGTGCCAAGCTTGCATTTTTGCACGCGCATGAGAGCTTAAGTGTTTATGGAATAATGATAATGACCAGATGTAACAGCCACCCCAGTGGCAAGCACACACATACACACGCCCATTTGACCCTTAGGACTGGGGTTCGAATCCCCCTCGCCCCAGTCCTTTTGTTTTATTTTTCAAAATACCTTTGTTTTCAATATATTGTTTTGTGTCTATAACCTGTTAAGCACGCGCGCATTGGCATGAAAGGCATGGTTTTAGGGCTGTACATGCAGAGTCCTGGGTTCAACACCCATGGGGACCTCTCCCATGATTTTTTATCCCATGTTTTTTTGTACATTTTTTATGGTTTGTACTTGAACTTCAAAATTCCATAACTCAACCATTTTTTATCCTTTTTCACTCATTCTTTTTGCTAAATGTTTCTTAATGAGTCTAATTTTTGAATGTAAAAAGGAATTAATGAAAATCAACTTTTTTTTGAGGTAATTGTTCACGTTGAAGTGGAGGGCCTTTTTAGGGTTTCTACCATGAACACTTTTGATTTCCTTATTTCTCTTGCCATGTTATCTTTGTTCTTCTTGTTTAGATAATGTCTAATATGTTTGGTTCTAATCTTGCATGATGTTATAAAATTTGCTTCACATGAATGTTTTGTTATTCAATATTGCATCTTCATGTAAATATCCCATAAACTTCTTTGTTTCATAAAACTGTTATTCTCCTCCTCTCCTTCCAAAGGAAAGTATTTCTATTGACCTCAAAGTCATAGATATCTCATAATCAACCCTTGACCTCATAGTCATAGGTGTTCACATCCTCCTTGACCTCATAGTCATAGGATCCCCTCTTGACCTTATAGTCATAGAGCCATCTCTTAAAACCTTTGACCTCATAGTCATATCCATTCTCCCTTGGCCTCATAGGCAATCATCTTACAACTTACAACAAGGTAGAGTTATTGAACTCTATATGAGACTCATCACTTTGAGTATTCACTTCCCCCATCGTAAATTAGACTTAGAGAGTTTCTTAAACTCTATATGAGCTCATACTCACCTCCTTGGAACTTTGGCCATAGTCAATGGTTCCTCAAAATTTACCCTTAGTTAGGTGAACTACGGTTGCCCTGAATCTTTAGTCAGATACGTAGGCACAAGATGTGACATCTTGGTGAGCAAACTTAGTGTACATACCCTTAGGTCTTTACCTTTACCTTTAGAAGATATCTTAGCAAACAAACATAACATAACACAAACTAAACAAGAGGTTTCTGTAGAGTACTACAGATATTAAGGGTGCTAATATCTTGCCTTAGTATAACCAACCCCCGAACCTTTGATCTCCCCCTTTAGGTTTTTTCAATCTTGAACCTTTCCTTTGGATAAATCAAAGTCGGTGGTGAATTCAAAGTTTTGTGATGTAAGTTAATTAATAGATTGTTATTCGATTCTCACCGCAACAGAAATGGCGACTTCACTGGGGAAATAATTTGAGGGTTAAGCCCACCTTGCTTTTGGTTGTATTTGTTATATGTTTTGCTTGCGTACTTGTACTTATTTGTATATCTGTCTATTCTATTTTGTTTGAGATCTTTTGTTGGCATGGTACCATTGAGTGGTGATATAAAGTCCTAACCTTGACTCGAGAGCACATATATGATAGGATCATGGTGTAATCAATAGTCGATTGTCGGGAGTAGTCCTAACAATCTATGGCATATGATGACCACACTCAGATGAGGCCCTTTGGGATTGTTGATGTCTGATGTGAGAAGTCACATTGATATTACTTTTTCAATTGGGAGCCAGGGATTCTGAGGACCGTAGTTACCTTCACCCCACTTGGCCTTTTAGGATGTAGTGCGGTGGCTATGAGGGAGTAAGTCCCAAGTAGTTGTTACACGATACTACACTCAAACGAGTTTATCTTGAGAATATTATTAACCCGCGTGAGTAGTCATGCAGGCTGATAATATCCGAAGGATTTACGTAGACTCTGGGAACTTTTTGAACCTTGTTCTACATTTGATGAACCTATAGTCCACACCTTGTTGGGATGGGTAGACCATGGCTCCATTCATGTGAACTCTAACCTAAGACTCATGTGTTGTGCTGTGTATATTTATCTGTGTATTATTTGCCCATGTTTGCGCATTGCATACATCTCATTGCATCCATTGTTGGTTTTAAGGAACTCAATCATATTTTCCTTTAAAAATCATAGGTAGCATGGATATTGAGAAGAGAAACACTAAAAAGTTCAATTTCAAAAGGCCTAATCTGGTTAAGCTGAAGAAGTTAGCAACCTTGGTGACTGGACATGAAAGTTTCCGAAAGCGGTATGGAAGATTGATTAGCCTTCTCAGAACTGAAATGGAGGAGGGTATTCTTGACACTTTGGTTCAGTTTTATGATCCTCTCTATCATTTCTTCACTTTCCCTGATTACCAGCTAGTTCCAACCTTGGAAGAATACTCTCACTGGTTTGGCTTACCTGTAAAAAAACAAAGACCTTTCAACAGTCAAGAGAAAATTCCTACACTAAAAGAGATTGCCGATTGTATCCACCTGGAAATGTCAGAAGTTAAACCTCACATCACCACCAAGGATGGTATCAAAGGGTTACCGTCTAAGTTCTTGTTTGAAAAAGCCTGTCAATTCTTCAATGCAAACAGTATAGCTGTTTTTGAAGCAACCTTTGCTTTATTGGTCTATGGTCTGTTTCTGTTCGCCAACGTGGAAGATTTTGTCGACGTCAACGCCATCCGAATCTTTATCAGTAGAAATCCTGTGCCCACACTACTTGGTGATGCGTACCATTCCATCCACCATAGGACTCTTCAAGGGAAGGGTACTATTTTATGTTGTGCACCGTTGCTTTACTAATGGTACATCACTCATCTGCCTCGAACGTACGAATTTAGGGATAACCCATATAAGTTGCATTGGTCTCAAAGGATTATTTCTCTTACCCACAATAACATCTTTTGGTATGATTCTGTCTATGACAAAGAGGTATACATTGACATTTGTGGTCCATTCCCTAACGTACCGCTTCTTGGTATTCACGGTGGGATCAACTATAACCCTGTTCTTGCCAGACGCCAATTTGGATTTGGAATGAAAGAAAAGCCTAGGAGTATTCATGTATCCGGTTTCTTCTACCTTAATGAAAAAGCCACTAATGAGACCAAAAGTGGCGTTTGGTGTGCTTGGGACAAATTCCATGAAAGCACCAAGAATGATCTGGGAAAAAGGAATTGTACCTCAAAATGCTTGTGACCTCAAAATGCTGTATCTTCCCAAAATACTTCATCAACCGACTATTGTACCTCCATCTACTATTCCCATTAAGAGCATGGAAGAATGCCAGGAAACTCTAGCAAGGATGAAGCTTGAAAGAGACACGTGGGAATAGAAGTATCATACCATCTGCATTGAGCAAGAAGAGCTGAAGAAGAAAATGAAGGAGAAAGATGATCTGATCGAGTGGCTGGAAAAACGTGTGATAGATGAACCTTTGGCACAAGAGAATTAATTTTTCTCTAGTGTGCAATCTACTTCTAGCACTCACGAGCATGCCAACATTCCTCCAACATCTGGCGCGTGGAAAGGAATTGTGGACAAGCTGGTCATAGAAAATAACAAGTTGAAAAGACAGAAGAGGAGGCATAAAGGGGAACACTCTTAGATAAGGTTGCTTTTCTAGGCTTAGCTGTTGTTCTCATCTTCTTGTATTTTGAGCCTTTTTGAATTATTGAAATGTACTATTTGTAACTTTTCTCAATATTTAATAAAATGAGGCTTATTTTGAAAATTGTCTTTCTTGAGTTCCTTAAAACCAATTGCATTCGCATTGCATTTTGCATTCTTTGCTAAACTATCAAGATACTAACTTTATTTTGCAGATTTTGTAGACATGGATGTTGCCGGAAAAAGAGTCTGGACTTACTTTTTTGAGCTCCCAGAGCTAGAGCAATTATTGTGGTTGGGGGACATTGTTGAAGACCAATCAGCCTTCGCTGACAGGTATGGGTGTATTCTTCCATTGATGAGACTCCCGATGACTGAAGGGCCTCTTAAAGTTCTGGTTCAACTATATCATCCAGCATATCGCTGCTTCGTGTTCCTAGAATTCCAGCTGGTGCCAACTTTTGAAGAATTATCTGCTATGATAGGGATTCCTGGCAGGGAAGCTCCTATCTTTTCTGGAATTGAGGGAATGCCCTCCCTTAGAGACATCGCCAAGATAATAAGGATCAGAGTTTCTGACATCCAGGATAATATGACTATCAAAGGAGGACGGCGCGGATTACCCGTCCAATTCTTGCTGGAGAAAGCTCTTTATTTCAAGAACAGAGGAAATGAGGCACTGTTTGAATCAACTTTCGCTCTACTAATCTATGGTTTATTTCTGTTTCCAAATGTAAAGCACTTTGTGGATGTTCCGGCCATCCAAATATTCACATTCAACAATCCGGTTCCAACGCTGCTAGCAGATGTCTACCATGCCGTGCAGACCAGGTACACAAGAGGTAGTGGGCAAATTGTCTGTTGTGTGGTCCTTTTCTACAAATGGTTTATTTCCTATTTGCCAAAGACTCCAGCCTTTTGGGAGGTTGAGGACTGCAAAATATGGTCCAAAAAGCTGATGGAATTGAAGCATACCGACATCGAATGGTATGATTCAACTGATGAAGGAATTGTTGTAATCCATAGCTGCGGGGATTGCCCTAACGTACCCCTTATGGGAAGGAACGGTTGTATCAATTACAACCCTGTCCTAGTCCGCCGCCAGCTGGGCCATCTGAAAGAGGGAATTCCAGATGATGATGACATGCAGATGATGTATTATGAGGAAGAAGAAGGATTTGAGATGAAGCTGTGATTTGAGCACGCATGACGTCAAATCAACAAGAAAATGTTGAGGGATGAATGCCCTGTCACCGAGGCTCACCTACAATGGTCTCGTGACATAGCTCGTATGACAAGGAAACCATTCCCTCGCTATGAACCACCCCATAAGACCAAACAAAAAATGATGGACGATTTAACATATTTGTTTCTTGAGAAAGAGAGGATCAAGGAGCGCATTGATGGACTGAAGAAGAAGATCAATGAAGGAGAGGGGGCATCAACTAGTGGGTCTAACTTTTAGTTTCCTTAGCGTTGCTGCTATTTCCCTTTTGTTCTGTTGTTATTTCCTATTTTTGTTATTGCTATTTCCCTTTCGTTGTGGTTGTAATCACCCTTATGTACTCGGAGTATGAAGATGCACTGCTCCTAATGTAATGTTCGCCAGATTACTTAATGAAGAAGTTTGTTTTGTTGAAGACTCCATTGTCTACATTATTTGCAAATTCTCTTTGGTTGCTTGATAGTTTAGCTTCCATTTGCATCAGCACCCTCATTTGCATCATGTCATAACATATGCATCTTCCTCTTTGTCCTTATCTTATTTCACCATCATTCTCTCCAGAATTGTCACATTGAATCTCAAACACCACTACAACACTCGGGCCCAAGCTCGATTAAAGATGTCAGAAGCATATGGAGAAATGGACAGAGTCAACAACAAATTGAATGAAATACGAGGAGGGATGAGACAGATCCTCGAGGCTATTAATGTTATGAAGGCAAAAATGGACACCCAGACCACTGTGGTTTCCGAAATCATCACTACAAAGGTGGAACCCCCTGTTATCCCCACCATGAACCCGACTTTGGGCATGCCCTTTGAATTTATCTATGGCACGGTTCCTCCGTCTACTCAGCACACGGTTCCTTTGTGAAATTCTGGTACCAGATATGTGATGTTACGTGTGATGTCACAACAACACACTCTGCAATGGACAATATAACACAACAGAAAAGACACAAAGAATTGTTCACCCAGTTCAGTTAAACCACTTAATCTGGGGGCCACCAAGCCAGGGATGAATTTCACTATCAGTAGAATTAATTTACAGACTCAACAAACCAGTTGACATCTCCTAAACTTAATCACTACTTAATGAACCTTCTACCTAAGAGACCACTTAGGTATGAGAACACTACTCAATCCCTAAATCACTTAAGTGATATAATTCAAAGATCACACACTTTGAAAAACACAACTTGATTCTGCTTCACAGCTTTGATCAAGAACAACTCAAAACAACAACACCAATTCACACTAGAATGGTTTACAACACATACACAAAGACACAAACGACTCTCAGTCTTTAGCTCTCTTTCTTCGTTTTTTTTCCTTCAGGATTGATGCGCTTTATATAGCTATTTGATTTGGGCTTGGACCTGCTACAATATCTGACCTGATTTGTTATTTAAAACTGAATCTTCAAAACATATTTTCTCTCAAAATCTTCTTAAATCTTCAGCCTTTAGACACTCCTACAAATCTGCATCAAATCTGTTAGCAACAGAAAATATCTCCTCCAAGATATTCGCATCCAATAACTCTAACAGCTCTCCCAAAATCCAGCTAATACGCTTAACCCTAAAAACATCTCAAACCTGATGTTTTAATGATCTGCATATCTGATGTCATGACATCGCATGTGACATCAGACTTCAAAACTTCAACAACTTAAAAATATAACATTAACCAATGTTAAGACTCAATGTTAAGACATCGCCCATGTGACATCAACATTGAACAACTTTGTTTTACCAAAATTCTAGCCAATCCAAGAACTAACAATCTCCCCCGTTGGCTAATTTTGGCTAAAACAATCTCTGCAACATCAGAGACTTCAGCAGCAGATAAAATTTTTAAAACAAACAGCTCCCACCTCAAAATGCTGCACACCACCTATCAACAAAGGGAAAACTCCCCCTCAAAACCAGAACCAACAAAAGGTCAAACTCCCCCTCAAAACCAGAACCAACAAAAACAGCTGTTCAACATGCACACTCCCCCTCAACATCTGCACCACACCAGAACTGAGATAGGTCACACTCTACACACAAAGGATAGGCTAACTCTCCCCCTTTTTAGCCACAATTGGACAATCACCAAACAAAATGTCCTGACATAATAAATGACACTGTCAAACACCAAGCTTTCCCGAAAAAAACAAGTTCCAACACCTTGACTGGTCAGGCGATACAAACAATGCTCCTTGTTTGCAGTATAAAAACAAGTCTTCTTCCTTCTAGCAGCACCACACAACAACCAAGAATGAGCCAGTCAAACTCCAAAGATACAACAAAGAACCTCAAGAAAGAGGACAAGAAACCAGATCCACTGAAGAAGAAGAAGAGCAAAACATAAACAACAGCTGGAACTTCTTCAGGAGCAACAAGAACAAGAAAACCAACAGAGACAAAAACCATCAAGAAACCTTCAGTGCAGCACCATGCTTCTGATGATGAATGGGATGAAGATTGGAAAACTTTTCTTGATGCATGGGGCTGGGACAATCTTTAGATATTGCTATTGATGTACCAAAATCCAATCTTGTATGCTTTCAACAGTTAAATAAAATGTTGTTTTCATATCATAACTGCACAAATACATCTTCCAGCACACCTAATCCTCATAGATGCAAATTCCCAGTGTGCTTCTTAGACTTTCAAATTGATTTGCATCTAAGGCTTTAGTAAAAATGTCAGCTAATTGTTTATCTGTAGCAATATGTTCCAAAGCAACTACTTTGTCTTCAACCAAATCTCTTATAAAATGATGTCTTATATCAATATGCTTAGTTCTGCTATGTTGAATAGGATTCTTAGAGATATTGATAGCACTCAAATTATCACAGTAAAATGTCATGACATCTTGCTTGACATTGTATTATGTTAACATCTGCTTCATCCAAACAAGTTGAGAACAACTACTCCCTGCTGCTATGTACTCAGCTTCAGCAGTAGAAAGAGACACACATTTCTGCTTTTTACTAAACCAAGATATCAGATTATTCCCTAAGAAGAAGCACCCTCCTGAAGTACTTTTTCTATCATCAGCACTCCCTGCCCAATCAGCATCACAAAAACCACATAACTCAGTGCCTGATCCATGACTGTAAAGCATTCCATAGTCACTAGTCCCATTCACATACTTCAAAATCCTCTTCACTTGATTCAAGTGACTAACTTTAGGCTCAGCTTGATATCTGGCACAAACTCCAACAGCAAAAGAAATATCAGGACTGCTAGCTGTGAGATACAATAGACTTCCAATCATGCTTTTGTATACACTTTGATCTACACTAACACCATGTTCATCCTTGGACAACTTTAAATGAGTAGGAGCAGGTGTTCTCTTGTGATTAGCATTCTCTAGACCAAACTTCTTCACTATGTTCTTTGCATACTTTCTCTGAGAAATGAATATGGAGTCCTCCATTTGTCTAACTTGTAGACTAAGAAAATAGTTTAGCTCACCAACAAGACTCATTTCAAACTCAGACTGCATCTGTTCCACAAAATGTTTCACCATTGCATCTGACATCCCACCAAATACTATGTCATCAACATAGATTTGAGCTATCATCAGTTTTCCTCCTTCCTCTTTAACAAACAAAGTCTTGTCAATCCCTCATTTTCTGTAGCCATTCACAACCAGGAATTCAGTAAGCCTTTCATACCAAGCTCTTGGTGCTTGCTTCAAACCATATAGAGCTTTCCTTAGTTTGTACACATGGTCAGGAAATGTTGGATCAATAAATCCTTTTGGTTGATCAACATAAACCTCTTCATTTAAGTAACCATTCAAGAAGGCACTCTTAACATCCATCTGAAAAAGCTTGAATTTGAAATTACAAGCCACCCTAAGAGAAATCTGATAGATTCCAGTCTTGCCACAGGAGCAAAGGTTTCATCATAATCAATTCCTTCAACCTGAGTGTATCCCTGAGCAACTAATCTGGCCTTGTTTCTGGTGACCACTCCTTGTTCATCAGATTTATTCTTGTAAATCCACTTGGTGCCAATCACATTAACTCCACCAGGCCTTGGTACAAGATCCCACACTTCATTCCTTTTGAATTGTTCCAGCTCTTCATGCATGGCATTAATCCAAAACTCATCAGTCAAGGCTTCTTTGACATTCTTGGGCTCAATTTTAGAAACAAAGCAAGAATTTGACACAACCTCCCTTGATCTAGTGCTAACCCCTGACTTAGGATCACCTATGATAAGCTCCCTGGGATGGTCCTTTAGCACTCTAATAGATGGTTCTTTATTAGATTGTTCAGGTTCAGGCTCAGCATCAACTTGACTAGGAGACCCACTTTTGTCTTCAGTTTCTTCTGTTACTTCTTCAACTGATGTTTCAACATCATCCAGGACATCAACATCTTCCTGCTTATCAATGTCATCAATCACCACATTTATAGACTCCATCATAACCTTTGTTCTGGAGTTGAAAACCCTATAAGCTCTGCTATTTGTAGAGTATCCTAGAAAGATTCCCTCATCACTTTTAGGATCCAATTTTCTCCTCTGTTCACGATCTGACAAGATGTAACATTTGCTTCCAAAAACATGAAAGTACTTCACATTTGGCTTTCTTCCTTTCCATAGTTCATACAGAGTAGCTGAAGTGCCCCTTCTCAAAGTAACTCTGTTGTGAATATAGCAAGCAGTGTTCATAGCTTCAGCCCAGAAATGGTAAGGAAGCTTTTTGGCATGAATCATTGCCCTAGCAGACTCTTGAATAGTTCTATTCTTCCTTTCAACAACTCCATTTTGCTGAGGAGTGATTGGAGAAGAGAACTCATGACTTATGCCTTCAGCAGAACAATATTCAGCAAACTTGCTATTTTCAAACTCTCTTCCATGATCACTCCTTATTCTAATAACATTACTTTCCTTTTCCCTTTGGAGTCTTTGACAAAGATCTTTGAAAACATCAAACACCTCTGATTTGTCTTTAATGAAGCTCACCCAGGTGTACCTAGAATAGTCATCTACAACAACACAAGCATACTTCTTCCCTCCTAGACTTTCTACCTGCATAGGTCCCATCAAGTCCATATGAAGAAGTTCCAAACCTTTGGAAGTGGTGTTATGTTGAAGCTTCTGATGTGACATCTTGGTCTGCTTCCCTATTTGACAATCTCCACAAACTCTTCCCTCTTCAATATTGAGTTTAGGAATTCCTCTGACAGCTTCTGAGGATATTATTCTCTTCATTCCCTTCAGATGAAGATGTCCCAACTTTTGATTCCAAATTTTGACTTCATCATCTCTAGCAAACACACATTTTGAGGTACTTGAGTCTTGTTACAGCCATAGATAACAGTTGTCCTTAGACCTAACACCCTTCATGATGATTTCTCCTTTCTCATTTGTGACATTGCACTCAGATTTTGTAAAGTCTACTTTGAATCCTTGATCACAAAGTTGACTAATACAGATCAAGTTACCTGTCAACCCTTTGACAAGTAGAACATCATCCAGTCTAGGAGCACCAGCACAATTCAGCTTTCCCATCCCCTTGATCTCCTGATCTGTTGGTGTCAGATGTGATGTTCTTGACATTAGGATTATAACTCCTATTTATCCTTTTCATAACCTTATTAAGCTGTCTTCCCAGCAAGACAATGGCTTGGGACATCTCCTCCTGAGACTCAGCATCATTCCCTTTCTTCTCTTCTTGAGTATTAGATACCAAGGCTATACTCTTGGTCTTCTTTTCAGGTTCCTCCTCATTCAACCCTAACTCAAAAGTTTGAAGAGATCCAATAAGCTCATTAACCCTCATTTTGCTAATGTCTTGAGCTTCTTCAATTGCAGTCACCTTCATCTTATACCTCTTGGGAAGGGATCTAAGGATTTTCCTCACCAGCTTTTCTTCAGTCATCTTCTCTCCAAGAGCACTAGAGGCATTAGACAGCTCAAGAATACTCATATGAAAGTCATGAATAGTTTCATCTTCCTTCATCTTTAGACTTTCAAACTTTGATGTCAAAAGTTGAAGTCTTGACATCTTAACCTTTGAAGTTCCTTCATGAGTAGTCTTCAAGATGTCCCAAGCTTCCTTAGCAACTTCACAGGTATTGATCAACCTGAATATGTTCTTATCAACTCCATTGAAAATAGCATTTAAAGCTTTGGAATTACCAAGGGCAAGCTCATCTTCTTCCTTGGTCCATTCTTCTTCAGGTTTCAGTTTTGAGCTGCCTTCTTTTTCTTTCCCAGTATCATCTTTCTCAACAACAACAGGTACTTTCCATTCTTTTATGATAGCCTTCCAAGCCCTGTTGTCCAAGGATTTAAAAAAGGTAATCATCCTTGGTTTCCAATAATCATAATTAGAGCCATCCAAAATAGGGGGTCTATTCACAAATCCACCAACTTCCTTGTCCATCTTTACCAGAAAG
The DNA here is from genome assembly GCA_022829125.1 of Lathyrus tuberosus. NCBI lineage: Eukaryota > Viridiplantae > Streptophyta > Magnoliopsida > Fabales > Fabaceae > Lathyrus > Lathyrus tuberosus. Next base: position 7,787,777 of record JALAZF010000078.1, read on the forward strand.
TATTAGCCCTAGATCTCACCCAGATGCAGAGCAGGATGCCTGCTCTGATACCAATTGAAATTTTGGTACCAGATATGTGATGTTACGTGTCATGTCACAACAACACACTCTGCAATGGACAATATAACACAACAAAAAAGACAAAAAGAATTGTTCACCCAGTTCAGATAAACCACTTAATTTGGGGGCTACCAAGCCAGGGATGAATTTCACTATCAGTAGAGTTAATTTACAGACTCAACAACCCAGTTGACATCTCCTAAACTTAATCACTACTTAATGAACCTTCTACCTAAGAGACCACTTAGGTATGAGAACACTACTCAATCCCTAAATCACTTCAGTGTTATAATTCAAAGATCGCACACTTTGAAAAACACAACTTGATTCTGCTTCACAGCTTTGATCAAGAACAACTCAAAACAACAACACCAATTCACACTAGAATGGTTTATAACACATACATGAAGACACAAACGACTCTCACTCTTTAGCTCTCTTTCTTCGTTTTTTTCCTTCAGGATTGATGCGCTTTATATAACTATTTGATTTGGCCTTGGACCTGCTACAATATATGACCTGATTTGTTATTTAAAACTGAATCTTCAAAATAGATTTTCTCTCAAAGTCTTCTTAAATCTTCAACCTTTAAACACTCCTACAAATCTGCATCAAATCTGTTAGCAACAGAAAATATCTCCTCCGAGATATTCGCATCCAATAGCGCTAACAACTCTCCCAAAATCCAGCTAATACGCTTAACCCTAAAAGCATCTCAAACCTGATGTTTTAATGATCTGCATATCTTATGTCATGACATTGCATGTGACATCAGACTTCAAAACTTCAACAACTTAAAAATATAACATTAACCAATGTTAAAGCTCAATGTTAAGACATCACCCATGTGACATCAACATTGAACAACTTTGTTTTACCAAAATTCTAGCCAATCCAAGAACTAACACTTTGGTTAATGAAACTCTGCAAGCTATTCCCACCTTTGCTCCGCCAGCAGTACAAACATAGGTACACCCTATTTTCCAGAACCATCATCCTTATGATTACATTGACGTGTCAGAAGAGGGGGATGATCAGAACGAAAAATTGAAAAAAAGTGTTGAGACGATGCAAAGAAAGATAAAAGCGATAGAGGGAAGTAAGACATTTAGCAGTGATGTTAGAGACATGTGCTTGGTTTCAGATTTAGTGATTCCGTCCAAATTCAAACTGCCAAATTTTGAGTTATACTCAGGTACCGCATGTCCCAGGTCTCATCTGATCATGTACTATTGAAGAATGGTTGCACATGTACATAATGACAAATTGATGATCCACTGTTTTCAAGACAAATTAAAAGGGGCTGCTGCTAAGTGGTATTTAAGTCTGGACCAGTCTCAGGTCCGTTGTTTCCAGGATGTGACTGATGCTTTTGTGAAACACCACAAGCACTACATGGATTTAGCTCCTGACCGCAGGCAATTGTTAAGTATGACCCAGAGCAATACCGAATCCTTCAAAGAATATGAACAACGATGGAGAGAAACGGCATCTCAAGTTGAACCACCCTTGACTGAGAAAGAGTTGACTGATTGGTTTGTAGATACGGTGAAGCCAGAGTTTTATGAAAGATTAATCAGTAGCGTCAGTGCTAATTTCACTAATATTGTTGCAGTTGGCGTAAAACTAGAAGCAGGGCTGAAAAGTGGAAAGGTAGTTAGTTCCTCAAGTAGTTAAACCAATACCAATACCAGTACCAAGAAAGATCCTAGCCACTTCCACAAGAAGAAAGAGGGAGAGACTAATGCTATCATGGCGGGGAAGAAAAACAACCCAAGGTGGAGGCAGCCTATGTACCAACAACAGTCGGTGCCAAACTTTACCCAACAGCCGATCTACCATATGCAGTATGCTCAGTAACCATATACAGCAGCTGTGACACCTACTTTTAATCACCAAGCATCACAGCAGGCGCCAGCCTATCAGTACCCAGCGTATCAGTAGATGCCAAATGCCCAACAATACCAACAACAGAGACAGCAAGCTCCTCATCACAAAACTTCTTATAGAAGACAGGGAGAAAAGCCTTCATTACCATACATACCTATGACATACACTGAATTACATCCTTCTCTGGTTCAACAAGCTTTGATTGTCACTAGACCTATGGGTCCACCCTCAGAGAAATCTATGAGATTCCACAATCCAAATGTAAATTGTGCCTTTCATCAAGGGGCAGCTGGCCATGATTTAGAGGGTTGCCTTGCTTTGAAGTTTGTAGTAAAAGGTTTGGTAGAAAAGAAAATCTTGTCTTTTGCGGACAACCAGCCAAACATGAAAAGCAATCCTTTGCCCACCCATGGGACTACTAATGCCATTGAAGATGAAAATGATGAGGTGATTGTTTTTGACGCAGCAAAGATTAAAACTCCTATCAAGGCCTTTCATGCTAGGTTGTTCAAAGCTGGTCTGGTCAAAGTTCATCATAACGATTGTAAGGAATTTAATACTAGTGTCAAGGGCTGCAGTTTGGTTCAAGGCGATGTTCAGTGTTTGATCAACGAAGGTTTTCTACAAGTATTCAGCAAGGAAAAGGAGAGTAATATTGCAGTAATTGAACCTGTGTTTAATCTACCAAAGCCAAGAGAGCAGGTGCCTGTGTCCAACATACCTAAGTCAGACTCTGTGATTCCTGTATTCAACAAACCCGTACTGGTTTTCAACAACTCTGAGTCTGTTGTTGTTTCCACTGCCAATCATTCCAAGCAATATGACGTCCGACAACCTATTCCATTTAGGTTCAGAGGGACCAAGGCCGTACCGTGGATTTATGAGAATGTTATGGGTAACAAAGGACGAGAAAACGTGATTCTAAGGAATGAGGTGGGAATCACTGTTGAAGACGTGGTTCCAAGGAATGAGGTGGGAACCACTATTGAAGATGTGACAAACATAGTTGGAACAAGAAAGATAACCCGAAGCGGCAGAGTTTATACCCCTTCTTTCAAAGAAACTGCACCCAAAGAGACCGTTGTTTCCATACCCCCTAAAGATAAAGGAAAGGAGGTAATTTCTAAAGAAGAAGATGAAGAGTTCTTAAGGATTATAAAAAGAAGTGATTACAAGGTAGTAGATCAGCTCCATTAGACCTCATCCAAGATTTTAATCTTGTCTCTGCTGGTCAATTCACCTGTTCATAGATCCGCCCTACAAAAGATACTGGCCCAAGCACATGTGGCCCAAGATATTACTGCAGGACAATTCAACCATGTCGTTGCTAACATCACAACTTTCAACACACTTAGTTTCAGTGATGAGGAGTTGCCTCGAGCAGGTAAGAACCATAACCTTACCCTACACGTGTCAATAAAATGTCAAGAGGATACATTGGCCAGGGTTCTTTGAACGTTCTACCGAAAAGAACCCTTGAAAAGTTGTCTTACCGAGGAGCTGTGATGAGACCTACTTCACTTGTTGTTAAAGCCTTTGATGGCTCGAGAAGATCAGTGATGGGCGAAATTGAGTTGCCTATTTTTATTGGTCCTCAAGTATTCCACATCCTTTTCCAAATCCTGGGCATCAACCCTGCTTACAGTTGTTTGTTAGGCAGACCCTGGATCCATGAGGCCAGTGTCGTGACCTTAACCTTACATCAAAAAATGAAGTTTGTGGCCGAAGAGAAATTGGTTATTATACACGGTGAGGAAGACCTGATGGTCAGCAATTTGTCCTCGTTCCGTTATATTGAAGCTGATGAGGATGCTTTGGAAACCTCTTTCCAAGCTCTTGAGATAGCAAATGCCGTTATGCTTAATGATAAGGAACCAGTGGCCTCCAACTGTCCATCCTTTACTTCTTTCAAAAGCATCCAATCTGCCCTACATAAAGGTGTACCAGAAGGCTGGGGCAAAGTCGTCGAAGTCCAAGAAAGAGAAAAGTACCAAGGGTTGGGTTACAAACCAACTCTTGAGGAAAAAGCTGCTACGACAATGGGAAGACCAAGGACAATTCAAGAGATGTTTGTCAGTGAAGGACCTCAAGTCCATGCCATCATTGAAGACTTTGAAGACAAAGACATCAGCCACTTGGTTTTTCAGTGTGAAGCCACATTGAGTAATTGGGAGGCTATTGAGATCCCTGTCTTGTACCCTATGCCGAAGTAATTTGTTTGATTATGTTGTTGTTTTCCATTCCCTAGCCTTTCCCGAGGCTAGTGGATTATTTTGTATGGGCCACCGCTTTTATTTCCTATTAATCAATGAAAATGATGTTTTGCTAAATTTCTCTGTCTTTACTTTACTGTTTTTGCTTTTAAGGAAAAATGGCAATCTTTTAAAAAAAACTACAAAAACATTTTTCTTCTTGCATTTGGTTTTTGTGCATTTTAATAAAATAAATCTCGCCATCATGCAGAATAAATCCTAAAATCGTTGTATTCAATGACCCTACTCTCATTATTGACTTTGATTCGCCTATCTATCAAGCTTAGGATGAGGAGGATTATGAGGTCCCTGATGATTTGGCAGAAATGTGTGAGTATGAGTACACGAGTCTTTAACCCCATGAGGAACAGGTTGACATCAGCAATCTTGGTACCGAAGAAAGGAAGAAAGAGGTCAAGGTTGGGGCAACACTTGGGGCAAAAATCAGACAATGGTTAGTACTACTTCTTGAAGAGTATGTGGATGTGTTTGCTTGGTCTTATCAGGATATGCCTGGTTTGGATACAGAAATCGTAGTTCATACGCTACCGCTTAAGCCCGATTGTCCTCCAGTGAAACAGAAGCTTCGTAGAAGTCGACCTGACATGGCTCTCAAGATCAGAGACGAGGTTAAAAGACAACTGGATGTAGGTTTCTTGGCAATTTCAAAGTATCCTGAATGGCAAGCCAATATCGTGCTAGTAATGAAGAAAAATGGTAAAGTGCGTATGTGTGTAGACTACAGAGATCTCAACAAAGCCAGTCCTAAGGATGATTTCCCTCTACCGCATATCGACACTCTTGTAGATAATACAACCAGTTTTGCATTGTTCTCATTTATGGATGGTTTCTCAGGTTACAATCAGATCATAATGGATCCAGCTGATATGGATAAAATTACATTCATCACCCCATGGGGAACCTATTGCTACAAAGTCATGCCCTTCGGTTTGAAAAACGCAAGGGCAACTTATCAAAGAGCCATGGTGACCTTATTCCATGACATGATCCATAAAGAAATTGAAGTGTATGTGGATGATATGATTGCTAAATCTCAGAGTGAGGAGGAACATTTGGACCATCTTCTGAAGTTATTCAAGAGACTCTGGAAATATCAACTAAAGTTGAATCCTGCTAAATGTACTTTCGGTGTCATATCAGGAAAGTTACTTGGTTTTATCACCAGTCAAAGAGGAATTGAAGTAGATCCTGATAAAGTGCGAGCTATTCAAGAGATGCTGGCTCCGCAAACTGAATCTCAAGTGAGAGGTTTTTTGGGCCGTTTGAATTATATATCCCGATTTATCTCCAACATGACTCCTATTTGTGAACCAATCTTCAAGTTGCTCCGCAAAGATCAAACCATAAAATGGAATTCCGATTGCCAGGAAGCCTTCGATAAACTCAAGAATTATCTGCAGGAACCACCTATCCTGGTTCCTCCTGTTCCTGGAAGGCCTCTCTTCATGTATATGACCGTTTTAGAAGGATCTATGGGTTGTGTCTTGGGCCAACATGATGAAACTGGTCGGAAAGAACATGCCATCTATTACTTGAGCAAGAAGTTTGATGATAGCGAGAGTTGTTATTCGCTGCTCGAGAAGACCTGTTGTGCTTTAGCATGAGCCGCCAGACGTCTGAGGCAGTATTTGATTTGTCACACTACTTTGTTGATCTCAAAAATGGATCCAACAAAGTATATCTTTGAAAAGCCTGCTCAAACAGGAAGGCTTGCTCGTTGGCACATGCTCTTATCAGAATATGATATCCAATATGTTGCTCAGAAGTCTATCAAAGGAAGTGTCTTATCAGAGTATCTTGCAGATCAACCTGTTGAATATTATGAACCTCTCAAGTTTGACTTTCCTGATGAAGATATCATGGTAGTAAAATATTAAGAAGAGCCAGGCCCTGATGAAGGTCCTGAACCCGGTTCTAGATGGAAGATGATGTTTGATGGTTCTTCTAATTACAAAGGACATGATGTGGGTGTTGGATTGATAAACCCCGAGGGCGGTTACACTCCTTTCACGGCAAGGTTAGACTTTGGATGCACGAACAATATTGTTGAATATGAAGCATGTATCCTGGGTCTAGAAGCTGCAATTGATCTTAGAATCAAGATTCTAGAAATCATGGGTGATTCTTCTCTGGTTATCTATCAACTTAAGGGTGAATGGGAGACTAAAGATAAGAAACTGATCCCATACCGTGCTTATATTGTTGAAATGATCAAGTACTTTGATGAGATTACCTTCCGTCATGTTCCTCGCTCAGAGAACCACATAGCTGACTCTTTAGCCAAGTTAGCTTCAATGTGGAGAGTTAACTTTATCAATGAAGCGCCGCTCATCAGTATCGAGTGCAAGACCGAACCGACTTACTGTCAGTTAGTTAAAGAAGAGGTAGATGGTAAACCGTGGTTTCACGATATTATGAATTATCTGAAGACTCAAGAGTATCCTGCTAATGCTTCTAGTCTTGACAAGAAACCTTTGCGAAGATTGTCATCCAAGTTCTTCCTCAGCAACGATGTACTTTACAAAAGGAATCACGACATGGTCCTGCTAAGATGTGTTGATAAACGAGAAGCGGACCTGTTGATTCACGATATTCACGAAGGAGCCTTTGGTACTCACGCTAGTGGGCATGTTATGGTTAAGAAGATCTTGAGAGCCGGTTATTATTGGTTGACTATGGAAGCTGACTGTATCCAATATGCCAGAAAGTGTCATAAGTGTCAGATCTATGCTGATAAAATGCATGTTCCTCCGACTTTGCTGAATGTGTTGTCGTCTTCTTGGCCTTTCTCTATGTGGGGCATTAATATGATTGGGGCTATTGAGCCGAAAGCTTCTAATGGTCATCGTTTCATTCTAGTGGCCATTGACTATTTTACCAAGTGGGTAGAAGCTGCTTCTTATGCCAATGTGACCAAGCAAGTGGTTGCCCGTTTCATCAAGAATAATATCATCTGTCGTTATAGAATTCCTAACATGATCATAACCGACAATGGAACAAATCTGAACAGCAAAACAATGAAGGAGCTGTGTGACAATTTCAAGATTGAGCATCACAATTCTTCACCCTATCGTCTCAAGATGAATGGAGCTGTCAAAGCTGCTAACAAAAACATCAAAAAGATCTTGCAGAAGATGGTCAAGATTTATAAGGATTGGCATGAAATGTTACCATATGCTTTGCACGGATACAGAACTTCAGTTCGAACTTCGACAGGGGCAACCCCTTTTTCTTTGGTTTAAGGAATGGATGTTGTTCTCCCCATTGAGGTTGAAATACCATCTTTGAGAATCCCGATGGAAACCAAGCTTGACGAAGCAGAATGGGTCAAAGGGAGATATGACCAGCTGAACCTCATTGATGAGAAACGTCTGACTGCTATGTGTCATGGTCACTTGTATCAAAAGAGAATGAAGAGGGCATTTGACAAGAAGGTCCGTGTTCGAGAATTTCGAGAAGGAGAGCTTGTACTTAAGAAGATTCTGCCATCTCAAAGGGATGTTTGTGGAAAATGGGCACCTAACTATAAGGGGCCATTTTTGGTAAAAACTGTGTTCTCAGAAGGTTCCTTATTCCTCACGACGATGGATGGTGAACAACTCGCACACCCTGTGAATGCTGACTCAGTACGAAAATGTTACGCCTAAAAAACCGCTAATTCGAAAACCAGAAATGGCGACTTAGGCAAGAAAAGGGTATCCCTGTGGGTCATAACCTATGGAGGAGTCTCAGGCAAAAGTTAGGGATTAAATAAAAAAGAAAAGAGCCCGCTAGGTTAAAAACTCGAAAGGGCGGCCTAGGCAGAAAAGAGCGTCCCGGTGGGCTGAAAACCCGAAAGGGCGGTCTAGGCAAAAGTTAGGGACAAAGGCATTTCACTGTGTTAGATAGGGTTGTCATCTACATCTAGAGATTCATGAAGAAATTCAAGTTTCAGTCGCCTCATCAGCAGCAAAGATCTTTAGGACTCTTAGTCATTAAGGATGGTAGTGGTCATTGAATATGATGTAACCTTTTCCCAAATTGCCATTTTTCAATTGTAATGTTCCATGGAGCTTCGCCATTGGCAAGTTACCATTCTAATGAAATCAATTTTTGAGCCATTCTTTGTGTGAAATTTGTCATTGCTCTGATATTTTCCTTGTTATGCGAAACTTCACTTATTCATTAATAATGGTTTTGAAAGCGGGAAATGCTTTGAAAAAAATATTTTGAGAAAACACAATGAAAATATAATTTGCTTTGGCATCAAGGACGATTTAGTGAAATCATTTGCCTCCCTCAAAAGCTCTGGTTGCGATGAAAACACTGATAAATCATCTGGTGCGAACTTGCTGTTAAAGAGCGTTTGCAATAATTCCCTGAATCAGACATTTCAGTAATAACTGATCACCGATGCAAAGGACTCCTCCCCAGTATCTTCACAGATGTTTGTAGAAAATGAAAATTTGCATTTCCCCAGTGAAATGAGGACGTTCCCGGATTGATTCCGAGACCGATTATATTCAGATTTCAGTGTGACTCCTTGCAGTGGAGGTGTCGTCCTTCCATTTACTTTTTCCCCAGTCTGTCGTCTCTCGTTAGAGTCGTCCCTTGCATATCATTAAGCATTCGCATCATACCATGGCATTATGCGTCTTTAAATTTTGGTGATTGCTTGTGAGGTCTTTATCTCTCTTTTTATCTCCATTTGTTGGTCTTCGGACCTTAGTTTGTGTCTTGCTCGCGTCCGGTCTTCACCTTTGTGCGCCAGATTCCAACTCTTTATGCTGTTATTCCCCCAGGAAGTCTAACCTGTAACCCCGGTATTGACCTATCTGATACTTAACCTCCTCATATGGATACCTAAGTCCAGTAATTTCTAGCATTGTTTGTTTCAGGTCAAATATAAACCTAAAATTCAAAATTCAGCTCATACTGGTATCCAAAAATCCAGCTCATATTGGTATCCAAAAATCCAGTTCATACTGGTATCCAAAAAACCAGCTCATACTGGTATCCAAAAATCCAGCTCATACTGGTATCCAAAAGTCCAGCTCATACTGGCATTCAAAGTCCAGCTCATACTAGTATTCTAAAATCCAGCTCATACTGGTATCCAAGTCCAGCTCATACTGGTATCCTAAAATCCAGCTCATACTGGTACTCAAAATCCAGCTCATACTGGTATCCTAAAATCCAGCTCATACTGGTACTCAAAATCCAGTTCATACTGGTATCCTAAAATCCAGCTCATACTGGTATCCAAGTCCATCTCATACTGGTAGCCAAATTATAACCCCAAGCTGGTTGTCCTTTCCAACTCATATTAGAGTCCAACTCATATCGACTCATTAACCTTATTCCCAACTAAAAAGTCCAGTCATATTTCAGCATCTGGCGCGCAAGAGTTTATCTTTGTCTTTTCTGGTTTTTCTTGAAGATCCCGTTTGAACTCTTTAGTATAGGAAAATCCCAGAAGATCTTTTAGCGAATGTCTATCCTTTTATTTCTAACTGACCCCTAGTGGAGATCATGTCTTCTTTCTGGTTTCATGCCCAGCAAGATTGTGTCTTTACTACCCCAGTGTCGTCCGGTCACCTGTGAACCTGTCGTCCATCTCCCTGGATTTTTCCCAGTGGAGAATACCTCTCTAGCTCCTATCTCTAGTGAGGATCTATAGGGTTTTCCCCTCAGCTCTATCTTTTTTATCCCTAGTGTTTCCTCAGAGTCTTCTCAGTGAGTTTTCTTTTGTTGGTCAGTCTGTATCCCCAGTGAGTTTTTCTCATGGATACTAACCTCCATCCTTCCCTAGTGTTACTCACCTATGGTTGTCGGCTCTTTATCTCTAGTGTCCGGTCTATCTGCATCTTTGCACTATCATGACATCATATCATCATATTAGAAGTTCATAGCATGTCAACATTTGCATGTCTGTGGCCTGTCCTTAGCATCTGCATTCCATCTAAGGGCAAAATTTTTGGTTTGCTATATTTAAATACCTTTCACCTTGATGTCCCGAGGATTTTCTTTTCTTATGCCATCTGGTAAAGCTATACAAATAGGGGTAACTGTTGTACCCCAAATTGTACCTCTTAGATGTCATAACATCTTGCATAGACATTTAGGATCAATCATATATGCATTGTTTAACTAACCCATATCTTGCAGTGTGTTTTTCTTGTGTTTAAAATTAGGGTTTGCACAGAGAGATTCAAGGCCTCCTAAGGCATTTTATAGCTTCATTTAATCATCACAAAGATTCACCATTTGGTTGGTACCAAGATCTCAAGACTTTGAATCAGGTCAAGTCAACAAAAGGATCACCAGACCAAAGTGTGGAATTAGGGTTTTAACCTAAGGAATCACTGAAGAATTTTGTCATGTTAGGTCAAGCTTTGCTTGGTTCATCAACCATTTGAGTTACCTACATCCAAGAGGCCACACTCAACAAGAATTCAAGGTCATCTGACTCTCATCATGATTAGTTTGAGCCACAGTTTCACCCTGTCTCCAAATTAGGGTTTCTGTTAAGACAAGTGGATCATTGCCTTTGATTTTGATCAAGAGGTGCTCTCAAGCTTTAGGACTTGACTCCATATGATAAAATACATCCCTAAAGGCCATCTATGAGCTTTATATGTGAAGGGAGAAGCAATATCATAAGAGTTTGCCCCAATGCATTCATAGTTGAAATTAGGGTTTTGACTGAAACCCTAATCCTTGGGATTTTGATCCAAAGGAAACCTCCAAGGCCTCAATTCATTATAATTTGCCTCATTGATGATTTAGTGTATGAGAAATTAAGTCTCAAGAGTTTTCTTGCTAAGGAAGCAAGGTTTAGTTCATGAAACTTTTCATATATAGAATTTTCCCCTCTTGTGCCAAATTGAAATGGTCATAACTTCCAAACCACACATCCAAATTGAGTGACTCAAAGCCTAAATGGAAGATATTTCCAAGATCTTCAAAGTGTAAAATATGACTTTTCTCCAAAAAAATGCATGGTTTGTGAGTTATGAGACTCGGAAGCCAAACTGACCCAAGACAGTGAAATTTCAGCTTGGTTTTCCTTAATAAACAACCAACTTTAACCCAGTTTTTCATAAAGTTCCAGGCCTCAACTCGAAAATCTTTGAACATGAAAGTTGTAGAGGGCATTGAGGGCTTTCCAAAAAGTACTAGAACTCCTCAATCCATTGAGTGAGATAGGAGTTTCGAAGATCCAAAGTTGGGGTCCCATTCTTTAAAGTTCAATCAACCAACTTTTGAGTTTTGACTCAAACACTTCCCTAATCACCAATTTTCCTTGTTTCTGAGATTTAATGATTCATTTAACCCTAACCTCATCCTTGGCCACGAAATTCAACTTGTTTGGCATTAAAATAAGAGTTTATGCAAGTGGGAGGGAGAGAGAAACTTTACCAAGGCAAGGAAATAATAGTTTATTTCTTGAGCCTCTCACCTATCATTTCTCACTAGTTATGCTCAGGAGCTCAGAGATCCTTGGAAGATTTTGCTCTGCAGATGGATACTTCACACGAAATGGAAAGGGTATTGTTGACATTTTTGGCAAAATGACCATGCTTTGAATCCTCATACTTCCCCTATAAATAGCAGGCCTTGTTCTTGCATTTCTCACCAACACCTTTTACAAACACACTCTAAACACTTCTGAGATTGAAGTCTCGCAAAAGAAGAAGGAGGAGGAAGCTTTGCTTTGGAAGTTTGAGTTTGGTCCAGCAAGAAAGAAGCTTGATCATACCTTGAAGTTGCAGTGGACATATTCCACTTGGTAAGCATTTTCCTTACTCATTATTCATACTCATAATGTTTATCATCATATCTATGTCATATATGTTCATATAGTGTGTGTCTTGTATGATTTCCTCTATTCATCTATAATGCGTAAACCATGTGTATTGGAGCTTTACTTAAGTTTCTGTCCATGAACTGCAATCTTGAGATGAGATGGGATTAGTTATGGTTTGCTAAGGTAAGGTGGATATTGGCACTACTTTCTGTTCTGGTTATTATACCACAATGTACTTATAATGATCATTCACTAACTTTTTGAATAAGTGTGACTTTATTGTTGTGTAAATCTATCAAATATAGTAAGTGCTAACAAGTAGGTCTTTGTTTTAAGGCTGGGATGTTGTTATAATAAGAAACAAACTCTATAAACATAGCTCACTCCTTACTGATTTGAGACACTTTCATTCTCATGACTTATGAGTTCCATGGTTGAGCTGTTTATGTTGGTATGGTTTCAAGATAACAATAAACCTTGTTAACAATGAAACTTGGCTGTTTTTCACTAAAAATAACTTGTACTATTTGTTGTCATCAATGTTCTTTCTAGGCAGTTTGTATACAAGAACTCTTGCTATACCTTGTATCCAAGAGGTTTTGCTCTTTGAAGTTTTGCTTTTAAACAAGAAATTTGTTCTTTACTCAGTCTGTTACAAGAATGCTATTTTGAATTGGTTCATGTGTTTATCCATATCTTGGTGTGTATACAACTTTGACCTGTCATGATCTTGTGTTTTGAACTAAGTTGTTTTTTTAGTGCTTGAAGTTGATATATGAATGGTTAACTTACTAAAGTTATACAACCGGTTTGATTTGTGGTTTTAACTTACTGTTTCAACCTGCTGATATGATTGGTTTATCCTTATGTACTAAAACCTATGCTATGTGTTCAAGCTTGTATGGGAACTTTCAATATGCCATCTGCTTTACATTTAGGTTAAATTATTGTTACCTTGCTGTTCAGGTCATGTGTGTGAGTTTCATGAAACAAATCCTCTGGTCTAAGTAATAGAGCACACCCTCTATATCTGTTTATGTGAGAAGTAACTTAATGTTACTTTGTGATAACTGACATGCTTGTTTGTATGTACCTGCTGTTTGTTTACCTTTTAAAAGTTGGTTGTGAACTCATTTTGACATAGTACCATATTCATACACTTTTTCACATCCTATTGTACACAAAAATGGCCACACCATGTTCACATTGTTGTCATCTTTGATTGATGATTAAGTTAACATATCTGGATTCATGATGTGCATGTTCTTACTTTGTTGAACTTGTTTTGCCGATGTGCCTGTCTAAGTCTCATGAGGATGCATCTCTACATCCCTGCCAGACTAATTTCATGCCATACTTGATACATTCTACGAGTATGCAAGCTTTTCATGTTCAAGTTAGAAATGTATGGTAACTTTTGACATGCATGCCTGCCCTGTACTCAATTTTGTTCAAGCTAATGCCTTATTATGCTACCAAGTTATGTGTGCAAAGTTGTGGATGAACTGTTATGTTCAGCAAAGAAATAAGACATACATTCCCAATAAATTGCTTGTGTGTGAAGTAACATTATCCCGCCCTATTAAGATAATACTTAGCTCAGGTTTTGATATTTTGATAAAACTTTATAGCTCATGTTGTTTTCTCATGCTATGCTGTACTAGTTGGTTCCAGGCCAAGTAACCCTAGACTGATGTGTCTGATGCTAACTTACTCACCATATGCCCTTACCAGACTGCTTTTTGAAGTGTCATGCTTGGTCTGAACCAATTTTATAGGTTGACATCCCTTAAAACCAATGCATGAACTCTGCTAAGCCTCCAAAGTTGGCATGTTAGGATTTCTATGTCTTATGTTGTTTTGCCTTTTCTTTGATGTTCTACCACAATCATGCTTACTTCCACCATTTTGAGTTAGCTAATATTGCTAAGTTTCAATGCTTGAAATAACAAGCTCTCTACCACTGCCATCATTATGTATTTCCATGTATGCATCTGCACTATACTGTTGTGTTCTTAGATAAGTTTAATGCTTAGTCACTTTGAACTATAGGATGTTTAGACCTAAAGGACTAGGATGAATCCTCATTATTGCTATGTTGTTCTTATCTCTACACCATGTATTCACTCTTGTTACTTTGAAATCACACTATCACAAGAACATTAGTTTGTATGCTCCATGGATCTAAATGTTGTTTCACTTTAGTCTAATATCATTGATTAAGATTGACACCTTGATCCAAGATGATTTCATAGCCTGAATGGTTGGTATGTTGTTTGGTCTGGTTTTGTTTCAATTTTCAAGCAGGGAGTAATTCATCAAATGTAGAAGTGTTCTTTGTTGTTTTATAACATGTCATCATTTTGAATCACTTGTTCAAGTTAAAGAATTTCTATATGATTTGAATGATTGGTATCATGATTATAAGCTCATTGTTTGGACCTATTTGTTTGAGGATTATGTATGTGTCTTGTGCCAAGCTTGCATTTTTGAACGCGCATGAGAGCTTAAGTGTTTATGGAATCACTACGCCAAAAAAGACCTTTAGCAGCGCTTTTTTTGGCTTTTAGCAGCGCTTTAAAGCGCTGTTAAAGGTAAAGACATCGCTTTTTTCCTTTAAAAAGCGTTGTCATAGGTCCCCCTATAGGACCTCCTTTAGCAGCGCTTTCAAAAGCGCTTTCGTATGACCCCCATATAGCAGCGCTTTTCCAAAGAAAAACGCTTTCGTATGACCCCCTTTAGCAGCGCTTATAAAAGCGCTGCTATAGGTCCCCCTTTAGGCAGCGCTTTTTCAAAGAAAAACGCTTTCGTAGGACCCCCTTTAGCAGTGCTTTAAAAAGCGCTGCCTTATGTATACGCCATGACACCCTTTAGCAGCACTTTTTTTTAGAAAGCGCTGTCTTTTATAAAAGTGCTTTTTAAAACCTTTTTTTTAAATCAATTATTAAACCTGTATAATTTATCAGAATTCATAATCATTCATCACATGGCCTTTGATACCATTATATGTCAACACATAGGCCTTATAGCATTATAATTCAACAATAGGCCTTTATACGATTAAAATTCAAGACATAAATGGTAAAAACCATTATATATACAACACCAAAATAACCATTGCATATATATATATATCTCAATACAAACTATACACCATGAATTCCATACACCAATTCGAAACCTTATACACCATATATCCATCACCTATATATACAACACCTTCCATAAACCTAACACAATTTCTAAAACTAACAAATTCTCATTTCAACCATGTATTGACACCAATCCTCCTTTATTTCTTCCAATTTGTCTTTCGTGTAGGTGACACACTTGAATTCATCAAAATACTACATTTTACATAATATGCATGATTTAGTTAAAAGTAATTAATTAGATGAATATCCGATAATAAATCATAACTTATATATAAATTCATACCATGGTTGGAATCTCTATGTGTTCCAAACGAATAATTTCTTTCATGAATCTCAAGACAAAATAACCACAATCGATACCATTACGTTGCCGAGGACACTACACATAGAAAAAAAGTATTAATAAGTATCATAGATGACTTGTCTTATCAAGTAGCATTACTATTATAATATCAAATCATACCTCCACTCTTAGCCATGTAATATTGTTTGCTTTGCTCTTTGGAACCCGAACTTATCGTTGTGATCGGAATATTTGTATGGATCTATCATAATATAAACGAATATTTAGAACAATCTCACATAAATAAAGAAATACACACGCGAATATTTAAAATAATCGCATCACTTACGTATCAATCATGTTCTTCATCTCCGGGTATTTTGTTTATTCACCCTCTAGCGAATCGAGATAATAGATTATTTCTTTTATCGGATTAATCGCAAGCAACAACCAGTGTCCACTAAAATTCTTACAACCAAATTCATTATCATTTTCAATCAACAACCAAATTCTTACATCACTAAAATTTTCCGATAAATATTCCTATTAACTTTACAAAGAGCCCTATAACAACCTCAACAATCTAACTTCTACAACACTC
This sequence comes from Lathyrus tuberosus, assembly GCA_022829125.1. Lineage (NCBI taxonomy): Eukaryota > Viridiplantae > Streptophyta > Magnoliopsida > Fabales > Fabaceae > Lathyrus > Lathyrus tuberosus. The sequence continues at coordinate 7,803,828 of JALAZF010000078.1, forward strand.
TTAACTACCTTGACTTTTCTAATTAATCTAACTTCTACAACACCTATAACAACCTCAACTAATTAACTTCTACTATTCTACAAATTAATCATTAAACTAACTTCTACAAACTAATCACATTTTACACAATAATTACTATACTAACTTCTACTAATTAATCACTTTTCTATTTAATCACTTTTCTAATTAATCACTAACTAACTTCTACAAATCAAAAAATGAAAACCTAACATCAACAACTAATAATACAACTTCTTTATCTCACAGAAACAGCAGAGAAACAATCAACAATGGAGAATATTAAACATTTCCATTATTGGAGAGAAAACCAGAAAAAAGGAGAGTAAAAACCTTAAACGAAGGACGACGGTGTGAGCAAGCAGAAACGACGGAGGGAAGCCACGAACGGAGTGAAGACACGAATGGCGGAGGACGGACGGAGTTTCGTTTGCAGAAACGGCGGAGGACGGACGGAGTTTCGTTTGCAGAAGATGATAAACAGTCGCGAGAGGTAGGGCGAAATAGAAACAGTCGAAATGAAAATAGAGGGATATCAGAATCTGTTTTAATTTTATTATTTTAAAAGACCTTTAGTAGCGCTTTTAGAAAGAGCTTTCTTATGTTAGGCCTTTAGCAGCACTTTGGAGGTAAAAGCGCTTTCTAATGTGGAAAAAATGAAAGGCCTTTAGCAGCGCTTTCCAAAAGCGCTGTCTAAAGCGTGTTGTACGAAAGGCCTTTAGCAGCGCTTTTCAAAAGCGCTGCCTTATGGTAACCTTTAGCAGCGCTTTTCATGAAACGCTTTCTAAAGTTCATCTGCCTTAGGGCTTTAGCAGCGCTTTTGTAAAGCGTTGTCTTATGTCCCCTATATAACAGCGTTTTTTCTTTCGTTTTTTATTTATTTTTTAACGAAACATATAGCAGCGCTTCTGTCAAAAAGCGTTGTCTTTGTTGTGCTGCGAAAAATCATTTTTGGCGTAGTGAATAATGATAATGACCATATGTAACAGCCATCCCAGTGGAAAGCACACACATACACACGCCCATTTGACCCTTAGGACTGGGGTTTGAATCCCCCTCGCCCCAGTCCTTTTGTTTTATTTTTCAAAATACCTTTGTTTTCAATATATTGTTTTGTGTCTATAACCTATTAAGCACACGCGCATTGGCATGAATGACTTGGTTTTAGGACTGTACACGTAGGGTCCTGGGTTCAATACCCATGAGGACCTCTCCCATTATTTTTTATCCCATGTTGTTTTGTACATTTTTTATGGTTTGTACTTGAACTTCAAAATTCCATAACTCAACCATTTTTTAATCCTTTTTCACTCATTCTTTTTGCTAAACATTTCTTAATGAGTCTAATTTTTGAATGTAAAAAGGAATTAATGAAAATCGACTTTTTTTGAGGTACTTGTTCACGTTGAAGTGGAGGGCCTTTTTAGGGTTTCTACCATGAACACTTTTGATTTCCTTATTTCTCCTGCCATGTTATCTTTGTTCATCTTGTTTAGATAATGTCTAATATGTTTGGTTCTAACCTTGCATGATGTTATAAACTTTGCTTCACGTGAATGTTTTGTTATTCAATATTGCATCTTCATGTAAATATCCCATAAACTTCTTTGTTTCATAAAACTGTTATTCTCCTCTTCTCTTTCCAAAGGAAAGTATTTCTATTGACCTCAAAGTCATAGATATCTCATAATCAACCCTTGACCTCATAGCCATAGGTGTTCACATCCCCCTTGACCTCATAGTCATAGGATCCCCTCTTGACCTCATAGTCATAGAGCCATCTCTTAAATCCTTTGACCTTATAGTCATAGGTAGGCTTTAACCTCATAGTCATAGCCATTCTCCCTTGGCCTCATAGCCAATCATCTTACAACTTACAACAAGGTAGAGTTCTTGAACTCTATGTGAGACTCATTACTTTGAGTATTCACTTCCCCCATCATAACTTAGACTTAGAGAGTTTCTTAAACTCTATATGAGCTCATACTCATTCCCCTTGGAACTTTGACCATAGTCAATGGTTCCTCAAAATTCACCCTTAGTTAGGTGAACTACGGTTGCTCTGATTCTTTAGTCAGATACGCAGGCACAAGATGCAACGTCTTGGCGAGCAAACTTAGTGTACACACCCTTAGGTTTTTACCTTTACCTTTAGAAGATATCTTAGCGAACAAACATAACATAACACAAACTAAACAAGAGGTTCCTGTAGAGTACTACAAATATTAAGGGTGTTAATACCTTCCCTTAGTATAACCAACCCCCAAACCTTAGATCTCCCCCCTTTAGGTTTTTTCGATCTTGAACCTTTCCTTTGGATAAATCAAAGTCGGTGGTGAATTCAAAGTTTTGTGATGCAAGTTAATTAATAGCTTGTTATCCGATTCTCACCGCAACACCTTTCAATCACAGGAGTGACTGAACAATTACAACTCAAAAAAATAGTCCAACTCAAGTATTCACGTAATACAAGAGAGGCTTACAAAAGTACAAACCTTAGTACTCACTAGCAGCCGTGTATATTCTCTGCCTTTTCTAGGTTAAATCCATCCTATTTATAACCATAAACAAGACTGGATTTGGGCTTCAAAAGCGCAGCAATTCTGCTCCACAGAATCTGCACCTTATTCTCCTCTAGAATAGTTTCTTCAATCCTAAGTTTCCTAAAGTATCTCCACACTTAGAAACAACATCTTCAAATTATAATCAGAATCTCTGATTCCTCAATCTTGGACGTCACCTAGGAAAAACAAACATTCCCACAAAATCTGGAAATCAGAAAACCAAAAAACAGTTATCACAAACTATAACAGACAAAGATGTTGAATCATCATGATAGAACATCTTGTCCAACATCTTGATCTTCAGTTAGTTCTTCATGTTAGGACATCTTGTCCAACATCTTGCTGACAAGTAAGTTTTACCAAAATTGATGCCAATCTCAAAGGCTTGGACTCATCACTATCCAATTTTCCAGTCCACTATTTTTCTTTTTATAAAGTCCCAAAGAAGGTGTTGCAGAAACTGGTGACTATCCAAAGTCATTTCATTTGGTCAGGTTCAAAGGTAAAGAGAGGAATTGCTTGGGTTAAATGGAGCTCAGTGTGTAAATCCAAGGAGGAATGGGGCTTGGGTGTGAAGGATTTGGGGCAATTCAATTTGGTACTGCTTTCCAAGTGGATCGGGAGACTGTTAACTGACACTGGGGTCATTTTGGAAGAAATATTACTAGGGAGATATGGTAATTTAAAAAAAGCCTTGTTGTCTGGTGCTATGCCTGAGTATCATGTTGGTTCCTTAAGTTGGTGGAAATATATCTTTAAAATAAATAAACTTTGTGGAGAAGGTTCTTTTGTTGATATGCTATCTCTCAAAGGCTTGAACTCATCAATCTCCCCCTTTGGCATATTTTGGATAAAACTAACTAAATGGAACTTGCAGACAGAAAACCACCTTCCGAGGCCAAGAAACAAAACATCAGAACAACAACACCGGAAAAACATCATATTGTCTCCCCCTCAGCCAGATCCTTCTTCTGCAAGCAGCAGTAGAATACTCCCCCTCAATGGTTAGCAGCAACACCAGTGGTTAGTAAAGTTAGTATTACCCCCCCTTTTTATCCATAATATGACAAAGGCAGATAAACTAACTGAATAACCAAGTAAAAGCATAAAGTATTAAAGTACAAAACAAGCACATAAAGTGCTAAACATAATCTCGGGCATTAAGCCCTTACATAACCACAAAATAAAAGAAGACAACATTCAAAAGTCATCTTCAATAGCCTCATAATTTTATTCCTCTTCTTCATCACCACCAGAATCATCATAAGTTTTATCTTCAGCATCACCATCATCACCATCATCATCATCAGCAGAAACCTCTTCAGCAGTACTAGTACCAACTTCAGCTTCAGTCCCCTTGTCTTGCTCAGCAGTCGAGGCTTGTATTAACTGCTCAAGTTTAGCCTTCCTAGCTGTACTGGACTTGATAATGGAATCAAGCTCCCTACAGGTCTCCTTCAGGTGAGCAATGGTTTCCTCCTTTAAAGTTGTAGAAACATATGTTGGATCAAATGTTAAAGCAATATCTGGAATATGACTTCCAGCAAACAGCTTATAATGCAAGGTCAAGGGAGACTCCCTCCTCATGACATTATCAACAGGTAGAAGGATCCCAGGATGTTGTTGGAGAATTATTCCACAGATGAGTGAAGGGAAGCAAATAGGCATCTTCACAGCAAAAGAGACAACCCGCTTCAAAATTTGTTCAAAGATGTATGTACCAAAGTCAAATGACTTCCTTTTACCAACAGCATAGATAAACCTCCCAAGCCCAGTAGAAATGGTTGAGGTGTGATTTGTAGGAACCCAGTTCACAGTTCCAATCCTATGAAGAATGGCATATTTCACACTCAGCTTCCCAGCTGACAACTTCCCTTTGCTAGGCTAATTCTTCACAGTATTGCAGTTAATCTCCCTACACACCTAATCATCACTATCTTCAATCTCAGTTTGAGGAACTTCAAATCTTCCAAGGAACTTGTTGATCTCAGTAGTAGAAAATGTCACAACATTTCCTCTGACATATACCTTCAGGTAATCTTCACTTTTTTGATCATTACATCCCTCCGAAATGTTTACCACAAACTCCTTAACCAGTCTCTCATAGCATGAGCCAAATTTAGTGACAGTTTTTAATAAGCCAGCAACTTCAACCAAATCCATCACTTCCTTACAGTTGAAATCATTCTTCCCCAATTCCCTCTCCAATGCAACCCTTCCGTGGTACACATACCTTCACGTGTTTACATTTTCAACATCATGAAATGAGATGTTGTCAAAGGGAGCTTTAGGGAGGGTAACAACTTTTTTCTTAGAGGATGGTTTCTTAACATGTATGATGTCCTGGGCATGAAAGTCTGATTCAGTATCAGATTCAACCTTTCTCTTCCTTGATACCACAACAACTTTACTCCAAGGTTTATGTGGTCCAACCACAAATTTCCTAGGTATCTTGGTTGGAGTGTCTTCACCATCTACACTCTTACCTTTTATTAACTTTAGTCTCTTGGCCACACCCGGGTGGAGACTCTTGGCAAAGATCTCATCATCAGAAGGCAGGTCGTCAACATTGATAACCCTGTCAGCAACCTCTCCAGCTGTATCCTTAGTTACCTATCCCTGAGATTCTTCTACAAATGGTGATGTTCCATCATTTGATCCAAAATATCTCACAATAGAATCGCCAAGGGTGTGAAGATTCCCTTCTGATGTTTCATGACCATATCCTTCATCAATATCTTCATCAGCATTCCTCTCAGTCACCACCTCCAGTTCAGCAATGGGAGCAGAGGTGGTTGGCATAATCTGTGCCAGAGGTCTAGTGATTCCATCAACATTCTGTATACCCCTATATTTAAGTACTGAGCCACTATTGCTCCTATTCTCTTATCCGTATCAAATTTTTCTTTCTCACTTCTAGTATCATTAAAAGCATCAGAAGTTTGGGAAGTGTTACCTATAGGGAGATTCTCAGATCTTCTCACAGGGAGTTTGTCAGGCTTGCATGGCACCATAGCCAGGGGAATAGCATTAATCGCATCTCCAGCAGACAACTCCCCAGACTTTGCCCTAGTAACGGATGTGTAACATTCCCCTTCTTGCTTGCCCTTTTTGACGATTGTTGTTGAGACATCGTAGAGTGAACAGGATTAGATTTTTCTTCAAACTGGAAGATGGAGCAGTTTGTGGAGAATGGTGCAGAATGAAGGTATCGTGCATGAGAGCGGTTTAGGTTGATTTTAAATGATTGATTTTGAAACTATTCATACCCTTGAATAGTGTTCCCACACGTTAATTGTTCTAACCCTTCAAGTAAGCAAAACCCTAATTTTCCCTTCAACATCTTCTCCTGATTTTTGATACCACCAGTGAGGTTCAAGTTGTCACAGGATGATGTCACGACATCTTGTGTGACATCATGCCAAGACAACACCTATCTCAATCCTGTGAACTGAGAGAAACTATCCTCTATTTTTATTCCTTCAGTTTCTTTGATTGAGTCATCAGTGACAACATAAGAGCATTTTTTCCCTTCAAAGTCATCAGCCATAGAGGCCCTGTGAAGGAGGTCCTGAATCCTTGAGATAGTCTGATGTTGCAACTTCTTATGTGACATCTTGGTTAACTTCTTAATTTGCCATTCATCAATGTTCAGACTTGAGGCAGGTTTCTGACGCTTCTCATTTGAAATTGATGAGCACTCTGTCTGTAAAGAAGTCCATACATAGCAATTATTTTTTTATTTGCCACCCTTCATGATAACTTTATCTTTATCATTCATAACCAAACATTCAGATTTGGTAAAGTTGACCTTTAGGCCTTGGTCACACAGTTGACTAATACTAATCAAATTAGCAGTCAGTCCTTTGACAAGCAGCACGTTGTCAAGTCTATGATTCCCAACATGGTCCAATTTTCCAACCCCTTTAATTTTTTCTTTGGACTCATCTCCAAAGGTGACATAGTTGGAGGCATGAGCTTCTATATTCACCAAAAAGTCCTTGACACCAGTCATGTGTCTTGAGCAGACACTATCAAAGTACCACTTTTCTTCAGCTGAGCCTCTTAGAGAAGAATGAGCTATTAGGGCCACAGACTCATTCTTGAAACTCCACTTCTTTCCTATATTACCAGCTTGCATCTTTTTGGATTGAGAGCCAAACTTGGGATAGCCATGTAACTTGTAGTAATAAGGTTTAATATGACCATACTTACCACAATGATGACATTTCCAGTCTTGCTTTTTTTTCCTGAAGTATCTTTCTGATGTCTGCGCTGATGTTGAAACATCCCTTTTGACGTCTTGTGATTCTGTCTTCTTTTGGGCTGAGCAGAACTAGATTCTGGATCTCTTATTTTGCTCATCACAACTTGGTCATCGTAGCCAAGTCCTCTGACATCTCCAGTATTTCTCCAAAATTGTAGTATCTCATCTAGCACATCAGAGCTACTGTTGAGCATTCTAACAGTTTTGGTTACATTGTCAAGTTTGGAGTTGAGCAAAATAACTTCCTCTTATAGATCAGAGATGATGTTAAGGTGCTTTAATCTTTTAGCCTCAAGAAGCATAATAACCTTATGTTGATCCTCTTCTAGCTGACAGACTTCTGCACTTCTTGTGTACAACTCCCTGTAAGAGTTGACCAAATCATTATATGAGAGATCTCCAATGTCTGATTCTACATCAGAGTCAAATACCCATGTAAGGGCAGAAACCTATTTAGGTGATTCTTTATCACTTGCATAATCATCTTCAGACCAAGATGTGGACAAGCATTTCTTTTCTTTCTTGAGGAAGGTAGGACACTCAGATTTAATGTGTCCAAAACCCTCACATTCATAGCACTTGATCCCTTTTCCTTTGCCAGCTTTCTCTTCATATTTGGAGTTCCTTCCAAAATCATTCCTTTTATTGTTGTTAGATGGCAGATTCTTGACATTAGCTCTTGACTCCCCTTCCATCCTCTTCAGTAATTAATTGTACTATTTCCCAAGAAGCACAACAGCCTTAGACATTTCTTCATTGGAGTTTGTCTTACCTCCATCTCGATTAGACACCAAGGCTAAACTTTTCTTTTTCTCAGTCTTCTCATTCAGGGCCATTTCAAAAGTTTGTAGAGAAACCATGAGTTCATCTACCTTTATAGTGTTTATGTCATGGGCTTCTTCTATGGCTGTCACCTTCATGTCAAACTTCTTGGGAAGAGTTCTTAGGATTTTTTGGACAAGCTTAGCTTCTGGAATCTTTTCTCCAAGATCACTTGAAGTATTGGCAATGTCCACAATATTCATATGAAAGTCTTGAATACTTTCATCCTCCTTCATCCTCAAGTTCTTAAACTTGGTGGTGAGAAATTGAAGTCTTAAGGATTTTACTCTAGAAGTTCCTTCATGAGCAGTCTTCAAGATCCCCCAAGTATCCTTTGCAACAGTACAGTTCTTGATCAGCCTAAAGATGTTCTTGTCCACACCATTGAACAAGGAATTCAAGGCTTTGGAGTTACCTTGAGCAAGCTTGTCATCTTCATAATCCCAGTCTTCCTCGGGTTTTAGCTGATCGGTAGTCTTCCCATCCTTATCTTTAGCCTTTGGTTTATCCCACCCTTTGACCACAGACTTCCAGGCTTTACCATCCATAGACTTGATGAAGGCCACCATGCGCACTTTCCAATATTCATAATTGGATCCATCAAGTATGGGTGGTCTATTCAACATTCCTCCTTCTTTAATCATTGAACCAGAAAGTATCATCCCTGAATCTTACCCAGATACAGAGCAGGATGCCTTCTCTGATACCAATTGAAATTCAGGTATAGCATATCACTAAGATGTCGAACAGGATGTCGAGACACTTGATCTCTACTTCTCACACAAGGATAATAAGGAGTAGAATGCAAAATGTAGAAAATAAAGAAACACACGGGAATTGTTAACCCAGTTCAGTGAACAACGACACCTATGTCTGGGGGGCTACCAAGCCAGGAATGAAATCCACTGGACTGTATTAGTTCTAAGCTAAACTCCTTCATTTACAACTTGTCACCTGATCACTACTAGTGCTATATTTCTACCTAAGACACTCCTAGGTATGAGATCCTTCTCAATTCCCTTTCAATCACAGTAGTGACTGAACAATTACAACTCAATAAAATAGTCCAACTCAAGTATTCACGCAATACAAGAGAGGCTCACAAAAGTACAAACCCTAGTACTCACTAACAACTCTGTATATTCTCTGTCTTTTCTAGGTAAAATCCATCCTATTTATAACCATAAACAAGACTGGATTTGGGCTTCAAAAACACAGCAATTCTGCTCCATAGAATCTGCACCTTATTCTCCTCTAGAATAGTTTCTTCAATCCTAAGTTTCCTAAAGTGTTTCCACACTTAGAAACAACATCTTCAAATTATAATCAGAATCTCTGATTCCTCAATCTTGGACGCCACCTAGGAAAAACAAACATTCCCATAAAATCTGGAAATCAGAAAACCAAAAAAAAAGTTATCACAAACTATAACAGACAAAGATGTCGAATCATCATGATAGGACATCTTGTCCAACATCTTGATCTTCAGTTAGTTCTTCATGTTAGGGCATCTTGTCCAACATCTTGATGACAAGTAAATTTTACCAAAATTGATGCCAATCTCAAAGGCTTGGACTCATCACTATCCAATTTTCCAGTCCACTATTTTTCTTTTTATAAAGTCCCAAAGAAGGTGTTGCAGAAACTGGTGACTATCCAAAGTCATTTCATTTGGTCAGGTTCAAAGGAAAAGACCGGAATTGCTTGGGTTAAATGGAGCTCAGTGTGTAAATCCAAGGAGGAATGGGGCTTGGGTGTGAAGGATTTGGGGCAATTCAATTTGGTACTGCTTTCCAAGTGGATCGGGAGACTGTTAACTAACACCAGGGTCATTTTGGAAGAAATATTACTAGGGAGATATGGTAATTTAAAAAAAGCCTTGTTGTCTGGTGCTATGCCTGAGTATCATGTTGGTTCCTTAAGTTGGTGGAAATATATCTTTAAAATAAATAAACTTTGTGGAGAAGGTTCTTTTGTTGATATGCTATCTTTCAAACTTGGTGATGGTACTAAGCCTCTATTTTGGTTGTCAAGGTGGATTGGGAATTGGCCCATTGCTGTCATCTTCCCTTGGTTATGGCATAATTGTTACAATAAATTAGGTGTTGTGTCTGATATGGGATCCTGGCAGGGGGAGATTCTGTCTTGGCACCTGGAGTTACAATTGGAAGAGTCTGATATGGAATTACAACAGGAACAACATGATTTATCTTTATTGCTGGAGGATGTGATTCCTAGAAGAGGGTGTGAAAATGTTGTTGTATGGCCGTATTGTAAGTCTAAATGTTTGTTTTTGAAGTCCTATTATGACAGGCTTGTCCTTCAGGTTGTAGAAGATGATATGGCAGTCAAATGCAAGCTTGCCCCCAAGCTCTTGTGGAAGGTGTCTGCACCTCTAAAAATGAAGATATTTGCTTGGAGATTTTTCTTGAATCGGTTGCCTACTAGGGAAAATCTCTTTAGGATGGGTTTGTCTTTAAACCAACATGAACTGGTGTGTATGTGTGTTGTGCTTTGATGTTGCATAAGATATTTGTCATTTAATGTTTAATTGTTCTAGAAGTATAAGGGTATGAGGCTTGGTGTGTCATTGGTTTGGGATACTTCCTTTAAAGGTTGACGGTTTTTATCAGCACTTGGGGGTTTTCATGGACAGACTCAAACCTAAGTCTTTTGCAGTGGAGAGTGTGGTGGGAATGTGGATGGTGTCTTTGGTATACTAGAAATCAAATATTGTTTACTGATGAGGTTTGGGATATGAATTTGGTGTTACATAGAACAATTTTTTTTTATCTTGGTGGTGGATTGGTAAGAATGCCAAACATTTGTCTGTTTGTAATTATTATGATTGGTGCAAATATCCCTGGTTGTTCTTCTAGGGTAGTTTTGGTGATTAATAGTTAGTTGGTGGTTGGTTCTAATTGGATTAGGGTACCCCTAGTACCCTTGGAGATATACAATTTTGCTTATTGAAAAAAATTTCATTATACTTTATTAGTTAGTTTTAATAATTTAGAATATTAAATATGTTGTTAATTTTTTGATATTTTGATTTGTATTTATTATTTAAAATATTTGAAATGTACGAATAAATTTTGTTTGAGATAGTTTTATATTATTATTTGTAATATAATTTGATTTTGAAAAAAATAAATATTTCTATTAAAAAATTGATTGCACTAAATAGATGGTGGCATGGCAGAGATACCCGAACCAAACCCGAATTAGTTTGGGACGAACTTGGGTTTAAATTTTCCATCCTTGTTGAGGATTAGGGTGGGAAATGAAAGTTATTTAAGAATTTGAATTTAGGTTTGGGGAGGTAAAAATGGTCCCCGACCCGCCCCGTTGCAATGTCTACTTTAACCCCTCAAATACATAATCATGCAGAAATCAACACCTTACATAGCCAAACTACAACTTTCAAATATCTCATCCACAGTTTCCATTTAATCCAACACAACAAGTCACCCCGATTTCAACCCCAACAACAAAACTTCTACTACCCCCTCCATTGAAACATCAATCCAATATATAACACAACCATACATCTAATTCACGTATGACAAATTAAATTTTAGAGAGTGCAGCCTATGAGATTTTCTTCAAAGAGGCACAATAAAACATCGAAAACTAAATATTTACTTCAGATGAACAAGGGAGTTTCTATTCAATTTAAAGGAACTTTTTCTTGTGGATTTTACTTCGAAAATTTTTGCGAATTTTTATGTTGTACAAATTCTCAAAGATCCTATTTCCTAAAGATATATTGCTATTTTTCGGCGGATAATAGTGTTCGAATTTTAACTTAAAAATGTCATTTTCTTAGTGAAATCATATGAGCAACATGGTACAAAATACGTTCGAAAGTTAACTCTAGAACAAGGGCATTTTTGAACGTTTATAGGATTTCATAGAAATTCTAGCAACTCTCCTAAAATGTACTTCACATAACCCTTAATTCTTCATTTGTCTGCAACTTACATAGGGTGGACAATACTCGAATTTGGCAACTCTTCGATTGTCTGAATCTGGCAAGAGATTATTTAGTTTGGATTTCAGAACGACCAAAGGTGTTTCTTCGGCGACCCTATAAATTGAAGTGAGGGCTTTGCACCATTAAAACACACAAATGTAAGATGGCAATGTAATCATTCGGGTGTGGTGTGTTTTTGTAAACAATATGAGATAAGGTACCCTATATTAATACAAGTTTTTGATCATTATTGACCTCAGCAACTTTATCTGGTCTCAGGGGAGATTCCGAGTATACATTTCTAGATTCACTTAATTTTTTTCAAAATAAGAATTTTTACATAAATGCATTTTCGAATTACCCCATATTTAATAGTTTTTATAATAAAAATGGAATAAATTCAGAAGTCAATATCCGGAATCACTCCGTAGAAACATTGTTCATACATAACCGATTATATGTATCGACAAAATTGTTAATAGTTTGAAATGGATTTTTTCTAAAACAATACCAATTGTTATTCATATATATATATATATATATATATAGGGAACGTATCATATGAGAATGTCATTTTTATGTAAGAACATGAGAATGAATCTGAATCATTAGATTTTAAAATAAATGGTGTAGATTATATGTCAGTTTTTTTCTCTCTCCTCCATTATTTATTTTAATAATGGAGGAGAGAGAAAAACAAAAACCACACATAATCTCCATCATTTATTTTAAAATCTAAGGATTCAGATTCATTCTCATGTTCTTACATAAAAATGGCATTCTCATAGGATATGAACCCTATATATATATATATATTGAAGGGAAATTTGAGATCTAATCGCACCGGAAAACAAAAATTTCCCTTTAGAGATCCTTACGAAAGATCATGATCTGTGATAGAAAGGTTACCTCTTGTGGCGATGAAACCTTTGATTCCAAATCTTTGGATGATCACGAGCGTTGTACGATGAACAACGCCTCTACTCAGTCCACAAGAACAGCTTCCTTCAGTCACTGTGCTAGCTGATTACGATTGAAGGTTTTGAGTGAGGGAGAGAAAAATAGAATACGGCCAGGGTTTCAACAACAACCACATTTGAGCTTCTTCACAAGGGTTTTATTTATAGAACTACTTGTGTGGGCTATAAGCTAAAAAACCCAACTCAATAATAATATTACTATATTATTATAATAACTATTATTATAATAAATATAATTTTATTATTATTATATTTTATAACTATTATAAAATTAATAATAACTATTATTATAATAAATATAATTTTATTATTATTATATTTTATAACTATTATAAAATTAATAATAACTATTATTATATTACATGGTACCTTACCATATTTCGTATTCCATTCAAGTGCACCGCACCTTATGGTGTTCCTTATTTACTCTATCTCTTCTCCAACTGTCCTTATGTGTGTGACCCTGTAGGATTTCGCGACGTTGGCAATTATATTAAATCATGTATTTAACATAATAAACAGTGAGCGGTATCTAGCAACATATCACTGCTATCCAAGTCACAAAATTGTCATGTGATCTGACAAAACCTTTTGTGATAGTACTTGTGTGTACAATTACCCTTTTGCCCCTATGTCTATATTGAACACAAGGCATATACCGTGTCATTCTTGTCCAATTCAATATTGGGCCCTTAGACATTTATCCTGTTATGCAGGATGGGCAAATTCCATCTAGGCTACTCATGTCCCTCAGCATGCTTTGTGAAGTACCCATCAACTGTCGTTATGATCATCCAGTTATGGCAATGTTTGATCAGCAGTAAAGTACTTGACTCTACATCTAGGGTACATAGTAGTTTCAGGTCGGAGAGTGGTATACACCACTATCACCATGAGAGTAACTTATGACACTTTGCATAACATACTATGTAGTACTCTCATAGTGGGTCAATCCAGTATAAATATTACTCCTAAAATTCATACCTATGTCAAGACTTGATAACTCCTTATCCATGATCCATGAGATGTGATCATCAGTCTATCTACATAATAGTCTTAATGCTTTAAGGCTATCCCATTTCACATTAAAGCTCGACTATGGATTCTTTAAGAATAGTGTCTTTATGTTTAATGGAATCTCATGATTAAGTCATACTTAATGTTTCATTAAACGAACTAGCTATTCTAGGGACTTTATCATTTTGGAAAAACAAACATAATAAAGAAATGCCTTTTATTATTAATAAATAATTTGATACAAGTACCAAAAGTATTGGCCTCTAGGGCTTACACCAACAATCTCCCACTAGCACTAGAGCCAATCAGGCATACCCCTAATACCCATAGATCAAGTATGACCATCATACTTCAGCTGCGCAAGAGGTTTTGTTAGTGGGTCAGCAATATTGTCAAGTGTAGGTACTCTGCATATCTTCACATCTCCATGATCTATTATCTCTCGAATGAGATGATAACGCCTAAGTATGTGTTTGGATCGTTGGTGAGATCTAGGCTCCTTAGCTTGTGCGATAGCACCATTGTTATCACAATAGAGATTAATGGGGTCCACAATGTTAGGGATTATGCCAAGTTCACTAATGAACTTCTTGATCCAAACAGCTTCCTTCGTTGCATTTGAGGCAGCAATATACTCGGCCTCGGTTGTAGAATCAGCAACTGTTTCTTGCTTTGAACTTTTCCAGCTCACAGCGCCACCATTTAGGCAGAACAGATAACCAGATTGCGATCTAAAGTCATCCTTATCTGTCTGGAAGCTAGCATGGGTGTAACCAATTACCGCGAGCTCTTCCTGACCTCCATATATCAAGAATAAGTCCTTAGTCCTTCTCAAGTACTTACGAATATTCTTGACAGCTACCCAGTGAGCATCACCAGGATCAGATTGGTACCTACTCGTTGCACTTAAAGCATACGAGACATCTGGTCGAGTACATAACATGGCATACATGATAGATCCTATTGCAGATGCATATGGAATCTTATTCATGCGATCCCTTTCTTCCTTTATTGAAGGGGATTGTGTTTTTGATAGACATAGGCCATGTTGCATAGGTATGAATCCTTTCTTGGAATCGTGCATATTAAAGCGTCTCAACACTTTGTCTATGTATGTACTCTGACTTAGACCAAGCAGTTTTTGTGATCTATCTCTATAGATTCTGATTCCTAATATATAGGCTGCTTCACCAAGGTCCTTCATAGAAAAGCATTTCCCTAACCAAGCTTTTACTTGTTGCAAGGTAGTGATATCGTTTTCAATGAGTAATATGTCATCTACATATAATACTAGGAAAACGATCATGCTCCCACTAACCTTGTTGTAGACACAAGGCTCATCTTCATTCTTTATGAATCCATATTGTTTTACAGTTTCATCAAAACGAAGATTCCAGCTTCTGGAAACTTGCTTTAATCCGTAGATTAATCGCTGTAACTTGCATATCTTTTGGGCTTCTTCTGGTATGCCAAATCCTTCAGGTTGTGTCATGTACACATCCTCAAGAAGATTCCCATTGAGAAAAGCAGTTTTGACATCCATCTGCCATATTTCATAATCATGATATGCAGTGATAGCAAGTAAAATCCGAACAGATTTAAGCATTGCAACTGGTGAAAAGGTTTCATCATAGTCTACACCATGAATTTGTTTATAACCTTTAGCAACCAGTATTGCCTTATAGGTATGTACCTTACCATCCATGTCAGTCTTCTTTTTGAAGACCCACTTGCATCCTACAGGATTAATTCCTACAAGAGGCTATACCAAGGTCCAAACCTGGTTTGTGTACATGGAATCCATTTCAGATTTCATGGCTTCTAGCCACTTCTCAGACTCAGGACCAGTTATGGCCTCTTGATAGGTTACAGGCTCATCTTGATCCATGAGTAATACTTCACCTTGATCATTTATGAGATATCCATATCTCTCTGGTTGGTGACGTATCCTACTCGACCTACGCTGGTCTTGTTCTACTTGAGCAGGTTGCTCTTCCACAACTACTTGTGGTTCCTGCTCTAATTCCTCCATAGGTGTATCAATGCTTTATGATTCTTAAATTTCTTCAAGCTCTACTTTCCTCCCACTGATTCCTTTAGAAATAAAGTCCCTTTCCAAGAAAACTCCAGTTCGAGCGACAAACACTTTGCCCTCAGAAGGATTGTAGAAGTAATACCCTCTTGTTTCTTTAGAATACCCCACAAATAAGCATTTGTCAGATTTGGGCTCAAGCTTAGTTAAAATTTGTCGTTTTACATAAACTTCACAACCCCAAATCTTCATGTAAGACATATGTGGTTTCTTACCACTCCATATTTCATATGGTGTCTTTTCAACCTTTTTGGATGGAACATGGTTAAGTGTGTAAGCTGCTGTCAGTAGTGCATGTCCCCAAAAGGAGTTTGGAAGATCGGCATGACTCATCATGGATCGGACCATGTCTAACAAGGTTTGATTTCTTCTCTCAGATACACCATTCCATTGTGGTGTTCCAGGAGGAGTGAGTTGGGATAGAATCCCACACTCTTTTAGATGGTCATCAAACTCTAGGCTTAAATATTCACCGCCTCGATCTGATCGAAGAGTTTTAATATTCTTACCTAGTTGGTTTTGTACTTCATTCTTAAATTCCTTGAACTTTTCAAAGGATTCAGATTTGTGTTTCATTAAATAGACATAACCATATCTACTGAAATCATCGGTAAATGTGATGAAGTATTGAAAACCTCCTCTGACTGGTATGTTCAGTGGTCCACATACGTCAGTGTGTATGAGGGCCAAAAGATCATTAGCCCTTTCACCTTTTCCTGTGAATGGGGACTTTGTCATCTTTCCAATTAAACAAGATCTGCATGTATCATATGATTCGTAATCAAAAGAGTCCAATAGTCCATCTTTATGGAGTTTGGAGACGTGTTTCTCATTTATATGGCCTAAGCGACAATGCCAAAGGTAACTTGGATTTAACTCGTTAGGTTTCATCCTTTTAGTATTAATGTTATAAATTGGCATTTCAAGATCAAGGATATACAATCCATTGTTCATTTGTGCAATAGCATAAAATATATCATTCAAATAAATAGAGCAACAATTGTTCTTTATTATAAATGAAAAACCAAACTTGTCCAAACAAGAAACTGAAATAATATTCCTGCTAATTGCAGGTACATAATAACAGTTCTCTAACTGAATAATCAAACCACTAGGTAAAGTCAAAACATAAGTTCCTATGGCTAAAGCAGCAACCTTTGCTCCATTTCCAACTCGTAGGTCGACTTCACCTTTTGCCAAATCTCTACTCCTTTTTAGTCCCTGTACATTGGTACAAATGTGAGAACCACATCCAGTATCTAATACCCATGATGCAGAAGTAGATAAATTTATTTCTATAACAAAAATACCCGAAGTCGAAGTCACCACTCCATTCTTCTTATCTCCCAGGTACTTTGGGCAGTTTCTCTTCCAATGTTCGGTCTTACCGCAATAGAAGCAAGTGCCCTCCTTTGCTATACCTCCACTAGGCTTCAAAGCAAGGGTAGTATGTTTGGGTTTGACAACTTCCTTGCCTTTCCATTTACCAACCTGCTTGGTGGGCTTTTTGTTCTGTTTCTTTCCATTATTGACCATCAGAATGGATTTCCCTTTTGTCTCCAGGTTTTGTTCAGCAGGTCTTAACATGCTTAGCAATCCAGGAAGAGTTTTGTCCATGTCATTCATGTTGAAATTAAGGACAAATTGACCAAAGCTTTCCGGCAACGATTGCAGGATCAAATCAGTCGCAAGCTCCCTTTTGAGGGAAAATCCCAATCTTTCAAGATTCTCCACATACCCAATCATCTTGAGTACATGGGGACCTACTGGGGTTCCCTCAGAAAGCTTGGCTTGAAAAAGGGCTTTTGAAACTTCAAACCTTTCATGCCTTGCCTGCTCTTGATAGAGCATTTTTAGATGTTTGATCATATTAAACGCTGCCATGTTTTCATGTTGCTTTTGCAATTCAGAATTCATGGTAGCCAGCATGAGGCAAGCAGTTTCATTGGCATCACCGACATGCTTCTTATAAGCATCTCTTTCAGCCTTAGGAGCAGAACTAGGAGGTTCCTCATCAGGAACAGGTGTCTCTAAGACATACAGCTTTCTGTCATGTTTGAGGACAATCCTCAAATTTCGGTGCCAATCCAGAAAATTTGTCCCAGACAATTTTTCCTTATCCAGAATTGTTCACAAAATGTTATTAGATGTGTTTGTTGACATGGTAATCTACAAAATGGAATGGAAAAATATAAGTATCATAACATATTCAATTAGGCCTTTAATTAAATATGCTCCCACTATTTTACTCAAACCAAATGACCCTCATCATTTGATTCGGAAAATCCCGTTGGAAGATTTTCTAGTGGATCGAGATCCATATCTCACTTTGTTTTAAGTCAACGTTAGGCTAATTACACAAAACTAGCTATTTAGGTAGGAACTCCTTCCAATTGTATCCAATACAATTCTCGAATATTTCAGTTGGGTGAATAACTCCTTATTCCAATCCATCATATGGACTATTCCCAACTCTTGCTTCTAAACGCATATAATCTTATTATATTTTGTTTAGTTAAGTTTGACCCATTATTTTATAAATTGGATATTACAATTATCCCATCGCACCTTACTAATATAGAACATGTACCTCACGTTAGGCAAAACCTACAATATTCGATACTAGTCTTGATGAATTCTAAAACTTGGAAAGCAAAAACTTAATATTTTGTTTTGAGGGATTTTTAATTAGTTTGATCTCACCGGCTTATTTATCATATAAAACGTTCCTCACACATGCATACAATATATATCAACATACATACATACAAATGAACTACATACATACAAATGAACCAATTATGGCCCCTAGCGCAATTGTTCTCCCAAGCCAATGAGAGAACTTAAGCTAAACCTAATAACGATCTTCACTTCTCCAAGCAAGATCTTTTCACTTCTCCAAGCAAGATCTCCAAGGCTGTCCTTCTTTGTTTTGTAGTCTTCTCTTTCTTCATAATAATACATTACATAAAGGAAACTCGTTTTACATACGAGGGAGTGAGATGAGAAAAGAAGTTACATGATGAGAATAAGAGAGAGGCACGACACGCAGGTCGTATTTATAAAATCCAAAACAAAGAAAAATAAACTAAGGCCATAACTGATCACCACAAGAAAAATAATAAATAATTTTTATTATTATTAATTTAAATCCTGTTTATTAAATAAATCAAATTAAGTTTTTGGCGAATACATGACCTACAGCGCAGACTGCATTGACGCAACATTTGCGCCGTCATACTGCCTGTGATGACCGTCATAGTTTCCATGGCGACCGTCACACATCAGCCCATGACGACTGTCACAAGGCTATGGCGACCGTCACACCTGAAACTATGGAGACCGTCACAGTTTCAAACCCTATGCCGACCGTCACAAACTCTATAGTGACCGTCAGAGTTTCAAACCCTGTGCCGACCGTCACAAATTCTATAGTGATCGTCACATTCTCAAAATGAGTAATCTTAATCGCAGACGGCGCAACCCTTGTGCCGTCACACTCTAATGCCACAATTTCATACCGTCAACACACCATGATCAATAATTCAATATGATTGATCCGTATGCTATCGCTTCACCATAGTAAAGTTGGATTCCAAAGCAGATAACCACAGATCGCTTAACCGAATGATAATCATTACGTGATTTGAACTGACGAAATAAAATAGTATATCCAATATACCATATTTGCATCAAAGTTAATCATATCACATATGAATTAGATCGATCATATATGTGTAACTTATGGATGATTGACATATCGCTGCTTCACCATACTATTGTCGGATTCCGAAGCATAGTCAATATCAATCATCCAAACCGTATAGAATTTGATGCCAAAAAATTCAATATCTGGATTTGATTTAATTTTTACGTGTTTTAATCTAATTAAAACAAAAAATGACAGAAAATAAACAATTACCAGACTCATGGTTTCGTAAGTGGCTCTGATACCACTGAAGGGAAATTTGCGATCTAAACGCAGCAGAAAACAAAAATTTCCCTTTAGAGATCCTTACGAAAGATAATGATCTGTGATAGAAAGGTTACCTCTTGTGGCGATGAAACCTTTGATTCCAAATCTCTGGATGATCACGAGCATTGTACGATGAACAACGCCTCTACTCAGTCCACACGAACAACTTCCTTCAGTCACAGTGCTAGCTGATTACGATTGAAGGTTTTGAGTGAGGGAGAGAAAAATAGAATACGGCCAGGGTTTCAACAACAACCACATTTGAGCTTCTTCACAAGGGTTCTATTTATAGAACTACTTGTGTGGGCTATAAGCTAAAAAGCCCAACTCAATAATAATATTATTATATTATTATAATAACTATTATTATAATAAATATAATTTTATTATTATTATATTTTATAACTATTATAAAATTAATAATAACTATTATTATAATAAATATAATTTTATTATTATTATATTTTATAACTATTATAAAATTAATAATAACTATTATTATATTACATGGTACCTTACCATATTCCGTATTCCATTCAAGTGCACCGTACCTTACGGTGTTCCTTATTTACTCTATCTCTTCTCCAACTGTCCTTATGTGTGTGACCCTGTAGGATTTCGCGACGTTGACAATTATATTAAATCATGTATTTAACATAATAAACAGTGAGCGATATCTAGCAACACATCACTGCTACCCAAGTCACAAAATTGTCATGTGATCTGACAAAACCTTTTGTGATAGTACTTGTGTGTACAATTACCCTTTTGCCCCTGTGTCTATATTAAACACAAGGCATATATCGTGTCATCCTTGTCCAGTTCAATATTGGGCCCTTAGACATTTATCCTGTTATGCAGGATGGGCAAATTCCATCTAGGCTACTCATGTCCCTCAGCATGCTTTGTGAAGTACCCATCAACTGTCTTTATGATCATCCAGTTACGGACAATGTTTGATCAGTAGTAAAGTACTTGACTCTACATCTAGGGTACATAGTAGTTTCAGGTCGAAGGGTGGTATACACCACTATCACCATGAGAGTAACTTATGACACTTTACATAACATTCTATGTAGTACTCTCATAGTGGGTCAATCCAGTATAAATATTACTCCTAATATTCATACCTATGTCAAGACTTGATAACTCCTTATCCATGATCCATGAGATGTGATCATCAGTCTATTTACATAATAGTCTTAATGCTTTAAGGCTATCACATTTCACATTAAAGCTCGACTATGGATGCTTTAAGAATAGTGTCCTTATGTTTAATGGAATCTCATGATTAAGTCATACTTAATGTTTCATTAAACGAACTAACTATTTTAGGGACTTTATCATTTTGGAAAAACAAACATAATAAAGAAATGCCTTTTATTATTAATAAATAATTTGATACAAGTACCAAAAGTATTGGCCTCTAGGGCTTACACCAATATATATATATATATATATATATATATATATATATATAAAATAGATTAAATTTAATTCATCTATTTAAAATCATGGATGGATCCAGTTCATTCAATATATTTAAAAAGTTTATAATTATTTATATTTAAGGTTTGAGGTTCGGTCTTCACTTGGTCTGTTCTATCCAAGATGAGCTCAGAAATATTGTTAATTATCGTTTTATGATTATTCACCGCGAAGCAATCTGCCTTCGGACCAGCTAGCTAAGGCTAGCCTCAATTTAAATTTTTCTAATTGTACTTTAGACTATTGCCCAACCTTCTTGTTTGGGCTTGTCGAGTGAGAAGTTGTTGGTGTTAGCAAAATTTTACCCCATGCCCCTACAATTATACCCATACCCCTATATTTTTAAAAAATGCCAATTTTCTCCCTGTTTATTTTTTTTACTTTTTACTGTTCCTGTCAGACTGTGTCAGAGTTCTGAAAAATTCACCCCATCAACCTCGTTTCAGAACACTTTTGATATGACTTCCGGTATGTATATTTTCCACTCCGGAAGACTTTGGCTAAGAGTTCCGGTTCATTAAAAAACATGTACCGGAAGTGTTATAACAAGACTTTCGATTCTGAGACCTACTTATGACTTTTCCGGAACACTTTCTGTCATGTCTTCATGTTTGGTCATAATGTTTACCGGAACACATTTCTTAAGAGTGCCGGTTTGTTATCTTTGTGTACCGAAACTCTTTTCCTGAGAATTCCGGTTTGTTTTTGTAAATGTAATTTTTTTTAATTGTTTTTTTTTATTATGTAGGTACGGGAATCCCTCCGCAAATATGCGATAAAGACCAGATATGTGTAGATACGTCTGATGTTTTTTTAACTACTCAAAGATTTGGTACACCAGAAGAGGTGATAAGATGGATTAAAGAGATCGGAATCCGAAATAAAGTAACGGTTATCATCACTCGTTCAGATATTGAAACAGACAAGAGAGGAAGAAGTAACAAATTAATATTTGGTTGTGATAAAGGTGGGAAACACAAGGATACTGATAGTGGTGCCCAAAGTGCAACGAAAAAATGTGGATGTCCATTTAAAATCAGGTCGACTCCAGCGAAATATGGGTCTGGATGAAAGTTTGATGTAAAATGTGGAGTTCATAACTATGGTTTACCTGATAGATTAGACGGCCACTCCTTTGTTGGTGGGTTGACAGCGGATCAGAAGCAACATGTTGTTGATTTGACAAAGAAAAAGGTTCCACCTAGACATATATTACTTTCCTTGCAAGAGCAAGATCTAGAGAATGTCACTTGGATCACGCAAATATACAAGCAGAAGAGTATGATAGAAAAAGAGATAAGAGGTCCTAGAAGTGAGATATAACATTTGTTTAAGCTTATTGAGGGTGCAGGTTATGTTTATTGGAGTAGAAAAAGAGATGACTCTGAAGTTAATAGAGATATATTTCGGGCTCATCCAGATTCAGTTAAGTTGTTGAATATTTTTCTTATTGTGTTAGTTATGGACAGCACTTACAAGACAAACAAATATAGGCAACCTTTGTTTGGAATTGTTGGTATGACATCAACTGAGTTGACTTTTGCTGTTGCATTTGCGTATATTAAGTCTGAGCAGACTGAAACTTTTTGTTGGGTGTTAAATAAGCTTAAACAATTGTTTGTGAAGAAAGATTTATGTCCACAAGTGATTTTGACAGATAGAGATCTTGCTTTGATGAAAGCCATTGAAATTGTGTTTCCAAGGTCGATCAATTTGCTATGTCGATTTCATATTAACAAAAATGTTGGTGCAAAACGGAAATAATATGTGGCTAGTGACATGCAAGAGAAAATTGACAAATTATGGACGGAAGTTGTATGGGATAGTGATGAGATTGAGTATGATCAATGGCTGAACCAACTTGAGCAGGCGTGCATTGATTGTAAAGAATTTATTGATTATGTGAAGGACACATGTTTGACACCACATAGATAAAGATTTGTTGGAGCATGGATTAATCGAGTGTTACATTTGGGTAACATCACGACTAATTGGTATGTATTTATTTTTAGTATTTCTAAATTGTATATTTTTTTTTTGTATTTTTTAAGCATTTTTAATATGTATTATTTTTAGGGTTGAGTTTGCTCATTGGAAGTTAAAACAGATGTTGGGGAACAGTATTGGTGACATGGTCAAATGTTGGGAGGCTATGAATGACAACTTAATGTAATAACTGGGCAACATTAGAGTTTCTTTTCAAAAGAGTTTTTATGAAGTTGAGCACGCCCACGTAAGTCCATTTTATAATAATTTACGTGGTTAAGTGTCTCGAGTTGCATTGAGACGCATTGCTGAAGAGTTAACACAAGTTAATTATGTTGGAACTAACAAGGAAATATATCGTTGTACTCTTAGAACAACCTATGGATTACCTTGTGCTTGTAAGTTGATAGGATATAGAATTGGTGGTATACCGATAACAATAGATGTTGTGCATGTTCATTGGAGGAAACTAAGTATGGAAGTTAAGTTGGAGGAAGACGTAGATGAAGGATCATAGGTGGATATGAGTAGTGCAATAGATGAGTTATGGTAAAGGTTTAGGTCACTAGATGTTGTTGGGAAAAGGACATTAAAAAGTAGGGTTTTTGAACTTGCCTTCCCCTCAATGACTTCTTTGTGTCCACCACCTGAGAAAATAAAAACCAAAGGGGGAGTCAATAAGAAAGGCAAAAAACCAATAGGGTATGGTGTTTATAAGGACCCTTTGTATCATGAGTATGTTGATCAAGCATCTCAATCTTTACAGAGGCAATCTCAACCATCACAGACTTTGAAGAAGTTGAAATTATCACAATCTTCACAGAAGAAATATCAACCATCACAGGCTTCGAAGAAATTGAAATTATCACAATCTTCACAGTCATCTAAGCAGTTCATCCTTCAGTTTCCTAATCACATCAGGTCATATATTGATGATGTAGTTAATGTTGTATCAGATGGTAATTGTGGATTTAGAGACATTGCTTCATTGCATGGATATGGTGAAGATGGTTGGCCAATGGTTCGTCGAGACTTGGGGTTAGAAATAATACATAATGAAAGATCAAGTTTATATGCCAATTTATTTGTTGATCGGTTAGTAAAAGTGAGAGAATCTTTGATGATAGAGGCATTTGGTCCTCAACCACCACAAAAATGGTTGACTCTACCAAATATGGGTTACTTGATAGCGAATCGTTATAATGTTGTACTTGTATGTTTAGGATTTCAATGCTTGACTTTCTCCCCTATGACAACTTCATTTTCACCAAATGTATCCTTTTACTGCATTGGTTTTCTAAACACAAATCATTGGGTTCAGGTACTTAGTTATTTTTAGTTAATGTGACTAACCTAATTTCTTAGTTATTTTTACTTAATGTTTTGATTTTTATTTATTCAGGTAAACATGAAAGAATGGTTTCCATTGCCACCAGTGACAGTAGATTGGAAGAAGTTTCGTTCTCCAGCAGCAACATCTTGGATGCTAGGATTTGCAGGACGTCTACAACATTGGCATCAACTTACGCCTATATTACCAACACATTATGAATTATAAATTATGTTATTCATTTTTTATTTCAAAACACGAATCATGAATTATGCTATTCATTTTTAATTTCAAAACACGAATCATGAATTATGTTATTCATTTTAAATTTCAATAACACATAATTGGATTCAAAACTAAACATAAGTCTACAAGTTAACACATAAACATATCCCAACTAGGTCAAGTGAGTCTAAAAGTTAATACATAAACATAAACATAAGTCAATAATTTTAATGTTAACACATAAAAATAAACATAAATATAAGTCAATGTGAACGAGCAATACGTAAAGCTTCGAACAACTCAGCAAACTGTGGATCATCCTCTTCAGCACCAGCTTGTTGAAAATAACGATGAATCAATGAAGAAACACGAGCCTAGCTAGGATCAGATGGTCCTGCTTCGTAAACAGGAACTGGAACCTCTCTTGGCGCATCACGATGGGGCAGTATCAGACGAGGATGCGAAACACGATAATACCATTGAAGATATCCATCATCTGTCTCAGATGGGGTAGTGGCCAGTGTTGTCGGACGAATCACATCCCCAACACTCTGATGGTAACTAATCCACTCAACATCAATATCACCAGCCATCGTATAATCAAGAGGTTGAGGTGGAACATACTGCCTGTATCCAAACTGACGCATACATCTGTCAGGCAAGTATGGAACAATAATGCCACCCCACCTCAGACACCCCTGTATAGACATAGCTAATCAAACTGACGCCATACTCTATGGTTCTCGAATGGGCGCCATATGACATCATCAGGTGTCAGCTCGTCAAGAATAGGTCGCAAGTCATCCATCTTCAGGACACTTTGCCTATATGACCATCTCATCGTTCGAGGGAGACTAACATTATTAGCTAGTATATAATTCTCTCCTTTTTTTTTCCAAGTGTTGGAAAATACTCATGAATCCAGCATTGTTACAAAATTAATACTATTAGTTATTTTAAAATAATTAATTATAACATAATAAACTAGATAAATAAAATTAATATACTAAATAAAATTAATTAAAACAAAATAAACTAAATTAAAATAAATACATGTAGGAGAGTTGGATAACCACCGAGCTGCTTACAACTGAACATGGAAGCATCTCCGAGATATCTATAAAGGGTAACCAACGCATCTGCTCCCCAACTGTATCATGATAAGCCGTCAAAGTCCATAAATAGTGAGAGGTATCTTGCCTCGACAAGTGTAAAGGTCTTGTCCGCAAAAATTGTGGAACCCACTAACATCAACAAATAAGCTCTAGTCGCATATGCCCAACTAGAAGCAGCTTTATGCTCTACGAATAGATCGTATAACCACTCCAACTTATAATAAGAACCCATGCAGTCACAGACTTGTTGTTGTGTCACTCTCCGTGACACTCCTAAGTAATCAACAACCCACTCAATAACAAGCCCTTCAATGATATCTTGAGGGCTCTAGAAGACTCCCCTGATGGGCAAGTGAAGCAGACAAGAGACGTCATCGAGAGTAATCGTCATCTCACCAAGTGGAATGTGAAATGAAGATATCTCTAGATGCCATCTCTCCACAAATGTGGAAATCAGGTTTGTATCTATCTTCGACAAGCTGGTTCTCTGGAGTGAAGATAGACCATACCTAGATACCCAATCCTCCATCTCTCTAGGAAGCTGCAGTGGAACCCTCTGAATCAGCTTCAACCCATGTCCTGCTACCTTCAACTCTTTCTTCAGACCTCTCTCCTGAAAACAATTAAAAGTAAATATATTATAAAATACAACATTAAAAATTCAGATTTGATTCAATATCAAATAATTGTCGTTTACTGACCTCACCAAACCATATATGTCTAGCAATATGATGTTCGTACTTAACCAAAAGAGAGGTAGCATACGGTCCTCCTGGATATCCAACAGGCTGTGTTGCTGATGCAGATGCACCAATATGTTCTTCCTCAACCATTCTCGATAATTCGCCTCGTCCTAGACCGCGATTAGGGATCTTACCGTCCCTGCCTCGTGTGCTCACCACTGCTAAAATAAAAACATAAAAGAAATTAAAAAAAAAGTAAAAAAAAAATGATCCAGAACACTTCATGTAAGAGTTCCAGTGTGAATCTTCATGTAAAAGAACCGGAAGACTTGCATTAACACTTCCTGTATGAAAACTCAAAAAATCATAGTACCGGAAGACTTCTTCAATAACTTCTGGTACGAAAACAGAACCAGAAGACTTACTCTAACACCTCCGGTATGCACTTTATGAACCAGAAGACTTGTGAATCGTGATATGAGTTCTGATATGCACTTCATGAACCGGAAAACTTGTGGTATGAGTTCCGGTAAACAATAGCAAAAACTTTCTCTCGGAAGTCTTCAGCTGGAAATGGAAATGGAAAAGAAAAATTTCTAAAATTATAACTATTTATATGAGGGTATTTTGGTAAAAAAAATTAGTGTAGAGGTAGAATTTTTTCCCTAAATAACCATGTTTGCAAGTATATAATTCTATTCTACCCATGTTTTCACCATTAATACCAATATACCCATGTTTCGGAAAAAAAAAAAACATTGAAGGGGGGCGCCAATAGAAATGGCTACCCCATTGAATCCAAAAGGGAGGCGCCATTGGTAATGGCTACCCCTTGAAATTTAAAGGGAGGCGCCATACCCTCTGGAGCTCCCATTTGTGAACGAATTTTTTTTTATATTTTTCAAATAATTTTACATTAATAAATAAAGAATCATAATTCACAAATAATATTTAATAATTTTAATAGTATTACTCATTCGAAATATTTTTTTTTAATAATTACAAATTACATAGATAAAAGGCGAAACACAGTACACTAATTTTGTCGACGAGGTCGAGGTAAATTTCCGCCCGTACCACATCCTCGTGTACGTACGTGTCTTCGTTCTCTTCGCGGTGGCGGCGGCGGCGACGTCGGGTCCATAGGTGCGGATGTTGTTAATGGGTCCGGCAGCTGAAGAAATAGTGACCATGCAGACGAGTCAATATTAGGCAAGTCGTCCACATTAAAGGTGTTTCCCATGCCTGTATAATTTTGTCGGGGTGGTTGGCTAGATGATATGTCAGGACGATAGCCTGCTTGGATGTAATCGGGCAAGGGTGTAAATGTCTGGGTGGGTAAGGTTTGGTTAGGTGTTTGATAGTCCGTGTTAATCTGGGTTGTAGTGTCATAGGAGTATGCTTGATTTTGTGGTGGGTTTTGTTGGTATGTCGATTGAGTATAACCATGTTGAAATGGGGTGGATTGGTAAGGGGTGTTTTCATGGAATTGTGGTTATGTGAGTGGGGGTTGGGTTGGATGTTGGCTTGGTTGATCGGTCCGCTGTTGAGTTTGTGATGATGTGGCTTGTTGGCGTGGGTCAACAAGATATCTAGGATGGGAAAAGAAACCAATGGAAACCGACCTATACCAAGTCATGTACTGGACAGACGGTTTGCTCTCATATGGCAAAACATTGTCGGTCAAAGTAAAATGGTTGCGAAACTTCCATTCACGACACTCATGTTTTGCATATGTTTTCCATGGCTTATAGTGCCACAAGTCAGAGAGGATGCTTGTGTGCCATCTGTCGTCGATGCATTTTGGGGGACCGGGAATATCTTGTAGCATTCCAAACTGAAGCTTGACACGATCACTGTTGTGCATTTCAACTGTTGTGAAGTGGATGATCGTTACCTTTGCAGTCCACACAGCAGAGTGGTGTACGTCAGCTTCATGGATGACCTCTAGACCAAGATATGGCCGCCAAATAAACTGCAGGTGGAAGAAAAATATTCAGTATATTTTAAATAATGTGTTAATATTAAATGTGACTATAACCATTAATAGATAGGTTAGTGATAATACATCATGTTCACCCAAATGATCTAGAAGATTTCGGTACTGGGTGATGCTGTAATGGGGACATTTGTCGTAATTCATCCCTAGTGCAGACCACCTATATTTTGAAAAGGCAACATTTTTAAGTAATACAATAAATTAAAAAATAGAAAACTAGATATTTAAAGAAATGGTTTAGAACATTACCTTGTAGCGTATGGAAAACCGAAATTATTGGTGCTGACAGGCGCTAAGTTGGTCATTCTTGACCAACCCCAAGCTTGTAGAAGAACAGCATATCCAGTAAAATTACCCGAACCGGCAAATGCGTTGTTACATAGAGACTTATATAGGTGGGCGAGCGTGGCAAGCCCCCAACTATAAGTTTTTATTCTGTCTATGTCTCTTAATAACGGTAAATACATAGGATGCACAGAATTACCACTTACATCCGGAAATAAAAATAAACCAAAGAATAACATCAAATAAATTCTTGTTTTTCTTTCTTTAAATATTTCTGGAGAGTCTTCTGTTAACGGTATTGCGCTATACATGCTCTTGAGCCATGACATTAATAATTTTTGGCCCCTCACCTGTGTGTATTCTGGGGCAACCCCTAAAAGTTCTGCTACCAAATCACCAACAATATTTGTGTCACCCCTTACCGCCTTACCATCAATAGGTAGACCCAAGAGCATGTATGTGTCTTCGAGTGTGACGGTACATTCACCTATCGGTAGATGAAATGTATGTGTCTCGGGTCGCCACCTTTCTTGTAGCGCTAAGATAAACTTTGAATCTACTGAATAACTTTTTATATCTATTACCTCTCCAAAACCGGCTCGCCTCAAATACGGTTCAATAATCGGGTCATAAGGAAAATATCTATGACTACGAGTGCGGAAGTCATTTGTATCCTACCAAAAAAAATAGTTAGTAAACTCATAGTTAGGAGAGACATAGTTAATATACAAAAAAAAAAGAGACATTATACTTACGTAAGAAGCGATGTTGTTTGGTGTTCCTCGATGTTCCTCTCCCATTGTTAACAGAGACATTTTTTAACAAAGATACAGAGTGCTATAATAACAAGTAATAGATGAAATTTGATGAAGTGAAATTTGGAGGGTGCAAGTATATATGGAGTGAAATTTGAATGTTGGAAGTTGGAGGAGGTTACACGAATTTAATTTGGTCATGTAGTAAAATTAATGTTGGTAGATGAAATGATAGAAGAGCTATGACACTTGTACGTATGCATGCATGCAAGATTCTTTTTTTTTTAATTTTCTGGGGAACTCCATTTGGAATGGCGTCCTCCTTGAAAATTTAAGTAAGGGACTCCATTTTGAATGGCGCCCTCCCTCTATTATTTATAGGGAACTCCATTTTGAATGGCGCCCTCCCTTTATTATTTATAGGGAACTCCATTTTGAATGGCGCCCCTCTTGAAAGTAATACGACACTTGCCATTTTTTTATTCTTATTCTTTTATTATACTACACATTATTTATACTACACATTAGAAATGAGAACTATCATCTTAAACTACACTTCAAAATATAGTACTATGTCTAGAACACCAAATTATGTTGTACATGCTCATTGTAACGGAGACACCTTCATTTCCGATGTTTCCGGTTTCGAGTTTCAAAATACAGATGTTACCCGATTAACAATGAGCAGGAAGTCCAATTTCTTTCACTTCAAAGAGCGAATAGAGTCAAAGATGTCAGGTCCAATATTGCAAATCACATATAGAAGCCCAGTTTTATTTGAACATGGTCACGTCAAGTATTTTCAAGAGAAAATAGAGGACGATGATGATGTTCAACGCATGTTTGAAAGCCATGAGAACTCTGGGTTCGACTATATTGAGCTGTATCTGTTACTCTGCCAAACTCAACAATCCCAGGTGTTTGGTGAGTCTCAGGTAATAGATCAGTCACAGTCGTTGGGACAACACGAAGTCGATGCAGTTGACGAGGAGGAAGAAGAACCAGAGGCCATTGTTGATCAAATGGTGAATTTGTTTGGGACTGGAGACTACACAGCGATCACGCCACTTGATGACATAATTGAAGACGTATTACCATTAAATCAAGTCTACTGTCCTCCACAGCACATGACAAATTTGCAATTGAGTGGAGACGAGCCATCCTCGGAATTGTTCTACAATCCTTCTCAACAAGTCAAAGGTGTTTTGAAAGTGGGGAACCAGTACCGCACAAAAGCGCAGTGCATGCAAGCTATAATAAGGTTTCACATGGAAAACTTTGTTGATTTTGAGGTAAACCGCAATGACTCAAATCGATATGTCGTTGTTTGTCGAAACAAACTTTGTAAGTTTCGGTTAGCAGCGTCCTATCGGAAGAGAAGTGGTTGTTGGGAGATAGGTTCAATTGATCCACTCCACACTTGTACAACCAACATTAATCGGCAAGATCATGGAAAACTTAGCTCCCAATTAATTTGCCAAGAGATTTTACATCTTGTGGGAGTAGATCCTTCTGTGAAGGTGAGCACGATTATCTCTCATGTCGTTTCACGTTTCAACTATACTCCATCCTACCGAAAAGCTTGGATTGCAAGAATTAAAGCGGTTGAACATGTATATGGGAATTGGGAAAAGTCTTACAATCAACTTCCACAGTATTTGCTAGCACTTCAAAAATATGTTCCTGGTACGGTTGTAATATTGGAATCGCTTCCAGCATACACTCCTAATGGAACATGTGTGGATGGCTGTAGGATATTCTCTCGCCTCTTCTGGGCATTCCAACCGTGCATCAAAGGTTTTGCTTTCTGCAAACCTGTTATTCAAGTGGACGGCACATGGTTGTATGGAAAATACAAAGGAACATTGCTGATGGCGGTAGCACAAGACGGAAATAATAATATATTCCCAATTGCATTTGCTCTGGTAGAAGGTGAGACAGGCGAGGCTTGGAGTTTCTTCCTCAAAAATCTCAGAACACATGTAGCCCCGCAACCCAACTTATGTCTGATTTCCCACAGGCACGCCTCTATTGTCAGCGCTTACAATAATCCTGCAAATGGTTGGCATAATCCTCTTTCTGTCCATGTTTATTGTATAAGACACATGTCGCAGAATTTTATGCGGGAATTTAAAGACAAAAACCTCAAGAAGCAATTCGTGAACGCGGGGTATGCATTAAACCAACCATCATTCAGGTATTACCGCGAAGAAATAAGATTGTCAAACACAGAAGCATTAAGCTGGGTGGACAACATTCCGGTGGAAAAGTGGACAAGGGCATTTGATGGAGGATGTCGATGGGGTCACATGACCACCAACCTTGTAGAATCCCTGAACAACGTTTTCAAGGGAACTAGAAACCTACCCATCACTGCGTTAGTTAGAGCAACCTATTACAGGTTGGGGTCACTATTTGCAACAAGAGGCAAAAAATGGGGCGTTGTTTTGGAATCAGGGCAGTTATTCAGCGAAAGCTGCATGACATTTATGAAGGAAGAAACTGATAAAGCGACCTCACATCGAGTTACATCGTTTGACCGTCACGATTACAACTTCATGGTTGAAGAGACAAAGGATCACAATGAGGGACGACCAATGGGACAATACAGGGTGGAAGTTCATAAATATTGGTGCGACTGCGGAAAGTTTCAAGCGCTCCGTATGCCTTGTTCACATGTCATTGCGGCATGTTCTAGTGCTCGTCATGATCCGTTCTTGCAGCTATCAGAAGTTTACAAGGTCATGAACTTATTCGGTATCTACAGTAACAACTTTCCAGTGGTAGCTAGTGAGGACTATTGGCCAACCTATCATGGGGACACAATTTACCACAACGAAACCATGAGAAGAAACAAAAAGGGCCGCCCCAAAAGCACGCGAATTAGAACTGAAATGGACACTTATGAGAAAATGGAAAGACTGTGTGGAATATGTCGTCTACCCGGGCATACACGGAAAAAATGTCCAAATGTTGGAACAAGTTCTAGATAAATTTACTTTTGTCAATAGAAAGTTGTAACCTTTGAATTTAATATTTATAACAACTACTGGTTACAAGAAACAAACTAAAATACTTCTACAGCAACACTTAATCCATTAATTATATCAAGATTAATACAACATAAACTAAGAAATTACAACAATCAAAACAATATCATCAGTTCCAAACATCATAGACCTAACGTCGTTGTCATTTCTAATTCGTAGCCACTCACGTCGAATATTTCCATCTTCGATCGAGAAGTAAGAAACAAGTCTTTCAATACTTCTAATTTGTTCACCATCTGCAATGTCTCCTTCTAACCATCGATTCAAATTCCTTCGTAGTTGCTCTAAGCTTTGGATATTCCAAAACAGCATCCTTATCGGCGGCTTCGTTCTTGAAAAAATCACATGACCGTATCTTCTGAGATACATGACTGAATCTGCTAAAATTTTAAGATACAACAACAACTTTGTTGTGAATGAATGTGCAAGAGTGCCATCTATTTATATAGGAGGTGTATCAAATAAAATAATATTTCATCAAAAATTAATATATAATATATTATAAAAAAATTAAATTAATTAAACGGAGGACTCCAAGGGGTATGGCGCACCCCTTTATATTTAAAGGGTGACTCCAAAAGGAATGGCTCCCCACTTTAAATATAAAGGGTGACTCCAAAAGCATTGGCGCCCCCTACAATTTTACATGGGGGAGCCAAACCTGATGGCGCCCCCCTACAAATACACCTTTTTTTTTTTTGAAACATGGGTACATTGGAAAATTGGAAGAAAACCTGGGTATATTGAAAAATGTTACACTGAAACATGGTTATATGGGTAAAAAATCCGTAGAGGTATAGGTATAATTGTAGGAGTATGAGGTAAAATTTTCAGGTGTTAGTGTTGTTGGTGGTTGGGCTTCGGCCCTCACTTTGAAAAAATAAAGATTTATTAATATTATTGACATTTTCTAAAAATATAAGAAAAACTTACCAATATAATGTGAATTAACTTTATTATTATAGATCGCTAAAAAAACTTTATTATTATAGATAGATAAAATAAAAACAAAAACAATCTTTTATTATTATGAATTCAAGGAGTAATTGTAAACACAAGTTACACTTTGGGGCAATCAACTGTCTTAAAGAAAACAGTATTTTGATGAAGATCATAACCAACCAATAAATTATGTTGAGCTAGTTTCCGATGATGCCACTGCTGTCTTGAAACGGGGCAAAAGCCAAACAAACAATCCCATCAATAACTCGGGGAAAAAAAAAGTGCTAATAGAATTTAACTGAACATCCACATCTTTAAAATGTGTTGTGATTTTAAGAAACACAATTATTTGATTTATCCGAATAACAAAGGCTCAAAATCCCATTTGAATCCTTCACACACTTCATATTTACCAATGTTGTACCTGAATCAATTTTTTTTAGAAGAAAGCTATTTTTCATTAAGCAACAACAAAAGAGACGGAGGGGTCAGTTCTAAAAATAGAAAAGCCTCTTAACCAACTCCTTGAACCATACATTTTACCTAAGTCAACCAAGTGGTGAGCATCAGCATTAAACAACCTAGCCAAATGTATAATAGAGGCAACCTTAAAACTACTTAACAATTGTCTGGAATTTAGGGCTAAAGGATCCATAAAAGCAAAGGATCGAAGAGAGTTAATGTAATCCACAATATTACTAGCATTTGATTGAACAAGAACCTAGTTTCGGTTAATCTCCTGCGCAAATTGCAAGCTCCATGTGATGGCAAGAATTTCTACAATTGACGGCTCAACAGAAATGAACTTTTTTCGACTGGACGCAATAATTCTCTTCCTGTCGTGGTTCTTGATCACACAACCAAACGATACAAAACCTTCATCGAAGCAACTTGTATCAACCTGAACTACAAACATACCATTGGCTAGAGGTTCCTCAAAATCACACGGAACGTGTTTTTTCTTAGCCCACAACTTAGGATTTTCTTTGCTTAAATCCAACACACGCTCAAAGACCTCTTTCGCCACACCCTAAGGGTCCATTTTCTTTTGTTGGAAAAGACAATGGTTTCTTGCGTTCCAAGTCTTCCAAAGAATTTGGCACATCAGTTGAGTATTCACAGGGTCGTCACAACTCAAGCATATCAGGAGCCACACATTTATATCAGTGTTAACATGAATACGAAAGCCCAACGGGGAAGAGAAGCAAGCCATTTTAGCGAAATCACATTACATAAATAAATGATGCGCAGATTCCAGATAAGAGTGACATAAAGAGCATGTATAAAATCTAACCTGGCCCCTTTTTTGAGAAGATTGGTTTTCGTTGGCAGAATGTTTTTCACGAGCCTCCAAAGGAAGTTCCAGATTCTGGGTTGCAGAGGGGAATGCCAGATTTTCTTCCAAAGGTTATGATGAGGGACACAAGAAGGCATGTGGATTTTATTTAGATTATCTTGCTTAAGGTATGATAAGATGATCTCACTGAGAACTCACCATCCTTTTCACTATGCCAGATTAATTCGTCTTAAGGTCTTTTAAATGACAAAGGCATACTAATGATTTGAATTGCCTCATTATGGTCGAAATAGGACTACACCAAGTCTATATTCCAGCAGCAAAGATTGTGATCAATCAACTTACACACTTTAGCATCAGACTCCAGAATCCTCAATGAGCTATGAATTTTAAATCCAATTGTACCAGATAACCAGTTATCCATCCAAATCCTAAATTTCTCTTCGTTTCCTATACTTCATATAGCACCTTTTGACATTAATTCTTTCGCAATGAGAATGCTCCTCTGGCATAACTCTTGGAGAAACCAACTGAAGCATCTGACAATGAACACCTTGGATAGTATCTACCCTTAAAGGCCTTTGATAGCAGTGAGTTTTCACCTTTTAATAGTCTCTAGTAATGCTTTCCTAGTAAGTTAATATTAATCTCACAAATCCCCTGAAGCCCATACTTCTTATTCCTAGTGAGAGAGAGAGAGAGAGAGAGAGAGAGAGAGAGAGAGAGAGAGAGAGAGAGTCCCCTCTCTGGGGTAAAACTCCTACTAGGCTAGACTGAGCGCCATAACATGTTTTTTTCTTTCTTCTTCTTCATACAATGGAAGCACTCCATTGCTACAATGACATTAGTTATAATCAGTCTTCCTTTCACAAAAGTATTATGTTCTTTAGCTATCACTTCAGCAAGAATGTGTTTTAACCGGTTTTCAATAATCTTCATAACCACTTTCATTAACATATTACAGAGGCTAATTGGTCTGAATTCCTTAAGAGATGAAGGATTCTTGTACTTAGGAATTAAAGCTATGAACATGCTATTGATCACTCCCAGATGTTGGTCATTATTGAGGATGTCCAGTGTCATTTTGCTCACATCTGGACCTACAATATGCCAGCACTTCTAGAAAAACAAGGCTGGAAGTCAATTCGGACCTAGGGCCTTTAGAAGGTGCATCTAGAAGATGGCCTCTTTAATCTCTAGAGCCAAAAATTGATATTAACATCACCTAATTTGGTATGAGTTCAATTTTCCTTGGACAACTTCACATTCCTCTTGAATGTTTATGGGAGATGATATGGAGAAAATGTATGAGAAGTAGCTGACAAGGTATATTCCACAGTGGTGATTACCTCTCCACCAACAACCATTGTCATATCTGAGCTTCTTAATATGGTTTGTTTTCCGTCTTTGATCTACTTTGCCATGGAAGAACTTAGTATTGTGATCTTGTTTACGCTGAAAAATGGTAAACTTAGTATTGTGATCTTGTTTACGCTGAAAAATGGTAAACTTAGTATTGTGATCTTGTTTACGCTGAAAAATGGTAAACAACTATTGGTCTCCTAATTAAAGGTCACTTGCAGGATTAACCAGTGAACCCTAGGACATAATTCTAAATTATGCCTTTTTTTAATTCTCTTACATTAAAGTGATTGTTTTCAACTTGGTCAAAATATGGTTTTAAGTGACTAAAAGAACGTGTACGACGTCAACTACTTTTAGAAATGCACAAAAGAAATGACAAAGACTGAAAATGCTGAATGAAATAACTTGAACAGTATTGGAAGTAAATGAAGTAAGCAAAATGAAAAAGGTAAATTTGAAACTTTGCATCGAAAGTAAAAGATGGTGATTCATTGTTCATACATTTTCTCAGCCATAACTTGTTTCTCTGGACGCTGGTACTTTGAGTTTTGTGTGAGATTTTTGTAACCAAATGAACCACCCGAATTCAACATAATGAACTCCTATATATACAAGTATGAAATACCTACTTCTAACGTTTCTATCTTCAGAGTTCGCCACGTGAAGCTCTGCATGCAACTCGTTTTTGTGCTTTCTCTATGTGTCCTTTCAGAAAGAAACCTACAGGCAGTTATTAGTATTTGAACGTAACATTGCGCGCTCAAATAACCACTTTTTCGACCCATTTAACACTGTTGTAAGTACTACGTGGTTGATACTATCACGCGACCAAAATGTTCCTTGCAACATCCCAAAAAAAAATACAAAGTCCACATTCTAGTCGAACCAGGACACTTTTGTATACATCATTCGTATACCTTCGCCTCTACTCTTTTTTGCTGAGGTTTTTTCCCTGTCAAAAATTCCAGCTAACAAAGTACCCCCAAAAAGGCCTCTTTCGACGATCTTAGGAGTTAGGGGCGGTTTTTACCTTTCCAGAAACTATTCACTTAGTGGGCTGACATCACCATCATCATGACATTTCTTTCAACTGTCACCTCAAAAACGTGCCTTTCCCAATTTCTCATACCTCTACTCATCATGGTGTCGAATTCGTAGGGTAGTGTGGCTACGTGTAGTTAGCCGCCTTAGTTCTTCCTCTAGGGAAGTGCCACATAACACCTATTCTGTGCGAACTGCTCAGTTGAGGAGACTGAAGAGTCTTGATCTTTCCACTATAAAAACCCTTTCTCTCCTATTTCAATACTTTTTCCAGCATTTTCTTTAGAGATCTTTGCTGCAAAGACAATTTCTTCTCCAAAATTTCTCAGGAAAACTAAAAGTCTTTAAAAAATGGCACATTCGAACAAGAATGTCAAAGCTTTCAAGGAACCTGTTCCTCAAGCCTACATATTGAACAACACCACCGTGATAGGGAATCGGGAGTATGTTCCAGAACCCCCCAACTTTGAGGAAAAGCTTCGAATCTATAAGTCTCAGGTACTCATTCCTTTTGCCATTTATGGAACTGACCATGCTCTTATAGGTCTTATGCTTGACCATGCAGAGGGTCTTACTTAGTTTGGATACTTCTTTCCTACTTACCATAAGACCAAACCCATAGTTAGCATTAAGGAACCCATGGACTTAGAATACCAAACCAA
Organism: Lathyrus tuberosus; assembly: GCA_022829125.1. Lineage (NCBI taxonomy): Eukaryota > Viridiplantae > Streptophyta > Magnoliopsida > Fabales > Fabaceae > Lathyrus > Lathyrus tuberosus. The sequence goes on from JALAZF010000078.1 coordinate 7,841,763, forward strand.
CACTCTGTGAGTTTTTCGCTCAGCTCCCCCAACCAAAAACCATAATGACTATATCTCTTGGTTGGATAAGATAGAATCCTGGATGAGCGAAGTTTGGAAAGAAATGGGCATCTTTGACTTGATCCAACTGTCGAGGACTGGCCCGACGTATTTCCAAAACATGTTTGTCGCCTCCCATTACTATTGGGAGAGCATGACTCACACCTTCCAACTTCCCTACGGAATATTCACACTCACGCTCTCCGAAGTGGCGGCCATTACCGGTCTTCTCCCTGATGGTAGTAACTTCGACCCCATTGAGCAAGATGAAGACAACATTGATTTCAACACCAATCGTGTCGGCTTCACCAAATACATTGCAAACTATCATGTCACCGACACTCCTGAAGTCACTGCTGAATAACACATTGCCTTCCTGGCTTTGTGGCTATCTAGATGTGTTTTATGTTTTCGATCCCTAAAGGTAGCAAAGAGTTATTTGAACCTTCCCAACCAAGTGCTTGAGGGAAAGGATGTGTGTCTCAGCCAACTGATTCTAGGATGTTTGTACGCATCTCTGGGAGAAGCCACTGAATCACAACAAGATTTTCATATGAGGAGATAAACACATGTTCAAATAATGAACCAAGTCGAATGATAACGAGTTTCACATATAAGGATAGGGCTCAACTTCTTCTTTAATCAAGTCTTAAACTTGAAAAAGGACCCATTACAAACTATCTCCGCTAAAGGGACTGCCATTTGCTATGAATTAACAATCAATAACTCTATCGGGGATCTTCATAATAGATATGGGCGGGTTAGATAAATTTCACAACAAACTTCTCTGCGGGACGCTTCCGAAGAGATGCCATTTGGAGGAAAAACAAGGCTTCACCAAACTTCCCTACGGGACTTTTCCAAAGAGATGCCATTTGATGGAAAATAACTTCACCAAACTTCCCTTCAAAATTTTTTCAGAGAGATGCCATTTGATGGAAAACAAGTTCACCAAACTTCCCTTCGAGACTTTTTTGGAGAGATGCCATTTGATGGAAAATAACTTCACCAAACTTCCCTTCGAGACTTTTTTCGGAGAGATGCCATTTGATGGAAAAGGTTTCACAACAAACTTCTCTGCTGAGGTTGAACTAGAAAGATGCCATTTACTGTGAAGATACAAATTGATACCTGGGGATATACCAGATGCACAAATAAAGAGACTGCCACTTGAAGTCACACAAAAGTTGAATAGAAAACAAGCTTCTCAAAGAGATTGCCACTTGTTACCAGGTGAGGTTCACCGTGCTGGGGACATACAAGCTCTCACATAAGAAGATCTCCACTTGAGGTCACATAAAAGGTTGAGATATCAAACAAGCTTCTCAAAGAGACTTCCACTTGTCATTATGCTGAGGATATGCAAGCTTATCGAAGAAAGAGATAACCACTTGCTGTCATGCAAAGATTCCAAGAGAGTGTTATCACAACACTGCTGGGGAAACAAAATCTTCATCTTTTGATGGGGGAGCATAAACAAATTTCTGCCGAGGAAAATAAATCCTCAAGAGGAGAAAAATAAATGCCCTCTCATCATCCAAGTTTCACAACCCAGAGAGATTCTTAATAGTTGCTATCGGGGACCAAAGTTTAATCCAGTAACAAACTGGAGAGAAACGGTCAAATAAGACTCGACCCAACGAGGAAATAACTCAACTGAGGAGTAATTCCATCCAGAGAATAGGCTGGAAAGGAAAACTAAAGCAAAACTCTCCCCTGAGGAATGAACTTAGTGGGGAATTAGAAAGGATATACATTTTCTGCTTAAGGTAGACACTCTAATGGAGAGAGCATACACACTCTGTGGGGACTATAACACCAAAGAGTGGATAAAAACACCAAGAAATGCAAGATGAATATGAATCTGCATGATGCATGTATGAATGAATGAATGTATATATGCATGTATATGCTGACAAAACAAACACAAAGATAAATTGGGGACGACCAAACACCACAAAACAACCGGATACTCGGCTAAATCTCAACACCACCGAAAGACAAACAACCAGGGATTTCAGATAGAGATAAATAGGAGCCATCAAAAGAACAAAATCTTGCTACAAGGCTCGGGGGAGATAAAGATATTGTTTTGGGAGGGACCCAAAGTTGAAACTTCTATTACCAATAATCCACTTAAGAGAAAACAGTATGAATTCCGCTGGAGGGATGGAAACATCTGCAGGGGAAACACAACAACCAAAATCTTCCCGACCCTTCCTAGGGGTAAGAAAAATCCATATGAATTCCGCTGGGGGAATCTTGCAACACAGATTTCCAAAACTCTGATTGGGGAAAAAGAGAAGTCCCTATAGAATATGTTACAGAAGGATGAAAACTTGTCGGGGAGCATGTAGAGAAAATCTCTTCTGGGGATACCAACCTCTGAAATGGGTAACATTTTCATTAACTTCGCTAAGGGATAGAAGGATGGATCTTCCAAAAGACAACCTTTGCAACAACTCTGCTTTGGGAGAACATGGAACTGCTGAAGATTACCAAGGAGAACTTTCTGGGGATCAACAATCTCAAGAGAAACATCCTGGAATTTCCAAGGCAACATTAAGAAGTTAACATCGTAGCAACAAATCAACCTGCGGGGGATTTTAAAACTTAACACAAGGTGAGAGAAAACCCAACAGTTGACTGTTATCTCAACACTTCTTAATGATAAATATTGTTAAAGCCACAACATGGAAGATGAAACCTGCTGGAAATTCTTCAACACACACTCACACACACACACACACACATATATATGTATATATATATATATATATATATCTGTGTGTGTGTGTGTGTGTGTGTGTGTATTTGCTTGCCCACAACCTGGCTAGGGAAGAGAATCACACTCGGATGGGGAAATCTGGATCAAGACTTAACTTGGTGAACCAAGTCTATAGTGCTAAACTCAGTACTTAACTGGAGAACACCTAAATTAGCACTTAGCTGGGAATACCACTAACAAGAACAAACTCTGCTTGGGAGAATATCGAGTTCTACACTTCGAGATCTTATCATTCCTTGAAGTAACTGTGAACATTCCTTTTATCGTTCACAAATCAAAGGAAAACATTTTTGTAGTTTTCAAAGATATCATTATCATTTACTTTTTGTTTCAAAAATTATTATAAAAAATAAATGAAATTTTGCAAAACAGAAACAAATATAAGAATTGCAAACAAAGGGATAAAGGCCCAAATTTTATTGATAGAGTGGTAGTCCGCAAATGGCGTGACTCCATGGATCATTACAAAGTTTGAAAATGGTAAATACATGGAAAAGGTTACACTGAAATACAATGTCCAATATTCTCTATAACAACTTTGAATTCCATTATGCTTTACACTTCTGTTAAGAATGACGAGGATGAGAATTTTTTATGAACAATGTTGCTTCGAGTGATCAAGTCTAGCCTGATGCAGTTACTTGCCCTAATCCATAACATTCGCCTAGATTACCCTATCGGGTTTTCAATCTACTGGGATAATTATTTTTGTTTATGTCTCTAACTTTTTCCAGGACCGCCCTTTCGGGTATTCAGCCCACAGAGACGCTCATTTTTTCCTAAGACTCCCTTTCGGGTTTTCAACTTAGTGAGCTGTTATTTTATTATTTTTTTAGGCGAAGTATTTTTTGACTGGATCAACATTCACAGGATGAGTGAACTCTTCACCATCCATAGCTGTAAGAGTTAATACACCGCCAGAGAAGGCTTTCTTAACAGCATATGGGCCTTCATAATTAGGAGTCCACTTGCCCCTAGAATCAGTGGTAAAAGACAAGATCATTTTGAGCACAAGGTCACCTTCTCTGAACACACAAGGTCAGACTTTCTTATCAAAAGCTTTCTTCATTCTCTGGTGATATAATTGGCCATGACACAAGGCCGTCTTTCTCTTTTCTTCAATCAATTTCAGCGGATCATACCTACTTTGACACCATTCAGCCTTAGGAAGTTTAGCTTCCATCAAGACTCGCATTGATGGGATCTCAACCTCTACAGGGAGCACTACTTCCATACCATATACAAGTGAGAAAGGGGTTGCCCCTGTTGAAGTGCGGACGGATGTACGATACCCATCTAAAGCAAAAGGGAGCATCTCGTGCCATTCCTTGTATGTTACAACTATCTTTTGAATAATCTTCTTAATATTCTTATTTGTAGCTTCAACATCCCCATTCATCTTTGGTCTATTGACAAGTGTGTTTTCTTTCGCTTTTGTTAGCATTTTTCTGTATCATTTCATTACGTTTTGCATACTTTTCCTTGTTTTTCTGCATTTTATGCTTTGGTGTTATGTTTCTGTCATTTTCAGGACCATATGATTGTACCGGAAGAAAAGGAGATCAAATAAGGTGAAAATCGATGAAAAACGCAAAATCAGGAAGTCTCAAGTATAAAGACCAGAGGTCTGTTATGGGAGGTCGTAACACGTGTTAAGACCCGTAACAGCTTGCCTGAAGACTCCCCCTTTTTTCTGCGCTTGGGCAAATTTCCAGAGGCCTGTTACAGGCACCTGTAATGCGTGTTACGGCCCGTAACAGGAGTGCAAAAAAACAGAACTTTTTGTTTCCTTTCTAGGCGATTTGTAACAGTTTGAAGTTTCCAACACATATCTGATATGATGGACTTGACATTATGAGGGCATTGAGTGAACTTTATTTTCATGTTTTATTTTGAATGCCATAAAACTCATAGGTGGTAGGAGTTTTAGGATCATCAAGTTTTTATCGTACTTTTTGGAATTCTTCTGCAACTTCATTGTAAAAGTCTCTTTGAGAGCATTTGAATCTTATTTTCTATTACAAGTAATTTTTATTCAGGTTATTCTATTCTTCTCTATTGCTTTTACTTTTTGTTATGATTTATATGCATTCTCTGTTTATGCCTTTTCTCACCATGAGTGAGTAGTCCTCTAAGAATTAAGGGACATGAGACCTAACTCATGACTCTCTGTATGATAATATGTACACGATACAAGGATTAAAGCATTTTTATTTTGAAAGTATGAGTTTTTATTTAATCTTGTTACAAAAGTAAAAGGTTCTTAGGTATTGACAGTGTTCCGAAAAGACTCGTGTCAATACCCGAAAACAGATTTTTAAACAACCAATTCCGATGTTACGAAAGTACTCGGGAGAGGTTGAGAAATGTTCCATTATAATAGACTGTGCGGTAACAATGAAGTTTCGATAAACAATTCCGAACAAGCGAAAGCTGACATATTATTTATCGAAACCAAGATAACACGCTGGCGAAAGCAGGTATTATCTACAAAATCTATTTTTCTATAATTCATGTGAAAATCGTTGTAGCAGACAAAATCATGTTAGAGTAAGGGTTTGTGACCCTAAATCCTATTTGTTTTGATTAATTTCTAAGTTTTACTCATTTAAGCTATTTTCTAAAAGTTCTTTTTAAATAAGCTGTTTTTGACTTAAGTCCTTTTTCACTTAAGGTTGTTTGTTTTCAACCTTTCGATTGCCCTAGATCTACACCGATAAAATAAAAACCGGTAGGTAACCATCGGTCCTTGTGGTCTTACATTTTTTTTACTACTCTGACAGTAGCCGTGCACTTGCGGCATGTCAAGTTTTTTGGCGCCGTTGCCAGGGACGAATTGCGTTGATATTGGAATTTTGTTTGATCACTGTAGAGACTAAGGTCTTATTTTCTTGTTTATGTGAAGAATACGTTATGCTGATAGTTTTGTTGAACACATTGAAGAAATCAAGCATTTCTTGCGAGAGCGACGCCGAGCTCAGAGACAGCTTGCGATGGTTGCCCCTGTCGTGGATACCAAACCTTTGAAAGACTACGTGATTCCCACCGATGAGGAACCGCATTATAGTATTGTACACCTGCCTATCAAGGAAAATAATTTAGAGCTTAAGCCGTCCTTGATAGGTATGGTTCAACAGAACCAATTTTCTGGATTACCGTCTAAAAATCTAAACCTTCACCTATCGATATTTGTTGATAATTGTGGTACAGTGAAAGCCAATGGCGTCGACCAGAATTCCATTCATCTTAGACTTTTTCCATTCTCCCTAAGAGACTGCGCACGGGCTTGGCTCCAATATCTACCTGCCAATTCTATAACTTCTTGGCCTTAGTTGAAAGCCTCCTTTCTTGCGCGGTACTTTCCGCCGAGTAAGACCGCTCAGGATAGGATTGAGATTAACAATTTTAAGCAAGAGGATGGTGAGTCTTTATTCGATACTTAGGAAAGTTTTAAGGATTTGCTGAGACTTTTCCCTTTTCATGGGCTTGAAGAGTGGATGATCATCCACACCTTTTATAATGGTCTCTCACACTCACTAGGTTGACCCTTGATGTGGCTTCAGGCAGAGCCTTTTTGAATAGTCCTAAGGACGTAGGTTACAATCTCATTGAGATGATGGACAAAAACCATCATTCCTGGGGAAGTGTGCGACAAGTCGCCGCTAAAACCACCCCTAAAACTAGGGGGTGTATGAGGTAAATGCCTTTGATTATATGAATGCTAAGGTTAATGCTCTCTATAAGAAAATTGATGAGCTAAGCATCGCTCCTGGTGCCCCTACCCATGTTGCTTCTGTGGCCCCTACCTCAGTCAACTGTCAGATTTGCAGAGTGAATGGGCATACGGGTAGTGGTTTCCAAATGATTCTCACTGGAGGATCCACACAAGAGAATGTGAATTTCTTGAACAATCAAAGGAATAATCCTTATTCTAATACCTACAACCCTGGGTGGTGAAATCACCCAAATTTCTCTTATAAAAACAACCAACCACAACAAGTTGTTAGACCACCTGGCTTCCAAAATGTTGCACCAACTCCCCAAAAGAAATCTAATCTCGAGTTGATGTTGGAAAACTTTGTGGCATCTCAAACTCGCCTAAACGATGATTTCAAAAATCAAACTTGCAAATCAATGAAACTCTTAGGCAGTTGAACACTAAGATGAATGGTATAACAACACACTCTAAGATGCTTGAGACCCAAATATCCCAGGTTGCTTAGCAACAAGCATCCATGTCAGTCCCTCCCGGAGCTTTCCCAAGGTAACCCAAACAAAATCCTAGGGGACATTTAAACGTTATAACCATCCTAAGTGACGAGGAATTGGACGATTTAAAAGAGAAAGAAATAAAGGCTGAGGAATATATTAAGATGAGAGTGGATGAAATCGAGAAGGGTAAAACGATGCTACCTAAAAATGATGTTGTTGGAGAAAGGGATTTCACTACCCCATCCCCCTTTGAGGTCCAAATTCTGCCCCTAAGCAGAAAAACAGGAATTAAGAAGAAAATCCGTCTAGGGAAATTCGTGGAGTTATTGAAAAAGCTTTATGACAATATCCCTATTCCCGAGAACCTATCTCAAGTTCCCTCCTTTGAGGAAATCATAAAGAGGGTCCTATCCAAGAAAGGGAAGTTGAAAAACCGCAGGACAATAAAGCTTACTGCCAAATATAGTGCTTTAATCCAACACGGAGTGCCTCCGAAGTTAAGGGACCCCGGAGATTTTTCCATACCTTGTGAGATAGGAACCTTGAGCTGTCCTAATGCCCTATGTGACCTTAGTGATAGTGTCAGCATGATACCTTTAGCTATTCATAGAAGGTTGAATTTAGGAGAGCTAAAACCTTGTAGCATTCGCTTACAGCTTGCTGACGGGACGGTGAAACCCGTGATAGGAATTTTAGAGGATATCCCCGTTAAAGTCGAGAATTTATTCATACCCACCGATTTTATGGTCATGGATGTAGAAGAGAGCTATACAGTACCCGTTATCCTAGGGAGACCCTTCATGGCTACAGCCAGAACGATTATCTATGTTAAGAAATGAGTACTGACCATTGAAGTAGGGGAAGATAAATTAAGGTTCTATTTTCCTAACGAACAACAACTCTTTGATGCCCAAAACCAAAATCTTAGCCTCATAAGAGAGATGACCATTAGGAAAGGATCTAAGGAGAAAGATAGAGAATGAGTAGGTTCAATTCAGGAACCTCTTAAAAGGAAGAAAAAGAATGGGTGTTTATCTTTGATGAAAGTATTTGGTTGGGACCCTAAACTTGTTAGAGGAAGTGTTATGGATCCGTCTCTAAAGGAACCGTCCTGAGTGGTAATACTAAAGGACCGTCGAGTAATACGACGTTAAACGAAGCGCTTAGTGAGAGGCAACCCACCATTTTTGAGCTAATGCATTTTTTGTTTTTGTTGTTTTTCTTTTTGTTTTTGTAGATAAGCAGGTAAAAGAGATGAGAAATCGAGAAAAAAATCAGTGTAGGAAATCGAACCCGGAAAAATCGAGCCAAAAAGGCAAAAAAAATGAAAATCCCATAGTAAAATCCGTGGTGCATTACGGTCGCCCGTAATGCACCCAGACACCCCCCCATACAAAAACCTGTGGGACATTACGGCCGGCCGTAACAGGCACTACGGCCCGTAATGTACCCCAGACCCCCACTCATTTTTCCATACATTTACCCGTGGCGCATTACGGCAAGTAATGCGCTGCAACAGACAAAAATTCAAAAAATTTAAAATTAAAACCACCCCCACTTTTCTCTCTCATCTCATTAAACCCCATAAACCACCATCAATCCCCACTTTATTCTGATTTTCTCACTCTCTCTCTTCCATTCTCTCAAACCTTCTCCAAAAACTCCAGTGAAGCTCCATAAAAAGCTTCAAACTTTACTCACCTGCACTACCGAAAAACCCATACCTCCTTCACAAAACCTTCACCATTTAACCCCCTTATCCACAATCCGGGTTCTTTTTCCAAAAATACTTAAAGAAATTTTCTTCGAAATTCTCTCATGGCCCCAAAAAGGAACAATCAAATGAGGGAAATCGATGAATCATCAAGGCCCAAAAAGAGAGGGAGCACCTGAGTTGCGAACATCCATGGAATCGTCTTTGCAAATGACAGTCAAGCGGAGCGATACAGAGTTCTCACAAGTGGAAAATTGTTCCGATCAGGTATCTCTGTGAGTAAACCCTTACTACTATAGGCTTAAAAATTGAAGTAGATAGGTTGCTGAATAACATTGTTTTGCTGGATTTAATGTTGAGAGATGCTCCCACTTTCGAGCGTATTACGCTCGAATTTCTGAGCACTCTAAATTTTAAGCTTGAGAAAAAATGGCAGGATGGAGTGAGGGTCTATTTCGGAACCCTCTATTTTCGGCTTATGAATCAAGACCTAGTCTTAAGCGTCGAAGATTTAGGGGAAATTCTCTGACTTCCTACATTTGGTCCCAGAGACGTTCCCCAAGGGTTTGATTTCACCAGCTTTTGGTATGCTATAACTGGGCGTAATGATTATTCTGCGGCTAATGCAAAGGCCTCAAGGATTCAAAATCCTATCTTTAGGTACTTGCAAAAGGCCTTGGCTTATACCTTATTTGGTCGCGACGACTCTACCGATGTTGCTTCCCAAAAGGAACTATTTTTCATGTTTTCTATGATTAATAATGATTTGCTAAATGTTACAACTTTTGCGGCATATCATTTAGGAAAAGTCACTAGAGCTTCTACAAGTGATATATCGGTGGGCGGCATGATCACTTTGATCTCCGAACACCTTGGGCTTGTTTTCCGTTATGAGGCGGACACTATGGTGCCAGGAAAGACCAAGGTGGACATGGAATCTTTGGTCCACCAAGGTATAATTCGCTTGGATGGTGGTAGGACATACTCATTGATGATGGGTACCATGACTATCCCGGACCTTCCGAACGCGAGGAAATCGCAGGTTGATGTGAACAGGAATTGGTTACATACTACGGTATCCTACTCTCCGGATAATTCTAAGGAGGACGAAGACCTTGATTTTTCTAACATTGATGTAGGTACCTCAGTGCCATATGACTTTGCCGCACCTCCCCGTCCTACCTACACTGAAACAGGTACTTCAACACAAAGCCAAGATAGGTGGGACTGGGTGTAAAATGAGATCCGAGGCATGCGAGGAGAGCAAGCCCGTCAGGCCACAATCTTGGATGACATGAGAGGAGAGCATAACCAACAGGGAACACTTATGGATAGTGTGAAAAATATGATGCAACGCATGATGTTTCCGTTTCCTCCACCTCCCTAGTGAGGTTCCTTGTGAGTTCCCCCTCCCTTTCTTTTACTAAACCATTGAGGACAATGTTTGGCTTAAGTTTAGGGGGTCTTTACTTGCTTTTTAGTTTTTAATTCTTGTTGTTATTTGCTTTTTTTTTTATGTTTTTCCCTTAAACGATCCAAAACCACTGTTGAATTTCACCCCAAACTAGGACCGATTTTTTTTTATTTCAATTGAATGCTTGTGATTTAAGAGAATGTTGAGAAAGTATATTGAGTTCGAGGGAAGAGAGACAAGGAACAGGGACTTCGAGAAAGTTCAAAAACTTAAGTATGAATCAAACACCCTAGGTCTCCCGGAGTAAGGACACGAGTCCAACATGTAGATTTGTCCCATAGTACTCAAATTTGAAAAGTATCCCCCAAGTAGTTTATTTTGACAATCCGACATGATTTTAAAATTTGCATAAGTAAGGTTGGTTGGGAAATATATATCAAGGCACCGAAAAAAATATGAATAAAAGTGATAAAGACAATTTTCCTTCTAAGTTGGGTAACCCTCTCCCGGTTACTTAGCTCAACTGCGGTTGAATCTCAATTGTCGTCCCAATGTGGACAAATAAAACGCCAATGTGCGAAAAAAATAAAAATACAAAATGGTGCCTAGAAAAAATGCTCTTAATCAACCTTATGCGTGTGAAGAAAAACAATTCTCAAATGCCTTAAACTGATTGTCCGAACAAAACGGGGAGAAAAATAAAAAATGAGACTTAAGCCCAAAGTGTAGTTGGAGAGGTGGTCGAAAGAGGTATCTAGGTCCGTGGTTTCACCGCAGTTTGTGTTCTTGAAATCCTTTCATCAACAGACGGTTACTGAAAGAACTAAGACTAGCCGATCAGAACAAGAACTCCCGGATGAGTATCGACACGATCGAACCTCATGAGCTTCTCACTTGAAATGCATTGTTTGGTTCAAAATTGTGTTATGCGAGTTTTTTTGCTTGAGGACAAACAACGATTTAAGTTTGGGGTAATTTGATAAGTGTGTTTTGTATCGCTTTTGTTAGCATTTTTCTGTATCGTTTCATTATGTTTCGCATACTTTTCCTTGTTTTTTCTGCATTTTATGCTTTGGCGTTATGTTTCTGTCATTTTCAAGAACATATGATCGTACTGGAAGAAAAGGAGATCAAATAAGGTGAAAATTGATGAAAAGCGCGAAATCAGGAAGTCTCTAGTACAAAGACCAGAGGCCTATTACGGGCGTCCGTAACAGCATGCCTGAAGACTCCCCCTTTTTCTTACGCTTGGGCAAATTTCTAGAGGCCTGTTACGGGCACCTGTAACGCGTGTTACGGCCCGTAACAGGAGTGCGAAAAAACACAAATTTTTGTTTCCTTTCTCAGTGATTTGTGACAGTTTGAAGGTTCCAACACTTAGCTGATATGATGGATTTGACATTATGAGGGCATTGAGTGAACTTTATTTTCATGTTTTATTTTGAATGCCATAAAACTCATAGGTGGTAGGAGTTTTAGGATCGCCAAGTTTTTAACGTACTTTTCGGAATTCTTCTGCAACTTCATTGTAAAAGTCTCTTTGAGAGCATTTGGATCTTATTTTCTATTACAAGTAATTTTTATTTAGGTTATTCTATTCTTCTCTATTGCTTTTAATTTTTGTTATGAATTATATGCATTCTCTGTTTATGCCTTTTCTCACCATGAGTGAGTAGTCCTCTAAGGATTAAGGGTCATAAGACCTAACTCATGACTCTCTGTATGATAATCTGTACACGATACAAGGATTAAAGCATTTTTATTTTGAAAGTCTGAGTTTTTATTTAACCTTGTTACGAAAGTAAAAGGTTCTTAGGTATTGACAGTGTTCTGAAAGGACTCGTGTTAATACCCGATAACAGATTTTTAAACAACCAATTCCGATGTTACGAAAGTACTCAGGAGAGGTTGAGAAATGTTCCATTATAATAGACTGTGTGATAACAATGAGGTTTCAATAAAAGATTATGAACAAGCGAAAGCTGACAGATTATTTATCGAAACCAATATAACACGCTGGCGAAAGCAGGTGTTATCTACAAAATCTATTTTTCTGTAATTCATGTGAAAACCCTTGTAGCGGACAAAATTTTATCATGTAGAGATGTTAGAGTAAGGGATTGTGACCTAAATCCTATTTGTTTTGAATAACTTCTAAGTTTCACTAATTTAAGCTATTTTCTAAAAGTGCTTTTTAAATAAGTTGTTTTTTACTTAAGTGCTTTTTCACTTAAGTTTATCTATTTTAAACCTTTCGATTGCCCTAGATTTACACCGATAAAATAGAAGCAGGTAGTTAACCATTGGTCCTTGTGGTTCGACATTCTTTTTACTACTCTGATAGTAGTCGTGCACTTGTGGCGTGTCATCTGTAGGGAGAAGAATTATGATGCTCAATCTTGAACTCATCACATAACTCTTTCATCTTTTTATTGTTCGAATTCGACCCATTATCAGTGATAATCATACTAGGAATGCCATACTGATTGGATCCATTTTGGATATCAACCAAGTTGTATGATTAATCATGTACTGGCGCAAACGTTTAGCAGCCCATGCCAAAGTACAACACGTCTTTTCCAGCATTGAGTATCGCGACTCACAATCTATAAAGTGTTTGCTCAGATAGTAAATGGTATATTCTTTCCTACCAGCTTCCTTCCACAGGAGGAGACAAAATAGGAGGTTTAAAAAGATATTCTTTGATACTATCAAAAGCCTTTTGACAATCCTCTGTCCATACACAACCTTGATCTTTGCAGATAAGCTTGAAGATCGGACCACAAGTGGCAATAATATTGGATATAAATCTGGAGATGTAATTTAAACGTCCGAGAAACCCTCTGACTTGTTTTTCTGTTTTGGGTGCATGCTAACTTTATCAGGGTCTACCTCAATACCTTTTTTACTGACAATAAAACCCAACAATTTTCCTGAACGGACACCAAAAGTACATTTATTAGGATTTAAATGGAGTTTATACTTCCTCAAACGCTGAAACAACTTCAATAAATACTCAATATGATCTTCTTCAGTCTTTGGCTTACAAATCATATCATCCACATAGACCTCTATTTCTTTATGCATCATATCATGGAACAGAGTGGTCATAGCTCTCTGGTACGTTGCACCAGCATTTTTCAAATTGAAGGGCATCACTCTATAACAGAATGTTCCCCAGGGTGTAATGAATGTTGTTTTTTCAATATCCTCGGGTGCCATCTTAATTTGGTTATAGCCAGAAAACCCATCCATAAAGGAGAAGATATTGAATTTAGCAGTATTATCTACCAAAATATCAATGTTTGGTAATGGAAAATCATCTTTCAGACTAGCTTTATTCAAATCTCTGTAATCAACACACATCTGAACTTTACCGTCTTTCTTTGGAACTGGCACAATATTGGCCACCCATTGAGGATACTCATCAGTAATAAGAAACCAGCATCAATCTGCTTCTGAACCTCTTCTTTGATCTTAACAGCCATGTCGGGGTTAGTTCTTCTCAACTTCTGTTTAACTGGCGAACATTCTGGCTTCAACGACAATCTATGCTCCACAATATCAGTATCAATACCAGGCATAACTTGATAATACCAAGCAAGGACATCCACATACTCTTTAAGAAGCTCTACCATCCTCTTCTTAACATCTGACTAAAGTAGTGCCCCAATCCTGACTTCTTTTCTATCCTCTTCTGAACCCAAATTAATCACTTCCATTGGCTCCTTGTGAGGCTGAATGATCTTTTCCTTGTGCTCAAGCAACCGAGAAATCTCATATGGAATTTCCTCAACATCCTCTTCTTTAGCTTCAAACACATGGAATTCAAAGTTGGGAGAGGGCATAGGGACATTGTTTTCAATGGGTTTAACAATCAATCTGCACAAAGATATATGCTTGAATTTAGGAAACGAATAAATGTGCAAGAATTATGCAGATATTGAAATTCTTTATCATTTTTTGGTTTTTTAGGTTACCATTTTCCAGAAAAGAAAACAAAAAGATAAAAAACACACATGGATAAGCAAAATAACATTTTATTTATGATATTAAAGTTTGAAACAAAGCCCTCACAAATTCACTTTCACCTTGGGCAAAGTGAAAGGATATTTGAAAAACACAAAACATATTACTTTGAATAGTGAACAATATAAGGAATGTCGACAGCAATCCAATTTTGGCAGACCACTCCTTGAGTCACGAAGTTTAGCATGTCATCTTCAATGATTGCGGCAGCAGTTTGATCTGCAGCATGGATAAACCCATCACTGTGAAATATATCTTGATAGAGCTTCAATTGCCTTCCAGTTGTACAAGGAGAGAAACATAGAACGACTCTATTCTTGTTTACAGTAAGTTCAACAACTCTTCACCACCCCACAGACTAACCGTTCTCAACAACCTATTATGTATCTTTCAGAGAAGAAATGGATGCCCCACACTTCTTTCCAACATTGTCAAAAATGGATAGGGCTTAGAATGGAGTTCCCACAACCTCGTCAGCGTCGATATAGGAGAAAGATGACAAATGGCTTATTAGCATAGCTTGTTCACCCCCTAACATAACAAGCTTCCCATTCTTCACAAATTTCAGCTTTTGGTGGAGTGTCGAAATGACAGCTCCAGCTTCATGTATCTATGGTCTCCCCAATAAAAAACTGTATGCGAGATGAATGTCCATAACCTGAAAGGTAATCATGAAAGGTTGCGGGCATATTTTCACAAAGAGATCAACTTCCCCTATCACCGTTTTTCTTGAACCATCGAAAGCTTTAACAACCACACCACTGAATCTCATAGAAGTGCCCGGATATGACAGTCTTGACAAGGTAGATTTAGGCATTACATTAAGAGACGTACCAGTGTCAACCAGCACATTAGACAATGCGTCCTCTTCACAATTCATAGAAATATGTAAAGCCATGTTATGATTCCCCCCTTCTTCTAGAAATTCCTCATCACTGAAGCTTGGGTTATTACAAGCAGTAATATTAGCAACAATACCATCAAATTGATCAACGGTCACATCATGGTCCACATATGCTTGTTCTAATACTTTCCTTAGAGCTTCCCTATGAACCTCAGAGTTCATTAACAACTGATCCATAATTTTGTACTCACTCTTAATAAATTTTAACACCTCTTCATCAACATCTTGGCTTGTACCACTAGATTGGCCAATAACAAATCCAGATTCGGATTATACCACAAGCATCTCAAACACAATCGACTTGTTAACAGGGATATTATCATCCTTCTTAGGAGGTGCAATAGCAAATACTCAACCACCCCGGGCCACCCTGCTAACTTCATCAATATTCACAACAGAAAAAAGAGAGGGAATATACACCTCTTTTCCATCTTCAAGCATTGTGGCATTATATCGATACGACACAACTTTATCAAATTCATAAGAAGTAGGACTGGGTAAACAAATAACCAACGAAGTAACAGATGACTTTTGGCTATTGTAAGAAATCTCAACAGGTTCAGAAATATTGAAGTGTGGGACAATGACATTCAATTCGTGATCAGCATCATTCCTCGTATGAGTAAACTGAATCAACCTTTGATCTAACATCTCCTAAAGGTCAATTTTTACTACAGAACATCCTTTAGGGCTTCTGGAACAAACACGGCATGCAACATGATCGTGTTCCCAATAGCTTAATCTACAGAGACTAGCATGCATATCCACTAGAGAACCTCTGATCAAATTCACATAGAAAATATGCCAAGTATTGGGACATCCTTCCAACATATTCACATTAGCATTACCATGCTTAGGAAAAGGATTTCCTTGAACGCTAGACCCAAGATCTTTAAATGATAGAATTCCACTTCGGACCAGTCTTTGATCCTCAGCTTTCAAAGTAAAATAACTTTCAATATCATGATCGGGTACCCCTTGATGATAGGCACAGGAATGATCAGCTTTGGACCACCATGGGAGCTCTTTCGGAACAGACGGTGGGTTTCTGGTTTGTACAAGGTTTTTATGTACCAAAGCAGGGTACAGTTCAGCATAAGACATCGGAATTGGATCAAATTGAACTTTCCTTTTTTGACGATTCTGTTGATTTTCTTGTTGATGTGTTCTTTTTTAAAATTGTGGTTGATAATTTGAAGTAGTTGTTAGATGTCAAACATGTTATATATTTGTATATGATCCTTGGAATTTTTCAACACTTTTCTATGTTTAATTGTGGATTTTAGGAGTGAATTGTTGTTGTTCTTCATGCATTGTATTTATACCTTTGGTGCTTGTAATGTGTGTGTTATTGTGCAGAAAAGTGCATTAATTGATCAAAGAATTGAGACACAAAGTGATGATACAAGCTTCCAACGAAATAGGAAAACAACAGACTGCTCGCTTTGCGAACTCTGGCGAAGGTGCCAGAGAAGGTTCGCTTTGCGAACATCAGTGAGTCTCCCAGCGAATAGCTCTAGAATATGGCAGAGGGAAAAGAACCTAAAGTTCGCTTTGCAAACTCCCAGCGAATGTTCGCTGGTTAGCTCGCTTTGCAAAGTACCAGGCGAATGGAGGCAGTGGAAAAAGGACCCAAAATTCGATTTGCGAATGTGTTGGCGAATGGTTCGCTTTGTGAATGAATGGTTCGCAGTGCGAACCCGCGAAGATAGCCTAGGGCGGTTTAACTCTCAGAGGCACTTAAGGTGCCATTTTCTTTCATTTGCTAGGTGAATGATTCATTCGCAGTGCGAATGTAGCAGATCCCAAATGTGTTATAAATAGATTTTTTCTTTTTCTTGGGATCATAACTTGATATTTTCACACCAAAGCATATTTTTCTGAACTTTGATCATCCAAGAGTGAATTTTCACAAAGAGAAGCTGAAGTCATATCCATTCTCGATTATTCGACTTGGATGTTCTTTCATCTCCTCTTGAAACTTATCATCCAAGCTACCATGAAGATGTGTAGCTAAGCTCTCTTGTGTCAAGATTAGTGGTAGGTGATCCATTATTTTGTATGTATTAATTTGTATCTTAAGCTTGTGAACCTTGTTGATGATATATATAGAAGAAAAACTTTGTTTACATGGTTTATATGTTATTTAATTCATGTTCGAGAATTTTTTTTTAAATTTGACCTAAGTTCTATTCCATCAATATTCATAAGGCTAGAGATAGTTTTGAATGTTGATGTACATAAATATTGAACTTAAAAGTTATCATTTTGATAGTTTGTGTGAGAGATCAACAAAGGATCAAAATGGTAAATCCCAAAACAAGTGTTTGAGAGAAACTTGTTGAGAGGATATGTGGTTATATGTATTGTTAACGAGTTCACACGCTTGATCGAGTTGATACGTACGAAACAGATTACCGAAACCTAATCTTGACATGTTTTTACAAACCCTAAAACCAATCTTTCTACTGTTGCTTTCTCAAATTCGAATGCAAATGATCCGATTGAAAGTTACCAAAACCTTTGTTACGATTAAAGTTTGAAACCCTTTTAACTATCGAACGACGGCAATATACACAATCTCTGTGGATACGATAAAACACCCCCCTAAAACTGTTTCAACAGTAGCTTGAGCGGCTGGAGCAGTGTTGATGATAGGTGTAACTGAAGCTACTTGTTGTTGATGATGATGACTATTATTTCTTCCCATGTGTCTTCTAGACCTCTCTTGGGAAATGGCGTTGGTTTCTCCATCCTTCTTCTTAGAAAACCTAGAACCATACTTCTTTGTACTTCCAACAGATTTACCTTCTTTGGTCAAACGTCCTTGAGGAACCCCCTCTTCTAAGTGCATAACTATATTTACCATTTCAATAAAATCATTAGGTGCACTGGCCACCATTCGCTGATAGTAAAATGAACTCAAAGTATTTATAAAAATCTTAGTCATCTCCTTTTCTTCCAGCGGAGGATTGATCTGCGCAGCAATCTCACACCACCTTTGGGCGTATTCCTTAAATGTTTCCTTCTCTTTCTGTGACATAGCGCGTAGTTAATCAAGGTCTGGCGCCATATCCAAGTTGTAATTATATTGACAAATGAAAGCCTCTCCCAGATCATTGAAAGTACATATTTGAGTGCTATCTAGACCCATATACCATTTCAGAGCAGCACCAGTGAGACTGTCTTGGAAATAATGAATTAACAGCTGATGGTTGTCAGTGTGAGTGGACATTTTTCTCGCATACATAACAAGATAACTTTGTGAACAAGTGTTACCTTTATACTTTTCGAAATTAGGAACCTTGAATTTGGCAGGAATCTTCACATTTGGAACAAAACATAACTCATGAGCATTCTTGCCAAACAACTCCTTCCCCCTTAAAGCTTTTATCTCTTTTTGAATCTCTTCAAATTGATCTTGAAATTCGTCCATTCGTTCATAAACGCCCAAGCTTTCACTTGGCTTAGCATTGAAAATAGGTTCATCAGTCAGTGGGACATCATGCACCACAGGTGGAGGAATTGTCATTGCAGGTTGAACAATGGGAATTTCAACAGCTGGCTTGTATCCTTCAGGAATAAAGTTCAAAGGCATGCCCCAGGGAAAACCAGGAGGCATAAAATGTGACAGAGCACTACTCGGAGCCACACAAATGGGCACAGAAACCACTTCAGAAATCACAGTGGACTGAGGCTGAGTTACTTGAGGAGTAAGACGAAGAGGAGCATGATTCTGTAGAGCAACGAGAGACTCTACCAAAGCATTAAGATTTTCCATACCAGCATGGAGGGTTGTGATTTCTTCACGGAGTTCATGATTCTCTTGCTCTAAGTGATCCATCTTTCTTTGAGAATTAGCCCGAGTGTTGTATTGATGCGACAAGTTGACTTTTGTTCGGGAAAAAAAAGCAATAGGACACCTGTGAAACTCTCAAAAGCAAAGCCAGATGCAGAATGATGCATGCTATGCAACGCAAATGCTTTCATTCACTTTTCAAGGAACTTTAAGATAAAGCAAACACCATAAAGAAATAACACTTGGAAATATGCTCTACGCATATCTTTCCAAGCGTTATTGATTGCACTCAAGGTGTTCGATAAATTGTTTCAATAGTTTTAAATTGAATTTTGATCATTGGAAATATGCTCTACGCATATCTTATCATTTGATTGTGTGTGAATTAATAGTTGTTGAACAATTTGTTCTCATTATCATCCAATTGGTTTACGTTATCCATATCTGAGCTTTTCAATAGTAGCCTTGGTAGACAATTCGATTCGGGTTGTTTCCGTTGTGCCATTAAACTTTTGAATTTTTTTTCCAAAAGTTAAAATTTTTAATCTGTGATCTATTCACCCCCCTCTATATCGAATCCTATCATCTAACAGTTTTTCCCCTGTTGAAAATCCCATCTAACAGATCCCCATCTTTTAGCCACACCTCCCTTCTTTTCTGTCTCCAAATGGTTTCTTCCACCTTTATGATATTGTTCCTTTGACATTCTACAACCTTGTGGGTCTTAGTATCCTCCTTACTAGTTGATCGCTTAGACTCATCTTCCAGTAGGGATTCAATTCTCTTAATATCCTTAGCCACCGTTCCTACCATGTAATCTTTGAAAGAGTCATAAAGTCTCTGAATCAACATTAATTTGAGGTTCCCTTGATACTCACTCCCATTCCACAACTGCCTCACCAAGTTCTCACACCTAGAGTCTCTTGAACACGCCTCCTCAAATCTAAACATGTGAGATTGCTTTTAGCAAGAGTCCTCCCGAGAAGATTCAAGATCAATACAAATGGATGCATGGTCCGAACCAAAGTGAGAGAGATGAAGAACCTTGATACGAGAGAACCTATTGATGAAACTTATCATTGGTAAACCTCTATCAAGATGACACTTAATGTTCTCTTCCTCTTGTCTTCCATTTGACCAGGTGAAAGGATATCCCTCTAAGCCTAAATCATTTATGCCACAATGCTCCAGAGATTGACGAATCCAAGACATTTTATTAGATGTTTTGAAGTTTCCTTCACACTTTTCGTTTCCATCTAACACTTCATTGAAGTCCCTAGAGAAAATAACTTGATCTCCATTTTTCTTCATCAGCTCTTGAACCAACAACTATGTTTTCTTTTTTTAGTTCCTCCGGGAATCCGTATACGCTATTGAAACACCACGCCTGATCGTCAATCTCCTCCATTACCAAAACACTTAAATGATTTATAGAGAAGAATGTGATGATAATGTCTAGATTTTCTCTCCACAAAAGAGCCATATCCCATGCTCTTTCTCTCCCAATTCCAATACAGTCAACTAGTTGACAAAATTCAACTACAATATTTTACTTAATAATCTTAAACTTTTCATGCTTGAGACGATTTTCCATGAGGAACGCCAGGTTGGGATTTTCCAAACGAATAAGCCTTAACAAGGATCGAGCTACACGAGGATTCCCTAAACCCCTGTTGCTCCAACTTAGAAGTTCCATTGTGTTAGGCAGTGTTGGCCATCCAATGCCACCTCCAGATTGTTCAATTGGATTTCCTCTAATGAAAAGGTTTGCTTCCTCATTTTCTCTCCACTCCTACAATCTTCAGGTGTTCCTTCAGTGATCATCACATTAACCAATTGTCTTTTCCCACACTCCACCTCCAATAGTTTTGTTTGACTTGGATCCACCTACCTTCCAACCTTCATCCTTGTCCATTTCTTTCTTTTGGTGATTATGCCTTTTGATTCTAGACCTCCCCCATTTCCAGTATTTGAAATATCCACCACACCCAGGGATTCAACAACCAAATCTACACCCAGAATATTACGATAAGTAAAAGCTAGATCCTAGGAATCACATTTGAGGATGCTCCAACTCCAAGATGATACTTCCTTCTGAGCCTCTTGATCTCCCTCTCATAAGTGTTCTTCATGGTGGCCTTCTCCAACACAAGCTGGTCCACAATACCCTTCTAGGCATCTGAGGCAGGAGGATGAGATGATGAAGTACTAGAGGAAAATAAATCCTCACTCTGTCTCTTCACAACATGTTGCTCAAGCAATTCTATCAACTCATCTTTCTCTTTTATCTACTTCTGCAGCTCTAACTTCTCAAGCTTTGAAGTGTGGAATTTGGCTTCCCACATATCTTTCTCTTGCTTAATCTTAGCTAAAGCATCTTGAAGATCTCTCACATCATCAATAGGAATTGTTAGTGTTTTTGAAACCACTATAGACATAGGCTTCTCAAAAGCATAAGGCATCTTAAGCTCCATTGCTCTTTCCTTCACCCAAAGAGTATAAGGTTCCAAAGCTATACTAACTTGTCTTCCAAGCTCTCCTTTTCCTTTCCTATGAATGATGTGCCAAGCATGATCCATTTTCTCTTTCAAACCATGAGTATCTTTTCCCTCTTGGAAAAACAAACCCTCTAACAAAATATTATTAGGCTTATCCTTCAAAGTATATCCATGCTGACATCTTGCTAAAATCGGGTTGTAGTTAATTCCACCTTGTGTACCAAGAAGAGGCACATTGGAGAATTCCCCACAACTATCAATAATCTTGAGACTATCATACACAGAAGAATACCAGGTAATATCAGCATTGGTAAGGGACATGATCCTCTGAGACCACCTCAAACAGCCCTTATTCTCCTTGAAAGCAGATGACTATGGCAAGTGCGAAATAAACCACTTGTACAGCAAAGGTGCACAACAAACAATAGTACCATTTCTCTTAGAAGTTCTATGATGGATAGAGAAATAAGTATCGCCGAGTAAATTCAGAACAGGATTCCCAATCAAGAAGATCCTAATAGCATTAACATCAACAAAGTTTTCAATGTTAGGGAACAAGACCACTCCATAGATTAGTAAAGCCAAAATAACCTCAAAAGCCATCATACTACCAGCACTAGCAAAAGTAGAAGCTCTCTCAATTAGGAACTTGGAAGTCAACCCCTGAATGCCTCCCTTAACAGTAAGATTGGCGTCTATATCAAATTTCCTCTTATGAATGGCTACAACAATAACTTGGGACTTGGGAACCTCCTCCAAACTAGTAAAAAGAACTCTGTTAGAAACTGGTATACCTACAAGATAAGCATACTCCTCTAAGGTAGGCAACAACTAATAATCCAGAAAAGTAAAGCACCGGTACATAGGATCATAGAACTGCTCAAGAGTATTGAGAATTCCGTCTTCAACATTGGTAGAGAGAATAGACAAAAGTATTCCATGACGAGATTTGAAATCCACAAGATCAGTCACAAAGGATGCTAGCTTTCTCAAATCTTTAAGATCAGGAGCTCTGAAACTTTACTTCTAAGTGTTTCTCCTTCTAATATCCATAATATCGATATATGCGATGTTTGCAAAGAGAATCTCTAAGTTCCTTGAAAACTGAGTGAAAAGAGATGTTCATGAATGCATGAGTGCATGATTATTCAACAACCACAAACAAGATCACAAGCAAGGTCTAAGGGTTCAGAGTCACAAGCATGAAGCTAAGGGTTAGAACTGTAACACCCTTTTCTACCCCACAAATATCGCAGCAGATTAAACATAAAATCATTAGATAAATCAGCATCACCACAAAGGGTGTACATTTCTCAATAAAATCAAATCAACAAAAGTTGCTCCGTAAACAACGGGTTTTCCTCAAAATAACTCAAAAATGCCTCACAGGGCAGCAAATCCACCATAACCACAAAATCCCACCAAAGGGTTTTTGAAACAAAACCATACTCATCAAAATAACAACAAAATAACAGCCAAATAAAACTCCACATGGTTTGACTCAACGACCCAACCCGATGTTGCACTATCAGAGCAAGACCCTCTACATCGACAAAAAGTAAATAATACTTCAAAAGTTCCTCGAAGCATCCACGACTAATCCTGATCACCTGCACGTTACCCATCTGGAGGCAACATTCAAACAGGCAGGGTGAGTAATACAATTCATTATAATCAATATAAAATAGGATATGCATAAAAATGGCGTCATCATCATATACAGCATCATCAGAGTCATCACAGGCAAACATCAAAGCACGGCATCATAAAATCACAACAATATGCCACATAAATGCAATGCACAACAAGACTCATGCATGTGGTACCAATCGTCATAGTTGATGGACACTTAGGCCATCACCCTCCAAAGATCCCCGTCATTAGGATCGGTTCCACATAAGAACTGGAGCACGTCATAAACCACTTCACATCCACACAATGGGATGGAAGCCACAATAGACCGAAGTCTAACCTCATCATCACTAGACCGAAGTCCTAACATCATCATCAAAATATGCTATGAATGCATGATACACACCTTCAATAATCATCATCGTCAATAAAATCATTATGTGCATCATCATTCATCAAAATATCATGTTAATCATGTCATCGAATACAAGTCAAAACATCACGAAATCATCACGTCATAATCATCATTAACATCAATAACATCATGCTAAATCATCAGAAAATCACAGCACCGAAACATCAGAACATCACAGAAATCATAAACAAAATTTCGCGAACAGCAGGGTTCGCTACTGAGTTCGCCTTGTGAACCTATTCGCTTTGGCGTTCGCTTTGCGAAGCTTCCAGCAAATCCTCATCCCCATACAAAACCATAGAGTTCCCCCTTCTGCCTCTCCTCGCTGCCTCTATTCGCTAGGCGAAGCCCTTCGCTGGGACGTTTGCCTTGCGAGCCCCAAAAGTCACCTCCCAGAGTCCTCTCAGTACCATCAAACACTCATTGCGCGTTCGCTGCGCTGCTCGCTTTGCGAGCCTGGGCGAATATTCGCCTTGCAAATGAGTTGTTCGCCTTGTGAACTAGCGATTTCTGCAATCGCTGCTACGCATCAGTAACGCTTCAGTCTACCAAATCCCTACGGGTTCATCCTCAATTCTCCCCAAAACATCTCCAAAACAGTCCTAAAGCATCATGGCACTCAAAGGCATAAAACCTACGACATTTAGGTCGATTAATTCCACTATCCTAACTCAAAATCACATAAACCTTCACAAACTCTCAAGGTTCCCATAAACCCCATAAATCCCTTTCTCATACAAGATCCCACATATCATCAAAAGGTTTAGCCTCAAAGGCTTATTTTACCCGAATCACGATCCTTAATAATCCATCATCAATCCTCAAAAATACCCCTAAATCATCAATAACTCATAAACCCTTCAAAAACCCCAAAAACCTCAAAAATCCACTTTAAACACATCACTTCCTATATTGAAAACAATGAAAGGCAATACTCCCCATACCTTAGATTGTCGTTCCGGAGTTTTCTCTACTGATTCTTTGGAAGCCTTCACAAATCCTCGCCATTTTCCTTTTCCTCAGAGCTCTGCACTTTCTCCTTATTTTCACGTTCTAACCAAAATGAATCCTATTCCTTTCCAATTCCTTTTTGTTAAAAAACCCTTGGGCTTCCAAAATGGGCTTTCCCCAATAATACCCTCACTAATCCTCCTCAAAAGTCCATCTTACCCTTAATTCCTCTAATATTATTTTAAATTAATAATAATACTAATATATTCATATTATATACTATTATTTAATTAAAATAACCAAAACTCCACCAAAATACTAACATCGACACAAACCACCAAACTTCACCGAAAATTCACAAATATTATATTTAAATAAATTAAATAAATATTCTAATAAATTTGGGGTGTTACAAGAACCCCCCACAAGGTATGTACTAGGGGTTAAAAATCACCTATACAACAAGGTTCTACAAATGTTCCCAGCGTTGTGATTCCATCTTTTGGATATTATCGGCTTAAAAGACTACTCTTCAACCCAGAATATTGTCAAGAGAAACTCGTCTGAGTGTAGTATCGCGTAACAGCTAATTCAAGTCTACACCTGAATAGCCACCGCACTACGTCCTAATAAGGCTAAGATGGGTTAAAGGGTTCTAAGGTCCTCAACTTTTCGAGCTCTCAGGTCGAAAGTAAAATGCCTTCACAACTACTTGTTCAACATATTTACCCTCAAGGAGGTCTCCACTGAGCGGGGGATCCCAAATCAGCTTATTAAGGATTAACTCCACATAAGCCAAATATGACTATACCACCCTCCTATCATAAGTGCTCTCAAGTCCGGGTATAGGACTTATCTCACCACTCAGAGATCACCAAGCACCAGAAAAATAAAATAGCAAACAACAAATATAATACAAAAACAGATAACGAATTTAGGTTTAACCCACTAGGGACTAATCCCCAGAAGAGTCGCCACTTTTCTGTAGCGAGAAAATTTGAGATTAAGCTATCGATTAACTTAACTCATAAAGCAAGAGTTGCCACCACACTTTTATTTTTCCAAAGGAATGGGGAAAAGAACGAACAAAACCCAAAGAAGTTTTAAAACAAAACTAATAAAAAAAGAGACAAGGGTAAGGGGTTGGTTATGCAATGGGAAGGTATTAGCACCCAAAACATCTATAGTACTCTATAGGAACCTCTTGAAAATCTATGTTTGGCTCAAAAGAAGTTGTTTGAAAAATATGGTGGAGATGAGAAGAGAAGTATTTTTATTTTAAAATTTTTGTGTTTGACAAGACTTCTTGAGCCTCGTGCCTACGTACCCACAAAGTGCAATGGAGGATCAAAACCTTGTAGTTCATCGTAAAAATAACAAAATAGATTTGTTTTAATTGATTTTAAATGGCAAGACAAGTTGTCATTTTAAGGAGAACACTAAACTATTCACCCACAAGTGTATGAAAAAAGACCTTTGCATCACTATTGAGAAGGGCTCCAACTTGGATTAAAATCAACAAGTATGCCACTAGATCTCTTAAGGGGAAAATAATCAACACTAATCATCACTATAGAGATAGGAGAATTACGTCTCAACTATGAAAATGACTCATGTCTAAACTCTAAGAAAAAGTTAAAAAGAAAAGTGCACAAAGGCCACAAATGGTTTGAATGAGTTCAGTATTTTTTATGTCTTATGAAAATGGTCCTGACATGCTTAAGATTGATTAGCACTTTATTCAAGAAAAGAGTTTGAAAATCACTTGACAAGGTCAAGGTTTATTATGAAAGTGGTTCAAGTTTGAAAACAAGAAGGTTTTGAAAAAGAGAGAAGATCAAACCAAGTCTTCCACAAGATCAAACCAAGGTTCCAGATGAATTCCCAAGGTCTCAAGGCACAACTCCAAAGCATAGGGCAAAAAACCTAACTCTAAGTCCACAAGTCCAATATCTAAGCAAGGGATAGTAACCAAAAAGTCCAATGGAAGCATTAAGTCTTTCATTGTTTAGCCTTTATCAATGTCTTAAAAGAGAAAAAGAAAGTCCAAATGGACAAAAGGAAAAAGGCATAAACATAAAACAAGAGCAATAAGATATGTAAATGATAATAATAAAGTAAAATAAGGTGCAAGAAATTAAATGACTTAAAGATAAAGGTGCATAAAAGTAAATGACATAAAAATAAATGTTAGCATAATTATATGGTTAATGTTAGTGTTAGAATTAATGATCCGATTTAGGACAAATTTAACACTATGTTAAGCAATCATAACATAATCTATAAGGAAGATCATACTATGGGAGGGCGATCAATAACAATTTATGTACCATACTTGTTAGAGATATGATAGATATCATACTCCTAAAACTGTCATACCCCAAATTTTGACCACTAAGATTTCCCATCATTGTACAAATCATCATCACAATATGGATGAACCATTAGTCACCCCAAAGATGGGTGAGCATCCACTATAATCAGACTTAGGGTTTCAAGCCCTCTCAGAGCTCTTAGACAAAGGATCAATCAAGGAATGACATTATCTTCAACTTGTCTAGCCTCTAAAACATCCACAATGGATCAAGAGGACTCCCACTTCAAGAATCAAGCACAAGGTTGCAGCATTCTGAGTGGATCAAGCCTCGCGATCGACAGTGTCACCAAATTAGGGTTTTGGTCGACCAAGGCCTCCAGATGGAAATTTTCCTCTAGGAATGAGCCAATGCTTCAAAACCCAACCTAAGATACTCCAAGGGACATCATGAACCCAATCATCAAGTCAATTTGGCTTTAGGGGATGCATTCATAAAAAATCAGGAATTAGGGTTTCTTGACCTAAGTTGAATTTTGCGGCAAATAATGAGCCAAGACCTCAAGAGATGAAGTGAGGGTCCCTAACACACCACCTTGGTCCATTTGTAACAATGGATTGAGCCAAGAAGCTTGAGCAACAAGTTTCAATTTCATCTGAACCACAATTAGGGTTTCGCGGGAAAAGTCAACTATGCATTTGACTTTTGACCAGGACATGCTCCCAAACCCTAGGACATGATTCAATACACCCTATAACACCTATGAAATCAATCCATCAAGTTTGATTTAGGTCAAAGACTTGAATTTATAAAGGATCGCACAGTTTGGAATTCATCTGACAAAAAGTCAACTGTGCACAAAAGTCAAACTTTGACTTTTTGAGATTTTTTACAATTATGGTTTTTTAACCCTAAAATGATGTTAATGTATGATTGGAATCATCATTCATCAAGAAAAACCAACTTTGGAGGATCATAACTCCTAAACCACAAGGCCATTTTTCCACATCCAAAGCTGGATTTATAGCTCTCATTGCCCTCTACAAAAGCTTCAACTACACCTCATTCCAATTTATTTTGGATTTTGAGTTATGGAATGATCAAAATCACAAAAAGTGAAAATGTCACTTTTTTCCAACACTTAGTGAAATTTTCACTAAGTCAGAATCCACCTTCACTTTTCTCCAAATGTAGGGGCATTTTTCACTTGGATCCAAAAAGTATCAAAACCAATTATGATCAAGCAGTTATTGTATCATATGAGGGCTTTCCGAAATGGCCAAGAACTCCATCAAATTCCACTTGGGCCATGAGATATGACAATGGCAATATGCCTTGCTGAAAACTGCCAAGGCTAGGCAGAATTTTGCACTTTTGCTCGATTTGGCAAAATCAGATAATTCCAAGCCTTGTCATCACTTTGGACACATCGGAGGATTAAATCTAAAGGGGACAAACACTGATCCAAGCCTCCAAAGTCCTTGGAACAAAAAATAACATGCTAAACCTAGAAATCCCTAAAGAGGGGACAAGACTCCAATTTTGTTTTGGAGCATTCAATGGATGCACCAAGGTGGCATGGACTGAGCCGTTTCCAACTGAATTCAGTCAAGACTTATCCAAGACCAAGGGAGCCAGCAGCCTGTGCCCTAACCTCTAGTCAATGGCTATAGGAGACTTGGATTCTCATTGCTCAACATTGGCCAAACCTATGCAGCAGTTGCTATTCACTATTCCTTGCAAAACAAACTTGCTCTACTATAAATAGAGATCATTTGTGATCAGTTTGAGTACACCAAAGCCATCTAACAAATGCTTTCCTCAAAATCTCCTTCTTCACTCCAATTTTGCCTTCCAAAGCAAGTCACTATCGGGTTTTGAGTTTGAGAGCTATTCCAATCAAAACAATCACACACACCTCATAAACATCATATAGAAGTGATCCAAACACTTAAACAACATCTGGAACACTGATTTCTCAGAATCACCAGCCAGCTGCTCAAGGTTTTAACCAAGTTGCAGTTGAGATACCATCTTCAGTTCCAGATCATTTCCATTCAGTCCAAGCACCCAGACACACTCCATAACACCTAGGGAAGCTGTCCATAACCTTGGAACCAAGTTGTAACACCTCTAACACAAAACACAATCACCAACTGCAAGAGGTAAGCATGAACTCTTCTAACTCTATGATCCATGCATTTTTTGCTGCACAACAATTTGGCCATATGTTCATAATCATGCATGAAGTGTTTTCCCTCAATCAATTGCTTTGTTTGAATCGTGTATGGAATTTCTGAACCTTCATGCAGAATCTAGGGTTCTTGAGGTTTCTCTTTGATTTCTTATTCCATGTTAAAAATAAATGAAATTAAAGACCATAGACATGATCGTGAGGTTGAAACGAGTAGATTGATATGTAGATTGCATGATATAATCAAGTATTCAGTGAGATTGGATAGAAAACGCAAATCTGCAGACACAGAGGAAGGGCGCGTGTTCTTGCCATGTTCTTGGCGCCCTTTTTCAAAAATTTGAATATTTGAATTTTGTGAATTTATTTAATTGATTCAAAAATTAATTTCTCTATGAGTTTTAATGATTTTGAGTTGATTCTTTTTTTAATAATTCACAAAAATGTTAAAATATTTTATTTTCCCAAAAAATCCCAAAAATTATATTTATTTCATATACTTGATATTTTTGTAAAGAATTAATAATATTTTAATTATTTTTAACATTTAAAATATTTTTTCCATCTTGATCTTTCAAATTTTAGGGATTTCCAAACATTTTGTAGATCAAAACCTGATTTTTGAAACATTAATCCAAGATCACAATTTGTTTTTCACATGTTTAACAATTTTGATCATTTTAATTGAATTTTTTATTCAATTAAAATACATTTTGAAAACAAATTAGGGTTTTTGATTAATTCAACCCTCATCAAACTTTTTCAAACACTCATGGGCCTCTATTAGAGTGTAAGACCCAAACCCTTTGAAAACCAAAACCATTTTGGGCCTCAGATATTGTATAAGACCCACTGCGTTTTCAAAAATCTCTGCGCGATCGCCATTTTAAATCAAAAATCACCTTGGGCCTCTCCTTGAGTTGTAAGCCCCGCCACTTGTACAAAAATAAACCATTTTGGGCCTCTATTAGAGTGTAAGTCCCAACCCCTCTTTGTAAATAAACCTTTTTGGGCCTCACACATTGTATAAGTCCCTCTGTATATTTACAAACGTTCGGCGCGGTCGTCGCCTTTTTAAAATAACCCTGGGCCTCTCCTTGAGCTATAAGACCCATTTCATTTCTTAAAATAAACCTTTAGGCCTCTAATAGAGTGTAAGACCCAACCCCCTTTTAACCAAAACATTTTGGGGCCTCAGATGTTGTATAAGCCGCTCTGCGTTAAAAGAAAAATCTCAGCGCGATCGCCAATTCAAAAACAAATCATTTGGGCCTACCCTCGTGTTATAAGCCACGTTCTTTTTCTTTAAACCCTTTGGGCCTCTTGAGAGAGTGTAAGACCCATCCCTTTATACGGAAAACCTTTTGGGCCTCAGTCACTTGTATAAGTCCCTGTACAAATTCAAAACAACAGTGCAATCACTGATAAAATCTTGGGCCTCTCCTTGAGCTGTAAGCCCCAACAATCTTTTCAAAGCACTTTCTCCTTTGATTTTGAATATAATATTGTTATCAAAGCTTTCTTTGTTGAACAACTAACAAAACAGCATGGAAGCTCTACAACCGAGTAAGTGTTTACTCGCTTTCTTTATCCGCTTTCATATATATATAACTGTATTAAGGGGCTGCTCACTGTAAGTCTTCTTTCACAAACTTTTATATACTTGTCAAATATCAACTGTGTAATACTAGTATAGTTATTTAGAGTTTTCCCCGGCAACTACGTCTAGCACTAGGTAAAGCTTTGTTGGTCACTCTTAAATACAAACAAAACTAGATCCCCATAGGATTACCAGACCTAGTCTTCCCTCCTCTTGGTGTTAAATAATATGGAGATGTGAAAGGCAGCATTCTCGGTGAATCCTTTCACAGACTATCACCCTTAGACATTGTCAAAGAAACTCTACTCCCCAGAGATGATCTTTTCTACGTGAATGGCATCTCTTGAGTTTCTTCCAAATTCTCGAACTTTCCTGGCTTGATCTATTCTCTGTGAATGGCATGTCTTGAACTTCTCGGGGTATGGGGACCCACAGGCTTCCTAAAAGCATCCCGCCTCCTCTTGGGCGTTGTACAAGGACCCTTCGGCTTCTTAAAAGCTCTCATGCCTTCTCTTGGGCTTAGTACAAGGACCCAGAGACCTCTACATGTATAGGAACAGAACCTAGTCATCAATTTGCTAGAGCTGTCTTTCTGAGTCAAGTGTCAGACCAGTTAATGGGTTGACCTTCATCCCTTAACATACCAGCCTTCTCTTGGGCATCATACAAAGATCGTTCACTATCTGAGAATCTATTTCTCAAGACACCAGTAGACTTGGACAGTCTCAATACTCTTTGGATTTCCCGTTTCCTTAAAGAAAAGGAAGTAAACCTGATCCTCTTATCAATCCCAAAACACAGCTTTACTGTTAATCAGTCTCTTTATAAGAACTGATTTTCTCTGTTATCCAACACACTGGACCTGTCACTCAATTGAAACAGTTACCAGCATAAACAGCCTCCTTTTGGGCTTTGTACAATGATTCTCCCAACACTCTCTTGTTGAGTATAAAAGACTCTCTTGTTGAGTCAAACCTTTAGCCTCCATCTCGGGCTTCGTACGAGATAGAAAACACTCTTTTGTTGAGTATAAAAGATCCTCTTGTTGAGTCAAAACCTATTTCAGCCTCCATCCCGGGCTTCGTACGAGATACGAAATCACCCTCTTGTTGAGTATAAAAGACTCTCTTGTTGAGTCACTTCCCTTTTAGCCTCTACCTCGGGCTTTGTACGAGGCATCAAATCACTCTCTTGTTGAGTATACAAGATTCTCTTGTTGAGTCAACCTCTTTTCAGCCTCCTCTTGGGCTTTGTACAATGATTCTCCCCAGTGGAGCTAACCTTTTCAGACTCTCTTGTTGAGTCAAACCACTTTTAGCCTCCATCTCGGGCTTCGTACGAGATACAAAAACACTCTCTTGTTGAGTATAAAAGACTCTCTTGTCGAGTCAATCTCTCTTTTAGCCTCTCTCTTGGGCTTCGTACGAGACACATGAAAACACCCTCTTGTTGGGTCAATAGCCTCCTCTTAGGCTTTGTATAAAGAAATCCCTGTTTGATTCAATCAACCTTTAAGCAACAAAACATGCTTTGATCACAACATACAAACGTCAACAACTCCTATATAGAGATGACAAATTCTCTCTAAAGTCAAAACCATTAAGCTTCACGTCTTGGGCTTCAAACAAGATACAAATAGACCCTTCAGTTTCACATCTTGGGCTTTGAACAAGATACAAACTACCTTCAGCTTCACGTCTTGGGCTTTGAACAAGACACCAAAACAACCTTTTTCCTCTCATAGAATAGGAGGAACTACGATCGCTCTGATTTCCCTGTTTCGTTAAACGAGAATACGTAGGCATAGGATTGAAAAATCTTAGCGAGCACACTAATCAAAAAACCCAAAATCACGTATCTTCAAACATCAATCGAAAAGCATCAGTCCTAACATCCTACCAATAATCCCGGCCCACTGTGTTCTCAACAAAATAACCTAAGAGAGACCCACGGTCTTTGTAGCATCTGTAAACCAACAGTCATCTGTTCAAACTCAGTATGCAAGCAGGGTTAATTGGAGACATCTATTTCCCTTCCTTCATCAGCTTCAATAGGATAAAAAATGAATCGAGCTGTAGTACCCTAAAGCGATAGTGCTTCGCAACCACAATAAAAAAAACTCGCACTACAAAAACATGTAGCACAAGTCAAAACAAGGTGGATCAAGACCTAGGTCAAGGAAGATTCGTCCATTACATCAATCAATCCTTCATGATACTTAGGACGAACTTATGCATCAATCTAAAGTACCTCAATTGATCAATGATCAATCAAATGGTAGATTTGAAATGATGAAAGTTCATCAAGCACCAATCCAAATCTCATGAATAAGATGGACTACACATCATCCAATTGATTAGGAGGAAAGGTGAAAAAGAAAAAGAAACAAATAAAGATGGAAGGAGATAACAAAATAGAAAGCAAACCAAATTGGATCACGACATTAGTCAAGTTATCATCAAAATCAATCATCCATTTTAGTGGATTAGAGTTTTCACCCCATCAACACCCAAGATCCATTGAGTTTGATGAAACTTATAATCAAATCAACCAAGATCCAAGGCCAACAGAAGTCAACATGTGTCAAACAAGTATAATATGCAATAAAATGAAATAAAATGTATCAAAAAGATTTTTAAAAGGAAATAAATGAGAAACTCCATAAAGTCCTTCAAAACACCAAATAAATGGCCAAGAAAATTATGGAAGGCCAGAAATAAAATAAAAAGCATATGAAAATTTTTTTCAGAATTTTTAAAGACATAAAACTATTTTTAAACCAATTAAAACAAAGGAAAAAAAAGACAAAATCAAAGAAAAATAGTAAATCATAAAATAAAAAACTCCCAAAATAAAATCAAATGAATAAAAATAAAAGAGAGTTTTAGAAATTATTTTGGGATTTTTTGAAATTAAAATGGATTTAATATGAATTTTAGAAGTTTAAAACAATTTAAAATGAAAAATAGAAAAAGAAATAAAGCTGAAAAAACAAGGAGCGTCAAATCCACTTCATTAATATGGCCTGGCAAATCTAGTGGTCTAAACATGCGCGCTCGTGGTGGAAATTAGTGTTAAAAACACACTAGATCTGAAAAAGAAGTAGCCAACCAAAACATTTCGCGTGGCACTCTCTCTTTGAAAATAACTCAGATCACCATTATCATCACTTCCGGTTATCTTCTCTAGCTAACCTCACCGGAGCTTTGTGATTTTTGCAAATTCAGGCTACAAAACCAACACCATTAGGAGTAGGGGTGTTTGCGGTTCGGTTTGGATCGGTTTTGTAGCAAAATGTCATCCGATCCAAAGATATATTTACTTGCGGTTTGGTTCGGTTTTGGATGATTGGTTAAAAAATCCGATCCGATCCGATCCAATTTCTTGCGGTTTGATTAGGATCGGTTTTTTGGATATCCCAATTACAAATTATAATTTTATTAATATTGTAAAAACACTAATAAATAATAAATTTTATATAATATATTACATATACTTTATTAAAAGTTAATATTACAAAATGATAATGATCAGTTATGATTGAAACAAATGAAATAATAAAAATTAATAGATTAAATCAAACTAACAAATAGTATTTTATTAAAAAAAAGTATCTGTAGCGAGCGATTTTGGACGCGGTTCTTAAGCGCTGGTCGCTCTCTGCGGTTTGAGCTTACTACAGGTCGATTCATTTTTTATCCTATTGTGAGCTGAATAAGGAAGGGAAATAGATGTCTCCAATTAACCCTGCTTTGCATACTGATTTTAAACATCGGTCTGTTAGGTTACGGATGCTATCAATGTGGGGGGCCTTTGTACTGGTTATTTTTATTTTCGCCAATAAAGTTTCTTTCTTTTTATCTAGACAGAAGGTTTCTGGCGGGGAACAAGGATTAGGATGTTAGGACTGATGCTTTTTGATGTGAGAGTATGGGATTTGGGTTTTTTGTTTAGTGTGCTCGCTAAGATTTTTCTTTCAATCTTATGCCTACGTATTCCCGTTTACTGAAACAGGGAAATCAGAGCGTTCGTAGTTCCTCCTATTCTATGGGAGGAAATGGTTGTTTTGGTGTCTTGTTCAAAGCCCAAGACGTGAAGCGAAAGGTGATTTGTATCTTGTTCAAAGCCCAAGATATGAAGCTGAAAAGTCGATCTTAGAGAGAATTTGTCATCTCTAAAGGGGGTCTGTTTGTCACAACTGTTGGGTGACTGGTTATAAAGGAGGATTACTTTAACCGGGATGTGTGAATCCGGCAATGCCATAATTTCCTTTATATGGGTTTTTAACCTGAAGGAGAAGACTTTAACTCAGTGTAGAGTAATGCCATCTTTCCTTAGGAATTTCTCATGCTAAAAGAGGGACAGTGGCATGGATATAGATGATCCAGAGGCTTGCCGCTTACAGCGATTAGATGGAAGGGGAAGGAGTTGTTGATGTTTGTGTACTGTGAACGAGGCACAGCTTTGATGCTAAAAGGTTGATTGGATCAACCAGTGGTTTTCTTATACAAAGCCTAAGAGGAGGCTAATATGTGTCTCGTACAAAGCCCGAGAGAGAGGCTAAAAGGTTTTGACCCGACGATGGAATCTTTTGGTATCTCGTATAAAGCCCGAGATAGAGGCTGTCTGACCCAACAAGAGAGTTTTTGTATCTCGTACGAAGCCCGAGATGGAGGCTAACATTTGTTTGGCTCAATATGAACCTTTTTGTATCTCGTATAAAGCCCGAGATGGAGGCGAAAAGGGTTATTGACTTAACGAGGGAGTCCCTTATGTGTCTCGTACAAAGCCCGAGAGAGAGGCTAAATGTTGTTTGACTCCGCTGGGGAGAATCATTTGTACAAAGCCCAAGAGGAGGCTGTGGTTACTGTTTCAATTAAGTGACAAGTCCAGTATACTGATTTTAAAGAGAAAATCAGTTCTTATATGAGTAACACTGTACTCATGGATTTGATTCAAGTATTCGGGTTATTCTTGTTCTTTAAGGAAGCGGGAAATCCGAAGGGTATTGAGACTGTCCGAGTCTACGGGTTTCCTTCCTATTTAACGAAGGGGTCACTTGAGAATGTCTTTGAGACTCAAGGAGATTAGACTGTCCAAGTCTAGAGTGTCCTCTTTTATACCATGCTTTGAGAAACGGTAGTAGACTCTATGAAAGGACTGTTCTATGAAGGTGACTAAGTTCTGTTCCTATACCTTTAGGAGGTCGTCGGGACAATTTGTACGAAGCCCAAGAGGAGGCTGGAAACTTTTAAGAAGTCGATCGGTCCTTGTACGAAGCCCAAGAGGAGGCTATCATTCCCGGAGGAAGAGATTATTATACGAAGCCTAAGAGGAGGCTGTGAATACTTCTAAGAAGCCGTAGGGTCCTTGTACTAAGCCCAAGAGGAGGCGGGGTTGCTTTTAGGAAGCCTGTGGGTCCTTGTACGATGCCCAAGAGGAGGCCAATGCTTTTAAGAAGCCCGTGGGTCCCTAAACCCCGAGAAATTCAATGCAAGCTATTCACAAGGAATAGATCAAGTCAGGAAAGTTCGAGAATTTGGAAAAACTCAAAGATGCCATTCACGGAGAATACATTCATCTCTGGGAATAGAGTTTCTTGACAATTCCTAATGAGGACAGCTGAAGAGAAGACTGTATCTGGTGATCCTATTGGGGATCTAGTTGTCTATTTCTACGAATAAACGAAACGGCGTCACCTAGTTCTAGACGTAGTTGCCGGGGAAACTCGAAATATCTATACTATTATTACACAGTTGATATGAGTTTATGAAAGAAGACTTACAGTGAAACAACCCCACAATACAGTTATATGTATATGAAAGCGGTAAATGAAAGCAATAACCACTTACTCGGTTGTAAAGCTTCCATGTTGTTTGGTTAGTTGTTCAACAAAGAAAGATTGAAAACAACAGTATATTCAAAATCAAAGGAAAAAGTGCTTTGAAAAAGAAAGATTTGGGGCTTACAGCTCAAGGAGAGGCCCAGGGTTTTATCAGTGAGCGCACTGTTTGAATTTGTACAGATGGACTTATACAAGTGATTGAGGCCCAAAATGTTTTTCTGTACAAAGGGATGGGTCTTACACTCTCTCAAGAGGCCAAAAAGTTTTAAAAAAGGAAATGGGTCTTACTACTCGAGGGTAGGCCCAGATGATTTTTCCGTTTAAAAATGGCGATCGCGCCGAGGTTTTCTTTTAACGCGGAGGGACTTATACAATAAGTGAGGCCCAAAGTTTTTAAGTTAAAAGGGGGTTGGGTCTTACATTCTATTAGAGGCCTAAAATTTTTGAATGGGTCTTATAGCTCGAGGAGAGGCCCAAAAGTTTTGAATGGGTCTTATAGCTCGAGGAGAGGCCCAAAAGGTTATTTTTCAAAAGGCGACGATCGCGCCGTTTGTTTTTGACGGTATCGGGACTTATACAATGCACTGAGGCCCAAAAATGATTTGGTCAAAAAAGGATTGAGTCTTACACTCTATTAGAGGCCCAAAGTGTTTTGAAAATGATTTATGAGGGTTGAATTAATCCAAAAACCCAAATTTGTTTTCAAAAATGTATTTAATTGAATAAAAATTCAATTAAAATGATCAAAATTGTTTAACATGTGAAAAACTAATTGTGATCTTGGATTAATGCTTCAAAAATTAAGTATTGACCTAAAAAATAATTAGAAAGCATTAAAAGTTGCAAAATCAATGTGGAAAAAATATTTAAAATGTCAAATACAATTAAAATATTAATTCTTTGCAAAAATATCAATTATATGAAATAAATAATATTTTTGGGATTTTTTGTGAAAATAAAATATTTTAACATTTTTGTGAATTATTAAAAAAAGAATCAACTCAAAATCATTAAAACTCAGAGAGAAATAAATTTTTGAATCAATTAAACAAAAACCACAAAATTCAAATGTTTGAAAATTCAAAAAAGGCGCCAAGAACAGCTGAAGAACACGCGCGTGTTCTGGGTTTGGCTGATTTGCATTTTCTATCTAATCTCCCTGAATACTTGATTATAACATGCAATCCATATATCATTATGCTCGTCTCAATCTCACGATCATGTCTATGTCCATTAATTTCATTTAAATTAAATACATAACAAGAAATCATGAAAAATCCTCAAGAACCCTAATTTCTGCATGAAGGCCAGGATTTTTGATACACGATTCAAACAATGCAATTAATTGAGGGAAAACATTCCATGCATGATTATGAACATATGGCCAAATTATTGTGCAGCAAAAATTGCATGGATCATAGAGTTAGAAGAGCTCATGCTTACCACTTGCAGCTGGTGATCGTGATTTGTGTTGGAGGTGTTACAGCTAGGTTCCAATGATGTGGATAGCTTCCCTAGGTACCAAGTGATGTGTCTGAGTGCTTGGAATGGATTGAAATGGTTTGGAGTTGAAGATGGCACCTCAACTGCAAAACTGTCAAGAACTTGAGTAATTGGCTGGTGATTTTGTGAAATCAGTGTTCCAGATGTTATGTGAGTGTTTGGATCACTTCTATATGATGTATGTGAGGTGTGTGAGTGATTGGTTTGATTGGAAAAGCTCTCAAACTCAAAACCCGATAGCTACCTTGCTAAGAAAGGCATTTTTGCCAAGAGAAAGAGATTTTGAGGAAAGCATCTGTTAGATGGCTTTGGTGTACTCAAACTGATCACAATTGAGCTCTATTTATAGTAGAGCAAGTTTGTTTTGCAAGGAATAGTGAATGGCAACTGGTAAGTAGGTTTGGCCAATGTTGGCAAATGAAAATCCAAGTCTCCTCTAGCCATTGGCTAGAGGTTAGGGCACAGAACTTTGGTTCCCTTGGTCTTGGATAAGTCTTGACTGATTTCAGATGAGAATGGCTCAGTCCATGCCACCTTGATGCTTCCATTGAAGGCTTCAATCCAAATTTGGAGTCTTGTCCCTATTTTGGCCATTCTAGGTTCAACATGCTATTTCTTGTTCCATGGACTTTTGAGGCTTGGCTCAGTGATTGTCCCCTTTAGATTCAATCCTCAGATGTGTCCAAGTGGATAGGAGCATTTGAATTTGGCTGATTTTGGCAAATCGAGCAAAGTTGCAAATTCTACCTTGCCTTTGACAGATTTCAGCAAGGCAACTTTCCAATGTCATAACTCATGGTGTAAGTTGAATTTGGTAATGTTCTTGACCATTTTGGAAAGCCCTTACATGATACAACAACTGTTTGAACATATTTGGTTTTGATCACTTTTGAATCCAAGTGAAAAATCCCTCTACATTTGGCAAAAAGTGAAGGCAGATTCTGACTTAGTGAAAATTTCACTAAGTGTTGGAAAAAGTGACATTTTTACTTTTTAGCCATTTTGATCATTCCATAACTCCAAATCCTTAATGAATTGGACTTAGGTCTAGTTGAAGTTTTTGTAGAGGGTAATGAGGGCTACAAATCCATCTTTGGATGAAAAAAAATGGCTTTGTGGTTTAGGAGTTATGATCCTCCAAAGTTGGTGCCCTTGTCACTTTATTTTTAACTTAGAAAATTTTCTAAGTTTTTATGGTTACCCCTTTTACAAGTTATCCCACTTTTCTTGATTTTTATTAATGAATGATGATTCAAATCATACATTAACATCATTTTAGGGTTAAAAATCCATTTTGGTGAAAAATCTCAAAAAGTCAAAGTTGACTTTTGTGCACAGTTGACTTTTTATCAGATGAATTCCAAACTGTGCAATTCTTCAGGAAATCATGTCCTTGACCTAAATCAAACTTGATGGACATGTTCCATGGGTGTCATAGGGTATATTGATGCATGTCATAGGGCTTGGGAACATGTCCTGGTCAAAAGTCAAAGTTATAGTTGACTTTTCCCTTAAAACCCTAACTGTGGTGCAGATGAAATTGAGACTTGTTGCTCAAGCTTCTTGGATTAATCCATTGTTCCAAATGGATCAATATAGTTAATTAGAGACCCTCAAACCCTCTCTTGAGGTCTTGGCTCATGATTTGTCCCAAGTGTCAACTTAGGGGTGAATTAGGTCAAGAACCCTAATTCCTGATTTTTGATGAATGCATCCCCTGAGGCAAAATTGACTTGATGATTGGGTCCATGAGGTCCCATGGAGTATATTAGGTTATGTTTTGGATCATTGGCTTGTGCCCAGATGAAAAATTTCCATCTGGAGGCCCTGGTCGACCAAAACCCTAATTTGGTGACACTGTCGATCTTGAGACTTGATCCACCTAGAAGGGAGCATCCTTGTGCTTGATCCTTGACGTGGGAGTCCTTTTTGATCCTTTGTGTATGTTTGAGAGGTTAGACAAGTTGAAGATCATGTCATTCCTTGACGGAGCCTTTGTCTAAGCACTCAGAGAGGGCTTGAAACCCTAGTTTTGATTGTAGTGAATGCTCACCCATCTTTGGGGAGACTGATGAAGTATGATGGTTCTTCCATATTGTGATGATGATTTTCATAATGATGGGAAATCTTAGTGGTCAAAATTTGGGGTATGACAGTATCAACTAATAATAAATTAGTACAAGGTATTATACTAATAAAAAATCAATAAGTATAAAAATATATACATGCGGTTCGGTTTGGTTTGGATCAGTTTTGAAAAATCAATCCGAAATCCGATCCGAACCGATCAGTTTTTATAAAATCACATCCAAACACATCCAATAATTTTCGGTTTTTTGCGGTTTTCAGTTTTTTTGGATTGGTTTGTGGTTTTTATTTGGATTGGTTTGGATTTGAACACCCCTAATTAGGAGCATCTCCATGGTGCGATCTCAACCATATGCTCCAATGAAACTTATATAAACTGAGTGAAGAGAAATTGATGAAAACTCGTGACACGTTCTAAAATGAAAATCATAATTATATAGTGAAAACGAAGTGAAAATGAAATCTAATGGTGCATCGAGGATCAGTGAACATCAAACAACATGTCAACAACTTGAATGAAGAGGAATGATGCCTCTAACTACTTGTTCGAAATATGGTGAAAGGAGCAAATTGGAGCAAGTCGTGTGAGCAATTCAGAGCACCTCAGGCCTTGGTTCTTGATCCTTTAGTTTCAGAGAAGAACGATGAAGTAAATGAAAGAGAAAAAATGGATTGGAAAGGCTTGGAAAGGTGAAAACGAAACTCTCAAATTGGAGGTTCAAGTTTGATCTGGGCAGAGTATTTTTGGCTCTCTAAAGCTTGAAAATGAATGAAGTGAGGTCCTTTGTTTATAGGAGAGAATGATGGAATGCTGAGAGGGGTGAAATGATCAAAATTTGATTGAATTCGTGTGCACCTTCATCATGAGGAAAGTGTGACTTAAAGTGCATCAAAACTCCACTAATCCTTGCATTTAATGAGTCATTTAACATCTGGAGACTTGATTAAACATGTTTAGATGGAAAACGCGTGTTAATTTATCTTATAATTAAGAATTAGTGAATTTCAAAATTCGGATCTTGATGATATCTTCAGCTTAAAATAACCATGCTTAACTAAATGAGGCATCTTGTACACGAGGATTTTTTATACCATTCTTTTTGCAACTTGTTACCATCATAACAAAGATCACAATGTGCCAAGAAAGGTTAAATTTGGATGCTTGTGGAAAAAGTTATAAAATCTGGCAATGCAAACTTGAAAAATTATAAGTCCCCATGACTGAAAATGACCTATAATGTATCAATGAATTCCATGGCTTTCCAAGCATAATTAGCTTTTGACCCTTGAAATGAAGTTGTAAAGTGAATCTCAAATGACATTATGCAAAAAGAATCAGCCTCAGATGTTGAAAGTTGAAGAAGTTATGATTCATGAAAGTTGAGAAAAAGTCACTTGAAAATAGGTCAAATTTTCACTAAGTCCACAAATGACCTATAATGTCTTCAAACTTTTGATGATCCTCCAAGAAAAATTGGCTCTTGTCATGTAAAGAGAAGTTGAAGAGGATGTTGAGAAGATTCATATGAAAAAAAAGCATTAAAAAATGTTGAGAATTGAAGGAGTTGTGATCTTTTGAACTTTGATTTGCAATGTTGACTTTTTAGGTCAAACCTCTTTGAATCAACTTGTGATCTTGGACTTTTCTTGCATTACAAGGTACATGGATGATCATATGAACTCAAAATAATGGGACCTTGAATGTGTTTTGATTAAATTGACAAAATCTTGAGGTAACTTATTGATGAAGGCATGGAAATAAACATATGAACCTTTGACTTTTCTTGGGGAACAAGTTACTTAAACTTGAGATGTCCTTGATCAAAATGAAATTGGGTGATGCTTGTGATCAATCACTTTGATATTAGTGGCCATGACTTGATGAGATAGCCCTTGGGAATCAATGGTTAACCACACTTCAACTTGAGAGACCAAAACCCTAGCTGAGGAACCATGTTTG
The DNA here is from genome assembly GCA_022829125.1 of Lathyrus tuberosus. Taxonomy (NCBI): domain Eukaryota; kingdom Viridiplantae; phylum Streptophyta; class Magnoliopsida; order Fabales; family Fabaceae; genus Lathyrus; species Lathyrus tuberosus. Next base: position 7,883,663 of record JALAZF010000078.1, read on the forward strand.
ATGCTCTTGATACAAAACCCTACCTTGCAAAGAAACAAAAGGGACAAAGCATGTTTTTTTAATATTTTGATTAGTGATTAGTTACATGTAAAACATATAAACACAAATTAAGAGATACAAAGAAAGGTACTTGGTGATCTCTGCAAAGCCAATCCCAAGGATGAAAGGGCTAGAGGAGAACCAAGTTTGTGATCTTGATGCATTGTGAAGATGCAAATGAGGTGTGATCTTAGGGGTAAAAAATAGGGTATGACAAATATTTGTGGGGTAGGTCGAACTTGCACCGGGGGCGTGCTAAAGAAATCAGCAATACACCCCATTTGATTTACCAATACTTTATAAGTTTGGTTCGTATTTCCAATCAATGGGTTAAAAATAGTCCCCATTTATTGGGTGAGGGTATTTACTAACTCTAAATTACTCTCATCCACTTGTTGCCTCATGGCCATTATAGAGATTTTGTTCAAAGATGACGTGTTATGGGGGATGTAATTTATCCCTCATGGTAATTCCATATTATTTATGGTCGACGCTGAGGCGTTATAAGTATTGTATAATGGTGTTGTGCCATTACATTGTCACTAAAGGTTAACATGTTTGGTTGAAGTTTAACCATCATAGAAGTTGGCATACCATAAGGGTAGTCTCAGCCAATTGTGGCATTGAGAACCCAAATAAAGGTCTCTCAATCGCAGGGTTTTTAAGAGAAATTCCTGACTGCAGTAGGGGTGTAACCCCCTGCGACAACATCGTTGCGACTGGCGTCGTTTATACCACCGAAGCATTTGTCCTAATTGGTGTCGAGAGAACTGGATCCTCAATCGCCGACACGGATGGTTATTGCACTAAATTTTGAGGATTATTCCGGGGGTTGACATTATCTACATGAGGACGCAACATTCTAGACAGAGCCTTACCGCTCCTTAATTGCATACAACATACCCAGAAAAAACTCTAAAAAATAGAACACTATTTAAAAAAAAAAAAAGAAAACTAGACAATCTTTAAAAAGATAGGAAACTTAGCACATGTCCCACTGGGCGTGCCAATTTGTTTACGCTGAAAAATGGTAAACAATCGCTGGTCTCCTAATTAAAGGTCACTTGCAGGATCAACCAGTGAATCCTAGGACATAGTTCCAAATTATTCCTTGTTTTCATTTCTCTTGCGTTAAAGTGACTGTTTTCGACTTGGTTGAAATATGGTCTTAAGTGACTAAAAGAACGTGTACGACGTCGACTTCGACTAATTTTAGAAATGTACAAATGAAATAACAAAGACTAAAAATGCTGAATAAAATAACTTGAACATTATTGGAAGTAAATGAAGTAAGGCAAAGTGAAAAAGGTAAATTAGAAACTTTGCATTGAAAGTAAAGGATGATGATTCATTGTTCATACATTTTCTCAACCATAACTCGTTTCTCTGGACGGTGGTAATTTAAGTTTTGTGTAAGATTTTGGTAACCAAATGAACCACCTGAATTCAACAGAATGAACTCCTATATATACAAGTATGAAATAACTACTTCTAACGTGTCTATCTTCAGATATAACTAAGTGAAGCTCTGCATGGCGCCCGTCTATGTGGTTTCTCCACGTTTCTTTTAAAAAAGAAACCTACAATTAGTTATTAGTATTCGAATGTAACAATGCACACTCAAATAACTACCTTTTTTCGACCCATTTGACATTGTTGTATGTACTACGTGGTCGATACTATCACGCAGTCGAAATGTTCCTTGTAACATCCCAAAAAACACTAAGTCCACATTCTGGTCGAACCAGGACTCTTTTGTATACGTCATTCGTATAACTTTGCCTCTTCCCTTTTTTGCTAAAGTTTTTTTGAGTGTACTTTTGGATTTTGAATGGTGTCAAAACTAGGATAGTGTAGCATTAACTTGTATTGGACGTTATCCTCCCATTTTAGATGAGCTTCTTAGTATTTGGAAGCATTAAAATGGTTCAGAAAAGGAGTTTACATCATACATGCATTGAAAAACAAGTTTTTAGGTGATTAACACATCTTAGGTCGACACATACGTGGACACGACGACCTATAGAAGTTTGAACTTCAGTATAAGTCGACACATAGTTGTCTTAGGTCGGCTCCCACGGAACATTATTAAAGCATGTGGCCACTGCCTACAGGTCACCTCACTTAAATCGACACAAGGTCAACACAAAACCTTGATAGGCCGATCTGAATATCTTGATAGGCCGACCTATTGCTTTAATAGGCCGACACATACAATGCACCATCTCAAAAATTTTAATTTTTGCTCCATCCATTTGCTTTCCTTTAGCCTATTTTATCTCACACACACACACACACACACACACACACATATATATATATATATATATATATATATATATATATATATACTCATGCTTGCATCATATTCTAGTAAGGTACTAGTGTAAAACCTAAACGAAACCAGAATTACAAAGTTAACCCATCATCTTCAACCTCTCTTCTATGCATACACACAATCAAACTACACATAATCATTTTTTGATTGGGTGAACATCTAGATTAGGGCTGATAACGTCCAATTAGGTTGTTGTAGCCGAGAATATTGGGTTGGTGTTAGTTTCTTAAATTGGCTGGAATTTTGGTAAAACAAAGTATGTTCAATGTTGATGTCAAGGTGGTGATGTTGCAACATTGAGTCTTAACACTGGGCTGTGTTAAGTGTTTAAATTGCTGAAGTTTGGATGTCTGATGTCACATGCGATGTTGTGACATTAGATCTGCAGAATTAATAACATCAGGTTTTATGATGTTAGGGTTTGCGTGTTAGCTGGAATTGTGGAGAGCAGCTGTCTCATTGGATGCGAATATCTTGGGTTAGATATTCTTCGCTGCATAGGAGATCTGGTGCAGATTTGTAGGAGATTTAAAAGGTTGAAGATTTAAAAAGATTTTAGGAGAAAATCTGTTTTGGATATTCAGTTTTAAATAACAAATCAAGTCAGATATTGTAGCAGTCCAAGCCCAATTCAGGTGGCTATATAAAGCGCACAAGACCAAAGGAAAAGGTACAGAAATACAGAGAGAAGATCAAGAGCATAGGCTGAGTGTCTTGAGTATTTGGTACGAGTTTTGTATACACCATTCTAGGTTGAATTGGTGAGTCATTTTCTGTCCTCTCTTAGAAGCTGTGAAGTAATAGAGAGTTATTACTTGATCAAAGCTGTGAAGTAAGATAAAGGTTGCTCAAAGAGGGTGTTCCTTGAGCATTGTTTTTAGGGATTGAGTAGCGTTCTCATATCTAAGTGGTTTCTTAGGTAGAAAGTCACTAGTAGGAATTAAGTTTAAGAGATTGTCAACTGGGTTGTTGAGTCTGCAAATTAATTCTACAAGTAGTGAATTTCATCCCTGGCTTGGTAGCCCCCAGACGTAGGTAGTTAGACCGAACTGGGTGAACAATTTGGTGTGTTATTCTGCTGTTTAATTTGTCCATTGTGCAGAGTGTGTTGTTGTGACATCGCACCTTAACATCACACGACTGATACCTGAATTTCAATTGGTATTAGAGCAGGCATCATGTCTGTCTCTGGGTGAGATCTAGGGAAGTTACTTTCTGGTGTAAAGATGGACAAAGAAGTTGGAGGATTCGTCAACAGACCCCCTATTTTGGATGGATCCAATTATGACTATTGGAAGCCAAGGATGACTACTTTCTTAAAATCCTTGGACAGTAGGGCATGGAAGGCTATTATTAAAGAGTGGAAAGCACCTGTTGTGTGTGAGAAAGATGATGCTGGCAAAGATAAAGAAGGCACCTCAAAGCCAAAGCCTGAAGAAGAATGGACCAAGGAAGAAGATGAGCTTGCCCTTGGTAATTCCAAAGCTCTAAATGCAATTTTCAATGGAGTGGATAAGAATATTTTCAGGTTAATCAATACCTGTGAAGTTGCTAAGGAAGCGTGGGATATTTTGAAGGCCACTCATGAAGGTACATCTAGAGTTAAAATGTCAAGACTTCAGATTCTAACATCAAAATTTGAAAGCCTGAAGATGAAGGAAGATGAGACTATTCATGACTTCCACATGAATGTTCTGGAGCTGGCTAATGCATCCAGTGCTCTTGGTGAAAAAATGTCAGATGAAAAGCTTGTAAGGAAGATCCTTAGGTCCCTCCCTAAGAAGTATAAGATGAACGTAACTGCCATTGAAGAATCACAAGACATCAACTCTCATTGGATCTCTTCAAACTTTTGAGCTTAGGTTGAATGAGGAAGAACCAGAAAAGAAGCCAAAGAGTATAGCCTTGGTGTTAAATATCAAGAAGAAAAAGGAAATAGTTCTGAATCCCAGGAGGATCTATCTTAGGCCATAGTTATGTTGGGAAGACAGTTCAACAAAGTGTTCAAGAGGATGAACAATAACTCCAGGCCTAATGTCAAGAACATATCTTCTGACATCAGCAAGTCAAAAGAGAAGGATGAAGAGAAAACTGCCCAAGATAAAGGAGTTCAGTGCTTTGAGTGTGAAGGGTATGGACATGTCAAGAAAGAGTGTCCCACCTTCTTGAAAAAGCAGAAGAAGGGCATGACAGTTTCCTGGTCTGACTCTGATAGTGAAAGTGAAGGTGAGTCAGCAAAGCATGTTAGAGCTTTGACAGGAACTGTTGTCTCTGATGATGATTCTAGTGATGGAGAAATAACCTTTGAGGAACTAGCTTCTACTTATCAAGAGCTTTGCCTAAAGAGTGCTGAAATCTGTCAAGAAAACAAGAGTCAAAAGGAACAGATTGCTCAGCTTGAGACTGCTAAAGCTTATTTGGAAAATGAAGTCTCACTGGTCAAAGCTCATCTTGATCATATGACCAAATCTGTTAGGATGCTGAGCTGTGGTACAGACACACTTGATAAGATCCTTCAGACAGAAAAGGTTGCTGGTGATAAGTCAGATATAGGATTTGTGGCTGAGAAAAAGGTTTCTGCTGAAGCAAGCACTTCAGGAACAAAGGAGGAGGTGTCCCAACCAATGTCTCAAACAAAGAGACAGGATCCTACCCCTAAGAAGGTTGTTCAGCCTCAGAATGTTGAGAAAAAGAATGGTCCCCATCAGAGGAAGATGCAGCCTCAAGGAGCTAGTCAGTATATGCCTCCCCAATATCACAAGAGCATGCAAGCTGCAAGGTTCAAACAGAACATGTCTCATCAGATGTCTCAATATCAGGAAAACTGGTATGGATATGGATACAACAATGATGTGCCTCATCACTATGGAAGAAGGAAGCCTCATCACCATAGGAAACAGCCTAGGAGACAGCATCCTCAGTACATAAGAAGACAATCCAACTATGGAAGAAGGAGACAACATTATGGGTGGCAGCCACAGCATTATCATCAAAGTGGCAAAAGATTTAACCACTTTAGAGATGACAGAGTAAGATGCTTCTATTGTGGCAGGGTTGGACATATGCAGTCCTCGTGCTTCAAGCTCCATGGTTATCCAAATTTTGTTCCTCAAACCAGACAGAAGGAGGTCAGACCCAAAATTGCTAAACAATGGGTTCCTAAAGCTCAGGTCACGTGTCTATTGGCTCATACCTCAGATGGACATTTTGCCATGGATGCATAGTACTTTGACAGTGGATGTTCAATGCACATGACTGGATCAAAGGAGCAGTTGGTGGAGTTCAATCCTTGCCATGCAAATAAGGTTGTGTTTGGCAATGGAGAAAAAGGAGTAGTAGAAGGAAGTGGAAGAGTGAAGAATCTTGATGGTCTTACTCTTGATAATGTGATCCTTGTCCAAGGTTTGAAGGCTAATCTGATTAGCATAAGTCAGTTATGTGATGAAGGTTACAAAGTTAACTACACCGAAGATGAGTGTGTGGTATCTGGTGAGCATAATCAAGTTGTTATGAAGGGTGCCAGAACCAAAGATAACTGCTATCAGTGGATTTCCCTTGAAGTTAATTCAACTAATGATGTTCAAGTTGATGTTATAACATCAGACTATGACATCAGGATGCTGAAAGGTCACTCAGAGTTAATAAGTTCTGATGTGAATTCTTTTAAATTTTTAAAAGGAAAGTCTTTATGGAGGGAGAAAATGAGTGATTGGTCTTTAAGAGGTACTCAAAATCAGGCGCCTTACCATATTGATTTTATATCAAGATTCATCAAAGCGTTATCGTCTCAACGGTTCATCTCCATTAATCTCAACAGAATAGAAAAATCTTCTCTAAACCTAGTCTGTTACAAAGGAACGATGTCTTCCCCATCCAAGAACTCTGATTCTCAAAGACCTGCGCATGTACGAACTAGGGTTTCTTCGGAAAAAGAACTTGTTGACAAAGAACACATTCCTATGGCACTTCCAGATTCAGGTAACTCTAAACCTTCAGCCAAGTCGAATAAAACTGAAACTAGGTCATCATCCTTTCAAGCTGTTGAGAAGAAGTATGATGTGGACATGCAATTGGAGCAGATTGCCACCAAAATTCTTGAGAAGGGAATACGTGTGAAAGGGATTTCTGTCCCTTTAAGGAAAATGCCTGCTGAACAGGTGGACTCTCAAAGTGAGGACACAAATCTTCAAAGACTGGCCTTGTCTGTGATTCAAGACGCTGAAGGTGGTATTAAAGAAGAAGTTCATGAAGATACTGATGTCATCTCTGATGTCAGAACATCGTCCCCTAGGAATGAAAGTCACAGGAGTAAAGGGAAAGATCAGGTTGAGGTTATAGATGTTGAGGACTCGTCTGATAGTGATATCATTGGTAATGCAAGAAGAAGGGAGGAAAGGAAAGGGAAAGGAGTAGAGTCACTTCCTAATGAAAATATGGTCAAGAAAAGGACTTCAGTTGCAGACTCTCCCAAGTCGTGGAGCAAAGTTGCCAGGTCTGGCAAGAAGAGGAGAATCAGGGAAGAATCAGATTCAGAGTGTGATGTTCAAGACATCAACTCTGCGATGAACAGAGCTACTGATCAAGTGCCTGATAACATCTCATTTCACTGTGCCAGAAGTGCATCCATGTGGAACTGTGTGAGCCAAATAAGGATAGCTCTGGAAAGAGAGCTAGTTGCAGATGACTTAGAGTCTACTGGAATTGTAGATCAAATTAAGTTTGTTGGTCTCATAAGGACTGTGTCAGGATTGAATAGTTGCTATGATAGACTGGTCAGAGAATTTATAGTGAATATCCCTGAGTCTATTGATGACAGCAAAAGCCTAACCTTCAGAAGAGTTACCGTCAGGGGTAAGTGTGTCTGGTTCTCTCCTAAGGTTATCAATACCTACTTAGGAAGAAGTGAGGAAGATTATGGAGAATTAGGAGTTTCTAATAATGTTATCTGCAAAGAAATCACAGCTGGTCGGGTAGAAGTTTTGCCTTCAAAAGGAAAGTTATCAGCAAGTTTATTAAGTGTGAAATATGCTCTTCTTCATAGAATAGGTGCGGTTAACTGGGTTCCTACTAACCACAAAACCTCTGTTTCTGCTGGGTTGGGCAAATTAGTTTATGCCATTGGAACAAAGAGACTAATTGATTATGGCTCTTACATCTATAATCAGACTATCAAGCACGCTGCAACAAGAGCTGTGAAATTGCCTATTGCATTTCCATCCCTCATTTGTGGGATAATACTGTCTCAGCATCCTGGGATTCTTCACCAGGATGATAGTGTGTGTAGAAGGAAGCCTGAATTGTCTTTTCATCAGAAGCTGTTTAAAGGAAAACATGTTGCTGATAATGTCAAGGCATCTGCCTCAACATCTACTAATCATACTCATGTCAAGACTGATATGATTTCTGAACTGGAGGAAGCCTGTAAAGAACTAGATGAAGTCATCAGAGTAAACATTGAAAGGAAGGACAAGTTTAAAAAATTACTTATGACTCTGAAGATGAAAGAAAAAGAAAGTGAGAAAGTAGTTGCTGATAAGAAAGATGAGTCTGATAATGATAGTCCAAAAGAAGATGAAGAAGATGATGATCTCAGCTCAGATGATTAAAGCTTTTAATGATTCTCTAAATTAGTAGTTTTAGTTTTATTTTCTGTCTTTATTTCAGCACTTAATGTGATTGGTTATGTAATTTGAATTTTGTGCTATTATATGTACCTTTTATGTTTTTCTATTCTATGATTTATTTTGCCTGGTTGCTAACTGTGAGGCTAACAATGAGAGCTAGGGTGTACTAACTATAGTTAATACGGCTTCTGATTGAAGATTGTCTAATTGTGGCTAAAAAGGGGGAGAAGTAGCCAAGAAGGCCAAGAGTATCAAAATGTCAAATGCTGTCAAAAGAGTTGTTGTGCTGTCAAAGGAATATGTTAGCTATAGTAGTGCAGATATTAAGCGGGAGAAATTGCTGAAATGCTGGCTTTTGCATTGTTGGGGAGTGCTCATTGCTGCTAATGTTGAAATATATGCAGCTGGTTGTAGATTGTAGCTGTTTTGTTGCTGCAGCATAGTGAAGTTTTTATGTATTGAAGATGCTGCTGCTGCTGCTTGGAGTTTCAAAATCATTGAAGTTTTTCCGCTGCTATAGTCTCTGAAGGTGCGGAGATTGTTTTAGCCAAAATTAGCCAAAGGGGGAGATTGTTAGTTTCTTGGATTGGCTGGAATTTTGGTAAAACAAAGTATGTTCAATGTTGATGTCAAGGTGGTGATGTTGCAACATTGAGTCTTAACACTGGGCTGTGTTAAGTGTTTAAATTGCTGAAGTTTGGATGTCTGATGTCACATGCGATGTTGTGACATTAGATCTGCATAATTAATAACATCAGGTTTTGTAATGTTGTTAGGGTTTGCGTGTTAGTTGGAATTGTGGAGAGCAGCTGTCTCATTGGATGCGAATATCTTGGGTTAGATATTCTTCGCTGCATAGGAGATCTGGTGCAGATTTGTAGGAGATTTAAAAGGTTGAAGATTTGAAAATATTTTAGGAGAAAATCTGTTTTGGATATTCAGTTTTAAATAACAAATCAAGTCAGATATTGTAGCAGTCCAAGCCCAATTCAGGTGGCTATATAAATTGCACAAGACCAAAGGAAAAGGTACAGAAATACAGAGAGAAGATCAAGAGCATAGGCTGAGTGTCTTGAGTATTTGGTACGAGTTTTGTATACACCATTCTAGGTTGAATTGGTGAGTCGTTTTCTGTCCTCTCTTAGAAGCTGTGAAGTAATAGAGAGTTATTACTTGATCAAAGTTGTGAAATAAGATCAAGGTTGCTCAAAGAGGGTGTTCATTGAGCATTGTTTTTAGGGATTGAGTAGCGTTCTCATATCTAAGTGGTTTCTTAGGTAGAAAGTCACTAGTAGGAATTAAGTTTAGGAGATTGTCAACTGGGTTGTTGAGTCTGTAAATTAATTCTACAAGTAGTGAATTTCATCCCTGGCTTGGTAGCCCCCAGACGTAGGTAGTTAGACCGAACTGGGTGAACAATTTGGTGTGTTATTCTGCTGTTTATTTTATCCATTGTGCAGAGTGTGTTGTTGTGACATCGCACCTTAACATCACACGACTGATACCAGAATTTCAGTTGGGTTCTTTGTGTGTTTCAAATAAGAATACCAAGCTGAGGTTTTCCTTCAGGATCATTAGGATTTGAAGGTTTTGGACAAGATCATGCAAACCCGGATGCGATCGAGTGAAAAGGCCTTGATACTTGGTGGGGACAACCTTGCGAGGGAGTAGCGTGAAACGGTGGATCGTGTTCGTGAATCTTGGGTTCAGCAAGTGCGTGCAAGGGATTAATCTGACCGAGCGAACACCTTGAAGATGAGGAGGTCATGCAAGCTAGTAACAAGAAGCGGTGGATTATAGCAGTATTGTTGGTTACTTGATCAATCTTTGATTAAGGGTATCGGAGGTGGTAGAATCAACAACAAACCATAGGATTTGTGGGGTTAGAGTTCTTCATCTCTTGTATACACATTGTTTTGCAAAGTAAGGTTATATTGCAACTATCTCATTTCAATTTCGAATTGAGGGCAGACGTACCTATAGCGAGGCCGATTGGGGAACTTCCTAAACAGAACAATATAAATGATATGATAAATTCCAATTTTGTCGCATATTTTGCAGTTTCTATGCCAAAAATTATACAGGCAGGTTAATATATTTATAATGATATGATACAGGCCAGTGAAAATGATACAAGTAAAATTATATAGGCCAACAAAAATGATACAGGCAAAAAAATGAGATTTTATCTCTCGGTTATTACTTAAAACTGAGGTCAATAAATAACTTATTACCTTGGTCTTTAAATACACCCAAGAGGTAAATGACGCTCGCAACAAAATTTAGAAAATAAAAAATATGCAGTTGATGAGAATCGAACTTATGACCTTTTAATATATAACCTTTGAAAGGGGCATGACGCCCACCATGATGAAATATGGCGCCTGCCATGTTAATTCATGGCACTTGCCATGGAAAAATGTGGCGTTTGCCACCTTGCCACCTTTTGTGCACTTAAGAAAAATAATATATTTTAAACCATTTTAAGGCAAGTGGATTCGTTCATCATGAAAGAAAAAAAAGGCTTTTCAGTAAAAGCATGGTTCACATTTCATCAGCATAACCTACTCTGAACCTATTTCTGAACAATTGAAGACTTTTCAAAACCAACCACTTGCACTTGCACGAAGATTTGAAAAAAGTGTATTCTTGGCCATGCTGCAAGCTCCTCACTTACTCCTATAAATAGGACGTTCCTCTTCAGTAAATTACACACACCAGATTCACCAAAAAAAAAAGGCTGAATACTCCCTTCACTTTCTTCCCCCAGTTACCCTTATAATTCTGAATGTTGTTGCAAGAATTTTTCGGTTCGAGTTCTCCATCATCTAACCTTGCAGTAGCTGGCATTTAGAGGAAGAAGAAGTTCGTCCGTTTTTTTTTTCCGAATACATACCTGTGAAGAGGCAGTGGGCTGTCTCCATTAGGTAACGCTCCTTCCTTTGTTTTTTAAATTCCTTTTACTTCATTTCAAAATATCATGACCACTTGTTTCATACCGTTTTCATTTTTTTGTTAACATCTGATTAAATGCTGCAAATATTATGTGTGATTTTGGTTGTGATTTCTATTTTATGAAAGTTGTTACTTAAAAGAAAAACAAAAAAAAAATATAAAAGAGGAGAGAGATTGTGGCGCCTGCCACCTTTCTCTAAACATACATGGCACTGCCATGCTTCATTTGCCTTATTTTAGTGGCGCCTGCCACTAGCTTTGTGGCACTGGCCACCAATGTGTGGCACTGGCCACCAAAAGTGTGGTGCCTGCCACTTTGAATTTAGTCTTTTTTTATCTTTCATTTCTTATGATAAATCTCATTTCCCTTTTAAATTTCAAAACAAAAAATATGCTTAACTTAATTCTTTTTTCCATTTTATTTTCTTGTTCATTTTCGAAACTTCAAAAAAAAATATGCTTTACTTTATATTTAATTCTCGGAGTTCTTTTCGTGAACTACCAACTATTTCCTGGAGATTCAAGAATTTTTTAGTAATGCTGTGTTCCTTGACTGGAATAAAATCATTCTATTGTTGTTTGTAAGTATTGACTTTGTTGTTTATTTTCATAACTTAACATGTCTATGCTTTCAAACTTTGATGCTGTTATCTCTGCCCTATTTGTGTTGACTTGTCCATGTTAGCCATGTTCATACTTGGAAGTTAATTGCATATTTTGATTTAATGTTTACTGTCTTTGAATCATCGAACTCATATTGTTTATTTAATTTCAATCTCATTTTAACTCTTGTTCTCAAGTTGTTTCCCCTTTTTTCCAAAGGAAAGTCTCTCTATTGACCTCAAAGTCATAGAAAGCTCATTACCAGCATTGACCTCATAGTCATAGCCACCTCCCTCCTTGACCTCATAGTCATAGGATACCAGCCTTGACCTCATAGTCATGGCCACCTTCTCTTTGACCTCATAGTCATAGGGTACTTTCCTTTTGGCCTCATAGCCATTCAATATCACAACTTAGAATTAGGATAGAGTTCTTGAAACTCTATGTGATACTCATCATCTTGAGTATTCACTTTACCCCCATCACAACTTAGACTTAGAGAATTTCCTAAACTCTACATGAGCTCATACTCATTCCCCTTGGAACTTTGGCCATAGTCAATGGTTCCTCCTTCACCCTTAGTTAGGTGAACTACGGTTGCTATGATTCTTTAGTCAGATATGTAGGCACAAGATGCGACGTCTTGGAGAGCAAACTTAGTGTACATACCCTTAGGTCTTTACCTTTAGCATTTAGGTCTTTACCTTAACTTTAGCAGATTCCCTTAGCAAGCAAACATAACATAACACAAATCCAAACAAGAGGCTCCTGTAGAGTACTACAGATACTTAGGGTGTTAATACCTTCCCTTAGTATAACCAACCCCCGAACCTAGATTCTCTTATTAGGGTTTTCGTTCTTTACCCTTTCATTTGGATAAATCAAAGCTCAGTGGTGAATTTCAAAGATGTGTGATGCGAGATAATTAATAGCTTGTTATCCGATTCTCACCGCAACAAAAATGGAGACTTCACTAGGGACTACCAATTATGAGGGGATAAGCCCACCTTGTTTATATTTGTGTTTGTTTTATGTTTTGCTTGCTTGATTGTACCTATCTGTATATATCTGTATACTTGCTTGGGTTCTTCTGTCTGGCAGGGTTGCTACTATTGAGTGGTGAGATAAGTCCTAACCCGGACTTGAGTGCACTTATTATAGGATGATGGTTTATTCAAGGAGGCTTTGAGGGAGTCGATTCCCAAAAAAGTTGACTTGAGACACCATCACTCAGTTAAGGCCCTCTTGAGAGTTTAGTCAATGTTGAACGAGTCTATTCATGAAAACGTTGCTACTCTCGACACAGGTGCCCTTGATATTGAGAACCGTAGTTATCTCCAAACCCCACTTGGATTTTTAGGATGTAGTGCGAGGACTATGAGGGAGTCTATTCCCGAATTGGTTGCTACGCGATACTACACTCAGACGAGATTCTCTTGAGAATATTATTAATTACTGAGTCATTCGGGAAGTCGATATTATCCGAAAGATGGGTTGTTGACTCTGGGAAATTTTTAGAACCCTGTTCTACAAATGACAAACCCATAGTACATACCAGTTGGGATGGGTAGACCATGGCTCCATGCTCGTGATCTTCAAACCTAGGCCCTCATTCTGTTTGCCTGTATATATGTGATTATTTGTATATGTGTGTTTGTGCATACATCCATTCATTCATGATAGCCCTTTGGTTTCAAAGAACTCAGATGTTCTTTCCTTTGCAGAAATCAATAAAGATCATGGTTTTTAAAGCAAAACTCTTCAGCTTTCAAAAAAAAGGATATTTGCAACTTGCCTTTGGGTTCCTTGAAACACTTGGCTTGCATTTGCATCCCATGCGCATTTGCATTTCTCAGTCTTGAGTATCTTCTTCTATGTCTGAAGGATACCTAGCACCTATTCAAGATAATGACAACAATGAATGAAATTCTGAAAAACCAGAAATAGTTGAAAGAGGAAGTCAGGATCCTCAAGAGCCAGATGAGTTAGGTCGTAGAGACCATGCAAAACTTGAAAATGAAGGAAGGGCACATTCACCCTATGGAGCCCAAGGAGGTTGTCAATTCCTCGTCTCTTGTGGTCCTCCCATCCAAGGATCTACCTTTGGGGAAACTTCATACCGGCCAACCTTAGGTCTCAGTCTCCAATGGTTGTTTCTCCTCGAGGTTCTCGAAACCAATACAAGAAGAAGTGCTTTGTCAAAAGAGGCAAAGTTAACTACTAGCCTATTCCTGTGCCATTGAGCAAACTCTTCCCACTGTTGATGCAGAACAAGTTGGTGACTCCTCGACCTCACAACCCTGTGCCAGGACCTTGGCACAATGCAAATCTGACTTGTGAATTCCACAAGGGGTCTGAAGGGCATGACTTGGATGGTTGTCGAGCTCTAGAAGCTACTGTGCAAAATCTGATCCACGACAAGGACTTGATCTTCGAAGAAGATCGCCCGGAGATTGAATGTAAATTCCATATTGGTACAATGGGGCACCTAATTGAAGAATGCAAAGAGTTCGAAGCAAGACTGCTAAGCCTGCTAAAGACGCTGACACCTCAAGAAGGTGAGTCAGATGTCAATGTCTCTACTTCTGAAGCAAAAGGCAAAAGACTTGCAAGGTCTCTCAAGGTTCTGTATCACAAAGAACAAGTGATCGGTGGCGAAGGTGTTCCCCTGTCTGGGCCCGGAAACTGAAGTCAATTCGCCAAAGCTGGTTGTATTTTGTTCATTTTAGTATTTTCAATTGTATTTCCTTTACACTTTGAATTTGTTTTTGCTTATAAGCTTTGTTGTACTTTAAAATTGGCAAGATTAATAAAATGTTTATGCATCTTTTGATTAAGTCCATTCGTATTCACTCATTTTCTTGTGGTGACAAAAAAAATTCCATCCATTTACTCCACTTATCAAATTGTTGTTAAGCAAAGATTGGGGAGGATGATGAAAACATTATATCCATAATTGTTGTGGTATGCTTTTGATTAAACCTTACCGATGATGTAAGGCATTGTTTCAAATCCTAAACACTGGAGAAATAAGGAAGATAATCCCTTGTTAACCCTTCGAGCCTAGAAGTAGGAGTTTTCTTTCCTTACACAAAAAACCCTAAATCTCAACCTTGGGGCAGGGTAGTTCTCAGTTTAACTTGGTTATGCAATCGAATGCAAGCGCTTCATGCAAGACACCAGTCAACTCTCTCAAATCAAATGACAATAAAAAAGAAGAGGTCTCATAACCTCAGCAAAGAAAAGAAGTGGTCTCAAAACCTCGACGAAGAAAAGAAGAGGTCTCATAACCTCAGGAAAGACAAGAAGAGGTCTCAAAACCTCATCAATAAAGGATAAACAATTGTTGCAAGGGAGTAATGACTATAAAGGTGTCTGAATCATCATTAACTACCATCAGTTCATTCCTAGCCTATGGGAATCTGAATGTATATGTTGAGTTAACTGAGCATAGGATTGGAGTTCTGATAAGTGTTTTATTCATGATAAAATAGCACATAAAATAGGGCATTTATCTTACTTGAATGACAAGATTCTAACATAAATACCTCAACTAATGAATGAAATTAATATGGTGCAAAGTCTTCTTGGTTTGGTTGACAGTTGTGCAGGAAAAGGCTAAAGAATGCATCAAAGAAAGAACAAAGAAAAGTTTTGCCCTAGAGACTTCGCATAGCGAAGCAAAACGAAGCAGAAGCAAAGCTAGTTCGCATAGCGAAGCAAAGCGATGGACAGCGATAGGCAGCGATGAAAAACAGAACCAAAGTGTCCTTGAAGCGAAGAAAGCGACAGGAAGCGACAGAGTTCGCGATACGAACTTTCCTTCGCGTAGCGAAAGTTCGCGATGCGAACTTTACTTCGCATAGCGAAGTAAGGCGGCTTCACAAAAGACGGTTTGACAGCTCAGAGACTTAATGGAGAAGGAAGGCAAGTTCGCATAGCGAACATAATTTCGCTATGCGAAGTCAGGCGGCTAGAACTTCTATAAAAGGAGATCAAACTCAGTTTAAAAGGATATTGAGTTTTTATCTTTTGTAATATCTTGTAATAGAATAGAGAGTAGGAAGAGAAGTGAGGTAAAGAGGAAGAAGGGTGGATACACATCAAGAGTCGGGAAATCGTCATTGATATGGATTCAACTCAACACTTCCAACATGCTTCAAGCTACCATGAGTAGCTAAATCCCTCCCTTATTGGGATTGGTTGTAGTTCACCGAAACTATATGTATTTTCATTAATCATGGCGTTATACGCATTTTATTTATGAATCAATATTGATGTTATCTTCATTTTATCATTTACTTCATGGATTGAATCGATATTGACAAATACAATTCAACTCTCGATCAAAGATAACATCTATTAAACTCTAAATGCTAGACATAGATTTAGGTTTAATATTCACCGTAAGTATCGAATCTTAATGCTACCGTATTGTTTAATAGACTGAGAAATCGTCGATTAAACCATAAGGTAGAAATATCATCAAAGTTTAGACATGAACTTTGTTTGTGAGCGATACGTGATTATATTGAAACATACTTAAATTGTGTATAACTGATTCGTGATATACATATTAAATCGGTGAATGAAAACCACTTCCCAACAAGCCTATTCCTCTGAAACTTATCTTTAATTCTTGAACGATTTTACTTTTCGTTACTTACAAACCAAACAATCTTGAAACTTCTGCTTAGAATCATAGAACTCATTGAACGGTTTTGGTATCGCCCCAATCCCTATGGATACGATAAAACACAATACTTACATTTGATTGTACTCAACATCAAATTGGCGCCGTTGCCGGGGATTGGCATTAAGATATTAAAACATCGTAATAGTTTCTATACTTCTAAGTTGTTATATATTGTATATATTTGTTTTTCGCAACGTGTGTTCAATTATTAGATAGGTGGTGAAACTTCTGTTTATGCTTCGACGCAAGACTTCGGAAGAACAGCTTCTTTTTGATCCCGAGATCGAAAGAACTATCCGAAAGAACAAAAGACAAAAGAAGAAATAGAAACAACTATCCAAAAAGAAAAATCACAAAGGAGTTTCCACATCAACTTCCTCAACAAAAGAAACAATGGCTGAAGTTGTCAACGGTGGACCTTGTCGGAGCAGTCCAAGATGATTAGCTCGTCTCACCAATACTCCAAATAATCGACAAGCTGAAATGAAAACGGGACTGCTGCAGATTATTTATGCTAACCCTTTTGCAGGTTTGGATCATGAAGATCCATATTCCCACCTCACAAAGTTCTATGAACTTGCCGGTACGTTAGGTGCACCCGAAGCTGAAGAGGAAGCAGTGTTTATGAGGTTATTCCCGCATTCTTTGATCGGTAAAGCGAAGGATTGGTATCTTGATCAACCTACTGAAACCATGACAAACTGGAATGTTTTGGAAGAAAATTTTATTATCATATTCTTCCCTCACAACCGGTTCATGGATGCGAAAACATCTATTGCCGCGTTTGCTCAGACTGCAAATGAAACTCTATGTGAAGCTTGGGGACGTTACAAATCTATGCTACAGAAATGTCCAAATCATGGTTTTGACAGCCTAACACAAGTCCACATCTTCCGCAATGGATTGCAGCCTCAACCAAAACTCTTATTTGATGCAACAGCTGGTGGTTCTTTATTGGCAAAAAGTGCAGAAGAAGCAGTCGCAATTATCAACCGAATGGCTCTCACCGATCATCAAGTTCAATATAATCGAGGAACCATACAAAAGAAACCTGGAATTCTTGAGTTGGATACAAACACTGCAATATTGGTACAAAATAAGCTTCTCACCCAAACTGTGGAAGAACTCACCAAGCAATTATCCACTCTTCCACAACAATTCAAACAAGTGCACGAAGCGCCTAAACCACAACAAGTAGCCATGTGCGAACTTTGTGCAGGAGATCACCCAAACGGTTTTTGTCCTCCAATTAATGAAGAGGTCAATTATGTGGAAAACCAACAGTAGAGGCAGGCCCTGTACCAAAACAATCAAGGGTATGCCTACAACAACAATGCAAGCTATGGCCAAAACAGGCAGAACCAATACCAAAGCTATACTCAGCCAGATAAGCTTACAAAGATCGAAGAAACCTTGAATTAATTTATGCAGATGTCCATGGCAAACCAGAAAAATATGGATACATCGATCAGAAATCTGGAAACGCAAGTAGGGCAAATCGCAAAACAGTTGAATGAGCAACAAAAAGGTATGTTTTCTGCTACCACTCAAAATAATCCTAAGGAAACTTGTAATGCAATTACGACGAAGAGTGATGACACAATTCAAAACAAAGTTGGGGAGAATTCAAAAGAGATGGTTGTGGAGGAAAATCAAGAAAAAGAGAAAAATAAGAAAAAAGAGGTAGAAAACAATGTTGATCCTGGAAAAGTCACCGTACCAGTTACCATTGGAAGAATCCACTTTGATAAAGCTTTGATTGATCTTGGTTCAAGCACCAATCTTCTTCCGTTATCCGTTATTAAAAATATTGGTGACCTTGAAATAGAGCCTACAACAATGTTGTTAGAACTTGCTAACAAATCTATCACAAAACCAATTGGCATGGTAAAAGGTGTAATGGTGAAACTCGAAAGCTTTCTATTCCCGACAGATTTTTTGGTGATGGACAATGATGAGGATAGAGACACACCTCTGATTTTAGGTCGTCCTTTCATAAAGGCAGCTAGAATGTTGATTGACATTGATGAAGGAATGATGAAAGTAAGATCCAATAATAAAGAAGCCAACTTCAAATTGTTTCAACACAAAGAGGATGACTACTCCAAGATTGAAGCTCCTGATGAAACAGGCCTGAAATTAAGGATAAAGAATGTTAAAGGAAGGCCAGAAGATGGTGGCATAGATGCTTTGGCAAATTCATACAAGCCACCTTGATTTTACGCGAAACAGGCGTCGAGCTAACGACGTTAAACAAGCACTTGTTGGGAGGTAACCCAACCTTTTTATTTGTTTATGTTTGTTTCCTATTGCATAACTAGTTTAACTGGTAGGAAGAAAATAGCATGAATGAGAAAAAAGAAAATTCTGCATAAAACTGAATTCTGCAGATTTCGCATCGCGAAATATACTTCGCTTAGCGAAAGTAGCAGAATCAGCAAAAATGCCATTCATGCCATTCTCCTTCACTTTAATGTTTTTCTTTTGGTTCAGCTGTGGGTGTCATATGACCAAGCCATATAGTTGATACTTGTCCTTTAAATGAGATTGGAAAAGCAAAAGAGTGGATGATCACATTCACATGAATCAACAAAGGTACAATGGTAATGATACAAAATTTTGGAAGAATCACATAATCCAAGGTACTTGTTTATTGCTTTCTTAGAACTTAGCATGATTATGACATGAGTAGTCTACATAAAATCAAGTCATTCAAGATTATGCAATAACATGTTTTCATTGTGAATCACGTAGTTCCAAAACCAGAAAAAGTGAGGTAACCTTTCATTGATTACTATATGCTTAAGAGACTGATACATTCTTGTTTTAACTCGTTTGGTTCATGCTTAATCTTGCATTCATGTTAATAATTATGGAGACATGGAAAGGATCAAGGCAATTCTTCAAAGTGAGCATAACTAGTAAACCAAATGGAGCCTCATTGTCCCTTGTGAGTGAGTGAGCATTTGCAACCCCTTTTGAGCCATATGACATTGAATCAATCATTGATGAACTGAGCAATGCATTAAGTAAACTACTTAATGGATATTGTTCCACATCTTGAAAATTCATAAAAGTTCATCCATGATTGATTCACAATCTTCTTAAATTAAACCCTTGAAACCATTGCCAATTCTTGAAGAGCATTCAAAGTAAAAAGAAAGGTTTTATTCAAGTTGGGGAGAGGAAGAAAAATTCCTTTGTCAAGAAAAGAAAAATTAGAAAATGAAGAGATCAAGAAAAATATGAAAGAAAAAGAAAAGTAAGAAAAGAAAAAGGCAAATACCAAAAGATGGATAGATTCAAAAGAAAGAAACAAGGAAGGTTTGAAGGAGTAATATGGTACAAAGACTCAAATTCTATGAATGCTCTTCTAAAAAAAAAAAGAAAAACTCAAAAACCACTTTGTTTCCACTAGCCTTAGAAATGACACTTCCTTGGTACCTTGGCCACATTACAACCTTAAAAATACCTTCGTGATCCATGTTTCTGCTTATCGACATTTTATGCTTAAGATGAATGCATGAATTAATCTAGATGTTAGCAAGTTTATCAAGTGAGAGTTCAAAAGACCTTGATATTTCCACTTGTACAAAAAGTGTGATAGTTGTGATTCATGATAAGACATGTGTATTGCTTTGACTGATTGACAAAGAACTTTATGTGGAAAACTCGTTTCATAAACATGTTTAAATGCTTGGAAAGTAGTAGTGCATAATAACTTGGATGTGGAATTCACCATGGAACCATGTACTTCATTGAAACATTGTTGGTTGATCATGTGAAAAATGGTATAGAAACTCTTGCTTTTATATAGCTTTGATTGAGGACAAACAAAGATTCAAGTTGGGGAAAGTTTGATAAGTGTTTTATTCATGATAAAATACACATAAAATAGGGCATTTATCTTACTTGAATGACAAGATTCTAACATAAATACCTCAACTAATGAATGAAATTAATATGGTGCAGAGTCTTCTTGGTTTAGTTGACAGTTGTGTAGGAAAAGGCTAAAGAATGCTTCAAAGAAAGAACAAAGAAAAGTTGTGCCCTGCAGACTTCGCATAGCGAAGCAGAAGCAAAGCTAGTTCGCATAGCGAAGCAGGCAGCGATGCAAAACAGAACCAAAGTGTCCTTGAAGCGAAGAAAGCGACAGGAAGCGACAGAGTTCGCGATGCGAACTTTCCTTCGCGTAGCAAAAGTTCGCGATGCGAACTTTACTTCGCATAGCGAAGTAAGGCGGCTTCACAAAATACGGTTTGACAGCTCAGAGACTTAATGGAGAAGAAAGGCAAGTTCGCATAGCGAACATACTTTCGCTATACGAAGTCAGGCTGCCAGAACTGCTATAAAAGGAGATCAAACTCAGTTCAAAAGGATAATGAGTTTTTATCATTTGTAATATCTTGTAATAGAATAGAGAGTAGGAAGAGAAGTGAGGTAAAGAGGAATAAGGGTGGATACACATCAAGAGTCGGGAAATCGTCATTGATGTGGATTCAACTCAACACTTCCAACATGCTTCAAGCTACCATGAGTAGCTAAATCCCTCCCTTGTTGGGATTGGTTGTAGTTCACCAAAAAAGTATGTATTTTCATTAATCATGGCGTTATACGCATTTTATTTATGAATCAATATTGATGTTATCTTTATTTTATAGTTTACTTCATGGATTGAATCGATATTGACAAATACGATTCAACTCTCGATCAAAGATAACATCTATTATACTCTAAATGCTAGACATAGATTTAGGTTTAATATTCACCGTAAGTATCGAATCTTAATGCTACCGTATTGTTTAATAGACTGAGAAATCGTTGATTAAACCATAAGGTAGAAATCTCATCAAAGTTTAGACATGAACTTTGTTTGTGAGCGATACGTGATAATATTGAAACATACTTAAATTGTGTATAACTGATTCGTGATATACATATTGAATCGGTGAATGAAAACCACTTCCCAACAAGCCTATTCCTCTGAAACTTCTGCTTAGAATCATAGAAATCATTGAACGGTTTTGGTATCGTCCCAATCCATGTGGATACGATAAAACACAATACTTACATTTGATTGTACTCAACATCAAGTTCATCACGAAGATGGGGTGGGGACAAATAAACTTTGAGCCTTTATCCTTTGTTTCATAAACCGTGAACTAGACCACGTTACAACCCTTAAAAGACCTAAATGAGGTAAGGTTGTTTTGAAAGCATACTACAGCAAGGTTGATTAACCTGACTCCTAATGATCTTTGCTATTTACGTGTGTTGATCACTTCATCTGTCATTCCGTAAATGACTAGATCCACTTTGTTTTTGATTTAATCATTCCACCGTGTGTGTTTCATCAATAAAACTTGATTTCAAAAGCTTGCATGAATGTTGCATTGAAATTGCCAATTTTTAATGAACAATACTTGTTTGTAAAAACAATTCAATATCAAAGAAATCCCAACAAATGCAGCCAGCTAGGGAATTTGACTTGATAAAGGAAACTCAGTCAGGGGCAACCAAGCGGAAGGATATGTCATTCCACCATTCCAAGAGCTATTGAATCAAGGGCAGAGCTCTTCAAGTTCATAATATTGGGGCAAGCCTTCTTGAGGTCATCCTATGACAAGTTTGTACTCCAGCGACCCACCAACAGGGGCAAGTTTCTTCCCCAATTATTTCTACCGCAGTCCAAGTATTCTGTACAGTTGAGTTGGGGCAGTTATGTCAAAAGACTCATGAACCGTTTTAAAAGTTTGAAGATATTAAAGCATATGGTATGCCAATTCTTCTGTAAAATCCTTTTGATGAATTATTCTCATAGATCAGTTAATCAGAAGCAGTCAAGTCGAGATTCGGTAAGTCTCTAAAAAGTTAATGACATCTCCTTCACAGATCAACCAAGTTGACAGGGGCAAGTTTGTTCCCCAGTTGTCAACAACCATTCTGAAGAATAAGTTCAAGGACTTTGTGGTGCAAACACAGCTAATCTGGGATAGTCATGCCGAAATTCATGAATCTCTCCAAGAGTTTGAAGATATTATTAAAACACCTTGTATGCCAATTCTTCTGTAAAATCCTCTTGATATTTTCTTCTGAAAGACTATGTAATCTGGGGCAGATGAGTTATGCAGAATTACTCAGCTTTTGTGGCATCTTTTTCTAGCTCCCCAGTAAATTGTGACCTCAGCTAATATTGGCATTTCTCCATGGATTTCCCTCCAATAAAGAGATGAGGCTCGTGATGGCAATCCTAGTGAAGTCATGATGCTATACCAAGTGGAGTAGTTTTCACCAGAGAAGATCTTAATCTTGAAGTAGAACTACTGATTCTACAAGTTCACCCCCAGTGATGGTCCAATCTGATGAGTTTGGCTGGGTATCCTTGTCGAGATGTTTATTTCATCTCCAGTTTCACTTCTTGTATGTTTTGTCAGCATAAGCATGGCATGAGCATGGCATAAGCATTCACGTGCATAACATCTTAGCATTTCTGCTTCCTTTTCTGGTGTTTACCTGCTTTGATCACTTTGGCGGTTATCTTCCCAAGAGACGGGGTTTGTCTTCCCTCTCCAATAGAGTTTATCAGCCTTGGGCATAAAGTGCCCATCCTTCTGAATTCCCCACGGAGATTGGTTATCGTGGATGATGGTTGGTTCAGTTATCTTTTCCATTCTTGGATAAGATAAATCCCCATTTGAGCTCATTCCTCAAAGGTTGGAGTCTTGTTTGACCGTATCTTTCTAGCTTGTTCCTAGATCGATCTTTGGTCCCTGGGCCTGTTTAGGTTGCTGAACCTAATTTTTGCGTGCATTTATTTTGCACCGTGTCTCGCAGAAAAATCTTTTACAGATCCACATTGAAGACATAATCCTTTCTCCAATAGTTTTGTAATATCAACATCTCTTTGGAATTTATACCCAACAACAAGTGGCAATCTCCTTGAGAAGCTTTTTTTTCTATCATTACCTCTACAGCGATAAGTGGCCATCTCTCTCACGAGAAGCTTATCCGTCCTTGGTTTTACTCATACTTCTATAGTTACCAATGATGTTACCTTCAATCAGTCACTTTCCATCAACCTGTTTGATGTGATCCCTATTTGAGTTATTCCTTGTCGTCAAACTTTTTGATGATGTGAACCTTCAGATATGCCTTATTCCTTGCCATCAAACCTTTTGATGATGTGAATCTCCAGATATGCTTTATTCCTTGCCGTCAAACCTTTTGATGATGTGAATCTCCAGATATGCTTTATTCCTTGCCGTCAAACCTTTTGATGATGTGAATCTCCAAATATGCTATTATTCCTTGCCGTCAAACCTTTTGATGATGTGAATCTCCAGATATGCTATTATTCCTTGCCGTCAAACTTTTTGATGATGTGAACCTTCAGATATGCCTTATTCGTTGCCGTCAAACCTTTTGATGATGTGAATCTCCGGATATGCTTTATTCCTTGTCGTCAAACCTTTTGATGATGTGAATCTCCAGATATGCTATTATTCCTTGTCGTCAAACCTTTTGATGATGTGAATCTCCAGATATGCTATTATTCCTTGCCATCAAACTTTTTGATGATGTGAACCTTCATATATGCTTTATTCCTTGCCGTCAAACCTTTTGATGATGTGAATCTCTAGATATGCTATTATTCCTTTCCGTCAAACTTCTTGATGATGTGATCCATGTTTTGGTTTCCTTACCGTGAAACTTCTTGATGATGTGATCCCTGTTTTGGTTTCCTTGCCGTCAAACTGCTTGACGATGTGAACCCTGCTCTGGTTCCTTGCAGTCAAACTTCTTGATGATGTGATCCCTGTTCTGGTTTCCTTGTCGTCAAACTTCTTGATGATGTGATCCCTGCTTTGGTTTCCTTGCTGTCAAACTTTTTGATAATATGTTCCAAGCTCAGGTTTTGTACTTCTGGATGTGTTATTGTTCCTTGCCGTCAGCCCTTTTTGACGATGTGAACTTTGGTCAGTTGTGAACCTCAATCCAGGCCCAACTCATATTGGTGCCCAAAGTCCAGTCTTTGCTGGCAAACCAACTCATATTGGTATTTTTCAAGTCCAACTCATATTAGCATTTCAAAATCCAGCTCATACAGGTACCCAAAGTCCAACTCATATTGGCATTCAAAATCCAACTCATATTGGTACCCGAGTCCAATCATTAATGGTTCATTAACCTTATGCCCAGCTAAAGTTCAATCAAATATCTTCCATCATTTGGCGCGCAAAAGTTTATCTCTGTCTTTTCTGGTTTTTCTTGAAGATCCCGTTTGAACTCTTCAGTATAAGAAAATCCCAGAAAATCTTTTGTTGATGCCCATCCTTTTATTTCAAATTAATCCCCAGTGAAGATCATGTCTTCTTTCTGGTTTCACGCCCAGTAAGAATGTGTATTTTTTTCCCAGTGTCGTCCGGTCACATATGAACCAGTTATCCATCTCCCTGGATCCTTCCCCAGTGGAAGACACCTTTCTGGCTCCTATCTCCAATGAGAGCCTGTAGGGTTTCCCCCCTCAGTTTTATTTTTCCATCCTCAGTATTGCCTCAGAGTCTCCCTAGTGAGTCTCTTTTGTTGGTCAGCCTGTATCCCCAGTGAGTCTTCCTCGTGGATACTAACCTTTATCCTTCCCCAGTAAGCTCATCTGTGGTGGTTTGCTCTTTGTTTCTGGTGACTTGTTTGTCTTCATCTTTGCACTATCATGACGTCATGTCATCATGCTAGAAGTTCATGACATGTCAGCATTTTCATGTCTGTTGCCTGTCCTTAGCATCTGCATTCCATCTAAGGGCAAAATTTTCAGTTTGCTATATTTAAATATCTCTCACCTGGATGTCCCGAGGACCTTTTTCCCCGTGCCATCCGGTAAAGCTATTTAAATAGGGGCAACTGTTGTACCCCATATTTTACCCCTTAGATGTCATAACATCTTGCACTTACATGTAGAGATCAATCATTTGTGCATTGTTAATTAACACCGTATCTTGCTAGTTTTGTTTCTTTTGTGAACTAGGGTTTGCGTATGAAAGAGAACAAAAGTCAATAAGCCAGACTCTCACATGTTTCAAGGTCTCCTAAGACATTCTTTGGCTCCATACAATCATCACAAGTGTTCACCAGTTTGGGTGAGATTCTTATGAGAAGCCATTTGTTCAAGAAAGATAACTGTGGCTCCAAAGTGCAACCATTTGGTCTTGGAGGGTAATTATGAAGTCCTCAAATCACATACTATGATCTTAATGAGATTGGGTCAAGAGAAATCAAGAAGAGATCATCTGATTAAGAGTCGTGGAATTAAGGTTTTAATCTGAAGAATCATTGAAGAACCTTGTTGTGATCAGGCAGTATCGTAAAGGGTTCACCGACCATTTGAGCTCACATACTTTCAAGATATCTCACTCAGCAAGAAATCAAGTGTGTTTGGTCCCTATTACGAGTGCCTTGAGCCACAGGATTCACCTTGACTCAAACTAGGGTTTTATCAGCATCAGTCAACCAGTGCCTTAGATTTTGATCAAAAGATGTTTCCAAGTTTCGGGACATGATTCCATATGATACTGGACATACTTAGAGGCCATCTATGGGCCTTGGAAGAGAGTGAAGAAGCAATATCCTCAAAGATCATCCATTGGAATTCCTGAAGAAATTAGGGTTTTGACCGGAGAAATCGAGCCTCCGATTCTGATGTTATTGGACCAAAGTGAAGTATCAGAGTCATGTCTCATTTTAATATGTTCAACCATTGACTAAGGGCACGAGAAATCATCAAGGCACTTGTGGATTTTATTTGAAAAAAAGAAGAAAAACAAGAAATAAAAAAAAAGAAAAAGAAAGAAAAGAAAAAAAAAAGAAAAAAGGCATTGTGTGGCACCTGCCACTTAAGCATGGCGCCCACCACCTTTGAAAGGGGCATGGCGCCCACCATGATGAAACATGGCGCCTGCCATGTTAATTCATGGAACTTGCCATGGAAAAATGTGGCATTTGCCACCTTGCCACCTTTTTTGCACTTCAGAAAAATAATATATTTTAAACAATTTCAAGGCACGTGGATCCGTTCATCATGAAAGAAAAAAAAGGTTTTTCAGTAAAAGCATGGTTCACGTCTCATCAGTATAACCTACTCTGAACCTATTTCTGAACAATTGAAGACTTTTCAAAACCAACCACTTGTACTTGCACGAAGATTTGAAAAAAGTGTATTCTTGGCCATGCTGCAAGCTCCTCACTTTCTCCTATAAATAGGACGTTCCTCTTCAGTAAATTACACACACCAGATTCACCCAAAAAAAAAGGCTGAATACTCCCCTCACTTTCTTCCCCCAGTTACTCTTATAATTCTGAATGTTGTTGCAAGAGTTTTTCGGTTCGAGTTTTCCACCATCTAACCTTGCAGTAGCTGGCATTTAGAGGAAGAAGAAGTTCGTCCATTTTTTTTTTCGAATACGTACCTGTGAAGAGGCAGTGGACCGTCTCCACTAGGTAACGCTCCCTCCTTTGTTTTTTAAATTCCTCTTACTTCATTTCAAAATATCATGACCACTTGTTTCATACCGTTTTCATTTTTTTGTTAACATCTGATTAAATGCTGCAAATATTATGTGTGATTTTGGTTGTGATTTCTATTTTATGAAAGTTGTTACTTAAAAGAAAAACAAAAAAATATAAAAGAGGAGAGAGATTGTGGCGCCTGCCATAAGTATATGTGGCGCCTGCCACCTTTCTCTAAACATACATGGCACCTGCCATGCTTCATTTTCCTTGTTTTAGTGGCGCCTGCCACTAGCTTTGTGGCACTGGCCACCAATGTGTGGCACTGGCCATCAAAAGTGGGGCTCCTGCCACTATGAATTTAGTTTTTTTTATCTTTCATTTCTTATGATAAATCTCATTTCCCTTTTAAATTTTAAAACAAAAAAGTATGCTTAACTTAATTCTTTTTGCCATTTTATTCTCTTGTTCATTTTCGAAACTTAAAAAAAAAATGCTTTACTTTATATTTAATTCTCGGACTTCTTTTCGTGAACTACTAACTATTTCCTGGAGATTCAAGAATTTTTTAGTAATGGTGTGTTCCTTGACTGGAATAAAATCATTCTATTGTTGTTTGTAAGTATTGACTTTGTTGTTTATTTTCATAACTTAACATGTCTATGCTTTCAAACTTTGATGCTGTTATCTCTGCCCTATTTGTGTTGACTTTTCCATGTTAGCTATGTCCTTACTTGGAAGTTGATTGAATATTTTGATTTAATGTTTACTGTCTTTGAATCATCGAACTCATATTGTTCATTTAATTTCAATCTCATTTCAACTCTTGTTCTCAAGTTGTTTCCCCTTCTTTCCAAAGGAAAGTCTCTCTATTGACCTCAAAGTCATAGAAAGCTCATTACTAGCTTTGACCTCATACTCATAGCCACCTCCCTCCTTGACCTCATAGTCATAGGATACCAGCCTTGACCTCATAGTCATGGCCACCTTCTCTTTGACCTCATAGTCATAGGGTACTTTCCTTTTGGCCTCATAGCCATTCAATATCACAACTTAGAATTAGGATAGAGTTCTTGAAACTCTATGTGATACTCATCATCTTGAGTATTCACTTTACCCCCATCACAACTTAGACTTAGAGAGTTTCCTAAACTCTACATGAGCTCATACTCATTCCCCTTGGAACTTTGGCCATAGTCAATGGTTCCTCCTTCACCCTTAGTTAGGTGAACTACGGTTGCTCTGATTCTTTAGTCAGATACGTAGGCACAAGATGCGACGTCTTGGCAAGCAAACTTAGTGTACATACCCTTAGGTCTTTACCTTAACTTTAGTAGATTCCCTTAGCAAGCAAACATAACATAACACAAATCCAAACAAGAGGCTCCTGTAGAGTTCTACAGATACTTAGGGTGCTAATACCTTCCCTTAGTATAACCAACCCTCGAACCTAGATTCTCTTATTAGGGTTTTCGTTCTTTAACTTTTCCTTTGGATAAATCAAAGCTCGATGGTGAATTTCAAAGATGTGTGATGCAAGTTAATTAATAGCTTGTTATCTGATTCTCACCGTAACAACTTGCAACTGCAAACTATGAATTATCAAACTTGATTATTACAATGATAAGGGTTCCTCCCTATTTATAGATTTAGGTTAACTTGCATCTCAAGCTAAAGGCCAAACTATAAAAGCCCAAAAATATCTAATCTAATCTTTTTAAATCAAATCAAATCTTTCTAAAACAATAAATTACATATTTAACACACCACTTAATTCATTGTGTCTAAACTGTCTACATTTATCATGGCTCTTAGTCTTCTGAAAACTTTGACCTGCACTCCCTTCGTCATGATATCTGCAATCTGATTCTCAGTTCTGCTGTGTTCTAAGTTCATCTTCCCTTCTGGTACCTGCTCTCGAAGATAATGGAACCTCATTTCGATGTGTTTGCTTCGACCGTGCGCTATTGGATTCTTTGCCAAGTTGATAGCTGACATGTTGTCGATCTTCTTGGTAATTAGTCTATGACTCTTCCTTGTAATCTCTTCGACCAGGTTCACCATCCATGTTGCTTGACATTCACAAAGAGAAGCAACTATGTACTCTGCTTCGCATGATGACAATGCCACTACTGGCTCTTTTCTCGAACTCCAAGCAACTGGTGCACCACCTAACATAAACACATAGCCAGCTGTGGATTTTCGATCCTCAGCATCACTACACCAACTTTAGTCAGTGTATCCCACTAACTTGCATTCTTTTCCTTCATCAGCTGCAGGAAACAAGATGCCGTAGTCGAGAGCCCCTTTCAGATGCCTCAGTATCCTCTTCGTTGTTGCTAGGTGTGATACCTTTGGCTTCTACATGAATCTACTTACCCACACTGTATGCTAAGTCAGGCCTTGTGTGACAAAGGTATCTAAGTGACCCATTAAGTCTTCTATATTGGGTTGGGTCGACATCATCTTCATCTGACTGCTTCGACAGTTGCAATCTGGTCTCAGTTGGAGTCGAAGTTTGGTTGCAATCTTGCATCCCAAATCTCTTGAGTATTTTGGCTGCATATCTTCTTTGGTGCATCATCAAACCTCTACCAGTCTTTCAGAATTCGATGCCAAGGAAATATGAGAGATTTCCCAAGTCTGACATTTCAAACTCCTCACTTAGGTCATGTTTGAAATCTTCGATCTCCTTCTTGCAACTTCCTGTTATCAACAGGTCATCGACATAGAGGCATAATATAAGCAATTCACTACTGCTTCTTCTTACATACACTCCATGCTCAGTCGTACACTTCACAAATTCCTTCTCCCTTAAGAAGTTGTCGATTTTCTTATTCCAAGTTCTTGGAGCTTGCTTAAGTCCATACAGGGCTTTGTGCAGCTTGTACACCTTTCTTTCTTCGCCTCGTTTTATATATCCAACTGGTTGTGCGACATAAACTTCTTCGTCCAAGGGGCCATTAAGGAATGCACATTTCACATCCATCTGACATGTGTGCCAATTATTCATATTTGCTAGACCAATAACCAACCTGATTGTTTCGATCCTAGCAACATGTGCAAACACTTCTTCGAAGTCGATTCCTTCCTTCTGAAGAAATCATTTCCCCATATGTCTCGCCTTGTGTCGAGTTACTTCTCCTTTAGGATTCACCTTCACCTTGTAAACCCACTTCACATCAATTGCCTTCTTGCCTTGAGGCAATTCGACAAGTGACCATGTGTTGTTGACTTCGATGGACTCTAACTCCTCATTCATTGCTTTCACCCACTTCAAATCTTTCAATACCTCAGCTGTATTGACTGGTTCGACATCTGCGGAGAAAACATAGTGTACCAGCTCACCCTCTTTATCAACCACATCATCTGATGTAATTACACATTCTTGCAACCTTGCAGACATGCGTCTTGTTCGTCGAGGTCTGCTTGGACCTGCTTCATCTATGACTTGTTCCTATCGAACTTCTCTTATGACTTCAGTGGCTGGTTCTTCACAAGAGATTCTCACCGAATCCTTCTTGATAATCTCAGTCTAATCCCATTCTTTAAGCTCGTCTATGATCACGTCCCTGCGGATCACTACCTGCTTATTCACTGGGTCGAATGGCTTGTAACCTCCAGTCGAATGATATCCTATCAAGATTATCTGATTCGACTTGTCATCAAGCTTCCTTCTCAACTGATCTAGCACATGTCTATGTGATATAGATCCAAACACCTTCAAGTGACTGAGGCTCGGCTTGACACCAGATCAACATTCTTCTGGTGTGATTCCTTCAAGCTTCTTCGTCAGACATCTATTTAATATGTATGTTGCTGTCGAAACCGCTTCTCCACATAATTCTTTGGGTACATACTTTCCATTCAACATATTTTTCACCATGTTCATGATGGTTCTATTCTTTCTTTCTGCAATTCCATTTTGCTGCGGAGTGTACGGTGGCACCACCTCATGCACAATCCCTTCTTTCTCACATAATGCATCGAACTCTTTCGACACATACTCTCCACTACCATCAGTCATCAGAATTTTCAGCTTTCGACCACTCTGTTTTTCAACCATAGATTTGAATCTAGCTAATACCTCCATCACATCACTTTTCTTCTTGATGAGGTAAGTCCACAACTTTCGACTGTAATCATCTATGAACGTTACAAAGTATATGTTACGACCAATCGAATCCACCTGGATTGGACCACACACATCAGAGTATATGACTTGCAGAATTGCCTTTTGCTATCTTTCCTCATAATCAGAACATCGCCAACATCTTCAGCTGCTAGAGTGTTGTCATTTGCAAACTTCACCGTGTTCTTCGACGAGGGCTTCATGTTGACAAACCAATCTTTCCTTTCAGTCATGTGTGATGAGCATCCTGAGTCCAAGTACCACTGGTCCTGGAATCTCTCTTTGTCTCTTGTTGTGACCATCGGCAACATCTCTTCTTCTTCATGTTTCGCCAGCTTTGCATCAGTTTCTTGATTCTTCTTCTTTTTTGGACAATCACTAAAATAGTGACCATACCTCTGACAATTGAAACATTGAATGTGACTCATGTCAGGCCTTCGACCACCACCTCTTCCTCTACCTGCAACACCACCTCTTTGGTTGCCTTGGTTCCAGAGTTTTCTCTGATTCGACCAGTTTCCTTCATGCTGATTTCGACCAGTCGAATTGTTGTAGCCTCATCTACCTGTGTTGTCATTCCAGCTTCCTTTATCTTTCCTTTCCTTTCCTTTTCTGACTGCGCCTGCAAAGCCATATCACTCTTCGACTTTCCTGCAACTTTTTCAGCCATCCTTTGTTCATGAGACTCAAGCGTCCCTTAAAGCTCTTCCTTCGTCAATACTGACAATTCTTTTGATTCTTCTATGGCTACTACCACGTGGTCGAACTTTAGAGCCAATGACCTCGAGATCTTTGCAACAATTGATCTTGATGTCAACACCTCTCCACATACCTTGATTTGATTCACCAGCTTTGTGACTCTGGTGAATAAATTTGTTATACTTTCATTGTCTTCCATCTGAAGCAACTCATAGGTTCTCTTGTGAGTTTGTAACCTCACCTCTTTCACCTTCTCTGCGCCTCCAAACGACTTTTCAAGAATCTCCCACGCTTCCTTTGCTGACACTACATCACTAACCTTTTCAAAGTTATCTGGATCGACACACTGATGGATTATAAAGAGAGCTTTATAATCTTTCTTCTTCAACTCTTTGTGTGCAGCCTTTTCTTGATTTGTCGCATTCTCTGCAAGCGGTGCTACTCATTCCTTCACAAGATCCCAAAGATCTTGATAACAGAAAACCACCTTAATCTGCTTGCACAAATTCTCATAATTATCTTTCTTGAGAATCGGAAGGCTCGCCGGAAAGTGCCCGTTAGGATGATTCATCGCCATCACGATTTTCCTTCCTTGAATTGCAACCGGAGCTCTAGATACCAGATGTTGGAATTAACCCAAAACCTTTTTGAGAATTTCTATTCAATCTTGATCTCAAGATTGTTAACAATCACACGCAATGGCAACGAAAAGAAAAATTGAGAAAGAAAGAAAGAAAGAGAAAAGAGAAATAGTAGCGTTGGAGAAGAAGATGAAAAACTACAGAATTTTTTCTGCCCACAAACTGTGGAAATTTTCAATATTCACTAGCAACTGCAAACTTGATTATTACAATAATAAGGGTTCCTACCTATTTATAGATTTAGGTTAACTTGCATCTCAAGGTAAAACCCAAACTATAAAAGCCCAAAAATATCTAATCTAATATTTCTAAATCAAATCAAATCTTTCTAAAACAATGAATTACATATTTAACAAGTTCTGCACCTTAGCCATTTCAATTACAAATGGTTCTAGGTAAATCTTGATGGAAAGGTGAGCATCTGTCTCATCTCGTCTCTTTGAAAAACAAAGTAAGAAATCGATTTCATAGTTCTTAAAGATCCTTCCACAAATTTGTTAGACGTGGACAACGATCTAGACAGTGGCGGATCTTGTCTAAAATTTTAGGGAAAGCGATAGAGATTAACTAAAATATTATAATTGAAATATATAAATTTTAAATACAATTTTATCAAATATTTAAAATAAATTCAACACAAAATAAAAAATAAATATATAAAATAAAAAGAGATATCCAATCTTTAATTAAAGTATAGTCTTCCACTCTTTTAAAACTTGAATTCATCATATCAATAATTGAATTAGTACTAAAGTGTTCAACTATTTCTTTTCCAATCTTTTTTTGATTATGATAAAAAAATTAGCTTAAACAATGACTAATAATTTTTACTAAAGCAATGACATATAATATCTTAACAATTTCTACTAAACCAATCACACTGCATACTGATGTCTTTTGAAATGTTTTATAAACAATATCTACTAAACCCTAAACTAGTTTCTACTACAGTGGCGGGTTGTCAATAACATAATCAAAAAAACATTATTTTCTAAATCTCCACATCTCACGCACTGTTTTAACTTTAGTAGATTTTAAAATGAGCTTTAACCCACAAGTCAAAAATAAACTTAACTAACAACAAACAGATCATGTGTTTTGTAACTTGCAGTAAGCAGAGTAGAGAAACTTTTGTTCAATTAAATACATTTAGAAATTACATAGCTTTTGATTTATGCTTATGTACCTGTCATCGGCAAAACCGTAAACAAAGTTGCCATTGAAACCGCAAACAAAATCGTTATCGAAACCATTGTCGAAGTTTTCATTGAAACTGTGAATAAAGATGTCGTCGAAAACAAAGTCGCCGTCAAAACCGGGAACAAAGTTGCAGTCAAAACTATTGTTGAAACCGCCGTCAAAACCGTAAACAAAGTCCCTGTCGAAACCATAAACAAAATTATCGTTGAAACTGTTGTCATTGTTGTCGAAATCGTGTAGGCTGCTAATTTCGACGCCAAGATAATGATTTTAATGAAAAGCTAATAATTCGATAGGGTAATTTGACTAGACGGTTTTGTGATGGAGAAAGCTAGTCGAAGACCAATGGCGCTCAGGGGAAGCGTTGCTAGATTTTCTAAGTGTGAAGAATACTTTCGAAAAAAAGAAGAAATAGGCTCCTTTTCGACGGGTGTTTGAAATTCAAAATTCAGGAGGGAATTCCGTTTTGAAAAGGGGACGCGTGGAACGCATCTGGCAGACGAATACATGCAGAACGCCATCTGTTGCCATCAAGAGAAATAGCTGTTATAGTTGGTTATTTCGTTTGTATATAAATAGGGGGTCTTAGTGTTAGATTTCCGTGTGTGTTCAGAATTTGTACAAATCACTCAAGAAATACTCAAAGTAACCGAGAGAGAGAGAAAAGAGTAATTACTGAGAAAATGTACGTTTGAAAAACACCAGTTTTCATTTCTTGCATCTAAATAGAAGTTTAAAGTTCTTCATTTACAGTTTCTTTTTTCCTTTCCCCCATTTCTTACTTGCAAGTTATTTACGTTTGTTATTTATTTTAAAAGACAAAGGTTATCATTTCTGTCAAAAATACAAAGATTGATAAGAAATCATGATGAATTCAATAAACAAAAGGTTTTCTCACGAAAGTTACCAAAATTGTTAGAGCACATTGTCCTAGGATTTGTTTGATCGATCCTGTAAGTGAACTAATTTTACATAAATTAGGAGATCAGCGGTTGTTTGCGAATTTTCCAAGAAAACAAATTGGCACACCCGGTGGGACCTTGTGCTATTAACATTTGAAAACCTTCATTTTACAGTGTACTCGTAAGAAATTTGCTTCGTCTTGTTGCATGAAATTAAGAAGTGGTAACTAGCCATAAATAACGAAGAAAGACCCAGAAGAAGACGAGTACCCAGAATGGCAAATCCAAATCCGCCTAATAATCAGAATGTTGAGAGAAATTAAATACCACCCCCTAATCCTTCGACTGGGGGCAGTATGGCCTTAATATCAGTATCAGAGGTTAATCCATCAACAGCGGGTTCGACGCCTGCACTTTCAACACCTCAGAGTGCGCTTAGTTTTTCAACTATGGGACCCCAAATGCCTCAAATGACTCCATCCCTCAGGAAGTATGTACAGACCCTTTATGTCTGGGTTTTCGATGCCGCTAAATCGAGAGCAACCATATGGAATGCCAACTTCAGTAATGACAAGTTTACATAACGCTCCATCAGCATTTACAGACCCAACAATGAACATACCTTCGCCCTTACAAGGGTCCGGTTCTGGTGTGAACAATATAGGTCGAATTAGCCAGCCTTTAGGAATGGGGTACCAAACTTACATGCCAAACATCACCAATAACTCTGCGCAAGTGACAGGCAACAAATGGATGAGAGTAACCATGATATGGTTCAGATGTTGGCCCAACAAATGGGGGTCATATTCAATCCTTTGATCTAAAACACTACACAAACGATTCAACAATTGGCGGCACAGATGGCGCGCATTGCTGATTTTTTCGGTGTCCCTCGACCTCTTTCGAGGGGACAGGAAGTTCGGATCCCAAGGGCAGCGGTCGAAGAAGAACCTACTATAAACCAGAGACCAATAAACGTTCCTCAGGAAAACCTACAAGACCAGGGAGCAGTGGTTGAACCACCTCGTGTCGAAATGCCTGTCCAGCAAGAACCTGCGAGGGTGATAGTGAATAGGGGTCAAGACGCTGATGATATTGTGCAACAAATACGTTGTAATAACATGTCGGCAGAAAACAATTTAGCAGCCATGGTCGAAAGAATAATGGCTCGAAATGGGGTAAATGTAGGACTGCAGAGGCCTAGTTACACATCACCATTATCTAAATATATATTGCAGGAAGATTTACCCCCAAGGTGGAAAGTCCCCAAATTCACTAAGTTTTCAGGAGACACGAGTGAATCGATGGTCGAACACGTGGGCCATTACTTGATCGAAGCAGGCGAAATAGCGCACAATCAAAACTTGAAGATAAAATATTTTCCGAGCTCTCTGACGAAAAATGCTTTTACTTGGTTCACGTCTTTGCCTGCAGGTTCGATCCATACGTGGAACCAGTTGGAGAGATCGTTCCATGAACAATTTTACATGGGGCAGACAAAGATAAGCCTGAAAGAATTGGCTAGCGTAAAGAGAAAGTTTTCAGAACCAATAGATGATTATCTGAATAGGTTCAGATTGCTCAAGGCAAGGTGTTTCACACAAGTGCCAGAGCACGAGTTAGTCGAAATGGCCGCTGGCGGTCTCGACTATTCTATAAGAAAGAAATTAGACACCCAATATCTAAGAGACATGGCCCAATTAGCTGATAGGGTTAGACAGGTCGAAAGACTAAAAGCCGAAAAAGCTAGGGTTAATAAAAATAGGAAAGAAAGGGTGGCCTATGTCGGAGTCTGTGAGGAGGATGACGAAGAAGAATCATCAAATTTCGACGAGCAAGAGGTAGATTTGGCAGAGTTAAAACAGGGCCCACCTTATGCCTGGAAAGTGTTGGCTCCGTCGAATGGAAAAAATCCAGCCGAATCGGAGAAGAACGACAAGTTCCCTAAGAGAACTTATACGTTCGACTTTACAAAATGCGACGAAATATTTGACTTATTGGTTAAGGATGGCCAAATGATAGTACCCCCTGGTACTAAGGTGCATCCTTTAGAACAACAGAAAAAGAGAGGTTTTTGTAAATATCACAATTTTTTGGGTCATAAAACGTCTCAATGTTTCCTTTTCAGGGATTTAGTCCAAAATGAAATAAGAGATGGAAGTCTCAAATTCGGTGACAAGTCGAAGTCCCAGGCTAAAGTGGATTCAAACTCCTTGCAGGTGGTGGAAGCCCACTATGTTGACCCATCCGTAGTAAACATGGTTGAAGTTGCTGAGAGCTTCGACAATACCTTGGACATGAAGAAAGCTGCTGATGGTTTCGACCGCAACATGAATATGGTGGAGGTTGTTGAAGACCCCACTGACAAAATCGACATGGTCGGAGACATGTCTGATGGTGTGGACCGGTCAATGATGGTCAAGATTGCTGAAGATCTTGGCGCAAAGAGCATCGAGAACTACATTGCTGAGGCCACTGAGGGCATCAACAACGAAACTACTGAGAGTTTCGAGAAAGTCAACAACGAAACTACTGAGGGTTTCGACAAAGACAACAATGAGACCACTGAAGGTTTCAGCAAAATCAATAAAGGAACTATTGAAGGTTCTTACAAACAAGCTGCTGTTCGGATTCTCCGGAGAACCATGGAGGACCCGAAGGACAAAACTGTTGGATTCATCACCCCACAAGTTGCCAGGAGTCCACTCCCAAAGGTTCTGTCGAAGAAAATCTATGAGGATTTCAATCGAATGAAGAAGGAGCATGAGGTCGATGAGGGTCTCACCTTGAAACTGAAAAAGTTGGGCATGGATGCAGAATCATCGGCCAATATAAACATGGTCAAAGTAACTCAGGACGCTGCAATGCAAGTTGACGAAGAACTTCGACGAGAGGAGTACCAGAAAGTGGCTTACCCAAAAGAGGAAGAAAATATGGCAGATTTTATTCATAGATGCCAGAGGAAGAGGTATGAGGTGATGTTGTGCCCTCGCTGTAGTGTTATCTTCGACAAAAAGGCAGAACAAAACTTAGAAGGAATAGAGAGGGCAAGAAAAAGAGGAAATTGGAAGCCTGCTGGAGAGAGGTTCGACCCCAAGAGAGGGAACCAAAATAGAGAGAGGTTAGGCGAAAAACGCCCTAACACATTCAAACAAACAACCAAGGCTCCAGATGATAGGTGGGTGAATCCAATCCGACAAGCCCAGGGGCAAGGAAAATGGAAGGATTTTGAAGTGCAGAGGGGATCCTCTATGTCATACAGAAAGGAAATCCAGAAGTCCAAAAGGGTGGCTTACCCTTCTGAGAATTATAAGGGTAAGAACCCTATGACGAAGTCACAATGGAGGAGATACCAACGTCGAAAGAAGGCTGAGAGGGAGGTTGCAGGAAAAGACAAGCCAGAAACTAGCAGCAACATTCAAACTTTGACCCAGATGGAAAAAGTGAAGCCTGATTATCCACCCACTGCTCCAGTGCAAGAAGCGCCAAAGGAGGAAGTAACCAAGGATGACGAAATGACAGAAGATTTTAACTCAGAGTCAGAAGCATCATTCGATGTGACATGTAATGTCGTTTCAGTGCTCCCTAGGGAGTATGATCAAATTATGGAAATTGAAGAGGAAGAGGAAGCTTTGGAGGTCGAAACGGCCAGACACAGTCCCGTTTGCTACTATATCATGAACAACAGATGCGTCGAAGAACAGAACGCATTTTTTGAAAGGCCAGATGACTCAATGAAGAACCACCTTAAACCCCTATTTATAAAAGGGAAAGTTGGCGATGTAGGGCTGAATAATATTCTGGTCGACGGGGGAGCGACTGTCAACTTGATGTCGCACTTTATGCTGAAGAAAATTGGAAAAGATGATTCCGATACCAAACCTCACAATATGGTATTGTCGAATTATGAAGGGAAAGTAGGAACTACTATGGATGTGATTCAGGTAGACTTAACAGTTGGAACCATTACGAGGCCAACTATGTTTATGGTGATTGCGTCGAAAGCAAACTACAACCTTCTCCTGGGTAGAGAGTGGATACACGGTATTGGTGTCGTCCCTTCGTCAATGCACCAACGAATAACCATCTGGCGCGCAGACGACATAGTCGAAAATATAGAGGCAGACCAAAGTTATTTTTTGGCCAAGGTAAACCAGGTGGATAGGAGGAGTTTCGACAGGAATCTGGCTCACATAGCTCCTTGTAGCCCAGCCACCTTCGACATAACGCCAACGGATAATGCTTTTTGCTCATTATACCTTCATCCTACTCACGGGTTTCAGTGGGATAGGGAGGTAGTTGGTGAAGAAAACTACATTTTTGGAACCGCACACATCCAGCCAATTGGCTGGGGCAGCGAATTCAGTGATAATGAGTGAGTCACTAATTATTGAAAAGATCGCGGCTTACGTAGCCGAGAACAAACTCAAAGCGGTCTTAGAGGCCGAAGTAAAGTATATGGCTGTCGAAGCCAATCAAATTGAAGCATATCGACAAGGTCTTGAAAAGGATTCAAATTGGGATCCTCCGGATAAAGATCAAGGTGATTTGCAGAATAAGAGGCTTGACGAGATTTATGACAACGAACCGTTGGGCTTCGAAAAGGATCCTTTAGCATCAAATACCAAGATGATGGCACAGGATCCACTTGAAGAAATCGACTTGGGATCAGGGGCAGAGAAGCGACCCACTTATATCAGCGCGAAAGTAAGCCCCCAACTCAGGGTCAAAATAGTCCAATTGTTGAAAGAATTCAAAGATTGCTTCGCATGGGACTACGACGAAATGCCCGGGCTGGATAGGAGCTTGGTCGAATTAAGGTTGCCAATAAAACCTGGGAGGAAACTTGTAAAGTAGACTCCAAGGAGATTCGCCCCAAAAATCCTCTCGAAAATTAAAGAAAATTCGAAAGACTTCTCAGGTGCAAGTTCATCTGTCCAACGAGGTATGTCGAATGGATTGCTAACATAGTTCCTGTAATAAAGAAAAATGACAAGTTGAGGGTATGCATTGTTTTTCGAGACTTGAATTCAGCTACCCCAAAGGATGAATATCCTATGCCAGTGGCGGAAATGCTTGTCGATTCCGCCGCAGGACATGAGTACCTTAGTATGCTTGATGGGTATTCTGGTTATAATCAAATCTTTATTGCTGAGGAAGATGTCCCAAAAACGGAGTTTCGATGCCCTGAAGCCTTAGGCACTTACGAATGGGTGGTAATGCCTTTTGGTTTAAAGAATGCTGGGGCAACATATCAGCGAGCAATGAATTCAATTTTTCACGATTTCATTGAGGATTTTATGCAGATTTACATTGACGATATTGTTGTTAAGTCCGTTTCAGAGAACAATCATATAGACCATCTTCGACAATCCTTCGAAAGGATGAGGAAGTTTGGTCTGAAGATGAATCCTCTCAAATGTGCGTTTTGTGTGCAGGCGGGAGACTTCCTAGGCTTTGTGGTCCACAAGATGGGGATCGAAATCAACCATAACAAGGCCAGGGCAATAATGGAGGCGAAAGCGCCATCTACAAAGAAGGAGTTGCAGTCTTTACTTGGCAAGATCAACTTTCTTAAAAGGTTCATCTCCAACCTTAGTGGGAAGACGCAAGCCTTTTCTCCTCTACTTCGACTAAAGAAAGGAGATTTCTAATGGGGGCAAGAGTAGCAGGATGCTTTCGACAAGATCAAGGAGTACCTAACGCACCCCCAATCTTAGTGTCACCTTGTAGAAGTAGAAGTATGAGGTTGTACATATCTGCGTCGGACAAAACTTTAGGGAGAATGTTGGCTTAGGAGGACGAGAATGGTGTCAAAAGAGCCATCTACTACCTCAGTAGGGTCTTGAACGATGCGGAAACTAGATATAGTGTGATTGAAAAGTTGTGTTTATGTGTGTACTTTTCTTGTATGAAATTAAAGCACTATATAAAACCAGTTGATGTTTACGTTTCTTCTCATTTCGATGTTATAAAATATATGTTATCTAAGCCAATCTTGCACAGCCGAATTGGAAAATGGGCATTAGCATTGACTGATTATTCTTTGACATATTTGCCTTTAAAGATTGTCAAAGGACAAGTAGTGGCTGATTTCATAGTTGAACACGCTATAAATGAAGAGTCTTTGAATTATATTGAAATGGAACCATGGAAGTTGTACTTCGACGGTTCTAGTCATAGAAATGGAACTGGAATTGGGGTTCTTGTTATTTCTCCTGACAAAATTCCAACAAAATTCAAGAACAAAGTCGAAGGACTCTACTCAAATAATGAGGCAGAATATGAGGCTTTGATAGCAGGACTTGAAATCTTGTTGGAATTGGGGGCAACTCGGGTCGAAATAATGGGCGACTCTGAGTTAGTTATAAAGCAGATAACAAAAGAGTACAAATGTGTTAAGGAAAATTTAATCATGTACTTTGTAATAGCTAATCGACTCTTAAAAAGGTTCGATATGGTTACGATTCGACATGTCCCGCGAATAGAGAATCAGGAAGCAAATGATTTAGCGCAGATAGCTTCCGGGTACAGAGTATCAAAGGAAAAGTTACAGAAAGCCATTGAAGTTAGAGGAAGAGTGGTGTCAGCAAGATTATCCCCGTCAGATTTGGAAACAATAAAGCTTGGATACGCTGACAAAGAAAATTTCGAAATTTTTAACATAGACGACTCAATGACTGGAGATTGGAGAAAGCCTATAATAGAATACCTGCAAAACCCAACAGGACCAGTCGAAAGGAAAATCAGATATCGAGCTTTGAGTTATGTGATCTTGGGAAATGAACTATTTAAGAAAACTCCGGAAGGAATAATACTGAAGTGTTTAGGCGAATCAGAGGCGTACATAGCATTGTCGAATGTACACAGTGGGGCATGTGGTGCACATCAGGCAGGCCATAAGATGAAATGGTTATTATTCCGACAGGGAATATATTGGCCAACTATGTTAAAGGATTGCGTCGAATACGCGAAAGGATGTCAAGAATGCCAGGTACACGCAGGGATACCACATGTTCCTGCAAGTGAATTACATTCTATAATAAAGCCTTGGCCTTTTAGAGGTTGGGCTTTGGATCTAATTGGAGAAATTCGACCTGCCTCTTCAAAAAGCAAGAAATTTATTTTGGTGGGAATATATTATTTTACGAAATGGATTGAAGCCATACCCTTAGTGAACGTGGATCAAGAAGCAGTGATCGAATTCATTCGAAAGAATATTATTTACAGGTTTGGTATCCCAGAGACGATAACAACGGATCAAGGATCTGTTTTCACGGGAAAAAATATGCAAGAATTCGCGAAGGAAATGGGTTTCAGACTCCTCACGTCAACACCTTACTACGCTCAAGCCAATGGTCAAGTCGAAGCTGCAAATAAGGTTATAATTGGCTTAATAAAGAAGCACGTGGGAAGAAAACCAAAGAGTTGGCACAAAACGTTGGACCAAATTCTATGGGCTTGTCGAACCTCGCCTAAGGAAGCTACAAACACTATGCCTTTTCGATTAACGTTTGGCCATGATGCGGTCTTACCAGTCGAAGTATACTTGCAGTAAAAAAGGATACAAAGACATCATGAAATTCCATCAGATACATATTGGAATATGATGATGGACGAATTAATGGATTTAGACGAAGAAAGATTAACAGCGTTGGACTTACTGAAAAGGAAAAAAGAAAGAGTGGAGAGATTCTATAATAAAAAAGTAAAAAATAAAGCTTTTTCGGTTGGTGATTTGGTGTGGAAGGTGATTCTCCCCATGGATCGAAAAGACAGACTTATGGGAAAATGGTCCCCTAAGTGAGAAGGACCTTTTCAAATCATACGAGTATTTTCCAATGGCGCATATGAAGTCGAAGAATTAGATAAAGATAAGCGTATATTAAAAATAAACGGGAAGTATTTGAAAAAATATGAGCGCACATTACAAGAAGTTAAAATAACAGTCGAATAATTATGCAGAAAAAACAAGCAATATGGTGGATAGAAAATATTTCGCCAAATAAAATGGCTCCAATGTCATTACAAAAAAAGCCTTAAAAGGCCAAACAAAAAATATTACAAATATTCAGATAGGAAAAGACTCTTTCAACTTTTCAAATTTTGACTTCTGAATTTGGAGACGACGCTCACAAAGTGCCTTGCCTTTCGAGAGCTCCTCAATTTCCTCACCAAGTTTTCGGGCCCTATCAACATGATGCACACCAACTTCAAGTTCTTTACGGATTTCCTCTTGGTCGATGTGTTGCAGTTCTTCTTGACGCTTTTCCGCCTGGGAAATTTTGCTTTGAAGAACAACAATTTGCTTCTTCCACTTGAGGATGTTCTCACCGCACAAAGTTGCTTCTTTCTTATTTTGTTCAGACACTTTTTCTAGTTCAGTTACTTTGTTGGACGAATTGGAAGCAGCATCCCACTCAGCAAGTTGGGTTTCTGTCTTATTTTCGAGCTTCTTGGAGTAATCTCGAAGCCGATTAAAGTCAGTCACCACAAGATCTATTAGGGTAGTGAGGTCCAGCACCACATCAGTAACTTCAGGGGGAGCCTCCAGGACATTGATTTGCTTCAAGATTTTCTTTAGATCAAATTGAGCAGATGAGTCATTCTCCAGAAGTTGAAATAGGTCAATGTTGAGAATTTTTTGTCGAATATTTGCCAGCGATTCATCCACGAATTTGGCATCAGAAGTAGTCCCTGAAGTGGTCGAACTACTAATGGTAGTATCAGCAAAATTGTAGCGGGAACTAAGCATGGCCTTTAGGTACTCAAAAGGTCTTTGCACCTTCAGATTTTCAAGCTCCTCGTGAGAAAGTTGGGTCAAAGTTGTCGCGGTCGAAGTAGTTTTATTTGTTTTACCAAGGTCTTCTTTGTCGCTTTCTTTCTCTTCGTCCGTAGCAGCTGTGGGAGTTGGTGGCCTTTCGCTTCGTCAGCAACTTGTAAGTTGAGGGGAGATTGGTCTTCAGGTTCATTACTTGTGATAAGCGTTGCAGTAGGCATCACAGTATCCCCACCAGTGTCGACTAAGTCGTCAGTCTCAGGACCAGTTTCTTCTTCCACTACGTCTGGAATTTGTTCAGAGATAGTAGTGGGCTGGTTTACTTCAGTAGCTGACTCCTTTGTCGAATCCTTAGGAGAAGGTTTGGAGGCACTGGTTGGCTTGTAGGTAGGATCACTACTGGTCTTTGGGAGAACTTGGACCATGGGATACCCATGAGTATCGACAAGGACCTGAAAGATAAATAAATCAAGAAAGGTAACACAAGTAAACAGCCCTTTCAGCGTTGAAAGAAAAGAGAAAAAACTATACCTTGGGAGTTTTAGTCTTCAGGCTAGAGCTTTCGCTTTCTGCTGGAGCAGGGGTAGTTTCCTCGCCTGGATTTTTGAGTGGAGTTTTTTCTAAAATTCTGGAAGTAGGAGGTTTTTGTGGTGGAGGTTTGGTTGTTTTCTTTTTCTTCTTGGTAGGCTTTACTTAGTCTGGTGACTCATCACCATCATCAGTGTCGGCAGCTTTGACTTCATGGTCTTTCTCTTTTCTTTTCTTAGGCGTCGATGGCAGTCTTCGACTGACCTGTGGAACAAGAGAAATTTTATTAGTATGTAAGAA
The DNA here is from genome assembly GCA_022829125.1 of Lathyrus tuberosus. Classification (NCBI taxonomy): domain Eukaryota; kingdom Viridiplantae; phylum Streptophyta; class Magnoliopsida; order Fabales; family Fabaceae; genus Lathyrus; species Lathyrus tuberosus. The sequence goes on from JALAZF010000078.1 coordinate 7,927,599, forward strand.
AATGAGAAAACACGTGGTGACCTAAAAGAGAAGTAAAGTAATACCTTCGCCAAAGGTGTCTTGGTAGTGTCTTTTTGGGGCTCTGCATCTCCAGCAGTTGTTGCTTCGCCAATGGTTGGTTTTTTGGTCGAAATCTTGATAGCTAGAAAAGAAAAGAAGAAAAGGGTCAAGCGTAAAATAGCGTATATATGTTTAAGTAAATGAAAAGTGAGGTTGAACTTCTTCCCATTTTTCACACCTTCATATATAGGAGTTTCCACGCGAACATGTTCTATGCCAATATAAAGGTGGCCTTTGAAATTGTCCAAGGTATACTTAGTCAGAACCACTCGCTTAGCACGTTTCTGGTATTCTTGGCGAAGAATTTTCATAGAATCCCCACAAATGAACCAATCTGGAAATGGAGGGCTAAAAGCCACACCAAATTCAGCAGATGGAAGGGGGGAAATTTTGGTCGATAGAGGTTAAAAGCTACCTCATAACGTTGTTCTGATCGAACATACGCAGGTAGTTTTAACTCATCCAGTTTTCTGGTAAATTTTTCTTTCAAAGTCACAACTGCTTCGCTTATGGTTCAACTAAGTTCATTAGGCCTATAGGCAGTTTCAAAGTATTTCTGGAAAGCTTGGATTTCTTTGAAGTGTCGAGAAGTATCTTTCTTTGTCTTGTCCGGCACAAGAGCAAAGGCTCTGGTCAGTTGAATGGTGAAAGAATCCACATTAAAAATTTGAGAATCATAATAGGCCCTCCACCATTCGTCAAACTCTTGAGTGCAAAAGAAGCTGGGTCGAAAGACCACTGGTTGGATTTCGACCAGATTCGAATACTTCGCCAGCAACTCAGAGCATTCATCTTCAGTATGAGTCATATTATAGTGAATCAAAGAGCCTTTTCTGGAAAAGAGGGGTTTTGGTATTATTTGTATCAACCCAAACTGTCGAGAAACCAGATTGGGCTGGTAATTGACAAGGGAAACCTTTAGTTTCGAAGGACCAAGTCTGGAAACTAAAAGTCTAGGAGTAAGAAAGATTCCCAAACATTGAGAAATTCGTCTTCCAGAGATTTCGACTCAAGGGGAAGTTTTCTGGTAAACCATGTAGGTCCAACCTTCCTATCAGCAAAAGGAGCCATGTTGGGCGTAAAATTGTAATGTTTAGCAAACATCATAACATAGCTGGTAAAGGTTTGGTGGAGGCTCAGACCTTCGTCATGGGGCATTAGTTGTGCCAAACGGAGGCCTTCGACTCTTCTGTCCCCTAGAGCAGCTGCGTCCATAGTTGACTTATTGGGAAGAGAGGCTTCGAAGGTGGCATTGACCCACAATTGTAAGAGCCAGAAGGGTCCTGATAACAGCAGAGTTTTCTTCTCCTTAATATTCTTCAGGGCGCTAACTCCTTTGCCAAGAGATTCGTAGAGGTTCGCCAAAATCATCTCGCTAAGACACAGCCGGTGTCCAGCGTGAAGCTAATTTGCTATGGTGATGTAGCGCTTCGCCACTTGGAGAGATCTGGAGCAAAAGACGCATCTCGACAGCCAAAGGTCCAGGAAGGCTACATGCTCTTGATCGGATACTTCTTTAGTCTCCTTATCATGATAGTTGGCAATGTAGGCTGTAAAAGTGGTTTTGTTGGTGTCGAAGCCTATTGAATCGTCGGATAGCAAGTTTGGATCATAATCGACTCCTAAGGGACTTAAGCCAGTAATGGCAGCTATGTCGAAAAGGGTGGGAGTAATCATCCCACAAGGAATGTGGAAGTTGTTATAAGTGCTGTCCTAGAAATAAAGGGAAGCTGGAAGCATGGAAGGACAATATCCTGGCCCTACTTTCAACAGCTGAATAAGATCAAAGATACCCATAGTTTTCCAATCATTACTTTTAGCCTTCTCTATTTTTTCCAACCAAGCTAGGTAGTCAGAGGGATCTTTCGACAAAGGGCAGGATCTAAAAATTCTAAAATTATTCATATACTCTAAGTTTATGACTTCTTCAGAGGGGGTCCCTTGGCCATCCACTTTGGACTTTTCGTCTATATTTTTTTCCTTATCAGTTCTAGGTATAACCCCGTTCGCTATGGGTTTGTAACGGTGATAGGTTGGAAAAAATTCTTGTACTTTAGCCGGGTCTAATTTTAAGTCAGGAAATGGTCCTAGCATGGCATGGGATTTACCAGAAATCAAGATAGGAATGAGTACCTGGGATTGATAGATGCAGCGTTTCTCCTCTTTATTGGGAGGTTCCGGAACATATTCTTGATTTCCCACCACCTTGGGACCAAAGATTCTTTCTACTGGCGCTAAGCTGTTGGATTTCCGGGAGTCTTTACTTGTGATTTTAGGAGTAGCAGACGACGCCATTGATGATTACAGAAGTAGAGGAAAATGGAGAAGATGAAGTGTGAAGGGAGTTTTTAGTTTGGAAAGTGAAAAGGGTGAAAAAATGAAGTGTTTTACTTATATATAGATGGAGGAATGGAAGCGGTTAGTATTCAGAAACTTTAATGGAAAAGTAATGAAAGGATTGTGGGACACGTGGAGGTTTTGAAGTGGATGATTCAGATGGTAGCAGTTATATTTTGACCCACGATCTGCTAGGGGTTAGAGTAGGGATGATGCAGATCTCAAAACGTGGGCTGAAAAGACGTTTGAAAAAATGCGTGATGATGATTTTAACACTTCCAACGTCTAGTCAGGTGAATAGTCACTTCCACGATCTATTAGCGTCGAATGACATTGACAAAGAAATGTTTTTTTTCCTGTTGTCGAAAATACATTTCTTGGGGGGCAATTTGTAGGCTGCTAATTTCGACGCCAAGATAATGATTTTAATGAAAAGTTAATAATTCGACAAGGTAATTCGACTAGAAGGTTTTGTGATGGAGAAAGCTAGTCGAAGACCAATGGCGCTCAGGGGAAGCATTGCTAGATTTTTCTAAGTGTGAAGAATACTTTCGACAAAAAAGAAGAAATAGGCTCCTTTTCGACGGGTGTTTGAAATTCAAAATTCGGGAGGGAATTCCGTTTTGAAAAGGGGATGCGTGGAACGTATCTGGCAGACGAATACATGCAGAATGCCATCTGTCGCCATCAAGAGAAATAGTTGTTATAGTTGGTTATTTCGTTTGTATATAAATAGGGGGTCTTAGTGTTAGATTTCCGTGTGTGTTCAGAATTTATACAAATCACTCAAGAAATACTCAAAGTAACTGAGAGAGAGAAAAGAGTAATTACTGAGAAAATGTACATTTGGAAAACACCAGTTTTCATTTCTTGCATCTAAATAGAAGTTTAAAGTTCTTCATTTACAATTTCTTTTTTCCTTTCCGCCATTTCTTAATTGCAAGTTATTTACGTTTGTTATTTATTTTAAAAGATAAAGGTTATCATTTCTGTCGAAAATACAAAGATTGATAAGAAATCATGATGAATTCAATAAACAAAATGTTTTCTCACGAAAGTTACCAAAATTGTTAGAGCACATTGTCCTAGGATTTGTTTGATCGATCCTGTAAGTGAACTAATTTTACATAAATTAGGAGATCAGCGGTTGTTTGCGAATTTTCCAAGAAAACAAATCGTAAACAAAGTTATCGTCAAAATGGTGATATAAGATGTCGTTGAAACTGTAAACAAAGTCGCTGTCAAAATCGGAAACAAAATTGTCTTCTGTAAACAAAGTCGCTGTCAAAATCGGAAACAAAATTGTCTTCAAAACTGTGAATAAAGATGTCTTCAAAACGGTAAACAAAGTCTCCGTCAAAACCGTAAACAAAATTGCAGTTTAAACCATTGTTAAAGTCTTCGTCGAAATTGTGAACAAAGATGTTGTCGTCGTCGAGGACGTGAAAAACGTTGTTGCTTCACCGTAGTTGAAGTTGTGTTTGAACAAGAAGTTGAAGAGTTTAATATGTTGTATTTGTGGTTTGGTTTATTGTGACAAAAGAAGATGAAAAGTTTAATTTGTATTCTGCTATTGTGTCTGATAGAATGGAAGAAGAATTTATTTGAGAAATTAAAATTGGATGGAGCTGTATCAGTTTTATAAATTAAAAATTAAAAAAGTGAGGGGTGCAGTGCCTCCTGCCCGCCCCTTACTAGATCCACCACTGGATCTAGAGCAGGGTGAATAGATCGTAAATCAAAATTTTTTTTGATTAAAAATCTGTTTTAAAAAATTATTTACTATGACAAGTGAAAGCAATTTCGGATGTACACTTGTCTATCCAGAATTGTTATCGAAAGAATCAAATATGCGTATTACTCCCTCTGTTTCAAAATGAAAGTCTTTTAAGGTTGTTGTACATAGATTAAGAAAAGTAATGATTAAAGAATTAAATGTAACAATTTTACAAAATTGTCCTTAGTTTCTATTGGTTGTCATAAAGGTGTAATGTGATATGATATCTTGAAAGTTGTGTAGATAATATTTATTAGGGGTAAAGTTGGTAAGAAGTAATTATTATTGTCTTAAAAACATAAAAAGACTCTTATTTTGGGAAAAAAATTTTATGCTAAAAAGATTCTTATTTTGGGACAGAGGGAGTAAATCGTAATAAAATGTATTACAATGATGAGAAGTCAAATCAACATGTTTTTCAAAATAACATTTGAACTATGTCACACTATGATAATCAATTTCCAATGAAATAGGAAACAAAAATTGACTAAAACAATTTATCAAACACTTGGCGTGCAATAAACACCAAGCTGATTTTCCTTTGTGTTGATGATATGGAAAACCAATTGCAATTGTTTAGATTGCAATTATCTTACAAAAGAGTTTGAAATACTTCAACACAAACATAATTATGAGAGAGAGATAGAGAGAGAGCAAGGATTTGTTTAGACAATTCCCCAATTGTCCTCACTATGGGTACGTCTGCCCCAATTCCAAATGGAATTGAGATATTAAATTAACCTTTGCAAATGTTATATACAAGATAAAAAGTAGCAATCCAAACCCCTAAACCCTAAGTTTGATGTTGATCCTATCTTCTTCTCTTCCCTTGATCTTAAGCAAGATCAAGTGACCCAAGATTTCCAAGTCGATTCTCCAGTTACCACTACTCCTTGACAGAACCCAGTTCTTCAAAACTTTCACTCGGCTGAATCCTCATTGCGAAATCTTGTTAAAAAAAATCCAAATCACACTTTATCTTGTAGGGAAAACCCCAATTGGTTTTATATATGGCACCCAACAAAAATAATTATGTGTAATTGTTGTGAGTATGCATCGAAAAATATTGAAAATGATGAAAACTTGTTTGTATGTTCTTGGTTTCAATTGCTTAAAAAATGCATGAATATGTGTGTGTGTGTGTGTGTGTGTGTTTGCATGTGTGTGTGTGTTTGTGTGTGTGTGTGTAAGAAGGAAAATAACAGAAAATAGACTTTTAGCAAAATTACAAGTTTGGGGAAATTTAAATAATATGTATTGACCCCAAGAATGTGTGAGTCGACCCATAGAAGTATTTCAACTTCTATGTATCGACCCATGATGCCTAGGAGTCAACTACAAGAAGGTAGGGATATTTTTCTTCCCAAAATTTCAGCTGGTTTCGACCTCAAGGAAGCATGTGTCAACCCACTCGTGCTATGTATCGACCCAAGAGCCCTATGTGTCGACACATAGAAGGCAATGACTTTTATTTTAAAAGGCCTTCAGTATGTGTCAAACCATAACATGGATGTATCGACCCATTGGTAGAACAAGATTTTTTCATGATACTTATCCTTTAGGTTTTGATGATAACAAAGTATCGAAAGAACAATGATGTTATCTAATGTGTGTTCTAAGTGTGCAGGGTCTAAAATTTACAGAAGAATATATTCAGAATCTGATATATGGACGCATGATAAGTGCAAATTATATCTATTTTTTTATATAAGTTTTGTCGCACTTATCGATACTTTTTGTTAATATCGTACGAATAAACCCGCTTTGTTTGTAAATACGTTTGCTTTACGTTATAGTGTATATATTGTGTTATTGTGTAAATATCATTGAGTTTAATTGTTTTCCATTTATTTTTGCAGGTATTCAAGCAAGTATATCTTGTCATATTCATAAAGAGCATTGAATAAGCTTTCCAACGCTTCAAACCGGGCAAAAAATGGAGTTATGGTTCGAAAGTTATGACCGAAACAAGAAAACAGAAAAATGTTGTCTGACTGCTCTCGCCCCAAGCTCGCCGGGCGAGGCAGAAGAGAGCCAGATAGACAAAAACGTGTAAAAAAATGCAGTATAAGCTGTTTTGATCCGCCGGGAAAACCAGAACTTCGCCGGTCGAATTTTGACGGACAGAAACACCATTTAAGGGCCAAAAACATAATTTTTGGGTTATGGTTTTAGGGATTTTTTCTCCCAACTCCATCAAACTCATTTTTCAGTAGGATTAGCTTAGAAAACAACATTGAAGCTTGCATACGGATGATCCAGGGTGGATTTCTCATCGACCGACGTTGACAAACCGCGAGATGTTTGGTTTATTTCTTTTCTTCTTTGTGTATTTCTTATTTGTTGGGTTTTGTATATGTATTTACTTTGAACTCATATATATTTGTCGCCCATGACATTGTATAAAATCCGTTTTACAAATCTTTATTGGGGATTGTCTTTGATTTTTTGCTTTATGCTCGGGGTTTGGGTTGTGTTAGAGATAAACATCGCAAACTTTGATTAGGGACGATTATCTGTTAGTTTTTGGATGCTAGAGATAGATTTAGAGCTAACAATCTTTATGGGTGTCGAAGCTTAATACCTCCGTATCTCGAGTCAGGTGCGAGAGTGTCAACGAGGGTAACATGGTTGTTCTCTCAGCTCAGTGTGTCAGAGATGGACACTGTTGTGAGCGATGTTGGATGATATTGAGGAGTATTGTAGGTTGAGTATAACTGGTCGATAGGTTTAAGTTTGTGATGAGTCGATTATGTGCATGCCGGATAAGTTTCTTCTCTCTGAAGAATTAATTTTTTTTGTGTTAATATTTACTTTTCTGCTTTTACTTAACCAATTTTAAACCCAAACTCTTTAACATTTAAACGGTCAAACGACAGTTCAATATCACTGATCTCTGTGGACACGATAAATTCCCGGAAAAATACTTCCAAATCTTTTTGTTGCTTGCCGCTTTACCGCTTCCAACAACGCACTTGAGAGAATCTAAGTTATTGGCTTCTGGTGGCTCAGAATATGAAGAACGTCCTTTAAATGAAGACTGATAATATAGGTTTGCGTAGACTCTGAAGCTGAAGGCCTCAGCATCAAAAGAGTAATATATTGTCTCCAAGCTTATTGAATGTATCAGCTTCTGGTGATCATTCAGAACTAACAATAAAGTTAACGTTATCCGTACTGTAGAAAGCAAGCTACATTGTCAAATCTGTTGTCAGCTAGAGTCTGTGTTCACAAGGTTCAAGAAAGGTTGACATGCTTTACGGATATCTACTTTCAACGAATCTATAGTACAAGATCACAAAAAAGAAGCAATGGTTAAAAAAGTTACACAATGGATCAAGATCTTTTGGTGTATCTATGTTCAACGTCTCTTGTACTATGGAGTAAAAAAGACACTTGTACAAGTTATCTCTTTCAACGGATATTCCTCTTAAACTGTTATATAGGTAGCTGAAGATTTAAGATGAATTTTAAAAAAGGAACAAGTAGAATAAAGAAGAAGAGCTAAGAAGGATAGAAAGTCTTGGACCGTGGGTCTAAGCAGAAGTCTTGAGCCTGGAGGGCTTGAGCAAGGAAGTATTGAATCCGTGGGATTTAAGCAGGAAGTCTTGGACTGCAGGTCTAATCAGAAGTCTTAGATTTTTGGAATCTAAGCAGGGAAGTCTTGGACTGAGGGTCTCAGCATAAGTCTTGAACCTGAGGGGTTTAAGCAAGAAAGTCTTGGGTTCATGGAATCTAATTAAGAAGTCTTGCGCTGAGGGTCTAAGCAGGAAGTCTCGGGTTGAGGGTCTGAGCAGTAAAGTCTTATGCTGAGGGCATAAGCAATTGCAATCATGATTTGATTATAGTGGAAAATCTCTTGTGCTGCAAGGGGACCGGACTACTCTTAGCTTGGGAGGAACCAGTATAAATCTTTGTGTGTTCTATTGTATTTATTTGCTTCTGTTATTATTCCGCTGCAATTATTTATCAAAATCTAAACAGTGGTTTAGAATCTGAACTCTTTTCAGAAGCAAAGTAAAGAAAATGAATAACACAATTCAACCCGCCCTTCTTGTGTATTTTTCTCACCTTCAGTTGGTATCAGAGCATGGTCTGTGCATAACACTTAGCAATGGTGCAAATAAGGATCCAATGAGAAAAATATGCCGGTTAAAGACTTTCCTTCAAGAAGGAATCAAGTACTATATGAAAAATATTACTTTGCTAATCCAACCATATTCAGGGGTGACTCCGCTAAATTTAAATGATGAAAAAAGAAAAAATATATTCTTATATCATTGGTCTTCATAAAAGGGTTTTGATGAAGGTCTATGAAATACCTGTAATACCCCAAAATTTGCCCTCTCTTTTCTTCATTTGTCTTCTAGCATGAGCTTTCATTGCATTGCATTGCATTCAAGCATAGAAAAATAAAACATCAAGAATTTAGCATTGCATCTTGCATAAGGGCATGTGATCAGGGGATTCTCTAAGGTGTTGATCAACTAAAGAATAAGACCAAGTGTTTCTCACAAGCTTCAAGGACCTCTTACATCATGTGTCATCTCCATTTGCCCTCACAAGTAATAGGGAGAGGAGAGTTCACCAAGAAGATTGGACAGTGCATGATCTCCTACACAAGGCAGTCAAAAGTTGGGATCTGACCTCCAAATAGGCAAGCTCTTTGAGTTTTTATCATCTCCAAAGGATATATCTCATTTTTGTTTGAGAGGATACACAGCATGTTCAGAGGAATTGAGATTTGGAGGATGTGCTTTTTCCTCCTAACTAGAGGGTGCCAAAACTAGGGTTGGACCTAAAATCAGTTTATTTCTGATTTCTTGGGCAATACTTGATCTCATGGCATTCCTTATGTTCTTTAGTGTTCATGGAGGGAATCTTGGCCATTGGTTCTTTGAGGAAGATGTTCAATGGATCAGTTACTTGTGTGATAAGCAAAAGTCAACAGTTCAAAAGGAGAAAGTCAACTGTGGAATTTTTACCTTCTTTTCATGGTTTTCAAGGTCTCATATCCTCTTATGGTCTTCCAATGCCAAGTTTCACGTCATTCATCAAGAATCAAGAGTTTGTGCAAAAGTTACTAAATTTGGAAAATGACCTATAATGAAAACTTTCCATTTTTGGCAACTTTTCCATCACATTCAACTTGACTTTTCATTATCAAGGAAGCTCCAAATGAGATTTCCTCCAACATGAAAGATGAAGATCTTTCTATCCCATTTCCAAAAAGTACTAGATGGTTTCCATACCATTTGTAGAACTCAAGTTATGGTCAAAAGATGGCAAGGTGCATTTTGAGGTTTTCATATGGTTCCATTTTTCCACCTTTTGCATTTTGGCACAAATGGACTTGTAATTGATCTTTTTGGTTCATGTTATATTACAACATCAAAGTGCAAGTCAAGAGGAGTATTTTTGGCCTTTGAATCAATTCATTTCATGTCATATTTCTCATTATTTTCACAAAGTGCAAAAATGCAAATTGATTCAAAACTTGCAAACCAATAAAGTACAAGGCCCAAAATCAATTCAGAAGTGATCCATGAGTGAATTGGAAATGAATCATGCTGGTGGCAAGGGTTTCCCACGTGTGAATTAGTGGTGGTGGTGCAAAATGCAAATTTGCAATTTCATCCAAATCTCATTAACCAAGGTTCTAATCACTTCTTAATCCTAATCAGTGAACTAATGGAGAGTATATATGCTTACTCATACCCTCACAGCTAGGGTAGAGACTCTCATTTGCATAGTTTTGGTTTTTTGCTCTCACACTTCCTCTCATTGAATCTCACTCTTCTTGGAGCTTCTTTGAGTTTTCTCTTCATATTCTTGATCAGTGAAGAGAATAGAGCAAGAATCAACTGCTATTTTGAGCTCATACTGAGGATTTCTCCAAGTGCCATTCAAGAGGGTTCAAACTTAAATCTCAAGATCTAGTACGATTTCAAGCTCTAGTTGCATTTATTTTGCATCCAGAGGTTCCAAGGAGTGGATCTGCAGTTTTTGGAGGGATTTCTTGGAGGTTTTCAAGTTCTACATGGTTCAGGTTGGTGAATTTTTCATACTCACAGAACTCAGTTTTCTTGTATGCATTATGATCTTTGATGTTCACTGATTATCCTGATCTATTTTATTTGAAGTTTGGACGTGTAGTTTGTGTGTATTGTGAGTTTAAAGTTTTGGATCTATATGTTATTCTCTTCGATTTGCATTATTGGTTGACTGTTTGTGGAAATGGATTGGATATTTGAGATCCTTGTGTTTTTCTAGTTCGATTGGTATACCTATACGCATTTTCTGGAGAATTTTTTACTGCAGCTCACCAGAGAGGGTGGCCGGAGCCCTAGCTCCGGCGGCTGCTTGTGTTCAGTCCGGCGAGGGGAGTTTCATGGAGAAGAAGCAATCTGGTCGTCCGTTCCTTGGATCTAACGTCTCTCATGCTTCCACGTGTTATTTTATTTTGTTTTTGATTTTAAGTTTGTGTGCTTGCCATCCTACGCGTGCTACCATGGGCCTTCAATCATGATCATTGTTTTTAATTGATTTTTGAATTGGTGATGCGATATAACGCGTTGATCTGATCGTGTGGTTGAAAGAGGGACAACACATTAAAAAGACCATGTGTCATTCACGTGGGAGGTATATGGTAGGCTGAGGGTTTGCATGCGCGCATGTCTACGTTAATTGTGGTATGCCTTTTGATCTGGACCGTTGATTTTAATTTCTTTTTGATCTTGTTGACTTTGGTTGATATGTTTTCACGCGTTGGATTGATCCTTTGGCTGTTATTACATCTGCACGTTGACTGAGTCCATTGTTCCCTTTGACTTGCGCTTTTGGGTTTTTTTTGGTTGGGCCTTGCTTTTTGCACCCCAGTTTAAGCCCATATCTTAATTCCAACGTGATTCTTTTGCTGATGGCCCCCCCGCCCATGCTTCTTTCATTTCATTTCATTTTTATTTTTATTATTTGTTTGTTTTGCATTTTATTTTTAAAATCATTTTAATACATTTAAAAATCATAAAAAAATTCATGAAACTTCCTTTTAGTTTTATAAAATTTTTCCATATTTTATTTTCTCATTTTATTTTTATTTTGGCATCTAAATTAATTAATTGCTTAATTTTCTTTTCTTAATTGTTTCACTTGCACACTCCAAATTGTGAAATTTCTTTCTCATCATCTATAAAACATTTTCAATCCATTATTTTTGTATTTGTTAGATAACATTCTTAAGTGCATAAAAATATTTTTGTTTCATTTTTAAAACTTTCCCATATTGCATTTTGGTCCTTCTCTTTTGCATGTTGATACATGTTTCTTACTTGACCCTTGCTTAATTGTTTGATTAGCTTAACTTGGGAATTTTTGTGAGATCTTTTAGCATGTGGTTGTCTTCTGACCTAGTTCATTTGAGCTTAAATTTCATAATTGCTAAATTTCATATGATGCATGTTTGATTATTTGTGCTTAAGTGAATTATGCATGACTATATCTTGACACTTCTTTGCACATCTTGACTTGTGGTTCACCTTTTGACAAGCTTTTTAACTCTTTTTGATCCATTCTTTTTGCATATGTTAATTGACTGAGTTAAATTCCATTTGATTATTTTTTTGGGATTTTATTGATCCACTTTGCTATTTTTGATAGAGTTTTGCTTGTGATGCAATTTTGATTGAGGTATACTTTGATGCATAATCTAGTTTGAGTGCATTTGCTTACTTGTGATGGATTGATGCTTGAGATGTTTTTATGGTGTGATCATGTTCTGTTTGAGATTACTTGTGGCTTTAGAATCATCCTCATTGGATCGTTTTTCAAATTTTTCTTGATTTTACAAGTTGTTGTTGTTTTGACTTGAATTCCATGACATATTCAACCTAATCTTGTGATTGTTTCTTTGTGTGATCTCACTCATGTATGAAACCTTTTGTTTGACTTGTATGATATGCTTGAGGTTCTGGTCCTCTTGATTTAGGGTTCATTATGTGACTTTCATTTCACTTTATGCCTCACACTTCTTTGCTTGCTTGCATGAATGATAAGTGAATGTCTTTCTCAATTTTGATGCATGTTTTGAATGTGTTGCTTGATGATTAATATTGTATGACTTGAGTTTGATCTTGCCATGATGCTAATGTGTATGCTACTTCCCTTTGGGTTCATTACTTGATTTTCATCTCACTTGATCTTCATGGTTTGAATTATGTGATGCATATCATTCCCTTTGCTTTGTAACTTCTTTGGTGCCTCATATTGCATAATGTGAACCTCTTTTGCACATATGAATTATTGATGATGATATGATGTGAGTTATGGTCTTGTTTCATTTTCATCTTGTCTCCTTCATTTCACTTTGATATGAAATCCATGTGTGTTTAATTGTGCATTTAATTCAAGTATGCATGCATCCTTCCATGTTTACCTTTGCATGATTACTTGTTTTGTTTTGTATTGATATTTGAAACATGTTGATTGATTTGAGTTGGACATTTATGATATGATGTGCTTGCTGCCATTTATTGTATCTCATCTCTCTTCTTCTCCTTCTCTTTTCTTCTTTTTCACTCTTTATCATCCTATGAATCTCAAGACTTGTTCAAGTCTTGGATTCTTTCCCTTTAGAGCTACCTAGTCCAACTTAATTTTTTATTAAGCTTGGAGTAGGATTAGCATTAGGTTAGGTAGTCTTTTCTCCTAAACCTCACTAACCACAGGACATCCATGCATGATAACATTAGGACTCTTAGTTTCCCTTTAGAATTTTTCCCTTGCGTCGTTTCTCTTCTCATCTCAAAAGAAAAGTAAAAGACACTTAATAAAGGTTAACGTGTATTGCGCTTGAGCCTTATATGTGGGAAGTGGGGAACGAGGGGCTTCCTCTCATTCTTCTAGGATACCTAGTGTGCATCCTGTTGGGGACGATGCGCGAAAGTATTCGTTCCTATATTTAAGACCTTGGTTCAATGCAAGTTGCAAATAACTGTAAAAGACACTTCTTTCTAAAAGACTTCAAACCAAGAATAACGTCTTTCCTTCGGGAATTCTTTTCTCATCTCACTCACTCTCAGCGTACGAACGTGCTTCTACTCGTTCTCTTGCAAGATGGTAACGCACTCGGACCAGCGAGCATGCAACACCTGAGCTAGAACATTGGCCGTTCCCAAAAAAACACAAACAAAGCGACCCTCGTTGAGGGGAACTACGTCGCTCTGATTCTCATGCTACCGATGAGATACGTAGGCAGTGGGGTAGGGCCCATGCGAGTACTTCTTTTATTTTCCCTACATTTGTTCCTTGTTCTCTCTCTCCTTTCCCTTTTCCTTTTTCCTGTTCCTTTTCCTTTCCAGTAGCAGCGGAGCTCCAGACGACGACACCCTTTGATCGAGACAAGCAAGCGTGGATCCCATCGGGTACGATGGACGCGTGGGGGTGCTAATACCTTCCTCACGCGTAACCGACTCCCGAACCCAGTTCTCTTGGTTGCAAGACCATGCTCTTTCCTTCCCTCAGGTTTATGCAGTGTTTCCTTTCCCTCTCTTGGGATAAATACACATTGCTGGCGACTCTGTTTCGGTGCCACTTTCGCGTTTGTACCAGGATGAAAATCCCGGGAGCGACAGCTGGCGACTCTGCTGGGGATCGAACCCAGAATCTCTGGTTTCCTTAGCGAGTCAATCCTAGCGGTTGTTTGTTTTCTTTCATTGGGTGTTTATTCTGGTGCTGTGTTTTGCTGTTTGTTGTATATTATTGTATTGCTGTTTACTGTATTTTTGCTTTACCGCTTTATTGTTTTTATCGCATTTTACTGCATTACATATCATTATATATTGGATATTATTGCGCTGTGCTGTCTAGTTTTCTGTTTGGAAGGTTGGTATGTTCTGAGAGATGAGCCCACTACCCAGGCTCGAGCATACACACAGGTTTTAGAGTGGATAGTCATGACGCTTGCATGGGGGTGGCCATGTATTGTTGTTCATGAGACCCACAACCAGACGAGGTTCTATCAGGAGCTACCTGCTACTGTGCGTTGGTACAGGCCAGTAGGTATTCTCTTGAGGGATTGTCGACTCTGGAGACCATTCCCAAGGACTCAGTTGCGGCACTCCTCCCGTGATGTGACAGTGGTAGCCCACGTTCTGTGGCAAACCCATTGCATATTCTCGATCCGAGGACCCAATGCTGGGAACTTGCTATAGGATTCCCTTTAGTAGTGAATCAGAGGACGACCTCTTTGATTGGCGATAGCATTGTATCCTTCGGGCTGAATGTGCTATTGCTTCTCAAACCTCTAAAGCTGAGGATATTTCGTTTTGGAGAATCAGTTGAGGCCTCCTCGATTGATGATGATGCCAAACCAGAAATGGTGAACGTATCATCATTTCTCGACCTGAGAGCCCGAGATACTGAACATCCTAGTACCCACATGTGAGAGGGATGGGTGTTTACAGGTTTGCAGGTAACTGTGACTTTTAACCTACCTGGTTTTCTGGTTCTATCACTATGGTGGTTATTGTTCTGAGTTTTGGTGCAGAGTCTTGATTTGTTCAGTCAGCGCAGTGCAGCCAGTTTGTGTGGACACCTTGATCACATGCTCTGCATTGCATTCTTTTTTTCTGACATTCATGTTTGTGCATTTTTAGGTAGTATCTAGTCTTTGATTCCAGTCAGAGGGCAGTGTTAGGGATAGACGTTCCAAGAGGAAAGAAGGATATTATTATCTACAAGTTTTTCAAGCCAGCAATAGGTCCTCTCACAATCCTGAAGGGAATGGCGAGTCCTGAAGTGTTGAATGCTTTCGAGGAGAAGTATGGGTGGATTCTGTCTTTTGTTCGCAACATCAACGATTATGAGTTCCGAGGTCTTCATACTCTGATGCAGTTCTATGACCCTCCGCTGAGATGTTTTCTGTTCCCGGATTATTTGTTGGTGCCTACCTTGGAGGAATACTCTAACATGCTAGGGATTCCTATCATGGAAGTACCTCCTTTCTTTGGTTCAAAAGGAGAGCTGGATTGTGGGAAATTGGCCGGTGCTCTTTATTTGAGCAAGTCGGAGTTAGAAGCCAACATCTCCAACAAGGGAAAGATCTGTGGTTTCAAGTTGGGGTATCTAATAAAGAAGGCTCAGAAAGCAGCAGAGGATAAAGATTGGGTCGTGTTCAATTCACTGTTAGCTCTTTGTGTTTATGGCATTGTGTTGTTCCCCAATGAGCCTGATTTTGTTGATGAAGATGCTATCAGAATATTCATGATGAGGAATCCTGTGCCAACCCTGTTGGGAGATCTCCATTATGCCCTATACAACAGGAATGAAAAAAAGAGAGGGAGGATGGTTCATTGTTGCGCTCCATTGTTTTATAAATGGTTCGCAAGTCGTCTACCTCAATCTGCTGCTTTTGTTGATTCTAAGGATTCTCTAGAATGGAGTCAGCGCCTGATGGGATTGGTCAGTAAAAACATCGTGTGGATAAATCAAGGATTGCTTGGCAAGGATATCATTCACAGTTGTGGTAAGTACCCTAATGTTCCTTTGATAGGGAGGAAGGGAGGAATTAACTATAACCCTTCTTTGGCCGTAAGACAGTTTGGTTACGCCCTGGTAGGACCACCTGTTAAGCGAGATGTGGAAGAATCATTGTATTTTCACTCATCTGAAGGATTGGAGGAGGCGCAGAGAGCTTCTGAAGCTTGGGGTAGTATCCTGAAGAAAGGCAAGGCCATTCTGGGCAAACCTAACAATCAGGCTTTCCTTCCTTATGTGGATTGGATAAAACAGAGAGGTGAGGAGTGTTACTTGCCTTTTGATCGAGCACCTATGTTGTACCCAGAAAGTGTGGATGAAAGACTCACTGTACCATTTGAAGAATTCGATAAGCAGCGTAAGTTGGTATCTGATTTGAGGGTGGAAAACTATAGTATGAGTAGCAAACTACAGGGTGCTCTACAAGACAGCTCGGAGTTGAAATGGAAAGTCCAAGACATGACTACGCACCTAGAGAAAAAAGAGAAGGATTTTGATGACAGGGCTCAACACTTCTAAAAGATCAGTATGGCTGCTGATTCGTCAGTCAAAGCTAAGAGGAAAAATAAGAAGCTTTTGACTAGAGTAGAGGATGAGCTGGCCACGTATCAGGATATGTGGAAGGAAGCTAAGATTGAGAATGAAGAGCTGCAAGAAAAGCTTCAGGTAGTGAAAGCGAGGAAAGACCGTTACTTTGCCAAATGGAAAGAAGCCCATAAAGAAATTGAAGAGCTTAAGCTGCAAGCGGGAATCAAGAAGCCAAAGCACGAAGGCAATGATGTTGAAGAGCAGATCACTAGGCTGAATCAGGATGTCGAGAAGAGAAACAGGTTGATCAAGGGTTTGTTAGAAAGACCTGCTCATCCAGATACTGTGAACCTTCTTGAGGAGATTGAAGCCGGTTTATTTGGAATTGACTTGTAGTACTTCTGTTGCTTGATTTTGTTGTGATTACCATCAGGATTGTTGACGGAATCACTTGTGATTGTATTTGAACCTCTTTGTATGACTTCTTATGCTTTGATATTGCAACATTTGTCTCAATAGCTATCAGTTGTTTGAAAGGGGTTATCTTTTGACTGATTCTGCAATATTTCTGGATTCGGATTTATTTTCCGATGTTGTGTCCGATCCCTTGCCCAAAGCTGGAATCAAAGCAGATTCGGCCGGGAAATGTTTAAATATGATTGTTTGCATTTTGCATTTGCATCCTCATAATCATAAGCATTTTTGCATAACAGGTGTTCCTGAGCAGATTTGTCATTCTGACTGGGTAGTCTCTGCAGGACGGCAAGCATGACTTCTTCCAACTACTCTATTCATCACAATCAGGGTTCAGATGTGGAACAACTCCGAGCGGAGGTGACTGAGATGAAAGCCCAGCTGAGGAACTTTATGGTGGACATGCAAGCTTTGATTCAAGGCTAGAAAATGCTGAAGGAGGAGGTCAATCAAGTGAAGACCCAGATTAGTTTTGTTATGGAGGTTGTGAGAAATGTGCTCAGAAAGGATGGTAATCCCACACCTGAGGCTATAACAGAGGTTGTCGTTCCACCCTTGCCTATGGAACCTATTCCCAAGAGTGATGTGTCTCACGGATTTTCTGCACCGCCGGGAGTTCTGAAACTTACTCACCAGCAGTTACCTCTTGTTTCCCCAAACGGTCCCAAGGCTAGGAAGTACCTACCAAAGTCTAAGGAACCTGACAGAATCTTTGATCTGCCCCCATGTCTTATGCCCAGCTGTTGAGGCATCTACTCCAACTCCAATTGGTTGAACTTCGGACGATAAATCACCCTAGTGGAAAGCTCCCACTCAATTATGATGCAAGTGCCCATTGCAACTTTCACTCTGGTGCGCCGGGGCACAATGTGGAAAAATGCAAAGCCTTTCATAATGTGGTTCAAGATCTGATTGATTCGAAGGCGATAAATTTTGCGCCGAGCGGCGTAAGCATGCAGAGTAATTCTACTCCTACTGCTGCAGGAAATGTGAATTCCCTGGCATTCCCTCTTGAAGCGGCATCAAGTCAAGGGCATATCTTGCAGTCTTTGGTCTCAAAATCCCCATGTCAGCAGCTTGTTCCCGATCATAGGCAAAGTTTGAAAAGAAAAGTGCTGGGAAAAGAGGAGTACTCGAATCAGTATCAGCAGCAGGCTAGTTCCCAGAGGAGGTATCAAAGACCCAGAAGGCCTGAGAGAAAATTTGATCCTATTACTGTTCCTCACAGTCAGCTGCTTGACCGTTTGCTTCAAGACTCTTTGATTCAGTTAAGGGAAGTTGCTCCTGTCCCGTATCCTCTTCCGCCAGGTTATGACAAGAATGCTAGGTGCGGGTACCACTCAGGGGCACCGGGGCATGCCATTGAAGATTGTAAGTGTTCAGGCATAAAGTGCAAGATCTGATTGACGCCGGGATCATTATTTTTATGGCAGATGGTCTTTATGTTAACTAAAACTTCCCAGGCAAGTACGTAAAAAGGGAAAGTCTTCATCAGAAGCAGCCAGTCCAGACGGAGTCAAGCCTCCTCAACAAGGACAATCATTTAGTTTCTTTGCTGCATTTTCATATGTAGTCTTTATTTGTTTGTTCAGACATTGTTTGCATGTTAAAACTTGTTTGTATTTGGTTTGATGATTTTAATGCAATGAATATGTTTTTCTTGAAGATTTTCATGTGTGTTTACTCATTTAATGCTAATGTGCACTGCAATACCAATTTTCTTGCTTAAACTCTGTGAGGGAGGATGATGAGGTAAAAACGCAAAAATCCCTAATTGTGTGCTTTTGAACAGAACCCTGTTGAGGATGTACAGGCATTATTTCGAATTCCCAAACACCGAAGATATAAAGGAGATAGACCCTCGTTAGCCCCTTTAAGCCTTGAAGTAGGAGTTTCTTTCGTACGAAAAAACCCTCACATTTAACCCAGGGGCAGGGTAGGCGTTAGTTAATTTGACCGAGCGTTCAATTTTCAAAAGGAGTGTACATCTGAGGATCCATTACCTTCTATTCCACCATTAAGAGGTCAAGAGATGTGAAACCACAATGGTTATTCATCAACAGTCAAAGAGTGAGACGGTCACAACCCTTCCAACAAAGTCAAGACAAGCCAGTGTCACACGATTTGTTCAAAGGAAAAAAAGAGGAAAGAGAATAAAGAAAAAAGAAAGAGCCCGCTAAGTTGAAACTTGAAAACAAGCAACTTAGGCAAAAGTTAGGGCATCCCGCTGGACTTCAAAATTAAAAAAAAAAACTCAAAAGAGTTAGTCCAGGAAAAATCAGGGATCAAAAAAAAGAAAGTGAAAAACAAAAGGATTACCCAAGAAAGATCCTCAAAAGAAAGAACAGAGTCGTGTGACTACGAACAAAAGACAAAGGGGTGACTGTTACTCAAAAGCCTCATTAGGTATCAAACCATCAGATGCAAGAGTTCCTTAAAGATCATAACTTCTTTTGAGAGATGAGCGCTTATGCCAAATTAGCTGAATGTAGGACTGGAGAACATCACGAAGAGTGGGTGGGCACCAATAAACTTTGAGCCATAAACCATTTTTCCCAAAACCGTGAACCAGGCCACAATACAACCCTCAAAAGTCCTAATTGAAACAGGGTTTGTTTTAAGAGCGTACGCCGATGAGATAGCGTTCCTGACTCCTATGAGTGATGCTAAAAGGTCTTGCTGGTGTTGCATGTGCATTGCGTTTCTGTCATTAAAAAAAAAATCAATGTCGTATCCTAAGCAGTGATTTGTTCACAGCTTTGCGACATCTTTTCAATAAAGACTTCAAGATTAACATGTGTGTTGCACTAGAATTTTCATTCTCAGATAAAACGTTTTCTGCTTGCATACATTTGTTTGACATCAAAAGAAGTTTACATACGCCAATTCAGTCCAGAAGCTTAATCTTGCCGAGTTGAGAATCCTGAAACTCCCAAAGGGCAGCCTCATCCAATGGTACTTCCTCAGGAAATTTTGTTGAGTGGGGTCTTTCCCAACAAGTTGTGCTAAGACGTAGTCGATCTGGGGCAGTCACGCCGAACCATCTCTTTAAGGTATAACCAATTTGAGCCAATCACGCCAAAAGAATCTCTTCAGAGTTCAGCCAAACTGGGGCAATTACTTCAAGATTCCTCTGTAGACCATATAGTATGGGGCAGTTATGTCGAGATCTGATGAATCTCTCCAAGAGTTTGAAGCCATTGAGGCGTTTTGGATGTCAAGTCTTCTGTAAAATCCTATTGAGACAATTTCTTTTGGCGGACCACGCTGGTCTGGGGCAAGTGGAGAAAATTTTTGGTCACGCATATGCAGTCAATCAGCCAGAAGGTTTGAAATAAAAGGGGTATTCCAATCCAAGGCATTTGTGGTCCCCGTATTCAGCAGGCTTCACTAATAATGTTCCCAGCAAGAGACATATTGAAACCTTTCTCCCAATAAGTGGTGGTTCAGCGTTAGATGTTCTCTATTGCAGAAGCCATATCCTGGGGCACGTGTGCATATCCTTTTTACTAGTAGGTAACAGATTCAGGTGATTTCAAGCACAAGATGAGTAATCACTTATTCCCACACAGGAGACTGGGGCAATCATGTTCAGGGAAGGGTTTACTTGTTACCCTTTTGTCACAACGTTTACTGATTGAGTCCATCATTCAGTCGACGGTCGTTCGCGACGTCTCGATATCAGTGAATTGAGTTCAACTGGGTATCGTTGTATCTTATTAAGTCGATTCTCTCATTCAGTACTTCCAACAGCTACAAGCTTTTTTGTGTCGATAACTCTTGTGAATTCCCTAGTAGAGTTGCTTCGCAGACACCGAAGTTGATGGTCAATCCCCAGTGAAGTCGCCAGGAGTTTGAAGGTGCTTAATTTTCTGTAAAATCCTCTTAGGATGTTTTCTTCAGATAAGCCTTGTATCATGGAGCAAAAAAGCAAGTCGTTGACTTTCCCAAGCATGGGCCATTTTGAATTTCCCCAGCAGGAGATGTTCCAGATCTATTATCCCCAGTAGAGTTTGAGGACATTTGGTCTTCTGTAAAATCCTCTCAAAAGGCATTCCCCAGCATGAGATGCTTTAAAGCAGTTTTCTCCAGCAGAGTTGGTTATAAACTCATCATCCCCAATGGAATCGCCAAATGGAAAGTTCGCCTAACATGAGGCATTATGGTACTTATCCTAAGCTTGACAGTCGTATTCCTTAGCAGATTACTATGGAGTTGCTTTGGGTTTCCCCAGTAGATCTAAGAACTCTCTCCCAACATGTTGCAGTGAAATGTTCTGACCACGATTTGCATATCCCCGACAAAGTAGCTTTGATTCCCAGCAAGATCGTATCTCTGGTAATGGTATCCCCACAGAGTTCAGCATTGAATCTTGTCAACAATACTCCCCAACTGAGTTGTTTTGTCCCCACAGAGGCCTATTGATCAACAAAGTCTATTCCTCAGCCAAGTGGTAGTATATTCTTACCCCAGCCGGGTTGAGTCTCCCCGCAAAGGATCTCAGGTTTGGTAGATCCTCAGGCAGAGTTTTAATGACTTTTCTTCCCTAGCAGGACGTCATGCAAAGAAATTCTCATCCCCAGCAGAGTTGCTGTGACCAGAATTCATCCCCCAAGCAGATGAAGTGATTCCTGGCAGAGTTATTATTCCGAAGTCCAATTTATTTTTGGCAAACTTGACAATTCGAAGCAGACGAATTGTTCATTCATTCTCCAGCAGAGATATTATCCTTTCAGAAGTCTCCGAAGTCAAATCATTGATCATTGTTCCTCAGCAGAGTCAGCAGAGATGTCTGACACGGATGCAGAGAGTAGTCCAGTATTGAAATTCTTAAAGTCCAACCGTAGATTGGCAAAAGGTCCATCTAAGGGTGGAAAATCATTGGAAAGTCCGATCGTAGATTGGCAAAAGGTCTATCCAAGGGTGGCAAAGCAAGGCAAAGTCCAACCGTAGATTGGAAAAAGGTCCATCTAAGGGTGGCAAATCATTGGAAAGTCCGACCGTAGATTGGCAAAAAGCCCATCCAAGGGTGGAAAAGCAAGGCAAAGTCCAACCGTAGCTTGGCAAAAGTCCACCCGTAGTGTGGCAAGTCAGTAGTCGTCTGACTCCCTTTAAAAGACCGCAGGTAAGTCCAACTGTAGATTGGCAAAAGTCCATCCAAGGGTGGCAAAATCATCAGCAAGTCCAACCGTAGATTGGCAAAAGTCCCCCGTAGTGTGGCAATTCAGCTGCAAAGTCCAATCGTAGCTTGGCAAAAGTCCACCCGTAGTGTGGCAGGTCATTGGTCTTCTGACTCCATTCAAAAAAAGACAGTCCACCCGTAGTGTGGCAGGCCAGTAGTCGTCTGGCGTTATACAAAAGACGTTGCTAAAGTCCACTCGTAGTGTGGCAGGCCAGTAGTCGTCTGGCGTTGTACAAAAGACATTGTTAAAGTCCACCCGTAGTGTGGCAGGCCAGTAGTCGTCTGGCGTTGTATAAAACATATCTCTTCAGTGGTTTTCATCACCAGAGTTTTCTTCAAGCAGAGTTCGTTTGGTTGGGTTTTTATCCCTTTTCTTCTTCCCTGCAGAGTGCAAATTTTTGGGTTATTGTC
The DNA here is from genome assembly GCA_022829125.1 of Lathyrus tuberosus. Taxonomy (NCBI): domain Eukaryota; kingdom Viridiplantae; phylum Streptophyta; class Magnoliopsida; order Fabales; family Fabaceae; genus Lathyrus; species Lathyrus tuberosus. The sequence goes on from JALAZF010000078.1 coordinate 7,949,900, forward strand.
GGTATTCAATCTCTCCATACCTTGAAAGTATGACAGCAATCGCTATCATCCATTCAGATCTACAGTGATTGAATAGGGGTAGCTGTAATACCCCAAAATTTTCCGTATCTTTTCTTCATTTGTCTTCTAGCATGAGCTTTCATTGCATTGCATTGCATTCAAGCATAGAAAAATAAAACATCAAGCATTTAGCATTGCATCTTGCATAAGGGCATGTGATCAGGTGATTCTCTAAGGTGTTGATCAGCTAAAGAAGAAGACCAAGTGTTTCTCACAAGCTTCAAGGACCTCTTATATCATGTGTCATCTCCATTTTCCCTCACAAGTCATAGGGAGAGGAGAGTTCACCAAGAAGATTGGACAGTGCATGATCTCCTACAAAAGGCAGTCAAAAGTTGGGATCTGACCTCCAAATAGGCAAGCTCTTTGAGTTTTTATCATCTCCAAAGGATATATCTCATTTTTGTTTGAGAGGATACACAGCATGTTCAGAGGAATTGAGATTTGGAGGATGTGCTTTTTCCTCCTAACCAGAGGGTGCCAAAACTAGGGTTGGACCTAAAATCAGTTTATTTCTGATTTCTTGGGCAATACTTGATCTCATGGCATTCCTTATGTTCTTAAGTGTTCATGGAGGGAATCTTGACCATTGGTTCTTTGAGGAAGATGTTCAATGGATCAGTTACTTGTGTGATAAGCAAAAGTCAACAGTTCAAAAGGAGAAAGTCAACTGTGGAATTTTTACCTTCTTTTCATGGTTTTCAAGGTCTCATATCCTCTTATGGTCTTCCAATGCCAAGTTTTATGTCATTCATCAAGAATCAAAAGTTTGTGCAAAAGTTACTAAATTTGGAAAATGACCTATAATGAAAACTTTCCATTTTTGGCAACTTTTCCATCACATTCAACTTGAGTTTTCATCATCAAGGAAGCTCCAAATAAATTTTCCTCCAACATGAAAGTTGAATATCTTTCTCTCCCATTTCCAAAAAGTACTAGATGGTTTCCATACCATTTATAGAACTCAAGTTATGGTCAAAAGATGGCAAGGTGCATTTTGAGGTTTTCATATGGTTCCATTTTTCCACTTTTTCCATTTTGGCACAAATGGACTTGTAATTAATCTTTTTGGTTCATGTTATATTACAACATCAAAGTGCAAGTCAAGAGGAGTATTTTTGGCCTTTGAATTAATTCATTTCATGTCATATTTCTCATTATTTTCACAAACTGCAAAAATGCAAATTGATTCAAAACTTGCAAACCAAGAAAGTACAAGGCCCAAAATCAATTCAGAAGTGATCCATGAGTGAATTGGAAATGAATCATGCTGGTGGCAAGGGTTTCCCACGTGTAAATTAGTGGTGGTGGTGCAAAATGCAAATTTGCAATTTCATCCAAATCTCATTAACCAAGGTTCTAATCACTTCTTAATCCTAATCAGTGAACTAATAGAGAGTATATATGCTTACTCATACCCTCACAGCTAGGGTAGAGACTCTCATTTGCACAGTTTTGGTTTTTTTCTCTCACACTTCCTCTCATTGAATCTCACTCTTCTTGGAGCTTCTTTGAGTTTTCTCTTCATATTCTTGATCAGTGAAGAGAATAGAGCAAGAATCAACTGCTATTTTGAGCTCATACTGAGGATTTCGCCAAGTGCCATTCAAGGGGTTCAAACTTAAATCTCAAGATCTAGCACGATTTCAAGCTCTAGTTGCATTTATTTTGCATCTAGAGGTTCCAAGGAGTGGATATGTAGTTTTTGGAGGGATTTCTTGGAGGTTTTCAAGTTCTAAAAAGTTCAGGTTGGTGAATTTTTCATACTCACAGAACTCAGTTTTCTTGTATGCATTATGATCTTTGATGTTCACTGATTATCCTGATCTATTTTATTTGAAGTTTGGACGTGTAGTTTGTGTGTATTGTGAGTTTAAAGTTTTGGATCTATATGTTATTCTCTTCAATTTGCATTATTGGTTGACTGTTTGTGGAAATGGATTGGATATTTGAGATCCTTGTGTTTTTCTGGTTCGATTGGTATATCTATACGCATTTCTGGAGAATATTTGACTGCAGCTCACCAGAGAGGGTGGCCGGAGCCCTAGCTCCGGCGGCTGCTTGTGTTCAGTCCGGCCAGGGGAGTTTCATGGAGAAGAAGCAATCTAGCCGTCCGTTCCTTGGATCTAACGTCTCTCAAGCTTCCACGTGTTTTTTTATTTTGTTTTTAATTTTAAGTTTGTGTGCTTGCCATCCTACGCGTGCTACCATGGGCCTTCAATCATGATCATTGTTTTTAATTTATTTTTGAATTGGTGATGCGATATAACGCGTTGATCTGATCGTGTGGTTGAAAGAGGGACAGCACATTAAAAAGACCATGTGCCATTCACGTGGGAGGTATATGGTAGGCTGAGGGTTTGCATGCGCGCATGTGTACGTTAATTGTGGTATGCCTTTTGATCTGGACCATTGATTTTAATTGCTTTTTGATCTTGTTGACTTTGGTTGATATGTTTTCACGCGTTGGATTGATCCTTTGGCTATTATTACATCTGCACGTTGACTAAGTCCATTGTTCCCTTTGACTTGCGCTTTTGGGTTTTTTTTGGTTGGGCCTTGCTTTTTGCACCCCAGTTTAAGCCCATATCTTAATTCCAACGTGATTCTTTTGCTGATGCCCCCCCCCCCCCCCCCCCAAATGCTTCTTTCATTTCATTTTTATTTTTATTATTTGTTTGTTTTGCATTTTATTTTTAAAATCATTTTAATACATTTAAAAATCATAAAAAAATTCATGAAACTTCCTTTTAGTTTTATAAAATTTTTCCAATTTTTATTTTCTCATTTTATTTTAATTTTGGCATCTGAATTAATTAATTGCTTAATTTTCTTTTCTTAATTGTTTCACTTGCACACTCCAACTTGTGAAATTTCTTTCTCATTATCTATAAAACATTTTCAATCCATTCTTTTTGTATTTGTTAGATAAAATTCTGAAGTGCATAAAAATATTTTTGTTTCATTTTTAAAACTTTCCCATATTGCATTTTAGTCCTTCTCTTTTGCATGTTGATACATGTTTCTTACTGGACCCTTGCTTAATTGTTTGATTAGCTTAACTTGAGAATTTTTGTGAGATCTTTTAGCATGTGGTTGTCTTCTGACCTAGTTCATTTGAGATTAAATTTCATAATGGCTAAATGTCATATGATGCATGTTTGATTATTTGTGCTTAAGTGAATTATGCATGACTATATCTTGACACTTCTTTGCACATCTTGACTTGTGGTTCACCTTTTGACAGGCTCTTTAACTCTTTTTGATCCAATATTTTTGCATATGTTAATTGACTGAGTTAACTTCCATTTGATTATTTTTTTGGGATTTTATTGATCCACTTTTCTATTTTTGATTGAGTTTTTCTTTTGATGCAAGTTTGATTGAGGTATACTTTGATGCATGATCTAGTTTGAGTGCATTTGCTTACTTGTGATGGATTGATGCTTGAGATGTTTTTATGGTGTGATCATGTTCTGTTTGAGCTTACTTATGGCTTTGGAATCATCCTCATTGGATCTTTTTTAAATTTGTTCTTGATTTTACAAGTTGTTGTTGTTTTGACTTGAATTCCATGACATATTCAACCTAATCTTGTGATTGTTTCTTTGTGTGATCTCACTCATGTATGAAACCTTTTGTTTGACTTGTATGATATGCTTGAGGTTCTGGTCCTCTTGATTTAGGGTTCATTATGTGACTTTCATTTCACTTTATGACTCACACTTCTTTGCTTGCTTGCATGAATGATAAGTGAATGTCTTTCTCAGTTTTGATGCATGTTTTGAATGTGTTGCTTGATGATTAATCTTGTATGACTTGAGTTTGATCTTGGCATGATGCTAATGTGTATGCTACTTCCCTTTGGGTTCATTACTTGATTTTCATCTCACTTGATCTTCATGGTTTGAATTATGTGATGCATATCATTCCCTTTGCTTTGTAACTTCTTTGGTGCCTCATATTGCATAATGTGAACCTCTTTTGCACATGTGAATTGTTGATGATGATATGATGTGAGTTTTGGTCTTGTTTCATTTTCATCTTGTCTCCTTCATTTCACTTTGATATGAAATCCATGTGTGTTTAATTTTGCATTTAATTCCAGTATGCTTGCATCCTTCCATGTTTACCTTTGCATGATTACTTGTTTTGTTTTGCATTGATCTTTGAAGCATGTTGATTGATTTGAGTTGGACATTTATGATATGATGTGCTTACTGCCATTTATTGTATCTTATATCTCTTCTTCTCCTTCTCTTTTCTTCCCTTTCACTCTTTATCATCCCATGAATCTCAAGACTTGTTCAAGTCTTGGATTCTTTCCCTTTAGAGCTACCTAGTCCAACTTAATTTTTTATTAAGCTTGGAGTAGGATTAGCATTAGGTTAGGTAGTCTTTTCTCCTAAACCTCACTAACCACAGGACATCCATGCATGATAACATTAGGACTCTTAGTTTCCCTTTAGAATTTCCCTTGCGTCGTTTCTCTTCTCATCTCAAAAGAAAAGTAAAAGACACTTAATAAAGGTTAACGTGTATTGCGCTTGAGCCTTATATGTGGGAAGTGGGGAACGAGGGGCTTCCTCTCATTCTTCTAGGATACCTAGTGTGCATCCTGTTGAGGACGATGCGTGAAAGTATTCGTTCCTATATTTAAGACCTTGGTTCAATGCAAGTTGCAAATAACTGTAAAAGATACTTCTTTCTAAAAGACTTCAAACCAACAATACCGTCTTTCCTTTGGGAATTCTTTTCTCATCTCACTCACTCTCAGTGTACGAACGTGCTTCTACTCGTTCTCTTGCAAGATGGTAACGCACTCGGACCAGCGAGCATGCAACACCTGAGCTAGAACATTGGTGTCGCTCCCGGGATTTTCATCCAAGTACAAACGCGAAAGTGGCACCGAACAGAGTCGCCAGCAATGTGTATTTATCCCAAGAGAGGGAAAGGAAACACCGCGTAAACCTGAAGGAAAGGAAAGAGCATGGTCTCGCGACCAAGAGAACTGGGTTCGGGAGTCGGTTACGCGAGAGGAAGGTATTAGCACCCCCTCACGTCCATCGTACCCGATGGGATCCACGCTTGCTTGTCTCGATCAAAGGGTGATAGAAAATGATACTGGAAAAGGAACTGAAAGGAAGAAAGGAGAGAGAAAGAGAAGCAAATGTAGGGAAAATAAAAGAAGTGCTCGCATGGGCCCTACCCCACTGCCTACGTATCTCATCGGGAGCATAAGAATCAGAGCGACGTAGTTCCCCTCACTAGGGATGGATTGTCTGTGTTTTTTAGAGAACGGCTTACGTTCTAGCTCAGGTGTTGCAGGCTCGCCGGTCCGAGTGCGTTACCATCTTGCAAGAGAACGAGTAGAAGCGCGTTCGTGCGTTGAGAATGAATGAGATGAGAAAAGAATTCCCGAAGGAAAGACGTTATTATTTGTTTTTGTCTTTTAAGAGTTTTTTCACTTGTTTGCATATGATAGTGTATCTGAATCTTAGTCATTGGAATGTGTACCTTCTCACATTCCAAGATGGGATGGGTAAGAAAGCACACTAAGAGTGAAGAAGACCCTCACACTTAGTTCCAATTGTCAAGGTTCAAACACACTAGCATACTTGTGTTTATTAAGTGTTTTGTTGATTATGAAGTGAAGAAGTGTTTTTTATTATTTGCACCTTCAACAAGTATTGCATTTAAGTCCCTCATACAAGATCAAATATGTAACACATTGACCTAAGATGGGCCATATGCTACACATCTTAAGATTACAAGAGAAGACCCCTTATAATCTTTTCTTTATATGAAAGGCCTAAATGCAATAAATGCCTACCTTTATTATATGTTTTGAATTTTCTTTGAGATGAGAAGATGAAAAACTCAAGAGAGGGTAAAGGTAAAAAATCTATATGGACTAAGACTCAATCCTAATTGATTAGTTAAGGGAGTGATCCTAAAGTTTGTGAGGTTTCAACCTAAAGTCTAAAGAAAGAATGAATTAAACAATTCACTTCTAAAGTAGAAGATGAATTGTAATTCACAAGGGGAAAGTGATGAGTTATTAAAAGAAAGCACATAAGTGCTTAGCAAAACACAAAATGGAATTGTAAAAGAGAAAGGATAGAAGTTGAATGTGGATTCCTTATCCACACTCAATTGAAACTTACCAAAGCCCCTACATGGTTAGTAAACATGTATAAGAAGTATAAGAAGTAAAAGAACATGTAATGCATCATAAAACTCAAAAGAATTAAATGAGAAAACAAATCCTAGAACCACAACCAGAATGGGCATCATATGGACAACAAATGAATATCATCATGCAAGTGCAAGTGAATAAGCAATAATCATCATCCATTAGCATTTAAACATGTTACAAGAAGAAGGGATAGATGAAAGATGGAAAGAAATGAAGAGGACATGCATAAATGGAACATGTAAATCAACAACCAGAATTGAAACTAAACGGAAAATGGTTTATAAACATCTCAAAAGTATTTATGAATCAACTTCAAGACATTCAAGAAGTAATATAAGAAGAATTGAAATGAAAGTTCAAAAAGAAAGTGTAAACAATACATGTTAATGATGCACAAAGTTCAAATTGAAATGAACATGTAAAGATGACCTATAATGTGTATCAAAGACCTATAATATCATATGGATGGCTCATAACATATGCAAATGCTCATACCAATGTGCACAAAAGAATTCATGTAAACAGGCACTAAAGTTGTAATGACATGCCATGGATTATACTTCCAATGTAATGCATCAAACAAAGTCCAAATGGATTCATGAAAATTATGCCAGCATATTATTGGAATGCCTAGGTCAGAAATGCATCATACATCAAGATAGCATGTAAAAATTCAGAGCAAAATGACTTCAAACAAAGCAATTAGGTCAAATTGAAACATCATGCAAAGTGGTGCAAATATAGGCATCAAGACATGTGATAAAGTGACCTAAAAAATCAAACAAAAATCATCTAACATGCTTCAATGTATTAGTGAATCAATGCAAAAAGAATCATGCCAAAACAGTTTGTAATGAGCAAGAACAAAATTAAACAAATTCATGTATCATGCTTAGAATGCATCTAAATGGAAATTCAAAGAAAATTATGGACCAGGGGTAAAAATGTCATAAAATCAGAAAATAAAATCATGAAAAATTTCCTAAATGTTTTAAGAATACACATGAATTTTTGTGGAATTTTCCAATATGTTTTGGTATTTTTAAAAATTAGAAATCAAACGTGTAGAAAGAAATAAAAATGAAAAATAAATGCAAAATGCAGGGGGTATGAACATAGCAATAATGCAGTGCAAATTAATTGGGCTTGGAAACAGGGGGGTGTGATTATCAATCTGCATAGGTCCATTTACGCGCCAAACACAATAACAAGTATGAACCCTCAGTCAACAATCTTGACTCACTCACAACCATTAGATCAAGTCCAAGTCCAGTCAAAGTCAAAGTACGCATGATCAACAAACACACGTGAAGGAACACATGACATACCATGCACCACACCACACCATGCTTAAGTGAAATCAGAAATATGACACATGCATAGCACGTGATTTTTAATGTGCTGTCACCATTGTGAGCATTAGATCAAACAAAATCAACGGCTGTGACTTAATCTGGCATGCAAAACCCTAATGTAACCTCACCGGCCGGAGAGGGACCTCCGGTCACCTTCTCCGGCCACTCTCCGGCACTGTAAATATCACATGCTTCCAGAAATCAACAAACTAGGTATCAAACGAAAGCTAATCTCATGAGGAACACAAATTCAGCAACAAAATTCACAGATCAAGCATGAATAAAGAGAATCGAAGAAGAGAAACTTTGCCCTAAGTTTCAGTTCTAAACTCCTAAGGAGCTCTATCAACTAGCCGGTTTCACATAGCTTCTAATAAGCTCAAATAACACATCAACAAGTTAAAACAGGATAAAATCGTGCAAGCAAAGTTTGAGAAATTTTGGAACCTGAAACTTGAAGATCTTTGAGTTGTTGAGAAAACCAGAGGTGAGAACTTGTTCTTGAACTTCTAGAACTTCAATTTGAGCAAAATAAATGCTATTTGGTCTTGAGAATAAGAAGAAAAACTGAATCTGAGATTGAAGCTAACTGTGCTATTCAATGCTTCAGTGAGGTATTCTTGCTTGATGGTGAAGATTGAAGAAGAACTTGAGGAATTCGTGCAGGTAGAGAGAAAATTCAGAGAGAAAGTTGAGAGTGCTTTTGGAGTGAGAGTGAAACAATGAGAATCCCTTTCCAAATCTGTTAGAATTGTTTATATAGGTGTGGTTATGATTTGACCCTGGTGGTTGATGGTTAGAACTACAGCTAACTGAGTTAGTTAACTGAGTTTGAGTTAACAGAATGAGTCATGACAGTTAGTGACACGAGTTGGAGAGGTTTTGTTTTAGTGTGGAAGAGCTCATGGTCACTTATGGTGAGGATAATGGAGAAAGATGGTGATGTTATGTTATTCTGATGTAGCAGCAGGAATGCGTGTGAAACAAGTTTCTCATTTCCTTTTTCGTGTAAGGCTTAAGCATGTATGCATAGTGTGAGAGGTGCTTGGCCAAATGAAGTAAAGAATGGAGCAGCACACATAGGACTTTTTGATGTATGTTTGAACCAAAAGCTACGCAGCAACTCCTCATTGTGACAGCAGGTGTTTGAGGATGAATTTCTCCCTTGTCAATGAACGAAACAACACAACATTGGTGGCATTAGAAAGATGATACATTGGGGAACAATATTGATGTTGAAATTAGGTTGAATTGAAGTTTGGAACCTGATCAAATGTGGCTTGCAACAGAAGAAACACCAACTGGTGCATGGGCGAGCAGATAGGGTTGGCTGGCATGGTGCACATGACATGGGTTTTCAGTTGTATTGACCAATCTTTGAGCTATCATAATTCCTTATCCTTTGATCAAATGAAAAAATCATGAACATCAATCTTGAAGATCTCACATAGGGGAACAACTTTGATGTTGCAAGATTTTTCATTTGAAGCCTTTAACCATGAGTAATTGATCCATACATTTTGCCCACCAACTGTTTGAGAAAATGACTGCGCGCAGACCTGGCCAAACTTGGTCATGACATGGTTTTGGGCCTACTTTCCTCCAACTTTGATCAATCATATCTCCCTCAATTTTTATCCAATGGAGATGTTCCACACATGGATTTGAAGCTTAAAACAAGATCTTTTGTTGTGGCCGAGTGGAATTTTCATTTGGTGCTTCAATTTTAAATGGCCTTGGTTCAAACTCTGATGCAAAATGGCCAAAACTTGCTATTTTTAGCAACCCTTCCTCTTCCAAAAATGGCAACTTTCCACATCTTGATTTTTTCATGATTCCTTTGGAGTTTCTTGACCAGATTTTGTACATTGGACATATGTAACATGAATTTCATGATTTTGGGCTCAAAAAGTCAAGAGTTGACTTTTTCCTCTGATTATTTGACTTTGCCCCAATTTCTCTGATTCTTGATCTTTCTTCCAATTGAACCACTTCTAAAACCAATTGAGATGCAATTTTCCACATACATACACTTAGGGACATATGGAATACCATGACATCAAGTTTTGTTCAAAAAAACAGAGATACCCTGATTTAATTGGAAACCCTAATCTTGACCCCCTCTGGTTAGGAGGAAATTGCACATCTTCCAAATCCAAATTCCTCAGAGTATGTTGTGTACCCTCTTAAAGGATGATGAGAAATGCCACTTGAGGATGATTTTGAATCAATGAGCTATCTCTTTTGAGGGTTTTCCTTCAATTTTTGGACCTCTTGCATAGTGTAGGATGTAATGCTTCAATCTCCTATTGAATCTCACCTTCTTGAGGTTGTGGAGGATCAATTGGGATAGTATGAGACATGAGAGGCCTCTTGGCTTGCCTTGAGGAAACTTGATTTACCTTTTTGTGCCTTGAATGATCTCTTGATTGCCCACCTTCCACCTGATCACATGCCCTGATGGTAAGAAGGATGCCATGCTTCATTTTTCTATATTAAATGCAATGCAATGCTAATGAGATGGATATGATATGATAAATGATAATGCCATGCTATGATGCCAAAAGGGGAGAGCAAATTTTGGGGTATTACAGCTGCCCCTATTCAAGCGCTGTAGACCTGAATGCCTGAAAGCAATTGCTTTCGGACTTTCAAGGTATATAGTGATTGAATACCAAATATAACCAAAAATTTTCTCTGGGTGATGAAGAAGAAAAGGGATATAAACCCAACGAGACTGCTGGATTGAATCTTCGATGAAACGTCGGAGAGATCTGTCTTTTGAACGACGCCAGACGACTACTGGCTTGCCACGCTGCTGGTGGACTTTAATAATGTCTTTTATGCAACTCTAGACGACTACTGGCCTGCCACACTACTGGTGGACTTTGATAATGTCTTTTGAACGACACCAGACGACTACTGGCTTGCCACACTACTGGTGGACTTTAATAATGTCTTTTATGCAATTCCAGACGACTACTGGCCTGCCACGCTACTGGTGGACTTTGCAGCTTCGTGCCACCCGAAGATGGACTTTTGCCAATCCACTGTTGGACTTTTGCCACCCGAAGACGGACTTTTGCCAATCCACTGTTGGACTTTTAGAATATGCCACCCTTAGATGGACCTTTCGCCAATCCACTGTTGGACTTTTAGAATATGCCACCCTTAGATGGACCTTTCGCCAATCCACTGTTGGACTTTTAGAATATGCCACACTTAGATGGACCTTTCGCCAATCCATTGTTGGACTTTTGCCACTTTGCCACCCGAAGATGGACTTTTGCCAATCCACTGTTGGACTTTTGCCACCCGAAGACGGACTTTTGCCAATCCACTGTTGGACTTTTGCCACCCGAAGACGGACTTTTGCCAATCCACTGTTGGACTTTTGCCACCCGAAGACGGACTTTTGCCAATCCACTGTTGGACTTTTAGAATTTGCAAAATTGTATTACTCTCTGCATCTGTGTCAGACATCTCTGCTGACTCTGCTGAGGAGCAATGACCAATGATTCGACTTTGGAGACTCCTGAAAGGATAACCTCTCCACTGGAGAATGAATGAACAATCCGTCTGCTTCGAATTGCCAAGCTTGCCAAAAATAAATTGGACTTGAAGAATAATAAATCTGCCAGTAATCACTTCATCTGCTGGGGGAATGAATTCTGGTCACAGCGATTCCGCTGGGGATGAGAATTTCTTTGCATGGCGTCTTGCTAAGGAAGAAAAGTCGTAAAAAAACTCTGCTTGGGGATCTATCCAATCCAAGACCCTTTGTAGGGGTTATCCACCTTTTGACCCGGCTGGGGAAAGACTGTGCCATCCTTGTTGAGGAATAGATTCTGCCGATCTTATAAACCTCTGCGGGGAGAACAACAACTCAGCTGGGGAGTATTGCTGACAAGATTCGATGCTGACCTCTGTGGGGATATCATGACCAAAGATACGATCTTGCTGGGTATCAGGGCTATTCTGCCAGGGATATGCGAATCCTGGTTAGAACATTCCACTGCAACTTGCTAGAAAGAGTCCTTAGAGATCTGTTGGGGAAACCCAAAGCAAATCCACAGTAGTCTGCTGAAGAATATGACTGTCGAGCTTAGGATAAGTACTACAATGCCCCATGTTAGGCGAGCTTTCCTTTAGAAAATTCCGTTGGGGATGACGAGTTTATAACAAACTCTGCTGGAACAAACTGCTTTAAAGCGTCTCGTGTTGGGGAATGCCTTTTGAGAGGATTTTACAGAAGACCAACTGTCCTCAAACTCTACTGGGGATGATCAACACTTCATGCTGGGGAAACAAACATGCCCCATGCTTGGACAAAACAACAATTCGTCCCCGAAGAGGATGTCATAAGAGGATTTTACAGAAGATCTAGCCTCTTCAAACTCTTGTGACTTCGCTGGGGATAATGACCATTAGTTTCGGTGTCGACGAGACCACTCTTTTGGGGAACCTGTGACTGTTATCGACATAGAAAAGCTTGTAGCTGTTGGAAGGACTGAATAAGAGAATCGACTTAATAAGATGCAACGGTACCCAGTTGAACTTAATTCACTGAGATCGACCCGATGAACGCCGATCTCCTTACCCATAATTGCCCCAGTCTTTTGCGTGGGGTGATTTATTGCTGGTCTTGTGCTTAAAATCATCTGCACCTGCTACCTGCAACAAAAGAATATGCCCACATGCCCCGAATATTGCGTGGCTAGAATCCACCATCAACATTCGAAGTAATTTCAAATGTTTTTTCTGCGCATGTTATTGCAAGGCTGTCACGTTTTCAAATGCAATGTTTTATCAAAAATTAGGACGTTTTTGCAAACAAAGCAATAAAACAAAAATAGAAAGCTTTTTACTGAAATTCAATTTATTGACTGAGAGCCCAGAATAGGCAATTACATCTGGAAGCAATCCCTGGAAAGAGGTGATCGCTGAAAATTGAGAAAAGAAACTATCCTAATGGCAATGTGAAAACGAAATTCCACTGAGTTTCCATTCTGTTATGACCAGTATGTCTTCAAAACTCCCCGACCTTGCCTTCTGAGGAATGATCAGACCGATTCCTATCTTTCAGAACGTCAGTTGTTCAAACGGTAATGGGTACAGATAACTCAGACTGTAGTCATTCGCTTAAATCCCTCTTTTGCGTGGACCGCCCTTTCAGGTTTTCGATCCACCAGGATACCCTTTTTTGCCTAAGTTGCCCTTTCGGGTTTTCAACTTACCGGGTGTACAATTTTTTTAATTATATCCCTAATTTTTGCCCGAACCTCATTCTGTTTTTGGTTCGCCGGGATGCCCTTTTTTGCCTGGATTTTTTTATTTTTATTATCCAGCGGGTCTATTCATGCGAAGTATTTTTTGACTACGTCCGAGTTGACAGGGGATGAAAAGTCTTCGCCATCCATGGTTGTAAGCAATAAAGCTCCGCCCGAAAAGACCTTTTTAACCACGAATGGACCTTCATAATTAGGAGTCCATTTGCCCCTGTGATCTGTATTGGGAGGAAGGATCCTTTTGAGTACCACATCTCCGACTTTATAAACCCGAGGACGCACCTTCTGGTCAAATGCCTGTTTCATTCTGCGCTGATATAGTTGCCCATGGCATACAGCCGCCAATCGCTTTTCCTCAATAAGGCTCAACTGATCAAATCTGGCTCGTACCCATTCAGCCTCATCTAGCTTAACATCCATCATGACTCTGAGGGACGGAATCTCTACTTCAACCGGTAGCACTGCCTCCATACCATATACGAGTGAGAATGGGGTTGCCCCAGTGGACGTGCGTACCGACGTTCGATACCCATGCAAAGCAAATGGTAACATCTCATGCCAATCTTTGTACGTGACAACCATCTTCTGTACAATCTTCTTGATATTTTTGTTGGCCGCTTCGACCGCGCCATTCATCTTTGGGCGGTACGGAGAAGAATTGTGATGTTCGATTTTGAAGTCCCGGCATAACTCAGCCATCATCTTATTGTTCAAATTAGAACCATTATCAGTAATGATTCTTTCGGGAACTCCATATCGGCAAATGATATCCCGTTTTAAGAAACGAGCGACCACTTGTTTTGTAACATTGGCATAGGATGCGGCTTCAACCCATTTGGTGAAGTAATCAATTGCCACCAAGATGAAACGATGACCATTGGAAGCTGTAGGCTCAATCTTTCCGATCATATCAATGCCCCACATGGCAAACGGCCAAGGCGACGACATGATACTCAACGGATTTGGAGGTACATGCACTTTATCTGCATAGATCTGGCATTTATGGCATTTGCGGGCATATTTGCAACAATCTGACTCCATAGTCAACCAATAATATCCCGACCTTAACAACTTTTTAGCCATTGCATGCCCTCCGGCATGGGTACCGAAAGAGCCTTCGTGCACTTCAATCATCAACAAGTCTGCTTCATGTCTATCCACACATCTAAGCAGGACCGTGTCAAGATTTCTTTTATACAGCACGCCATCTTTATTCAAGAAGAAACTACCAGCTAACCTTCTCAACGTCTTCCTGTCTTTGGACGATGCCCCAGACGGGTACTCTTGACTTTTCAAGAAACACTTAATGTCATGAAACCATGGCTTGTCATCAGACGTTGCATCGACCGCAAACACAAATGCTGGTCTGTCAAGGCGGGATACCTCAATCTTAGGTACATGGTTCCATCCTTGCACTTTGATCATGGAAGACAAAGTGGCCAAGGCATCAGCGAACCTATTCTCATCTCGAGGAATGTGGTACAGTTTCACTGTTGTGAAAAACGTCAGCAATCTCCTTGTATAATCTCTATACGGCACTAGATTTGTTTGGTGCGTGTACCAACTCCCCTTCACTTGATTGATTACCAAAGCTGAATCACCAAATATATCAAGGGTCTTAATCCGTAGATTAATCGCCTCCTCGATCCCCATTATACAAGCTTCGTACTCTGCTTCATTGTTGGTGCATCCGAAAGTTATTCGTGCAGTGAAAGGCATATGAACACCTTCCGGCGTGATAAGAACTGCTCCAACTCCGCACCCATTCATATTGACAGCCCCATCAAACATCAGACTCCATTTGGATTCAGGGTCTGGCCCCTCCTCCGGAAGTGGTTCCTCGAAGTCCTTAGCTTTGAGAAACATAATGTCCTCATCAGGGAAGTCAAACTTCATGGGTTGGTAATCATCCATCGGCTGTTGCGCAAGATAATCGGACAAGATACTTCCTTTGATGGCCTTTTGTGAAGTGTACTGAATGTCATACTCTGTCAAGACCATTTGCCACCGTGCAACTCTGCCTGTCAATGCTGGTTTCTCGAAAATATACTTGATAGGATCCATTTTTGAAATCAACAAGGTCGTGTGCCTAACCATATATTGCCTCAATCGCTTAGCGGCCCATGCAAGTGCACAACATGTCTTTTCAAGCATTGAGTATCGGGACTCACAATCATTGAACTTTTTGCTCAGGTAGTAAATAGCATGCTCCTTCCTACCTGTCTCGTCATGTTGACCGAGAACACAACCCATGGATCCTTCAAGCACTGTCAGATACATTATCAGCGGTCTCCCTTCAACTGGAGGCATTAAAATCGGAGGTTCCTGCAAGTATTCTTTTATCTTATCGAATGCCAATTGGCAATCGTCATTCCACCTGACCGTTTGATCTTTCCTTAACAATTTAAATATTGGCTCACACGTGGCTGTTAGGTGAGATATGAACCTTGCAATGTAGTTCAATCTACCCAAGAAACCACGAACCTCTTTTTCTGTTCTCGGTTCAGGCATTTCTTGTATTGCTTTCACCTTGGCAGGATCAACCTCGATTCCTCTTTCGCTCACAATGAAACCTAACAACTTTCCAGAACGCACCCCAAACGTGCACTTGTTTGGATTTAATCTCAGACGAAACTTTCTCAACCTTTCAAACAGCTTTTTCAGGTTGACCAGATGTTCCTCTTCTGTTCTCGACTTGGCAATCATATCATCTACATAACATTCGATCTCCTTATGAATCAAGTCATGAAAAAATGTCACCATCGCCCGTTGGTACGTTGCCCCTGCGTTTTTCAACCCAAAAGGCATTACTTTATAACAATATGTACCCCACGGAGTAATGAACGTGGTCTTCTCCATGTCTTCAGGTGCCATCTTGATCTGGTTGTACCCAGAGAAACCGTCCATAAATGAGAACACTGAAAACTGAGCTGTATTATCGACCAGCACATCAATATGAGGTAGTGGAAAATCATCTTTCGGGCTAGCTTTATTAAGATCTCGATAATCCACACACATTCTCACTTTTCCATCTTTCTTCGGTACTGGCACGATGTTGGCTACCCATGGAGGATACTTTGTCACAGCAAGAAAACCAGCGTCCCACTACTTCTGGACTTCCTCCTTAATCTTTAAGGCCATGTCGGGGTGAGTCCGACGAAGTTTCTGCTTGACTGGCGGACATTCTTCTCTCAATGGCAGCCTGTGCACGACAATATCCGTATCCAACCCCGGCATGTCTTGATACGACCAGGCGAAAATGTCAACATACTCGCGCAACATTTCCGTCAAAGTTTGCTTCACATCTGCTTGCAAGCTGGCACCAATCCTGATCTCTTTCTTGGCGTCCTTGGTACCAATATTGATGATTTCTACAGTCTCCTGATGAGGCTGGATGACCCTTTCCTCTTGTTTCAACAATCTGGCCAGTTCTTCAGAAAGTTCACAATCTTTCTCATCCCCTTCTTCGGCTTGATAAATCGGATTGTCAAAGTCATACATGGCCATATCAAAATCGTTATCAGTGGTATCCGGAGGATCAAGTCTGCATGAACGGGTTCATGCCTTATTTTAGAATTTATTTTTAAGCAAAACAAAAGAAAATGAAACATTGCCATTTTATATTTTTTGTGCAAAAATAAAAACTGAAAGACAGAGAACAAAATTTGATTGCAAAACGTCCTTTATTAATGATTAAACATTGCAAATGCAACCATGGTGGCCCTACAAATGAATCTATACGCCTTGGGCAGAGCGCAAGATTTTGTCATGCATTATGGTTAGAAAAAACAAAGAAAAATTACTCTGTCTGAAGGGTAACCCGGATGACTTCTTCAACGGACCAGTTCTGCACTTGTTGTCCCGAAGCATGAGGGCGTACCCAGTTGTCCAGGTCACAATTACTGTCAACACTATCCTCTGTGGCTGCACAAGACTGGTCCATGTAGATAATTCCCCCACTATTGAAAGTAATGGGTCCCCTGCTCCCCGCATCTGAAGTTGTAGAGGGATGATAACCAATACCAAATTTGTCTTCCTTCATTGGGGTCTCTATCAACCTGCCCCAACCTTGGGCGTTGCCTGCCCTGACGACTTCGACAGCTTGTTTGTAAGATGAAATGGAGGTACCAGCCCCAACTGGTACAGAAGAAGACTCAGGTGCATCGTCAATGTTGACTGCTTCAAATGATTGGCACAGCATCTCATGAATTTCCCCATCCATTTCAATGTACTTGAACGTGGACAGGTGACTCACAAAGATGTCTTCTTCCCCACACACTGTCACAACCTGCCCTTCAAACTCATACTTCAACTTTTGATGTAGAGTAGAAGTAACAGCCCCGGCTCCGTGAATCCAAGGGCGTCCCAATAGGCAGCTATATGCAGGTTGTATGTCCATTACATGGAAAGTGGATCTGAATACCTGTGGTCCAATTTGTACGGGCAATTCCACCTCACCAAACACGGATCGTCTAGTTCCATCGAATGCTCTAACCACCAATTCACTAGGCCTTAAGATCAAACCGTCAACTTCCAGCTTCATTAATGCCTTCTTGGGCAAGACATTGAGTGACGAACCAGTGTCTACCAGTACATGAGATAACACTGCGCCCTTACACTCCATCGTGATATGCAAAGCCTTATTATGGTTTCTTCCTTCAACAGTCAAATCTCTACTTGTAAAGCCCAAGCCATGGCTAACATTAACATTGGAGATTACGCCCTCGAGCTGATTAACAGTAATTTCTTGTGGCACGTACGCACTCTTCAACACTTTCAACAACGCCTGCCGGTGCGCATCAGAGCACATCAATAGTGACAAGATTGAAATCTTTGAAGGGGTCTGATTCAGTTGGTCCACAATCTTATAATCGCTTTTCTTGATTATCTTCATAAATTCTTCCATTTCCTTATCAAAAGTAAACTTTGTCTCTGCTTCAGATGTAGGCGCACTTTCAACCACCTGTTTACCCTTAGCCTTTGCTGCAGCTTCTACCTCCTTATCACTTCTCAAGGTTTGGGGAGCGAACAACCTTCCACTCCTTGTAAAGCCCCCTACACCCCCTACGTTATCAATATTTGGGCTGATTGATGATTCAACTTCCTGCTTTTTACCTTCGTAATATACATCTGCCCCATAGTGCCATGGGATAGCTTTCGTAGATGTGAACGGAATTGGTCCTGGCACCGTGATAGTGACAGGACTGGGCCTTTCTGGCGCAACACTCGCCACGGGAACTGCATTGACCGGCATTTGAATCTCAGCGGGAGTGTAATAGATGGTCACGGTTGATATCTCATCAGTGTCTTTCACAACTCTGTCGAACTGTAGACATCCTTCATCGATCAGATTCTGTAAACCCATCTTCAACTTATCACAGCCGTTCTCCTGATTCATACACTCAGAGCAATCTTGATTACAGCCCGGGAACACCTGTCCCTTCAATAAACGATCTTTTACAACCAACAAAGAAGTTTTCACTTGATGAACGTCTAACACCAAATTCAATCTCCTCCCATCTTCAATAGCGTACACATTTGCTGCACTATGATCAGGCATGGGATGCTGAGTAATATTAGGAGCGGGAGAGAAATTGATGGCTTTAGCATCAATCAAATCTTGTACTTTATGATGGAAAGCCCAACATTTTTCAATGGAGTGCCCCTGAGCACCTGAGTGGAACTCACAACGAGCATTAGCATCGAAGTTAGGTGGCAGGTTTCCAGCAACCGGAGCTTTCATAGTACGGAGTTCTACCAACTTTAACTCGAGTAGCCGGGGCAACAGCGCGGCATAGGTCATAGGGATAGGATCCATCTTACGATCCCTCTGTCTAGACCTTTGCTGGAAAAAAGGTTGTTGCTGTTGAACTTGTTGTTGGGATTGTTGTTTCTGAACAGACGGTGTGGGGATTGTTACAGCATCTACCTGATAATAAGCTCGAGAACGCCCTCTGCCTCGTCCTCTAAACACAGCATTCATATCACCTTCTCTTCTTTTCTGGTTACTAGCAAACGGTTTCTTCGTCCCCGAAGAGCCAGCCCCACTCACATCCTGGATCTTTCCAAGCTTTAACAGACTTTCTATTCTTTCTCCCGCAATCACAATATCAGCAAATCCAGTCGACGGACAAGCAGCTAATCTGTCAAGATAGGCCCCTTGCAAGGTGCCCATGAACATATCTGCCATTTCTCTGTCTGACAAGGGAGGTTGGACCTGGGCAGCCATTTCCCTCCACCTCTGTGCATATTCTTTGAAACTCTCCTTGGCATTCTGGGACAATCCCTGCAATTGGGTGCGGTTGGGCGCCATGTCAATATTATATTGGTATTGCTTCAGGAACGCTTCTGCCAGATCTTTCCAATTCTTCACAGCAGCTCTATTCAACTTCATGTACCAGGTCAAGGACGCCCCAGCCAGACTGTCCTGAAAATAGTGCATCCATAGCTTCTCGTCATCCGTATGGGCTGAAATCTTCCCAAAGTAAGCTTGAAGATGCGTTTGGGGACACGCATTGCCGTGATACTTATCAAAAGTGGGAGGTTTGAATTTAGGGGGAATTCTGACTCCTGAGACCAGCCCCAAGCTGGTAACATCAATACCCATAGAGTTCTTGCATTCTATGGCCCTGATCTTCTCTGCTAACTCATCATACCTTCGATAACCTTGATTACCCACATCAGCATCCAGCAGAGTAAATTGGTCTTCCAGAGTATCTTCAAGAGTAACACCAGCATGCCTACCATTTCCATTACCCCGATTGTTACCACCAGGAGGAGGGTTGCCACCGGGAGGAGGAATGCCATGTCCCTGTGAATTGTCATGATGATCACCTTCGGGCCCATTGTCGGGACGCTCTACCAGAAGCCTCAGTCTCTCCTGATTTTGCGCCATGCCAGTCATGAGGGTCATGAACTGGTCCATACGCGCCCTCATTTCCGCCAAATCACTTTGCACTTGATCCATGATTCTTACTTGATTCCTTCGCGTCGAATATCGGTGAATATGACTCTCCGCTATACTGCCTGAAACCAAATAAAGGTTAGAGACCCCGCAACGAGTACCTGAAAAGCAAGTAACAAAAAATGCAAAATGATATGCAATGCCATGCAATGCCATGTTTGTCATTTCCGAGGTGCTTTATACCCTGATTCCAATCCAACCACAGAAATCTGAAGACCAGAAATTGTGATATAAAGAGACGTGTCGTGGTCATGTGCTTGTGTGCAGCTATCTGATAAGGAATAATTCTGAATAAAACTGCTCATACTCATTCAACAAAGTATTCAAGTACATTTAAGAAAGGCTCATCCGCAAATGCAATACAAGGAAAAATGGATCCATCAACAAGCCTGATGGTAACCATTAATAACAAAATATAAGGAAAAGAACATCAGTCTGACAATTCCACACCCTTCAGCTTATCACTTGAGTATTTGATCTCCTCAAAAAGTATACGGGTACGCTGGTGATTCGGCTTTTCAATCATTTCTTTGATCAAGACCTCCCTTTTCTCAAGAGCTTCAGTTAAAGAACCCATATGCAGCATCAGAGCCTCGTCATCACACACTCCTTTGTGTCTCTTTATGCCGGCTTGCGTCTTGAGTATCTCCCTTTCTATCATGACTTCTTCAAGCTCTTTCTTGGTATTCCTCAGCTCACCTCTAGCTTCTTCTAGCTGTTCTTGACTCTTACCGAGGCTTTCCCGATACTTTCTTCTCTGCTCATGCGCCTTTTCAAGCTCTTCGTCCTTAATCTGCAACTGTTCCTGTAATTCAGCATTCTCTATCCTAACTTCGTCCCAAGCGTGCTGAAACTTTGTTAACTTTTCTTTGGTCTGTGCTAACGCCTGTTTGGTTTGCTTGTGGGCTTGAGTAGCATCATCAGCACCTTTACTAATCTTCCGGAAATGTTGGGCTCTTCCAGCAAAGTCTTTTTCTTTTGCAGTTAGGATTTGTTCAGCATCTTGGGCTTTCCGCTCCAGCTCTTTGTTGGCATGTAGAGCATTCTGAAGACGGCTACTCAACTCGGAATTCTCTCCTTGGAGCTTTTTCACCAAGGCTTGCAACTTGTCAACTTCTTCCACTTTAGCAGTGCTTCTTGCTTTCTCATTCTCCGGATACAAAAGGGGTGCCTTACCAAAAGGCAAGAGAAAATCTTCAACTCTTTTCTTCACCCACTCTTCATATGCTGGATAAACCCGGTTGTTAGGCTTGCCTAGAGTAACTTTCCCCTTTTTCAGTATGCTACCCCAGCTTTCAGAAGCTTTCTGTGCTGCTTCCCAACCATCTGATGTATGAAAATAGAGGGACTCCTCCACATCTCTCTTTATAGGCGGACCTGTCAGGGCATACCCAAATTGTCGAATGGCCAAAGAAGGATTGTAGTTAATCCCACCCAGTCTTCCTATCAGTGGAACGTTAGGGAACTTACCACAGCTGTGGATAATATTCTTGCCAATCAGCCCATGATCTACCCATACGATGTCCTTGGCCACCAATCCCATTAAGCGCTGTTTCCACTCTAGAGAATCTTTGGAATCCACAAAAGCCCCTGATTGTGGTAAACGGCCTGCGAACCACTTATAGAACAAAGGTGCACAACAACGAATTATCCCTCCTCTTTTCTTTTCGTTTCGGTTGTACAATGAGTAGTGAAGATCTCCCAGTAGCGTTGGCACCGGGTTCTTCATCATGAATATTCGTATAGCGTCTGTATCAATAAAATCCGGCTCATTGGGAAACAACACTATGCCGTATATACAAAGGGCTAGCAAAGCATTAAAAACAAGCCAATTCTCGCCTTTAGCTGCTTCCTGGGCCTTCTTAATCAGATATTCCAGCTTGTAACCACAAATCTTTCCTTTGTTGGAGACATTGTCACTTAACTCTGATTTGCTCAAATAAAGAGCACCAGCCAACTTCCCAAAGTCAAGATCCCCCACCGATCCAAAGAAAGGGGGCTCCTCCTTGATAGCAATCCCCAACATGTTGGAATACTCCTCCAAGGTAGGAACCAACACATAGTCTGGAAATACAAAACATCTCAGAGGCGGATCATAGAACTGCATCAACGTATGGAGACCTCTGGCTTCATAATCACTGACATTACGGACCATAGATAAAATCCACCCATATTTCTCTTCAAAAGCTTCTCGTGCTGCAGGGCTCGCCATTCCCTTCAGCACAACAATAGGGCCCAAAGTAGGCGTAAGGAACTTATAGCTGATGATATTCTTCCTCTCTTTAGTGTTCATCTTTGCAGGGACCTGATGACTGGAATCAAGGGTAATATATGCACCTGGAAATGAATAAACATGTATGTTAGGATATGATAATGCAATGCAAAGGGCAATGTGATCAGGTAATCAGGTGTCTGTGCTGAACTGTGAACGGTGTCAGTGTAGCTCTGAGACTAATATAGAACCATAGATAAGAACCATCTGAATACAATAGGATGAAACTTCCTTTTTGTGCAATGATGATAGAAAACCGGGTATGTAGGAGGTCATGGTTACCTGCAAACCTGTAAACAACCCGCCCTTCTCACATGTGGGTACTAGGATGTTCAGTATCCCGGGCTCTCAGGTCGAGAAATGATGATACGTTCACCATTTCTGGTTTGGCATCATCATCAATCGAGGAGGCCTCAACTGATTCTCCAAAACAAAAAGGTCCTCAGCTTCTGGCACTGAGGTCGAGAAGCAATAGTACATTCATCCCTCAGGGTACAGTACTATCGCCAATCGAGGAGTGCCTCCGCTGATTCTCTTTCAAAAAGGGATGTCCTATAGCAAGTTCCCAGCATTGGGTCCTCGGATCGAGAATGTGCAATGGGCTTGCCACGGAATGTGGTCTGCCACTGTCACACCTCGGGAGGAGTGCCGCAACTGAGTCCTCGGGAATGGTCACCAGAGTCGACAGTTCCTCAAGAGAATAACCACTGGCCTGCATAACATGCAGTAGCAGAAAGCTCCTGATAGAACCTCGTCTGGTTGTGGGTCTCATGAACAACAATACGTGGTCACCACCACGCAAGCGTCATGACTATCCACTCTAATACCTATGTATGTACTCAAGCCTTGGTAGTGAGCTTATCTCTCAGAACACCCATCCCGCCAAACAGACAAAACAGTGCAACACAATATAATATATGATATGTAATGCTAAAATGCGGTAAATACAGTAAAATAAATAAACAACAACATATAGCACAACAGTAAACACCCAATGAAAGAAAAGCAGACAAGCGCTAGGATTGACTCGCTAAGGAAACCAGAGATTCTGGGTTCATCCCCAGCAGAGTCGCCAGCTGTCGCTCCCGGGATTTTCATCCAAGTACAAACGCGAAAGTGGCACCGAACAGAGTCGCCAGCAATGTGTATTTATCCCAAGAGAGGGAAAGGAAACACCGCGTAAACCTGAAGGAAAGGAAAGAGCATGGTCTCGCGACCAAGAGAACTGGGTTCGGGAGTCGGTTACGCGAGAGGAAGGTATTAGCACCCCCTCGCGTCCATCGTACCCGATGGGATCCACGCTTGCTTGTCTCGATCAAAGGGTGATAGAAAATGATACTGGAAAAGGAACTGAAAGGAAGAAAGGAGAGAGAAAGAGAAGCAAATGTAGGGAAAATAAAAGAAGTGCTCGCATGGGCCCTACCCCACTGCCTACGTATCTCATCGGGAGCATGAGAATCAGAGCGACGTAGTTCCCCTCACTAGGGATGGATTGTCTGTGTTTTTTAGAGAACGGCTTACGTTCTAGCTCAGGTGTTGCAGGCTCGCCGGTCCGAGTGCGTTACCATCTTGCAAGAGAACGAGTAGAAGCGCGTTCGTGCGTTGAGAATGAATGAGATGAGAAAAGAATTCCCGAAGGAAAGACGTTATTGTTTGTTTTTGTCTTTTAAGAGTTTTTTCACTTGTTTGCATATGATAGTGTATCTGAATCTTAGTCATTGGAATGTGTACCTTCTCACATTCCAAGATGGGATGGGTAAGAAAGCACACTAAGAGTGAAGAAGACCCTCACACTTAGTTCCAATTGTCAAGGTTCAAACACACTAGCATACTTGTGTTTATTAAGTGTTTTGTTGATTATGAAGTGAAGAAGTGTTTTTTATTATTTGCACCTTCAACAAGTATTGCATTTAAGTCCCTCATACAAGATCAAATATGTAACACATTGACCTAAGATGGGCCATATGCTACACATCTTAAGATTACAAGAGAAGACCCCTTATAATCTTTTCTTTATATGAAAGGCCTAAATGCAATAAATGCCTACCTTTATTATATGTTTTGAATTTTCTTTGAGATGAGAAGATGAAAAACTCAAGAGAGGGTAAAGGTAAAAAATCTATATGGACTAAGACTCAATCCTAATTGATTAGTTAAGGGAGTGATCCTAAAGTTTGTGAGGTTTCAACCTAAAGTCTAAAGAAAGAATGAATTAAACAATTCACTTCTAAAGTAGAAGATGAATTGTAATTCACAAGGGGAAAGTGATGAGTTATTAAAAGAAAGCACATAAGTGCTTAGCAAAACACAAAATGGAATTGTAAAAGAGAAAGGATAGAAGTTGAATGTGGATTCCTTATCCACACTCAATTGAAACTTACCAAAGCCCCTACATGGTTAGTAAACATGTATAAGAAGTATAAGAAGTAAAAGAACATGTAATGCATCATAAAACTCAAAAGAATTAAATGAGAAAACAAATCCTAGAACCACAACCAGAATGGGCATCATATGGACAACAAATGAATATCATCTTGCAAGTGCAAGTGAATAAGCAATAATCATCATCCATTAGCATTTAAACATGTTACAAGAAGAAGGGATAGATGAAAGATGGAAAGAAATGAAGAGGACATGCATAAATGGAACATGTAAATCAACAACCAGAATTGAAACTAAACGGAAAATGGTTTATAAACATCTCAAAAGTATTTATGAATCAACTTCAAGACATTCAAGAAGTAATATAAGAAGAATTGAAATGAAAGTTCAAAAAGAAAGTGTAAACAATACATGTTAATGATGCACAAAGTTCAAATTGAAATGAACATGTAAAGATGACCTATAATGTGTATCAAAGACCTATAATATCATATGGATGGCTCATAACATATGCAAATGCTCATACCAATGTGCACAAAAGAATTCATGTAAACAGGCACTAAAGTTGTAATGACATGCCATGGATTATACTTCCAATGTAATGCATCAAACAAAGTCCAAATGGATTCATGAAAATTATGCCAGCATATTATTGGAATGCCTAGGTCAGAAATGCATCATACATCAAGATAGCATGTAAAAATTCAGAGCAAAATGACTTCAAACAAAGCAATTAGGTCAAATTGAAACATCATGCAAAGTGGTGCAAATATAGGCATCAAGACATGTGATAAAGTGACCTAAAAAATCAAACAAAAATCATCTAACATGCTTCAATGTATTAGTGAATCAATGCAAAAAGAATCATGCCAAAACAGTTTGTAATGAGCAAGAACAAAATTAAACAAATTCATGTATCATGCTTAGAATGCATCTAAATGGAAATTCAAAGAAAATTATGGACCAGGGGTAAAAATGTCATAAAATCAGAAAATAAAATCATGAAAAATTTCCTAAATGTTTTAAGAATACACATGAATTTTTGTGGAATTTTCCAATATGTTTTGGTATTTTTAAAAATTAGAAATCAAACGTGTAGAAAGAAATAAAAATGAAAAATAAATGCAAAATGCAGGGGGTATGAACATAGCAATAATGCAGTGCAAATTAATTGGGCTTGGAAACAGGGGGGTGTGATTATCAATCTGCATAGGTCCATTTACGCGCCAAACACAATAACAAGTATGAACCCTCAGTCAACAATCTTGACTCACTCACAACCATTAGATCAAGTCCAAGTCCAGTCAAAGTCAAAGTACGCATGATCAACAAACACACGTGAAGGAACACATGACATACCATGCACCACACCACACCATGCTTAAGTGAAATCAGAAATATGACACATGCATAGCACGTGATTTTTAATGTGCTGTCACCATTGTGAGCATTAGATCAAACAAAATCAACGGCTGTGACTTAATCTGGCATGCAAAACCCTAATGTAACCTCACCGGCCGGAGAGGGACCTCCGGTCACCTTCTCCGGCCACTCTCCGGCACTGTAAATATCACATGCTTCCAGAAATCAACAAACTAGGTATCAAACGAAAGCTAATCTCATGAGGAACACAAATTCAGCAACAAAATTCACAGATCAAGCATGAATAAAGAGAATCGAAGAAGAGAAACTTTGCCCTAAGTTTCAGTTCTAAACTCCTAAGGAGCTCTATCAACTAGCCGGTTTCACATAGCTTCTAATAAGCTCAAATAACACATCAACAAGTTAAAACAGGATAAAATCGTGCAAGCAAAGTTTGAGAAATTTTGGAACCTGAAACTTGAAGATCTTTGAGTTGTTGAGAAAACCAGAGGTGAGAACTTGTTCTTGAACTTCTAGAACTTCAATTTGAGCAAAATAAATGCTATTTGGTCTTGAGAATAAGAAGAAAAACTGAATCTGAGATTGAAGCTAACTGTGCTATTCAATGCTTCAGTGAGGTATTCTTGCTTGATGGTGAAGATTGAAGAAGAACTTGAGGAATTCGTGCAGGTAGAGAGAAAATTCAGAGAGAAAGTTGAGAGTGCTTTTGGAGTGAGAGTGAAACAATGAGAATCCCTTTCCAAATCTGTTAGAATTGTTTATATAGGTGTGGTTATGATTTGACCCTGGTGGTTGATGGTTAGAACTACAGCTAACTGAGTTAGTTAACTGAGTTTGAGTTAACAGAATGAGTCATGACAGTTAGTGACACGAGTTGGAGAGGTTTTGTTTTAGTGTGGAAGAGCTCATGGTCACTTATGGTGAGGATAATGGAGAAAGATGGTGATGTTATGTTATTCTGATGTAGCAGCAGGAATGCGTGTGAAACAAGTTTCTCATTTCCTTTTTCGTGTAAGGCTTAAGCATGTATGCATAGTGTGAGAGGTGCTTGGCCAAATGAAGTAAAGAATGGAGCAGCACACATAGGACTTTTTGATGTATGTTTGAACCAAAAGCTACGCAGCAACTCCTCATTGTGACAGCAGGTGTTTGAGGATGAATTTCTCCCTTGTCAATGAACGAAACAACACAACATTGGTGGCATTAGAAAGATGATACATTGGGGAACAATATTGATGTTGAAATTAGGTTGAATTGAAGTTTGGAACCTGATCAAATGTGGCTTGCAACAGAAGAAACACCAACTGGTGCATGGGCGAGCAGATAGGGTTGGCTGGCATGGTGCACATGACATGGGTTTTCAGTTGTATTGACCAATCTTTGAGCTATCATAATTCCTTATCCTTTGATCAAATGAAAAAATCATGAACATCAATCTTGAAGATCTCACATAGGGGAACAACTTTGATGTTGCAAGATTTTTCATTTGAAGCCTTTAACCATGAGTAATTGATCCATACATTTTGCCCAC
This sequence comes from Lathyrus tuberosus, assembly GCA_022829125.1. Lineage (NCBI taxonomy): Eukaryota > Viridiplantae > Streptophyta > Magnoliopsida > Fabales > Fabaceae > Lathyrus > Lathyrus tuberosus. The sequence goes on from JALAZF010000078.1 coordinate 7,977,334, forward strand.
CAACTGTTTGAGAAAATGACTGCGCGCAGACCTGGCCAAACTTGGTCATGACATGGTTTTGGGCCTACTTTCCTCCAACTTTGATCAATCATATCTCCCTCAATTTTTATCCAATGGAGATGTTCCACACATGGATTTGAAGCTTAAAACAAGATCTTTTGTTGTGGCCGAGTGGAATTTTCATTTGGTGCTTCAATTTTAAATGGCCTTGGTTCAAACTCTGATGCAAAATGGCCAAAACTTGCTATTTTTAGCAACCCTTCCTCTTCCAAAAATGGCAACTTTCCACATCTTGATTTTTTCATGATTCCTTTGGAGTTTCTTGACCAGATTTTGTACATTGGACATATGTAACATGAATTTCATGATTTTGGGCTCAAAAAGTCAAGAGTTGACTTTTTCCTCTGATTATTTGACTTTGCCCCAATTTCTCTGATTCTTGATCTTTCTTCCAATTGAACCACTTCTAAAACCAATTGAGATGCAATTTTCCACATACATACACTTAGGGACATATGGAATACCATGACATCAAGTTTTGTTCAAAAAAACAGAGATACCCTGATTTAATTGGAAACCCTAATCTTGACCCCCTCTAGTTAGGAGGAAATTGCACATCTTCCAAATCCAAATTCCTCAGAGTATGTTGTGTACCCTCTTAAAGGATGATGAGAAATGCCACTTGAGGATGATTTTGAATCAATGAGCTATCTCTTTTGAGGGTTTTCCTTCAATTTTTGGACCTCTTGCATAGTGTAGGATGTAATGCTTCAATCTCCTATTGAATCTCACCTTCTTGAGGTTGTGGAGGATCAATTGGGATAGTATGAGACATGAGAGGCCTCTTGGCTTGCCTTGAGGACACTTGATTTACCTTTTTGTGCCTTGAATGATCTCTTGATTGCCCACCTTCCACCTGATCACATGCCCTGATGGTAAGAAGGATGCCATGCTTCATTTTTCTATATTAAATGCAATGCAATGCTAATGAGATGGATATGATATGATAAATGATAATGCCATGCTATGATGCCAAAAGGGGAGAGCAAATTTTGGGGTATTACAATTGGCCGTTCCCAAAAAAAACACAAACAAAGCGACCCTCGTTGAGGGGAACTACGTCGCTCTGATTCTCATGCTCCCGATGAGATACGTAGGCAGTGGGGTAGGGCCCATGCGAGCACTTCTTTTATTTTCCCTACATTTGTTCCTTGTTCTCTCTCTCCTTTCCCTTTTCCTTTTTCCTGTTCCTTTTCCTTTCCAGTAGCAGCGGAGCTCCAGACGACGACACCCTTTGATCGAGACAAGCAAGCGTGGATCCCATCGGGTACGATGGACGCGTGGGGGTGCTAATACCTTCCTCACGCGTAACCGACTCCCGAACCCAGTTCTCTTGGTCGCAAGACCATGCTCTTTCCTTCCCTCAGGTTTATGCAGTGTTTCCTTTCCCTCTCTTGGGATAAATACACATTGCTGGCGACTCTGTTTCGGTGCCACTTTCCCGTTTGTACCAGGATGAAAATCCCGGGAGCGACAATACCCTTGAGAAAGGTATTATTATAGAAGTTAATGGTGTAGGGATGATCTATGATAGAAAATCTATCACACCAACTCAAAAGAAGCTTTATGGAAATCTTCTTGGAGTTAGATGCATTCTGGTAGGTGCTCTATCTCATTCTGAGTATATCAACATCATTGATATGTCTAATGCTCAAGACTATCTTTGAATCCTTGTGTTCAAATTTGAAGGGAATCAGGTAGAAGCTTTTCAAGTTACACTTCATCTAATCTTTCCAAGCAAATTCTGAGAATTCTGCTTGTTAGTGTTAAACCAAAAAGTCACATCTATTCAAGAAGTCAAAAACTTGATTAAACTGAATCTCGAAGGTTTAATTAGCACTCTTCAAAGTAAAGAAATGGAACTAGATGAAGAAAAGCTATCAAAGAGATCACCCTTTCCTCAAGCCTATTGAAGAAAATTCCTATGGAATGTCTGATGATGAAGAATTAGCCTTCCTTATCAAAAGATTCTATTAGGTGGCTAAATGGAATGTGATATCTATTGTTGGAAGAGTAACTTCAGAAGCTTCTGAAATATTCATATTTCAACTGATTATCCCAATCTTAAGAACAAGGATAAAAACTACTAGACAGAAAAATCCAAAAAGAAAAATGTCAGAGATCTTCAAAGCTTATTCTAATGAAGCTAGCATAGTTGAAGATTCAGAATCCGATGAAAAAGTAATTTGGCATTGTTGGCCGTTACTTGTTTTGAAGAAACAATCTGAATCCAGGAATAAATCAATTATTGAAGAGAAAGAGGTATTAACTAATCGATCTTACTTCAATATTGATAATAAGGAGTCTACACCTCAAGATGATATCTTAAGTGACTCCATTGTTCCGATGGAAATTGAAGGCTATCATAGAATTTGCGTTAAAGGACAATTCTGTGCGAACCCTTTCATTTCTTCTTCTATTTTCTGAAAATACTAAGACAGTGCTGAAAACTTATCTCATGCCAGTCAAAAATTTCAAAATCAAGGATTCTCACAGTGCTGAAAACTTATCTGGCTCTATGCTAGTCAAAAATTTCAAAATCAAGGATTATGAAGTCAATAAATTTAATCCAAGACAATGAAATCAAAGACTCTGCTAAGAATAATATTTTGTTAAGTGTCGTAATTCATCCTAGACGCTATTCTGGAATGAATCTTGGCACTTCTATCAGACTAAGGCATGATGTAAGAGAAAGCCTGTCAGAACTAGCATTTGTGGACCCACAGAAATATGGGTACCAACATTCAAAATTGTATTTGTTGCAGATATCATAGAATAAAGGAGAAAGGCATCTTCCATGATACTTGGTCAATGGTAGTTTACAACATTTGATGGAAGAAATGCCTACATACCAAACTCAAGAGCTGAAGGATGCAAAAGTATAGAGTTTGGAGAAGAAATTGGAATCATTGATTTGACTTCCATTGACTCAGAATCCACTTGAGATAGAATTTAGGTTCCATGGTAAAATCTGAATACTCATCTGAAGCCTGACCAAGAAAAAAAAAATGTACGTTCTGTTCCTTCACTTTTGCAAACTTCTTGACTCAATGAACTATTTAAGTATGAGTGAATACAAAGTCACTGTTAGATCTCTAGAGAAGTTCTATTTATTAATAACAAAATAATCTTTAGAAATATTTGAAAAGAAACTATGTTGTATTTGACTGTACTAAATATGTCATTAACTAGAAGATGATCATTTTTATGGAAACAACATTCTCACCGTGTGTGATAATACTACTGCTAGTTAGTGATCAAGGAAACCAATTCAATATTCATAAATCAAGCATGACTCTAGTTTCAAGAGAAAATGCTTGACTCTGAATAGAATATCAAAGAATATAATTAAACAGAAGACGTGTCACTCAATGTCTAATCCTACTAGACTCTGATGAAAGATAGCTTCTGAAAAATAGTCAGTCTCTGAGATCCAAAAAAGGAATCTTTACTTCTAATGAAGCATTTTAATTAAGAATTATTTTTAAACCCTTGTCTTACTTTAAATTCCATAAAGTTGAAAATCACTTAGTGTATTCAAGAAGTCTGCTAGGTAAGGACCATTGGGTAATGATGTTATCTTATTTTATACGTCTATGGTCTCTATCCCTTGTCTTTGTGAAACATCATTTCTTGTCCCCTTTACTATCCCTCTGACAAGATTCTTATTCCTTAGTGGTCAGAATCTTGTTCAGTTCTTTTCTTGTTATTTGTTTTTCTTTTTGTGTGTTAATCAAACCAAACCTGAGATGAATTCTCTAGTCAATTATTCACCGAATCAACTAGTAGTCATCAATGAAAAGTTTGTGAATTTTGAAGAGCTGCTTAAGCAAGGTTTTAACTTCTGGAAGACTGTTTCTGAACAAATATGGAATGGATACTTTGATATGATATGTGGTTTTACTTATCCAAATCTTGTCAAAGAGTTTTGGGTTAATGCTTTCATTGTTGAGCTAAGTTCTGAGTATGCTATTCTTTCCAAGGTTTCTGGTGTTTCTATAACAGTAACCTCTAAGGTGATTTCTAATGTAATCAACTGTGAGGAGATTAGAGAAATCTCAGGTACTCTTATTTGGGAATACTATTTTCCTACAGGGCGTACTTTCGTAGATCCATCAAACCCTTCTCTGGTCTCAAATCTTCGTCCTGATGCAATTATTTGGAATTAGATTATGAACTCAAACTTGCTTCCTAAGGACAAGGATCTAGATCTTGTGGACTCTATTGAAAAATATTTGATACTTCTTCTCAATTCAGACTTACAGATTGATCTTCCTCAAATTATGTTTGACTATTAAATAAGACTCTTTCATCTTTTCACAAAGGAAAGCTATCCTTCATTCCTTACAGACGAGTTCTTTATGAACTGTTGATCCAACAAGGAGTTGTCATAAGTTCTGAGGATGGTTCTTCTAAAATCTAGAGAGAAAATCTTGAAGCTATATATGAGATTTTCTGATGTTGTATTTTTTCAAATACATGCCTTGTAATTGTTAAATATCTTGTATTAAGCAATATTGTTGTTAAAAATTGTTCATTGTTCCTATTCATATTCTTGTGTGTCTTAACTGTTATATGTGCATTTTTATGTTGTCTGGAGAATAAAAATTAGGACTAAAACTTAAAACACTTGCAACATACTCATTGAAAGATTGGAAGCTAATACATATTATTAAAGAAAAACTTTCTAGACATTCAGATATGTTCTAAGGAATTCCCTAGGCTCATCTGACATATCTAGATTGTTTAAATAATCTTCCCAATCTTCCTTTGCAAACTCAACAACTTCCTTCCTCAAAAGATTCCCGTGTTTTGACCTGGAAGTTATTTTTCTTCTCTGTGTCTCAACAAAGATTGCTAGAGTAGTAGATGCCTCTGAAGAAATCCTCTTGCTTGAAGATGCTTCAGTTGCTACATTCTTCTCGTTTGCTTGAGTTGTTGCATTCAGTATTGCTGCCTTTCTAAAATCTCTATTTGGAACCTAGATTTGCTTCTGCTTATACATTTTTGGTGTTCTAAAGTTTAAGTGATTCAGAATGATGGTTTGCTGAACATTTTATAGTAACTATTCATGCATTATCTTGAGTGTTTAGAGTTTCAATATTGATTAGTCAAATCAATCTTTTAATGTCTGACTCTTGAGAAATGATGTCTAGTATATAATCCTAATAAAGATTCTCTTAAGACAACTATAAATGTCATCTTAACAGCTATCTGTTGGTTATATTATTTCATCTGTTCATCTTTTTACTTCGTTTATGTATTTGTCAAAAATCAAAGGGAAAAATAAACAATTGTACTATTGCAAATTAATATGGTCAAAACAGATTTTCATTAATCAAAGAAAACGATTACAAAAAAAGAGTGGAGATTACTAAAGATTAAAATTAATCTAACTCCTCTAAAGCCCTACGACTCATCCAGTTTTACCAATCAGCATAAGGCCCATCCTCATCCTCGCAGTCGGATATAACTGATGACGTAAAAAGGTATCGTTTATTTCGACTCAATTCGCATGCAATTTAATGCCATTTAACATGTTTTTTGTATTATTATGTCATTTTATGATTGTGTTTCAGGTATTTGTCAAATAAGAGCGTCTGTGCAAGAAAACTGGGAAAAGAGCAAAGAAATGAAGAAAAAGCGCAGAATTTTCCATTTTCTGGTACACGTCGGTCGCCATGAGCCAAATGGTGTTCGCCATGGCCCTAATTGCGTTCACCATGTACTTAATCCACGTCATCAGGAAGTTAAAGCTAATGGCGTTCGCCATTAGCATAATGGCGGTCGCCATTATCATGCAGTTGCAGAATACGTGAAACAGACTTGGACTCACTCTTGCCCACTTTCCTACTTTCTCTCCACGTTCTCTACACATATTGGAAACAATTTTGGAGCCTAGGACCTCTATATAAGACTTATTTTACCTAGTTTTGAGCTATCCAAGTTTTGTACGCAAAAGCGCTGTTCATAGTTTTAGGCAGAAATCATCACTTTAAAAGTGGTAGTTTTCTCACATCGAGGAACTACCACACCATTAGTGTTTAGGCCTACAATTTGTGTAATGCTTGGATTAATCTTTCCGCTAGTTTAAGTTCTTAATTTAATTTACATTCTAGCTTTTATTTCAGGTTCATTTACATTCATCACATTTATTTTCCTGCTTTTATTTTCTGCAATTTACATTTACGCTTTATCTTTCTGCCATTGTTATCATTTCAAGCTTTTACCCTTTTCTTCAAGTGCCGCTGTAAATTATTTTAAACTGCTTATTATGTCTTTAGTTAATTCAAAATTCCAAAATTGTTTATTTGTTTCTGCAACTATGTCTAGTTAAACGCATTTGAGTCCGTTACGTGCAGATCGTCGTTCCCGACTGGACTCGGTAATGAAATTCGGCGTAAAACTTTATTAAATTCTGTTTTGTCTTTAGTTTCCAAGTTTAATTCTAAATGTTTTGTCACGAGAGTGAAAATCAAATAAAGTTCCGAATCGATAGCGCGAGAGTGTGAGAATTGGACCGGATAGTGGGAACTGGGCATCGATCCTAAATATAGCGAGAGCGCTTTAGGTATCAATTAGAATCTAAATAGTTTTCAAAATATGCTTCTTAATTAAAATGGGCGAGCGAGAGAAAAATCTCATGGTTAGGAAATGTGGCTTTAATCAATAGCGCGAGAGTGTGAGATAGAGTCTTTAAACTAGTATTTTCTACGGAATGCAATTTAACCATAATTTAACGCCAATGAGTTACAGAGTCCCTAAGGTACGCGGAATCCACATTCCGGTCTCTCCTTTCTGATATATTTTGTAAACTTTATTTTATTTCAGTTTTAGTTCTAGTTTCCTCCAAATCGAGTAATCGTTAGTCTTAGCTTTACAAAGCGACAATAAACTACAATAGGTTGACATTGGTCTCTGTGGGTTCGACAATCTTTTATATTACTTCGATATTTCCGTGCACTTGCGGATGCATCAAGTATTTGGCGCCGTTGCTGGGGACCAACAGTCAATATTGTGATTCCATTGTGGCACTGTATAGACTAAGGCACTCTTGTTTCAATTACTATGTATCACCCGGATTTTCTCTACGATTACCACTCCATATATTTTGAGGAACCGCATGATCCCCCTAAATCCGGCCTCGAAATATTAATGGATGATTTCATTGAGAAGCAAACTCACATTAGGCTAGCATTTATGATGGAGCACTTTGTGGAGACACAAACTCTCCAAAATGAAGAGTTTAGAAAATAACATCTCCAAATTAATGAAAACCTTAGGCAGATGACCATTATGGTCGAGTCCTTCGCGACTCACAGCAAGGAATTGGAGACTCAAATCTCCCTTCTTACACAAACACCTCTAGGACCATACCCTGAAGAACATATGGATGTTGTAACGACCACTAGTGAAGAACAAATAGAAAATCCTAAGGAGAGTGATAATGAGGTTGAGGAGAGTTCTGGTGAGAAAAGCGTAGATATTGACAAAAATCCACCGATGCCACCCGAAAAGAAGGTTGTCGAAGAGGTAGAGAAGGAAACATCTATTGTTCTTCCTCCTCCCTATACCCCGCTGATTCCTTTCCCACAAAGGCTTGTGGAAGCTAAGGTAGACTCCTAATCCAAAACGTATGTGGAGGAATTGGAAAATATCCACACCAATGCACCTTTGTCTGAAGTCCTGCATAAAAAGAGAAAGTTAGAAGACCATGAAACTAGGAAAATTATCAGTGTTAAGAGGGGAAGGTTAGATTTTGAGGTGGTGGATGAAAGAAATAAATCCAAACTTGAAAAGCTGATACTCAAGATAGAGCCAGAATCACCACCACAAGTTTAAAAGAATGAACCACCCCACAGAAGGAAGAAAATAAAAGGCGAGGGATATGAGAGATGGCTTGATAAGTGGTCATGGAAACCAAAGATTATTAAAAGTTCGATCGAGGAACCATCCTTGAAAGAACCACCATGAGTGCTTGCACTCCTTACCCGTCGAGCTATCGACGTTAAATAAATTTCTGCGTGGGAGGAAACCCACAAGGTTTTTATTTTAAGTTTCTATGTTTGTTTGTCTGAATTTGCAGAAAATAAAGAAACTGACCGCTTCTTACGTCTCATCTACTTCTAGGCGAAAAACCTTTAGGTTCCACCCTCCAAATAATTTAATGATTAATAATGTTGTTGTTCCGAATATTATTTTTACCATGCCTAAACCGCACCAATGTGCAAAAATTGGGAGATTTAGTTCTATGACTCGAATGGCGATCTTGGAGATAAGTTGGTGCCCATAGACATTCCTACGAATGTCGCAGCTGGTGTAACACCGATGATGAGTATGATAGTAGAGAGCATGTCTCTCCCGTCCATAACTCACATCTTCCTCATTCTTCGCATGGTCAGGTTCCACTTGCACACACCACACCATATTTTCTAATACTTTTGCAGGTACTTCCTCCGGAAGTGGGCAATATGATGAGCTGGTTCAAAAGTTGCGCAATCAAAGATCTCATAATGATGATGGTGATCGTCTATTTTATGCCAAGTATCAACAGAAACAAGAGATGATGGGCTACATGCAACATATGCAAGCATCACAAGCTCAAACAAACGAAGGTATCTCAAAAATGCCCGCCGCCGAAGCAGAAGTGGTCAGCGAAAACATGGACAACAAGAGCAGGATCAGAGAGGATTTGGCACGCAGTAGCATTCACACAGGTTTTATCTTTCCTTTCTCCACCTTCTATCAAAACATTGAGGACAATGTTTGGTTGTGTGGGGAGGAACTTTACCTTTTTGATTTTACCGCTTTCTAGTTAGGTTTATCATTTCCTAGTTTATTTCATGTTTTTAGGACTTTTACCCGTTTTTAATGTTTTGATGCATGATGTTTTTCACTTATTATTGAACTTCCCCGAAATTTTAAAAAAATTTAACCCCCAACAAAAAAAATCTTTGATTCATGGCACGACACTTTGAAAGAATATAGGTTGTTTTTAATTTAGGCTGTGTTAGAGAGACTTGGGAAAGTTTCAATAAAATCGATATCGTCCTGACACCCTAAACCCCCTAAATATGCAAAATCAATTTGAGTACCCGTTATGCCGAAACCTTAAGTTCTGTTTTTCAAGTAATCTCTAAGTAGTTTGTTTAAGTAGTCAGCACCATCCTAAGCACACACTAAGTAAGAAGCTGATGCAAATAAGTGTATGATCTCTGGTTTAAAATGAGAAATTAAGAGAGAGAGAGAGAGAGAGAGAGAGAGAGATAGAGAGAGAGAGAGAATGAATGATAATATATGTTCCTTCTAAGTTAGGTGGTCCTCACCCGATCACTTAACCCAACGGTACAAACTCTTTAAGTTCAATTGATGCTTAAGCATATTTGCCGAGAAAAATGAAATAACAATGAGATCATAGTCACTAACAGTTTTACTTACCATGAATGTGTATAGATAACCGGCTTAATGTGATTGCATTATAATGAAATGGGGTGAAAGAGAGCAAGAGATATAGGTTGAGTTTTAATGGCATGATTCAGATTGGTTTGCATAAGGTGGGAGTTTTTGAATTTGTGTCATTACGGTATCCTTGGTATTGATATTTAGTACCAATTGATCTAACATTAGCCTAGTAGCCACGTACAATTAGAGTCTCGTTGTGTCTTTGTTTTGAACTGCGCTTATTTCTTTTTACAGTGTTGGTTGATTGCTTGAGGACAAGCAATGGTTTAAGTGTCGAGGTGTTTGATGACGTGAAAAGGTATCGTTTATTTTGACTCTATTCGCATGCAATTTAATGTCATTTTACTTGTTTTTCGTATTATGTTTATGTTTCAGGTATTTTTCGAATAAGAGCGCCCGTGCAAGAAAACTGGGAAAAGAGCAAAGAAATGACGAAAAAGCGTTGAATTTGTCATTTTCTGGTACACGGCGGTCTCCATGAGCCTAATGGCGTTCACCATGCTCCCAATCCACGTCATCAACAAATTAAAGCTAATTGCATTCGCCATTAGCATAATGGCGGTTGCCATTATCATGAAGTTGTAGAATACGTGAAACAGACTTGGACTCACTCTTGCCCACTTTCCTACTTTCTCTCCACGTTCTCTACATGTATTGGAAACAGTTTTGGATCCTAGGACCTCTATATAATACTTATTTTACCTATTTTTGAGCTATCCAAGTTTTGTACGCGGAAGCGCTGTTCATAGTTTTAGGAAGAAATCGTGATTGTAAAAGTGGTAGTTTTCTCACATTGAGGAACTACCACACCATTAGTATTTAGGCCTACAATCTGTGTAATAATTGGATCAATCTTGCCGCTATTTTGAGTTCTTAATTCAATTTACATTCCAGCTTTTATTTCAGGTTCATTTTCATTCATCGCATTTATTTTTCTGCTTTTATTTTCTGCAATTTACATTTACGCTTTATATTTCTGCCATTGTTATCATTTCAAGATTTTACCTTTTTCTTCAAGCGTCGTTGTAAATTATTTTAAACCGCTTATTATTTATTTAGTTAATTCAAAATCCCAAAATTGTTTATTTGTTTCCACAACTATGTCTAGCTAAACGCATTTGAGTCCGGTACGTGAGGACCATCGTTCCTAACGGGACTCGGTAATGAAATTCGGTGTAAAACTTTACTAAATTATGTTTGGGCTTTAGTTTCCAAGTATAATTCTAAATGTTTTCCCTAGGAATGGAAATGAAAATACAGAGGATACCTCCCAAGCATTTGATCCTAGAACAGAAGACGTTATAAAATATCAGCATATATTTAATCACCTCTAAGAGCGGCATCCACATGATCAGAAAGTAGTGACAAAGGGTCAGGTAAAAGTGCTAACATGCCAAGAATGAATTATTTTCTCTATTGTACCTAAATATTCAACGTTTCAAAAAGTAATCTTTCTGAGTGCGCTTGATCACACGACCTTTGTTATTTGTTGAGGATTTTTCTTTGTAATCCATTCTTTTGCTTTTCGCGTTTTTGTTTATTCCCTAACTTTTACATGGACTGAGTCTTTTGGATTTGGGTTTGAAGTCCAGTGGGATGCCCCAATTTTTTCCTGAATCTCCTTCAAAGGTTTTGATTTAGCAGGCTTTTTTATTTTTCATTTTTGATTTATGCACGAATCGTGTAACTCTAAGTCATTTTGACTTGTTGAGAGGATTGTGACTGCCTCATTCCTTAGCTAGTAGAAAACGAACTTAGATACCTATGACAATTGGGTCTGACTCCTACCCTCTTAATGTGTGAGGGTAAGGTGAAGTGGAAATGGATGTTCACTCCCTTTTATTAATGTTTGGGTGCTCGATCAACTTAACTGAAAAACTACCCTACCCTTTGGTTAAATGGAGGGTTCTTTTGGTATGAAAGGAAAATCCTACTTCAAGGCTCAAAGGGGTTAAAGAGGGATTATCTTCCTTATACCTCCAGTGTTTGGGGATTTGAAATAATGCCTTACAATATCAGCAAGTTTTATTCAAAAGGCATATAACAAGAGATTTTGCGTTTTCATTTTCGTCATCCTTCCTCCAATTCTCTGCATAGCAAGAGATGGGATAGTATTGGCATTATATAGCAGAAAAAGCATTTTAAATGAGTGACAACAAATGGACTTCTTCTAGACAAACATAGTCATATTGTTAATCATTCAAAATAACAAGTTCTTACATGGCAAAATGATTGCGTTAACAAACACAACAAATTACATATGAAAGGAACAACAAATGTGCTAAATATCTAACAAGACATAGCCTAAAGAAAGGCCTTCGTACTCCACAGCATCAGTCCACCATGTGCACGGAAGAGCTTGCTCCACGCTCTAGTAAAAGGGTGATTTGAACCTGGGGCTTGCACATTTTGAAAGACAGAATCCCCTTTTGAACCATCTCTTTCACCTTCTCCTTGAGGACATAACAATGCTCAATGTCGTGGCCCGGTGCCCCTTGATGGAAAGCACAGAAGGCGTCAGTCTTGAAATAGCTCCTATGGATCATCAGAATAGTCGGTGGAGTTTCTTTCTTGATCAAACCCTTTTGTAAGAGGACAGGGAACAATTTGGCATAGTACACAAGGATGCCCCTAGATTCATCGCTCTGCTCAACTGGCCGATTAGTGGAGGAAGAAGAAGCATCCTGACATTGGGAGATAACCAATTCTTTGACCAGTGTAATCAGACGCACTTTAGCAGTCTTCAAGTTTGCAACCTGATCTCGAAGCTCTTGATTATCTTGCTCTTGGTTGTCTATCAAAGTCTTCATGGTGTTGGAAAATGTTCCCACGTGGGCCCTCAATGTGGTAATCTCCTCGTGGAGTGTTTGGTTTTCTTGCTTCAATTGGTCTATTGTTCGTTGATTATTGGCTCGAGTACTGAAGACGAGACAACGAAATGAACAAATGCAAGAGGAATGCACATGTGACGGCATGAAATGAAATGCAATGCAAAAAGATTACAAGGAACTCAAAGTATATTTTCAAACATTATAGAAATTTCAAAGGAAACACATTTTCATTAATGAAAAGAGAGGATTACAATTATAGTACTTCTTACAAGAGTCCTAAACAAAAGCTAACAAAAGTCCTAAGGAGATTCGCTTAGCAGCCTCATGTTGAGCTTCTTGATCTGCTCCTCCATCTGAGTCTTCTTGAGTGTGAGCTTATCCACGATCAGCTTCCAAGGAGTTGACTGAGGGATAGAGGAAAATAAATCCTCTTGTGCCTTCCTCTTCTTACTAGAGAGTTCTTCTTCAGTCTTCATCTGTAGCTGTCTTTGGAGTTCTGTGTTCTTGACGACGATAATTTGATACTTGTTCTTCCCAGAATCTCCTTCTCATTACGCTTTTCTATAAAGCGATCTTCAACTTCTCTGCTTCAGACATGAAGATCAGAGTGGGCTCTTTCTTTAGAGACATGGGCTCTTGATGAGGATAAGGAATCTTCAGCTTGATGGCCCTATCCCGTAGCCATTGGAGATAGGTTTCCAAAGAAACACAGTTAGGTTTTCCCAAGTTTTTCTTTCCCTTCCTATGCAAGTGACGCCAAGCAAACACAATCTTTTCCTTGGGCTCTTGGCTATCTTCACCCTCCTTGAAAAAGGTACTCTCCACATGGATACCATTGGGTTTGTCTCTCTAAGGATAACCTAGCTGACGGTAATCCAAGACTGGATTGTAACTAATCCCTCCTTTGGTACCAAGAAGAGGTGTGTTAGCAAAGTCCCCAGAGCTATCAATGATCATTACCCGATCATAGACACGATTGTACCAATCAATATCAAAGGTAAGAGACATAATTCTATGCGACCACCACAAACCATTCTTCAGATCCCAAAAAGAGCTAGACTTGGGCAAGTGAGAAATAAACCACTTGTACTATAATGGCACACAACATGTAATCATCCCTCCTCTAGGAAGCTCCTTAGGTGAACGGAGTGATAAGCATCTGCTAATAAGGTAGGCACTGGGTTCTTCCTTAGGAAAATCTTGATAGTGTTAATGTCGACGAAGTCATCAAAGCTAAAGAAGAGAAGCACACCATAGATGAGTAAGGCAAAAATAGCCTCAAACGCATCAGCATAGTATTGAGCTTTATCCATCAAAAACTTTGCGGTTAACCCAAAGACTCCTCCTTTGGTGGTCATGTTGGCTTGGGTTTCGAACAATCCCAAATGTGTGGCTTTGGCGATGTCTTGTTTCTTAGGATCTTTCTCCAAGATAGGAATGGGAAACTCATCAAGGATAGGCAACCCAACTAAATAAGAATACTCTTCCAATGTAGGCACAAGTTGGTAGTCGGGGAAAGTGAAACAATGATAAATTGGATCATAAAACTGAAGTAGTGTAAAGAGAAGTCCATCTTCCATCTTAGTCTTCAACAAAAATAAAAGCCTTCCATATTTTTTTCTTGAAACCTTCTTGGTCTGTAACCAAAGCTCCCAATCTCCTTAGATCATCCAGCTTAGGACTCTTGAAAGTGTACTTCAAAGTCTTTTTTCTTTCAAAATCCATGACAATCCTATGATGTTTGCTAACAAAAGTTCCTAAGTTCCATGAAACTTTGATAAAAATGATGCTTATGAATGAATGCATGTATGCACAAACATAACAAGGTTAATTACAAACAAGGTTTAAAGGCTTGCATGAAGTCAAAGGTTTACCCCTCCCATTAGGTATGTATTAGGGTTTATTGTGTACCTGTACAACGGATTCTAACAAGTTCTCAAAGTCATCAGTCCATCTTTCGGATATTATCAATTTCCTAATTACTTGGTAGTTAATAATATTCTCAAGAGAACCTCTTTTGAGTGTAGTATCGCGTATCAACTATTTTTGGTCTACACCCTCATAGTCATCGCACTACGTTTCTAACAAGGCCAAGTGAGGTTAAAGGTGACTAAAAGTTCTTAGCTTCGTAGGCTCAATCAAGAATAGTATCGTTTTCACAATCACTACTACAAAACACGCATTCAACAACGACGTGGTCACCACGTTTTTTCCCTACACTGTGGTGACATATCTTAATTAAGGCGCTACCATATTTATTTTGTTTTTTGATTAAAAATTATTTGTATATAACAGCGGTTACAGAATCAATCGTTGTGATACACTCAAACTTTCGTCGGTTCGAACCTCAGCGCCATAAAATATTTTATTCCTTTAACGTTAAGGCACACCTTTTCTTTTTTATTTATTTTAAAATTCACAAATAAAAGGGTTATCACTACGGTTCATCTGGTTAACCGTAGTGATATATTTATAATAAATAATACCTATCTATACGGTTGGTATTGTTAACCGTTGTGAAATAGTTTACCCATATATAAGCGAATTAACTTTCACTTATTGACAGTAGCGCCGTTGCCTTCACAGTGAAACCCTAGAACCCATTTTTTCTCTTTGTTTTCACCATTAGCCTTGAATCTTGTGCTTCATACATTAAGGTATTATTCTTCTTCCATCTATTGTTAGATATTTCCCATTATCTCGTTTGTTGCATGTTGTTTTTGTTGATTGTTCTCATTTTTTCAGATTTGTTTTCACTACCTTAACAAAGACCATACTTTGGAAACTTCATAATGTTTGTGTAGCTATGGAAAAAAGTACAAGAAGCATGAAGCTATGATGGAAACTTCATCCACCTTGTACTTTTTATCAGAGCTTCACGAACAAGATGTTAGTAAATGAAGAAATAACAGTGTCGGCAAACTTCATCTAGTTTTAGAAACAATGAAAAGAAATATAAGAAGTATGAAGCTTTTGTGTAAGCTTCTTCCTCCTTGTATTTCTTTTTCATTGCTTCCCAAACTAGATGAACATCATAATTGATTCCTGTTCCGCGATTAGTTTCATTAAAAGGTGTGTTATTCTTGTTCCTCTCTTTAATCTTCACTGATTATGGTTTTAGGGTTTGGTTTCAACTGAGGATGCTCATTTTTTAAGTTTGTTGTGTTTCCTTACAAGTTAAGGGGATGATACATGGTGATGATGCTGGTGGTAGCAAGCGTATTATATGAGTTTATAATATGTGGATCTGGTATAGAATGTTGTTTGAGTTTATTATATTCTATGTAGATTGTTTGTTTCACTAACCCTCACTTAAAATACATTCATTTAATTTGACATAGATACTTATAATCTGCAAATTAAGTTGTATTTGAAAACCAACTTATATGAATCAATGTTTTCGAATTGCATCCCTCTCATCGTTCATCTCACGTTGTTTAATATATATATTATGGTATAATGATCTGGCTCCTTAGATGCATCGCTATCTTCCATTATAGTTAAATTTCATTAACAACAAATTATTAGTTAATCTTCCTCTCCATCAACACTTATAATCATAAAACTTCCGAATATAAAAATTATGATGATAAGTGATGATGATGAGGCATATTATCCAATGTCTTATTCTTATGGAAATTTAACTATAATCGAAGATAGCGATATATCAAAGGAGTCAGATCAATAAACCACAATATATATGTAAAACAACGTGAAATGCACGATGAGACGAATGCAATCAGAAAAAATTAGTTTGTTTAAGTTGGTTTTCAAGAATAGTTTAATTTGCAGATTATAGACTTCTTCATCAAATTGAATCCATGTATATTTCTTTAGTGAGGTGTTTGGAAAACAAGCAATCTACATTTAATATAATAAACTCAGGGTACTTACAACAACGGTTATTTATTGTAACCGAGATCAAAGATAATTAAATAAACTCTGGGAACTTTCAACAACGGTTATCTATTGTAATCGAGATCATAGATAATTTATGTTTTACATAATTTGTTGCTGATGGGTTTCGAACCCAGTACCTAAGTGTATGTATCACAATGGTTTATTATCATAACCGTTGTGATATATGGCGTGTAACACCCTTTTTCTACCCCACAAATATACACAGAAACTACATAAATTATCAGAGTAAAATCACCTCAGAAGGGTGCACATTTATCAAGAAACAACAAATAAAACATTTTCTCTGTAAACAACGGGTTTTCCTCAAAATAATCAAAAAGCCATCAATCAGCAGCAGAACCACCATAACCACAATAATCCCAAATAAAAGGTTTTCAAAATAAAACCATATCCAACAAGTAACAACAAAATAACAATTCAACATGGTTCGACTCAACGACCCCGACCCGATGTTACACTATCAGAGCAAGACCCTCTACATCGACCAAAAGCAAAATAAACTCCAAAAGTTCTCGAAGGCATCCATAGCTAATCCTGATCACCTGCATGTTACCCACGTGGAGGCAACATTCAAATAAGCAGGGTGAGTAATCACAAATCATTATAATCAATATAAAAACAAGATATGCATAAAATGGCGTCATCATCATATACAACATCTTTAGGGTCCTCACAAGGAAAACATCAAAATCACAACATCATAAATCAAATCAATGCCAATTAAATGCAATGCACAACAAGACTCATGCATGTGGTACCAATCGTCACAGTCGATGGACACTAGGCTATCACCCTCCAAAGATCCCCGTCATTAGGATCGGTTCCAAACATGAACCAGAGCACGTCAAAATTTACCTCATATCCGCACAATGGGAATGAAGTATAACATCATCACTGAAATGCTATGAATGCATGAAACACAACGTCAATAATCATCATCATCAACAAAAACCATTATGTGCATCATCATCCATCAATATCTCATGTTAAATCATATCATCATATATTCGCCAAACATCACAAAACATCATCTCATAATCATCACGATACACCAGGTAAATCATCAGAAAAATCCCAGCATCAAAACAGCAAGACAGCACAGAATCATAATAAAATTTCGCGAACAGCGAGCGTTCGCTACTGAGTTCGCTGGGACCTTCGCTTTGCGAAGCTGACAGCGAATCCCCATCCCCATACAAAAACCAGAGAGGCTTCCCCTCTATCCCTCCTCACTACCTCCATTCACTTTGCGAAGCCACTCGTTTGGACATTCCCTGTGCAAGCTAAAAATCACCCTTCAGAATCCATCCTAGTATCATCATACAAATTATCACGCATTCGCTGCACTGCTCCCTTTGCGAGTCTGGGCGAGTGTTCACCTTGCGAAGGAATGGTTCAACCCCTTACGATTTCAACCCCAATTACCCCAAAAATATCCCTACAACATTCCTAATGCATCGTGGAAATCAACGACATAAAACCTACGTCTATTAGGTCGATTCATTACACTATTCAAAACCTCAAATCACCTAAACCTTCACAAACTCTCAAGATTCTCATAAACCCCATAAATCCCTTTCACCACAAGGTCGAAACAACATCGATAGGGAAAATCACCCTCAAGGTCTATTTAATCTGATTCAATTCAACCCATAATAATCGATTCACAAATACCCTCAAATCATCAGTTTATCATAAAACCCATAAACCCTCATAAACCACAAAATCCACTTTAAATACATCGAATCCCTATATTGAAAACAATGAAAGGCAATACTCCCCATACCTTAGATTGTCGATTCAAAGCTTTCTCTATTGAGTCTTTGGAAACCTTATCGAATCCTCGCCTTCTCCTTTTTCCTTAGAGCTCTCATTTCTTTCCTTCTTTTCACGATCTAACAAAATGAAACCTATTCTCAAATTCCCCTTTTTGTTAAACCTAACACTTGGGCTTCTAAAATGGGCTTTCTCCATACTACCCTCACTAATCATCCTCAAAAGTTCATCTTACCCTTAATTCCTCTAATATTATTTAAATTAATTATAATACTAATATATTTAATATTATATACTATTATTCAATTAAATAACTAAAATTCCACAAAAATATTGACATCAACATGAATCACCAAAATTCACAAAAATTCACGAATATTATATTTAAATAAATTAAATAAATATTCATACGAAATTTGGGGTGTTACAACTCTCCCCCACTTAAATAATTTTCGCCCTCGAAAATTACCTCAAGGAAATAGAGTCGGGTACGACTCCCTCATCTGATCTTCTCGTTCCCAAGTCCAACTTTCGCCGGCTGGTCCACCCCACAACACCTTCACCAAAGCTATGTCTTTACCCCACAGTTGCTTCATCTCTTGACCATCAACCCACATAGGTAATGCTTCCACTATCAGGTTATCCCTCATTTGTACATCATCCATCTGAATCACATGCAATGGATCCAGAATGTACTTCCACAACTGAGACACATGGAACACGTCATGCAAATTTGCAAGTGACGGTGGTAAAGCAATTCGATAGACTACCTCTCCTATCCTCTGCAAGATTTGATATGGACCAACAAAACGTGGAGTGAGCTTCCTAGATTTCAAAGCTCGACCCACACCAGTCACTAGCGTCACTCTCAAAAACACATGATCTCCCTCTTGGAATTCAAGTGTCTTCCTTCTCTTAACATGGTAGCTCTTCTGACGACTCTGCCATGCTCTCATCCTTTCTTGGATCATCTTAATCTTCTCAATCGTCTCTTGCACGATTTCAGGTCCGAGTACAACACTCTCGCCCGATTCATACCAACACAACGAAGTTCTACACCTTCTCCCATACAAAGCTTCATAGGGCGCCATTCCAATACTAGCATGAAAACTATTATTATACGTTAATTCAATTAACGGTAAATAGTTATCCCAAGATCCTCCGTGACCCAACACACAAGCCCTCGGCAAATCCTCTTGGATAGTCCTTTCTGTCTGACCGTTCGTCTATGGATGATAGGCAGAACTCATCCTCAACTTAGTACCCAGAGCATCTTGCAAACTCTTCCAGAACCTTGATGTAAATCTCAGATCTCTATCCGACACAATACTCGAAGGTATCCCATGCAACTTCACAATCTCCTCAATATACATCTCGGCTAACTTCTGCATATAATGATTAATCTTCATCGGTAAAAAAATGGGCCGATTTAGTTAATCTATCCACGATCAGCCAAATTGAATCATTTCCCTTAGCAGTCTTCGGCAATCCCGACACAAAATCCATGGAAATACTATCCCATTTCCACTCTGGAATATTCAACGGATGCATCATACCTAAAGGCTTTTGATGCTCAATCTTCGACTTCTGGCAAGTCAAACACGCATAAACGAACTCTAGGATATCCTTCTTCATACCCGACCACCAAAATAACTTCTTTAAATCCTGGTACATCTTCGTAGCACCGGGATGAATACTCAACCTACTTCGGTGTCCTTCTTCTAGAATACTCTATTTGGTTTTTGGAACATTTGGAACACATACCCTATCTCGAAACCTCATCACACCATTCTCATCAATTCGGAATTCTCCTCCGTTATCTTGGTTAATCAAAGTCAATCGGTCTATCAATTTCAAATCAGATTGCTGTCCCACTCTGATTTCTTCCAGAATACCACTAGTCAACTTCAATATTCCCAACTTCACACTGTCAGAGGTCTCTTCACATACCAAACTCAAATCTCGGAATTGTTCAAGTAACTCCGACTCCTTCACCATGAGCATCGACATATGCAATGACTTTGTGCTCAATGCATCGGCCACTACATTCGCTTTTCCCGGATGATAACTCAAATCAAAATCGAAATCCTTCAACAGCTCTAACCACCTTCTCTGCCTCATATTCCATTCTTTTTGATCAAATAAGTACTTCAGACTTTTATGATCACTGAACACTTCAAACTTAGAGCCAAATAGATAATGTCTCCAAATCTTCTATACAAACACCACAGCGGCCAATTCCTCTCATGGGCTCACAATTATCTCGAAGCATAAGCAACAACTTGTCCATTCTACATCAATACTCCCCTAAGACCCATCTTCGACGCATCACAATACACAACAAAAGATTCGCTCGGATTAGGCAAAATCAACACTGGAGCGGTTGTCAACCTCTTCATCAATTCCACAAAACTCTCTTCACAAGCTACATCCCACCCAAAAGCTTGACCCTTTCGAGTCAACTAAGTCAAAGGTAATGCCAGCTTAGAAAAGCCTTCAATGAACTTGCGGTAATAACCCGCCAATCCAAGAAAACTTCGTATCTCGGTAGCAGACTTCAGAGTCTCCCACTGTAACACATCATCAATTTTAGAGGGATCAACAGCAATCTCGCCACTTGAAACAAAACTCACTTCCTTCAAACAAAACTCACACTTGGACAACTTTGCATACAACTTCTTCTCTTTCAATACTTGTAACACAGTTCTCAAATGCTGGGCATGTT
The DNA here is from genome assembly GCA_022829125.1 of Lathyrus tuberosus. NCBI lineage: Eukaryota > Viridiplantae > Streptophyta > Magnoliopsida > Fabales > Fabaceae > Lathyrus > Lathyrus tuberosus. The sequence goes on from JALAZF010000078.1 coordinate 7,998,109, forward strand.
CTTCTTCAGATCTAGAATATATCAAGATATCATCGATAAACACCACCACAAACTTATCCAAATACTCATGAAAAATCCGATTCATGTACTCCATGAACACACCAGGTGCATTGGACACTCCAAATGGCATCACAGTGTATTCATAGTGACCATACCTCGTCCTGAAAGCCGTCTTCGGAGTATCATCAGGCTTAACACGAATCTGATGATAACCAGACCTCAAATCAATCTTGCTAAACACACAGGCACCTACTAACTGATCCATCAAATCGTCGATTCTCGGAAGTGGATATTTATTCTTGATAGTCACTTTATTCAACTGCTGATAATCAACACACAACCTCATATTACCATCTTTCTTCTTCACTAACAGTACAGGAGCACCGCACGGAGAAACACTTGGTCGGACAAACCTCTTCTCAAGCAATTCTTCCAGTTGTTTCTTCAATTCACTTAACTCAGAAGCGGACATCCGGTAAGGAGCCAGTGACACTGGACTCGTACCTGGTATTAAGTCCACTGCAAACTCCACTTCACGTTCTGGAGGCAAATCATTGATGCCATCTAGAAATACATCTGGAAATTCACAGACAACAGGCAACTCCACACTCGCAGCTTCACGATCAATTTGTAACTATGCAAACATTGCAAACACCAAGGCTTCGTCTTCCATAAGTTTGTCTACTTGCTTAGCTGACAAGAACATCAACTCCCCACTATCATCAATCTCATGAAACTCTACAGTCTTGTTATAACAATTGATATGAACACGGTTGAACTCCAACCAGTTCACTCCAAAGATTACATCAATTTGGTGCAAGGGTAAGCACACCAAATCCATCACAAAGCTCTTCCCAAAAATCGTCACAGGACATCTCAAACACACAAGGGTAGTAGTAATAAAACCATTAGCTGGAGTTTCTATTACCATATTCTCATTCATATCAGCCAATTTCAAACCCAATCTATTAGCACATTCAAGCGAGATAAAAGAATGAGTAGCACCAGTATCAATAATAGCAACTAACTCGATATTATTAATAAAACAAGTACCTCGAATCAGGTTGTCCTTCTCTGGATCTTCGGCACCACTCAAAGCAAACACACGGCCACTGGTCTGAGAGGCAGTAGCAGTCTTCTTCGGCTTTTGACATTGAGTACTGATATGACCTTTCTCACCACAATTAAAACATGTTGGACCATCGTCCTTGCAGTCAGTAGCTTTACGTCCCTTCTTACCACATCTATAGCACCTCACCACATTATTGGTACACCCATCAGCACGGTGGCCTTGCTCGCCACACTTATAACACTTCCCAGAAGCGAGAGCTGCTCCCCCACTTGTCTTTTTTCCCTCTGAAGCCTTCTGTTTCCCTTTGTCAGCTGAAGTTGTATAAGGCTTACCTCTATACTGCCCTTTCTTCTCACTCAACTGCTTGTAGTGAGCAGATCGAGCTCGGTTATCCTCGTCGTAGATTCTGCCCTTGTCAACCAACTCAGCATACCTACGGATCTGTTGATACCCAATGCCCTACTTAATTTCCTGTCTCAGCCCATTCTCGAACTTGAGACACTTATAAATCTCAACATCAGCACGATTGTAGTGCAGACAAAACTTCACCAAAGCCTCAAACTTCGTGGCATACTCCGCCACAGTCATGTCACCTTGCTTTAGTTCAAGGAATTCCACTTCTCTCTTGCCCCGAGCATCCTCTGGAAAATACTTGCCCAGAAACTTCTGCTTGAACACAACCCAGGTTATCACAGTGCCAACATCCGTGAGTCTTTGACGGGTGTTATCCCACCAATCCTCAGCCTCTTCTTCCATCATATGCGTTCCAAACTGAACCTGTTGCTCATCAGTACACCCCATCACTCGGAAGATCTTCTCGATCGCCTTCAGCCACATGTGTGCACTTGCTGGATCGTGAGTACCCACAAAAGTCGGTGGATTGTTCCTATGAAACTTCCCAAAAGCACGAAACTCATCTTGGACTCCACCATTCGGATTGAGCTGTGCCACCACATTAGCAACTGATTCCAACGCACCAGCAATTGCACGATCATTTCTTCCAGCCATCCTGCACACCACCAACAAGGTTAGAAGAACTAAAACATCGACAGTGTACACACACTCGTCGACTGATAGGGACTGACATCACGTAAAAACCTGGCCGGACGGACCGACCTGCTCTGATACCACTAATGTAACACCCTTTTTCTACCCCACAAATATACATGGCAACTACACAAATTATCAGAGTAAAATCACCTCAGAAGGGGTCACATTTCTCAAGAAACATCAAATAAAACATTTGCTCCGTAAACAACGGGTTTTCCTCAAAATAATAAAAAATCCATCAATCAGCAGCGGAACCACCATAACCACAATAATCCAAAATAAAAGGTTTTCAAAATAAAACCATAACCAACAAGTAACAGGAAAATAAAAATTCAACATGGTTCGACTCAACGACCCTGACCCGATGTTACACTATTAGAGCAACACCCTCTACATCGACCAAAAGCAAAATAAACTTCAAAATTCCTCGAAGGCATCCACAGCTAAGCCTGATCACCTGCACGTTACCCACGTGGAGGCAACATTCAAACAGGCAGGGTGAGTAATCACAAATCATTATAATCAATATAAAAACAAGATATGCATAAAATGGTGTCATTGTCATATACAACATCGTCAGGGTCATCTCAAGGAAAACATCAAAATAACAACATCATAAATCAAATCAATGCCAATTAAATGCAATGCACAACAAGACTCATGCATATGGTACCAATCGTCACAGTCGATGGACACTAGGCCATCACCCTCCAAAGATCCCCGTTATTAGGATCAGTTCCACACAAGAACCGGAGCACGTCAATATTTACCTCATATCTGCACAATGGGAATGAAGTATAACATCATCACTGAAATGCTATGAATGCATGATACACAACGTCAATAATCATCATCATCAATAAAAACCATTATGTGCATCATCATCCATCAATATCTCATGTTAAATCATATCATCATATATTCCTCAAACATCACAAAACATCATCTCATAATCATCACTATACACCAGGTAAATCATCAGAAAAATCCCATCATCAAAACATCAAGACAACATAGAATCATAATAAAATTTCGCGAACAGCAGGCGTTCGCTACTGAGTTCGCTGTGCGAACCTGTTCGCTAGGACTTTCACTTTGCAAAGCTGACAGCGAATCCTCATCCCCATTAAAAAACCAGAGAGGCATCCCCTTTGTCCCTCCTCGCTACCTCCATTCACTTTGCAAAGCCACTCGCTTGGACATTCGCTGTGCGAGCTAAAAATTATCCTTCAGAATCCATTCCAGTATCATCACACAAATTATCGCGCATTCGCTGTGCTGCTCGCTTTGCGAGTCTGGGGCGAGTGTTCGCCTTGCGAAGGAATGGTTCGCATCAGTAGCACAACAGGTCCAAAACCCCTTACGATTTCAACCCCAATTACCCCAAAAACATCCCTACAACATTCCTAAAGCATCGTGGAAATCAAAGACATAAAACCTACGTCTATTAGGTCGATTCATTACACTATTCAAAACCTCAAATCACCTAAACCTTCACAAACTCTCAAGATTCTCATAAACCCCATAAATCCCTTTCACCACAAGGTCGAAACAACATCGACAGGGAAAATACCCTCAAGGTCTATTTAATCCCATTCAATTCAACCCTTAATAATCGATTCACAAAATACCCTCAAATCATCAGTTTATCATAAAGCCCATAAACCCCCATAAACCTCAAAATACACTTTAAATACATCGAATCCCTATATTGAAAACAATGAAAGGCAATACTCCCTATACCTTAGATTGTCGATTCGAAGCTTTCTTTATTGAGTCTTTAGAAACCTTCTCGAATCCTCTCCTTCTCCTTTTTCCTCAAAGCTCTCACTTCTTTCCTTCTTTTCACGGTCTAACAAAATGAAACCTATTCTCAAATTTCCCTTTTTGTTAAACCTAACCCTCGGGCTTCTAAAATGGGCTTTCTCTATACTGTAGCGAGCGATTTTGGACGCGGTTCTTAAGCGCTGGTCGCTCTCTGCAGTTGAGCTTAAAACTACAGGTCAATTCATTTTTTATCCTATTGTGAGCTGAATAAGGAAGGAAATAGATGTCTCCAATTAACATTGCTTGCATACTGAGTTTAAACAGCGGACTGTTAGGTTACGGATGCTATCAATGTGGGGGGGCCTTTGTACTGGTTATTCGTATTTCGCCAATACGGTTCTTTCTTTCTTTTTTCTAGGCAAAGGGTTTCTGGCAGGGAATAAGGATTAGGATGTTAGGACTGATGCTTTTGAATTACTGCTTTTAATTGATGGAGATATGGGATTTGGGTTTTTTGTTGATTGCGCTCGCTAAGATCTTTTCTTTCGATCTTATGCCTACGTATTCCCGTTTACCGAAACAGGGAAATCAGAGCGTTCGTAGTTCCTCCTATTCTATGGGAGCAAATTGGTTTTTGGTGTCTTGTTCAAAGCCCAAGACGTGAAGCGAAAGGTGATTTGTATCTTGTTCAAAGCCCAAGATGTGAAGCTAAAAGACCTCGACTTTAGAGAGAATTTGTCATCTCTAAAGAGGGGAGAAGGAGAATTACTTTAACTGGGATACGCGGATCCGAGCAATGCCATAATTTCTGAAGAAAGGGTTTTAACCTGAAGGAGAAGACTTTAACTCAGTGTAGAGCAATGCCATCTTTCCTTAGGAATTTCTCATGCTAAAAGAGGGACAGTGGCATGGATGTAGATGATCCAGAGGCTTGCCGCTTACAGCGATTAGATGAAGGGAAAGGAGTTGTTGATGTTTGTGTACTGTGAACGAGGCACAGCTTTGATGCTAAAAGGTTGATTGGATCAACCAGTGGTTTTCTTATACAAAGCCTAAGAGGAGGCCAATTTCCGCTAGGAAAATCATTATACAAAGCCTAAGAGGAGGCTATTTTGTGTCTCGTACAAAGCCCGAGAGAGAGGCTAAAGGTTTTTGACCCAGCGGGGCATATCGTTATACAAAGCCTAAGAGGAGGCTAGCAAAGAGTTCGACTCTTGCTTAAGGGATTTATATCTCGTACGAGGCCCGAGATGGAGGAAAAAAAAGGGGTGATTGACTCTACGAGGGAATCTTTTGTGTCTCATACAAAGCCTGAGAGAGAGGCTAAAAGGTTGTTTTGACTCCACTGGGGAGAATTTTGGTATCTCGTACGAAGCCCGAGATGGAGGCTATTGTAACTGTTTCAGTTGAGTGACAGATCCAATATACTGATTTAAAAGAGAAAATCAGTTCTTATATGAGTAACACTGTACCCAGGGATTTAATTTGAGGATCAGGGATATTTCCTTTTCTTTGAGGAAACGGGAAATCCAAAGGGTATTGAGACTATCCGAGTCTGCGGGTTTCCTTCCTATTTAATGAAGGGTGCTTGAGAATGTCTTTGAGACTCAAGGAAGTTAGACTGTCCAAGTCTAGAGTTTTATCTTTTGTACTATGCTTCGAGAAACAGTAGTAGACTCTATGAAAGGACTGTTCTATGAGGATGACTAGGTTCTGTTCCTATAGCTCTAGGAGGTCGTCGGGACAATTTGTACGAAGCCCAAGAGGAGGCTGGAATCTTTTAAGAAGCCGACGGGTCCTTGTACGAAGCCCAAGAGGAGGCTATCATTCCCGGAGGAAGAGATCATTATACGAAGCCTAAGAGGAGGCTGTGAATACTTCTAAGAAGCCGTAGGGTCCTTGAATAATGCCCAAGAGGAGGCCGATGCTTTTAAGAAGCCCGTGGGTCTATCATCTCCTTTCCATTAGGAGAGATAACTCTTTTACAGATGAAAACCACTGGTAAACGTGCGAGGTTTACTATCCAGCGACTTTTAGCTTTTAAAGAGGGTTCCTTAGTTAAGGTCCAAGATTATGACCGTAGTGGGTACCCAAACCCCGAGACATTCAAGGCAAGCTATCCACAAGGAATAGATCAAGTCAGGAAAGTTCGAGAATTTGGAAGAAACTCAAAGATGCCATTCACAGAGAATACATTCATCTTTGGGAATAGAGTTCCTTGACAATTCCTAAGGAGGACAGCCGAAGAGAAGACTGTATCTGGTGCTCGTATTGGGGATCTAGGTGTCTATTTCTACGAATAAGTGAAACGGCGTCACCTAGTTCTAGACGTAGTTGCCGGGGAAACTCGAAATATCTATACTATTATTACACAGTAGATATGAGTTAATGAAAGGAGACTTACAGTGAGCATCCCCACAATACAGTTTATAATATGAAAGCAGTAAATGAAAGCGATAACCACTTACTCGGTTGTAGTGCTTCCATGTTGTTTGGTTAGTTGTTCAACACAGAAAGATTAAAAACAACAGTATATTCAAAATCAAAGGAGAAAGTGCTTTGAAAGAGAAAGATTTGGGGCTTACAGCTCAAGGAGAGGCCCAGAGTTTTATCAGTGAGCGCACTGTTTGAATTTGTACAGAGGGACTTATACAAGTGACTGGGGCCCAAAAAGGTTTTATGTACAAAGGGATGGGTCTTACACTCTCTCAAGAGGCCCAAAAAGGTTTAAAGAAAAAGAGTGGGGCTTATAACACGAGGGTAGGCCCAAATGATTTTTCGTTTAAAAAATGGCGATCGCGCCGAGGTTTTCTTTTAACGCAGAGGGACTTATACAATAAGTGAGGCCCAAAAATGTTTTGGTTAAAAGGGAGATTGGGTCTTACACTCTAATAGAGGCCCAAAGTGTTTTGAATGGGTCTTATAGCTCAAGGAGAGGCCCAGATGGTTTTTATTTTTAAACGGGCGACGATCGCGCCGTTTACTTGTACAGAGGGACTTATACAATGAGTGAGGCCCAAAAAGTTTTTGTACAAGGGGGGATGGGTCTTACACTCTCTCAAGAGGCCCAAAAAGGTTTAAAGAAAAATAAATGGGTCTTACTACTCGAGGGTAGGCCCAAATGATTTTTGAAAAGGCGACGATCGCGCCGTTTGTTTTTTGACGGTATCGGGACTTATACAATAAGTGAGGCCCAAAAATGATTTGGTCAAAAAAAGGATTGGGTCTTACACTCTAATAGAGGCCCAGAGAGTTTTGAAGAAAAATAAATGGGTCTTACTACTCGAGGGTAGGCCCAAATGATTTTTGAAAAGGCGACGATCGCGCCGTTTGTTTTTTGACGGTATCAGGACTTATACAATAAGTGAGGCCCAAAAATGATTTGGTCAAAAAAAGGATTGGGTCTTACACTCTAATAGAGGCCCAGAGTGTTTTGAAAATGATTTATGAGGGTTGAATTAATCCAAAACCCTAATTTGTTTCCAAAAAATGTATTTAATTGAATAAAAATTCAATTAAATTGATCAAAAATTGTTTTACACATGGGAAACAAATTGTGATCTTGGATTAATGCTTCAAAAATTAAGTATTGACCTACAAAACAAATAGAAAGCATTAAAAGTTGCAATATCATTGTGGAAATAATATTTCAAATGTTAAAAACAATTAAAATATTAATTCTTTGCAAAAATATCAATTATATAAAATAAATAATATTTTTGGGATTTTTTGGTAAAATAAAATATTTTAACATTTTTGTGAATTATTGCAAAAAGAATCAATCAAAAATGATAAAAATTGAAGGAGTTATTAATTTTTCAAATCATTAAAAATAATAGTATGAAAAATAATAAAATAAAAAAGTGATAAAAAGAAGTCTGGGGCGAGGGGGATTCGAACCCCAGACCTCTCGCTTGCTAATACTCACAAAACCAGCTGATGAACCGCTGGGGCGCAATGCCAATTCATTAAATATATGGCAAGTGAAAATTATATAGAGAACTTGGTTGGTTTTCTGAAAATGCCGTCATGGCCATCTCCTTCCCCGAGCTCGTGCATGAAGCACCCTATCTCACTCATCTCTCAGCCATTGGACATGATTCAAACACCAAACTCGTGCGTTTTTTCACAAGGAACAAGATGGCAATACACAATTTTATTCATTTTCAGTGTGGAGTGAAATAATCATGATGAACACAGATGAACCCTAATTTGCAAAAGCAATCGTGCAAGCATGGTTATGAGGTCTATGATCAAATTTATTGAGGCAAAACAATCAGCATATGATGGTAATCAAATGGCAAAATTATCATGCGAGGAAATATGCATGGATCATGGAGTTTGAGTTTGAAGCTCACCTTGATGCAAGCTGAAATGGAACTTTGCCCAGATGGTGTTCCAGTCGTGAATTGATGATCCCTACAGCTTCAATGGATGTTATGGAGTGTGTTGCAAGCTTTGGAAAACTTTGAAATTCTATGGATCAAGTTGGAGACCTCCACCTGCAAAACTGAAGCAAAATGGCTTGGTTGAAGAGTGATTTTGAGCTGGGAGTGTTACAGATGTTGTTTAAGCACTTGGACACCTCAAATACATCATATGTGATGTGTTTGAGCAATTGGAATTGATTGCTTATGGCTGCAACTCAAAACCCGACAGTGGTTACTCAAAAACAAGAAAACTTGAAGTTCAAGAAAGAATGAGAGAAAGCAGTGCTGTAACTGGCTTTGGGGTGAGTTGAGTGATCCATTGAGACCTCTATTTATAGGTGATCAACTCTTGTCTTGGAGGAATAGTGAATGGCAGCTGGATCAGATCACATTTGCTTGGATTGGCTTGGCATAAATGCCTCTTGCACTAGGCATAACAGCTGCTCCAAATAGATCAGCTATGCCTTGACTGAAATCACATTCTTCAGATGTTTTTAATGTTGTTTAATCAGAGAACTTGACTGAGGAGAGTGAGAATCTTGACAATGCACTATTCCACATAAATGCATTTTGAATTCAAGGCAAAAAGTGCCAAAGTGGATGAATTTCAAGTTGGAAGGTTCTTTGGCTTTTTGACTCAGATTTATCAGTTGGATTAGATGCAATGTGATTGGTTTGAACACAAGTGGCATGCTGATCCTCAGTCTTTGGCTCAAAATCGTGTGAGATAAGCAAACATGCAAACTGATTTTTCCAAAACAGCTTGCAGCAGCATGACTTTGGGCATGGATTTCTCATGGCTTGAGTTGAATCAATTCATGCTGTTGAGCCCTTTGAATGCTTAGCAACATATGCAACAACATTGATGTTTAACTTTGGAACTGATTCAGCTTGCATCTATGTGCAAAAATCCCACAAGTTTTGGTGTTTCAACAAAATTCTGTTTTAGGCAGAATTTTTCTAAGTGTTGGAAAATGGTATTTTTTCACATTTCCAGCCACTTTGACTCATTCATAGCTCAAAATCCATAAGGAATTGGAGTTAGGCCTAGTTGAAGTTTTTGTAGAGGGCAGTGAGATCTACAAATCAAGCTTTGGATGGAAAAAATTGGCCTTGTGGTTTAGGAGTTATGGTCCTCCAAAGTTGGTACCTTTGCCACTTTATTTTTAACTTAGAAAAATTTCTAAGTTTTATGGTTACCCCTTTTACAAGTTATCTCACTTTTCTTGATTTTTCTTGATGAATGATGATTCAAGTCATACATTAACATCATTTTAGGGTTAAAAATCCATTTTGGTGAAAAATCTCAAAAAGTCAAAGTTGACTTTTGTGCACAGTTGACTTTTTATTAGATGAATTCCAAACTGTGCAATTCTTCAGGAAATCATGTCCTTGACCTAAATCAAACTTGATGGACATGTTCCATGGGTGTCATAGGGTATATTCAATCATGTATTAGGGTTTGGGGGCATGTCTTGGTCAAAAGTCAAAGTTACAGTTGACTTTTCCCTTAAAACCCTAATTGTGGTGCAGATGAAAATGAAACTTGTTGCTCAAGCTTCTTGGATCAATCCATTGTTCCAAATGGATCAATATGGTGTATTAGAGACCCTCAAATCATGTCTTGAGGTCTTGGCTCATGGTTTGTCCCAAAAGTCAACTTAGGGGTGAATTAGGTCAAGAAACCCTAATTCCTGATTTTTTATGAATGCATCCCCTGAGGCAAAATTGACTTGATGCATGCGTTCGTGAGGTTCCATGAAGTATATTAGGTCATGTTTTGGATCATTGCCTTATGCCCAGATGAAAATTTCCATCTGGAGGCCCTGGTTGACCAAAACCCTAATTTGGTGACACTGTCGATCTTGAGACTTGATCCACCTAGAAGGGAGCAGCCTTGTGCTTAATCCTTGAAGTGGGAGTCCTTTTTGATCCATTGTGGATGTTTGAGAGATTATACAAGTTGAAGATCATGTCATTTCTTGATTGATCCTTTGTCTAAAGCTCAGAGAGGGCTTGAAACCCTAATTTTGATTGTATTGGATGCTCACCCATCTTTGGGGAGACTGATGAAGCATAAAGGTACATCCATATTGTGATGATGATTTTCACAATGATGGGAAATCTAAGTGGTCAAAATTTGGGGTATTACAAATGCCCATATTTAATCTTCTTGGACCCGAAGGTATGAATGACGAAGTATTTGAGCATTCGGGGTGCAAGAGGATTAAATATCGGAATATCCAAAATTTTGATGGTGGTTATGAATGGTAGCTTCCGCATTCATCTTCTTAAGCAATGATGCTTAGAAAAGGTAAACTTCCCCTCGATCCTGGTCTTCAGCCAATGAACTGGTCTCAGTTTTCTTTTGAAATAAACCTCCCCTCGATCCTGGTTTCCTACCAAGGAACTAGTCTTAGTTTCTGATTTAAACTTCCCCTCGATCCTGGTTTCCTACCAAGGAACTGGCCTTAGTTTCTGATTTAAACTTCCCCTCGATCCTGGTTTCCTACCAAGAACTGGTCTTAGTTTCTTTTGTCAATAAACTTTCTTGACAAGGGACGCTATTCATAGCGGCTTTCCTCAAACTTCTCGCCGAATTTTCCTGGGGAGATGCCATTTGAGTGGAAAAAGTTTTGATGTCAGACTTGCTAGGGAACCCAGTCGTCTGAGTTGTAGAGTTGTACAAACTTCTCTGTTGGAAACGCCATCTGTCGATTCTACTGGGGAAAGCGAGTCTCTTGAGAGACTATTTTTGTTTGGGATCTTTCATCATACTTTTCTCGGGATCTTCCCGGAGAAACACCATATGATGGGGTCCAATTTTGTGGGGCCGATGACGTTTTCATCAGCGGTCCTTTCGGAGCAAAACTGGCATGCTGCCGAATCTCTGATCACGAGGCTTTCTCTGGGGATTTTCCTTAATCCGGGAAAGCGAGGATATCATCTTCAATGGCGAAGAGTGACATCTGTTGAAGGTTTCTCTGATCTTTCAGAGGTTCAAGTTATCAAAGTGGCCAAGTGCCGACTCTGATCTAAAGATACACTGGTGGCGAGATTGTGCAGACGCAACACTTCCTGACGAGGAAAGAACTGACAAACTCGATTGAGAAAATTATGTATCACTAGGGGACAAGACCGACTCAAGTGATAGTGATGCAATACGAAATGCGAACGCAAATAAAATGCATGAAGTATGTATGTTTATGCTGACAAAACAGACGCGACATACAGACTAATGGATGAACACAATTGGATACTCGGCCATCGCGGGGCGAAGAAGTACCGTTGATTCAAAATAGCAATTCCACCTTGCTTAGGAGAGATAGTCCACGCAGGGAGCTATGTTGATCGGGCTTAGGAGATGAGAACTCGGCCGAGGCGTGTCAGACGAAACAAGGTCTCTGACACAGTTGATCCCTTCATTCAGGCATACTGGCTTAGAAGGAGTACTTTGATTCTGGACTTTGAAATTCGCTTACTTCAGGAGAAGCAATCGATGTTCTTCTGATGTTCAACAGTCAAAAGAAATGCCATCTTTAATTTAAAAGCAGAAAAAGTTTTAACAAGTAAATTCATTTTTGTTTTATTTCAAGAATCGCTGATTAAGTTTAAACAACGTCGTTATGTAAAGCTAAAGCAAGTTAAGAATTACAAACAAAAGCACAAAGGCTCAAATTTTATTGATAAGATGGAGATCAGCCAAACACGTGATTCCAAAGAGTATATACAAAGTTAGAAAATGGTAATTTACAGGGAAAAGGGCTACGTTGAAACATAACGACCACTATCCTTCTATCAACTTTGAATTCGGGGCATCCTGAGCTTCCGTCGAAGATGACCTTTGACTGGAGATTTCCTCCGATAGATGATGCTGTAACTGCTGCTGCTGAGGGACTTGCCTCTGTTGAACATAGTTACTTGCCATTATCCCTAATTTTTGCCTGGATTGTACTATGAGATTTCCAATCCATCGGGATGATTCTTTTTTTTCCATGTCTCTAACTTTTGCCTGGACCGCCCTTTCGGGTTTTCAATCCACCGAGACATTTTTTTTTTAGTTTAGGCGAAGTATTTCTTGACTACATCAACATTCGTGGGGTAGGCAAATTCCTCTCCGTCCATGGTTGCAAGTCTCAAGGCGCCGCCTGAGAAAGCTTTCGTGACCACATAGGGGCCATCATAATTCGGGGTCCATTTGCCCCGAGAGTCAGTGAGAAATGATTGTATCTTCTTGAGCACGAGGTCTCCTTTTCTGAAGACACGAGGTCGGACTTTTTTGTCGAACGCCCTTTTCATTCTCTGTTGATACAACTGACCGTGGCATAGTTCCGTGATTCTCTTCTCTTCGATCAGGTTCAGTTCGTCGTGTCGACTTTGACACCATTCAGCTTCGGTGAGCTGAGCTTCCATCAATACCCTGATTGACGGGATCTCTACTTCTATGGGAAGTACTGCCTCCATGCCATATACTAGAGAGAAAGGGGTAGCCCCGGTTGAAGTACGGACAGATGTGCGATAACCATGAAGAGCAAAGGGTAGCATCTCGTGCCAATCTTTATAGGTTACAACCATCTTTTGAACGATCTTCTTGATGTTCTTGTTAGCCGCTTCTACCGCTCCGTTCATCTTGGGTCGGTAGGGAGATGAGTTATGGTGTTCAATCTTGAACTCTGCACACAACTCTTTCATCATCTTATTGTTCAAGTTAGATCCATTATCAGTAATGATCTCGCTTGGAACACCATAACGGCAGATGATATTGTTTTTGATAAATCGGACCACCACTTGTCGGGTTACATTGGCGAATGACGCTGCTTCGACCCACTTGGTGAAATAGTCAATGGCTACCAGGATGAACCGATGTCCGTTTGAAGCCTTGGGCTCAATCATACCAATCATATAGATTCCCCATATGGAAAATGGCCACGGGGAAGAAAGAACTTTGAGATGTGATGGCGGTACATGAATTTTGTCGGAGTATATCTGACACTTGTGACACCTCCTCATGTACTTGTAGCAGTCGGATTCCATGGTCAACCAATAATACCCGGCCCTGAGAATTTTTCTCGCCATTGTGTGTCCGTTGGCATGAGTGCCAAAGGATCCTTCATGAATTTATTTCATGAGCATGTCTGCTTCTGGTCTGTCGACACATCGGAGCAAAACCATGTCAAAATTTCTCTTATAAAGAGTGTCACCGCTCAGCAAGAAGTTTCCAGCCAATCTTCTGAGGGTTTTCCTGTCTTTTCTGAGTGCCCCAGATAGTTACTCTTGTTTCTGAAGGAAGCATTTGATATCGTGATACCAAGGTCTATCGTCTATGACTGCTTCAATCATGAAGATGTAAGCGGGCCGTTCAAGGCGCATGATGTCGATCTTAGGTATGTCATTCCATTGACCTACACTAATCATGGAAGAGAGAGTGGCTAATGCATCAGCCATGTGATTCTCATCACGAGGGATGTGATGAAAGTCGACTCTGTTGAAGAAGGGTAACAACCTTCTTGCATAGTCTTTGTAAGGAATCAATCCTGATTGGTATGTGTTCTAATCTCCTTTTATCTGGTTAATAACCAGGGCTGAATCGCCGTATACGTCCAAGTTTTTTATTCTTAAATCAATCGCTTCTTCGAGACCCATGATACATGCTTTGTATTCGGCCTCGTTGTTCGTACATTTGAACGTAAGTCTGGCAGTGAAAGGAATGTGGGAACCCTGAGGGGTAACAATGATTGCCCCAATTCCGTTTCCATAATGATTCACTGCTCCGTCAAAGATAAGTCCCCAATGGGAACCTGGTTCTGGCCCTTCACTGGGTAGCGGTTCATCGCAATCTTTCATTTTTAGATACATGACATCTTCGTCTGGGAAGTCAAACCCGATTGATTCTTGATCGTCAATCGGTTGATGAGCCAAATGATCGGCTAAAATACTTCCTTTAACGGCTTTCTGAGCATGGTACTCTATGTCATATTCTGATAGTAACATCTGCCAACGGGTAATCCTTCCCGTGAGAGCAGGTTTTTCGAAAACGCACTTGATTAGATCCATTTCGGAGACCAACCAAGTAGTATGACGAATCATGTACTGGCGAAGACGTTTGGCTGCCCAAGCCAAAGCGCAACAAGTTTTCTCAAGCCTTGTGTACCGAGTCTCGCAGTTGGTGAATTTCTTGCTTAGATAGTAAATGGCATACTTTTTCCTTTTAGTTTCGTCTTGTTGGCCAAGTACACATCCCATTGAGTCCTCTAGGACTGTGAGGTAAATGATTAGTGGTCTTCCTTCCACTGGAGGTGATAGGATCGGAGGATTCAACAGGTATTCCTTAATACTGTCGAAGGTAGTTTGGCAATCTTCTGACCAAACGCAATCCTGGTTCTTTTTCAATAACTTGAAAATCGGCGCACAAGTGGCGGTCATAAGGAATATGAATCTGGAGATGTAGTTCAAACGTCCCAGGAATCCTCTGACTTGTTTTTCAGTTTTCGGAGAAGGCGTTTCTTGAATGGCTTTGATCTTGTCAGGATCAACCTCAATTCCTTTCTGGCTGACGATGAACCCTAGCAGTTTCCCTGAACGGACACCGAAGGTGCACTTGTTGGGATTCAAGCGGAGCTTGAATTTTCTTAGACGTTCGAACAATTTTGACAGATGTTCAACGTGCTCATCCTCTGTTCTTGATTTTGCAATCAAATCATCGATATATACCTCGATTTCTTTGTGTATCATGTCATGAAACAGAGCAGTCATGGCCCTTTGATAGGTTGCCCCGGCGTTCTTCAAACCGAACGGCATTACCTTGTAACAAAAGGTACCCCATGGGGTAATGAATGAAGTTTTCTCCATGTCTTTCGGCGCCATTTTGATCTGGTTATAGCCCGAGAATCCATCCATGAAGGAGAATACTTTGAACATTGATGTGCTGTCAATCAACATGTCAATGTGTGGTAAAGGAAAGTCGTCCTTTGGACTTGCCTTGTTTAGATCTCTGTAATCAACACACATTCTGACCCTTCCGTCCTTTTTGGGAACGGGTACGATGTTGGCTAACCATTGAGGATATTCAGATGTAGCGAGGAAACCCGCGTCGATCTGTTTCTATACCTCCTCCTTGATTTTGATGGCCATGTCCGGGTGAGTGTGTCTCAACCTTTTCTTTACTGGCGGACATTCCGATCTTAACGGTAAATGATGTTCCACGATGCTGGTATCCAATCCTGGCATATCCTGATAGGACCAAGCGAATACATCGGGGAATTCTTTGAGAAGCTTTATCAAACTTTCTTTGACAGTTGGACTGAGCAGTGCTCCGATCCTGATTTCTTTTCTCTCTTTTTCTGAACCCAAGTTTACCATTTCCAACGGTTCTTTGTGAGGTTCAATGGACCTTTCCTCTTGTCTGAGTAGTCGGGAGATCTCTTCTGGAATTTCGTTGTCAACTTTTTCTTCAGCCTCGAATACCGGGAACTCAAAGTTGGAAGAAGGCATCGGATCGTATGTTTCAACGGGGTATAAAACAAGCAATCTGCATGACGTGATGATTCGTGTTTAGAAGAGATAGAGAAAATGCAAGTGTGTGCAGTGTATTTGTTTTACTGCTTGTTTTTATTATTGAATATTTTTTAGGATTACCATTTTCTGAAAAAGCAAAGAGAGAAAACAGCAATTAATGCGGAAATTACAGAACGACGTTATTTTATTAATGAACAAGTCGAATCTTGAAACTACAGCCCTATAAAACAAAACTCTGTCGCTTTGGGCAAAGCGAAGAGGGAAATTTACAAAAAGCGAGCCCTATCAAAACATCTGTTTCACCTGGGCAGGGTGAAAGGTTAAAGATGGCAATTACTTTGACTGATGAACGACCTTCGGAACCTCAACGGCAACCCATTGGCAGCGAACTCCTCGGTGAATCACAAAGTCTGGCACCTTCCTTGATTTGTCTTTAGAAATGACGCTGATTTCTAGTGGAGCAGGATCATTGGAATCTGTCTCCCAGGCAGAATTGTCGTAGGAGGATTCCTCTGTTGCATTTTGCATAGCATTGGAGCTCTTAGCTGTATCTCCCCATCCAGTTGACTGGATATCTTCGAGCCTGAGACGAGAGCTTTCGGGAGCAGTGTACTTGACCATAAAGTTGTATTTTCCACTTGGTTGTCCCAAAGTGTCCCAAACTTCTTTGGAACTGGAGAAATCATCCCTTTCGATGACGTTGACCTCAGGAAAAGGATAGTTGATGAATTCAAGTGCTGCGAACGTTGCGAATTCATCTTCATGTTGAGTAGTCTCTGAATGACCTGAGTGTTGATCCCATGACATGGCGGGGACACAGGTATTCTGTTTAATGATGGTCAACTGAGTTTCATTACTCGGCTGACTTTCTTGCCCCAAGTTTCCTGGGTAAGGCTGCCACATTGGAAGACCATCCATCGGGCCATAGTAGTTGTGGTCGAAATCGTCTTTCATCGGAGTGTTCTCCTCTAATGAATTTGGCGGAGCACGGCATCCTTCCGGATCACAATCCCCGTAGATCATTTCGACATCTGATCTTGGTATAAATCTCGGACTTTCTGTAGGAAAGCAAAAAGGCATAGGCACCTCTTCCTGAGACATATAGCCGTCCTCGTTAAGGTAGGACTTCCATTCTTCATCTGTGTCAGAGGGATCTTCCTCATTGATAGCATGAACTGTCTGAGACACTGGGTGGAGAAAACCTCCACTGTGGAAGATGTTTTGGAGGGGATGAAGACTTTCATCGTTGACGGCCGTCTGGGTACAGGTTGCAGAAAAACCAAGACCCTTCTTTGTTTTATTGTCAATAGGAATGACAAGACGTCCCCATCCTTTTGTATCGGTACTCTCGACCGCTTTGATAGCATCTTTGTATGAAGAAATTGAAGTTCCTTATTCGGATTGATCATTCTTGCACACCGATAGTGCTTGGAACTGAGTTCCAATAACCTCCTCGGGTTCCACACAAGTAGATGATGATAAGTTACTTACAAGCAAGGCTTGTTCCCCACAAACCGTGACAAGTTGATCGTTCTGCACGAACTTTAGCTTTTGGTGGAGGGTCGAAGTGACCGCTCCAGCCTGATGTATCCAAGGTCTTCCTAATAAACAACTGTATGTTGCCCGGATGTCCATGACATGGAAAATGACTTGGAAAGTGTGAGGACCAATAGTTATGGGAAGATCCACTTCGCCGATAACTGTTTTTCTGGATCCGTCGAATGCTTTGACGATGACCTCGCTGACTCTCATCGGAGGGACCTTAAATGATAATTGCATCAAAGTGGACTTCGGCATAACATTCAGGGCTGACCCTGTGTCTACCAGTACGTTGGCTAAAGCATCGCCCTGGCAGTTAACTGTAATGTTGAGCGCCATGTTATGACGACGACCCTCTTCAGGTAATTCCTCATCACTAAATCATAAATTATTGCAGGAAGTGATGTTAGAGACAATGCTATCGAATTGTCTGATTGTTACATCTTGTTCCACAAAGGCTTGCTCCAAGACTTTCTGTAGAGCCTCCCTGTGGGCTTCTGAACTGAGTAACAGCGATAATACTGAGATCTTTGAAGGAGTCTGTAACAGTTGATCAACAATGTTATATTCACTCCTTTGGATGAGCTTTAGCATCTCATCTTTGTCTTTTGAAAAGTCAGGATTACTAGATTGACCGACTGGTGGATCAAGAATTTCTGCCTGAAGTTCCTTTTCTTTGTTGGATTCTCCAACCCCTCGGTTGAAGATTCGACCGCTCCGTGTTACATGACTGATGTCTGCAATATTCACGACGGAGGGTAATGGAATTTCCTTTCCATTCTCGATTATTGTTGCACCGTATTTGTAAGGGATCGCCTTAGCTGATTCATACGGTAATGGTCCCGGTAGATAGATGACTATGGGAACCTTCTGATTTTTCTGACCGTCATAAGTAACCTCGATCCGTTCCCGGTTGGGAACTCTAGATTTGTCAAGTAGAGGAATGATGGCAAAAACATCCCTGATCTGGTGATGACCAGAGATCGTGACAACATCCTCAACCTGATCGGCAAGGTAGTTCGGCGACCAAATGATGGGTCCTGAACCTGGATATGGATGAATTTCTCCGTGATCGATTTGACCCTGAAGAGCTGCTCTCACAAGGTAACACCCTTGGTTACTTTCCGAACAGACGCTACAACTGTCATAGTTGTGTGGTGGCACCTGGCCACGCCCACTTTGAATGCAATGCAACCTCACTAGGTTATCTTCCATTGATCGGACATCCTGACTTTGACGACGAGTAGGATTCCTGTTATTGATACTAATCTGCTGAGTATCTTCATCCATATAGATTGGCATCCACCAGTGATTTAACAAGTGCTGAAGTGCCTCCTGGACAAGGGTACAACCTCGATCGTTTTCGCAACCCGCTTTACAGCTTTGATAGTCATGTGATATTAAGAATCCGAGTCGGACCTGCTCAGCATGTAACTCTACCAGGTTGGTATTCATCACGCGAATGTCAAAGATCTGAACCATGTTGATTTGATAGGAGTTCCTATCATGGTAGTCTTGGATCCATCCAAGATCCATCTAACGCTGGAGGGTCTCTTGTATGAAAGAGCATCCCTATTTGTTTACCGAGCAAATCAGACAGGAACTGTAATCGTGCCGTGGCAGATTATGATACTGGCTTTGCCTTGAGTGCATCGCCACCAAGTTGACATTCATCACACGGATGTTGTGGTTTTGAATGATGTTAGAATTTGTAGAGACCATGTTAACTCCACGAACTCGGTGCTCTTGGATCCATCCGAGATCCATCTGTTCCTGCAGAGTTGCTTGCACCACAGAACATCCTTGGTTATCTTTAGAGCAGATATCACACTGGTGATAGTTATGAGGTGGCACATGGCCATATCCACTCTGTCTACAATGCATCTTGACCAAATTGGTCTCCAATAAGAGTACATCGTGAATTTGATAGACATTGTTAGTCTCTTTCTCAATCAGATTAACTGCAGCTTTCTCGTGTTGAGGCAGCGGGTCCGTAAGAACATTAGGATTCGTTTCTTTGAAAGATAAGAGCCCGCTCCTAACAAGCTTTTGCACGTCAGATTTGAAATTGAGGCAAGTCTCAATGTTATGCCCTGAACTTCCTTGATGATAAGGGCATGTTTGATCCACCTTAAACCAGAAAGGCGGATTTTCCGGAACTTAAAGGGGAGACTTAGTCTGGATGTGTCCCTTGGCTAGCAGTAACGGAAACAGCTCTGCGTACGTTACGGGTATAGGATCAAATCCTGGTGGCCGTGTTGTACGGTTGTTGTTATATGGAGGACGAGCCAGCTAAAGAGGCTGTTGTGTCCTTTGTTGATCAGGCTGGCTCTGCACAACCTGAGGTTGATACATAGGAACGGGCGCGGGGCTGATAGCAGGAGTAACAGCTGCTACTGGCTGATAACGACGCCTTTGCTTTCCGAGAGAGATATTCCCAATATCTTGCTCTTTTTTCTTAGGGAGAGCTCTACCGTATTTTTTAGTACCGCTCGTTGATCCAGTGTCTTTTACCAAACGTCCTTCTCGGACGGCTTCCTCAAGACGTACACCCATGCTGACCATTTCGGTGAAATCACTGGGCGCAGTGGCAATCATTCGGTCATAGTAAAATGAGCTTAAGGTCTTTAAGAAGATCTTTGTCATCTCTTTTTCCTCAAGAGGTGGACAAATTTGAGCGGCAATTTCATGCCACCTTTGAGCATACTCCTTAAAGGTTTCCTTGTCCTTTTGCGACATTGATCTGAGTTGATCTCTGTCGGGTGCCATGTCCAAATTGTATTTGTATTGTTGGACGAAGGCAGTGCCAAGATCTCTGAAAGTACTGATCGTGGTACGGTTTAAACCCATGTACCATTTGAGTGCGGCACCGGTCAAACTATCCTGGAAGTAGTGAATTAGCAGGTCCTGATTCTCCGTCTGAGCTGACATCCGCCGAGCGTACATCACCAGATGGCTCTGAGGGCAAGAGTTACCCTTGTATTTTTCAAAGTCGGGCACTTGGAACTTGTGCGGGACTTTCACATTTGGGACCAAGCAGAGGTCTGCGGCGTCCTTCCCAAATAGATCCTGACCGTGAATGGCTTGCAGCTCTTTCTGCATTTCCAAGAACTGCTCCTGGAATTCCTCCATTCTGTCAAACATAGTTTCCTTCTTACCAGAAGATGTTGGTGGAATCTGTCCTTCCGGGACAGTGTGCACCACAGGGGGTGGTACCGTGACTACGGCAGTAAGTCTTGGCACTTCCCGAAGTTTGTAACCTTCAGGAGTCTTGAGTCTGCCCCTGGCATCTTCGCTTTCCCGAAGTTTGTAACCTTCAGGCCCAGCGGCTTCTGTTGCGATTCCCTGATCTTCAGTGATCGGCGGAACATATCCTTCCGGGATATAGTTAACAGGCATGCCCCAAGGACGATCTTTCGGTATCTGATACCTAGGATCATACTTTTCTATGATGGGCATTGAGGTGATCTCTGAGATCACAATTCTTTGTAGCTGAGCTTCTGCCATGGCTTGCATGTCGTTACGAAGCTTTCTCATATCCTCTCTCAGAGTGTCGATCTCTTCTTTCAACTCTCTGTTTTCTTCCTTAAGATCATCCATCTTTTTCTGACGATTGGCCCGAGTATTATACGAATGAGACAGTTTGACTCTAGAATCGAGACACAAACGTGAGATTCGTAGGTAAGGAGAATACGCGATGTGAGAATGATGAATGCAATGATTATATTAATTGTTTTTAGGTTTAATTTAAATAAACTTCGACAATTAGATTGCAAATATCAAACAGTGGGGAAACCCCTTTTTATTGAAATTCAAAGGATTACAGAAATGGAAATACAGTAGATTACAAAGTGCAGAAACAGAAACCTAAACTAATGGGTCCCGAGTCCTCTCTGAGGAGAAACCGGGTGCTGACTCTGGTATCTTCCTTTTCTTTGACCGGGGCGCTTGGGCCGTTGTCGGGTTGTCATTCCCTTGCCAGGTGAAAGGAGTGAGCAAATTCCTTTGGTCATCTTGATTCTCTACAGCATGCTACTCCAAAATTTCAATCAGAGCATCTTTCTCTTTCAGTAATTGCTGTATTTGGATACACTCTACGTCGAGGGTGCGGTACTTGTTCTTCCAAGACCTTCTTTCCTTTTGAACTTTGTTGAGAGTAACCTGAAGCCTTTTAGTTTCTGTCATGAAGTACATGACAATTTCCCTCGGCGGAAGAATTCCGTAACGAGGATAAGACATCTTTAGCTTGAGAGCTCTAGTTTGTACCCAATGGAGATAAGGCTCCACCGAGACACAGTCCGGTTTTCCCAGAGACTCTCGTCCTTTCTTATGAACATGTTTCCAAGCTTGCACTATTTCCATCTTTAGTGCTCTGTCGTTTTCTCCTTCTTTGAAGAAAAGACCTTCCAGATGAACACCCAGTGGGATGTGTCTCATCGGGTATCCAAATTGACGAAGAACTAATATCGGATGATAGTTGATTCCTCCTTTAGTTCCTATGAGGGGTATGCTGGGGAAGTTTCCACAACGGTCAATGATTCTGATTCCCTCATAAATCCTATTACACCAATCTATATCAGAGTTGGTGAGGGACATGATCTTCTGCGACCAACGTAAGACACTCTTGCAATCCCAAAAAGCGGCAGACTTGGGCAAGTGAGAGATAAACCACGTGTAAAGCAAAGGTACACAACATGTGAACTCCCCTCCGCTGTACAAATTTCCTAAGTGTACAGAATGATACGAATCTGCGAGCAAAGTCGACACAGGGTTTCCAATGAGAAAAACCTTAATAGTGTTGATATCGACGAAGTTATTGATGTTGGGAAACAAAAATAACCCGTAGGTGAGCAAGACAAAGATGCTTTCAAAAGCAGTCTCGTTCCCTATACTAGCGAAGTATAGAGCCTTTTTTGTCAAGAACTGGGCTGGCAAACCTTGGATGCCACCCTTAGTAGTCATGTGAGTCCTGACCTCAGACTCGTCCAAATGAATTGCTATTCTAATAGTCTGATTCTTTGGAATTTCTTCCAGTCCAGAAAATGGAGCTCGATCAGTGATATGTAAATCAGTCAGATGAGAATACTCCTCCAACGTTGGTGCTAGCTGGTAATCCGGGAATGTGAAACAATGATAAACCGGATCGTAGAACTGAATGAGCGCGTCCATGATCCCCTTAATCACATGGACTCTTAATAGTGGTAGCAAACCACCGTGCTTGGCTCTGAAAGCCTCTGGGTTAACGACCATCCTCGCTAACTTTCTCAAATCCCCTAGTTTTGGAACCTTGAAGGTATACTGGTGAGTTCTCCTTCCACCGAAATCCATTAATGCAATTTTTTTCTCTGATATTTGCAATCACAGTCTTAGTTTAATTTGAAAAACAGAGAGACTAGAAGAGAAATTTTTTTGAATGTTTTAATGTTTTATTAAATGAATGCATGAATGCAGCACACAAAAACATAGAAAAAACATGGGGTCAGAGGGTCGTTGTCATGAAGTCAAGGCTCTACCCATCCCCAACGATTTATACTAGGGTGATTTTTGTACCTGTACTCATTATCATCAGCTCCTCCCAGGAAAGCAAAACAATAAGCGGATCGCCAGCGAGTTGTGTGCAATCTTAGAGTAAGTGCTATTCACCGAGAATAGATCACCAGCCTCAAATGAGGGTAGTATCGCGTAACAGCTATTTCTGATAGCTTCCGCACTACGAAAAAGGTTGGCTTTTCTTAAGTGTATACTCAATCTCACCACATGCGGCATCACACGCATTCCCAGTAGCAGAAAAATAAACACATATAGCAATTAGGAAAAGCAGTATATATATTTGTCCTAATCATCCTAGACTTATAAAGCTATGAATCTTAAGTTCCTGACAGAAATGGGTTCCCCGGCGGAAGCCCCAATCTGTGGTTCCCTACCTAAGAGATGGACCAGCATAGGTCAATCTTTCTCTTCAGTAGAGTTCCTATTTTCCGTAGAAAACGGGGATGATGCCCTAAGGCAGAAAAGGAGACTCCCCAGCAGAGTCGCCATTTTACAAGGAAAACAGACAGAAATAAAAACCGGCCCCACGGTGGGCGCCACTTTTCTGTAGCGAGCGATTTTGGACGCGGTTCTTAAGCGCTGGTCCCTCTCTGCGGTTGAGCTTAAAACTACAGGTCGATTCATTTTTTATCCTATTGTGAGCTGAATAAGGAAGGGAAATAGATGTCTCCAATAAACCCTGCTTGCATACTGAGTTTAAACAGCGGTCTGTTAGGTTACGGATGCTATCAATGTGGGGGGCCTTTGTACTGGTTATTTGTATTTCGCCAATACGGTTCTTTCTTTCTTTTTTCTAGGCAAAGGGTTTCTGGCAGGGAATAAGGATTAGGATGTTAGGACTGATGCTTTTGAATTACTGCTTTTAATTGATGGAGATATGGGATTTGGGTTTTTTGTTGATTGCGCTCGCTAAGATCTTTTCTTTCGATCTTATGCCTACGTATTCCCGTTTACCGAAACAGGGAAATCAGAGCGTTCGTAGTTCCTCCTATTCTATGGGAGGAAATTGGTTTTTGGTGTCTTGTTCAAAGCCCAAGACGTGAAGCGAAAGGTGATTTGTATCTTGTTCAAAGCCCAAGATGTGAAGCTAAAAGACCTCGACTTTAGAGAGAATTTGTCATCTCTAAAGAGGGGAGAAGGAGAATTACTTTAACTGGGATACGCGGATCCGAGCAATGCCATAATTTCCGAAGAAAGGGTTTTAACCTGAAGGAATGCCATCTTTCCTTAGGAATTTCTCATGCTAAAAGAGGGACAGTGGCATGGATGTAGATGATCCAGAGGCTTACCGCTTACAGCGATTAGATGAAGGGAAAGGAGTTGTTGATGTTTGTGTACTGTGAACGAGGCACAGCTTTGATGCTAAAAGGTTGATTGGATCAACCAGTGGTTTTCTTATACAAAGCCTAAGAGGAGGCTAATTTCCGCTAGGAAAATCATTATACAAAGCCTAAGAGGAGGCTATTTTGTGTCTCGTACAAAGCCTGAGAGAGAGGCTAAAGGTTTTTGACCCAGCGGGGCATGTCGTTATACAAAGCCTAAGAGGAGGCTAGCAAAGAGTTCGACTCTTGCTTAAGGAATTTATATCTCGTACGAGGCCCGAGATGGAGGCAAAAAAAGGGGTGATTGACTCTACGAGGGAATCTTTTGTGTCTCATACAAAGCCTGAGAGAGAGGCTAAAAGGTTGTTTTGACTCCACTGGGGAGAATTTTGGTATCTCGTACGAAGCCCGAGATGGAGGCTATTGTAACTGTTTCAGTTGAGTGACAGATCCAATATACTGATTTAAAAGAGAAAATCAGTTCTTATATGAGTAACACTGTAGCCAGGGATTTAATTTGAGGATCAGGGATATTTCCTTTTCTTTGAGGAAACGGGAAATCCAAAGGGTATTGAGACTATCCGAGTCTGCGGGTTTCCTTCCTATTTAACGAAGGGTGCTTGAGAATGTCTTTGAGACTCAAGGAAGTTAGACTGTCCAAGTCTAGAGTTTTATCTTTTGTACTATGCTTCGAGAAACAGTAGTAGACTCTATGAAAGGACTGTTCTATGAGGATGACTAGGTTCTGTTCCTATACCTCTAGGAGGTCGTCGGGACAATTTGTACGAAGCCCAAGAGGAGGCTGGAATATTTTAAGAAGCCGACGGGTCCTTGTACGAAGCCCAAGAGGAGGCTATCATTCTCGGAGGAAGAGATCATTATATGAAGCCTAAGAGGAGGCTGTGAATACTTCTAAGAAGCCGTAGGGTCCTTGAATAATGCCCAAGAGGAGGCCGATACTTTTAAGAAACCCGTGGGTCTATCATCTCCTTTCCATTAGGAGAGATACCTCTTTTAAAGATGAAAACCACTGGTAAATGTGCGAGGTTTACTATCCAGCGACTTTTAACTTTTAAAGAGGGTTCCTTAGTTAAGGTCTAAGATTATGACCGTAGTGGGTACCCAAACCCCGAGACATTCAAGGCAAGCTATCCACAAGGAATAGATCAAGTCAGGAAAGTTCGAGAATTTGGAAGAAACTCAAAGATGCCATTCACAGAGAATACATTCATCTTTGGGAATAGAGTTCCTTGACAATTCCTAAGGAGGACAGCCGAAGAGAAGACTGTATCTGGTGCTCGTATTGGGGATCTAGGCGTCTATTTATACGAATAAGTGAAACGGCGTCACCTAGTTCTAGACGTAGTTGCCGGGGAAACTCGAAATATCTATACTATTATTACACAGTAGATATGAGTTTATGAAAGGAGACTTACAGTGAGCAGCCCCACAATACAGTTTATAATATGAAAGCAGTAAATGAAAGCGATAACCACTTACTCGGTTGTAGTGCTTCCATGTTGTTTGGTTAGTTGTTTAACACAGAAAGATTAAAAACAACAGTATATTCAAAATCAAAGGAGAAAGTGCTTTGAAAAAGAAAGATTTGGGTCTTACAGCTTAAGGAGAGGCCCAGGCTTTTATCAGTGAGCGCACTGTTTGAATTTGTACAGAGGGACTTATACAAGTGACTGGGGCCCAAAAAGGTTTTCTGTACAAAGGGATGGGTCTTACACTCTCTCAAGAGGCCCAAAAAGGTTTAAAGAAAAAGAGTGGGGCTTATAACACGAGGGTAGGCCCAAATGATTTTTCGTTTAAAAAATGGCGATCGCGCCGAGGTTTTCTTTTAACGCAGAGGGACTTATACAATAAGTGAGGCCCAAAAATGTTTTGGTTAAAAGGGAGATTGGGTCTTACACTCTAATAGAGGCCCAAAGTGTTTTGAATGGGTCTTATAGCTCAAGGAGAGGCCCAGATGGTTTTTATTTTTAAATGGGCGACGATCGCGCCATTTACTTGTACAGAGGGACTTATACAATGAGTGAGGCCCAAAAAGTTTTTGTACAAGGGGGGATGGGTCTTACACTCTCTCAAGAGGCCCAAAAAGGTTTAAAGAAAAATAAATGGGTCTTACTACTCGAGGGTAGGCCCAAATGATTTTTGAAAAGGCGACGATCGCGCCGTTTGTTTTTTGACGGTATCAGGACTTATACAATAAGTGAGGCCCAAAAATGATTTGGTCAAAAAAAGGATTGGGTCTTACACTCTAATAGAGGCCCAGAGAGTTTTGAAGAAAAATAAATGGGTCTTACTACTCGAGGGTAGGCCCAAATGATTTTTGAAAAGGCGACGATCGCGCCGTTTGTTTTTTGACGGTATCGGGACTTATACAATAAGTGAGGCCCAAAAATGATTTGGTCAAAAAAAGGATTGGGTCTTACACTCTAATAGAGGCCCAGAGTGTTTTGAAAATGATTTATGAGGGTTGAATTAATCCAAAACCCTAATTTGTTTCCAAAAAATGTATTTAATTGAATAAAAATACAATTAAATTGATCAAAAATTGTTTTACACATGGGAAACAAATTGTGATCTTGGATTAATGCTTCAAAAACTAAGTATTGACCTACAAAACAAATAGAAAGCATTAAAAGTTGCAAAATCATTGTGGAAATAATATTTCAAATGTTAAAAACAATTAAAATATTAATTCTTTGCAAAAATATCAATTATATAAAATAAATAATATTTTTGGGATTTTTTGGTAAAATAAAATATTTTAACATTTTTGTGAATTATTGCAAAAAGAACCAATCAAAAATGATAAAAATTGAAGGAGTTATTAATTTTTCAAATCATTAAAAATAATAGTATGAAAAATAATAAAATAAAAAAGTGATAAAAAGAAGTCTGGGGCGAGGGGGATTCGAACCCCAGACCTCTCGCTTGCTAATACTCACAAAACCAGCTGATGAACCGCTGGGGCGCAATGCCAATTCATTAAATATATGGCAAGTGAAAATTATATAGAGAACTTGGTTGGTTTTCTGAAAATGCCGCCATGGCCATCTCCTTCCCCGAGCTCGTGCATGAAGCACCCTATCTCACTCATCTCTCAACCATTGGACATGATTCAAACACCAAACTCGTGCGTTTTTTCACAAGGAACAAGATGACAATACCCAATTTTATTCATTTTCAGTGTGGAGTGAAATAATCATGATGAACACAGATGAACCCTAATTTGTAAAAGCAATCGTGCAAGCATGGTTATGAGGTCTATGATCAAATTTATTGAGGCAAAACAATCAGCATATGATGGTAATCAAATGGCAAAATTATCATGCGAGGAAATATGCATGGATCATGGAGTTTGAGTTTGAAGCTCACCTTGATGCAAGCTGAAATGGAACTTTGCCCAGATGGTGTTCCAGTTGTGAATTGATGATCCCTACAGCTTCAATGGATGTTATGGAGTGTGTTGCAAGCTTTGGAAAACTTTGAAATTCTCTGGATCAAGCTGGAGACCTCCACCTGCAAAACTGAAGCAAAATGGCTTGGTTGAAGAGTGATTTTGAGCTGGGAGTGTTACAGATGTTGTTTAAGCACTTGGACACCTCAAATACATCATATGTGATGTGTTTGAGCAATTGGAATTGATTGCTTATGGCTGCAACTCAAAACCCGATAGTGGTTACTCAAAAACAAGAAAACTTGAAGTTCAAGAAAGAATGAGAGAAAGCAGTGTTGTAACTGGCTTTGGGGTGAGTTGAGTGATCCATTGAGACCTCTATTTATAGGTGATCAACTCTTGTCTTGGAGGAATAGTGAATGGCAGCTGGATCAGATCACATTTGCTTGGATTGGCTTGGCATAAATGCCTCTTGCACTAGGCATAACAGCTGCTCCAAATAGATCAGCTATGCCTTGACTGAAATCACATTCTTCAGATGTTTTTAATGTTGTTTAATCAGAGAACTTGACTGAGGAGAGTGAGAATCTTGACAATGCACTATTCCACATAAATGCATTTTGAATTCAAGGCAAAAAGTGCCAAAGTGGATGAATTTCAAGTTGGAAGGTTCTTTGGCTTTTTGACTCAGATTTATCAGTTGGATTAGATGCAATGTGATTGGTTTTAACACAAGTGGCATGCTGATCCTCAGTCTTTGGCTCAAAATCGTGTGAGATAAGCAAACATGCAAACTGATTTTTCCAAAACAGCTTGCAGCAGCATGACTTTGGGCATGGATTTCTCATGGCTTGAGTTGAATCAATTCATGCTGTTGAGCCCTTTGAATTCTTAGCAACATATGCAACAACATTGATGTTTAACTTTGGGACTGATTCAGCTTGCATCTATGTGCAAAAATCCCACAAGTTTTGGTGTTTCAACAAAATTCTGTTTTAGGCCGAATTTTTCTAAGTGTTGGAAAATGGTATTTTTTCACATTTTCAATCACTTTGGCTCACTCATAGCTCAAAATCCATAAGGAATTGGAGTTAGGCCTAGTTGAAGTTTTTGTAGAGGGCAGTGAGATCTACAAATCAAGCTTTGGATGGAAAAAATTGGCCTTGTGGTTTAGGAGTTATGGTCCTCCAAAGTTGGTACATTTGCCACTTTATTTTTAACTTAGAAAAATTTCTAAGTTTTATGGTTACCCCTTTTACAAGTTATCTCACTTTTCTTGATTTTTCTTGATGAATGATGATTCAAATCATACATTAACATCATTTTAGGGTTAAAAATCCATTTTGGTGAAAAATCTCAAAAAGTCAAAGTTGACTTTTGTGCACAGTTGACTTTTTATCAGATGAATTCCAAACTGTGCAATTCTTCAGGAAATCATGTCCTTGACCTAAATCAAACTTGATGAACATGTTCCATGGGTGTCATAGGGTATATTCAATCATGTATTAGGGTTTGGGGGCATGTCTTGGTCAAAAGTCAAAGTTACAGTTGACTTTTCCCTTAAAACCCTAATTGTGGTGCAGATGAAAATGAAACTTGTTGCTCAAGCTTCTTGGATCAATCCATTGTTCCAAATGGATCAATATGGTGTATTAGAGACCCTCAAATAATGTCTTGAGGTCTTGGCTCATGGTTTGTCCCAAAAGTCAACTTAGGGGTGAATTAGGTCAAGAAACCCTAATTCCTGATTTTTGATGAATGCATCCCCTGAGGCAAAATTGACTTGATGCATGGGTTCATGAGGTTCCATGAAGTATATTAGGTCATGTTTTGGATCATTGCCTTATGCCCAGATGAAAATTTCCATCTGGAGGCCCTGGTTGACCAAAACCCTAATTTGGTGACACTGTCGATCTTGAGACTTGATCCACCTAGAAGGGAGCAGCCTTGTGCTTAATCCTTGAAGTGGGAGTCCTTTTTGATCCATTGTGGATGTTTGAGAGATTAGACAAGTTGAAGATCATGTCATTTCTTGATTGATCCTTTGTCTAAAGCTCAGAGAGGGCTTGAAACCCTAATTTTGATTGTATTGGATGCTCACCCATCTTTGGGGAGACTGATGAAGCATAAAGGTACATCCATATTGTGATGATGATTTTCACAATGATGGGAAATCTAAGTGGTCAAAATTTGGGGTATTACACATACTACCCTCACTAATCCTCCTCAAAAGTCCATCTTACCCTTAATTCCTCTAATATTATTTAAATTAATGATAATGCTAATATATTTCATATTATATACTATTATTCAATTAAATAACTAAAATTCCACAAAAATATCGACATTAACACGAATCAACAAAATTCACAGAAATTCACGAATATTATATTTAAATAAATTAAATAAATATTCTTATGAAATTTAGGGTGTTACATGGCGCGCGTCGCGCCTTTCAATAACAGTTTCCAGACTGTTGTAGAAACAACGAACTTACAACGACACTCTACTTAACAACGGTATATCAGGCGTGATGGTACCCCTTTTCAAACCGTTGTGAAAGGGGTTTTCCATAGTAGTAAATCTTTTGATCAACAATACTTATTCTTAAAAGTGCCTCCACTGAGTGGTGATTTCTCAAATTAACTTGGTCGGGAATCAACTCCCTATAAGCTTTCTTGAATATACCACCTTCCTATCTTATTTTATGCTCAAGTCCAGGTTGGGACTTATCTCACCACATACAAGGTAACCACCCATAAAACACAGCAAAGCAAAAAAACAAACACAAATATAAGCAAGTTAGGCTCAAGCCTCTTGGGTAGTCCCTAGTGAAGTCGCCATTTCTGTTGCGGTGAGAATTGGATATCAAGATATTGTATTAACTTGAATCACATATCTTTTAATATTCACCACCGAACTTTATTTTATCCAAGAGAAAGAGAAAAGATCGTATAAAGCCCTAAGTTGCAATGTAACAACAATGCTAAGAGATTTTAAGGTTCGGGGGTTGGTTATACTTAGGGAAGGTGTTAGCATTCTAAGTATCTATAGTACTATATAGGAACCTCTTGAATGTATTTGATTTATTGTTTGCTATTGTTTTGAAATGTCTTATGTTTGGGTTTTATTAGCGAGGATATGAAACTAAGAGGGTTTATTGCTAAGTATGCTCGCCAAAACTTCGCGGTCTTGTGCCTACATATCCTTACAAGGATGAAATTAGAGCATTTGTAGTTCACCTCACTAGGGATGGATGAACACATGATTATGATCAAGGTTCAAAGGGGAAGGTAAGTGTTATAGCCTTAACACTTGTATGACTTTAACAAAGTCAAAAGAGTTGTAAATTCTACCCTAAGTCTAAGTTGTAGGACTTAATGACTCTAACAAGGTCATGAGGAAAGTTGGGTATTGCTAAACTACCTATGACATTAAGTCAATGACGTATTATTTCCCTTGGATTTGGAAACAAGAGGCAACAAAGGAGGATGAAATCTAACAAGCTAACATCACTTGGGGAGTAACTTGACAAAGTTGAAAGTAAGCATGAACAAATGGATGAGATGAACAAATATGATATTCAAACATGATATCAATTGTAAATAATCAAGGTAACATTCAAACATGATGTTAATCAAGGGATCATATGATGTATGACAATGTTCAAATGCACATGGTGACAACCAAATCACAAAGGTAGATGTGATAACATCTAAAACAAGGACTTGAAAAAATCACAAAAAGATCAAGGTAACAACCATGAACACATTCAAAACTTTAATGAAATTACAAATAAACATGGTAACAACCAAGGTAAACATATACAAGAAAAAATGTTACAACACCTAAGCATACATGAGACAAAGTTCTAACAAGAGTAAAGCATCATGAATGTAAATAAGAATTCAAATCAATCATGGATAAAGTAATATCAACATCGTATCATGGATGACAAGTTTAAATACACAACTAGGGTAAGCATGGATTAGGGTTTACTAACACCACTTAATCATGAAAACAAGTTAAGATGTTCAAGACAACTAAAGGTAACAACCAAAGCATACTTGAGGAAAGAGACATGTTTATAACAATAACATGTAGGATGCAAACACATAAAGGATGACATGTGAGCATACATATAGATAACAAGATATGGTTTAAACATCACTTAGTCATGAAAACAAGTTAAGACATTACTTGAACATTTAATCATGAAAATAATCTAGACATGTTTAGGACAAATAGGTAACAACCAAGCATACATGTTATGGGTTCAATCATGGTCTTAGACAAGATGAAAACATCACAAAAGTTTTGACGTACAAACATGTTTACAAAGGCATATTAAGACAAAAATCAAGTTTTTATGAACACATAATCATGGTATAATCCACACAAGGGAAAATGTGCACATCAAGTTCAAATAAACATGGAAGAAAGTCTTACATCAAGGGCAAAATGACCAAGTAAGAACTCATGGTATGATCAAAGTTTCAACATATAGTTAACATGTAAACATACACCAATAATATGTTAAACTCAAGTCAAAACAAAGATGCACAAGATAAAATCATCACACAAGGTCTACACAAAGTATATGAGGTTCATACAAATCATTGTGGACAAAGAAAAGCAAAGGACCAACCAAAGAATTCAAAAGAAACCTTAAGGAACCCTAAAAAAGTCACTCACTTTGAACAAGTATAAGTCCAAGAAAAATAAATATTTTATGAATTTCTTCTTATAAACAGAAAATAGACATTTTCATGAATAAATGACAAAAAGAATGGGTCAAAAATCCTTTGGGACCATCAAGTTATGATACTTTGAATTTGTGAAGAAAGACAAAAAAATAAGTTGTAAAAAAAAGGAAGGTGGTCCTGGTGGGACATGAACTCGCCTCATGATGGTTACAGGTTAAAACCTTAACCATGTGAACCATGAGCGTGCCTTGTATAACATGTGGGGAGTGAAATATATATTTGAAATCAAATCCTGAATGCTCAACTAAAAAATAAAATGCGCAGTGTAGCGAGCGATTTTGGAAGCGGTTCTTAAGCGCTGGTCGCTCTCATTGCGGTTGAGTTTACTACAGGTCGATTCATTTTTTATCCTATTAAAGCTGATGAAGGAAGGGAAATAGATGTCTCCAATTAACCCTGCTTGCATACTGAGTTTAAACAGCGGTCTGTTAGGTTACAGATGCGATCAATGTGGTGGGGGCCTTTGTATTGGTTATTTGTATTTTCGCCAATACTGATTTCTCTCTGAGATTTTGTTAGGATACTACTTCAGATTATGATATATGGGAGTATGGGATTTAGGGTTTTTGTTTAGTGTGCTCGCTAAGATTTTTTCCTTTCAATCTTATGGCTACGTATTCCCGTTTACCGAAACAGGGAAATCAGAGAGTTCGTAGTTCCTCCTATTCTATGGGAGGAAATAGGTGTTTTGGTGTCATGTTCAAATTCCAAGACATGAAGCGAAAGGTGGTTTGTATCTTGTTCAAAGGCCAAGATGTGAAGCTGAAGAGTCTATTTGTATCTTGTTCAAAGCCCAAGATATGAAGCTAAAAGGGTGTTGACTTTAGAGAGAATTTGTCATCTCTAAAGAGGGGGTTGTATGTCACAACGGTTTATAAAGGAGAATTACTTTAACCGGGATGTGTGAATCCGGCAATGCCATAATTTCCTTTATAGGGGATTTCATCCTGAAGGAGAAGACATTAACTCAGTGTAGAGCAATGCTATCTTTCCTTAGGAATTTCTCATACTAAAAGAGGGACATTGGCATGGATATAGATGATCCAGAGGCTTGCCGCTTACAGCGATTAGATGAAGGGGAAGGAGTTGTTGATGTTTGTGTACTGTGAACGAGGAACATCTTTGATGCTAAAAGGTTGATTGGATCAACCAGTGGTTTTTTTATACAAAGCCTAAGAGGAGGCTATTATGTGTCTCGTACAAAGCCCTAGAGAGAGGCTAAAAGGTTTTGACTCGACGAGGGAATCTTTTGATATCTCGTATAAAGCCCGAGATGGAGGCTACTTGACTTAACAAGAGAGATTTTTGTATCTCGTACGAAGCCCGAGATGGAGGCTAAACTTTGTTTGGTTCAATAAGAACCTTTTTGTATCTCGTATAAAGCCCGAGATGGAGGCTAAAATTTGTTTGGCTCAATAAGAACCTTTTATACTCAACAAGAGAGTGATTTGTATCTCGTACGAAGCCCGAGATGGAGGCTAAAGGTGATCGACTCAACAAGAGAGTCTTTTTATACTCAACAAGAGAGTGTTTTTGTATCTCGTACGAAGCCCGAGATGGAGGTTGCAAAGGTTAACTCTGCTGGGGAGATCATTGTACAAAGCCCAAGAGGAGGCTAGGGTTACTCTTTCAGTTGAGTGACAGGTCCAGTATGTTGGTTAAAAGAGAAAATCAATTCTTATATGGGTAATGTTGTACTCATGGATTTGCTCTGAGGACCAGGATTATTTCCTGTTCTTTAAGGAAACGGGGAATCCGAAGGGTATTAAGACTGCCTAAGTCTACGGGTTTTCTTCCTATTTAACGAAGGGGTTACTTGAGAATGTCTTTGAGACTCAAGGATGTTAGATTGTCCAAGTCTAGAGTTTTATCTTTTGTACCATGCTTTGAGACACAGTAGTAGACTCATTGAAAGGACTGTTCTATGCAGATGACTAAGTTCTGTTCCTATACCTCTAGGAGGTCGTCGGGATAATTTGTACGAAGCCCAAGAGGAGGCTGGAAACTTTTAAGAAGCCGACGGGTCCTTGTATGAAGCCCAAGAGGAGGCTATCATTCCCGGAGGAAGAGATCATTATACGAAGCCTAAGAGGAGGCCGTGAATACTTCTAAGAAGCCGAGAGGTCCTTGTACTAAGCCCAAGAGGAGCCAGGGTTGCTTTTAGGAAGCCGGTGGGTCCTTGTACGATGCCCAAGAGGAGGCCGATGCTTTTAAGAAGCCCGTGGGTCCCCAAACGCCGAAAAATTCAAGGCAAGCTATTCACAAGGAATAGATCAAGTCAGGAAAGTTCGAGAATTTGGAAGAAACTCAAAGATGCCATTCACGGAGAATATATTCATCTCTGGGAGTAGAGTTTCTTGACAATTCCTAATGAGGACAGCCGAAGAGAAGACTGTATCTGGTGATCTTATTGGGGATCTAGTTGTCTATTTCTACGAAACGAAACGACGTCACCTAGTTCTAGACGTAGTTGCCGGGGAAACTCAAAATATCTATACTATTATTACACAGTTGATATGAGTTTATGAAAGAAGACTTACAGTGAAACAACCCCACAATACAGTTATATGTATATCAAAGCGGTAAATGAAAGCAATAACCACTTACTCGGTTGTAGAGCTTCCATGCTATTTGGTTAGTTGTTCAACAAAGAGAGATTAAAAATAATAGTATATTCAAAATCAAAGGAGAAAGTGCTTTGAAAAAGAAAGATTTGGGGCTTACAGCTCAAGGAGAGGCCCAGGGTTTTATCAGTGAGCGCACTGTTTAAATTTGTACAGAGGGATGGGTCTTACACTCTCTCAAGAGGCCCAAAAGGTTTTAAAGAAAAAGAGTGGGGCTTATAACACGAGGGTAGGCCCAGTTGATTTTTCGTTTAAAAATGGTGATCGCGCCGAGGTTTTCTTTTAACGCAGAGGGACTTATACAATAAGTGAGGCCCAAAAATGTTTTTGGTTAAAAGGGGGTTGGGTCTTACACTCTATTAGAGGCCCAAAAGTTTTGAATGGGTCTTATAGCTCGAGGAGAGGTCCAGAAGGTTATTTTTCAAAAGGCGACGATCGTGCCGTTTGTTTTTGACGGTATCAGGACTTATACAATACACTGAGGCCCAAAAATGATTTGGTCAAAAAAAGATTGGGTCTTACACTCTATTAGAGGCCCAGAGTGTTTTGAAAATGATTTATGAGGGTTGAAAGTCAAAGAAACCCTAATTTTAATCTTTAAAAGTAAATATTTAAAAAAAAATTAAAAAAAATACCAAATAGGTTTGAATAAACCACTTGTGATTTTTGTTTAAGGTTTGAAAAATGAGGTATAAATCACAAGAGATATTTAAACTCATTAGGTCTTGATTTTCAAAGTAAATATTCACTTTTAAAATGTTTAAAAAACAATTAAAAATGAATTTATCCACAAAAATACTAATTATATTAAATAAATAATATAAATCTAATTTTTTTGTGGAATAAAATATTTCAACATTTTTATGATTTTTTGCAAAAAGAATCAGTAAAAAATAATTAAAATTGAGTGAGTTATTAATTTTTCAAATCATTAACAAAATAATATGAAAAATAAGAAAATAGGAAAAAGTGATTAAAAAAAGGTCTGGGGCGAGGGGGATTCGAACCCCAGACCTTTCGCTCGCTAGTACACATAAACCAGTTGATCAACCACTGGGGCGCAATGCCAATTCATTAATAACATGGCAAGCGAAAAATATATATCAAACTAGTTGGATTTTCTGAAAATGGCGTCATGGCCATCTTCTTCCTCAAGCTCTGATGCATGAAGCGCTCTATATTACTCATCTCTCAACCATTTGACATGATTCAAACACCCAACTCATGCGTTTTTTCAAAAGGAAGAAGATGGCAATACCCAATTTCATTCATTTTCAGTGTATAACAAATTATATCATTGTGGCCGTATGAACCCTAATTTTGCAAAAGCAATCGTGCAGACATGATTATGAGTCCTATGATCAAATTTTCTGAGGGAAAACAATCAAATCATGATGGCAAGCAATTGGAAAAAATATCATGCGAGGAAATATGCATGGATCATGGAGTTGGAGTTTTGAGGCTTACCTTGACGCAAGCTGAAATGGAACTCTGCACAAACTTTGTTCCAGTTGTGAATTAATGATCCCTACAGCTTCAATGGATGTTATGGAGTGTGTTGCAAGCTTTGGATCACTTTGAAACTCTTTGGATCAAGCTGGAGACCTCCACCTGCATAATTGAGGCATAATGGCTTGGTTGAAGGGTGATTTTGAGCCTGAGGTGTTACAGTCAGTGTTTAAGTGTTTGGACACCTCAAATACATCATATGTGATGTGTTTGAGCAATTGGAATTGATTGCTTAAGGCTACAACTCAAAACCCGATAGTGGTTACTCAAAAACCAAGAAACTTGAGGTTTAAGGAAGAATGAGAGAAAGCAGTGTTGTAACTGGCTTTGCTGGATCAGATCACATTCGCATGGATTGGCTTGGAGGATTTCTTCTCAAGCAAGGCAAACTAGCCACCCCCAAGAGCAGGGCTATGCCTTGACCGAAATCACATTCTTCAGATGTTTTTATTGTTGTTTAATCAGAGAATTTGACTGAGTAGAGTGGCTTTGTTGAAAATGCACTATTCCACATTAATGCCCTTTGAATTCAAGGCAAAATGTGCCAAAGTGGATGAATTTCAAGTTGGAATATTCCTTGGCTTTTTGACTCAGCCTTATCAGTTGGATCAGTTGGTTCATGATCAGGTTGAAGGCATGTGGCATAGTGATCATTTCATTTGACTCAGAAATCATGGATGGCATAAAACTTCCAAACTGATTTTTCATGGCAGCCTTGACATGGTGTGTTGTGGCAGCCATAATTCTTGGCACAAGTGGATTCGTTTCATGCTATTGAGTTGCTTGGATTCTTGGAAACATTTGCAACAACATTGATGTTTATCTTTGGAACTGATTCAGCTTGTAACTGTGTGAAAAAACCTCACAAGTTTTGGTGTTTCCAACAAAATCTGTCTTGGACAGAATTTTTTCTAAGTGTTGGAAAAGTGGTACTTTCATGTTTTCAGCCATTTTGGCTCACTCATAGCTCAAAATCCACAATGAATTGGAGTTAGGTCTAGTTGAAGTTTTTGTAGAGGGCAATGAGATCTACAAATAAAGCCTTGGATGGGAGAAAATGGCTTTGTGGTTTAGGAGTTATGACCCTCCAAAGTTGGTACCCTAGCCACTTTATTTTTAACTTAGAAAATTTTCTAAGTTTTTATGGTTACCCCTTTTACAAGTTATCCAACTTTTCTTGATTTTTCTTGATGAATGATGATTCAAATCATACATTAACATCATTTTAGGGTTAAAAATCCATTTTTGTGAAAAATCTCAAAAAGTCAAAGTTGACTTTTGTGCACAGTTGACTTTTTATCAGATGAATTCCAAACTGTGCAATTCTTCAGGAAATCATGTCCTTAACCTAAATCAAACTTGATGGACATGTTTCATGGGTGGTATAGAGTGTATTGAATCATGTCTTAGGGCTTGAGAGCATGTCTTGGTCAAAAGTCAAAGTTACAGTTGACTTTTCCCGCGAAACTCTAACTTTGGTTTAGATGAAATTGAAACTTGTTGCTCAAGCTTCTTGGATCAATTCATTGTCCCAAATGGATCAATATGGTATATTAGAGACCCTCAAATCATGTCTTGAGGTCTTGGTTCATGAATTTTCTCAAAAGTCAACTTAGGGGTGAATTAGGTCAAAAAACCCTAATTCCTGATTTTTGGTGAATGCATCCCCTGAGGTAAAATTGACTTGATGATTGGGTTTATGATGTCCCTTGGAGCATCATAGGTTATGCCTTGAAGCATTGGCTCATGCCCAGAGGATAATTTCCATCTGGAGGCCCTGGTCGACCAAAACCCTAATTTGGTGACACTGGCGATCTTGAGACTTGATCCACCTAGAAGGGAGCAGCTTTGTGCTTAATCCTTGGAGTGGGAGTCCTTTTGATCCATTATGGATGTTTGAGATGTTAGACAAGTTGAAGATCATGTCATTTCTTGATTGATCCTTTGCCTAAGAGCTCTGAGAGGGCTTGAAACCCTAATTTTAATTGCAGTGGATGCTCAACCATCTCTGGGGAGACTGATGAGGCATAAAGATACATCATATTATGATGATGATTTACACAATGATGGGAAATCTAAGTGGCCAAAATTTGGGGTATGACAGGTGCCCCTATTTAATCTTCTTGGACCCGAAGGTGTGAATGACGAAGGTATTCGGGCATTCGGGGTGCAAGAGGATTAAATATCGGAATACCCGAAATTTTGATGGTGGTTATGAATGGTAGCTTATGCATTCATCTTCTTTAGCTAAGCGGTGATGCTTAGAAAAGGTAAACTTCCCCTCGATCCTGGTCTTCAGCCAAGGAACTGGTCTCAGTTTCTTTTTTAAACTTCCCCTTGATCCTGGTTTCCTACCGAAGAACTGGTCTTAGTTTCTGATGTAAACTTCCCCTCGATCCTGGTTTCCTACCAAGGAACTGGTCTCAGTTTTATTTTGAGATGATCTTCCCCTCGATCCTGGTTTCCTACCAAGGAACTGGTCTAAGTTTCTGATTTAAACTTCCCCTCGATCCTGGTTTCCTACCAAGGAACTGGTATGAGTTTCCTTTTGAAATAACCCTCCCCTCGATCCTGG
The DNA here is from genome assembly GCA_022829125.1 of Lathyrus tuberosus. Lineage (NCBI taxonomy): Eukaryota > Viridiplantae > Streptophyta > Magnoliopsida > Fabales > Fabaceae > Lathyrus > Lathyrus tuberosus. The sequence continues at coordinate 8,037,240 of JALAZF010000078.1, forward strand.
TTTCCTACCAAGGAACTAGTCTTAGTTTCTTTTGTCCACTTCCCCTCGATCCTGGTTTCCTACCAAGGAACTGGTCTTAGTTTCTTTTGTCAATAAACTTAATTGACAAGGGACTCTATGCGTAGCGGTTTTCCTCAAACTTCTCGCCGAATCTTCCTGGGGAGATGCCATTTGACGGAAAAAGTTTTGATGTCAGACTTGCTGGGGAACCCATTCGTCTGAGTTGTAGAGGTGCACAAACTTCTCTGTTTAGAGACGCCATTTGTTGAATCTACTTGGGAAAATGACTCTCTTGAGAGACTGCTTTCGTTCGGGGTCTTTACATCATACTTTTCTCGGAGATCTTCTCGGAGAAATGCCATATGATGTGATCCAATTTTTGAGGTGCCGATGACCTTTTCATCAGTGGGTTTTTCGGAGAAAAACTGCCGTACTGCCGAATCTCCGATTTAGGAGGCTTTCTCTAGGGATTTTCTTTAATCCGGGAAAGCAAGGATATCATCTTCAATGGCGAAGAGTGATGTTAACTGAAGGTTCTCTGGTTTTTCAGAAGTTCAAGTCATCAAAGTGGTCGAGGAGCCAACTTCCATCCAAAAATAAACTGGAAGAGAGAGATTGTTCAGACGCAGCATTTCTTGACGAGACAAGAACTGATAACTCGATTGAGAGGACTTTTATCACAAGGGGACAAAACCGACTAGAGTGATAGTGATGCAATATGACTGTGAATGTAAATCAATAATGCATGATGCATGTATGTATATGCTGACAAAACTGACGCGACATACAAACTGACAGATGAACACGACTGGATACTCGGCCATTGCAGGGCGAAGAAGTACTGCTGGTTCAAGATAGCAATTCTGCCTTGCTTAGGAGAGATAGTCCCTGTTGGGAGCTATGTTGATCGGGCTTAGGAGATGAGAACTCGACCGAAGCGTGTCAGATGAAACAAGGTCTCCGACACAGTTGATCCCTTCATTCAGGCGTACTGGGTTAGAAGGAGTACTTTGATTCTGCACTTTGAGGTTCGATCACTTCTGGAGAAGCGACCGATGTTCTTTTGATGTTCAACAGTCAAAAGAAATTGTCGTCTTTATTAAAAAGCAGAAAAAGTTTTAACAAGTAAATTCATTTTTTGTTTTATTTCAAGAATCGTTAATCATGTTAACAACGTCGTTCTGTAAAGCTAAAACAAATAAGAATTACAAACAAAAGCACAAGGGCTCAAATTTTTATTGATAAGATGGAGATCAGCCAAACGCGTGACTCCAAAGAGTATATACAAAGTTTGAAAATGGTAATTTACAGGGAAAAAGGGCTACGTTGAAACATAACAACCACTATTCTTCTACCAACTTTGAATTCGGGACATCCTGAGCTTCTGTCGAAGATGACCTTGACTGGAATTTTCCTCCGATGGATGGTGTAACTGCTGCTGAGGGACCTGCCTCTGTTGAACATAGTTACTTGCCATTATCCCTAACTTTTTTCTGGATTATACTGTGATGTTTTCAATCCACCGAGACGTTTTTTTTTTAGTTTAGGCGAAGTATTTCTTGATTACATCAACGTTCGTGGGGTAGGAAAATTCCTCTCCGTCCATGGTTGCAAGTCTCAAGGCGCCGCCTGAGAAAGCTTTCATGACCACATAGGGGCCATCATAATTCGGAGTCCACTTGCCCCGAGAATCAGTGAGAAATGATTGTATCCTCTTGAGCACAAGGTCTCCTTTCCTGAAGACACGAGGTCGGACTTTTTTGTCAAACGCCATCTTTATTCTCTGTTGATACAACTGACCGTGGCATAGTGCCGTGATTCGCTTCTCCTCAATCAGATTCAGTTCGTCGTGTCGGGTTTGACACCATTCAGCTTCTGTAAGCTTAGCTTCCATCAATACCCGGATTGATGGGATCTCTACTTCTATGGGGAGAACTGCCTCCATGCCATATACTAGAGAGAAAGGGGTTGCCCCTGTTGAAGTGCGGACAGATGTGCGATAACCGTGAAGAGCAAAGGGTAGCATCTCGTGCCAGTCTCTGTAGGTTACAACCATCTTTTGAGCGATCTTCTTGATGTTCTTATTGGCTGCTTCTACCGTTCCGTTCATCTTGGGTCGGTAGGGAGATGAGTTATGATGTTCGATCTTGAACTTAGCGCACAACTCTTTCATCATCTTATTGTTCAAGTTAGATCCATTATCAGTAATGATCTCGCTTGGAACACCATAACGGCAGATGATATTGTTTTTGATAAATCGGACCACCACTTGTCGGGTTACATTGGCGAATGACGCTGCTTCGACCCACTTGGTGAAGTAGTCAATGGCTACTTGGATGAACCAATGTCTGTTTGAAGCCTTGGGCTCAATCATGCCAATCATGTCGATTTCCCATATGGAAAAAGGTCACGGGGAAGAAAGAACTTTGAGATGTGATGGCGGTACATGAATTTTGTCAGAGTATATCTGACACTTGTGACACCTCCTCATGTACTTGTAGCAGTCGGATTCCATGGTCAACCAGTAATACCCTGCTCTTAGAATTTTTCTCGCAATTGTGTGTCCGTTGGCATGAGTTCCAAAGGATCCTTCATGAATTTCTTTCATAAGCATGTCTGCCTCTGGTCTGTCTACGCATCGGAGCAAGACCATGTCAAAATTTTTCTTATAGAGAGTGTCACCGCTCAGGAAGAAGTTTCCAGCCAATATTCTGAGGGTTTTCCTGTCTTTTCTTAGTTCCCCAGGTGGGTATTCGTGTTTCTGAAGGAAGCATTTGATATCATGATACCAAGGTTTGTCGTCTATGACTGCTTCAATCGTGAAGATGTAAGCGGGCCTTTCAAGGCGCATTATGTCGATCTTAGGTAAGTCGTTCCATTGAACCACACTAATCATGGAAGAGATGGTGGCTAATGCATCAGCCATCTGATTCTCTTCACGAGGGATATGATGAAACTCAACTCTGTCGAAGAAAGGTAACAACCTTCTTGCGTAGTCTTTGTAAGGAATCAATCCTGATTAGTATGTGTTCCAATCTCCTTTTATCTGATTGATAACCAAGGCTGAATCACCGTATACATCCAAGTTTTTGATCCTTAAATCAATTACTTCTTCGAGACCCATAATACAAGCTTCGTATTCGGCCTCGTTGTTCGTACATTTGAACGTAATTCTGGTAGTAAAAGGAATGTGGGTACCCTGAGGGGTAACAATGATTGCCCCAATTCCGTTTCCATAATGATTAACTGCTCTGTCAAAGATAAGTCCCCATTGGGAACCTGATTCTGGCCCTTCACTAGGTAACGGTTCATCACAATCTTTCATTTTTAGATACATGACATCTTCGTTTGGGAAGTCAAACCCGATTGATTCCTGATCGTCAATCGATTGATGAGCCAAATGATCGGCTAAAATACTCCCCTTAACGGCTTTCTGAGCGTGGTACTCTATGTCATATTCTGATAACATCATCTGCCAACGGGCGATCCTTCCCGTGAGAGCAGGTTTTTCGAAGACGTACTTGAATGGATCCATTTCGGAGATTAACCAAGTAGTATGACGAATCATGTATTGGCGAAGACGTTTGGCTGCCCAAGCCAAAGCGCAACAAGTTTTCTCAAGCATCGTGTACCGAGTTTCGCAATCGGTGAATTTCTTGCTCAAATAGTAAATGGCAGACTCTTTCCGCTTAGTTTCATCTTGTTGGCCAAGTACACATCCCATTGAGTCCTCTAGAACTTTGAGGTAAATGATCAGTGGTCTTCCTTCCACTGGAGGTGATAGAATCGGAGGGTTCAACAGATATTCCTTGATACTGTCGAAGGCGGTTTGGCAATCTTCTGACCAAACGCAATCCTGGTTCTTTTTAAGTAACCTGAAAATCGGCGCACAGGTCACGGTCATAAGGAATATGAATCTGGAGATGTAGTTCAAACGTCCCAGGAATCCTCTGACTTGTTTTTCAGTTTTCGGAGAAGGCATTTCTTGAATGGCCTTAACCTTGTCAGGATCAACCTCAATTGCTTTCTGGCTGACGATGAACCCTAAGATTTTCCCTGAACGGACACCGAAGGTGCACTTGTTGGGATTCAAGCGGAGTTTATACCTTCACAAATGCTCGAACAATTTTGACAAGTGGGTCACATGCTCCTCTTCTGTCTTAGATTTTGCAATCATATCATCGACATATACCTCGATCTCTTTGTGTATCATGTCATGAAAAAGAGTTGTCATGGCCCTTTGATAGGTTGCCCCGACGTTCTTTAAACCGAACGGCACTACCTTGTAACAAAAGGTGCCCCATGGGGTAATGAACAAAGTTTTCTCCATGTCTTTCGGCGCCATTTTGATCTGGTTATAGCCCAAAAATCCATCCATGAAGGAGAAGACTTTGAACTTTGCTGTACTGTCTACCAGCATATCAATGTGTGGTAAAGGAAAGTCGTCCTTTGGACTAGCCTTGTTCAGATCCCTGTAATCGACACACATTCTGACTTTTTCGTCCTTTTTAGGAACGGGTACAATATTGGCTAACCATTGAGGATATTCTGATGTGGCAAGGAAACCTGCGTCAATCTGTTTCTGTACTTCCTCTTTGATTTTGATGGCCATGTCCGGGTGAGTGCGTCTCAGCCTTTACTTTACTGGCGGACATTCCAATCTTAATGGTAAGTGATGTTCCACGATGCTGGTATCTAACCCTGGCATATCCTGATAGGACCAAGCGAATACATCGGGAAATTCTTTGAGAAGCTTTATCAAACTCTCTTTGGTAGTTGGACTGAGCAGTGCCCCAATCCTGATTTCTTTTCTCTCTTTTTCTGAACCCAAGTTTACCGTTTCCAACGGCTCTTTGTGAGGTTCAATGGACCTTTCCTCTTGTCTGAGTAATTAGGAGATCTCTTTTGGATTTTGTCGTCATTTTCTTCTTCAGCCTCGAATACCGGGAACTCAAAGTTGGGAGAAGGCATCGGATCGTATGTTTCAACGGGGTTTAAAACAAGCAATCTGCATGACGTGATGATTCGTGTTTAGAAGAGATAAAGAAGAATGCAAGTGTGTGTAGTGTTTTATTTTACTGCTTATTTTTATTTTTAATTATTTTTTAGGATTACCATTTTCTGAAAAAGCAAAAAAGAGAAAACAGCAATTAATGTGGAAATTACAGAACGACGTTATTTTATTAATGAACAAGTCGATCCTTGAAACTACAGCCCTATAAAACAAAACGTTGTCGCTTTGGGCTAAGCGAAGAGGGAAATTTACAGAAAGCGAGCCCTATCAAAACATCCGTTTCACCTGGGCAGGGTGAAAGGTTAAAAGATGGCAATTACTTTGACTGATGAACGACCTTCGGAACCTCGATGGCAACCCATTGGCGGCGAACTCCTCGGTGAATCACAAAGTCTGGCACCTTCCTTGATTTGTCTTCAGAAATGACGCTGATTTCTGGTGGAGCAGGATCATTGAAATCTGTCGCCCAAGCAGAGTTGTCGCAGGAGAATTCCTCTGTTGTATTTTGCATAGCATTTGTGCTCTCAGTTGTATCTCCCCATCCAGTTGGTTGGATGTCTTCGAGCCTGATACGAGAGCTTTCGGGCACAGTGTACTTGACCATATAGTCGTATTTTCCACTTGGTTGTCCCAAGGTGTCCCACACTTCTTTTGAACTAGAGGAGTCATCTCTCTCGATGACGTTGACCTCGGGAAAAGCATAGTGATGAATTCAAATCCTGCAAACGTTGCGAATTCATCTTCATGTTGAGTAGTTTCTGAATGACCTGAGTGTTGATCCCATGACATGGTGGGGACACAGGTATTCTGTTCAATGATGGCCAGCTGACTTTCGTTACTCGGCTGACTTTCTTGCCCCAAGTTTCCTGGGTAGGGCTGCCACATTGGCAGACCATCCATTGGGCCATAGTAGGTGTAGTCAAAATTGTCTTTCATCGGAGTGTCTTCCTCTAATGAATTTGGCGGAGCACGACATCCTTCCGGATCACAATCCCCGTATATCATTTCGACATCTGACCTGGGTATAAATCTCGGACTCTGTGCGGGATAGCAAAATGGTATAGGCACCTCTTCCTGAGACATATAACCGTCCTCGTTAAGGTAGGACTTTCACTCTTCATCTATGTCAGAGGGATCTTCCTTATTGATAGCATGTACTGCTTGAGACACCGGGTGGAGGAAACCTCCACTGTGGAAGAAGTTTTGAAGGGGATGAAGACTTTCATCGTTGGCAGCTGTCCGGGTACAGGTTGCAGAAAAACCAAGACCCTTCTTTGTTGTATTGCTAGTAGAAATGACAAGCTGTCCCCATCCTGTTGTATCGGTACTCTCGACCGCTTTGATAGCATCGTTGTATGAAGAAATGGAAGTTCCTTCTTTGAACTAATTGTCCTTGCTTACCGGCAGTGCTTGGAACTGAGTTCCAATAACCTCCCCGGGTTCTATACCAGTAGATGATGATAAGTTACTTACGAGCAAGGCTTGTTCCCCACAAACCGTGACGAGTTGATTGTTCTGAACGAACTTTAGCTTTTGGTGGAGGGTCGAAGTGACCACTCCAGCCTGATGTATCCAAGGTCTTCCTAATAAACAACTGTATGTTGCCCGGATGTCCATGACCTGGAAAGTGACTTGGAAAGTGTGAGGACCAATAGTTATGGGAAGGTCGACTTCGCCGATAACTGTTTTTTGGATCCGTCAAATGCTTTGACGACCACCTCGCCGATTCTCATCAGAGGGCCTTTGAATGACAATTGCATCAAAGTGGACTTCAGCATAACATTCAGGGATGACCCTGTGTCTACCAGTACGCTGGCTAAAGCATCGTCCTGGCAGTTAACTGTGATATTGAGCGCCATGTTATGACGACGACCCTCTTCAGGTAATTCCTCATCACTAAATCCCAAATTGTTGCAGGAAGTGATGTTAGAGACAATACTATCGAACTGTCTAATCGTTACATCCTGTTCCATAAAAGCTTGCTCCAAGACTTTCTGTAGTGCCTCCCTGTGGGCTTCTGAACTGAGTAATAATGATAATACCGAGATCTTTGAAGGAGTTTGTAACAGTTGATCGACAATGTTGTATTCACTCCTTTGGATTAGCTTCAGCATCTCATCATTATTTTTCAAAAGGTCGGGATTACTGGATTGACTGACTGGTAGATCAGGAGTTTCCATCTGAAGTTCCTTTTCTTTGTTAGCTTCCCCAACCCCTCGGTTGAAGATTCTACCACTCCGTGTTACACGACTGATGTCTGCAATATTCACAACGGAGGGTAATGGAATTTCCTTTCCATTTTCAATTGTCGTTGCACCGTATTTGTAAGTGTAGCGAGCGATTTTGGACGCGGTTCTTAAGCGCTGGTCGCTCTCTGCGGTTTGAGCTTAAAACTACAGGTCAATTCATTTTTTATCCTATTGTGAGCTGAATAAGGAAGGGAAATAGATGTCTCCAATTAACCCTGCTTGCATACTGAATTTAAACAGCGGTCTGTTAGGTTACGGATGCTATCAATGTAGGGGCCTTTGTACTGGTTATTCGTATTTCGCCAATACAGGTTCTTTCTTTCTTTTTTCTAGGCAAAGGGTTTCTGGCGGGGAATAAGGATTAGGATGTTAGGACTGATGCTTTTGAATTACTGCTTTTGAATAAGATCTTTTCTTTCGACCTTATGCCTACGTATTCCCGTTTACCGAAACAGGGAAATCAGAGCATTTGTAGTTCCTCCTATTCTATGGGAGGAAATTGGTTTTTAGTGTCTTGTTCAAAGCCCAAGACGTGAAGCGAAAGGTGATTTGTATCTTGTTCAAAGCCCAAGATGTGAAGCTAAAAGGTCTATTTGTGTCTTGTTCAAAGCCTAAGACGTGAAGCTGAAAGACCTCGACTTTAGAGAGAATTTGTAATCTCTAAAGAGGGGGAAGGAGAATTACTTTAACTGGGATACGCGGATCCGAGCAATGCCATAATTTCCGAAGAAAGGGTTTTAACCTGAAGGAGAAGACTTTAACTCAGTGTAGAGCAATGCCATCTTTCCTTAGGAATTTCTCATGCTAAAAGAGGGACAGTGGCATGGATATAGATGATCCAGAGGCTTGCCGCTTACAGCGATTAGATGGAGGGAAAGGAGTTGTTGATGTTTGTGTACTGTGAACAAGGCACAACTTTGATGCTAAAAGATTGATTGGATCAACCAGTGGTTTTCTTATACAAAGCCTAAGAGGAGGCTAATTTCCGCTAGGAAAATCATTATACAAAGCCTAAGAGGAGGCTATTTTGTGTCTTGTAGAAAGCCCGAGAGAGAGGCTAAAGGTTTTTGACCCAGTGGGGCATATCGTTATACAAAGCCTAAGAGGAGGCTAGCAAAGAGTTCGACTCTTGCTTAAGGGATTTATATCTCGTACGAGGCCCGAAATGGAGGCAAAAAAGGGGTGATTGACTCAACGAGGGAATCTTTTGTGTCTCATACAAAGCCTGAGAGAGAGGCTAAAAGGTTGTTTTGACTCCACTGGGGAGAATTTTGGTATCTCGTACGAAGCCCGAGATGGAGGCTATTGTAACTGTTTCAGTTGAGTGACAGATCCAATATACGGATTTAAAAGAGAAAATCAGTTCTTATATGAGTAACACTGTACACAGGGATTTAATTTGAGGATCAGGGGTATTTCCTTCTCTTTGAGGAAACGGGAAATCCAAAGGGTATTGAGACTGTCCGAGTCTGCGGGTTTCCTTCCTATTTAACGAAGGGTGCTTGAGAATGTCTTTGAGACTCAAGGAAGTTAGACTGTCCGTGTCTAGAGTTTTATCTTTGGTACTATGCTTTGAGAAACAGTAGTAGACTCTATGGAAGGACTGTTCTATGAGGATGACTAGGTTCTGTTCCTATACCTCTAGGAGGTCGTCGGGACAATTTGTACGAAGCCCAAGAGGAGGCTGGAATCTTTTAAGAAGCCGACGGGTCCTTGTACGAAGCCCAAGAGGAGGCTATCATTCCCGGAGGAAGAGATCGTTATATGAAGCCTAAGAGGAGGTTGTGAATACTTCTAAGAAGCCGTAGGGTCCTTGAATAATGCCCAAGAGGAGGCGGGGTTGCTTTTAGGAAGCCTGTGGGTCCTTGTATGATGCCCAAGAGGAGGCCAATGCTTTTAAGAAGCCCGTGGGTCCCAAACCAAAGAAAAGTTCAGGAAAACTCTTTTAGAGTTAAAACCACTGGTAAACGTGCGAGGTTTACTATCCAGTGACTTTAACTTTTAGAGAGAGTCCGAACCGTTCGGCGGTCTGAAGAAATTCAAGAGAAGTTTCACCGAGAATAATTCATCTCTGGGGGATAGAATTTCTTGATGATTCCTAAGGAGGACAGCCGAAGAGAAGACTGTATCTGGTGCTTCTATTGGGGATCTAGGCGTCTATTTCTAGGAATAAGTGAAACGGCGTCACCTAGTTCTAGACGTAGTAGCCGGGGAAACTCAAAATATCTATACTATTATTACACAGTAGATATGAGCTTATGAAAGGAGACTTACAGTGAGCAGCCCCACAATACAGTTTATAATATGAAAGCAGTAAATGAAAGCGATAACCACTTACTCGGTTGTAGAGCTTCCATGCTGTTTGGTTAGTTGTTCAACAAAGAAAGATTGAAAACAATGGTATATTCAAAATCAAAGGAGAAAGTGCTTTGAAAAAGAAAGATTTGGGGCTTACAACTCAAGGAGAGGCCCAGAGTTTTATCAGTGAGCGCACTGTTTTAATTTGTACAGAGGGACTTATACAAGTGACTGGGGCCCAAAATGGTTTTTTGTACTAAGGGATGGGTCTTACACTCTCTCAAGAGGCCCAAAAAGGTTTAAAGGAAAAAGAGTGGGGCTTATAACACGAGGGTAGGCCCAAATGACTTTTCGTTTAAAAATGGCGATCGCGCCGAGGTTTTCTTTTAACGCAGAGGGACTTATACAATAAGTGAGGCCCAAAACGTTTTGGTAAAAAGGGGGATTGGGTCTTACACTCTAATAGAGGCCCAAAAGTTTTGAATGGGTCTTATAGCTCGAGGAGAGGCCCAGATGTTTTTTGAAAAGGCGACGATCGCGCCGTTTGTTTTTTGATGGTATCGGGACTTATACAATAAGTGAGGCCCAAAGATGATTTGGTCAAAAAAGGATTGGGTCTTACACTCTAATAGAGGCCCAAAGTGTTTTGAAAATGATTTATGAGGGTTGAATTAATCCAAAACCCTAATTTGTTTTCAAAATGTATTTAATTGAATAAAAATTCAATTAAAATGATCAAAAATTGTTTAACACATGGAAAACAAATTGTGATCTTGGATTATTGCTTCAAAAATTAAGTATTGACCTACAAAATAATTAGAAAGCATTAAAAGTTGCAAAATCAATGTAGAAAAAATATTTAAAATGCCAAAAACAATCAAAATATTAATTCTTTACAAAAATATCAATTATATGAAATAAATAATATTTTTGGGATTTTTTGTGAAAATAAAATATTTTAACATTTTTGTGAATTATTAAAAAAAGAATCAACTCAAAATCATTAAAACTCAGAGAGAAATTAATTTTTGAATCAATTAAACAAAATCACAAAATTCAAATATTCAAATATATGAAAATGGCGCCAAGAACACGCGCGTTTTTTCAGTTTGCCCAGATTTGCATTTTCCAACCAATCTCACTGAATACGTAATTATAACATGCAATCCACATATCATTATGCTCGCCTTAACCTCACGATCATGTCTATGTACTTTAATTTCATTTAAATTAAACATACAACAAGAAATCACGAAGAAACCTCAAGAACCCTAATTTCTGCATGAAGGCTAGGATTTTTGATACACAATTCAAACAATGCAATTAATTGAGGGAAAACATTCCATGCATGATTATGAACATATGGCCAAATTATTGTGCGAGGAAATATGCATAGATTGAGAGATGTCCAAGTTTAGGCTTACCTCCTAGTCGTGACAGTAAGAGCAGATGTGATTTTGAGTTGGAGGTGTTACAGACAAGTTGTGATGATCTGGACAGCTTCCCTACACCATATGGAGTGTGTTTGAACACTTGGATTGAATTGAAATGGACTGGATCAGTTTATGGCATCTCAGCTGCAACTTCACTTCAAACTTGTGTGGATGGCAAGTGATTTTGAGATTTTGATGTTCCAGATGTTATGTGAGTGTTTGATCAGCTCATATGTGATGTATGTGAGGTGTGTGAGTGATTGGTTTGTGCAGAATTGCTCTCAAACTCAAAACCCGATAGCTACCTTGCTAAGAAAGGCATTTTTGCCAAGAGAAAGAGATTTTGAGGAAAGCATCTGTTAGATGGCTTTGGTGTACTCAAACTGACCACAATTGAGCTCTATTTATAGTAGAGCAAGTTTGTTTTGCAAGGAATAGTACATGGCAGCTGGTAAGTAGGTTTCCTCAATGTTGGCCAATGGAAATGAAAGTCTCCTCTAGCCATTGACTAGAGGTTAGGGCACAGAGCTTTGGTCCCCTTGGTCTTGGATAAGTCTTGACTGATTTCAGATGAGAATGGCTCAGTCCATGCCACCTTGATGGTTCCATTGAATGCCTCATTCCAAATTTGAAGTCTTGTCCCTATTTTGGCCATTCTAGGTTCAACATGCTATTCTTTGTTCCTTGGACCTTGGAGGCTTGGCTCAGTGATTGTCCCCTTTGGATTCAATCCTCTAAGGTGTCCAAGTGGATTGGAGCAATTTCAATTGGCTGATTTTGGCAAATCGAGCCAAAATGCAAATTCTTCCTTGCTTTGACAGATTTCAGCAAGGCAACTTGCCAATGTTGTATCTCATGATGTAGGTTGAATTTGGCAATGTTCTTGGCCATTTTGGAAAGCTCTTACATGATACAACAACTGTTTGAACAAGTTTGGTTTTGATCTCTTTTGATTCCAAGTGAAAAATCCCCCTACATTTGGCAAAAAGTGAAGCAGAATTCTGACTTAGTGAAAATTTCACTAAGTGTTGGAAAAAGTGACTTTTTCACTTTTCAGCCACTTTGATAACTCCATAACTCAAACTCCTTAATGAATTGGAATGACTTGTAGTTGAAGTTGTTGTAGGTGATAGTGAGGGATACAAATCCATCTTTGGATGAGAAAAAATGGCCTTGTGGTTTAGGAGTTATGGTCCTCCAAAGTTGGTACCTTTGCCACTTTATTTTTTTAACTTAGAAAATTTTCTAAGTTTTATGGTTACCCCTTTTACAAGTTATCTCACTTTTCTTGATTTTTCTTGATGAATGATGATTCAAATCATACATTAACATCATTTTAGGGTTAAAAATCCATTCTGGTGAAAAATCTCAAAAAGTCAAAGTTGACTTTTGTGCACAGTTGACTTTTTATCAGATGAATTCCAAACTGTGCAATTCTTCAGGAAATCATGTCCTTGACCTAAATCAAACTTGATGGACATGTTCCATGGGTGTCATAGGGTATATTCAATCATGTATTAGGGTTTGGGAGCATGCCTTGGTCAAAAGTCAAAGTTACAGTTGACTTTTCCCTTAAAACCCTAATTGTGGTGCAGATGAAATTGAGACTTGTTGCTCAAACTTCTTGGATCAATCCATTGTTCCAAATGGATCAATATGGTGTATTAGAGACCCTCAAATCATCTCTTAAGGTCTTGGCTCATGGTTTATCCCAAAAGTCAACTTAGGGGTGAATTAGGTCAAGAAACCCTAATTCCTGATTTTTTACTAATGCATCCCCTGAGGCAAAATTGACTTGATGCATGGGTTCATGAGGTTCCATGAAGTATATTAGGTTATGTTTTGGATCAATGGCTTGTGCCCAGATGAAAATTTCCATCTGGAGGCCCTGGTCGACCAAAACCCTAATTTGGTGACACTGTCGATCTTGAGACTTGATCCACCTAGAAGGGAGCAGCCTTTTGCTTAATCCTTGAAGTGGGAGTCCTTTTTGATCCATTGTGGATGTTTAAGAGATTAGACAAGTTGAAGATCATGTCATTCCTTGATTGATCCTTTGTCTAAGCACTCAGAGAGGGCTTGAAACCCTAATTTTGCTTGTAGTGGATGCTCACCCATCTTTGGGGAGACTGATGAAGCATGATGGTTCATCCATATTGTGATGATGATTTTCACAATGATGGGAAATCTTAGTGGTCAAAATTTGGGGTATTACAGATGCCTCTATTTAATCTTCTTGGACCCGAAGGTGTGAATGACGAAGGGATTCGAGCATTCGGGGTGCAAGAGGATTAAATATCAGAATATCCGAAATTTTGATGGTGGTTATGAATGGCAACTTACGCATTCATCTTCTTTAGCTAAGCAATGATGCTTAGAAAAGGTAAACTTCCCCTCGTTCTTGGTCTCCTACCAAGGAACTAGTCTTAGTTTCTGATTTAAACTTCCCCTCGATCCTGGTTTCTTACCAAGGAACTGGTCTCAGTTTCTGATTTAAACTTCCCCTCGATCCTGGTTTCCTACCAAGTAACTGGTCTTAGTTTCTGATTTAAACTCCCCCTCGATCCTGGTTTCTTACTAAGGAACTGGTCTAAGTTTCTTTTGTCAATAAACTTTATTGACAAGGGACGCTATTCATAGAGGCTTTCCTCAAACTTCTCGCCGAATTTTCCTGGGGAGATGCCATTTGAGCGGAAAAAGTTTGGATGTCAGACTTGCTGGGGAACCCATTCGTCTGAGTTGTAGAGTTGTACAAACTTCTCTGTTGGAGACGCCATTTGTTTCTACTGGGGAAAGCGAGTCTCTTGAGAGACTGCTTTCGTTTGGGATCTTTCATCATACTTTTCTCGGGATCTTCCCAGAGAAATGCCATATGATGGGGTCCAATTTTGAGGTGCCAATGACCTTCTCATCAGTGGTCCTTTTGGAGCAAAACTGGCATGCTGCCGAATCTCTGATCACGAGGCTTTCTCTGTGGATTTTCCTTAATCCTAGAAAGCAAGGATATCATCTTCAATGGCGAAGAGTGATGTTTATTGAGAGTTTTCTCTGGCTTTTCAGAGGTTCAAGTTCTCAAAGTGGCCAAGTGCCGACTCTGATCTAAAGATACACTGGTGGCGAGATTGTGCAGACGCAACACTTCCTGACGAGGAAAGAACTGACAAACTCGATTGAGAAAACTGTTTATCACTAGGGGACAAGACCGACTCAAGTGATAGTGATGCAACATGAAATGTGAATGCAAATAAAAAATGCATGAAGTATGTATGTTTATGCTGACAAAACAGACGCGACATACAGACTAATGGATGAACATAATTGGATACTCGGCCATTGCGGGGCGAAGAAGTACCGTTGATTCAAAATAGCAATTCCACCTTGCTTAGGAGAGATAGTCCACGCGGGGAGCTATGTTGATCGGGCTTAGGAGATGAGAACTCGGCCGAGGCGTGTCAGACGAAACAAGGTCTCTGACACAGTTGATCCCTTCATTCAGGAGTACTGGCTTAGAAGGAGTACTTTGATTCTGCACTTTGAAGTTCGCTTACTTCGGGAGAAGCAATCGATGTTCTTCTGATGTTCAACAGTCAAAAGAAATTCCATCTTTAATTTAAAAGCAGAAAAAGTTTAACAAGTAAATTCATTTTTGTTTCATTTCAAGAATCGCTGATTAAGTTTAAACAACGTCGTTCTGTAAAGCTAAAACAAGTTAATAATTACAAACAAAAGCACAAGGGCTCAAATTTTATTGATAAGATGGAGATCAGCCAAACGCGCGATTCCAAAGAGTATATACAAAGTTCAGAAAACGGTAATTTACAGGGAAAAGGGCTACGTTGAAACATAACGACCACTATCCTTCTACCAACTTTGAATTCGGGGCATCCTGAGCTTCTGTCGAAGATGACCTTTGACTGGAGATTTCCTCCGATAGATGATGCTGTAACTGCTGCTGAGGGACTTGCCTCTATTGAACATAGTTACTTGCCATTATCCCTAATTTTTGCCTGGATTGTACTATGAGATTTCCAATCCATTGGGATGATTCTTTTTTTTCCATGTCTCTAACTTTTGCCTGGACCGCCCTTTCGGGTTTTCAATCCACCGAGACATTTTTTTTTAGTTTAGGCGAAGTATTTCTTGACTACATCAACATTCGTGGGGTAGGCAAATTCCTCTCCGTCCATGGTTGCAAGTCTCAAGGCACCGCCTGAGAAAGCTTTCGTGACCACATAGGGGCCATCATAATTCGGAGTCCATTTACCTCGTGAATCAGTGAGAAATGATTGTATCTTCTTGAGCACAAGGTCTCCTTTCCTGAAGACACGAGGTCGGACCTTTTTGTGAAACGCCCTCTTCATTCTTTGCTGATACAACTGACCATGGCATAGTGCCGTGACTCTCTTTTCTTCGATCAGGTTGAGTTCGTCGTGTCGATTTTGACACCATTCAGCTTCGGTGAGCTTAGCTTCCATAAATACTCGGATTGATGGGATCTCTACTTCTATGGGGAGCACTGCCTCCATGCCATATACTAGAGAGAAAGGAGTTGCCCCTGTTGAAGTGCGGACAGATGTACGATAACCGTGAAGAGCAAAGGGTAGCATCTCGTGCCAATCTTTGTAGGTTACAACTATCTTTTGAACAATCTTCTTGATGTTCTTGTTAGCCGCTTCCGCCGCTCCGTTCATCTTGGGTTGGTAGGGAGATGAGTTATGGTGTTCGATCTTGAACTCAGCACACAACTCTTTCATCGTCTTATTGTTCAAGTTAGATCCATTATCAGTAATGATCTCGCTTGGAACACCATAACGGCAGATGATATTGTTTTTGATAAATCGGACCACCACTTGTCGGGTTACATTGGCGAATGACGCTGCTTCGACCCACTTGGTGAAATAGTCAATGGCTACCAGGATGAACCAATGTCTGTTTGAAGCCTTGGGCTCAATCATACCAATCATATCGATTCCCCATATGGAAAATGGCCATGGGGAAGAAAGAACTTTGAGATGTGATGGCGGTACATGAATTTTGTCGGAGTATATCTGACACTTGTGACACCTCCTAATGTACTTGTAGCAGTCGAATTCCATTGTCAACCAATAGTACCCTGCTCTCAGAATTTTTCTCGCCATTGTGTGTCCGTTGGCATGAGTGCCAAAGGATCCTTCATGAATTTCTTTCATGAGCATGTCTGCTTCTGGTCTGTCGATGCATCGGAGCAAGACCATGTCAAAATTTCTCTTATAAAGAGTGTCACCGCTCAGGAAGAAGTTTCCAACCAATCTTCTGAGGGTTTTCCTGTCTTTTCTGAGTGCCCCAGATGGGTACTCTTGTTTCTGAAGGAAGCATTTGATATCGTGATACCAAGGTCTGTCGTCTATGACTGCTTCAATCGCGAAGATTTAAGCGGGCCGTTCAAGGCGCATGATGCTGATCTTAGGTATGTCATTCCATCGACCTACACTAATCATGGAAGAGAGAGTGGCTAACGCATCAGCCATGTGATTCTCATCACGAGGGATGTGATGAAAGTCGACTCTGTTGAAGAAGGGTAACAACCTTCTTGCATAGTCTTTGTAAGGAATCAATCCCGATTGGTATGTGTTCCAATCTCCTTTTATCTGATTGATAACCAGGGCTGAGTCGCCATATACGTCCAAGTTTTTGATCCTTAAATCAATCGCTTCTTCGAGACCCATGATACATGCTTCGTATTCGGCCTCGTTGTTCGTACATTTGAACGTAAGTCTGGCAGTGAAAGGAATGTGGGTACCCTGAGGGGTAACAATGATTGCCCCAATTCCGTTTCCGTAATGATTAACTGCTCCGTCAAAGATGAGTCCCCACTGGGAACCTGGTTCTGGCCCTTCACTGGGTAGCGGTTCACCGCAATCTTTCATCTTTAGATACATGACATCTTCGTCTGGGAAGTCAAACCCGATTGATTCTTGATCGTCAATCGGTTGATGAGCCAAATGATCGGCTAAAATACTTCCTTTAACGGCTTTCTGAGCATGGTACTCTATGTCATATTCTGATAGTAACATCTGCCAACGGGCAATCCTTCCCGTGATAGCAGGTTTTTCGAAAACGTACTTGATTGGATCCATTTCGGAGACCAACCAAGTAGTATGATGAATCATGTACTGGCAAAGATGTTTGGCTGCCCAAGCCAAAGCGCAACAAGTTTTCTCGAGCATCGTGTACCGAGTCTCGCAGTCGGTGAATTTCTTGCTTAGATAGTAAATGGCAGACTCTTTCCTTTTAGTTTCGTCTTGTTGGCCAAGTACACATCCCATTGAGTCCTCTAGGACTGTGAGGTAAATGATCAGTGGTCTTCCTTCCACTGGAGGTGATAGAATCGGAGGATTCAACAAATATTCCTTAATACTGTCGAAGGCGGTTTGGCAATCTTCTGACCAAACGCAATCCTGGTTCTTTTTCAATAACTTGAAAATCGGCGCACAAGTGGCGGTCATAAGGAATATGAATCTGGGGATGTAGTTCAAACGTCCCAGGAATCCTCTGACTTGTTTTTCAGTTTTCGGAGAAGGCATTTCTTGAATGGCCTTGACCTTGTCAGGATCAACTTCAATCCCTTTCTGGCTGACGATGAACCCTTGTAGTTTCCCTGAACGGACACCGAAGGTGCACTTGTTAGGATTCAAGCGGAGCTTGAATTTTCTTAGACGTTCGAACAATTTTGACAGATGTTCAACGTGCTCATCCTTTGTTCTTGATTTTGCAATCAAATCATCGACATATACCTCGATTTCCTTATGTATCATGTCATGAAACAGAGTAGTCATGGCCCTTTGATAGGTTGCCCCGACATTCTTTAAACCGAACGGCATTACCTTGTAACAAAAGGTACCCCATGGGATAATGAATGAAGTTTTCTCCATGTCTTTCGGCGCCATTTTGATCTGGTTATAGCCCGAGAATCCATCCATGAAGGAGAATACTTTGAACCTTATTGTGCTGTCAACCAGCATGTCAATGTGTGGTAAAGGAAAGTCGTCCTTTGGACTTGCCTTGTTCAGATCTCTGTAATCAACACACATTCTGACCCTTCCGTCCTTTTTGGGAACGGGTACGATGTTGGCTAACCATTGAGGATATTCAGATGTAGCGAGGAAACCTGCGTCGATCTGTTTATGCACCTCCTCCTTGATTTTGATGGCCATGTCCGGGTGAGTGCTTCTCAACCTTTGCTTTACTGGTGGACATTCTGATCTCAACGGTAAGTGATGTTCCACGATGCTGGTATCCAACCCTGGCATATCCTGGTAGGACCAAGCTAATACATCGGGAAATTCTTTGAGAAGCTTTATCAAACCCTCTCTGGCAGTTGGACTGAGCAGTGCTCCGATCCTGATTTCTTTTCTCTCTTTTTCTGAACCCAAGTTTACCGTTTCCAACGGCTCTTTGTGAGGTTCGATGGACCTTTCCTCTTGTCTGAGTAGTCGGGACATCTCTTCTGGAATTTGGTCGTCATTTTCTTCTTCAGCCTCGAATACCGGGAACTCAAAGTTGGAAGAAGGCATCGGATCGTATGTTTCAACGGGGTATAAAACAAGCAATCTGCATGACGTGATGATTCGTGTTTAGAAGAGATAGAGAAAATGTAAGTGTGTGCAGTGTTTTGATTTTACTGCTTGTTTTTATTATTGAATGTTTTTTAGGATTACCATTTTCTGAAAAAGCAAAAAGAGAAAACAGCAATAATGCGGAAATTACAGAACGACGTTATTTTATTAATGAACAAGTCGAATCTTGAAACTACAGCCCTATAAAACAAAACTCTATCGCTTTGGGCAAAGCGAAGAGGGAAATTTACAGAAAGCGAGCCCTATCAAAACATCCGTTTCACCTGGGCAGGTTGAAAGGTTTAAAGATGGCAATTACTTTGTCTGATGAACGACCTTCGAAACCTCGACAGCAACCCATTGGCGGCGAACTCCTCAATGAATCACAAAGTCTGGCACCTTCCTTGATTTGTCTTCAGAAATGATGCTGATTTCTGGTGGAGCAGGATCATTGGAATCTGTCTCCCAGGCAGAATTGTCGTAGGAGGATTCCTCTGTTGCATTTTGCATAGCATTTGTGCTCTCAGTTGTATATCCCCATCCAGTTTACTGGATATCTTCGAGCCTGATACGAGAGCTTTCGGGAGCAGTGTACTTGACCATAAAGTCGTATTTTCCACTTGGTTGTCCCAAAGTGTCCCAAACTTCTTTGGAACTGGAGAAATCATCCTTCTCGATGACGTTGACCTCAGGAAAAGCATAGTTGATGAATTCTAGTCCTGCAAACGTTGCGAATTCATCTTCATGTTGAGTAGTTTCCGAATGACTTGAATGTTGATCCCATGACATGGTGGGGACATAGGTATTCTGTTCAATGACGCCCAGCTGAGCTTCATTACTCGGCTGACTTTCTTGCCCCAAGTTTCCTGGGTAAGGCTGCCACATTGGCAGACCATCCATTGGGCCATAGTAGTTGTACTCAAAATTTTCTTTCATCAGAGTGTCTTCCTCTAATGAATTTGGCAGAGCACGACATCCTTCCGGATCACAATCTCCGTAGATCATTTCGACATCTGATCTTGGTATAAATCTCGGACTTTCTGTAGGAAAGCAAAAAGGCATAGGCACCTCTTCCTGAGACATATAGCCGTCCTTGTTAAGGTAGGACTTCCATTCTTCATCTGTGTCAGAGGGATCTTCCTCATTGATAGCATGAACTGTCTGAGACACTGGGTGAAGAAAACCTCCACTGTGGAAGAAGTTTTGAAGGGGATTAAGACTTTCATCGTTGGCGGCTGTCTGAGTACAGGTTGCAGAAAAACCAAGACCCTTCTTTATTTTATTGTCAGTGGGAATGACAAGCCGTCCCCATCCTTTTGTATCGGTACTCTCGACCGCTTTGATAGCATCTTTGTATGAAGAAATTGAAGTTCCTTCTTCGGATTAATCGTTCTTGCTCACCGATAGTGCTTGGAACTAAGTTCCAATAACCTCCTCGGGTTCCACACAAGCAGATGATGATAAGTTACTCACGAGCAAGGCTTGTTCCCCACAAACCGTGACAAGTTGATCGTTCTTGACGAACTTTAGCTTTTGTTGGAGGGTTGAAGTAACCGCTCCAGCCTGATGTATCCAAGGTCTTCCTAATAAACAACTGTATGTTGCCCAGATGTCCATGACCTGGAAAGTGACTTGGAAAGTGTGAGGACCAATAGTTATGAGAAGATCAACTTCGCCGATAACTGTTTTTCTGGATCCGTCGAATGCTTTGACGACGACCTCGCTGACTCTCATCGGAGGGCCCTTAAATGATAATTGCATCAAAGTGGACTTCGGCATAACATTCAGGGCTGACCCTGTGTCTACCAGTACGTTGGCTAAAGCATCGCCCTGGCAGTTAACTGTAATGTTGAGCGCCATGTTATGACGGCGACCCTCTTCAGGTAATTCTTCATCACTAAATCCCAAATTGTTGCAGGAAGTGATGTTAGAGACAATGCTATCGAACTGTCTGATTGTTACATCCTGTTCCACAAAGGCTTGCTCCAAGACTTTCTGCAGAGCCTCCCTGTGGGCTTCTGAACTGAGTAACAGCGATAATACTGAGATCTTTGAAGGAGTCTGTAACAGTTGATCAACAATGTTATATTCACTCCTTTGGATGAGCTTTAGCATCTCATCTTTGTCTTTTGAAAAGTCGGGATTACCAGATTGGCTGACTGGTGGATCAGGAATTTCCGCCTGAAGTTCCTTTTCTTTGTTGGATTCTCCAACCCCTCGGTTGAAGATTCGACCGCTCCGTGTTACACGACTGATGTCTGCAATATTCACGACGGAGGGTAATGGAATTTCCTTTCCATTCTCGATTATTGTTGTACCGTATTTGTAAGGGATTGCCTTAGCTGATTCATACGGTAGTGGCCCCGGTAGATAGATGACTATGGGAACCTTCTGATTTTTCTGACCATCATAAGTAATCTCGATCCGTTCCTGGTTGGGAACTTTAGATTTGTCAAGTAGAGGAATGATGGCAAAAACATCCCTGGTCCTATGATGACTAGAGATTGTGACAACATCCTCAACTTGATCGGCAAGGTAGTTCGGCGTCCAGTTGATGGGTCCAGAACCTGGATATGGACGAATTTCTCCATGATCGACCTGACCTTGAAGAGCTGCTCTCACAAGGTAACACCCTTGACTACTTTCCGAACAGACGCTACAACTGTCATAGTTGTGTGGTGGCACCTGGCCACGCCCACTTTGAATACAATGTAACCTCACTAGGTTACCTTCCATTGATCGGACATCCTGACTTTGATGATGAGTAGGATTCCTGTTATTGATACTAATTTGCTGAGTATCTTCATCCATGTAGATTGGCATCCACCAGTGATTTAACAAGTGCTGAAGTGCCTCCTGGACAAGGGTACAACCTCGATCATTTTCGCAACCCGCTTTACAACTTTGATAATCATGTGATATTAAGAATCCGAGTCGGACCTGCTCAGCATGTAACTCTACCAGGTTGGTATCCATTACGCGGATATCGAAGATCTGAACCATGTTGATTTGATAGGAGTTCCTATCATGGTAGTCCTGGATCCATCCAAGATCCATCTGACGCTGGAGGGCCTCTTGTATGAAAGAGCATCCCTGTTTGTTTACCGAGCAAATTAGACAGGAACTGTAATCGTGCCGCGGCAGATTATGATACTGGCTTTGCCTTGAGTGCATCGCCACCAAGTTGACATTCATCGCACAGATGTCGTGGTTTTGAATGACGTTGGAATTTGTGTAAACCATGTTAACTCCATGAACTCGGTGCTCTTGGATCCATCCAAGATCCATCTGTTCCTGTAGAGCTGATTGCACTACCGAACATCCTTGGTTATCTTTAGAGCAGATATCACACTGGTGATAATTATGAGGTGGCACATGGCCATATCTACTCTGTCTACAATGCATCCTGACCAGATTGGTCCCCAATAAGAGTACATCGTGAATTTGATAGACATTGTTAGTCTCTTTCTCAATCAGATTGACTGCAGCTTTCTCGTGTTGAGGCAGCGGGTTCGTAAGAACATTAGGATTCGTATCTTTGAAAGATAAGAGACCGCTCCTAACAAGCTTTTGCACGTCGGATTTGAAATTGAGGCAAGTCTCAATGTTATGCCCTGAACCTCCTTGATGATAAGGGCATGTTTGATCCACCTTAAACCAGAAAGGCGGATTTTCCGGAACTGAAAGGGGAGACTTAGTCTGGATGTGCCCCTTGGCTAGCAGCAACGGAAACAGCTCTGCGTACGTTACGGGTATAGGATCAAATCCTGGTGGCCGTGTTGTACGGTTGTTGTTATATGGAGGACGAGCCTGCTGAAGAGGCTGTTGTGTCCTTTGTTGGTCAGGTTGGCTCTGCGCAACCTGAGGTTGGTACGTAGGAACAGGCGCGGGGCCGATGGCAGGAGTAACAGCTGCTACTGGCTGATAATGCCGCCTTTGCTTTCGGAGAGAGATATTCCCAATATCTTGCTCTTTTTTCTTAGGGAGAGTACTACCGTATTTTTTAGTACCGCTCGTCGATCCAGTGTCTTTTACCAAACGTCCTTCTCGGACGGCTTCCTCAAGACGTACACCCATGCCGACCATTTCGGTGAAATCACTGGGCGCACTGGCAACCATTCGGTCATAGTAAAATGAGCTTAAGGTCTTTAAGAAGATTTTTGTCATCTCTTTTTCCTCAAGAGGTGGACAAATTTGAGCGGCAATTTCACGCCACCTTTGAGCATACTCCTTAAAGGTTTCCTTGTCCTTTTGTGACATTGATCTGAGTTGATCTCTGTCGGGTGCCATGTCCAAATTGTATTTGTATTGTTGGACGAAGGCAGTACCAAGATCTCTGAATGTACTGATCGTAGTACGGTTTAAACCCATGTACCATTTGTGTGCGGCACCGGTCAAACTATCCTGGAAGTAGTGAATCAGCAGGTCCTGATTCTCCGTCTGAGCTGACATCCGCCGAGCGTACATCACCAGATGGCTTTGAGGGCAAGAGTTACCCTTGTATTTTTCAAATTCGGGCACTTGGAACTTGTGCGGGACTTTCACATTTGGGACCAAGCAGAGGTCTGCGGCGTCCTTTCCAAATAGATCCTGACCGCGAATGACATGCAGCTCTTTCTGCATTTCCAAGAACTGCTCATGGAATTCCTCTATTCTGTCAAACATAGTTTCCTTCTTACCAGAAGGTGTTGGTGGAATCTATCCTTCCGGGACAGTGTGCACCACAGGGGGTGGTACCGTGACTACGGCAGTAAGTCTTGGCGCCTCCCGAAGTTTGTAACCTTCAGGAGTCTTGAGTATGCCCCTGGCATCTTCGCTTTCCTGAAGTTTGTAACCTTCAGGCCCAGCGGCTTCTGTTGCGATTCCTTGATCTTCAGTGATCGACGGAACATATCCTTCCGGGATATAATTAACAGGCATGCCCCAAGGACGATCTTTCGGTATCTGATACCTAGGATCATACTTTTCTATGATGGGAGTTGAGGTGATCTCTGAGATCACAGTTCTTTGTAGCTGAGCCTCTGCCATGGCTTGCATGTCGTTACGAAGCTTTCTCATATCCTCTCTCAGAGTGTCGATCTCTTCTTTCAACTCTCTGTTTTCTTCCTCAAGATCATCCATCTTTTTCTGACGATTGGCCCGAGTATTATACGAATGAGACAGTTTGACTCTAGAATCGAGACACAAACGTGAGATTCGTAGGTAAAGAGAATACGCGATGTGAGAATGATGAATGCAATG
The DNA here is from genome assembly GCA_022829125.1 of Lathyrus tuberosus. Lineage (NCBI taxonomy): Eukaryota > Viridiplantae > Streptophyta > Magnoliopsida > Fabales > Fabaceae > Lathyrus > Lathyrus tuberosus. The sequence continues at coordinate 8,061,070 of JALAZF010000078.1, forward strand.
ATTATATTAATTTTTTAATGGTTTAATTAAAATAAACTTCGACAATTAGATTGCAAATATCAAACAGTGGGGAAACCCCTTTTAATTGAATTCCAAAGGATTACAGAAATGGAAATACAGTAGATTACAAAGTGCAGAAACAGAAACCTAAACTAATGGGTCCCGAGTCCTCTCTGAAGAGAAATCAGGTGCTGACTCTGGTATCTTCCTTTTCTTTGACCGGGGCGCTTGGGCCGTTGTCGGGTTGTCATTCTTTTGCCAAGTGAAAGGAGTGAGCAAATTCCTTTGGTCATCTTGATTCTCTACAGCATGCTGCTCTAAAATTTTAATCAGAGCATCTTTCTCTTTTAATAATTGCTGTATTTGGATGCACTCTACGTTGAGGGTACGGTACTTGTTCTTCCAAGATCTTCTTTCCTTTTGAACTTTGTTGAGAGTAACCTGAAGCCTTTCAGTTTCCGTCATGAAGTATATGACAATTTCCCTCGGCGGAAGAATTCCGTAACGAGGATAAGGCATCTTTAGCTTGAGAGCTCTAGTTTGTACCCAATGGAGATAAGGCTCTACCGAGACACAGTCCGGTTTTCCCAGAGACTCTCGTCCTTTCTTATGAACATGTTTCCAAGCTTGCACTATTTCCATCTTTAGTGCTCTGTCACTTTCTCCTTCCTTGAAGAAAAGACCTTCAGATGAACACCCAGTGGGATGTGTCTCATCGGGTATCCAAATTGACGAAGAACTAATATCGGATGATAGTTGATTCCTCCTTTAGTTCCTATGAGGGGTACGCTGGGGAAGATTCCACAACGGTCAATGATTCTGATTCCCTCATAAATCCTATTACACCAATCTATATCAGAATTGGTGAGGGACATGATCTTCTGCGACCAACGTAAGACACTCTTGCAATCCCAAAAAGCAGCGGACTTAGGCAAGTGAGAGATAAACCACTTGTAAAGCAAAGGTACACAGCATGTGATCTCCCCTCCGCTGTACAAATTTCCTAAGTGTACAGAATGATACGCATCTGCGAGCAAAGTCAGCACAGGGTTTCCAATGAGAAAAACCTTAATAGTGTTGATATCGACGAAGTTATTGATGTTGGGAAACAAAAATAACCTGTAGGTGAGCAAGAAAAAGATGCTTTCAAAAGCAGTCTCGTTCCCTATACTAGCGAAGTACAGAGCTTTCTTTGTCAAGAACTGGGCTGGCAAACCTTGGATGCCACCCTTAGTGGTCATGTGAGTCCTGACCTCAGACTTATCCAAATAAATTGCTCTTGCTATAGTCTGACTCTTTGGAATTTCTTCCAGTCCAGAAAATGGAGCTCGATCAGTGATATGTAAATCAGTCAGATGAGAATACTCCTCCAGCGTTGGTGATAGCTGGTAATCCAGGAATGTTAAACAGTGATAAACCAGATCGTAGAATTGAATGAGCGCATCCATGATTCCCTTAATCACATGGACTCTTAACAGTGGTAGCAAACTGCTGTGCTTGGCTCTGAAAGCCTCTGGGTTAACGATCATCCTCGCTAACTTTCTCAAATCCCCTAGTTTTGGAACCTTGAAGGTATACTGGTGAGTTCTCCTTCTACCGAAATCCATTAGCGTAATCTTTTTCTCTGATATTTGCAATCACAGTCTTAGTTTAATTTGAAAAATAGAGAGACTAGAAGAGAAGGTTTTTTTTTTGTGTTTTAATGTTTTATTAAATGGATGCATGAATGCAGCACACAAAAACATAGAAAAAACATGGGGTCAGAGGGTCGTTTTCATGAAGTCAAGGCTCTACCCATCCCCAAAGGTTTATACTAGGGTGATTTTTGTACCTGTACTCATTATCATCAGCTCCTCCCAGGAAGGCAGACAACAAGCGGATCGCCAGCGAGTTGTGTGCAATCTTAGAGTAAGTGCCATTCACCGAGAATAGATCACCAGCCTCAAATGAGGGTAGTATCGCGTAACAGCTATTTCCGATAGCTTCCGCACTACGAAAAAGGTTGGCTTTTCTTAAGTGTATACTCAATCTCACCACATGCGGCATCACCCGCATTCCCATTAGCTGAAAAATAAACATGTATAGCAATTAGGAAAAGCAGTATATATATATTTTCCCTAATCATCCTAGACTTATAAAGCTATGAATCTTAAGTTCCTGACAGAAATGGGTTCCCCAGCGGAAGCCCCAATCTGTGGTTCCCTGCCTAAGAGATGGACCAGCATAGGTCAATCTTTCTCTTCGGTAGAGTTCCCATTTTCCGTACAAAACGGGGATGATGCCCTAAGGCAGAAAAGGAGACTCCCCAGCAGAGTCGCCATTTGTGTAATTTTTCACACAAAAGAGAAGTAGAAAGAAAGGAACGGGCCCCACGGTGGGCGCCATTTTTCTGTAGCGAGCGATTTTGGACGCGGTTCTTAAGCGCTGGTCGCTCTCTGCGGTTTGAGCTTAAAACTACAGGTCGATTCATTTTTTATCCTATTGTGAGCTGAATAAGGAAGGGAAATAGATGTCTCCAATTAACCCTGCTTGCATACTGAATTTAAACAGCGGTCTGTTAGGTTACGGATGCTATCAATGTAGGGTCCTTTGTACTGGTTATTCGTATTTCGCCAATACAGGTTCTTTCTTTCTTTTTTCTAGGCAAAGGATTTCTGGCGGGGAATAAGGATTAGGATGTTAGGACTGATGCTTTTGAATTACTGCTTTTGATTGATGAAGATATGGGATTTGGGTTTTTTGTTGATTGCGCTTGCTAAGATCTTTTCTTTCGACCTTATGCCTACGTATTCCCGTTTACCGAAACAGGGAAATCAGAGCATTCGTAGTTCCTCCTATTCTATGGGAGGAAATTGGTTTTTGGTGTCTTGTTCAAAGCCCAAGACGTGAAGCGAAAGGTGATTTGTATCTTGTTCAAAGCCCAAGATGTGAAGCTAAAAGGTCTATTTGTGTCTTGTTCAAAGCCTAAGACGTGAAGCTGAAAGACCTCGACTTTAGAGAGAATTTGTCATCTCTAAAGAGGGGGAAGGAGAATTACTTTAACTGTGATACGCGGATCCGAGCAATGCCATAATTTCCGAAGAAAGGGTTTTAACCTGAAGGAGAAGACTTTAACTCAGTGTAGAGCAATGCCATCTTTCCTTAGGAATTTCTCATGCTAAAAGAGGGACAGTGGCATGGATATAGATGATCCAGAGGCTTGCCGCTTACAGCGATTAGATGGAGGGAAAGGAGTTGTTGATGTTTGTGTACTGTGAACAAGGCACAGCTTTGATGCTAAAAGATTGATTGGATCAACCAGTGGTTTTCTTATACAAAGCCTAAGAGGAGGCTATTTTGTGTCTCGTACAAAGCCCGAGAGAGAGGCTAAAGGTTTTTGACCCAGTGGGGCATATCGTTATACAAAGCCTAAGAGGAGGCTAGCAAAGAGTTCGACTCTTGCTTAAGGGATTTATATCTCGTACGAGGCCCGAAATGGAGGCAAAAAAGGGGTGATTGACTCAACGAGGGAATCTTTTGTGTCTCATACAAAGCCTGAGAGAGAGGCTAAAAGGTTGTTTTGACTCCACTGGGGAGAATTTTGGTATCTCGTACGAAGCCCCAGATGGAGGCTATTGTAACTGTTTCAGTTGAGTGACAGATCCAATATACTGATTTAAAAGAGAAAATCAGTTCTTATATGAGTAACACTGTACACAGGGATTTAATTTGAGGATCAGGGGTATTTCCTTCTCTTTGAGGAAACGGGAAATCCAAAGGGTATTGAGACTGTCCGAGTCTGCGGGTTTCCTTCCTATTTAATGAAGGGTGCTTGAGAATGTCTTTGAGACTCAAGGAAGTTAGACTGTCCGTGTCTAGAGTTTTATCTTTGGTACTATGCTTTGAGAAACAGTAGTAGACTCTATGAAAGGACTGTTCTATGAGGATGACTAGGTTCTGTTCTTATACCTCTAGGAGGTCGTCGGGACAATTTGTACGAAGCCCAAGAGGAGGCTGGAATCTTTTAAGAAGCCGACGGGTCCTTGTACGAAGCCCAAGAGGAGGCTATCATTCCCGGAGGAAGAGATCGTTATATGAAGCCTAAGAGGAGGCTGTGAATACTTCTAAGAAGCTGTAGGGTCCTTGAATAATGCCCAAGAGGAGGCGGGGTTGCTTTTAGGAAGCCTGTGGGTCCTTGTATGATGCCCAAGAGGAGGCCAATGCTTTTAAGAAGCCCGTGGGTCCCAAACCAAAGAAAAGTTCAGGAAAACTCTTTTAGAGTTAAAACCACTGGTAAACGTGCGAGGTTTACTATCCAGTGACTTTAACTTTTAGAGAGAGTCTGAACCGTTCGGCGGTCTGAAGAAATTCAAGAGAAGTTTCACCGAGAATAATTCATCTCTGGGGGATAGAATTTCTTGATGATTCCTAAGGAGGACAGCCGAAGAGAAGACTGTATCTGGTGCTTCTATTGGGGATCTAGGCATCTATTTTTATGAATAAGTGAAACGGCGTCACCTAGTTCTAGACGTAGTAGCTGGGGAAACTCGAAATATCTATACTATTATTACACAGTAGATATGAGCTTATGAAAGGAGACTTACAGTTAGCAGCCCCACAATACAGTTTATAATATGAAAGCAGTAAATGAAAGCGATAACCACTTACTCGGTTGTAGAGCTTCCATGCTGTTTGGTTAGTTGTTCAACAAAGAAAGATTGAAAACAATAGTATATTCCAAATCAAAGGAGAAAGTGCTTTGAAAAAGAAAGATTTGGGGCTTACAGCTCAAGGAGAGGCCCAGAGTTTTATCAGTGAGCGCACTGTTTGAATTTGTACAGAGGGACTTATACAAGTGACTGTGGCCCAAAATGGTTTTCTGTACAAAGGGATGGGTCTTACACTCTCTCAAGAGGCCCAAAAAGGTTTAAAGGAAAAAGAGTGGGGCTTATAACACGAGGGTAGGCCCAAATGACTTTTCGTTTAAAAATGGCGATCGCGCCGAGGTTTTCTTTTAACGCAGAGGGACTTATACAATAAGTGAGGCCCAAAATGTTTTGGTAAAAAGGGGGATTGGGTCTTACACTCTAATAGAGGCCCAAAAGTTTTGAATGGGTCTTATAGCTCGAGGAGAGGCCCAGATGTTTTTTGAAAAGGCGACGATCGCGCCGTTTATTTTTTGACGGTATCGGGACTTATACATTAAGTGAGGCCCAAAGATGATTTGGTCAAAAAAGGATTGGGTCTTACACTCTAATAGAGGCCCAAAGTGTTTTGAAAATGATTTATGAGGGTTGAATTAATCCAAAACCCTAATTTGTTTTCAAAATGTATTTAATTGAATAAAAATTCAATTAAAATGATCAAAAATTGTTTAACACATGGAAAACAAATTGTGATCTTGGATTATTGCTTCAAAAATTAAGTATTGACCTACAAAATAATTAGAAAGCATTAAAAGTTGCAAAATCAATGTAGAAAAAATATTTAAAATGCCAAAAACAATCAAAATATTAATTCTTTACAAAAATATCAATTATATGAAATAAATAATATTTTTGGGATTTTTTGTGAAAATAAAATATTTTAACATTTTTGTGAATTATTAAAAAAAGAATCAACTCAAAATCATTAAAACTCAGAGAGAAATTAATTTTTGAATCAATTAAACAAAATCACAAAATTCAAATATTCAAATATATGAAAATGGCGCCAAGAACAACACCAAGAACACGCGCGTTTTTTCAGTTTGCCCAGATTTGCATTTTCCATCCAATCTCACTGAATACGTAATTATAACATGCAATCCACATATCATTATGCTCGCCTCAACCTCAAGATCATGTCTATGTACTTTAATTTCATTTAAATTAAACATACAACAAGAAATCACGAAGAAACCTCAAGAACCCTAATTTATGCATGAAGGCTAGGATTTTTGATACACGATTCAAACAATGCAATTAATTGAGGGAAAACATTCCATGCATGATTATGAACATATGGCCAAATTATTGTGCGAGGAAATATGCATAGATTGAGTGATGCCCAAGTTTAGGCTTACCTCCAAGTCGTGACAGCAAGAGCAGATGTGAGTTTGAGTTGGAGGTGTTACAGACAAGTTGTGATGATCTGGACAGCTTCCCTACACCATATGGAGTGTGTTTGAACACTTGGATTGAATTGAAATGGACTGGATCAGTTTATGGCATCTCAACTGCAACTTCACTTCAAACTTGTGTGGATGGCAAGTGATTTTGAGATTTTGATGTTCCAGATGTTATGTGAGTGTTTGATCAGCTCATATGTGATGTATGTGAGGTGTGTGAGTGATTGGTTTGTGCAGAATTGCTCTCAAACTCAAAACCCGATAGCTACCTTGCTAAGAAAGGCATTTTTGCCAAGAGAAAGAGATTTTGAGGAAAGCATCTGTTAGATGGCTTTGGTGTACTTAAACTGACCACAATTGAGCTCTATTTATAGTAGAGCAAGTTTGTTTTGCAAGGAATAGTACATGGCAGCTGGTAAGTAGGTTTCCTTAATGTTGGCCAATGGAAATGAAAGTCTCCACTAGCCATTGACTAGAGGTTAGGGCACAGAGTTTTGGTCCCCTTGGTCTTGGATAAGTCTTGACTGATTTCAGATGAGAATGGCTTAGTCCATGCCACCTTGATGGTTCCATTGAATGCCTCATTCCAAATTTGAAGTCTTGTCCCTATTTTGGCCATTCTAGGTTCAACATGCTATTCTTTGTTCCTTGGACCTTGGAGGCTTGGCTCAGTGATTGTCCCCTTTGGATTTAATCCTCTGAGGTGTCCAAGTGGATTGGAGCAATTATAATTGGCTGATTTTGGCAAATCGAGCCAAAATGCAAATTCTGCCTTGCTTTGACAGATTTTAGCAAGGCAACTTGCCAATGTTGTATCTCATGATGTAGGTTGAATTTGGCAATGTTCTTGGCCATTTTGGAAAGCTCTTACATGATACAACAATTGTTTGAACAAGTTTGGTTTTGATCTCTTTTGATTCCAAGTGAAAAATCCCCCTACATTTGGCAAAAAGTGAAGCAGAATTCTGACTTAGTGAAAATTTCACTAAGTGTTGGAAAAAGTGACTTTTTCACTTTTCAGCCACTTTGATCACTCCATAACTCAAAATCCTTAATGAATTGGAATGACTTGTAGTTGAAGTTTTTGTAGGTGATAGTGAGGGCTACAAATCCATCTTTGGATGAGAAAAAATGGCCTTGTGGTTTAGGAGTTATGGTCCTCCAAAGTTGGTACCTTTGCCACTTTATTTTTTTAACTTAGAAAATTTTCTAAGTTTTATGGTTACCCCTTTTACAAGTTATCTCACTTTTTTTTATTTTTCTTGATGAATGATGATTCAAATCATACATTAACATCATTTTAGGGTTAAAAATCCATTTTGGTGAAAAATCTCAAAAAGTCAAAGTTGACTTTTGTGCACAGTTGACTTTTTATCAGATGAATTCCAAACTGTGCAATTCTTCAGGAAATCATGTCCTTGACCTAAATCAAACTTGATGGACATGTTCCATGGGTGTCATAGGGTATATTCAATCATGTATTAGGGTTTGGGAGAATGCCTTGGTCAAAAGTCAAAGTTACAGTTGACTTTTCCCTTAAAACCCTAATTGTGGTGCAGATGAAATTGAGACTTGTTGCTCAAACTTCTTGGATCAATCCATTGTTACAAATGGATCAATATGGTGTATTAGAGACCCTCAAATCATCTCTTGAGGTCTTGGCTCATGGTTTGTCCCAAAAGTCAACTTAGGGGTGAATTAGGTCAAGAAACCCTAATTCCTGATTTTTGACTAATGCATCCCCTGAGGAAAAATTGACTTGATGCATGGGTTCATGAGGTTCCATGAAGTATATTAGGTTATGTTTTGGATCAATGGCTTGTGCCCAGATGAAAATTTCCATCTGGAGGCCCTGGTCGACCAAAACCCTAATTTGGTGACATTGTCGATCTTGAGATTTGATCCACCTAGAAGGGAGCAGCCTTGTGCTTAATCCTTGAAGTGGGAGTCCTTTTTGATCCATTGTGGATGTTTAAGAGATTAGACAAGTTAAAGATCATGTCATTCCTTGATTGATCCTTTGTCTAAGCACTCAGAGAGGACTTGAAACCCTAATTTTGCTTGTAGTGGATGCTCACCCATCTTTGGGGAAACTGATGAAGCATGATGGTTCATCCATATTGTGATGATGATTTTCACAATGATGGGAAATCTTAGTGGTCAAAATTTGGGGTATTACAGTAAGGGATCGCCTTAGCTGATTCATACGGTAGTGGTCCCGGCAGATAGATGACTACGGGAGCCCTCTGATTTTTCTGACCATCATAAGTAATCTTGATCCGTTCCCGGTTGGGAACTTTAGATTCGTCAAGTAGAGGGATGATGGCAAAAACATCCCTGGTCTGGTGACGACCAGAGATTGTGACAATATCCTCCACTTGATCGGCAAGGTAGCTCGGCGTCCAGTTGATGGGTCCAGAACCCGGATATGGGCGAATCTCTCCACGATCCACCTAACCTTGAAGAGCTGCTCTCACAAGGTAACACCCTTGGTTACTTTCCGAAAAGACACTACAACGGTCATAATTGTGTGGTGGCACCTGGCCACGCCCACTTTGAATACAATGTAACCTCACAAGGTTAGCTTCCATAGATCGGACATCCTGACTTTGACACAGAGTGGGGTTTCTGTTATTGATACTAATCTGCTGAGTATCTTCATCCATGTAGATTGGCATCCACCAGTGATTTAACAAGTGCTGAAGTGCCTCCTGGACAAGGGTACAACCTCGATCGTTTTTGCAACCTGCTTTACAGCTTTGATAGTCATGTGATATTAGGAATCCGAGTCGGACCTGTTTAGCATGTAACTCTACTAGGTTGGTATTCATCACGCGAATATCGAAGATCAGAACCATGTTGATCTGATAGGAATTCCTATCATGGTAGTCTTGGATCAATCCAAGATCCATCTGACGCTGGAGGGCCTCCTGTACTAAAGAGCATCCCTGTTTGTTTACCGAGCAAGTCAGACAGGAATTGTAATTGTGCCGCAGCAGATTATGATACCGGCTTTGCCTTGAGTGCATTGCCACCAGATTGACATTCATTGCACGGATATCGTGGTTCTGAATGACGTTAGAATTCGTGTAAACCATGTTAACTCCATGAACTCAGTGCTCTTGGATCTTTCCGAGATCCATCTGTTCCTGCAGAGCTGCTTGCACCATAGAACATCCTTGATTGTTTTTAGAACAGACATCACATTGATGATAATTATGAGGTAGCACATGGCCATATCCACTCTGTCTACAATGCATCTTGACCAGATTGGTTTTCAACAAGAGTACATCATGAATTTGATAGACATCGTTAGTCTCTCCTTCTATCAAATTGACTGCAACCTTCTCATGTTGAGGCAGCGGGTTTGTGAGAACATTAGGATTTGTATCCTTGAAGGACAAGACCCCGCTCCTACCAAGCTTTTGCACGTCGGACTTGAAATCGAGACAAGTCTCGATGTTATGCCCTGGACCTCCTTGATGATAAGGGCATGTTTGATCCACCTTAAACCAAAAAGGCGGATTTTCCAGTACTGTAAGAGGGGACTTAGTCTGAATGTGCCCCTTGCCTAGCAGTAATGGAAACAGTTCTGTGTACGATACGGGTATAGGATCAAATCCTGGTGGCCGTGTTGTACGGTTGTTGTTGTGTGGAGGACGAGCCTGCTGAAGAGGCTGTTGTGTCCTTTGCTGATTAGGTTGGCTTTGCGCAACCTGAGGTTGATACGTAGGAATAGACGTAGGGTTGATAGCAGGAGTCACAGCTGCCACCGGTGGATAACGTCGCCTTTGCTTTCCGAGAGACATATTCCCAATATCTTGCTCTTTTTTCTTAGGGAGAGCACTACCGTATTTTTTAGTACCGCTCGTCGATCCAGTGTCTTTTACCAAACGTCCTTCTCGGACGGCTTCCTCAAGGCGTACGCCCATGCCCACCATTTTGGTGAAATCACTGGGTGCACTGGCAACCATTCGGTCATAGTAAAATGAGCTTAAGGTCTTTAAGAAGATCTTTGTCATCTCTTTTTCCTCAAGAGGTGGACAAATTTGAGCGGCGATTTCACGCCACCTTTGAGCATACTCCTTAAAGGTTTCCTTGTCCTTTTGCGACATTGATCTGAGTTGATCTCTGTCGGGTGCCATGTCCAAATTGTATTTGTATTGTTGGACGAAGGAAGTACCAAAATCTCTGAATGTGCTGATCGTGGCACGGTTTAAACCCATGTACCATTTTAATGCGGAACCGGTTAAACTATCCTGGAAGTAGTGAATCAGTAGGTCCTGATTCTCCGTCTGAGTTGACATCCGCCGAGCGTACATCACCAGATGGCTTTGAGGGCAAGAGTTACCCTTGTACTTTTCAAAGTCGGGCACTTGAAATTTGTGCGGAACTTTCACATTGGGCACCAAGCAGAGGTCTGCGGCGTCCTTTCTAAATAGATCCTGACCGCGAATGGCTTGCAGTTCCTTCTGCATTTCCAGGAACTGCTCCTGAAATTCATCCATTCTATCGAACATAGTTTCCTTTTTACCAGAAGGTATCGGTGGAATCTGTCCTTCCGGGACAGTGTGCACCACAGGGGGTGGGACCGTAACTACGGTAGCGAATCTTGGCGTTTCCCGAAGTTTGTAACCTTCAGGAGTCTTCAGTATGCCCCTGGCATCTTCGCTTTCCCAAAGTTTGTAACCTTCAGGCCCAGCGGCTTCTGTTGTGATTCCCTGATCTTCAGTGATCGGCGGAACATATCCTTCCGGGATATAGTTAACAGGCATGCCCCAAGGACAATCTTTCGGCATTTGATACCTAGGATCATACTTCTCCACTATGGGCGTTGAGGTGATCTCTGAGATCACAGTCCTTTGTAGCTGAGCTTCTGCCATGGCTTGCATGTCGTTACGAAGCTTTCTCATATCCTCTCTCAGAGCATCGATCTCTTCTTTCAACTCTCTGTTTTCTTCCTCAAGATCATCCATCTTTTTCTGACGATTGGCCCGAGTATTATACGAATGAGACAGTTTGACTCAAGAATCGAGACACAAATGTGAGATTCGTAGGTAAGAAGAATACGCGATGTAAGAATGATGAATGCAATGATTATATTAATTGTTTTTTGGTTTAATCAAAATAAACTTCGACAATTAGATTGCAAATATCAAACAGTGGGGAAACCCCTTTTTATTGAAATTCAAAGGATTGCGGAAATGGAAATACAGTAGATTACAAAGTGCAGAAACAGAAACCTAAACTAATGGGTCCCGAGTCCTCTCTGAAGAGAAATCGGGTGCTGATTATGGTATCTTCCTTTTCTTTGACCGGGGCTCTTGAGCCGTTGTCGGGTCGTCATTCCGTTGCCAGGTGAAAGGAGTGAGCACATTCCTTTGGTCATCTTGATTCTCTACAGCATGTTGCTCCAAAATTTCAATCAGAGCATCCCTTTCTTTTAGTAATTGCTGTATTTTGATGCACTCTACGTCGAGGGTACGGTACTTGTTCTTCCAAGACCTTCTCTCCTTTTGAACTTTGTTGAGAGTAACCTGAAGCTTTTCAGTTTCCGTCAGAAGTACATGACAGATTCCCTCGGCGGAAGAATTCCGTAACGAGGATAAGGCATCTTCAGCTTGAGAGCTCTAGTTTGTACCCAGTGGAGATAAGGCTCCACCGAGACACAGTCCGGTTTTCCCAGAGACTCCCGTCCTTTCTTATGCACGTGTTTCCAAGCGTGCACTATTTCTGTCTTTAGTGCTCTATCATTTTCTCCTTCCTTGAAGAAAAGACCTTTCAGATGAACACCCCGTGGGACGTGTCTCATTGGGTATCCAAATTGATGACGAACCAATACTGGATGGTAGTTGATTCCTCCCTTAGTTCCTATAAGGGGTACGTTGGGAAAGTTTCCACAACGGTCAATGATCTTTATTCCATCATAGATCCTATTACACCAATCTATATCAGAGTTGGTAAGAGACATGATCTTCTGCGACCAACGTAAGGCACTCTTGCAATCCCAAAAAGCAGCAGACTTTGGCAAGTGAGAGATAAACCATTTGTAAAGGAAAGGTACACAGCATGTGATCTCCCCTCCGCTGTACAAATTTCCCAAGTGTACAGAATGATACGCATCTGCGAGTAAAGTCGGCACAGGGTTTCCAATGAGAAAAACCTTAATGGAGTTGATATCAATGAAGTTATTGATGTTGGGAAACAAAAATAACCCGTAGGTAAGAAAGACAAAGATGCTTTCGAAAGCAGTCACGTTTCCTATACTGGCAAAATATAGGGCCTTCTTTGTCAAGAACTGGGCTGGCAACCCTTGGATGCCACCCTTAGCGGTCATGTGAGTCCTGACCTCAGACTCTTCCAAATGAATTGCTCTTGCAATGGTCTGATTCTTTAGAATTTCTTTAAGTCCAGAAAATGGAGCTCTATCAGTAATGTGTAGATCAATCAGATGAGAATACTCCTCCAGCGTTGGTGCTAGCTGGTAATCCGGGAATGTGAAACAGTGATAAACTGGATCATAAAACTGAATGAGCGCATCCATGATTCTCTCAATCACATGGACTCTTAACAGTGGTACCAGACCTCCGTGTTTGGCTCTGAAAGCCTCTTGGTTTGTGATCATCCTCGCCAAACCTCTTAAATCCTCCAGCTTTGGAACCTTGAAGGTGTACGTATGAGTTCTCCTTCTACCGAAATCCATTAGTGCAATCCTTTTCTCTGATATTTGCAATCACAGTCTTAGTTTAATTTGAAAAACAGAGAGACTAGAAGAGAAATTTTTTGAATGTTTTAATGTTTTTTAAATGAATGCATGAATGCAGCACACAAAAACATAGAAAAAACATGGGGTCAAAAGGTCGTTGTCATGAAGTCAAGGCTCTACCCATCCCCAAAGGTTTATACTAGGGTGATTTTTGTACCTGTACTCATTATCATCAGCTCCTCCCAGGAAAGCAAAACAACAAGCGGATCGCCAGCGAGTTGTAGAGCAATCTTAGAGTAAGTGCCATTCACCGAGAATAGATCACCAGCCTCAAATGAGGGTAGTATCACGTAACAACTATTCCCGATAGTTTCCGTACTACAAAAGGGTTTGGCTCCTCAGCTTCTCAGACATCACAATCGGCCCATTGTCTAGGTGAGAGAATGGGTTGCATTGGTCAGCCTCCACTGAGGTTGATGGTCGACCTCGTCGCCATCACTTATCTTAAGTGTATACTCAATCTTTCCACACGCGGCATCACACGCATTCCCATTAGCAGAAAAATAAACACGTATAGCAATTAGGAGAAGCAGTATATATATTTGTCCTAATCATCCTAGACCTTTAAAGCTATGAATCCTAAGTTCCTGACAGAAATGGGTTCCCCGGCGGAAGCCCCAATCTGTGGTTTTCACACAAGTGAAGAGAAAAAAGAAATCGGGCCCCACGGTGGGCGCCATTTTTCTGTAGCGAGCGATTTTGGACGCGGTTCTTAAGCGTTGGTCGCTCTCACTGCGGTTGAGTTTACTGCAGGTCGATTCATTTTTTATCCTATTAAAGCTGATGAAGGAAGGGAAATAGATGTCTCCAATTAACCCTGCTTGCATACTGAGTTTAAACAGCGGTCTGTTAGGTTACGGATGCGATCAATGTGGTGGGGGCCTTTGTATTGGTTATTTGTATTTTCGCCAATACTGATTTCTCTCTGGGATTTTGTTAGGATACTGCTTCAGATTATGATATATGGGAGTATGGGATTTAGGGTTTTTGTTTAGTGTGCTCGCTAAGATTTTTTCCTTTCAATCTTATGCCTACGTATTCCCGTTTACCGAAACAAGGAAATCAGAGCATTCGTAGTTCCCCCTATTCTATGGGAGGAAATGGGTGTTTTGGTGTCTTGTTCAAAGCCCAAGACATGAAGCGAAAGGTGGTTTGTATCTTGTTCAAAGCCCAAGATGTGAAGCTGAAGAGTCTATTTGTATCTTTTTCAAAGCCCAAGATATGAAGCTAAAAGGGTGTTGACTTTAGAGAGAATTTGTCATCTCTAAAGAGGGGGTTGTATGTCACAACTGTTTATAAAGGAGAATTACTTTAACCGGGATGTGTGAATCCGGCAATGCCATAATTTCCTTTATAGGGGATTTTATCCTGAAGGAGAAGACTTTAACTCAGTGTAGAGCAATGCTATCTTTCCTTAGGAATTTCTCATACTAAAAGAGGGACATTGGCATGGATATAGAGTATCCATAGGCTTGCCGCTTACAGCGATTAGATGAAGGGGAAGGAGTTGTTGATGTTTGTGTACTGTGAACGAGGCACAGGTTTGATGCTAAAAGGTTGATTGGATCAACCAGTGGTTTTTTTTATACAAAGCCTAAGAGGAGGCTATTATGTGTCTCGTACAAAGCCCTAGAGAGAGGCTAAAAGGTTTTGACTCGACGAAGGAATCTTTTGATATCTCGTATAAAGCCCGAGATGGAGGCTACTTGACTTAACAAGAGAGTTTTTTGTATCTCGTACGAAGCCCGAGATGGAGGCTAAACTTTGTTTGGTTCAATAAGAACCTTTTTGTATCTCGTATAAAGCCCGAGATGGAGGCTAAAATTTGTTTGGCTTAATAAGAACCTTTTATACTCAACAAGAGAGTGATTTGTATCTCGTACGAAGCCCGAGATGGAGGCTAAAGGTGATCGACTCAACAAGAGAGTCTTTTTATACTCAACAAGAGAGTGTTTTTGTATCTCGTACGAAGCCCGAGATGGAGGCTACAAAGGTTAACTCTGCTGGGGAGATCATTGTACAAAGCCCAAGAGGAGGCTAGGGTTACTGTTTCAGTTGAGTGACAGGTCCAGTATGTTGGTTAAAAGAGAAAATTAGTTCTTATATGGGTAATGTTGTACTCATGGATTTTCTCTGAGGACCGGGATTATTTCCTGTTCTTTAAGGAAACGGGGAATCCGAAGGGTATTAAGACTGCCCAAGTCTACGGGTTTTCTTCCTATTTAACGAAGGGGTTACTTGAGAATGTCTTTGAGACTCAAGGATGTTAGACTGTCCAAGTCTAGAGTTTTATCTTTTGTACCATGCTTTGAGACACAGTAGTAGACTCTTTGAAAGGATTGTTCTATGCAGATGACTAAGTTCTGTTCCTATACCTCTAGGAGGTCGTTGAGACAATTTGTACGAAGCCCAAGAGGAGGCTGGAAACTTTTAAGAAGCCGGCGGGTCCTTGTATGAAGCCTAAGAGGAGGCTATCATTCCCGGAGGAAGAGATCATTATACGAAGCCTAAGAGGAGGCTGTGAATACTTCTAAGAAGTCGAGAGGTCCTTGTACTAAGCCCAAGAGGAGGCGGGGTTGCTTTTAGGAAGCCGGTGGGTCCTTGTACGATGCCCAAGAGGAGGCCGATGCTTTTAAGAAGCCTGTGGGTCCCCAAACCCCAAAAAATTCAAGGCAAGCTATTCACAAGGAATAGATCAAGTCAGGAAAGTTCGAGAATTTGGAAGAAACTCAAAGATGCCATTCACGGAGAATACATTCATCTCTGGGAGTAGAGTTTCTTGACAATTCCTAATGAGGACAGCCGAAGAGAAGACTGTATCTGGTGATCCTATTGGGGGTCTAGTTGTCTATTTCTACGAAATGAAACGGCGTCACCTAGTTATAGACGTAGTTGCCGGGGAAACTCGAAATATTTATACTATTATTACACAGTTGATATGAGTTTATGAAAGAAGACTTACAGTGAAACAGCCCCACAATACAGTTATATGTATATGAAAGCGGTAAATGAAAGCAATAACCACTTACTTGGTTGTAGAGCTTCCATGATGTTTGGTTAGTTGTTCAACAAAGAGAGATTAAAAACAACAGTATATTCAAAATCAAAGGAGAAAGTGCTTTGATAAATAAAGATTTGGGGCTTACAGCTCAAGGAGAGGCCCAGGGTTTTATCAGTGAGCGCACTGTTTGAATTTGTACAGAGGGATGGGTCTTACACTCTCTCAAGAGGCCCAAAAGGTTTTAAAGAAAAAGAGTGGGGCTTATAACACGAGGGTAGGCCCAGTTGATTTTTTGTTTAAAAATGGCAATCGCGCCGAGGTTTTCTTTTAATGCAGAGGGACTTATACAATAAGTGAGGCCCAAAAATGTTTTTGGTTAAAAGGGGGTTGGGTCTTACACTCTATTAGAGGCCCAAAAGTTTTGAATGGCTCTTATAGCTCGAGGAGAGGCCCAGAAGGTTATTTTTCAAAAGGCGACGATCGCGCCATTTGTTTTTGACGGTATCGGGACTTATACAATACACTGAGGCCCAAAAATGATTTGGTCAAAAAAAGATTGGGTCTTACACTCTATTAGAGGCCCAGAGTGTTTTGAAAATGATTTATGAGGGTTGAAAGTCAAAGAAACCCTAATTTTAATCTTTAAAAGTAAATATTTTAAAGAAAAAAAAATACCAAATAGGTTTGAATAAACCACTTGTGATTTTTGTGTAAGGTTTGAAAAATGAGGTATAAATCATAAGAGATATTTAAACTCATTAGGTCTTGATTTTCAAAGTAAATATTCACTTTTAAAATGTTTAAAAAACAATTAAAAATGAATTTATTCACAAAAATACTAATTATATTAAATAAATAATATAAATCTATTTTTTTTGTGGAATAAAATATTTCAACATTTTTATGATTTTTTACAAAAAGAATCAGTAAAAAATAATTAAAATTGAGTGAGTTATTAATTTTTCAAATCATTAACAAAATAATATGAAAAATAAGAAAATAGGAAAAAGTGATAAAAAAAAAAGGTCTGGGGCGAGGGGGATTCGAACCCCAGACCTTTCGCTCGCTAGTACACACAAACCAGTTGATCAACCACTGGGGCGCAATGTCAATTCATTAATAACATGGCAAGCGAAAAATATATATCAAACTAGTTGGATTTTATGAAAATGGCGTCATGGCCATCTTCTTCCTCAAGCTCTGATGCGTGAAGCCCTCTATCTCACTCATCTCTCAACCATTTGACATGATTCAAACACCAAACTCATGAGTTTTTTCACAAGGAAGAAGATGGCAATACCCAATTTCATTCATTTTCAGTGTATAACAAATTATATCATTGTGGCCGTATGAACCCTAATTTTGCAAAAGCAATCGTGCAGACATGATTATGAGTCCTATGATCAAATTTTCTGAGGGAAAACAATCAACTTATGATGGCAAGCAATTGGCAAAAATATCATGCGAGGAAATATGCATGGATCATGGAGTTGGAGTTTTGAGGCTTACCTTGATGCAAGCTGAAATGGAACTCTGCACAAACTTTGTTCCAGTTGTGAATTAATGATCCCTATAACTTCAATGGATGTTATGGAGTGTGTTCCAAGCTTTGGATCACTTTGAAACTCTTTGGATCAAGCTGGAGACCTCCACCTGCATAATTGAGGCATAATGGCTTGGTTGAAGGGTGATTTTGAGCCTGAGGTGTTACAGTCAGTGTTTAAGTGTTTGGACACCTCAAATACATCATATGTGATGTGTTTGGGCAATTGGAATTGATTGCTTAAGGCTACAACTCAAAACCCGATAGTGGTTACTCAAAAACCAAGAAACTTGAGGTTTAAGGAAGAATGAGAGAAAGCAGTGCTGTAACTGGCTTTGGTGTGAGTTGAATGATCCATTAGAACCTATATTTATAGGTGATCAACTTTTGTCTTAGAGGAATAGTGAATGGTTGCTGGATCAGATCACATTCGCATGGATTGGCTTGGAGGATTTCTTCTCAAGCAAGGCAAACTAGCCACCCCCAAGAGCAGGGCTATGCCTTGACCAAAATCACATTCTTCAGATGTTTTTATTGTTGTTTAATCAAAGAATTTGACTGAGTAGAGTGGCTTTGTTGAAAATGCACTATTCCACATTAATGCCCTTTGAATTCAAGGCAAAATGTGCCAAAGTGGATGAATTTCAAGTTGGAATATTCCTTGGCTTTTTGACTCAGCCCTATCAGTTGGATCAGTTGGTTCATGATCAGGTTGAAGGCATGTGGCATAGTGATCATTTCTTTTGACTCAGAAATCGTGGATGGCACAAAACTCCCAAACTGATTTTTCATGGCAGCCTTGACATGGTGTGTTGTGGCAGCCATAATTCTTGGCACAAGTGGATTGGTTTCATGCTATTGAGTTGCTTGGATTCTTAGAAACATTTGCAACAACATTGATGTTTATCTTTGGAACTAATTCAGCTTGTAACTGTGTGAAAAAACCTCACAAGTTTTGGTGTTTCCAACAAAATCTGTCTTGGACAGAATTTTTTCTAAGTGTTGGAAAAGTGGTACTTTCATGTTTTCAGCCATTTTGGCTCACTCATAGCTCAAAATCCACAATGAATTGGAGTTAGGTCTAGTTGAAGTTTTTGTATAGGGAAATGAGATCTACAAATAAAGCCTTGGATGGGAGAAAATGGCTTTGTGGTTTAGGAGTTATGACCCTCCAAAGTTGGTACCCTAGCCACTTTATTTTTAACTTAGAAAATTTTCTAAGTTTTTATGGTTACCCCTTTTACAAGTTATCCAACTTTTCTTGATTTTTCTTGATGAATGATGATTCAAATCATACATTAACATCATTTTAGGGTTAAAAATCCATTTTTGCGAAAAATCTCAAAAAGTCAAAGTTGACTTTTGTGCACAATGACTTTTTATCAGATGAACTCCAAACTGTGCAATTCTTCAGGAAATCATGTCCTTAACCTAAATCAAACTTGATGGACATGTTCCATGGGTGGTATAGAGTGTATTGAATCATGTCTTAGGGCTTGAGAGCATGTCTTGGTCAAAAGTCAAAGTTACAGTTGACTTTTCCCGCGAAACCCTAACTTTGGTTTAGATGAAATTGAAACTTGTTGCTATAGCTTCTTGGATCAATTCATTGTCCCAAATGGATCAATATGGTATATTAGAGATCCTAAAATCATGTCTTGAGGTCTTGGTTCATGAATTGTCCCAAAAGTCAACTTAGGGGTTAATTTGGTCAAGAAACCCTAATTCCTGATTTTTGGTGAATGCATCCCCTGAGGCAAAATTGACTTGATGATTGGGTTTATGATGTCCCTTGGAGCATCATAGGTTATGCCTTGAAGCATTGGCTCATGCCCAGAGGAGAATTTCCATCTGGAGGCCCTGGTCGACCAAAACCCTAATTTGGTGACACTGGCGATCTTGAGACTTGATCCACCTAGAAGGGAGCAGCTTTGTGCTTAATCCTTGGAGTGGGAGTCCTTTTGATCCATTATGGATGTTTGAGAGGTTAGACAAGTTGAAGATCATGTCATTTCTTGATTGATCCTTTGCCTAAGAGCTCTGAGAGAGCTTGAAACCCTAATTTTAATTGCAGTGGATGCTCAACCATCTCTGGGGAGACTGATGAGGCATAAAGACACATCCATATTATGATGATGATTTGCACAATGATGGGAAATATAAGTGGCCAAAATTTGGGGTATGACACGCAGAAATAGCAAAAGGGTTATCACAAAAGATCGGACCCATGACATATCGCATACATGGCAAGGCAAGGCAAAGGTAACGCCACTGAGGTGGCCTATTACATCTGGTTATCGAATGGCAACTAAAAAGTATAAGGGAAACAAATTCAAAAGCACAACAAAAAGGGCCATGGCCTTGGTCTGCAGCAATCATCTTCATCATTTGCAAAAGCAATTGTACCTCACAGAATACTTCATGAAATGCAATGAAATAAAAACCAAACTTGTGTAATTTTCAACGAGGAATTCAATGGCGCAATTTAATTTGTCTACTTTTGCTCCTAAACTAAAAATCGATACCGAAATTAAAAAACCCTAAAATTTGCATTTTCAATCCAACAACTTCATATAAACATGATGAACAACAAGTAATTGAGGGAACACATCATAACCAACATGGAAAACAAGTTATTAGTTCATGGTGGATCAAAATATGGCATGATTCAATGAGTTGTAATTGAAAGTGAACTTACCTTTTGAAGCCAAACTTGCAAAACCTCCATAAGATGTTACAGAAACACAATGATGATTTGGACAATTCCCTTGACCTTACTAGGAGCTATTTCAATGCTTGAACCCTCTTGAAAACACCTGGAACATGTTGCACCCTTCTTCTTGCAAGAATGGAAAGAGGTGAAAATGGAACTACAAGCAAATCTAGTTACAATTGCAAAATGAAGTTATGGACAACTTAGGACATGTTTGTGGATTGAATTTGTATGATCAAAATTATTGAAAAGGGGCAGGATGAGGTTTTGGAATGAAAAATGCAAAAAGTCAACAATTTTAAGGTTTGGAGGTTGACTTTATGATTTTGTTGGTTTTTGATGAACATGAGTGTTTATGCATCTTTAGAATGTGTTTTGTGGTGTGTTGGAATGGTAAGTTTGAAGGTTTTGTGGCTAGAAGAGGTTTTGGAAGAATTTGTGTAAAAGGGGGGATTTTGGTGCAAATGGAAAGGTTGCTGCAGAATGTTGTTGTAAGAGTGGTTTTGAGGATGTTTCTGAGGTTTTGTTGTGTGTTATGAAGCATGATGTAATGCTCTATTTATAGGGAAAGAGTGGAGCCAAGGTTCTGCAGAAAACATAATTGGAGCTTCATGGATTGGTTAGGATCCAATGTTATGGTTTCATGAGTTTGTATGAGTTACAATGCATACTACAAGAGTGTTTGCAAAGTGCAGACACTTTGCTTATGATCAAAGAAAAGGTTGAGTGCAGCTAGACAACTTGTATGGGCTCAAGACAAGTTGACTTTGGTTAAAGCCACTTTATCAAAATGGAAGTGTCACATTTCTTCCCAAAATTAGGGGTGTTCAAAACCGAAACCAACCCAATAGAAAACCGCAAACCAAACCAAACCAAACCAAAACCGCAAAAAACCGCATTTGATTCGGATTTGTTCGGGTCATCTTTTAACAAAACCGCACGGTTCGGTTTGGTTTGCGGTTTGTATTTTGCAAACCGAACTAAACCAAACCAAACCGCATTATGTTACAACCCAAACTTCACTTATCCCACATCTAACCCAAAACTTAAACTCATTATGCCTTAACCTTACAATTAGGAAATATTTTCTCTTACTCACACTTAACTTTTTAGTTTTAATCTTCTCAAATCTCTCCTAATAGTATTGCACATTCTTCTCATATTCTTTGTCATTTACGTCTCACATCTTCTACACTAATCTCTCATCTCACATGTTTTTTCTTTTTCATGTTCTCATTTTTATGTTACTATTTTCTCTATTAATTATATTTTTATCGCACATTTCTTCTCTAATCTCACATCTCTTATGTTCTTTCTTTTTCATCTTCTCTAATCTCCCTTCTCCTCTATTTTCTGTTTTATTATAATATTTTTTATATTGTTTTATGCTACTATTTTTTTTCACTTTTGTTTAAATTGATTTTTGTATATTGAATGAGAACTTTTTGTCTAAATATGATGAGTTTTGTTGTTATTTGGCAATGTGTGAATGGCTAAACACAAAGTTATGTTGTTCTCTATATACGTAAATATCACTCAATAAAAATCTTGTAAAAAACCGAACCAACCGAACCAATCCAAACCGCATTGGTTTGGTTTGGTTTGGTTCGGATTTTTTTAAAAAGCCAACCGAACCAAACCAAACCGCATGCTTTTTTTTCTTGCGGTTCGGATGATTTTTAGCGTCAAAACCGCCCAAACCGCACCGCGAACACCCCTACCCAAAATGGCATAATCTTGTGAACAAAGCCTTAATCACTTGTGTAATGCACTTAAGATTTGTGTAAATACTCAATTATGTGAAGATTTAGAAGCAACAAGGTCTGCATTTTGAGATTGAGTAGGTTTTGTATGATTTGCTCAAAGTTGTGACATGAAAATGACCTAGAATTCAAGTATGGAGGGCCAACTTTCTCTCTTAGAAACTCCTAGCTCAAAAATGGTATCAATGAGTTCTTGTACTTTTTGAAAAGCCCCAAACATGCTCTACAAATTTCATGTTTTAAGAATTTCTTGATACTCAATGGATCTTGGTGAAAACTGGCTCTCAAGTTTGTTACTTTTGGGAGTTAAAAACTATCTTGAAAATTTCTAAGTGTAGAACTTTTCATCACTCACTTGATGACTTCATAACTCAAAATCCTTTCACTTTTTGGAGAGCAACCCTCATTGAAAAAGTTGTAGTATGTTTTAAGGGCTTCAATTTCATCTTTGGAACACAAAAATGGGGGTCTAGATTGAAAGTTATGACTTTCCAAAGTTGGTACCAAATTTAGGGTTTTTTTACAACACTTAGAAAAAAATCACTTTCTTCCACTTTACCCCTTTTGCAAGAAACCTTCAAATTCTTGATTTTTCATGATCAAACTCATTGATCAAACATTTTTTCCATGAAATTTATCTTGAGGACTTCAATTTTGACCAAAACCCTCAAAAGTCAAAGAGTTGACTTTGCAGTCAAAGGCTTGTTGTGTAATAGATGAAATTAACTGTGTGATCTTCAATGATCTTGAACTCTTGAATCTTTTAAACATCATGGATGGACTCCAAGGATGTATTTGAGCATCTTGAAGTGTGTCCCAAGGCTTGAGATCACGTCTTGATCAAAAGTCAAAGGCACAGTTGACTTTGTCTTATGAAACCCTAATTTATGGTCAGATGAAGTTGAGCCTTGATTGAACTTGTAATAAGACCAATTTGCAATTGATTTTTGATGGGGAGAGGACTCTTGAGTGTATGCACACTTGGTAGGTTGATGATTAATCCAAGACATTGACTGATCAAATAAAGATCCTCTAGATTCCCTTGGTTCAAAACCCTAATTCATAGATGAAATAAAACAAAGAGCATCTTGTACAAGGTTAGGTTAGCAATGCAATGCATGATGTTCTTAGAAGGATGAGGAAATCTAGGGTCAAAATTTAGGGTATGACAGTAGGAAATCCCTCTTCTACTATTATCTCTGATGCTATACTTATTGAAGATCTTAAACATAATCTACTTAGTATTAGTCAATTATGCGATAAAGGCTATAAAATAAATTTAACAAATAGTTGCTTCATGATTGAACATAATGAAAAGAAAGATTACTTGCTTAAGGGCTTGAGGGTGAATAATATCTATATGCTTAACTTGAATTATGTATCATTGACAAGTACTAAGTGTTTAGTAACCATGAGTGAAGACTCTTGGTTATGGCATAGACACTTACCCCATGTCAACTTTGATTTACTAAACAAAATGGTCTCAAAGGATCTAGTTATTGGTCTAACTAAAATTAAATTTTAAAAAGACCACATATGCGATGCATGCCAAATGGGAAAGCAAACTAGAGTCTCTTTTAAATCTAAAAATATTGTTTCAACTTCTAAACCTCTTGAGCTTCTCCATATGGATCTTTTTGGTCATTCAAAGACAAAAAGCTTAGGTGGAAATTACTATTGTTTTGTTATAGTAAAGGATTATTCTAGATTTTGTTGGACCATCTTTTTGCATATTAAAGATGAGACTTTTTCTGCTTTCACACGTTTTACAAAGTTGTCCCAAAATAAAATGAGTTTAAACATAGTTACAATACAAAGCGATCATGGAGGTGAATTTGAAAACCACCTCTTTCAGGATTATTGTGATAAATATGGCATTGAACCCATGAAAGGTATAAGATATCACCACAGTTATTATAAACAACCATGGTAATAAATTACAATTATTAATAAAAGAATTTATTGGACGTCTGAATTTAGAGACATTACCACGGTCCTTCAAAGAACTGTGGTAACATTGACGTTGTTTTATATACTTTGTGTAGTAGTGTTAAATGTAAGGTATTTTTGTATTATTTTTAAAATATAGGAACAAAATTTCAAAATTGTGTCATTGGTGTAAAAGATTCTATTTTATTTTCCTTTGGTTTAAGAATCCATATTTTGTAGTCATTCTGAACAAGCAGCCAACTATATTTCCATAGAATGGAATCCTCATAACAATAGGATACAGAACAAGATCCTCATAACAATAGGAATGGCAAACAAAGATCCTCATAACAATAGGATTGATCAATAAGAACCCTCATAACGATAGGGTGAGCAACAAGATCCTCATAACAATAGGAGATAAAACAAAGCTCCTCATAACAATAGAAGACAAAACATATTCTTATAAAATAGAATCAAAACAGGTTTCTCATAACGATAGGACGAGATCCTCATAGAAATAAGATCAACGAAAAAGAATCCTCATAACAATAGGATACAAGGCGGGGTAAAATCCTCATAACAATAGGATTATGTTGACAATGCCCTCATAACAATAGGAATGATAGACAAAGGTAGAATCTTCATAACATTAGGAATGGACATCAAAGGTAGAATCCTCATAACAATAGGATTATCGAGCATAATAGGATCCTTATAACCACATGATCAACAACACATGCTATTAGAGTTTTCTAACATCCAATCTTCTAGAAATTCCTCAAAGCGAAGGATTCAAACATGATCTTCAGGAAACATCAGGAGAGTGCAAGGTAATTAGACTCTTCTGTACATGCCAAATCGATTGGACTTAGACCGCGAGCAAATGTATCACGACCAGCTTTCAACGGCTTGGTGTCAGTAATAACTAGACTTCAAGGGAATATTGGTGATAACCAAAATAGCTACCAATGACAATATGATTTCAAGCAGACTTAGTGGGGAAATAAATATTGGCAACAAATAATACTTTAAGACACCAATAATAAACGTATTGGCGAATACCAGTAACAACTGGGGAAAAGACATTTGGTGACGACTTGGGGAACAGATTTAACAAACACGAAACACTAGTGATAACTGGACTTCATGGGGAAAGCAAACTGGTGACAACAAACACCCAAGACATATGTTATGTTAAATGTGCATGATTCAACATGATATGAATGACCATGGCATGCAAATGCTGACTCCTGGAGAGACAAATATTTTGTGGGGGACTTTCACGGGGAAATGAATCCTCGACATCAGTAACTCAAGCAAAATTCCATAGGATGGACATTGGGGAAGTATCCTCAAACTTGATGGTTACATTTGATCAACGGATCAATCCAAGAGTGTTGTCAGTTTAGGCTTCAGTGGAGATTTCCAGTTGCAAATGGTATGACCATGCTTTTACAACCTTGGGACTTCTTGGGTAAGCAAAATATTCTCGTATCAAAATGCCAGTAACAACCGGGCTTTGAGAGGAGATTGGTGGCAACCAAAGATCTTTAACAAGACGCCAATAACAATTGGACTTCAAGAAGGCACTGGTGACAACCGAGGATCGCTAATACCAATGATAATGGGATTTATACTGGAAACTTGACTTCTGTAGTGATTCACAACCTTACTGGAGTTTAAGAAATTTTATCAGGGATATCAAAAGAGATGTACATCGATTAATCTATAATCATATCTTCTCAAATAAAGAGAAAGTCCCTTTGAATTTTCACCAAACTTCCCAAAAAGATGCCCTTTGACGGAAGAAGAGTCAATAATCTTGATAACTTATTAGGGATGAACAAACTATTTGGGAAAGATCTTGCCATTTATCATCCAAAATAGGAAGTCTGAGAACCAAACAAGTTGCTCAAATAAAGAGACCGCCCCTTGTTTTTCGAATAGGAAATCTGAGAAACAAACAAGTTACTCCAATAAAGAGTCTTCCCTTTGTGGTCTGGGTACCAATTCCAAGAAGATCCAAGAAGATGTTACAACACTGTTGGAGGAAGGTGGTGTTGTAAGAAATTCACAGATGGATGAAATAAACATCCATTTCATTGAGGAAGTACGAGGCTTAGGAGATTCATTAGGAATTCTGAGGTCGTCAATCGGGGAGTCTTGCGTCAAACCTGTTACAACTGCTTGGAGTGGACACTCATCGAAGAGTTGTCATAACCACTTGAAGTATATAATCACAGGGAAATCACCCAAACTTGTCAGAGTTACCTAGGGTAGAGACCCATCGGGGATATGTGTAAGGCAGATCACAAGAACACGCTTGCTTAGGAGGACACCTAATTGTACACTGAAAAACTGCATGGTGGACAACAACAAATCTTGTGACCAAAACCAACTTCATTTCTAAACTGCCTCTATATCACATGGTCTACGAGAAGAAGTCGTCTCAAGAGGATTTTACTGAAAAATTGGCGTTACAACTGCCTTAGTGTCTTCAAATTCTTGGAGAGATTTATCTAATATTGACGTAACTGCCCCAGATTGACTGTATTCTGTACAACAAAGCCTTCGAAATTGTCCTTTAGGGATGGTCAGATTGTGAGAAACAACTTGAAAAAGGGAGCCAGTGACGACTGGATATTAGGATACCAGTGACGACTGGGTTTTGTTGAAATACCAATAACAACTGGGAAACACCTTGTCCTTTCTTAGCAAAGTCTTTAGGCAACATGCCCCTGGATATGGTCATCTTTTGAAATGGTGGGCCATTTACTCAACAGAGTCTCAAAATATTAAGCTCATCACTAATGTTCATATGCAAGCTTCTACGTCATCAAGCAATGTTAGCAAGCAACAAAGTGTTAATTCTGAAACTGCTAACGCAACGCACATGTTTGTCTTGAAGTTTTTTATTTGAAATGATATCGCAATAACTTGTGACCGAATCACTAGTTAGGATACGTCATTAATTTTCTTTTACAAAGCCAACACACATTTTGAGCATAGCTCATATGAGTCAGGAAACATTATCTCATTAGGTATTCTTTAGAAATAAACCTGCTTCAATTAGGTCTTTTGAGGGTTGTAACGTGGCTTGATTCACGGTTTTACGAAACAAAGGATATAAGGCTCAACGTTTGTTTGTACCCATCCGTTTCTTCGTGATGTTCTCCAATCCTACGTTCAGTTAACTTGACACGAGCACTCATCTCTCAAGAGGAGTTTTGATATGGTTAAGCAACTCTAGGGCTTTGGACATGGCAGTCACCAACTTTTTGCTTTTGGTGTTTGATCACATGACCTTTGTTTTTTGTTGAGGATTTTTCTTTGTAATCCCTTCTTTCGCTTTTCACGTTTTTGTTTATTCCCTAACTTTTTCCTAGACTGAGTCATTTGGATTTGAGCTTGAAGTCCAGCGGGATGCCCCATTTTTTTCCTAAATCTCATTCAAGGGTTTTGATTTAGCGGGCTTTTTCTTTTCCATTTTTTATTTATGCACGAATCGTGTAACTCTAAGTCATTTTGACTTATTGAGAGGATTGTGACTGCATCATTCCTTAGCTAGTAGCAAACGGACTTAGACACCAATGACAATTGGGTCTGACTCCTAGCCTCTTAATGTGTGAGGGTAACGTGAAGTGGAAATGGATGTTCACTCCCTTTTATGAATGTTTGGGTGCTCTATCAGCTTAACTGAAAAACTACCCTACCCTTTGGTTAAATTGAGGGTTCTTTTGGTATGAAAGGAAACTCCTACTTCAAGGCTCAAAGGGGTTAAAGAGGGATTATCTTCCTTATACCTCCAGTGTTTGGGGATTTGAAATAATGCCTTACAATATCAGCAGGTTTTATTCAAAAGGCATATAACAAGAGATTTTGCGTTTTCATTTTCGTCATCCTTCCTCCAATTCTCTGCATAGCAAGAGATGGGATAGTATTGGCATTATATAGCAGAAAAAGCATTTTAAATGAGTGACAACGAATGGACTTCTTCAAGACAAACATAGTCATATCGTTAATCATTCAAAATAACAAGTTCTTACATGCCAAAACGATTGCGTTAACAAACACGACAAATTACACATGAAAGAAACAACAAATGAGCTAAATATCTGGAAAGACATAGCCTAAAGAAAGGCCTTCGTACTCCACAGCATCAGTCCACCATATGCACGGAAGAGCTTGCTCCACGCTCTAGCAAAAGGGTGATTTGAACCTGGGGCTTGCACATTTTGAAAGGCAGAATCCCCTTTTGAACCATCTCTTTCACCTTCTCCTTGAGGACATAGCATTCCTCAATGTCGAGGTCGGGTGCCCCTTGATGGAAAGCACATAAGGCGTTAGTCTTGAAATAGCTCCTATAGATCATCGGAATACCCAGTGGAGTTTCTTTCTTGATCAAACCCTTTTGTAAGAGGACAGGGAACAATTTGGCATAGTACACAGGGATGCCCCTAGATTCACCGCTCTACTCAACTGGCCGATTAATGGAAGAAGAATAACCATCCTGACATTGGGAGATGACCAATTCTTTGACCAGTGTAATCAGACGCTCTTTAGCAGTCTTTAAGTTTGCAACCTGATATCGGAGCTCTTGATTTTCTTGCTTTTGGTTGTCTATCAAAGTCTTCATGGTGGTGGAAAATGTTCCCACGTGGGCCCTCAAGGTGGTATTATCCTCATGGAGTGTTAGGTTTTCTTGCTTCAATTGGTCCATTCTTCGTTGATGATTGGCTCGAGTACTGAAGACGAGACAACGAAATGAACAAATGCAAGAGGAATGCACATGTGACAACATGAAATGAAATAAAATGTAAATGCAATGCAAAAAGATTACAAGGAACTCAAAGTATATTTGCAAACATTACAGAAATGTCAAAGGAAACTCATTTTCATTAATTAAAAGAGAGGATTACAATTTTAGTACTTCTTACAAGAGTCCTAAACAAAAGCTAAATAAAAGCTAACAAAAGTCCTAAGGAGATTCTCCTAGCAGCCTCATGTTGAGCTTCTTGATCTGCTCCTCCATCTGAGTCTTCTCGAGTATGAGCTTATCCATGATCAGCTTCCATGGAGTTAACTGAGGGCTAGTGGAAAATAAATCCTCTTGTGCCTTCCTCTTCTTACTAGAGAGTTCTTCTTCAGTCTTCATCTGTAAATGTCTTTGGAGTTATGTGTTCTCGTCGACGACAATTTGATACTTGTTCTTCCAAACATTTCCTTCTCGTTGCGCCATGCTTAAAGATATCTTTAACTTCTCTGCTTCAGACATGAAGATCAGAGTGGGCTCTTTCTTTAGAGACATGGGATCTTGATGAGGATAAGGCATCTTCATCTTGATGGCCCTATCTCGTACTCATTGAAGATAGGGTTCTAAAGAAATAAAGTTAAGTTTTCCCAAGTCTTTCTTTCCCTTCCTATGCAAGTGACGCCAAGCAAACACAATCTTTTCCTTGAGCTCTTCGCCATCTTCACCCTCCTTGAAGAAGGTATTCTCCACATGGATACCATTGGGTTTGTCTAACAAAGGATAACCTAGCTGGTAGCATGCTAAGACTGGATTGTAACTGATCCCTCCTTTGGTACCAAGAAGAGGTACGTTAGCAAAGTCCCCACAGCTATCAATGATCATTACCCCATCATAGACACGATTGTACCAATCAATATCAGAGCGAGTAAGAGGCATAATTTTCTGCGAACACCACAAACCATTCTTGAGATCCCAAAAAGAGCTAGACTTAGGCGAGTGAGAAATAAACCACTTGTAAATGACACACAACATGTAATCATCCCTCCTCTATGGAAGCTCTTTAGGTGAAGAGAGTGATAAGCATCTGCTAACAAGGTAGGCACTGGGTTCTTCCTTAGGAAAATCTTGATAGCGTTGACGTCGACGAAGTCATCAAAGCTAGGGAAGAGAAGCACAACATAGATGAGTAAGGCAAGAATAACCTCAAATGCATCCATGCTTAAATTATTAGCATAATATTAAGCTTTGTCCATCAAAAACTTTGTGGTTAACCCAAAGCCTCCTCCTTTGGTGGTCATGTTGGCTTGGGTTTCGGACAATTCCAAATGTGTGGCTTTGGCGATGTCTTATTCCTTAGGATCTTTCTCCAAGATAGGAAATGGAAACTCATCAAGGATAGGTAACCCAACTAGATAAGAATAATCTTCCAATGTAGGCACAAGTTGGTAGTCGGGAAGGTGAAACAATGATAGATTGGATCATAAAACTGAAGTAGTGTAGAGAGAAGTCCACCTTCCATCTTAGTCTTCAACAGAAATAAAAGCCTTCCATATTTTTTCTTGAAACCTTCTTGGTCTGTAACCAAAGCTCCCAATCTCCTTAGATCATCCAACTTAGGACTCTTGAAAGTGTACTTCAAAGTCTTTTTTCTTTCAAAATCCATGACAATTCTATGATGTTTGCAAACAAAAGTTCCTAAGTTCCATGAAACTTTAATAAAAATGATGCTTATGAATGAATGCATGTATGCACAAACATAACAAGGTTGAACACAAACAAGGTTTAAAGGCTTGCATGAAGTCAAAGGTTTACCCCTCCCATTAGGTATGTACTAGGGTTTATTGTGTACCTGTACAACGGGTTCTAACAAGTTCTCAAAGTCATCAGTCCATCTTTCGGATATTATCAATTTCCCAATTACTTGGTAGTTAATAGTATTCTCAAGAGAACCTCTTTTGATTGTAGTATCGCGTGTCAACTATTTTGGATCTACACCCTCATAGTCATCGTACTACATTCCTAACAAGGTCAAGTGGGGTTAAAGGTGACCAAAAGTTCTCAGTTTCAGAGGCTCAATCAAGAATAATGTCGTTTTCACAATCTCTTGAACAAAAATACTTATTCTTAAATGTGCCTCACTGAGTGGTGATTTCTCAAGTTAGCTTGGTCGGGAATCAACTCCCTATAAGCTTTCTTGAATATACCACTTTCCTATCCTATTTTATGCTCAAGTCCAGGTTGGGACTTATCTCACCACATACAAGGTAACCACCCATAAAACACAGCAAAGCAAATAAACAAACACAAATATAAGCAAGTTAGGCTCAACCCTCTTGGGTCGTCCCAAGTGAAGTCGCCATTTCTGTTGTAGTGAGAATTGGATATCAAGCTATTGTATTAACTTGAATC
This sequence comes from Lathyrus tuberosus, assembly GCA_022829125.1. Lineage (NCBI taxonomy): Eukaryota > Viridiplantae > Streptophyta > Magnoliopsida > Fabales > Fabaceae > Lathyrus > Lathyrus tuberosus. The sequence goes on from JALAZF010000078.1 coordinate 8,092,038, forward strand.
ATAAATCTTTTAATATTCACCACCAAACTTTATTTTATCCAAAAGAAAGGGAAAAAATTGTATACAACCCTAAGTTGCAATATAACAACAATGCTAAAAGATTTTAAGGTTCGGGGGTTGGTTATACCTAGGGAAGGTGTTAGCATCATAAGTATCTGTAGTACTCTATAGGAACCTCTTGAATGTATTTGTGTTATTGTTTGTTGTTGTTTTGAAATGTCTTATGTTTGGGTTTTATTGGTGAGGATAGGAAACTAAGGGGGTTTATTGCTAAGTATGCTCGCCAAAACTTCGCGGTCTTGTGACTACCTATCCTTACAAGGATGGAATCAGAGCATTTGTAGTTCACCTAACTAGGGATGGATGAACACTTGATTATGATCAAGGTTTAAAGGGGGAGGTAAGTGTTATAGCCTTAACACTTATATGATTTTAACAAAGTCAAAAGAGTTGTAAATTCTACCCTAAGTCTACTTTGTAAGACTTAATGACTCTAACAAGGTCATGAGGGAAGTTGGGTATTGCTAAACTACCTATGACATTAAGTCAATAAAGTATTATTTCCCTTGGATCTAGAAACAAGAGGCAACAAAGGAGGATGAAAGCTAACAAGCAAACATCACTTGGGGAGTAACTTGACAAAGTTGAAAGTAAGCATGAACAAATGGATGAGATGAACAAGTATGATATTCAAACATGATATCAATTGTAAGTAATCAAGGTAAAATTTAAACATGATGTTAATCAAGGGATCATATGAGGTATGACAATGTTCAAATGCACATGGTAACAACCAAAGCACAAAGGTAGATGTGATGACATCTGAAACAAGGACTTGACAAAATCACAAAAATATCAAGGTAAAAACCATGAACACATTCAAAACTTTAATGAAATTACAAAGAAACATGGTAACAAAAAAGGTAAACACATACAAGAAAAAATGTCACAACATCTAAGCATACATGAGACATAGTTCTAACAAGACTAAAGCATCATGAATGTAAATAAGAATTCAAATCAATCATGGATAAATAAATATCAATATGGTATCATGGATGACAAGTTTAGGTACACAACTAGGGTAAGCATGGATTAGGGTTTACTAACACCACTTAATCATGAAAACAAGTTAATATGTTCAAGACAAATAAAGGTAACAACCAAAGCATACTTGAGGAAAGAGACATGTTTATAACAATAACATATAGGATGCAAACACATAAAGGATGACATGTATGCATACATATAGATAACAAGATATGGTTTAAACATCACTTAATCATGAAAACAAGTTAAGACATTACGTGAACATTTAATCATGAAAATAAGCTATACATGTTTAGGGCAAATAGGTAACAACCAAACATACAAGTTATGGGTTCAATCATGGTCTTAAACAAGATGAAAACATCACAAAAGTTTTGACATACAAGCATGAATACAAAGGCATATTAAGACAAAAATCAAGTGTTTATGAACACATAATCATGGTATAATTCACACAAGGGCAAATGTGCACATCAAGTTCAAATAAACATGGAAGAAAGTCATATATCAAGGGTAAAATGACCAAGTAAGAACTCATAGTATGATCAATGTTTCAACATACACTTAACATGTAAACATACACCAAAAATATGTCAAACTCGAGTCAAAACAAAGATGCACAAGCTAACATCATCACACAAGGTCTACACAAAGTGTATGAGGTTCATAAAAATCATTTTGGACAAAGAAAAGCAAAGGATCAACCAAAGAATTCAAAAGAAACCTTAAGGAACCCTAAAAAAGTCACTCACTTTGAACAAGTATAAGTGCAATAAAAAGAAATATTTTTATGAATTTCTGCTTATAAACATAAAATAGACATTTTCATGAACAAATGGCAAAAAGAATGGGTCAAAAATCCTTTGGGATCATCAAGTTATGATACTTTGAATTTGTGAAGAAAGACAAGAAAATAAGTTGTAAAAAAAAAGGAAGGTGGTCCTGGTGGGACTTGAACTTGCCTCATGATGGTTACAGGTTAAAACCTTAACCATGTGAACCACGCGCGTGCCTTGTATAACATGTGAGGAGCGAAATATATATTAAAAACCAAATCCTGAATGCTCAACTAAAAAATAAAATGCGCAGAAATAGCAAAAGGGTTATCACAAAGGATTGAACCCATGACATAGCTAATATAAGGCAAGGCAAGGCAAAGGTAATGCCACTGGGGTGGCCAATTACATCCGGTTATTGAATGGAAACTAAAAAGCATAATGGAAACAAGTTCAAAAGCACAACAAAAGGCGCCATGGCCTTGGTCTACAGCAAGAACATCATCATCTTCATCATTTGCAAAAGCAATCGTATCTCACAGAATACTTCATGAAATGCAATGAAATAAAAACCAAACTTGTGTAATTTTCAACAAGGAATTCAATGGTACAATTTAATTTGTCTAATTTTTCTCCTAAACTAAAAATCGATACTGAAATTAAAAAAAACCCTAAAATTTGCATTTTTAATCCAATGACTTCATATAAACATGATGAACAACAAGTAATTGAGGGAACACATCATAACCAACATGGAAAACAAGTTTTTATTTCATGGTGGATCAAAATATGGCATGATTCAATGAGTTGTAGTTGAAAGTGAACTTACCTCTTGAAGCCAAACTTGCAAAACCTCCAGAATATGTTACAGAAACACAATGATGATTTGGACCGTTCCCTTGACCTTACTAGGAGCTATTTCAATGCTAGAACCCTCTTGAAAACACATGGAACAGGTTGCACCATTCTTCTTGCAAGAATAGAAAGAGGAGAAAATGGAACTCCAAGAAAATCTAGTTACAGTTGCAAAATGAAGTTAGGGACAACTTAGGACATGTTTGTGGATTGAATTTGTATGATCAAAATGATTGAAAAGGGGCAGGATGAGGTTTTGGAATGAAAGATGCAAAAAGTCAACCATTTCAAGGTTTGGAGGTTAACTTTCTGATTTTGTTGGTTTTTGATGAATATGAGTGTTTAGACACCTTTAGAATGTGTTTTGTGGTGTGTTGGATTGGTAAGTTTGAAGGTTTTGTGGCTGGAAGAGGTTTTGGAAGAATTTGTGTAAAAGGGAAGATTTTGGTGAAAATGGAAAGGTTGCTGCAGAATGTTGTTGCAAGAGTGGTTTTGAGGATGTTTCTAAGGTTTTGTTGTGTGTTATGAAGCATGATGAAATGCTCTGTTTATAGGGAAAGAGTGGAGCCAAGGTTCTACAGAAAACAGAATTGGAGTTTTATGGCTTGGTTGGGATCCAATGTTATGGTTTCATGAGTTTGTATGAGTTCCAAGGCATGGTACAAGAGTGTTTCTAAAGTGTAGACACTTTGCTTATGATCAAAGAAAAGGTTGAGTGCAGCTAGACAACTTGTATGGGCTCAAGACAAGTTGACTTTGGTTAAAGCCACTTTATCATTATGGAAGTCTGACATTTCTTCCCAAAATGGCATAATCTTGTGAACAATACCTTAATCACTTGCGTAATGCACTTAGGATTTGTGTAAATACTCAATTATGTGAAGATTTATAAGTAACAAGGTTTGCATTATGAGATTGAGTAGGTTTTGTAGGATTTTCTCAAAGTTGTGACATGAAAAATGACCTAGAATTCAAGTATGGAGGGCCAAATTTCTTTCTTCGAAACTTCTAGCTCAAAAATGGTATCAATAAGTTCTTCTACTTTTTGAAAAGCCCCAAACATGCTCTACAACTTTCATGTCTTAAGAATTTCTTGATTCTCAATGGATCTTGGTGAAAACTAGCTCTCAAGTTTGGTACTTTTGGGAGTTAAAACTGTCTTGAAATTTTTCTAAGTGTGGAACTTTTCATCACTCACTTGATGGCTTCATAACTCAAAATCCTTTCACTTTTTGGAGATCAAACCTCACTAACAAAGTTGTAGTATGTTGTAAGGGCTTCAATTTGATCTTTGGAACACAAAAAATGGCGGGCTAGATTGAAAGTTATGACTTTCCAAAGTTGGTACCAAATTTAGGGTTTTTTACAACACTTGCAAAAAACTCACTTTCTTCCACTTTACCCCTTTTGCAAGAAACCTTCAAATTCTTGATTTTTCATGATCAAACTCATTGATCAAACATGTTTCCATGAAATTTAGCCTGAGGACTTCAATTTTGACCAAAACGTCAAAAGTCAAAGAGTTGACTTTGCAGTCAAAGGCTTGTGTATCAGATGAAATTGACTGTGTGATCTTCAATGATCTTGAACTCTTGAATCTTTTAAACATCATAGATGGACTCCAAGGATGTATTTGAGCATCTTGAACCATGTCCCAAGGCTTGAGATCATGTCTTGATCAAAAGTCAAAGGCACAGTTGACTTTGTCTGATGAAACCCTAATTTATGGTCAAATGAAGTTGAGCCTTGATGAAATTGTAATAAGACCAATTTACAATTGATTTTTGATGGAGACTTGGTGGGTTGATGATCAATCTAATACATTGATGATCAATCCAAGACATTAACTGATCAAATAAAGATCTTATAGATTCCCTTGGTTCAAAACCCTAATTCATAGATGAAACAAAACAAAGAGTATATTGTACAAGGTTAGGTTAGCAATGCAATGCATGATGTTCCTAGAATGGTGAGGAAATATAAGGTCAAAATTTGGGGTATGACAGTAGGCAATCCCTCTTCTACTATTATCTCTGATGTTATACTTGTTGAGGGTCTTAAACATAACCTACTTAGCATTAGTCAACTATGCGATAAAGGCTATAAAATAACTTTAACAAATAGTTGCTTCATGATTGAACATAATGAAAAGAAAGATTACTCGCTTAAGGGCTTGAGGATGAATAATATCTATATACTTAACTTGAATTATGTATCATTGACAAGTACTAAGTGTTTAGTAACCATGAATGAAGACACTTGGTTATGGCATAGACACTTACCCCATGTCAACTTTGATTTACTAAACAAAGTGGTCTCAAAGGATCTAGTTATTGGTCTACCAAAAATTAAATTTTAAAAAGACCACCTATGTGACGCATGTCAAATGGGAAAGTAAACTAGAGTCTCTTTTAAATCTAAAAATATTGTTTTAACTTCTAAACCTCTTGAGCTTATCCATATGGATCTTTTTGGTCATTCAAAGATAAAAAGCTTTGGTGGAAATTACTATGGTTTTGTTATAGTAAAGGATTATTCTAGATTTTGTTGGACCATCTTTTTGCATATTAAAGATGAGACTTTTTCTGCTTGTACACATTTTGCAAAGTTGTCCCAAAATAAAATGAGTTTAAACATAGTTGCAATACGAAGTGGTCATGGAGGTGAATTTGAAAACCACCTCTTTCAGGATTATTGTGATAAATATGGCATTGAACCCATGAAAGGTATAAGATATCACCACAATTATTATAAACAACCATGGTAATAAGTTTACAATTTTTAATAAAAGAATTTATTGGACGTTTGAATTTAGAGACATTACCACAATTGATGTTGTTTTATATACATTTTGTAGTAGTGTTAAATGTAAGGTATTTTTTGTAGAGCATTTCTTATTACACCACATATGTTTCTTAGGCACCACGCGAATTTCCATTTTTGCCCCCGGTTTCCGGATATGCACATCCGGACGCATCACTTTTTAAAAAAATGTTGATTTGTTCCGGATGTGCATATCAGGAATAATTCCTGATCTGCAGATCCGAAAAAATAGCATAACTTTATTTTTATTTTAAAAATCAGTTTTGTTGGTTGGTCGCAGATGTTAATATATCGTGGCAACTTAATATACATTCGAAAACATCCATATATAAAATAAAATGATATATATACATAATAATACTCTTATCAAAATACAGCACCTAAATGTAATAAAAATAGAATACATCAAACAAAAAACTACTGTGTATGTCGAAGGATCTCTCCTGGCTCCCCTGCTCATCTACCCTACTCGCCGTCCTTGCTCGATGTCTGCGGTACTGAAGTGTCCCCCGAGCAATCTCAATAATCCTATCCCTGGCAAGTTTACCACCAGAGCCTTCAGGGACGTGACCATCCGCAATGGCCGCCCGCGCTATCTCCTCTATCTCACGACAGCGAGGTAGGACATTCTGAGTATGGTCCAACTGAGACTGCCGCTCCTCTAATATCTCCTGATGAGATTGCTGCTCCTCTAACACTGTAGGGCTAGGGCGCCTGGTTCCCTCTGAGTAAGAGAAATGCAGCAGCACACAGCATATCCTCAGTGTACCCCTGGACACTCCCCTAACCAGTAATCTTGGAAAAGTGCTGTAATATCCACGCCTGAAATGGAAAACATAACATCGGTGTCAAACATTATAATGAATATGGAAAGAAAATAAATGAAAAAAAAGACTTAGAATATAAGATTGTTACCACGTATAGTGTACAGGTGCCTGCCACAGTCTTGGCTGCCCAGAGGCAACCATATAAGAGGCTAGAATAGGTGTATGCCAGTGTAGCCTCCCCCCAGTTATACCCATGGATCTCTGTGGGATCTAAAAGGTACTTGAGGTAAATGATATCAATGTAAGTGGCGCTGGTACGGTAGATGGAATGAGGATATCTCAGGGTGCCATCTCTCAACAAAGGCCATCAGCATACCGTACATGATCTTAGGATACCCTGTAACACCCTTCTAACCCAACAATTATTCCACATTCGTATAGAAATTAAATCAAATAAAATCACCGCTCAAGGGTGTCACACTTCACAAAGGCATCATAATTATTTTCCTGCTCCGTAACACGGGCTACAACATATAGGAATAACAACTTATTTTGGATCAACACCTCCTCTAAAACAAAAACGTCGCAGTGGAATTATCGTCATAAAAATAATATCTCCTTTATAAAATAACTCATAGTAATTTAATCTCATCAAAATTGGAATTTTAAACAACTCAACATCTTCAAAAATCCTCATGAAACATGTTAATCAAAGTAACACAATATTTCAAACAAAAGCGTTCCCAACCCCGATGTTACATAATCAGAGCAAAACACACCCTCTACTCAACCGAAAATAGAACTGACTCCAAAGCTAACTCTTCACGCACCGTGAACTATTCTTGGTTATCTGCACGTTACCCACGTAGAGGCAACATTCAAACAGGTAGGGTGAGTAATCACAATTCAATATAAATCATATAAAGAAAAGACATTAACAGGGCAACATTTGTTTTTATCAAATACTACAGCGACTCACCCAAAACATCATATAAACATCACATCACCAATATCACTCATGTGCAATCATGCAATGCCACAAAGAATGAAATGCAATATCATAAAAATGCATGTGGTACCAAATCGTCATAATAATGGACACTGGACCATCAACCCTCCAAAGATCCCCGTCAATAGGATCGATCCCACATTTGGAACCGGAGCACGTCATAATTACCTCATATCCGCACAATGGGAATGAAGCATCGTCACAGAGTATGCATATGAATGTATGATACACAACATCACTAATCATCATCATCAATTAAACATCATAATGTGCATCATCATTCATCAATCCTCATATGCGTCATATCATCGCATATTCGTCAAACAAAATCATCAAAACATCATCGTATACTCTTCAGTAACATCATGAAAAATCATCATATAACACGTCAACACATAGCAGCAATTTACAGCAATATCACAACAGTAATATAATATAAAACAGATATTTTCCATGAATTTTAATAAAAATAATATTTTTCAGCCCCAGGTCGCGTTAAGCGAGCCCCACCCGCGCTAAGCGCGCTACTCACTGCCTCGAGGAGGCGAAATTCTTCTAGACTGCGCTAAGCACGCTAGGCCGCACTAAGCGCCCTTTGCGATTTTGGCAGAAAAACCATGCGATAACATCACTTATCCATCTGCGATTCAACACCCCTAAACCAGGTTTTATCCTTAAATTACCACAGATTATGTTATTATAACCTAGAACTATCACATATACATCAATAACAACAATCATCGCATAGTAAATCATCAAAAACCCATCATCTGTAACCTCCAATTCCTAGGTTTTCTCCCAAAACCCCAATCACCCACCAACACCTAATCTTTATATCAAAATATTACAAAGCGATACTCCCCATACCTTCGAATATTGTCTCCTTCGACCTCTCTTGAAGTTTCGCCGGAATTCTTCTATGCCCTAGCCTCCTTCTCACATGTTCTTCAGAGCACCTTTGCCTCTTCCTCAAAATAATACGAATAATGAGTTCCATTCACTATTCTCTCTTAAAATTCCCCTAAATGTGCTCTTCCCATTATACCATCACTTATCCATCCCTAAAGACCAACATACCCTCAATACTCCCACTTCTATTATTTTAAATAATAAACAATAATTTGAATAGTACTGTATGATTATTCTTACTATTAATATTATTAAAAAAAATTCACCACAATGCATCGTGCCACATAACCACATATCGTCAAAATCACCTTATATCCTTAAATAAGCAAAAATTAATCATAGTCGAATTTGGAGTGTTACAACTCTCCCCCACTTAAGGAATTTTCATCCTCAAAAATTTACCTGAAGCAAATAGAGTCGGATATGACTCCTTCATCTGGTCTTCGCACTCCCAAGTGTAACTTTCACCAGCTGGTCCTCCCCACCGAACTTTCACCAAAGCAATCTCTTTACCTCGTAGTTGTTTCATTTCTCGACCATCGACACGCACCGACAATACTTCCACAGTCAGGTTATCCCTCACTTGTACATCATCCATCTGAATCACATGCTACGGATCCGGAATATACTTCCTCAATTGAGACACATGGAACACGTCATGCAAATTCGCAAGTGACGGCGGTAAATCAATTGGATAGGCTACCTCTCCTATCCTCTGCGATATCTGATATTGACCAACAAAACGTAAAGTGAGCTTCCTAGACTTCAAAGCTCGACCCACACCAGTCATTGGCGTCACTCTAAAAAACACGTGATCTCCCTCTTGGAATTCAAGTGATTTCCTCCTCTTATCATGGTAGTTCTTATGACGACTCTGTGAAGCCTTCATCCTCTCTTGGATATTCATAATCTTCTCAGTCGTCTCTTGCACAATTTCAGGTCCGAGTACAACTCTCTCGCCGAACTCATACCAACACAACGGAGTCCTGCACCTTCTCCCACACAAAGCTTCATAAGGCGTCATTCCAATGCTAGAATGAAAACTATTATTGTACATGAACTCAATCAACGGCAAATGGCTACCCCACGATCCTCCATGATCTAACACACAAGCCCTCAGCAAATCTTCTAAAGATTGGATAGTCCTTTCTGTCTGACCGTCCGTCTGCGGATGATAGGCAGAACTCATCCTCGACTTAGTACCCAAAGCATATTGCAAACTCTTCCAAAACCTCGATGTAAACCTCGGATCTCTATCCGACACAATACTCGAAGGTACCCCATGTAACTTCACAATTTCATCGATGTACAACTCCGCTAATTTCTGCATAGAATGATTAATCTTCATCGGTAAGAAATGAGCCGACTTAGTTAATCTATCTACAATCACCCATATTGAATCATTTCCTTTAGTAGTCTTCGGTAACCCCACCACAAAATCCATGGAAATACTATCCCATTTCCATTCTGGAATCCTCAATGGCTGCATCATACCTAAAGGCTTCTGATGCTCAACCTTTGACTTCTGACAAGTCAAACAAGCATACACAAATTCAGCAATGTCTCTCTTCATACCAGGCCACCAAAACAACTTATGCAGATCCTGATACATCTTCGTAGCACCAGGATGGATACTCGATCTACTTTGATGTCCTTCTTTTAGAATACTCTTCTTGATTTCTGGAACATCTGGAACACATACTCTATCTCGAAACCTCATCACACCATTCTCATCAATCCGGAAGTCACCTTCGTTACCTTGGTTAATCAAAGTCAATTGGTCAACCAATTTTAAATCGGATTGTTGTCCCACTCTGATTTCTTCCAGAATACTACTAGTCAACCTCAACATTCCCAACTTCACACTATCAAGAGTCGCTTCACATACCAAACTCAAATCTCTGAATTGCTCAATTAGTTCCAACTCTTTCTCCATAAGCATTGACATATGTAATGACTTCCTGCTCAATGCATCAACCACTACATTTGCTTTGCCTGGATGATAACTTAAATCAAAATCAAAATCCTTCAACAACTCTAACCACCTTCTCTGCCTCATATTCAATTCCTTCTGATTAAATAAGTACTTCAGACTTTTATGATCGATGAACACCTCAAATTTAGAGCCAAACAGATAATGTCTCCAAATCTTCAACACAAACACCGCCGTGGCTAATTCCAAGTCATGTGTAGGATAATTCCTCTCATGAACTCGCAATTGTCTCGAAGCATAAGCAACAACTTGTCCATTCTGCATCAATACTCCACCAAGACCCATCTTCGACGCATCACAATGCACTATAAAAGACTCACTCGGATTAGGCAAAATCAACACTGGAGCAGTAGTCAATCTCTTCTTCAACTCTACAAAACTCTCTTCGCAAGTTACATCTGTAATACCCCAAAATTTGCTCTCCCTCTTTGTCATCATAGCATGGCATTATCATTTATCATATCATATCCATCTCATTAGCATTGCATTGCATTTAACATAGAAAAATGAAGCATAACATCCCTCTTACCATCAAGGCATGTGATCAGGGGAAAAGATGAACAATCAAAGGATCATTCAAAGCACAAAGGGTCAAATAAGTGGCCTCAAGGCAAGCCAAGAGGTCTCTCATAGCTCATACCATCTCAATTAATCATCCACAACCTCAAGGAAGTGAGATCCAATGGGAGATTGAAGCACTACATCTTTCATCATGCAAAGGGTTCAAAAATTGAAGGAAAACCCTCAAAAGAGATAGCTCATTGATCTAAAATCATCCTCAAGTGGAATATTTCATCATCCTTTAAGAGGATACACAACATACTCTGAGGAATTGGAAATTGAAGACTGCACTTTTACCTCCTAACCAGAGGGGGCCAAAACTAGGGTTTCCATTTAAATCAGGGAATCTCTGATTTTTTGGGCAAAACTTGATGTCATGGTTTTCTATATGTCCTTAGATGTATGGATGTGGAAGATGGCATCTCAATTGGTTTTAGAAGTGGTTCAATTGGAAGAAAGATCAAAAATCAGGAAATTTGGGGCCAAGTCAAATAATCAGGAGAAAAAGTCAACTCTTGAATTTTTTAGCCCAAAATCATGAAATTCATGTTACATATGTCCAATGTACAAAATTTGATCAAGAAACTCCAAAGGAATCATGAAAAAATCAAGATGTGGAAAGTTGCCATTTTTGGATGAAGAAGGGTTACTAAAAATAGCAAGTTTTGGCCATTTTGCATCAGAATTTGAACCAAGGCCATTTAAAATTGAAGCACCAAATGAAAATTCCACTCGGCCACAATAAAAGATCTTGTTTTAAGCTTCAAATCCATGTGTGGAACATCTCCATTGGATAAAAATTGAGAGAGTTATAGATGATCAAAGTTGAGGGAAACTTGGGCAAAATGCAAGTCAGCTTGGGCAAGTTTCAGGTCACGCGCATGTCATTTCTACAAACACCTGGTGTGCCAAATGTCAAGCTCAAGTTCTCCAAGATAAAAGCCTCAAATGGAAAAGTTTTCAACATCAAAGTTGTTCTTTGTAGTGTCATCTTTAATATTGGTGTTGAGAAAATTTTGAATTGATCAAGTTATGAGTGAGTTACAGTGGTCTCAAGATAGGTTGATTAGGCTGAACTTCCATGCATGTCATTTACCATGCCATGACTTGCTTCGTACGCCCACGCACCGGTCGTTTTTCCATCTGTTTATGATGATTTTTAGACATGTTTGAGGTACCTTTTCAACTCAAGTCCAACACCAAAATTGTCCTATGATGCATCCTCAATCCATTGACACCAAGATGATTCATTTTCGTGCCTTGGTCATAAAGGAATCCATGTTCAAACATCACCATCTGTATTGAGGCATTGACTGTCATGTGTAGCAGTTCACACTTTGTTTTTGGTTCAGTCACACCACAAACACTTCACCATCACCAGCTGTTTTCTTTTCCTCATTTGCCCAAACATTCTTGCACGTGCTTCCATTTTTGTTACTTCTTACATGAGAAGGGAAATTTGCAAAACTTCCACCACAAGCTACTGCTGCATAATACAACCTCACTCTCATCCTCACTACAAGTGTCATGAGCTTGACCTCACCATAACCGAACCTTAATCACTCGCCCCCTAACTAACTTGACTCAGTTAGTTAGGGTGGACTCATTTAACCATTCCAACTCACCCTAACTCACTCAGTTAACCATCACAGTTCCCCTTTAACCACACTTATATAACCAAATCTCCTTCATAATTTCACAACAACACTTCATTCTCATTTTTCCTCTGAAATTCGCAAGCTCTCTCTCTGAAATTTCTCTTCCTCTCACACGATTTCATCATCATCTACATCTGAATCCATCTTCAAGCTTCAATATCAAGCAGCATTAGAACACACTGAAGCTTGGTAACATTGAAGAGATTGAAGTGTCTTCCACTGCATATTGAATTTCATCAACATTTGCAAGGATTTGTGAGCCTTTATTTGGCCAGTTGAAGATCAAAGAGGAAGCACATTTCTCTGGTTTTCTTTCAACTACAGTTTCCTACATTTTCAGGTTTCAATATCCTAAACTTTCTTGGCACGAGTTACATTCTGTTTAGTTTGTGTTGTGATGATTTGAGCTCACTAAGAGCATTCCTCCATCTGGCTAGCTGATAGAGCTTCTTAGAAGCTTAGATCCAAAATCTAGGGCTAATTTCTTTGCTTCGATTCTCTCTGTTTGTGTGTTGTTTGTGAAAAACAAGCCTAGATTCATGCTCTATGTGACTTCCTGAACATTTTGATGTGCATTGCATAAATTTCTGGAATGTTTGATTGATTGCAGTGCCGGAGAGTGGCCGGAGAAGGTGACCGGAGGTCCCTCTCCGGCCGGTGAGGTTTCATTAGGGTTTACATACCAGATTAAGTCGTGTCCGTTGATTTGTTTTGATCCAAGGGTGGTGGTGGTGCCAGCGAATAAATGGAGAGGGTGTGTGTCACGTGCTTCATTTTTTCATCTGATGGTTAGCATGCGCGGGTGTACATGGTTATTAGTGTGTACTAGCAATGTGATATGCTTGATTAGAGTACCTTGACTTTTACATTGACATTGACTTGATCCAATGGCTTGTGCGTCTTTGACTATTGTTGACTGAGCTCCATGATGACTATTGTGTACTGCGCGCAAAATGGACTTAGCCAGAATGCTATCTGCACCCCCCTGTTTCCAAGCCCAATTAATTTGCACTGCGTTATTGCTATGTTCATACCCCCTTCCCTTTGCATTTCATTTTAATTTTTCCTTTATTGTACATGTTTCATTTCTAATTTTTAAAAATACCAAAACATATTGGAAAATTCTACAAAAATTCATGTGTATTCTTAAAACATTTAGGAAATTTTTCATGATTTTATTTTCTGATTTTATGACCTTTTTACCCCTGGTCCATAATTTTCTTTGAATTTACACTTAGATGCATTCTAAGCATGATACATGAATTTGTTTAATTTTGTTCTTGCTCATTACCAACTATTTTGACATGATTCTTTTTGCATTGATTCACTAATACATTGAAGCATGTTAGATGATTTTTGTTTGATTTTTTAGGTCACTTTATCATATGTCTTGATGCCTATATTTGCACCACTTTGCATGATGTTTCAATTTGACCTAATTGCTTTGTTTGAAGTCATTTTGCTCTGAATTTTTACATGCTATCTTGATGTATGATGCATTTCTGACCTAGGCATTCCAATAATATGCTGGCATAATTTTCATGAATCCATTTGGTCTTTGTTTGATGCATCACATTGGATGTATAATCCATGGCATGTCATTACAACTTTAGTGCATGTTTACATGAATTCTTTTGTGCACATTTGTATGAGCATTTGCATATGTTATGAGCCATTCATATGATATTATAGGTCTTTGATACACATTATAGGTCATCTTTACATGTTCATTTCAATTTGAACTTTGTGCATCATTAACATGTATTGTTTGCACTTTCTTTTTGAACTTTCATTTCAATTCTTCTTATTACTTCTTGAATGTCTTGAAGTTGATTCATAAATACTTTTGAGATGTTTATAAACCATTTTCCATTTAGTTTCAATTCTGGTTGTTGATTTACATGTTCCATTTATGCATGTCCTCTTCATTTCTTTCCATCTTTCATCTACCCCTTCTTCTTGTAACATGTTTAAATGCTAATGGGTGATGCTTGTTGCTTATTCACTTGCACTTGTATGATAATAACCATTGGTTTCCATATGATGCCCATTCTGGTTGTGGTTCTAGGATTTGTTTCCTCATTTAATTCTTTTGAGTTTTATGATGCATTACATGTTCTTTTACTTCTTATACTTCTTATACATGTTTACTAACCATGTAGGGGCTTTGGTAAGTTTCATTTGAGTGTGGATAAGGAATCCACATTCAACTTCTATCCTTTCTCTTTTACAATTCCATTTTGTGTTTTGCTAAGCACTTATGTGCTTTCTTTTAATAACTCATCACTTTCCCCTTGTGAATTACAATTCATCTTCTACTTTAGAAGTGAATTGTTTAATTCTTTCTTTCTTTAGACTTTAGGTTGAAACCTCACAAACCTTTAGGATCACTCCCTTTAATCTTCAATTAGGATTGAGTCTTAGTCCATATAGGTTTTACCTTTTCTCCTCTCTTGAGTCTCTTTTCTCATCTCAAAGAAAATTCAAAACATATAATAAAGGTAGGCATTTATTGCATTTAGGCCTTTCATATAAAGAAAAGATTATAAGGGGTCTTCTCTTATAATCTTAAGATGTGTAGCATATGGCCCATCTTAGGTCAATGTGTTACATATTTGATCTTGTATGAGGGACTTAAATGCAATACTTGTTGAAGGTGCAAATAATAAAAAACACTTCTTCACTTCATAATCAACAAAACACTTAATAAATACAAGTATGCTAGTGTGTTCGAACCTTGACAATTGGAACTAAGTGTGGGGGTCTTCTTCACTCTTAGTGTGCATTCTTACCCATTCCATCTTGGAATGTGAGAACGTACACATTCCAATGGCTAAGATCCAGATACACTGTCGTATGCAAACAAATCCAAAACACTTCCTTCTAAAAGACAAAAACAAACAATAACGTCTTTCCTCCGGGAATTCTTTTCTCACCTCATTCACTCTTAGCGTACGAACGCGCTTCTACTCGTTCTCTTGCAAGATGGTAACACACTCGGACCAGCGAGCCTGCAACACCTGAGCTAGACCGTAAGCCGTTCTCTAAAAAACACAAACAATTCATCCCTAGTGAGGGGAACTACGTCGCTCTGATTCTCATGCTCCCGATGAGATACGTAGGCAGTGGGGTAGGGCCCATGCGAGCACTTCTTTTATTTTCCCTACATTTGTTTCTCTTTCTCTTTCCATTCCTTTTCTAGTTCCTCTTCCAGTATCATTTTCTATCACCCTTTGATCGAGACAAGCAAGCGTGGATCCCATCGGGTACGATGGACGCGAGGGGGTGCTAATACCTTCCTCTCGCGTAACCGACTCCCGAACCCATTTCTCTTGGTCGCGAGACCATGCTCTTTCCTTCTCTTCAGGTTTATGCGGTGTTTCCTTTCCCTCTCTTGGGATAAATACACATTGCTGGCGACTCTGTTCGGTGCCACTTTCGCGTTTGTACTAGGATGAAAATCCCGGGAGCGACAGCTGGCGACTCTGCTGGGGACGAACCCAGAATCTCTGGTTTCCTTAGCGAGTCAATCCTAGCGCTTGTCTGCTTTTCTTTCATTGGGTGTTTACTGTTGTGCTATATGTTGTTGTTTATTTATTTTACTGTATTCACCGCATTTTAGCATTACATATCATATATTATATTGTGTTGCACTGTTTTGTCTGTTTGGCGGGATGGGTGTTCTGAGAGATAAGCTCACTACCAAGGCTTGAGTACATACATAGGTATTAGAGTGGATAGTCATGACGCTTGCGTGGTGGTGACCACGTATTGTTGTTCATGAGACCCACAACCAGACGAGGTTCTATCAGGAGCTTTCTGCTACTGCATGTTATGCAGGCCAGTGGTTATTCTCTTGAGGAACTGTCGACTCTGGTGACCATTCCCGAGGACTCAGTTGCGGCACTCCTCTCGAGATGTGACAGTGGCAGACCACATTCCGTGGCAAACCCATTGCACATTCTCGATCCGAGGACCCAATGCTGGGAACTTGCTATAGGACATCCCTTTTTGAAAGAGAATCAACGGAGGCACTCCTCGATTGGTGATAGTACTGTACCCTGAGGGATGAATGTACTATTGCTTCTCGACCTCAGTGCCAGAAGCTGAGGACCTTTCGTTTTGGAGAATCAGTTGAGGCCTCCTCGTTGATGATGATGCCAAACCAGAAATGGTGAACGTATCATCATTTCTCGACCTGAGAGCCCGGGATACTGAACATCCTAGTACCCACATGTGAGAAGGGCGGGTTGTTTACAGGTTTGCAGGTAACCATGACCTCCTACATACCCGGTTTTCTATCATCATTGCACAGAAAGGAAGTTTCATCCTATTGTATTCAGATGGTTCTTATCTATGGTTCTATATTAGTCTCAGAGCTACACTGACACCGTTCACAGTTCAGCACAGACACCTGATTACCTGAACACATTGCCCTTTGCATTGCATTATCATATTTTAACATACATGTTTATTCATTTCCAGGTGCATATATTACCCTTGATCCCAGTCATCAGGTCCCTGCAAAGATGAACACTAAAGAGAGGAAGAATATCATCAGCTATAAGTTCCTTACGCCTACTTTAGGCCCTATTGTTATGCTGAAGGGAATGGCGAGTCCTGCAGTACGAGAAGCTTTTGAAGAGAAATATGGGTGGATTTTATCTATGGTCCGTAATGTCAGTGATTATGAAGCCAGAGGTCTCCATACGTTGATGCAGTTCTATGATCCGCCTCTGAGATGTTTTGTATTTCCAGACTATGTGTTGGTTCCTACCTTGGAGGAGTATTCCAACATGTTGGGGATTGCTATCAAGGAGGAGCCCCCTTTCTTTGGATCGGTGGGGGATCTTGACTTTGGGAAGTTGGCTGGTGCTCTTTATTTGAGCAAATCAGAGTTAAGTGACAATGTCTCCAACAAAGGAAAGATTCGTGGTTACAAGCTGGAATATCTGATTAAGAAGGCCCAGGAAGCAGCTAAAGGCGAGAATTGGCTTGTTTTTAATGCTTTGCTAGCCCTTTGTATATACGGCATAGTGTTGTTTCCCAACGAGCCGGATTTTATTGATACGGACGCTATACGAATATTCATGATGAAGAACCCGGTGCCAACGCTACTGGGAGATCTTCACTACTCATTGTACAACCGAAACGAAAAGAAAAGAGGAGGGATAATTCGTTGTTGTGCACCCTTGTTCTATAAGTGGTTTGCGGGCCGTTTACCACAATCAGGGGCTTTTGTGGATTCCAAAGATTCTCTAGAGTGGAAACAGCGTTTAATGGGATTGGTGGCCAAGGACATCATATGGGTAGATCATGGGCTGATTGGCAAGAATATTATCCACAGCTGTGGTAAGTTCCCTAACGTTCCACTGATAGGAAGACTGGGTGGGATTAACTACAATCATTCTTTGGCCATTCGACAATTTGGGTATGCCCTGACAGGTCCGCCTATTAAGAGAGAGGTGGAGGAGTCCCTCTATTTTCATACATCAGATGGTTGGGAAGCAGCACAGAAAGCTTCTGAAAGCTGGGGTAGCATACTGAAAAAGGGGAAAGTTACTCTAGGAAAGCCTAACAACCGGGTTTATCCAGCATATGAAGAGTGGGTGAAGAAAAGAGTTGAAGATTTTCTCTTGCCTTTTGGTAAGGCGCCCCTTTTGTATCCGGAGAATGAGAAAGCAAGAAGCACTGCTACGGTGGAAGAAGTTGACAAGTTGCAAGCCTTGGTGAAAAAGCTCCAAGGAGAGAATTCCGAGTTGAGTAGCCGTCTTCAGAATGCTCTACATGCCAACAAAGAGCTGGAGCGGAAAGTCCAAGATGCTGAACAAATCCTAACTGCAAAAGAAAAAGACTTTGCTGGAAGAGCCCAACATTTCCGGAAGATTAGTAAAGGTGCTGACGATGCTACTCAAGCCCACAAGCAAACCAAACAGGCGTTAGCACAGACCAAAGAAAAGTTAACAAAGTTTCAGCACGCTTGGGACGAAGTTAGGATAGAGAATGCTGAATTACAGGAACAGTTGCAGATTAAGGACGAAGAGCTTGAAAAGGCGCATGAGCAGAGGAGAAAGTATCGGGAAAGCCTCGGTAAGAGTCAAGAACAGCTAGAAGAAGCTAGAGGTGAGCTGAGGAATACCAAGAAAGAGCTTGAAGAAGTCATGATAGAAAGGGAGATACTCAAGACGCAAGCCGGCATAAAGAGACACAAAGGAGTGTGTGATGACGAGGCTCTGATGCTGCATATGGGTTCTTTAAATGAAGCTCTTGAGAAAAGGGATGTCTTGATCAAAGAAATGATTGAAAAGCCGAATCACCAGCGTACCCGTATACTTTTTGAGGAGATCAAATACTCAAGTGATAAGCTGAAGGGTGTGGAATTGTTAGACTGATGTTCTTTTCCTTATATTTTGTTATTAATGGTTACCATCAGGCTTGTTGATGGATCCATTTTTCCTTATATTGCCTTTGCGGTTGAACCTTTCTTAAATGTACTTGAATACTTTGTTGAATGAGTATGAGCAGTTTTATTCAGAATTATTCCTTATCAGATAGCTGCACACAAGCACATGACCACGACACGTCTCTTTATATCACAATTTCTGGTCTTCAGATTTCTGTGGTTGGATTGGAATCAGGGTATAAAGCACCTCGGAAATGACAAACATGGCATTGCATGGCATTGCATATCATTTTGCATTTTTTTGTTACTTGCTTTTCAGGTACTCGTCGCGGGGTCTCTAACCTTTATTTGGTTTCAGGCAGTATAGCGGAGAGTCATATTCACCGATATTCGACGCGAAGGAATCAAGTAAGAATCATGGATCAAGTGCAAAGTGATTTGGCGGAAATGAGGGCGCGTATGGACCAGTTCATGACCCTCATGACTGGCATGGCGCAAAATCAGGAGAGACTGAGGCTTCTGGTAGAGCGTCCCGACAATGGGCCCGAAGGTGATCATCATGACAATTCACAGGGACATGGCATTCCTCCTCCCGGTGGCAACCCTCCTCCTGGTGGTAACAATCGGGGTAATGGAAATGGTAGGCATGCTGGTGTTACTCTTGAAGATACTCTGGAAGACCAATTTACTCTGCTGGATGCTGATGTGGGTAATCCAGGGGATCGAAGGTATGATGAGTTAGCAGAGAAGATCAGGGCCATAGAATGCAAGAACTCTATGGGTATTGATGTTACCAGCTTGGGGCTGGTCTCAGGAGTCAGAATTCCCCCTAAATTCAAACCTCCCACTTTTGATAAGTATCACGGCAATGCGTGTCCCCAAACGCATCTTCAAGCTTACTTTGGGAAGATTTCAGCCCATACGGATGACGAGAAGCTATGGATGCACTATTTTCAGGACAGTCTGGCTGGGGCGTCCTTGACCTGGTACATGAAGTTGAATAGAGCTGCTGTGAAGAATTGGAAAGATCTGGCAGAAGCGTTCCTGAAGCAATACCAATATAATATTGACATGGCGCCCAACCGCACCCAATTGCAGGGATTGTCCCAGAATGCCAAGGAGAGTTTCAAAGAATATGCACAGAGGTGGAGGGAAATGGCTGCCCAGGTCCAACCTCCCTTGTCAGACAGAGAAATGGCAGATATGTTCATGGGCACCTTGCAAGGGGCCTATCTTGACAGATTAGCTGCTTGTCCGTCGACTGGATTTGCTGATATTGTGATTGCGGGAGAAAGAATAGAAAGTCTGTTAAAGCTTGGAAAGATCCAGGATGTGAGTGGGGCTGGCTCTTCGGGGACGAAGAAACCGTTTGCTAGTAACCAGAAAAGAAGAGAAGGTGATACGAATGCTGTGTTTAGAGGACGAGGCAGAGGGCGTTCTCGAGCTTATTATCAGGTAGATGCTGTAACAATCCCCACACCGTCTGTTCAGAAACAACAATCCCAACAACAAGTTCAACAGCAACAACCTTTTTTCCAGCAAAGGTTTAGACAGAGGGATCGTAAGATGGATCCTATCCCTATGACCTATGTCGCGCTGTTGCCCCGGCTACTCGAGTTAAAGTTGGTAGAACTCCGTACTATGAAAGCTCCGGTTGCTGGAAACCTGCCACCTAGCTTCGATGCTAATGCTCGTTGTGAGTTCCACTCAGGTGCTCAGGGGCACTCCATTGAAAAATGTTGGGCTTTCCATCATAAAGTACAAGATTTGATTGATGCTAAAGCCATCAATTTCTCTCCCGCTCCTAATATTACTCAGCATCCCATGCCTGATCATAGTGCAGCAAATGTGTACGCTATTGAAGATGGGAGGAGATTGAATTTGGTGTTAGACGTTCATCAAGTGAAAACTTCTTTGTTGGTTGTAAAAGATCGTTTATTGAAGGGACAGGTGTTCCCGGGCTGTAATCAAGATTGCTCTGAGTGTATGAATCAGGAGAACGGCTGTGATAAGTTGAAGATGGGTTTACAGAATCTGATCGATGAAGGATGTCTACAGTTCGACAGAGTCGTGAAAGACACTGATGAGATATCAACCGTGACCATCTATTACACTCCCGCTGAGATTCAAATGTCGGTCAATGCAGTTCCCGTGGCGAGTGTTGCGCCAGAAAGGCCCAGTCCTGTCACTATCACGGTGCCAGGACCAATTCCGTTCACATCTACGAAAGCTATCCCATGGCACTATGGGGCAGATGTATATTACGAAGGTAAAAAGCAGGAAGTTGAATCATCAATCAGCCCAAATATTGATAATGTAGGGGGTGTAGGGGGCTTTACAAGGAGTGGAAGGTTGTTCGCTCCCCAAACCTTGAGAAGTGATAAAGAGGCAGAAGCTGCAGCAAAGGCTAAGGGTAAACAGGTGGTTGAAAGTGCGCCTACACCTGAAGCAGAGACAAAGATTACTTTTGATAAGGAAATGGAAGAATTTATGAAGATAATCAAGAAAAGCGATTATAAGATTGTGGACCAACTGAATCAGACCCCTTCAAAGATTTCAATTTTGTCACTATTGATGTGCTCTGATGCGCACCGGCAGGCGTTGTTGAAAGTGTTGAAGAGTGCGTACGTGCCACAAGAAATTACTGTTAATCAGCTCGAGGGCGTAATCTCCAATGTTAATGTTAGCCATGGCTTGGGCTTTACAAGTAGAGATTTGACGGTTGAAGGAAGAAACCATAATAAGGCTTTGCATATCACGATGGAGTGTAAGGGCGCAGTGTTATCTCATGTACTGGTAGACACTGGTTCATCACTTAATGTCTTGCCCAAGAAGGCATTGATGAAGCTGGAAGTTGATGGTTTGATCTTAAGGCCTAGTGAATTGGTGGTCAGAGCATTCGATGGAACTAGACGATCTGTGTTTGGTGAGGTGGAATTGCCCGTACAAATTGGACCACAGGTATTCAAATCCACGTTCCATGTAATGGACATACAACCTGCATATAGCTGCCTATTGGGGCGCCCTTGGATTCACGGAGCCGGGGCTGTTACTTCTACTCTACATCAAAAGCTGAAGTATGAGTTTGAAGGGCAGGTTGTGACAGTGTGTGGGGAGGAAGACATCTTTGTGAGTCACTTGTCCACGTTCAAGTACATTGAAATGGATGGGGAAATTCATGAGATGTTGTGCCAATCATTTGAAGCAGTCAATATTGACGATGCACCTGAGTCTTCTTCTGTACCAGTTGGGGCTGGTACCTCCATTTCATCTTACAAACAAGCTGTCGAAGTCGTCAGGGCAGGCAACGCCCAAGGTTGGGGCAGGTTGATAGAGACCCCAATGAAGGAAGACAAATTTGGTATTGGTTATCATCCCTCTACAACTTCAGATGCGGGGAGCAGGGGACCCATTACTTTCAATAGTGGGGGAATTATCTATACGGACCAGTCTTGTGCAGCCACAGAGGATAGTGTTGACAGTAATTGTGACCTGGACAACTGGGTACGCCCTCATGTTCCGGGATAACAAGTGCAGAACTGGTTCGTTGAAGAAGTCATCCGGGTTACTCTTCAGACAGAGTAATTTTTCTTTGTTTTTTCTAACCATAATGCATGTCAAAATCTTGCGCTCTGCCCAAGGCGTATAGATTCATTTGTAGGGCCACCATGGTTGCATTTGCAATGTTTAATCATTAATAAAGGACGTTTTGCAATCAAATTTTGTTCTCTGTCTTTCAGTTTTTATTTTTGCACAAAAAATATAAAATGGCAAGGTTTCATTTTCTTTTGTTTTGCTTAAAAATAAATTCTAAAATAAGGCATGAACCCGTTCATGCAGACTTGATCCTCCGGATACCACTGATAACGATTTTGATATGGCCATGTATGACTTTGACAATCCGATTTATCAAGCCGAAGAAGGGGATGAGAAAGATTGTGAACTTTCTGAAGAACTGGCCAGATTGTTGAAACAAGAGGAAAGGGTCATCCAGCCTCATCAGGAGACTGTAGAAATCATCAATATTGGTACCAAGGACGCCAAGAAAGAGATCAGGATTGGTGCCAGCTTGCAAGCAGATGTGAAGCAAACTTTGACGGAAATGTTGCGCGAGTATGTTGACATCTTCGCCTGGTCGTATCAAGACATGCCGGGGTTGGATACGGATATTGTCGTGCACAGGCTACCATTGAGAGAAGAATGTCCGCCAGTCAAGCAGAAACTTCGTCGGACTCACCCCGACATGGCTTTAAAGATTAAGGAGGAAGTCCAGAAGCAGTGGGATGCTGGGTTTCTTGCTGTGACAAAGTATCCTCCATGGGTAGCCAACATCGTGCCAGTACCGAAGAAAGATGGAAAAGTGAGAATGTGTGTGGATTATCGAGATCTTAATAAAGCTAGCCCGAAAGATGATTTTCCACTACCTCATATTGATGTGTTGGTCGATAATACAGCTCAATTTTCAGTGTTCTCCTTTATGGACGGGTTCTCCGGGTACAACCAGATCAAGATGGCACCTGAAGATATGGAGAAGACCACGTTCATTACTCCGTGGGGTACATATTGTTATAAAGTAATGCCTTTTGGGTTGAAAAACGCAGGGGCAACGTACCAGCGGGCGATGGTGACATTGTTTCATGACTTGATTCATAAGGAGATCGAATGTTATGTAGATGATATGATTGCCAAGTCGAGAACAGAAGAGGAACATCTGGTCAACCTGAAAAAGCTGTTTGAAAGGTTGAGAAAGTTTCGTCTGAGATTAAATCCAAACAAGTGCACGTTTGGGGTGCGTTCTGGAAAGTTGTTAGGTTTCATTGTGAGCGAAAGAGGAATCGAGGTTGATCCTGCCAAGGTGAAAGCAATACAAGAAATGCCTGAACCGAGAACAGAAAAAGAGGTTCGTGGTTTCTTGGGTAGATTGAACTACATTGCAAGGTTCATATCTCACCTAACAGCCACGTGTGAACCAATATTTAAATTGTTGAGGAAAGATCAAACGGTCAGGTGGAATGACGATTGCCAATTGGCATTCGATAAGATAAAAGAATACTTGCAGGAACCTCCGATTCTAATGCCTCCAGTTGAAGGGAGACCGCTGATAATGTATCTGACAGTGCTTGAAGGTTCCATGGGTTGTGTTCTCGGTCAACATGACGAGACAGGTAGGAAGGAGCATGCTATTTACTACCTGAGCAAAAAGTTCAATGATTGTGAGTCCCGATACTCAATGCTTGAAAAGACATGTTGTGCGCTTGCATGGGCCGCTAAGCGATTGAGGCAATATATGGTTAGGCACACGACCTTGTTGATTTCAAAAATGGATCCTATCAAGTACATTTTCGAGAAACCAGCATTGACAGGCAGAGTTGCACGGTGGCAAATGGTCTTGACAGAGTATGACATTCAGTACACTTCACAAAAGGCCATCAAAGGAAGTATCTTGTCCGATTATCTTGCGCAACAGCCAATGGATGATTACCAACCCATGAAGTTTGACTTCCCTGATGAGGACATCATGTTTCTCAAAGCTAAAGACTGTGAGGAACCACTCCCGGAGGAGGGGCCAGACCCTGAATCCAAATGGAGTCTGATGTTTGATGGGGCTGTCAATATGAATGGGTGCGGAGTTGGAGCAGTTCTTATCACGCCGGAAGGTGTTCATATGCCTTTCACTGCACGAATAACTTTCGGGTGCACCAACAATGAAGCAGAGTACGAAGCTTGTATAATGGGGATCGAGGAGGCGATTAATCTACGGATTAAAACCCTTGATATATTCGGTGATTCAGCTTTGGTAATCAATCAAGTGAAAGGGAGTTGGTACACGCACCAAGCAAAACTAGTGCCGTATAGAGATTATACGAGGAGATTGCTGACATTTTTCACAACAGTGAAACTGTACCACATTCCTCGAGATGAGAATAGGTTGGCTGATGCCTTGGCCACTTTGTCTTCCATGATCAAAGTGCAAGGATGGAACCATGTACCTAAGATTGAGGTATCCCGCCTTGACATACCAGCATTTGTGTTTGCAGTCGATGCAACGTCTGATGACAAGCCATGGTTTCATGACATTAAGTGTTTCTTGAAAAGTCAAGAGTACCCGTCCGGGGCATCGTCCAAAGACAGGAAGACGTTGAGAAGGTTAGCTGGTAGTTTCTTCTTGAACAAAGATGGCGTGCTGTATAAAAGAAATTTTGACACGGTCCTGCTTAGATGTGTGGATAGACATGAAGCAGACTTGTTGATGATTGAAGTGCACGAAGGCTCTTTCGGTACCCATGCCGGAGGGCATGCAATGGCTAAAAAGTTGTTAAGGTCGGGATATTATTGGTTGACTATGGAGTCAGATTGTTGCAAATATGCCCGCAAATGCCATAAATGCCAGATCTACGCAGATAAAGTGCATGTACCTCCAAATCCGTTGAGTATCATGTCGTCGCCTTGGCCGTTTGCCATGTGGGGCATTGATATGATCGGAAAGATTGAGCCTACAGCTTCCAATGGTCATCGTTTCATCTTGGTGGCAATTGATTACTTCACCAAATGGGTTGAAGCCGCATCCTATGCCAATGTTACAAAGCAAGTGGTCGCTCGTTTCTTAAAACGGGATATCATTTGCCGATATGGAGTTCCCGAAAGAATCATTACTGATAATGGTTCTAATTTGAATAATAAGATGATGGCTGAGTTATGCCGGGACTTCAAAATCGAACATCACAATTCTTCTCCGTACCGCCCAAAGATGAATGGCGCGGTCGAAGCGGCCAACAAAAATATCAAGAAGATTGTACAGAAGATGGTTGTCACGTACAAAGATTGGCATGAGATATTACCATTTGCTTTTCATGGGTATCGAACGTCGGTACGCACGTCCACTGGAGCAACCCCATTCTCACTCGTATATGGTATGGAGGCAGTGCTACCGGTTGAAGTAGAGATTCCGTCCCTCAGAGTCATGATGGATGTTAAGCTAGATGAGGCTGAATGGGTACGAGTCAGATTTGATCAGTTGAGCCTTATTGAGGAAAAGCGATTGGCGGCTGTATGCCATGGGCAACTATACCAGCGCAGAATGAAGCAGGCATTTGACCAAAAGGTGCGTCCTCGGGTTTACAAAGTCGGAGATGTGGTACTCAAAAGGATCCTTCCTCCCAATACAGACCACAGGGGCAAATGGACTCCTAATTATGAAGGTCCATTCGTGGTTAAAAAGGTCTTTTCGGGCGGAGCTTTATTGCTTACAACCATGGATGGCGAAGACTTTTCATCCCCTGTCAACTCGGACGTAGTCAAAAAATACTTCGCATGAATAGACCCGCTGGATAATAAGAATAAAAAAAATCCAGGCAAAAAAGGGCATCCCGGCGAACCAAAAACAGAATAAGGTTCGGGCAAAAATTAGGGATATAATTGAAAAAAAATTTGTACACCCGGTAAGTTGAAAACCCGAAAGGGCAACTTAGGCAAAAAAGGGTATCCTGGTGGATCGAAAACCTGAAAGGGCGGTCCACACAAAAGAGGGATTTGAGCGAATGACTACGGTTTGAGTTATCTATCCCCCATTACCGTTTGAACAACTGACGTTCTAAAGGATAGGAATCGGTCCGATCATTCCTCAGAAGGCAAGGTCGGGGAGTTTTGAAGACATACTGGTCATAACAGAATGGAAACTCAGTGGAATTCCGTTTTCGCATTGCCATTAGGATAGTTTCTTTTCTCAATTTTCAGCGATCACCTCTTTCCAGGGATTGCTTCCAGATGTAATTGCCTATTCTGGGCTTTCAGCCAATAAATTGAATTTCAGTAAAAAGCTTTCTATTTTTGTTTTATTGCTTTGTTTGCAAAAACGTCCTAATTTTTGATAAAACATTGCATTTGAAAACATGGCAGCATTGCAATAACATGCGCAGAAAAAACATTTGAAATTACTTCGAATGTTGAATACTCCCGGATGGTGGATTCTAGCCACGCAATATTCGGGGCATGTGGGCATATTCTTTTGTTGCAGGTAGCAGGTGCAGATGATTTTAAGCACAAGACCAGCAATAAATCACCCCACGCAAAAGACTGGGGCAATTATGGGTAAGGAGATCGGCGTTCATCGGGTCGATCTCAGTGAATTAAGTTCAACTGGGTACCGTTGTATCTTATTAAGTCGATTCTCTCATTCAGTACTTCCAACAACTACAAGCTTTTCTGTGTCGATAACGGTCACAGGTTCCCCAAAAGAGTGGTCTCGTCGACACCGAAACGGATGGTCATTATCCCCGTTGAAATCACTAGGAGTTTGAAGAGGCTAAATCTTCTGTAAAATCCTCTTATGACATCCTCTTCGGGGACAAATTGTTCGGTTCCCCAGCATGAAGTGTTGATCATCCCCAGTAGAGTTTGAGGACGGTTGGTCTTCTGTAAAATCCTCTCAAAAGGCATTCCCCAACACGAGACGCTTTAAAGCAGTTTTCTCCAGCAGAGTTTGTTATAAACTCGTCATCCCCAACGGAATTGTCTAAAGGAAAGCTCGCCTAACATGGGGCATTGTAGTACTTATCTTAAGCTTGACAGTCATATTCTTCAGCAGACTACTGTGGATTTGCTTTGGGTTTCCCCAACAGATCTCTAAGGACTCTTTCTTAGCAAGTGGCAGTGGAATGTTCTAACCAGGATTTGCATATCCCTGGCAGAGTAGCCATGATCCCCAACAAGATTGTGTCTCTGGTAATGATCCCCCACAGAGGTCAGCATCGAATCTTGTCAGCAATGCTCCCCAGCCGAGTCAAAAGGTGGATAACCCCTACAAAGGGTCTTGGATTGGATAGATCCCCTAGCAGAGTTTTTATGACTTCTCTCCCCTAGCAAGACGCCGTGCAAAGAAATTCTCATCCCCAGCGGAATCGCTGTGACCAAAATTCATTCCCCCAGCAGATGAAGTGATTACTGACAAATTTATTATTCTTCAAGTCCAATTTATTTTTGGAAAACTTGACAATTCGAAGCAGACGGATTGTTCATTTATTCTCCAGCAGAGATACTATCCTCTCAGGAACCTCTAAAGTCAAGTCATTGATCATTGTTCCTCAGCAAAGTCGGCAGAGATGTCTGACACGGATGCCAAGTGTAATCCAGTATTGGAATTTTGCGAAAGTCCACCCGTAGTGTGGCAAGCCAGTAGTCGTCGGGCATTGTTAAAAGACGTTAGCAAAGTCCAACCGTAGATTGGCAGAAAGTCCATCTAAGGGTGGCAAATTCTTAAAGTCCAACAGTGGATTGGCAAAAGTCCATCTTCGGGTGGCAAAGCAGCTAAAAGTCCAACAGTGGATTGGCAAAAGTCCGTCTTCGGGTGGCAAAAGTCCAACAGTGGATTGGCAAAAGTCCGTCTTCGGGTGGCAAAGCAGCTAAAAGTCCAACAGTGGATTGGCAAAAGTCCGTCTTCGGGTGGCAAAAGTCCAACAGTGAATTGGCAAAAGTCCATCTTCGGGTGGCACGAAGCTGCAAAGTCCACCAGTAGCGTGGCAGGCCAGTAGTCGTCTGGAATTGCATAAAAGACATTATTAAAGTCCACCAGTAGTGTGGCAAGCCAGTAGTCGTCTGGCGTCGTTCAAAAGACGTTATCAAAGTCCACCAGTAGTGTGGCAGGCCAGTAGTCGTCTGGAGTTGCATAAAAGACATTATTAAAGTCCACCAGCAGCGTGGCAAGCCAGTAGTCGTCTGGCGTCGTTCAAAAGACAGATCTCTCCGACGTTTCATCGAAGATTCAATCCAGCAATCGCGTTGGGTTTATATCCCTTTTCTTTTTCACCATCCAGAGCAAATTTTTGGTTATATTTGGTATTCAATCACTATATACCTTGAAAGTCTGAAAGCATTCGCTTTCAGGCATTCAGGTCTACAGTGTTTGAATAGGGGCAGCTGTAATACCCCAAAATTTGCTCTCCCTCTTTGTCATCATAGCATGGCATTATCATTTATCATATCATATCCATCTCATTAGCATTGCATTGCATTTAACATAGAAAAATGAAGCATAGCATCCCTCTTACCATCAAGGCATGTGATCAGGGGAAAAGATGAACAATCAAAGGATCATTCAAAGCACAAAGGGTCAAATAAGTGGCCTCAAGGCAAGCCAAGAGGTCTCTCATAGCTCATACCATCTCAATTAATCATCCACAACCTCAAGGAAGTGAGATCCAATGGGAGATTGAAGCACTACATCTTTCATCATGCAAAGGGTTCAAAAATTGAAGGAAAACCCTCAAAAGAGATAGCTCATTGATCTAAAATCATCCTCAAGTGGAATATTTCATCATCCTTTAAGAGGATACACAACATACTCTGAGGAATTGGAATTTGAAGACTGCACTTTTACCTCCTAACCAGAGGGGGCCAAAACTAGGGTTTCCATTTAAATCAGGGAATCTCTGATTTTTTGGGCAAAACTTGATGTCATGGTTTTCTATATGTCCTTATATGTATGGATGTGGAAGATGGCATCTCAATTGGTTTTAGAAGTGGTTCAATTGGAAGAAAGATCAAAAATCAGGAAATTTGGGGCCAAGTCAAATAATCAGGGGAAAAAGTCAACTCTTGAATTTTTGAGCCCAAAATCATGAAATTCATGTTACATATGTCCAATGTACAAAATTTGATCAAGAAACTCCAAAGGAATCATGAAAAAATCAAGATGTGGAAAGTTGCCATTTTTGGATGAAGAAGGGTTACTAAAAATAGCAAGTTTTGGCCATTTTGCATCAGAATTTGAACCAAGGCCATTTAAAATTGAAGCACCAAATGAAAATTCCACTCGGCCACAACAAAAGATCTTGTTTTAAGCTTCAAATCCATGTGTGGAACATCTCCATTGGATAAAAATTGAGAGAGTTATAGATGATCAAAGTTGAGGGAAACTTGGGCAAAATGCAAGTCAGCTTGGGCAAGTTTCAGGTCACGCGCATGTCATTTCTACAAACACCTGGTGTGCCAAATGTCAAGCTCAAGTTCTCCAAGATAAAAGCCTCAAATGGAAAAGTTTTCAACATCAAAGTTGTTCTTTGTAGTGTCATCTTTAATATTGGTGTTGAGAAAATTTTGAATTGATCAAGTTATGAGTGAGTTACAGTGGTCTCAAGATAGGTTGATTAGGCTGAACTTCCATGCATGTCATTTACCATGCCATGACTTGCTTCGTACGCCCACGCACCGGTCGTTTTTCCATCTGTTTATGATGATTTTTAGACA
This sequence comes from Lathyrus tuberosus, assembly GCA_022829125.1. Lineage (NCBI taxonomy): Eukaryota > Viridiplantae > Streptophyta > Magnoliopsida > Fabales > Fabaceae > Lathyrus > Lathyrus tuberosus. The sequence continues at coordinate 8,122,083 of JALAZF010000078.1, forward strand.
TGTTTGAGGTACCTTTTCAACTCAAGTCCAACACCAAAATTGTCCTATGATGCATCCTCAATCCATTGACACCAAGATGATTCATTTTCGTGCCTTGGTCATAAAGGAATCCATGTTCAAACATCACCATCTGTATTGAGGCATTGACTGTCATGTGTAGCAGTTCACACTTTGTTTTTGGTTCAGTCACACCACAAACACTTCACCATCACCAGCTGTTTTCTTTTCCTCATTTGCCCAAACATTCTTGCACGTGCTTCCATTTTTGTTACTTCTTACATGAGAAGGGAAATTTGCAAAACTTCCACCACAAGCTACTGCTGCATAATACAACCTCACTCTCATCCTCACTACAAGTGTCATGAGCTTGACCTCACCATAACCGAACCTTAATCACTCGCCCCCTAACTAACTTGACTCAGTTAGTTAGGGTGGACTCATTTAACCATTCCAACTCACCCTAACTCACTCAGTTAACCATCACAGTTCCCCTTTAACCACACTTATATAACCAAATCTCCTTCATAATTTCACAACAACACTTCATTCTCATTTTTCCTCTGAAATTCGCAAGCTCTCTCTCTGAAATTTCTCTTCCTCTCACACGATTTCATCATCATCTACATCTGAATCCATCTTCAAGCTTCAATATCAAGCAGCATTAGAACACACTGAAGCTTGGTAACATTGAAGAGATTGAAGTGTCTTCCACTGCATATTGAATTTCATCAACATTTGCAAGGATTTGTGAGCCTTTATTTGGCCAGTTGAAGATCAAAGAGGAAGCACATTTCTCTGGTTTTCTTTCAACTACAGTTTCCTACATTTTCAGGTTTCAATATCCTAAACTTTCTTGGCACGAGTTACATTCTGTTTAGTTTGTGTTGTGATGATTTGAGCTCACTAAGAGCATTCCTCCATCTGGCTAGCTGATAGAGCTTCTTAGAAGCTTAGATCCAAAATCTAGGGCTAATTTCTTTGCTTCGATTCTCTCTGTTTGTGTGTTGTTTGTGAAAAACAAGCCTAGATTCATGCTCTATGTGACTTCCTGAACATTTTGATGTGCATTGCATAAATTTCTGGAATGTTTGATTGATTGCAGTGCCGGAGAGTGGCCGGAGAAGGTGACCGGAGGTCCCTCTCCGGCCGGTGAGGTTTCATTAGGGTTTACATACCAGATTAAGTCGTGTCCGTTGATTTGTTTTGATCCAAGGGTGGTGGTAGTGCCAGCGAATAAATGGAGAGGGTGTGTGTCACGTGCTTCATTTTTTCATCTGATGGTTAGCATGCGCGGGTGTACATGGTTATTAGTGTGTACTAGCAATGTGATATGCTTGATTAGATTACCTTGACTTTTACATTGACATTGACTTGATCCAATGGCTTGTGCGTCTTTGACTATTGTTGACTGAGCTCCATGATGACTATTGTGTACTGCGCGCAAAATGGACTTAGCCAGAATGCTATCTGCACCCCCCTGTTTCCAAGCCCAATTAATTTGCACTGCGTTATTGCTATGTTCATACCCCCTTCCCTTTGCATTTCATTTTAATTTTTCCTTTATTGTACATGTTTCATTTCTAATTTTTAAAAATACCAAAACATATTGGAAAATTCTACAAAAATTCATGTGTATTCTTAAAACATTTAGGAAATTTTTCATGATTTTATTTTCTGATTTTATGACCTTTTTACCCCTGGTCCATAATTTTCTTTGAATTTACACTTAGATGCATTCTAAGCATGATACATGAATTTGTTTAATTTTGTTCTTGCTCATTACCAACTATTTTGACATGATTCTTTTTGCATTGATTCACTAATACATTGAAGCATGTTAGATGATTTTTGTTTGATTTTTTAGGTCACTTTATCATATGTCTTGATGCCTATATTTGCACCACTTTGCATGATGTTTCAATTTGACCTAATTGCTTTGTTTGAAGTCATTTTGCTCTGAATTTTTACATGCTATCTTGATGTATGATGCATTTCTGACCTAGGCATTCCAATAATATGCTGGCATAATTTTCATGAATCCATTTGGTCTTTGTTTGATGCATCACATTGGATGTATAATCCATGGCATGTCATTACAACTTTAGTGCATGTTTACATGAATTCTTTTGTGCACATTTGTATGAGCATTTGCATATGTTATGAGCCATTCATATGATATTATAGGTCTTTGATACACATTATAGGTCATCTTTACATGTTCATTTCAATTTGAACTTTGTGCATCATTAACATGTATTGTTTGCACTTTCTTTTTGAACTTTCATTTCAATTCTTCTTATTACTTCTTGAATGTCTTGAAGTTGATTCATAAATACTTTTGAGATGTTTATAAACCATTTTCCATTTAGTTTCAATTCTGGTTGTTGATTTACATGTTCCATTTATGCATGTCCTCTTCATTTCTTTCCATCTTTCATCTACCCCTTCTTCTTGTAACATGTTTAAATGCTAATGGGTGATGCTTGTTGCTTATTCACTTGCACTTGTATGATAATAACCATTGGTTTCCATATGATGCCCATTCTGGTTGTGGTTCTAGGATTTGTTTCCTCATTTAATTCTTTTGAGTTTTATGATGCATTACATGTTCTTTTACTTCTTATACTTCTTATACATGTTTACTAACCATGTAGGGGCTTTGGTAAGTTTCATTTGAGTGTGGATAAGGAATCCACATTCAACTTCTATCCTTTCTCTTTTACAATTCCATTTTGTGTTTTGCTAAGCACTTATGTGCTTTCTTTTAATAACTCATCACTTTCCCCTTGTGAATTACAATTCATCTTCTACTTTAGAAGTGAATTGTTTAATTCTTTCTTTCTTTAGACTTTAGGTTGAAACCTCACAAACCTTTAGGATCACTCCCTTTAATCTTCAATTAGGATTGAGTCTTAGTCCATATAGGTTTTACCTTTTCTCCTCTCTTGAGTCTCTTTTCTCATCTCAAAGAAAATTCAAAACATATAATAAAGGTAGGCATTTATTGCATTTAGGCCTTTCATATAAAGAAAAGATTATAAGGGGTCTTCTCTTATAATCTTAAGATGTGTAGCATATGGCCCATCTTAGGTCAATGTGTTACATATTTGATCTTGTATGAGGGACTTAAATGCAATACTTGTTGAAGGTGCAAATAATAAAAAACACTTCTTCACTTCATAATCAACAAAACACTTAATAAATACAAGTATGCTAGTGTGTTCGAACCTTGACAATTGGAACTAAGTGTGGGGGTCTTCTTCACTCTTAGTGTGCATTCTTACCCATTCCATCTTGGAATGTGAGAACGTACACATTCCAATGGCTAAGATCCAGATACACTGTCGTATGCAAACAAATCCAAAACACTTCCTTCTAAAAGACAAAAACAAACAATAACGTCTTTCCTCCGGGAATTCTTTTCTCACCTCATTCACTCTTAGCGTACGAACGCGCTTCTACTCGTTCTCTTGCAAGATGGTAACACACTCGGACCAGCGAGCCTGCAACACCTGAGCTAGACCGTAAGCCGTTCTCTAAAAAACACAAACAATTCATCCCTAGTGAGGGGAACTACGTCGCTCTGATTCTCATGCTCCCGATGAGATACGTAGGCAGTGGGGTAGGGCCCATGCGAGCACTTCTTTTATTTTCCCTACATTTGTTTCTCTTTCTCTTTCCATTCCTTTTCTAGTTCCTCTTCCAGTATCATTTTCTATCACCCTTTGATCGAGACAAGCAAGCGTGGATCCCATCGGGTACGATGGACGCGAGGGGGTGCTAATACCTTCCTCTCGCGTAACCGACTCCCGAACCCATTTCTCTTGGTCGCGAGACCATGCTCTTTCCTTCTCTTCAGGTTTATGCGGTGTTTCCTTTCCCTCTCTTGGGATAAATACACATTGCTGGCGACTCTGTTCGGTGCCACTTTCGCGTTTGTACTAGGATGAAAATCCCGGGAGCGACAACATCCCACATAAAAGTTTGACCCCTTTTGAGTCAACTGAGTCAACGGTAGTGCCAACATAGAAAATCCCTTAATAAACTTGCGGTAATAACCCGCTAATCCCAGAAAACTTTGTATCTCACTAGCAGACTTCAGAGTCTCCCATTGTAACACAACATCAATCTTAGAAGGATCAACAGCAACACCACCACTAGAAATCACATGGCCAAGAAAGCTCACTTCCTTCAACCAGAACTCACACTTCGACAGCTTTGCATACAACTTCTTCTCTTTCAACACTTGCAACACAATCCTCAAATGCTCGGTATGTTCTTCTTCAGATATAGAATATATCAAGATGTCATCGATAAACACCACCATAAACTTATCCAAATACTCATGAAAAATCTGATTCATGTACTCCATGAACACACCAGGTGCATTAGATACACCAAACGGCATCACAATGTATTCATAGTGTCCAGACCTCGTCCTGAAAACCGTCTTCAGAATATCATCAGGCTTAACTCGAATCTGATGATAACCCGACCTCAAATCAATCTTGCTGAACACACAGGCACCTACTAGCTGATCCATCAAATCGTCGATTCTCGGTAGCAGATACTTATTCTTGATATTCACTTTATTCAGCTGCCGATAATCAACTCACAACCTCATACTTCCATCTTTCTTCTTCACTAACAACACAGGAGCACCCCACGGAGAAACACTTGGTCGAACGAACCTCTTCTCAAGCAACTATTCCAACTGCTTCTTCAATTCACTTAGCTCAGAAGCTGACATCCGATAAGGAGCCATCGACACTGGACTCGTACCAGGTATTAAGTCCACTGCGAACTCCACCTCACTCTCTGGAGGAAAATCACTTATGTCATCTGGAAACACCTCTGGGAATTCACAGACAACCGGCAACTCCACACTCGCAGCTTCACGATCAATTTGCAACGAGGCAAACATTGCAAACACCAAAGCTTCGTCTTCTTGAAGTTCGTCTACTTGCTTAGCAGACAAGAACATCAACTCCCCACTATTATCAATTTCAAGAAACTCTACAGTCTTGTTATAACAATTGATATGAACACGGTTGAACTCCAACCAGTTCATTCCAAAGATCACGTCAATTTGGTGCAAGGGTAGGCACACCAAATCCATCACAAAACTCTTCTAAAAAATCGTCACAGGACATCTCAAACACACAAGGGTAGTAGTAACAGAACCATTAGCTGGAGTTTCTATTACCATGTTCCCATTCATATCAGATAACTTCAAACTCAATCTATTAGCACATTCAAGGGAGATAAAAGAATGAGTAGCACCAGTATCAATAATAGCAACTGTAACGTCCCGATTTGTTTAATTGTATTTATTTATTTCATTTATGTGAATTTTGTGAAATGTGTGAATTTATTGTATTTTACCTGCTAATTGAGTTAATTGGTTAATTTCTCTGATAGGTAAAACATTTGCATTAAATTATATTTTTCTTTTTAACTTTTATTGCACGATATGTTTTTCATCGGTATGTTTATGTTTTATCGCGTTTTGAGAGTGTTTGGGAGATATTTGGGCGTAAGGGTAAAATGGTCATTTGATTAGTTAGATATTTTTGGAAAAAGTTAGATATTTATATAAATAGAGAATTGAGAGAAAAAGAGAGAAAAGAAGAGAAAGAGAAAAGAAGAGAAAGAGAAAGGAAGGAAAAGAGAGGAGAAGAGGAAAATCATAGAAAACTCCGTTTCAATCATGACTAATCGGGTAAGGGTGAGAAGTTTCGATTATCTTACGAATGTGTATGTATATGTGTATGTTTTCTTGGATTGTTTGGTTGTGTTCATACAGTTTTCATTTTAGGTTGAAATGGTAGAAATGAATAGAAATCGAGGTTTTTACGGACGAAAGTCAGAATAGATCGTGTAGTTTAGTCGAGTGATGTTAGACCGTGATTGGTTAAGTTCGTTTGATTGAATTTGGCTGAGTTTGATTGAAACCCTAACTTTTGAAATTTGGTAGAAAATGGTGATTTTGTGTGAATTAATGTTTGGACGGTTGAAATGTGGAATAAATTGCGTAGTATAGTCGGGTGATGATGTGATTTACTCGGGTAAACTTGTTGGTATGTTTCCATAGGTGTTGATTGAGTTTTGGGGTGTGAATGTATTGATAAAATTATGTTTCAAAATATTTCAAAAATGGAAAATGTGTGGATGGCTTTTTAATGGTGAAAATATTGTAGTACGTTGAATTTTGAGATCGCAGCTTTTTGCGGAATCGAAAACGGATGTCCGGAAGTCTTCCGATGGTGTTTTTAAGGCCAAATTCCGCTGAGTCTCCGCAGGTATCGCGCTTAGCGCGGTCTGGGCAAAAATGAATAATTTCCGAAACTTCAAAAATTCATAACTTTTGAACCGTAAGTCCGTTTTCACCCCCGTTCGAAGCGTTGGAAAGCTAATGAAATATTATTTCTATTAAAAATTGTTTGGAGGGTAGTAGATGAATTATTTAAGTCGTGGTTTTGTAAAAGTGTTGGGTTGTCGGGTTTTTATCGCGTTAAATGCGTGCGGTTGGTGTTTTACCGTGTGTTGTGCTATTGTTATTTAACGTGGAGCTTTTATGTGGTTTATATGATGTTGAAGCATGTGATAATTTGTCGTGGTTGTTTGTGGCCTAATGAAGGATACATGGTTGAATTGAAATACAAATGTATGGTATTAATGTATGTTGTTGTGGGTAGCCTTCGTGACGTGAATCCTAGTGTTATGAGTATCATTGTATGATTGTAGGATTGTTGTGGTTGATGGCGAGTAATTCTTGATTTGAATTGATATGAGTGTATATGCTAAAATGCTAATTATTGTGGTTTGTGGATTGTGATGGAATGCATTTTTTATGTGAAATTCAATGTTGAGATGGTTCACATGGTTGTATATATGTATGAATTGGATTGTCATGAGTCATTGTATGCCAAGCATCATGATATGCATCTTGTGATGTCGTGTTCCCTTGTGGGGTGTGAGCGATGAAACGATTCCAGAGGGAATCTGCTGTAATGGTCGTGAGCCTTATACAAAGAGGACCTAATGCGACGTTATAGATGATCGCGAGCCTTATACAAAGAGGACCTAAAGCGATCGGATCGTGAGCCTTATACAAAGAGGACCTAAAGTGATCCATAAACGTCGTGAGCCTTATACCAAGAGGACCTAAAGCGGCGGGGAGTTACACTAAGTAACAAGCGATGATTCCAATAATTCCTGAGTGAATTAATGATGAGAATGATAGATGGAAGGTACCGCATTGCATTGCATAGAGTTGTTGTTTCGGTCTTTGTGCATTTGCATAAATCATGAATGGATTGATTATGTATTGAGCTCGTGATAGCATTGGTGATTTGATATGCATTTGTGATAAATGCATTGGTTACGGATGATATGTTTTATGTATAGACATATGCTATGTTTTGTGGGGATGTTGTACATTACAATGATTGTATTAATTATCTATGATATGCTATATATGAATATACGTGATGTGGTGGTGTGTTTCCATATGTCATAACTTTGGTATGCATTATGTGTGAATATGCTATTAGGTTGGTATAATTGATATATGCTATGTGGTTGGATTATTAGAAATATGTTATGTATCTGTGGCATGCTATATGTATTAATATGTGATGCTTGTGGTGAGAATAATTATGCATGTGAATTTTTATATGTTTGCATATTATTATGCAATCTTGATTTAGTTGTTATTTCTCACCCTTCTGCTGTGGTTTGTTGCCCTGTGAGGCAATTGCAGATTAGTATCTTGGAGGCTTTTGTGAAGATTAGTTCTCCATCCTTTTGTCGGTCTGTCTGCTCTGATACGTAACACGGGAGTCGGGGAACGCTTTTGTTATATATGTATACATTTGTTGGATCTATTTTGTATTACCTTTGTATGAATATTTTGATGTTATAAAACAATTTATTTTGTAAAACAAGTCAGTTATGGATCTTTCCGCTTTATTCCATAATTGAACTTTCCTTTTGTGGGAAAAAGCTTCCCTTTTAGGTTTATTCCATTTTGTGTTATGTATCAAATTTATGAGCAGGGATTGTGTTTTCTTTCTTTAAATGTGGCATCCTTGTTTCTGTCTAAGGATAAAAATTTTATTCACTCTGATTTATTTATGTATTATTTATCCGCGATGGGAATTGGGGTGTTACATTAGTGGTATCAGAGCAGGTTGGTCCGTCCGGCCAAGTTGTTGAGTCAATTGGTGTGACAGTTGAATACTGTCGATGTTGTTTGTCCCTTAGTACGTGATATGTGTGTGAAACACTGTCAGTGCTTTCTGGTTTTCTAGTCCTTTGTCTTCAGGATTTAGAATGAGATAAGTGGGGGAGAAGCTGGTACTTCCCAAGTTGCTTCAGGTGGGGAGCATTGGCTCAGTGTGCCGTTGGTTACAAGATTGTAAGTGTTGTTTGGACAGTGTTGTTCCCGATTCCGGAGGGAATGCGGTGGTAAGGTTTATGTCAACTAAGGATGTGTTCCTTAGGTAGTTTGTGCACAAGATGCGAGAAATGCTATTATAGTTTGGTAAAGACGGTTTATGCCCATCATGATTGTCGGTTGTCTATTGACAAATTGAGGAACTGATCACCCTTAATCTCTTGTTGATAGTATACGAAATTATGTTGGATGGAATAGACGTGTCTTTCCGGCTTTGATAGTGTGTGCAATGAATTGTTTGGAATTAAGAAAATGATTACGGATTTTTTTGTCGAGTCGATGAAAATTTTTATATCTGAAGGTGAAGCGGATTCGAGGTTTTTGTATGTTGGTCAGGTTGGAATGTCTCTGAGAGAGAATGATTGGGTATTATTAATGGCTACTTCTCAGAGAGTAGAGAGTGAACTTAAATTGGACGAAGGCGAATAGTTGAGGTTTATATCTGCTAAGTAAGTAGAAAAACTCTTAGGAGATGAAACTAAGATGTTTGTTATGTTTGTGATGATAGTTTTCTAGAAATTGGCGGAAAGGCCACAGTGATGGGCTGCCAGTTGTGCGTGATTTTCAGATGTATTTCCGGATGGAATAATGGATGTTAGCATTAAAAGTACTCGGACTGATAGAGCAGTTGGAAGATTTACTGGAAAGGAGAAGTATGAGGCCAAGTGTGTCGTCTTGGAGAGCTCCAGTATTGCTAGTAACAAAAAGGATGGATGATTGAATGAAATAACAAGCATGATGTGTATAATGGTATTGAGACTATGAAAAGCAAAAACTTAGAGTTCTGGTGAGGTTTGGAGTCTTTGGAGTTTTAGAGCATTAATGGAAATCTTGAGAAAACCCTTATGTGTGGATGTAATATTGATATTAAGAGTTCTTTTTGGTTGGTTGTTGATACTTGTTTTGCTGTTTGGAATTGATTTGAGATGAAAATGGTGAATTTTGGGAAGGAAGGTCGAAGGGTTTATTTTTCTGAATATCGCAGTGTGCGCTTAGCGCGCATACGCCCGCTTAGCACGGTCTGGAGAATTTGCAACCTCTCCAGGCAGTGAGGAGCGCGCTCGGCGCGGGGTGGAGCCCTCTTAGCACGACCTGGAGCAAAAATAAAACTGTTTTTTTCTAAAATCCATAACTTTTGATCCATAACTCGGATCAGGACGTTCCTTGTACCATTGAAAAGCTAAGGAGATGTTCTTTCTTATAAAAATGGTTTTGCTGCCAGTGGCTGATTTGATTGTGTCTTGAATTTGGATAAGTTCGTAGTGGTCTTGATTGAGGATATTCGGATCTGTTATAAACTCAAAGGAAGAACAGGTAGAGTGTTTGAGAATTGAATTACAAGTGTTGAAAAGAGACGAAGTTTTATGCTAAGTTATTCTAATGAGAATTTTGGTTGAAAAATGTTAGTTTTCTTGGATATGTTATTTCAGATGAGAGTATGGTTATGGATCCATCGGAAGTAGATGCAGTTCTACAATGAGAGGCTCCGAAGTTGGTTAAGGAGATTAGAATCTTTTTGGACTTTAGTTGGTTATTACCGGAGGTTATGGAAGGTTTTTCCAAGTTAGCATTTTCGTTACTTCGGTTTACTTGCAAAAAGTAATTCGTTTGTGGGATGTTCGTTGTAAGGAAAGTTTCAGAGAGCTGAAGTAGAAGTTGTCTACGGCTCCAGTTTTGATTCTGTGTGATCCTAATAAACCATTTGTGAGGTATTGTGGTGTGTCTTTGATGAGTTTAGTCAGTGTGTTAATGCAAGAGGGTAAAGTCGTAGCTTATGTTTTACGACAATTGAGGATTCATAAAAGGATCTATACTATTCAGGATTTTGAATTGGTTGCGGTTGTAGTGTGCTGGAAAATTTGGAGGTATTATCTTTATGGTTCTAAGTTCGAAGTGTTTAGTAATCACAAGAATATTGAGTACCTGTTTGGTCAGAAGGAATATAGTATGAGACAGCGAGGATGATTGGAATTTGTGATGAGTTATGACTTTAGCTGGAATTATCCTATTGGTAAAGTTAATGTCGTGCGTGATGAGTTAAGTCGAAAGTTTTTATACATGTCTATTTTGATGGGCAGAGAGTTAGAATTATTTGAGCAGTTCAGAGACTTGTGTCTGGTGTGTGACTTGTAAGAGTTCATAGGTTGAACAGTGGAAAACGGTAGGAATGATGAGACCGTAGGATGTTCTATAATGGAAGTGTTAGGTGAAAGGTTTAAATATTATTCATGGGCTACTATGTAGATGGATACTTTGGTTGTATGTTCGATTGGTGAATCGTAGCATTGTTGTAATAATGTGGTGTGACAAGGATGTTGGTATTGTGGTTATGTAGAGGTTGTTGAAACGATGTTGTGTCTTGGGACATTAGGTTCTTGTCTTTGTTGTTGCATCGTTTCCATGGTGATGGTTCGAGTGCGGGTAGCTCATTCCTTGTGGGGAATTAGGGGAGTGTTACCTGGGTGTTGGTAACATGGTTTTCTTTGAGTCGTGAGTTAGTCGTCAAGTGCATTGTATGGGCTTTGCATCTTGTCGTTATAGTTGTCGTCGTTGTCGTGTCGTTGTTGTAGCTGCTGTTAGCAAGGTGGTTTGTCAGTTTGTATTATTCGTGGTGTGCCTAGTGTTGGCATGTTAGATGGTTAGTCGGATGCGAGAGTCGTATCCGGAGTTGTTCGTCTCAGTTATATTTTCGAGGACGAAAATGTCTAAGTGGGGGAGAATTGTAACGCCCTGATTTGTTTAATTGTATTTATTTATTTCATTTATGTGAATTTTGTGAAATGTGTGAATTTATTGTATTTTACCTGCTAATTGAGTTAATTGGTTAATTTCTCTGATAGGTAAAATATTTGCATTAAATTATATTTTTCTTTTTAACTTTTATTGCACGATATGTTTTTCATCGGTATGTTTATGTTTTATCGCGTTTTGAGAGCCTTTGGGAGATATTTGGGCGTAAGGGTAAAATGGTCATTTGATTAGTTAGATATTTTAGGAAAAAGTTAGATATTTATATAAATAGAGAATTGAGAGAAAAAGAGAGAAAAGAAGAGAAAGAGAAAAGAAGAGAAAGAGAAAGGAAGGAAAAGAGAGGAGAAGAAGAAAATCGAAGAAAAATCCATTTCAATCACGACTAATCGGGTAAGGGTGAGAAGTTTCGATTATCTTACGATTGTGTATGTATATGTGTATGTTTTCTTGGATTGTATGGTTGTGTTCATATAGTTTTCATTTTAGGTTGAAATGGTAGAAATGAATAGAAATCGAGGTTTTTACGGACGAAAGTCGGAATAGATCGTGTAGTTTAGTCGAGTGATGTTAGACCGTGATTGGTTAAGTTCGTTTGATTGAATTTGGTTGAGTTTGATTGAAACCCTAACTTTTGAAATTTGGTAGAAAATGGTGATTTTGTGTGAATTAATGTTTGGACGGTTGAAATGTGGAATAAATTGCGTAGTATAGTCGGGTGATGATGTGATTTACTCGGGTAAACTTGTTGGTATGTTTCCATAGGTGTTGATTGAGTTTTGGGGTGTGAATGTATTGATAAAATTATGTTTCAAAATATTTCAAAAATGGAAAATGTGTGGATGGCTTTTTAATGGTGAAAATATTGTAGTACGTTGAATTTTGAGATCGCAGCTTTTTGCGGAATCGAAAACGGATGTCCGGAAGTCTTCCGATGGTGTTTTTAAGGCCAAATTCCGCTGAGTCTCCGCAGGTATCGCGCTTAGCGCGGTCTGGGCAAAAATGAAAAATTTCCGAAACTTCAAAAATTCATAACTTTTGAACCGTAAGTCCGTTTTGACCCCCGTTCGAAGCGTTGGAAAGCTAATGAAATATTATTTCTATTAAAAATGGTTTGGAGGGCAGTAGATGAATTATTTAAGTCGTGGTTTTGTAAAAGTGTTGGTGTTTTACCGTGTGTTGTGCTATTGTTATATAACGTAGAGCTTTTATGTGGTTTATATGATGTTGAAGCATGTGATAATTTGTCGTGGTTGTTTGTGGCCTAATGGAAGGATACATGGTTGAATTGAAATACAAATGTATGGTATTAATGTATGTTATTGTGGGTAACCTTCGTGGCGTGAATCCTAGTATTGTGAGTATCATTGTATGATTGTAGGATTGTTGTGGTTGATGGCGAGTAATTCTTGATGTGAATTGATATGAGTGTATATGCTAAAATGCTAATTGTTGTGGTTTGTGGATTATGATGGAATGCATTGTTTATGTGAAATTCAATGTTGAGATGGTTCACATGGTTGTATATATGTATGCATTGGATTGTCATGAGTCATTGTATGCCAAGCATCATGATATGCATCTTGTGATGTCGTGTGCCCTTGTGGGGAGTGAGCGACGAAACGATTCCAGAGGGAATCTGGTGTAACGTTCGTGAACCTTATACAAAGAGGACCTAAAGCAACGTTATAGACGATCGTGAGCCTTATACAAAGAGGACCTAAAGTGATCGGATCGTGAGCCATATACAAAGAGTACCTAAAGCGATCCATAAACGTCGTGAGCCTTATACCAAGAGGACCTAAAGCGACGGGGAGTTACACTAAGTAACAAGCGATGATTCCAATAATTCCTGAGTGAATTAATGATGAGAATGATGGATGGATGGTACCGCATTGCATTGCATAGAGTCGTTGTGTCGGTCTCTGTGGATTTGCATAAATCATGAATGGATTGATTATGTATTGAGCTCGTGATAGAATTGGTGATTTGATATGCATTTGTGATAAATGCATTGGTTACGGATGATATGTTTTATGTATAGACATATGCTATGTTTTATGGGGATGTTGTACATTACAATGATTGTATTAATTATCTATGATATGCTATATATGAATATATGTGATGTGGTGGTGTGTTTCCATATGTCATAACTTTGGTATGCATTATGTGTGAATATGCTATTAGGTTGGTATAATTGATATATGCTATGTGGTTGGATTATTAGAAATATGTTATGTATCTGTGGCATGCTATATGTATTAATATGTGATGCTTGTGGTGAGAATAATTATGCATGTGAATTTTTATATGTTTGCATATTATTATGCAATCTTGATTTAGTTGTTATTTCTCACCCTTCTGCTGTGGTTTTTTGCCCTGTGAGCCAATTGCAGATTAGTATCTTGGAGGCTTTTGTGAAGATTAGTTATCCATCCTTTTGTCGGTCTGTCTGCTCTGATACGTAACGCGGGAGTCGGGGAACGATTTTGGTATATATGTATACATTTGTTGGATCTATTTTGTATTACCTTTGTATGAATATTTTGATGTTATAAAACAATTTATTTTGTAAAACAAGTCAGTTATGGATCTTTCCACTTTATTCCATAATTGAACTTTCCTTTTTTTGGAAAAAGTTTCCCTTTTAGGTTTATTCCATTTTGTGTTATGTATCAAACTTATGAGTAGGGATTGTGTTTTCTTTCTTTAAATGTGGCATCCTTGTTTCTGTGTAAGGATAAAAATTTTATTCACTCTGATTTATTTATGTATTATTTATCCGCGATGGGAATTGGGGTGTTACAGCAACCAACTCGATATTATTAATAAAACAAGTACCTCTAATCAGGTTGTCCTTTTCTGGAACTTCTGCACCACTCAAAGCAAACACACGACCACTGGTCTGGGCAGCAGTAGCAGTCTTCTTCTGCTTTTGACATTGAGTACTGATATGACCTTTCTCACCACAATTGAAATAGGTCGGACCTTCGTCTTTGCAGTCAGTAGCTCTATGCCCCTTCTTACCACATCGATAGCACCTCACCATATTATTGGTGCACGCATCAGCACGGTGACCTTGCCCACCCCACTTATGACACTTTGCAGAAGCGGAAGCTGCTCCCCCACTTATGACACTTTGCAGAAGCGGAAGCTGCTCCCCCACTTGTCTTCTTCCCATCTAGAGCCTTCTGCTTCTCTTTGTCAGCTGAAGTTGTATAAGGCTTACCCCTATACTGCCCTTTCTCCTCACTCAACTGCTTGTAGTGAGCAGATCGAGCTCGGCTGTCCTCATCGTAGATTCTGCTCTTGTCAACCAACTCAGCATACCGGCAGATCTGCTGATACCCAATACCCTGCTTAATCTCTGGTCTCATCCCATTCTCGAACTTGAGACATTTGGACATCTCAGCATCAGCACGATTGTAGTGCGGACAAAACTTCACTAACTTCTCAAACTTCGCGGCATACTCTGCCACAATCATATCTCCTTGCTTCAGCTCAAGGAATTCCACTTCTCTCTTGCCACGAGCATCCTCTGGAAAATACTTTCCCAGAAACTCTTTCCTAAACACAGCCCAAGTTATCACAGTGCCAACATCTGCAAGTCTCTGACGGGTGTTATCCTACCAGTCCTCAGCCTCTTCTTCCAGTATATGTGTTCCGAACTGAACATGTTGCTCATTAGAACACCCCATCACCCAGAAGATCTTCTCGATCGCCTTCAGCCACTTGTGTTCACTTGCTGGATCATGTGTACCCACAAAAGTCGGTGGATTGTTCCTTTGAAACTTTCCCAAAGCACGAAACTCATCAGGAGCTCCACCATTTGGATTCAGCTGCGCCACCACATTAGCAACCGATTCCAACGCATCAGCAATTGTACGATCATTTCTTCCAGCCATCATACACACCACCAACAAGGTTAGAAGAACTAAAACATCGACAGTGTACACACACTTGTCGACTGACAGGGACAGATATCAATTAAAAACTTGGCCAGATGGACCGATCTGCTCTGATACCACTAAAGTAACACCCTTCTAACCCAACAATTATTCCACATTCGTATGGAAATTAAATCAAATAAAATCACCGCTCAAGGGTGTCACACTTCACAAAGGCATCATAATTATTTTCCTGCTTCGTAACACGGGCTACAACATATAGGAATAACAACTTATTTTGGATCAGCACCTCTTCTAAAACAAAAACGTCACAGCGGAATTATCGTCATAAAAATAAAATCTCCTTTATAAAAAAACTCATAGTAATTTAATCTCATCAAAATTGGAATTTTAAACAACTCAACATCTTTAAAAATCCTCATGAAACATGTTAATCAAAGTAATACAATATTTCTAACAAAAGTGTTCCCAACCCCGATGTTACATAATCAGAGCAAGACACACCCTCTACTCAACCGAAAAGAGAACTGACTACAAAGCTAACTTTTCACGCACCGCGAACTATTCTTGGTTATCTACACATTACCCACGTAGAGGCAACATTCAAACAGGCAGGGTGAGTAATCACAATTCAATATAAATCATATAATGAAAAGACATTAACAGGGCAATAGTTGTTTTTATCAAATACTACAGACGCTCACCCAAAACATCATATAAACATCACATCACCAATATCACTCATGTACAATCATGCAATGCCACCAAGAATGAAATGCAACATCATAAAAATGCATGTGGTACCAAATCGTCATAATAATGGATACTAGGCCATCAACCTTCCAAAGATCCCCATCAATAGGATCGATCCCGCATTTGGAACCGGAGCACGTCATAATTACCTCATATCCGCACAATGGGAATGAAACGTCGTCACAGAGTATGCATATGAATGTATGATACACAACATCACTAATCATCATCATCAATTAAACATCATAATGTGCATCATCATTCATCAATTGTCATATACGTCATATCATCACATATACGTCATATCATCACATATTCATCAAACAATCGTCAAAACATCATCGTATACTCATCAGTAACATCATGAAAATCATCATATAACACGTCAACACATAGCAGCAATTTACAGCAACATCACAGCAGCAATATAATATAAAACAGATATTTTCCATGAATTTTAAGTCGATAAAAATAATATTTTTCAGCCCCAGGCCGCGCTAAGCGAGCCCCACCCGCGCTAAGCGCGCTACTCACTGCCTCGAGGAGGCGAAATTCTTCCAGACCGCGCTAAACGCGCTAGGCCGCGCTAAGCACCCTCTGCGATTTTGGCAGAAAAACCCTGCGATAACAGCACTTCTCCATCTGCAATTCAACACCCCTAAACACGGTTTTATCCTTAAATTACCACAGATTATGTTATTATAACCTAGAACTATCACATATACATCAATAACAACAATCATCCCATAGTAAATCATCAAAAACCCATCATCCCTAACCTCCAATTCCTAGGTTTTCCCCCAAAACCCCAATCACCCTCCAACACCTAATCTTTATATCAAAATATTGCAAAACGATACTCCCAATACCTTAGAATATTGTCTCATTCGACCTCTCTTGATGTTTCGCCGGAATTCTTCTATGCCCTAGCCTCCTTCTCACTTGTTCTTCAGAGCACCTTTGCCTCTTCCTCAAAATAATACGAATAATGAGTTCCTTTCACTATTCTCTCTTAAAATACCCCTAAATGTGTTCTTCCCATTATACGCTCACTTATCCATCCCTAAAGACCAACATACCCTCAATACTCCCACTTCTATTATTTTAAATAATAAACAATAATCTGAATAATACTGTATGATTATTCTTACTATTAATATTATTAAAATAATTTCACCACAATGCATCGTGCCACATAACCACATATCGTCAAAATCACCTTATATCCTCAAATAAGCAACAATTAATCATAATCGAATTTGGGGTGTTACATACCCAATCCTAAAAAGGCCTCCGAGACCAGAGGTAGCAAGTGCAGACTGGAACCACTCATCCTCTGGCAGCTCCGCAATCATGTCTATAACCTTGCCCCCATGGTTATAGAACTTCTGGGAATCCTTCTCCTGAAAATTTCCAAATAAAACAATGTTACAAATGAAATTATTTTCAACGAAAACAATTCTATAAATAAACCGAGAAAGGTTACCTGTCCTAGCCAGACATATCTGGCAGTATGCTCAGAGTACCCCAGGAGTAGGGACATATCAGACTGTCCCCCGGGGTAACCCTTCAGCTCATCGAAATCGTCATCGCCGTCACCACCCTCATATGCAGGGTGATCACCCTCAGGAACAGGAACAGAAGATGGAATAAGAGCAGGTGATGGAACTGGAGTCTCCCGACGATGCATGCGTGCGGGCGGAGACCCTGATGAACCAGCAGTAGGAACTCGACGCCTCTGAGATGTAGAAACGGCGGCTGACGGGGGAGTGGCCTGAACCTGTGATGTGGAAGGTTGTGGTGTAGGATGTCCCTCAGCTGTAGGGGCTGTTGGAACTGCCTATGCGCCGGAACCCTCGGCTGTAGACTGCGCCCGCTCACGTCGGACAGATGCATGTTGAGTTGTCCGTCCATGTATCATACGATCGTCTCTGGCAGCCATGTAATCTGCAAAGCATAATCAATAAATTATAATTTTTAAAAAATAATTGAAAAA
Source organism: Lathyrus tuberosus (assembly GCA_022829125.1). Lineage (NCBI taxonomy): Eukaryota > Viridiplantae > Streptophyta > Magnoliopsida > Fabales > Fabaceae > Lathyrus > Lathyrus tuberosus. The sequence goes on from JALAZF010000078.1 coordinate 8,139,952, forward strand.
AACAATAAACAAATAAAAAGAACAAAAATAGAAACCAAGTGGCTTCCAGATTTGCACATCAGGAAAACTTCCGTGGATGCACATCCGGAAGTACTCAGAATATTTAACGTTGGGTTTTTCCGGATGTGCACATCAGAAAAACAATTAACGTTAAAATTTTTTCTGATCTGCACATCTGGTACGTATTTCAAGTTCTAAAAAACACAGTCGTGGCTATTGTACCATAGAAAAGGGCATTTTAATGCCCTGATCGTCCGTTTGAAGCAACAAACAATACTTACATTGTCTCTAAATGTTATTCATACTACCTAACAATTTCTACACCTAAATGTCTACTCTAAATCGATTACTCAAAAATAACTCTGAAACTCTAAAATTCGAAAACTTACCGATTAAATTGAGATACAAAGTATTTGGAGTGTCTTGATCGTTGCAGAAGTTGCTCTGCTCCGAAATCGAGTGAAAAAAGTTGGGATTTGTGGGAATGAGAAATTGAGAGTTTGGGAGAGTCTAATAGTTTGGAATGTAAAAATCTAAAGAATGAGGGGGAGATGCTCTGGCGCCAAGTTATAAGAAATGATTTCGAATTTGCACATCAGGAATTATTCCTGATATGCACATCCAGAACAAATCAACGTTTTTAAAATAAATGATGCGTTCGGGTGTGCACATCCGGAATCAGGAGGCAAAAAAGAAATTTTGCGCGGTGCCTAAAAAAGTATTAAGAGATCCTCTTTTTGTATTATTTTTAAAATTTAGGAAAAAAATTTCAAAATTGTGTCATTGGTGTAAAAGATTCTATTTTATTTTCCTTTGGTTTAAGAGTCCATATTTTGTAGTCATTCTGAACAAGCAGCCAACTATATTTCCATAGTTAGATATCAATACACCATTATCAACCCTCCAAAAAAACAACAAATGAATACAATCTGTGAAGTTTGAAGTATGCTTTTCCCTATATAACTAATAGAATGCCTCTAAGGGAGGAAGTATTTAGCTAAATCATTCCATGGGGAATCCCCTATCAAATGATGTATTATTTGGTTGGAAATTTCATAAACCTCTTGAAAACACACAAAAATTTTATTAGAAATGCCATGATTAACCATAAGTTTAATATATATAATACATGCTTGTTTTTGCTACTCTAGAAAATTACATCATACAACAATTTCATAACGATGGAAATCTAAAAAATCCTTAATACCAAGTGCTTCATGCATGAAATACATATCTTGCAAAGTTCAAGAGCTTGGTTTCGGTGTGTTTCCAATATCAATCATAAATCGATATTTCACGTCTTCTTTAACAAGACGCTCCATTGTTGTGTTGATATAATCAATAGGAACAATCTCAATCTCATGCTTTACGTGGTGTTCCGCTGCAAAATCAATCATTTCTTGGATCTCTTTTATACCTCCAATTAACCATATTTAACCAATGAAACTCCGACACGCCATTCACACGGTGTGTCGCCGTATCAGATGCGTGTCTGACACAGATACAAGTATGACACATGTACGACACGTATCTGACACGTTTTTGAAATGTCCAATAAAAAAATAAATTCGAATTACAACGGACACGAATACGACACCTTATTTCAAATAAAGGACACGACTCAACTCAAAAAATTTCAGAATTAATAAAAAAACCAACTCCGCTAGTGGACGGTGGGTATTGGTCCCTCTTGGATTAGTCGGTCGCAAGGCCGGATACCAAGATTTTCAAAAAAATAAAAAAAATAAAAAAACCAACTCAAAATTTTTCAAATTTATTTTTTAAAAAAAGAAGGGATTTTTATCTTTCATGTTCCACTTCCCCCACTATAAAAACAAAACACAATTAAAATTCCTTATTTTTTCATAGTCCTGCTGCTTTTGTTGAAAGAAGTTAGAACACATATTCATTTATTCATTCTTTGAAGAGAAATAAGATGACACCACGTCGAGCAGAAGCTTTAGTATATGTGCATGGTAACCTTCCACTTCTATAAAGGAGCACTCCCCAATATCATCAAGAGGAAACTAAAATGTGGGGTGTTGCCGGAAATAAGTTTGGATCATTAGTTGACAGTTTATTTCTTGAAGCTGATGACTTGTCTTTGGATGAGACAGACTTAGAGGTTGGTTTTCTCAATGTATAGTAACTATGAAATGATTTGTATCATTTAGTTTTGATGGATTTATGTTTTTTTCGTTGATTGAAAGTACTAAGTTTAAATAAACATAAATTTTACTTCTCATTTTAAACTCTTTATAAATTGTGCTCATAAATTGCATTATTATCATAATATATAAAATATATATAGATGTGTCTCTGTCTTATGCTTTTTATATTAGCGGAGTCCTCGTGACCCGTGTCCGTGTCTGAGTCTGGGGTTCATAGTATTTAACATTTTGTCCTGAGAGTATATATGTAATTATTTTTCATATGCTTACCTCTAAGTAAAGAAGATATAGGAGGCTCTAGGGGCTTTGATATCCCACCAACCATTACAAGCTTTCCATGAGATTTCAATATACTAACCAACAGTAAGATAGGATGACTCGCTGAAACTGTGTCAATAATATTGTCCAAAGTACCATTGTATATTGTGCATTCCTGCATCTGATTTGGATCACGACTTATAAGAAATGAGTCAGCTCCTAAGTGTTCAATTGCTTCCTTTTCTTTGTTAGGCGATGTACTAATTACAGTTACATTAGAGCCCAAAGCTTTCAAAAGTTTGACAGCTATTTGGCCAATTCCACCTAGACCAATAACACCTATATTCAAGTCCATAATATCTAAGAGGATATACATAATGATACCGACACATAGGAGAGAACCAACAACATCAAGAGGTAAATTATCGTGAATATGAATCAGAAAGTGTTCATCTACAACCATTGAGTCAAAGTAATGTGAAGTTATGTTTAGGTAGTTTGACTAAATCCCATGTATGAGTTTTCATAAGAGAAGTCAGTTCTGACTGAATGGCATCACTCCAATGTGGATTGGTAATGGCTTCTTTGTAAGAATTTGGCTCAGAAATAGATGACATATTTAGAATATACTGGTTATGGTTATGTGAAATATTGTGATAAGACAGAAAATGGGATAAAGGATACTTACATTGAGAAGATGTTTGTGTGACAGTCGAATCATCAAGTTGAATTGCATTCTCAATCAAGTTACAATGATAATTTTGAAGTTAAATGGGAGGCTTACTAGTTCTTTGAGATCTTCTTATGGGAGGGTCGGGTTGAGGTATGGTGGGAGAGTTAGAAGGAAGAGAAGAAGAGCTAGTAGGAGAGGGTTGATCAGTAACAGAAGTAGGGTCAGGACTGGTTGTGGATGAGCTAGAAGGGATGGAATGATGAGAATCAGAAATATAGGGAAAGTCAAAATCAGAAGTGGATTGAGAAAGGGGTTGAGAAGTAGATGTAGAAGAAAAAGTAGGATTGTCTTGGTAAGGAAACACAGTTTCAAAAAATGTGACATCTCTTGACAAGAAAATTTCTTTGGAATGTAAGTCAAAAAGTATGTACCCCTTGACTCCAATTTTCAATCCTAGATAGATACATTTTCTAGACCTGGGATCAAGCTTCTTCCTATGAGTGTGTAATTTAGAGGCAAAACACAATGAACCAAAGACTCTAAGAGAAGTAAATTCAGGTTGTTGGCCAGTTAAAACAAGATATGGTGATTTATTGTGTAAAAAAGGTGTGGGGAGCCTATTAATGAGATGAATGGCATGGCTGACAACAAATGACCAAAAAAGTTTAGGAAGATGAGCCTGAAACAGAATGGCCCTTGTAATGGCAAGGATATGTTGATGCTTTCTTTCAACAATGCCATTTTGTTGAGGGGTAGCAACACAAGAAGTGTGATGGAGAATGCCATGAGCTTGATAGTAATCTTTAAGCATGAACTCACAGTCATTATCAGTTCTAATGCACTTAACAGATTTGTGGTATTGAGTAAGAGCCATGGAAACAAAGTTTTTAATAAGGGAAGAAGCTTCAGCCTTAGTGTGCATAAGGAATATCCAAGTGAAACGACTTTTGTCATCTACAATAGTTAAGAAGTATTTGTGACCTTGAATAGATGGAACAGATAATGGACCCCAAATGTCCATGTGAACTAGATCAAAAATATCAGTAGAATGATGAATGATATCAGAAAAAGGTAATATCTTTTGTTTGGCATAAAAACAAGTGTCACAAGGTACATTGGATGATGGTAGAGTAATAAAAGGAAAAACTTTTTGTAGTTCAACTAACTTGCCATTAGATGGATGTCCTAATCTCCAATGCCAAAGATTACAATTATTCTTAGAGCTAGAAACTACATCAGAAGCAACATTGATGTGATGAGGAGAAGTGATAGACACTTATGGTTGATTGAGAATGTACAGCCCTCCTTTCAATTCAGCTGCACCAATCATCTTCTTGGAGTAAGAATTCTGTATGAAACAAGTTGAATTGTCAAAAATCAATTGACAGTCAAGATGAAGAGTATGTTTAGGGACAAAAATAAGATTGAATGAAAAATGAGGCATATACAAGACATTGGTTAGTACAAATTGCTCATTAAAATAAATGGTTCCTGCATAATTTGAAGTAACTAAAGAACCATTTGGCAATTTGACAGTAATGGGATGAATTCTTTTCAAACTAGAAAATAACTTGCTTGAGAAACATACATGATCTGTGGCGCCAATATCAAGAATAAAGGATTCAAGAACATCTTGAGTTGGTATTGTGCAAATAATACCTGAAAGAGGGTTATTTTGGGTTACAATTTGATTGACACTATGAGGAGTGTAAGATTGATTTAATAGAGCCAAAAGAGCCTTGTGTTGAGCAGGTGTAAAACTGATCAATCCTTGATTAGAATCAACAGGTGGTGATGTAGATGATTCATTCTGAGCCTCATTATCTACCTCATGCTCAGTAGAAACATTGTTGACTTGATTTTGGTGTTGCCAATGAGGGGGATAACCATGCTTTTTGAAGTATGTATCTATAGTATGGTTCGTCATACCACAATGAGTATAAACTCTCATGCCTCTACCACGACCATTGTTGTATCTACCACCTCTTTGACCTCTGCCTCTAGCTGAAGTTTGGCTTCTACCTTGAGATGAATTATTCGGAAAAGCCAAAACTTTTGATTCATCAGTGATCACTGTCAGTTGCCTTTCCTGCTGCACAAGTAAAGAATAGACCTTGCAAATGTTGGCAAGTGGATCCATTAACATAATCTGAGATCTCACTACTGAATAACCATCACTTAATCCCTTTAGGAATCTGATAACTTGATCAAAATCTTGGTAGCTGTGAATCTTGTTAATGGCAGAACAAGTGACATCACATTCACAAGAAGGAATTGGACGAAAGTTGTCCAATTCTTGCCATAACATTTTCAACTTGGTATACTAAGAAGAGATAGAAGAATCACCTTGCTTAAGGGTGCAAATTTCTTCTTGTATTTTAGAAATTCTGAATACATCGCCGTGATAAAATCGATCCTTCAATTCTTTCCATATACTTGAGGTTGTCTCCATCCAAAGAACACTCTGTGAGATTTCAGATTCAACTGAATTGTTCAGCCACGAAATAATCATTGTGTTGCATCGATCCCATGCAATGGAGTCACGATCATCATCTGGCGGTCGCGGTAAAGCACCATTGATGAAATGTAATTTGTTCTTCGATCTAAATGCCATTGTCATTGATCTTGACCAAGAATGATAATTTCCAGCATTCAATAGAGGAGTTACAAGAACCAATGCAGGGTTTTTGTTTGGATGCATGAAGTATGGATTGAAAGTATTAGTTTGATACCCTTTATTTGTTGAGGTAGAAGAGTGATTGCCTTTGCTGGAGCTTGAATAACTTTCAGTGGACATGATGAAGAAAAATCCGCAGAAAGGAAGAAGAATGAGTTGTGAACAGAAACGAGTTAGCCACGGGTCAATGATACCATGTGAAGTTATGTTGTTTGCATGAAGAAAAAGAGAAAAGAAGAGATCATGCAAGGAAGAGTAATGGATGCAGTGGCATTATTCACAACTGAATAATGCCAAGTAATGATAATGTCTTATATAGTGAGTTACATTGAGTATGGTTACAACAAACTTCTAACTACCAAGTGTAACTAACTAAAAACAATTATATTACAAGAAGCTTCCACACTAAGTAACACTATTACTCCTTATGTTTAACAAGTAACCTCCATATGTGACAGTACCATCACGATATTTGCCACCACCTGTGGCTGCATATTTGGAAATGTATGTCGTTGTATTTTTATTATTAACTCGGTCCATAACATTCAATAATATTATAGGTTCAATGTGATGTTTTTGGATTTTGAAAATAATCACAGAAGATGTTGCTAGGACGAGTTACAGAACGGTTCGCTCTCTTTAAGATGTTTCGCGGCACTGTCCAAAATTATGCATAGCAGTGAACTACCGCGCGACCTCCAGGGTAAAACAATTCAGTTCTATATTGTATGATTACTACTGGTACGATAGATAATCGATCTAGAAATAAACTTTCTGATGGTACAAAAAGCATTCGAATATGGTATAAATACTACTTGTAGTATTTGGTATAACGACCAAGCGTAATAATTTCTCAAACCAAGATAAATTCCAATAATTCTCCAAAGAGAATTCAATAATGGTCATTTGATCAATCAAAATGATTTCTCAAACAAAGGGAAATTTAAATAAATTTCTAACGAAAATCCAAAGATTATACTTGATAATTTTTCAACTCAAACGAGAAGAAATTAACATAATTCTCTAAAGAGAATTCAAGAAAGTACTCAGAAAATTCAATGAGTAGAAAGAAAGGGGGAGAAGTTGGCATTTTGACAATTTCGAAAACATGGAGTTATGAGAGTGAGGAAGGAAAAACTCAACAAAATGAGTTTTTTGTGTGTCTTGGAATAAAGCAGGGAATTTCCTTATATAATGAAGTGATCTAGCTAAGATATCTCACTTAAGTAATGTGGGACTAAGGAGTTTTTTCAACAAACACACAATGTGGGACTTAAGGAACTTTTTCAAATCCATCTCCCTATATTAGAATATTGACATGATTTTCCAACAATTTCCCACTTGAATTTAAAAAAGTGTTTCAGAAGTAACATCAAATGTTTCTAAGAGTGTGAATAAATAAAGTTGTCTACAACTTGAACCTTTGTGTAGCAAGTAGGGTTTCGATTTAACAAGAGTGACACAATTGTCTTGAAATTCATCTCAAACATCAAACTCGCACATAACTTTTTCTAAAGGTGTATTCTAATAGCCCGTGCCTTAACGGCCTTGCACGTGTATCCCGGTTAAATGAAGGCTCTAAGTTTCACAATCACATAGGTGAATCTATCAAGAGTACTCCTATAGCTTAGGTACTCCCTCATGCATAGTATAGATCTCATTAAGATTTTCTATTATCTCATCCTCTTATCGCTTCAGGATTCATGATTCTCTTATTTACTCTAGCATGATCACCTCATATTACTCACAACTTATTATTATCCATTGAACCTATTTCTTGGATCTCCACCCATTTACGTCAGGTTACTGTCATGAGCAACTCATTTTTCTATAGGCATTAGTCTTATCTTATTAGATGTACTATAGACTTTATCTCTAGCTAATCCTTTTGTCAAAAGGTCTGCTAAATTTTCATCGGTGTGTACATGATCCACTCTTACAACTCCTTTAGAGATATAGTCTGTAACAGTGTTATGATTCCTCCTTATTTGACACCACTTACCGTCATATACTAACGGTTCTCAATTTTTTGCAATAACCGCGGTATTATCGCTGTGGATCAGCACAACTGACATAGGTTTTTCCCATAAAGGGATCTCAACTAGCAAGCATCTTAACCAACTTGCTTCTTCACTAGCAGTCACTAATGCTATCATCTCATACTCCATCATGAATTGAGCCAGGATAGTGAGTTTATTTGATTTTCAAGATATAGTTCCTCTAGCTATGTTAAATATATAGCCACAAGTTGTTTTGGAATCATCTGATAAGGTAATCCAATCAGCATCATTATATCCTTCAAGTATAGCAGGAAATCTCGAATAATGTAAACCGAGATTCATGGTCATTTTAAGGTACTACATGATTTTCTCAATAGCTTTTCAATGCTCATTACTTGGTGAACTAGTAAACTTGCACAACAATCCTATGACATATGCAATGTCAGGTCTAGTATAATCAATGGCATACTTAAGACAGACAATGATGCTCACATATTCCATTTGTCAGACACTCTCACTAATGTTCGCATGTAAATAAAAAGAATAAAAAACACACCAACACTGGACGAACCCTCACAACAAAAATTAAAAGTGTGGTATTTTTAGCATTATTTTTTTAATGTGTGGCATTTTAGGAAAAAAGTTCAAAATTGTGTCATTGGTGTAAAAGATGCTCTTTTATTATCCTTTTGGTTTAAGAATCCATATTTTGTAGTTATTTTGAATAAGCAATCAATTATATTTCCATAATTATATATTAATACATCATTATCAACCCTCTAAAAAAACCACAAATGAATATAATATGTGAAACATGAAGGATGTTTCTCCCTATATAACTAATAGAATGCCTTTAAGACAAGATGTATTTAGTTAAACCATTCCATTGGGAGTCCTTTATCAAATGATGTATTATTTGGTTGGAAATTTCATAAACATCTTTAAAACCCACATAAATTTTATTAGAAATGGCATGATTAACCATAAGTGCAAGACATAATACGTGTTTATTTTTCTACTGTACAAAATTACACCACAGAAAAATTTCATGAAGATGAAAATCTAAAATATCCTTATTAGCAAGTGTTTCATGCCATGAAAAATATATCTTGCAAAGTTCAAGAACTTGGTTTTAGTGTGTTTCCAATATCAATCACGAATTAATACTTCACGTCAACTTTAACAAGACGCTCCATTATTGTGTTGATATAATCAATAGGAACGAACTTAATATCAGGCTTTACATTGTGTTCTGCTGCAAAATCAATAATTTCATGGGTCTCTTTTATACCTCTAATTAAAGTTGGAATAGCTCAATTGGTTAGAGTCTCTGGCTGTTAACCACATTGTTTAAGGTTCAACCCCTCCTTCTAGTGTTTTTTTAGGTTTTTTAGAGGTTTTTTCCGCTATTCTTTCAAGTTTAGCTTATATTTACGGACTTACCCACTAACAAGATGATGCATGGAATTTCCTCATTCACTCTGGCCATATGAAGATCAGAGTGGCATACCCCACTGTGGAATTTGGATCGAACTCTAGAAGAAGCATGCCGTCGAAGTTGGATCACATGCTGCTGTCGAAAATAATGCATGTTGTAGTCGAAGGTTGTTCTAACATGTATTAGTTAATATTGCTAGGTTTGTTAGCATATTGAATTGGGCCTTGTGTTAAGGATCCAATTGTTTAAGTTAGCTTGTACCCTAAGTTAGTTTGTAATGGGTATTTTATTAAAAGCCCATTAGTTTAGTGTGCTAGGCTTTATTATAAATAGCATACTAGTCTCTCATTCTAAGTGTGACAAAACCTAGAAGAGTGAGAGTGGTTAGTTTGTTATTCTTGTATACTTGTAATCCTTGTTTTAAGGAGAAAGGAAAGAATAACAGTTTTATAATCAATCCTTGTTGTTTACTCTTGTTTTCTTTGTTAATCCTAACCCTTGTGAGTTTCTTGACTGATCAAGGAACCAATTATACTTTGTTTCTAAGGTATCCGATTCACAACAAATTGGTGCGGTGAGCGTGGAGGAGATGCCTTCAACAAAGTATGAGATCGAGAAGTTCACCGGAGTGAACGACTTCGGTCTGTGGCGCTTGAAGATGAAAGCCCTACTGGTTCAGCAGGGTTGTTTGGAAGCGTTGAAGGGAATGACAGCCATGGATGCTGCGTTAACGAAAAAAGAAAAGACTACCATGATCGAGAAAGCACACAGCGCAATATTGTTGAGCCTTGGTGATAAGGTTCTTCGACAGGTATCAAAAGAGACGACGGCGGCGGGATTATGGACGAAGCTGGAAAGTTTGTATATGACCAAATCCTTAGTGAATCGTCTTTACCTGAAGCAAGCCTTGTATTCGTTCAAGATGAATGAAGAAAATGCTTTGGCTGAGCAGTTGGATTCTTTCAACAAACTGATTCTTGATCTTGAAAACATTGATGTAAAGATTGATGATGAAGATCAAGCATTGTTGTTGTTGTGTGCTTTGCCTAAATCGCATGCTCACTTCAAAGAAACTCTCTTGTATGGAAGAGAGTCCCTGACCTTTGAAGAAGTTCAAGCAGCCTTGTACTCTAAGGACCTGAACGAACGAAAGGAGCATAAACCTTCGACGGTTGGTGAAGGTTTGGCAGTTAAGGGAAAATTCTTACGAAAGGATGGTAGGTTCGACAAGAAGAAAGGTAAAAGTCAACAGAAGTCTTCTAGTGGCGAAACATCTGGTTTTCGATGTTATCACTGTAAGAAGGAGGGTCACACAAGAAAAGTGTGCCCTGAACGCCTGAAAGATCATGGAGGTAAGGATAGTGGCAACGCAGCTATTGTTCAAGATGACTTCGACTCATCTGATGCTCTTGTAGTTTCAAGCGGCGACTCAAGAAAAAAGTGGATTATGGATTCTGGATGTACTTGGCACATGACTCCAAACAAGAATGTGTTTGAAGAATTATGTGATCAAGATGGAGGATCAGTGCTGCTGGGAAACAATAAAGCTTGCAAAATTGCAGGTATTGGATCTGTGAGATTCAAGCTCCATGATGAGTCAATAATATTATTGACTGAAGTTAGGTATGTACCTGACTTGAAGATAAATTTAATTTCTCTTGGTGAATTCGACAGAAAGGGATATGTTTTCAAGGGAGAGTAAGGTACCCTGAGAGTCATGAAAGGGTCGAAGGAAGTCTTGAGAGGCGTGAAAAACCAAGGCTTGTATATCCTGGAGGCTGAGGTTGCAAGTGGTTTGACAAATGTTGTATCCACGAAACCTATGTCGAAGACAGGGTTATGGCACATGAGATTGGGCCATGTCAGCGAAAGAGGCCTAGTCGAATTGGGGAAGCAGAACCTGCTAGGTGGTGACAAAGTCGAAAAGTTGGAGTTTTGTGAATCTTGTGTATTTGGTAAATCCTGTAGGGCGAAGTTCAACAAAGGCAAGCAAAGAACACATGGATCCCTTGATTACATTCATGCTGATCTTTGGGGGCCTGCAAGGAATCCTTCGCACTCAGGTGCAAGGTATTTTCTATCCATCGTTGATGACTATTCCAGAAAACTATGGGTATTCATTCAGAAGACGAAGGATGAAACTTTTGAGAATTTCAAAAGTTGGAAGATTCTGGTCGAAACTCAAACTGGCAGAAAGGTTAAGAGGTTGAGAACCGACAATGGCCTTGAGTTCTGCAACAAAGCGTTCGACAGTTACTGTGTTGAGTCTGGGATTGCAAGGCATAAGACTGTAGCAGGTACTCCTCAACAAAATGGCTTAGCTGAGAGATTCAATCGAACAATCCTTGAAAGGGTTAGATGCATGTTGGTTAGTGCTGGATTGAAGAAGGTGTTTTGGACTGAAGCTGTTTCGACAGCTGCATATCTGATAAATAGATGTCCTTCGACTGCATTAGATATGAAGACACCTGAAGAAGTTTGGTCGGGAAATCCACCTAGTCTCGACAGACTGAGAGTATTTGGCTGTGTGGCCTATGCTCACATTAGGCAAGACAAGGTCGAACCTAGAGCTCTGAAGTGCATGTTCATGGGATACCCTGAAGGAGTCAAAGCTTATAGGCTATGGTGCCTAGAGCCAGGTCACAGGAGGTGTATCACCAGTCGAGATGTAGTTTTCAATGAAGCTGAGATGGCCTTCAAGAAAACTGATGTTGCTGACGAAGAGCTAGAACAGGGAGAGATTCTTGTTGAGGTGGAGTATATTGATGCTGAAGTGCGTACCCCAGATGAAGTCGAAGACGAAACAGGAGATGTTGTCGAAGATGAGGAAACTGATAATGACTACCTGTTAGCAAGAGACAGGTCGAGAAGAGTCATCAAGCCACCTCAGAGACTTGGGTATGTAGATCTTATAGCTTATGCCTTAATCTCTGCAAGTGAGGTTCTCGACAAAGAACCTAGAGACTATAAGGAAGTTATGAGGAGTTGAAAGAAGACTGAATGGCTGAAAGCCATGGATGACGAGATGAAATCTCTTCATGATAACGACACATGGGAACTGATAAAGAAACCTGCTGGAGCCAGGTTAGTCAGTTGTAAATGGATTTTCAAAGTCAAGGAAGGAATCGAAGGAGTGGCGTCGAAAAGATACAAGGCAAGATTGGTTGCTAGGGGGTTCACTCAGAAAGAAGGTGTCGATTTCAATGATGTGTTCTCGCCTGTTGTGAAGCACAGGTCCATTCGAATGTTGCTTGCCATGGTGGCACAGTTCGACCTTGAACTGGAACAGATGGATGTGAAGACTGCATTCTTGTATGGTGACCTAGATGAAGCGATCCTGATGAGGCAACCTGAAGGGTATGTCGAAAAGGGGAAGGAAGATTATGTGTGCAAGCTGAAGAGATCTCTATATGGACTGAAACAATCTCCTCGACAGTGGAATAGGAGATTCGACAAGTTCATGGCACGCATAAGTTTCATCAGAAGTCAGTTCGACCACTGTGTTTACTTCAGATTTCGACCGGGTAATTCATTTGTTATTTTGTTGCTTTATGTGGATGATATTCTAATAGCAAGCAACAATGTCGAAGAGGTAATGAGGGTGAAGGCTGAACTCAGTAAGGAGTTCGAAATGAAGGATCTGGGAGCTGCGTCCAGGATTCTTGGGATTGACATCCGAAGAGATAGAAAGCAGTCGAAATTATGCTTATCTCAAGAGGCATACCTACGGAAGATTCTCGAAAATTATGGTATGTCAAATTCAAAGCCTGTTGTAACTCCGACAAACCCTCAATTCAAGCTGAGTATAGATCAGTGTCCCAGTACTGATGTCGAAAGAACTTATATGAATAGCATTCCATATGCTAATATAGTTGGTTCTTTGATGTATGCTATGGTCTGTACAAGACCTGACATAGCATATGCAGTAAGTCTTGTAAGCAGGTACATGGCGAATCCTGGAAAGGCTCACTGGCAAGCATTGAAGTGGATTTTAGGGTACATAAATGGGTCTCTGAACAGAGTCCTAATTTATGGTGGAGCCTTGGGTGAAGATAGTAAAGCAGCAGTCGAAGGATTTGTTGACTCTGATTATGCAGGTTGTATAGATTCCAGAAAGTCTATTTCTGGATATGTTTTCACAATGTTTGGCACAGGAATCAGTTGGAAAGCGACGCTCCAGAAGGTTATTGCCTTATCAACCACTGAAGCTGAATATATTGCCCTCACTGAAGCTGTGAAGGAAGCGTTGTGGCTTGAAGGTTTTGCAAAGGAGCTGAAACTTCAAGGTCGAAGTATCACTGTTAAATGTGATAGTCAAAGTGCAATACACATGTCGAAGAACTCAGCCTATCATGAGCGAACCAAGCACATTGATGTGAGGCTGCATTTCGTCAGAGGGGTAATTGAGCGTGGAGAAGTCCAAGTGCTGAAGGTTTCGACAGATCATAATGCTGCTGATATGATCACCAAGACATTGCCAAGTTGCAAGTTTTTCCACTGTATGCAGTTGATAAAGCTGTATGAAGAAAGCTAGTTTGTTTTCTTGTTGTTAGAGTTAGATCCAAGGTGGAGATTTGTGGAATTTGGATCGAACTCTAGAAGAAGCATGCCGTCGAAGTTGGATCACATGCTGCTGTCGAAAATAATGCATGTTGTAGTCAAAGGTTGTTCTAACATGTATTAGTTAATATTGCTAGGTTTGTTAGCATATTGAATTGGGCCTTGTGTTAAGGATCCAATTGTTTAAGTTAGCTTGTACCCTAAGTTAGCTTGTAATGGGTATTTTATTAAAAGCCCATTAGTTTAGTGTGCTAGGCTTTATTATAAATAGCATACTAGTCTCTCATTCTAAGTGTGACAAAACCTAGAAGAGTGAGAGTGGTTAGTTTGTTATTCTTGTATACTTGTAATCCTTGTTTTAAGGAGAAAGGAAAGAATAACAGTTTTATAACCAATCCTTGTTGTTTACTCTTGTTTTCTTTGTTAATCCTAACCCTTGTGAGTTTCTTGACTGATCAAGGAACCAATTATACTTTGTTTCTAAGGTATCTGATTCACAACACCCACACTGCGACACCTTGAATGTTACATCTTTCTTACATGTTTTCCTAAAAAAATTTGATGCACCAAAGTTGAACTAAGTAGTAGCCAACAACAAAAAATATAACTAAATTAACATATCTCATCCAATCCCTTGTTGAGATGTAGATCACGCTAAGGAAATAAAGGTTAGGAATTTGGTTCCTTAATTGGGATCTCTGTCACCCAAAGATGCAATCAATTGTTGGATCCATAATTGAGATCCTTACCACCCAATGAGGTGATCAATCTTTGGATCCTTAATTGGAATTCTTGTTTCCCAATGAGACGATCAATCAGTGGATACTTAATTGGGATGCTCGCCTCCCAATGAGGTGATCAATCACTGGATGCTTAATTGGGATTCTTGCCGCCCAATGAGGTGATCAATCACTAGATCCTTAATTGGGATCCTTGCCTCCCAAAGAGGCAATCAATCGTTACAAAAATTAAACATTCATAGCATAAGGGAAAAAACAATGAAAAAAACACCAAGCAAAAGCAGACAATGACCACTCATTGTCCTCCTTATTATTACTAAACAACTTAGGTGGCAGAGGTATTCTGGTTTCGTTAAGCTTGTGTGCCAGATAATCAATCTTGGCATTTTCCCGATTTTGTGATTTGGTGTTCGTCTGTTTGTTCTGGATGATGATGTTGAAAAGAGCTCCACTATGTAGAGTTTGAGGGGTTTTTATAATAAAACTCCTCCAAATTTGAAGATCCTCCTTATTGGGGCGCTTGTTGTATCTCTGAGAACCTTCCATTGCTCTAGCACTCCCCTGCACTAGAACACCATTGCAGTGGTCATAATACATGTTTTTCTAGATAATTAATTCTTATTTTGATTGAACTTTCCACTAACTCTTCTTCTTTTAAATCAAATCCAAAATGTTCTAGAGTTTTCATAATCAAGTGATTATATGGAATCAACGCGTCCTTCTTTCTTGGGATCTCTATGTTTTGATAGATTACATTGCTAACCCAATTAGTTTCAACTTTGTTAGCTAGCAATCAAGTCAAAACAACATCAGATTTAGAGACTTGTCCAAAATTGAATATTCTTGGAATGAGAATGTGTGTCACTATATAGTGTATGAGATGAATTTCTAGATACACATATCTAGCATTGAGGGGAAAAATGTGACTCCCATTTGAATTAGATAAAACAGATTGAGATACGGTGAGGTAATCAAAATCTTTAACTCATTCTTGATCCTCCCGTATTTAGAGAGAGCCGGAGCAACCATTTAAGGTTGCTCTTTTTTGCTCTTGTGTTACACCCTCTTATTTATAATATCAGACATGTGGCTTCTTCTTCTTAACTGGTATCTTGATGATCGGAGCATCAAAAGGAATTTATAAGAGGTGGCTAAATACATTCACATCATTAGGGAGGTAGTCCTTGATTTGGCCTTGATCTGAATATTCATAAGACAAAGATCTTTTGTCCTTCATGTGATGGTAATAAAATTTGTCAGGATTTGTTCTCTTGAAACATTGGGAGGATGATGTTGGTGATGAAATTAATTGGAAGTGTTGTTTGTTATGGTATGGGTTTTCATTAATGCACTGTGCATGAAGAGGTGGATTTCATCCATTCACATGGATAAATAATCTATTTGGTTTGATAAAATTTTGCAAATGGTTTTTTAAAACATTGTGGATGGTGGAGCTTCTTTCTTCGAATACCTTCAATGGAGGGTGGATTATTTACCTATTAGAGTTAGAAGGATTAGGTTTGTACTTAGCAGTAAAGGTTTCCTTGTACGCGTTTGTTGGTTCCAGAGCTCAATCTTGAGAGTTACAAGATCATATATTGAGAAACACTAGGATATATGGTATGTACTCTAATCTTTGTGGTATGATCCCTTATTTTGACCTTAGCAGTTTTGTTAGTCAGGAAATTGTCCCCCTTAAAGCTTAATATGTTTTGGCGAGTGTCATTTTTCAATAAAAGTGTTTAGAACTAAAGTTTGCCGCGTAAGTTTTTTTTTACTTCCAGAGCTCAATCATGGGCGTTACAAGATCATATATTGAGAGACACTGGGATATATGATATGGACTCTGATTTTGACATTAATTTAGATATTCTTAGTGGTACGATCTGTTATTTTGAGCTTAGCAGTTTTACTAGACAGGAAATTGTCCCTCTTAAAGCCCAACATGTTTTGGCAAGTGTCATATTCAATAAAAGTGTTTAGAACATGGAAGTAAAGTTTAACATGACCACATGGCAAACAACAATTTTTGGTTGTTTGGAAAAAAAAACACGTGCTCAAGATTTTGTCCTAGTTATTCCTATTGATGGATTATGCGAGCATATGTCAGTGATAGAGTATCTTACTATCCTTATACATCACTTTATGATTTCCTTATTTCATACTGGTGAGGTTTGCCCTATCTATTTTAAGGCGTGCTTAGATACATTTGAAAAACACAGTTCATTCTAGGGAGCTTTTAGGATTCAAATATTAATATGAATTTGCTAGGGATGTCATGTTTGATATATTTCGACAGACAGAAGTATATGTGAAGAAATAAGCGCCTGTGAATTTCTTGATTGACTAACAAGACGAAAGATCAATACTTAAGCCAACAGATGTTTCCCACTTGTGGACTTGTTCGAGATTTTCCCATTTATGGGAATGAGGACATGCTGTTTTATTATAGGATTGAAAGCCCTCCAAACCACTTCTAATAAAATGGTAAAATATGAGAAAGCGTGCTCGAACAATTAACATGATTTCGAACCATTTGTAATTGATATTTTTGTCTTCCGCTTTGGATCTTTTAGAGATAGATCAAAGACTCGTAAATAGCAAGGTTGTGTCTCCTAAAACTATAAAAGTAATTTTTAAAATGATTGATTTTCCTATCCAAAAAAAAAGTAATGGCAAAGTTTGTTATTTGCTTATCTTCTATTTCTGTGAGTAATCTTTCAATCATATTTGGCATTCTTACTTATAGATTTATATATATATAAAAAAAAAAAAACACACACAGATACACACACATATATATATATATATATATATATATATATATATATATATATATATATATATATATATATATATATATATATATATATATATATATATATATATATATATATATATATGCTAACATACACCCAAAATTGGTGGACCCCACACAAAAATACACTGCATCTATTTTCTTTCTATTTTTTTTTCTTTATCTTTCTAATGTGAGTCTCACCCAAAATTGGTGGGTCTCACACAAAAATACACTAAGGTATATGTTGTTAATGCACACCTGCAAGCATTTGAATGTTAAGTTTGAAATTTCTTTTAATTTGTCAAAGTGTTAGATTGTAAAAGTTTGAGATTTCTTTTAATCATATCATCCATATATTTCTATGATTACTTGAGGGTACGCTCGAACATGCAAATTGGAATACATTCTTCCAAAACATAAGGACCAAATTAAAGCTTGACATTGACAATGCTATATCATCTCAGTACAGACAACCAAACTACCAGGTTATAATTTGATTTATACCAACCAAATTTATGCTTCTATCTTATCCTAGAAGAGATGATAACCACATGATTCTTCTAATGACAAATTCCAATAATTGCTGTCTAAATTGTCTTCATTTAGTATTGATACATTTGATTCATATGCTTTTTAATGGATTCTTTTACACCAATGTCACAGTTTCGTAAAAAAAAATCCAAAACACCACTTCAAAAAATAATGTAAAAAATGCCAAACTTTTAATATTTTTTGGCTCATTAAGTATTTATGTTTTTTTTTCTATCTGCCGGCAGGCATGTCCTACGGATTTTAGCAATATTTCCACAGGAAACACATAATTTACGGAGTTTACTGTGAAACAAGATTGGTGACAAAATCGCACAGCAGTTAATGTGTTTCATAATCAACTTCAAAATCCACAGAAATTTTATTAGAAATGGCTTGGTTAACCATAAGTGCAAGACATTGAATACATGTTTATTTTTTCTACTCTAGAAAATTGCATCACACAAATATTTCATAAAGATGAAAATCTAAAATATCCTTTTTAGCAAGTGCTTCAAGCCATGAAATTTATATCTTGCAAAGTTCAAGAGCTTGGTTTCAGTGAGTTTCCAATATCAATCACAAATCGATATTTCACATCTGCTTTAACAAGACGCTCCATTGCTGTGTTGATATAATCAATAGGAACGATCTCAATCTCTGGCTTTACATTGTGTTCCGCAGCAAAATCAATCATTTCTTGTGTCTCTTTTATACCTCCAATCAAACTCCCAGCTACTAACTTTCTCCCTACCAATAATGTGAAATTAATACAAGTAAACATTAAAGTTCCGCATATTTAACATTGTGTTCTGAACCATATGGAAATATTTTTCATATGCTTACCTCTAAGTAAAGAAGATACAGGAAGCTCTAGGGGCTTTGATACCCCACCAACCATTACAAGCTTTCCATGAGATTTCAATATACTAACCAGCAGTAAGATAGGATGACTCGCTGAAACTGTGTCAATAATACCATCCAAAGTACCAATTGCAGCCTATAAAATCATCTTTAATATTAGTTTGAGTTGGATCTTCTGATACAGAGTATTAGAGTTTGACCTAACTCATTCTTACAATCACACGAATCGTATATTATATTGTACCTGCATCTGATCTGGATCACGGCTTATCAAAAATGAGTCAGCTCCTAAGTGTTCTATTGCTTCCTTTTCTTTGTTAGGCGATGTACTAATAACAGTCACATTAGCACCCAAAGCTTTTGCAAATTTGACAGCCATATGGCCAAGTCCACCAAGACCAACAACGCCTATATTCATTCTCGGCTTATCAAGTCCATAATATCTAAGAGGGCTATACACAGTGATACCGGCACATAGGAGAGGAGCAGCGACATCAAGAGGTAAACTATCAGGAATGCGAATCACAAAGTGTTGGTCTGCAACCATTGAGTCGGAGTAACCTCCATATGTGACAGTACCATCACGATATTTGCCACCACCTGTGACTGTATATTGGAGACAGTAATTCTCAAGATCGTCATTGCAATTTTGGCACGATCGGCGTGAATCAACCATGTAGCCCACACCTACTTTGTCTTCAACTTTAAACTTTTCTACTTTACTTCCAACCTCTGTTACTACACCCACAAGCTCGTGCCAGTATTATTATATCACTTAGAACAGTATTGAGCAACTATATGCTAGCTTCTCCCTATGATAAATACTTTTCTACAATTTTGTTAAATAAACGTTGATCTCACTTTCATAAGCTAGCTCAAATGATGAATGCTACAAAATTTATACTTACACAATCTCAAACGCCATAGCAACTTCAATACTCACGATTTCTGACTCAATCCTCACATTGTCATCACAGGTTCAATACAACTTATCTAATTAGAGGTGATTGAAGTGCAACAAAGCTGGAATAGCTCAGTTGGTTAGAGCGTGTGGCTGTTAACCACAAGGTCGGAGGTTCAACCCCTCCTTCTAGCGTTTTTAGTTTTTCGGAGGTTCGATTCTTTCAAGTTTAGCTTATATTTACCTACTTACCCAGGAACAAGTGGATAGATGGAATTGCCCCATTCACCCCTGGCCATATGAAGATCAGAGTGGCATACCCCACAATACAACACTTTGAATGCTACATCTTTCTCACTTGTTTCCCTAAAATTTTGATACACCACAGTTCAACTAATTAATAGCCAAAGCAAAAAATAAGTAGCTAGAAAAATGCATTATTGTAATGAATTGGTGATAAGTGATGTGAACCTTCTAGAGAAATTGAAAGGGGAGAGAACACCAGAAGGATCTCTAGCTGCCCAACCAAAGGCCTTTTTAGGATGCTCAAATTCAGGCTCAACCACTTTACCTTCTGTTGCCATTTCAAACTCTGCTATAACTCAATGAGCTGCTCAAATTGATGCTGTGTAGTTATTAGCAGTATTTATTAAGAAAAAGTATAAAGGATAAAGAATAAAGTTGTGGATATTAAGTGTTGTGAGGATTATATGCACACATATGTAGATGATGGGGGTACACTTTATGAAGATATCTATGGTGACTTTTCTTATAATTAGGACCAAAGAGACATCCAATATTTTTCTTATAATAAAGACCAGAATAGTATTTTTATCACCCAAAAATTATATAACTGTTACAGATTTCTTTTTTTTTTTTTGATAGATTTTCACAATTCCTTCATTTTCTTAGTTATATATACATGTGATTTGATATGACAGACATTACTAGTTAGTGTCCACTTTGTCATCTGCTGGCCTACGCTGATACTTAAAAAGTAAAACTAAAAGCTCAATCTAATCAACTTTCTCATAAATACTATAGTTTAAACTTTTTAGAACTAATGTTGTGTAGTATATATCAATACTAGAACCTTGAACTCCCTTATTTTATAAACTTACTTAGTGAATCATCATAACTATAACTAATTATACATAAATGGAACAAACATAAAAATAATCCTCCACTAATTGGTCTTACGGGTTTTATAAATTGCGACAATTATAAAAAAAAATTAAAAATAAAAAAAAACAGGTACACTTAAAACAGATAAATGCAGAAACATCAAAACAAGAATAGCAAAAGGTCCCTTGAGACAGTAGATTAGATTAGGGGTGGCAAACGGCATTGACTTCCCTGTTTAGACCTGCACCATAAGAGCATCTTTAATGGGAGTAAACTAAATGGGTAAATTAAGATATTTTTTGTGGGCCCAAAGTGTTTTGTAGGATTTAAAAAATTTATAGTTGATTTGAGTAGTTTTTACTTTAAGGATGGTTGTCTATAAGAAACCAAAACTTGACCCCACATTTTATATTTTTTATTCAAGTTACCATTAATTTAATTATTTTAATTAAAATGCATACAATTTTTTTAATAAAATTTACCTTAAAAACTTAGAAATAATATTAAATATATTTTATTATAAAATTAAAAATGATACAAAATTCACAACAATAATACATAAAAAAAAATTACATTTTCATAGGAATATAAAATAATACATGACAATAAGCAACAAATTATATTTTAACAGAAATATAAAATAATATTATAATATATTGTGTGTAAAAAAAATTAAAGTTTCTGTAGAATTTATAGAAGGTAAAAAATGGTAATATGACCGTTACTATTTTCAAATATCATGCCGTTACTTTAAT
Source organism: Lathyrus tuberosus (assembly GCA_022829125.1). NCBI lineage: Eukaryota > Viridiplantae > Streptophyta > Magnoliopsida > Fabales > Fabaceae > Lathyrus > Lathyrus tuberosus. The sequence continues at coordinate 8,161,442 of JALAZF010000078.1, forward strand.
GCCGTTGGAACATTTTATTAATATTAAATAATATTATAATATGTTTCACATTGAATAGTTAACGTTAACAATATAGATGATGGAAACTAAACTTTAGTTCATTAAATGTCGTGTCAGCTCTACTATAATGCAAATTCTTTATTACTAACGTAAGCTATACAAAATTTTGGTTTAACAACTATGCGCTAAAGTTGCTCTAAAAGCCAGCAGTAAAATAGAGCGAGCAGGACAGACATAATTGAGAGTGCGAACTTAAAACCTTAGTCTGTCCCACATAAAAATTAGGGCGGGGCGGGGAGGCCCGTGGACACTGCAACTCTAAATCCTAAAAGTGAAAAAATTTATTTTCATGTCCGAGCCCGCAAAATCCCTAAAAAAACAGGATAGGATGGGGCGAGTGCATTTGAAGGTGTGGGCATAAATCTTTGACCCGCGCACTAAAAAAGTGCGGGCAAAATGAGCGCCCAATTATATAGAGTTATAGACATTAAAAACTAAACCAGAGCATCAAAAACTGAATGGGGTACATAGCATTTGACAATTATATAGACATGAACATATATAAAATAATTTCAACATAACATATATTATACAACTAAACTTACAAACCTAAATGAGTTTTTCCTATTATGCTATTTTCAAGTGAAAACAGTACATGAAAACACAGATACCTTAGCTGATTGAAAATCTCTAACAAGTGAGCAACTAATTAAGAAGAAATGAATGGCATTGAAAACAACATAAGGAAACAAAACAAAAAGACCAAAAAAGAAAGAGCTTTTAGAGTAAGTCAGAGATTATGCCGAACAAACAAAACCAGATATAATGTGAACTGAAAAATCCACATGTTAATAATTTATGTAATGAGTTTCTCCCTTGAAGAAGAGGAAAATGAAGAAAGGCTTGAAAGAATAAGGTCATGCCAGTGAAGTATTTAGGAGGAGAAAATGAAATCAAACCAAACATCACAAACTACCTAAATTCCAACATCATAATCACCACGTTTAACTGATACATCAGCCTTCATATCATAAGTTGGCTCCAAGATATTTTCCCAAACTAGTTACTGGCTTTTATAACAAGTATGATGGACTATATCACCTATGAGTTGTTTGCCAGCATTCTTAGAGAAGGAGATTTGAGACTTTTGGTTGTTAATCTTTTGACCCAACGCCTCACAGAAAGTTCCCGAACAATGCATAATACAACAAGATTGTGACAAGTCTACGTCTACTTGATCATGTTCGTCTATAAAATTTAATTATTATTAATTTGATCATTCCGGCAAATTTATATATAATTTATTTTTCTCATATAATACTAATTAAATTTCTTTATTCATGTGAAATACTAAAATTGTCATATAATTTGGAATGGAGGGAATAGCATCAATTTAAATGTGATTTAACTAATTTTTAATTATAATATAAGTAACTTATATATGAGGCCATCCATTTAGGATCTTCAATAGACATGGCTTCATATTTTGCAACTTTATTTCATACAAATTAAATTTAGATCTTTAGACTTAATGTATATCGTTTTATTTATATTATTAAGTCGGTCCATAACATTCAATATTATAAGTCCAATATCTTAATTAGGTAAATCATGATCCTCCGAGTTGTATTTAAGGGATTAGATTGTATATAAGTCTTTAGATTTCGGTCTAGTATAAAATAAGGGCATTTCTTATTACACCACATAAGTTTCTTAGACATCACGCGAATTTCCGTTTTTGCCTCCAATTTTTGGATATGCACACTCCGACGTATCATTTTTTTTAAAAACGCTGATTTGTTCCGGATGTGCATATCAGGAATAATTTCTGATCTGCAGATCCGGAAAAATAGCATAACTTTTTTTTTTTTTAAATCAGTTTTGTTGGTTGGTCGCAGATGTTAATATATCGTGGCAACTTAATATACATTCAAAAACATCCATATATAAAATAAAATAATATATATATATATATATATACATAATAATACTCCTGTCAATATACAGTACATAAATGTAATAAAAATAGAATACATCAAACAAAAAACTACTGTGTATGCCGAAGGATCTCTTTTGGCTCCCCTGCTCCTCTGCCCCTACCCGCCGTCCTGACTCGATGTCTGTGGTACTGAAGTGTCCCCCGAGCAATCTCAATAATCCTATCCATGGCAAGTATGCCACCAGAGCCCTCAGGGAGGTGACTGTCCGCAATGGTCGCCCGCGTTATCTCATCTATCTCACGACAGCGAGGTAGGACATCCTGAGTATGGTCCAGCTGAGACTGCCGCTCCTCTAATATCTCCTGATGAGCAGGTCTGGGTGGCGATCCCTCGGCAGTGAGCACCATGCATGGGTGTGAGACGGTATAGAACCACATGATGTACCCGGCAGCAACGCTCCAATCTCTCGGTGCTCTGGTCGCCCGAGCCTCTTTCGGTACCAAGTGAGACTGGAAGTCAGCATATGTCTCACCTATCTGCGTGCGGGTCAAGCCTAGAGAAGCAGACTCATGAGGCATCCTGGGGATCGTCTGCGTGTAACCGAACTGACGCAAGACGCGCTCCGGCAGATATCGAGCAGTAATGGTCGAACTGCATGCCAATCATCCTGAGAACAGCGAAACGTCATCGAACGGGCGCGTCACACGGTGATCGGCATAAGCGTCATAAAAAATGTCTTCAACAGCTATCCGATCAAGATAAACTCTGTAGGGCTCGGGCGCCTGGTTCCCTCTGAGCATGAGAAATGCAGCAGCACGTGGCATATCTGTGACGCCCCCAATCTACACCCCCAAATTAGCATGCATTTAAAGCAATAAAAGAAAATTCGAAATTTGATCAGAGTATATTTGAAAACATGGCATAGACCAAGGGTCACATCAATTGAAACCAAACAATTCATACAACATCTACCCATACAGATATGCAACAGTGGGGTAGCAAACATACAGAGGAAACTTCGTTCCTTACACCCACATTTTCAGAAATTAGAATTAAAGCGGAAAATCTAAAATCTGATTAACATAAGTACATATATCATGTAAAATGTTTGTCGTACACCAAGTTGTACAGGTACTAGCCAAAAGATACATATACATAGTACACAATAACACAAACGGCCACCCTAGCTACCCGGTGTCACATATCAGAGCCGACCGACCAAAAAGGGTGAAGACACAAAGCTTCACAAAAGACCTCCAGCAACTCTAATCTGCAATGCCTCATAGAGCATTATAAAACGAGCAGAAGGGTGAGAAAAACAACCATAATATAAATGCATATAATTATATATATCAACATAAAAATATACATATACCACATATTCTCACCATTCTATCATACCACATAAAAATACATATTATGTTTACTATGTCACAATCATCACATCTCACCCAATATACATCAAGCATCATTCACCAATTCAATCAAGATCCGACAAAACCATGCATCACATAACTGGGAATGACAGCATAGTCATTCTACCCCAATACATACCTCACTAGGAACGACAACATAGTCATTCTACCCTAGTGCACCTCTCATTAGGAATGACAACATCGTCATTCTACCCCAATGAACACGACAACTCAATTGTACATCACTAGGAACGACAACATAGTCATTCTACCCCAGTGAGTACCACATTAGGAACGACATCAACGTCATTCTACCCCAGTGCACACCTCATTAGGAATGACAACATAGTCATTCTACCCCAATGAGTATCCCACTAGGAACGACAACATAGTCATTCTACCCCAGTGGACACGACAACTCAATTGTACATCACTAGGAACGACAACATAGTCATTCTACCCCAGTGAGTACCACACTAGGAACGACATCAACATCATTCTACCCTAATGTGTTCAACCAAAACATTAATACCTCACTAACTACAACCCACAACAAATAGCATTTCATCATTTACACCCATATCAATTCACATCAAGAATTACTAACCATCAACCACAACAATCCATCATCACAACATCTCATAGCATAAATACACATCAATTATGCACACTTACACCGACAAAAGTCGACAATCGACACTATTCACCTTTTCCGACATAATTAAATCGGCCAACAATCTCAAAAACTCATTTTTATAAGAAAGAACGTTTCATAAGCTTTCCAACGGTATAAAGAACGTCCCGATCCGAGTTACAGATCAAAAGTTACGGAATTTTGAAAACAGATAAAATTTTGAAGCCCCAGACCGCGCTGAGCGGCCTCTCGAGCGCGCTGAGCGGGCTCGCTACTGCCTGGAGGGGTTACAATTTTTTAAAAGCGCGCTGAGCGGGCACCTGTGCGCTGAGCGGGCTCTGCGATTTTCAGAAAAATTCCTCTTCGCAAATCCACCCCAAAAATCCCATTTTTCACCCAAATTCAATTCTAACAGCAAAACAAACATCAACGATTATTCATACACACAGTGTGATCATACAACACAGTTTATGTCGATTTCCGACCGTGAAAACCTCGATTTCTAATCGATTATCTCATTTCGACCTATATTTGAAAAACCAATAAAAACTTCCACACAAACATACATAATCATACGCAAAAATAGTATAATCGAGTTTCGCGCCCTTACCCGATAAATTCGCGTTTGAAAAGTCGGTTGAATCGGTTCCTAAATCACAAGTTTTTCCTCTTTTTCTTCTTCTCCTTCTCTTCTCTTTTCTTCCTTCTTCTCTTTCTCTTCTCTTTCTATTCTTACTATTTTTTTTCTTTTTCTCTCTTTCTATTTCTATTTATTCTTAACTTACAAAATAAATCAAAATGCCCAAAATACCCCTACACTCAAATATCTCGCAAATGTTCCCAAAACGCGATAAAATATCACAACATTGAAAAATAACATATTTTCACATAAAAGTCGAAAATAAAATAATATAATAATAAAATAATCAAAAACGATTCAATTAAACAAAAATACTAAAACTGGGGCGTTACAACTCTCCCCCACTTAGAAATTTTCGTCCTCGAAAATATAACCGATCCCAACAACTCCAGACACGGCCCTCGCAACCGACCAATCAAACATTACACCAACTAAAAGCACACCACAAATAACACAACTGACAAACCACCTTGCTAACCGCAGACACAACAACGACAAGATGCAAAGCCCTTACAATGCACTTGACGGCTAACACACAACTCAAAGAATACACAAAACACAACTCACAGGTTCACTCTCGAACCAAACACAACAGGATCGTTACCCTCACCTTAGGTAACACTCCCCTAATCCCCCACACAGGAATTAGCTACTCGCACTCGAACAAACACAATGGAAACGAGGCAACTACACAAACAAGAACACCAACCTCCTTGTCACACAACCTTACCACATCAATGCTACGATTCACCAATCGAACATATAACCAAAATATCCATCTACTTAGTAACCCATGAACATTATTCAAACCTCTCCCCTAACACTTCCACTCTGAAACATCCAAGGGTCTCAACATTCCTACAGACTTCCAATATTCCACCTAAGAACTCTTACAAGTCGCACACACATATATGAAATGTGCTACATCACGCTTTCGCTGCACACTCTGATGACTCGTAACCATCAATACCACCAATATCACGTCCCAAGTCTAACTTTTCACATACTTCCCAACAACTACTGTTCACATTCTTTCGTGTTATCTTACACACCCGACACAAGCCTCTGAATTGCTCAAACAATTCTAATTCCCAGGCCACCAAAACAGATATACTTAGAAATTTCCGACTTAACTCCTCTGATACAACAATAACTCTTCACACATGATAATCCAAGTCAAATTCATAACTCATCACGAATTCTAACCATTCTCGTCATCTCCTTTCCTTCGGACCAAACCAGTACTCAATATTCTTGTACTTACCAAATACTTTGAATCTAACACCATAAAGTTAATACTTCTAGTATTCCAACATAATACAACTTCCAAGAATCCCCATTTCCACAATAATACAGATCCTCCCTCGACTTCCCAATTGTCGAAGAACACAAGCCACGACTTTACTCTCTTATATTAACACCCCAACTATACTCATCAAGATACCTCTCAAACAATCGACTTCGCCTTTGCAAGTCAACTGAAGTAATGAAAACACTAACCTTGGAAAAGCCTTCCATACCCTTCGATAATAACCAACAAAATCCGACAAGTTTCTAATCACCTTTAACTAACTTCGAAGCCTCTACTCAAACCATCACTACGCTTATCAAACATTCCAACAATTGTAATTTTAATCAAACTCAACCAATACCACACCCTTTACTTAATCCCGAAAGTAAACACTTATTCTCAATTGTCACCATATACCGATATCCGTACTCCACACACAATTCCTGCTCTTGACAATCCAACTTCCATCCTATTGCAACAGCCAACCAAAAAGGAACTATCAAAGAATTTCAAATCATTTGCAATTCGTCACAATGCAAAACTTAAGCTATGCAAAACACAACCGCAAGTTCCCATACTACTCACTGGTTAACACGCCTCCTCCTATTATCATCTTATTCCTTACCAACCCTTAGTAATACCCAATCATTATCCCTCAGAGACATTCCCACTTAATCCACATACTCAAACCTCTAATTCGTCTCATCTTCTGATATAAGAATCCTCATCGACTCAAAAACGCAATTATTTCCTTAAATTTCAAGTAATCCATTCCGCACCACTATCAACGCCTGAAAGACACGTCCATCCCATCCAACATAATTCCCGTCTGCTATCAACAAGAGATTAAGGGTGATCAGTTCCTCAATTTGTCAATAGACAACCGACAACCATGATGAGGCATAAACCGTCTCCACCAAACGATAATAGCATCCACTACAGCCTATGCACAAAACTACCTAAGGCACAAATCCTTAGTTGACGTAAACCTTACTTCTGCATTCCTTCTTGAACCAGAAACTACACTTATAATCTTGTAATTCATAACACACTGCGCCAGTGCTTTACACCTGAAACAACACGGAGAAGTACCAGCTTCTCCCCCACTTATCTCATTCTAATCCTTCCCACGGTAAACACACTTATTCCATCCCAAGCCTTTACCACAAATGCTCAAAGAATAATTTAAACAAACCAGAGAAGAAATTACCGATCCCTAAGCAGAAATATCGAGAACCATCTTACTACTCCAAGAAGACCACAACAAATTCAAACACTTCACGCACTCACATGAAATAAACGAATGAGTCGTCCAAATATCAATAATAGCAATTAAAGGCGTACTATTAATAAACAAGTACCTTGAGTCAAACGATCCGCACTAGTAGTCTCATCTCCTGCCAATGCGACAACCTTCCCATCAGTCTGAGCTCCCTTCGGTTCCGTACAACTCGTACTGATATGACCTGTTTCACCGCAGTTGAAACACTTCATCCTAATTCTCTTGCAATCAGCTGCGACATGCCCCGAACCTCCACAATTAGAACATTTCAGTTTATTCCCCCTATAATCCAACTGACGATGTCCTACTTCCCCACACTTGTGACACTTAATGAAACACCTCGGAGGACCAGACATTCCTCCCCCATTACGAGACTGTTGTTTCCCTTTCCTGTCATTCACATTCTCATAGGGAGTAGCACGCACCTTACAATCCTCTTCGTAAATCCTACAACTGTCCACCAATTCAGAAAACCTTCTAATCCTCTGATAACCAATTGCCCGTTTAATCTCCGGACGCAATCCGTTCTCATACTTCACACACTTAGAAAATTCAACAGTCGCTTCCAAATAATGAGGATAGAACTGTACAAGTTCCACAAACCTTGCAGTGTAGTCAACCACAGACATATTGCCTTGTTTCAACTCCAAAAACTCAATCTCTTTCTTTTCCTTCACACCCTCCGGATAATACTTCCTCTGAAACTCTCGGCTAAATAAATCCCAAGTAATTCCTTCCTCATCCACTCCCAACACTTGGCGTAAACTAACCCACCAATCAGTTGCTTCTTCCTCCAGCATGTGAGTACCCAGTCTCACCTCGTCCTCTTCAGCACAATCCATCACATGGAAGATTCTTTCAACTTCCTCAAACCAAAATTGTGCACCATCAGGATTATATCTTCCTTTGAAGATAAGCGGTTCGCTCATCCCGAACTCATTATTACCCGCAACATTCGGTACACCCTGCACAGCCCGAGCCATATTCTGTTCATTTCCAATAACAGCAACTATGGTTAAACAAACAGCTCACCGAACCACAAAGACCAACAAGGACTGACACAACTGACACGGACTGGCTCTGATACCACTTAATGTGACGCCCCCAATCTACACCCCCAAATTAACATGCATTTAAAGCAATAAAAGAAAATTCGAAATTTGATCAGAGTATATTTGAAAACATGGCATAGACCAAGGGTCACATCAATTGAAACCAAACAATTCATACAACATCTACCCATACAGATATGCAACAGTGGGGTAGCAAACATACAGAGGAAACTTCGTTCCTTACACCCACATTTTCAGAAATTAGAATTAAAGCGGAAAATCTAAAATCTGATTAACATAAGTACATATATCATGTAAAAAGTTTGTCGTACACCAAGTTGTACAGGTACTAGCCAAAAGATACATATACATAGTACACAATAACACAAACGGCCACCCTAGCTACCCGGTGTCACATATCAGAGCCGACCGACCAAAAAGGGTGAAGACACAAAGCTTCACAAAAGACCTCCAGCAACTCTAATCTGCAATGCCTCATAGAGCATTATAAAACGAGCAGAAGGGTGAGAAAAACAACCATAATATAAATGCATATAATTATATATATCAACATAAAAATATACATATACCACATATTCTCACTATTCTATCATACCACATAAAAATACATATTATGTTTACTATGTCACAATCATCACATCTCACCCAATATACATCATGCATCATTCACCAATTCAATCAAGATCCGACAAAACCACGCATCACATAACTGGGAATGACAGCATAGTCATTCTACCCCAATACATACCTCACTAGGAACGACAACATAGTCATTCTACCCTAGTGCACCTCTCATTAGGAATGACAACATCGTCATTCTACCCCAATGAACACGAAAACTCAATTGTACATCACTAGGAACGACAACATAGTCATTCTACCCCAGTGAGTACCACACTAGGAACGACATCAACGTCATTCTACCCCAGTGCACACCTCATTAGGAATGACAACATAGTCATTCTACCCCAATGAGTATCCCACTAGGAACGACAACATAGTCATTCTACCCCAGTGGACACGACAACTCAATTGTACATCACTAGGAACGACAACATAGTCATTCTACCCCAGTGAGTACCACACTAGGAACGACATCAACGTCATTCTACCCTAATGTGTTCGACCAAAACATTAATACCTCACTAACTATAACCCACAACAAATAGCATTTCATCATTTACACCCATATCAATTGACATCAAGAATTACTCACCATCAACCACAACAATCCATCATCACAACATCTCATAGCATAAATACACATCAATTATGCACACTTACACCGACAAAAGTCGACAATCGACATTATTCACCTTTTCCGACATAATTAAATCGGCCAACAATCTCAAAAACCCATTTTTATAAGAAAGAATGTTTCATAAGCTTTCCAACGGTATAAAGAACGTCCCGATCCGAGTTATAGATCAAAAGTTACGGAATTTAGAAAACAGATAAAATTTTGAAGTCCCAGACCGCGCTGAGCGGGCTCGCTACTGCCTGGAGGGGTTACATTTTTTCAAAAGCGCGCTGAGCGGGCTCTGCGATTTTCAGAAAAATTCCTCTTCGCAAATCCACCGCAAAAATCCCATTTTTCACCCAAATTCAATTCTAACAGCAAAATAAACATCAACGATTATTCATACACACAGTGTGATCATACAACACAGTTTATGTCGATTTCCGACCGTGAAAACCTCGATTTCTAATCGATTATCTCATTTCGACCTATATTTGAAAAACCAACAAAACTTCCACACAAACATACATAATCATACGCAAAAATAGTCTAATCGAGTTTCGCGCCCTTACCCGATAAATTCGCGTTTGAAAAGTCGGTTGAATCGGTTCCTAAATCACAAGTTTTTCCTCTTTTTCTTCTTCTCCTTCTCTTCTCTTTTCTTCCTTCTTCTCTTTCTCTTCTCTTTCTATTCTTACTATTTTTTTTCTTTTTCTCTCTTTCTATTTCTATTTATTCTTAACTTACAAAATAAATCAAAATGCCCAAAATACCCCTACACTCAAATATCTCGCAAATGTTCCCAAAACGCGATAAAATATCACAACATTGAAAAATAACATATTTTCACATAAAAGTCGAAAATAAAATAATATAATAATAAAATAATAAAAAATGATTCAATTAAACAAAAATACTAAAACTGGGGCGTTACAATATCCTCTGTGTACCCCTGGACACTCCCCTAACCAGTAATCTTGGGAAAGTGCTGTAATATCCACACCTGAAATGGAAAACATAACATCCATGTTAAACATTATAATGAATATAGAAAGAAAAGAAATGAAAAAAAAAGACTTAGAATATAAGATTGTTACCACGTATAGTGTACAACTGCCTGCCACAGTCTTGGCTGCCCAGAGGCAACCATCTAAGAGTCTAGAATAGGTGTAAGCCAGCGTAGCCGCCCCCCAGTTGTACCCATGGATCTCTGTGGGATCCAAAAGGTACCTGAGGCAAATGATATCAACGTAAGTGGCGCTGGTGTCCACAAACAGTTGTGTGCCGAGCAAAAACAGATAGTAGCATCTCAGGGCACGCTGCCTGTGAATCTCCACCTCAGCAGGATCACCTACGTGCGGGCGGGGACCCTGATGAACCATCAGTACGAACCCGACGCCTCCGAGATGTAGAAACGGCAGCTGACGGGGGAATGGCCTGAACCTGTGATGTGGAAGGCTGTGGTGTAGGATGTCCCTCAACTGTAGGGGCTGCTGGAACTGCCTTTGCATCGGAACCCTCGGCTATAGACTGCGTCCGCTCACGTCGGACAGATGCATGTTGAGCTGTCCGTCCATGTATCATATGATCGTCTCTGGCAGCCATGTAATCTGCAAAGCATAATAAATAAATTAGAATTTTTTAAAAATAATTATAAAACAAACAATAAACCATAAACAAAAAAAAACAAAAAAAAACCAAGTTGCTTCCGGATTTGCACATCAGGAAAACTCTCGCGGATGCACATCCGGAAGTACTCAGAATATTTAACGTTGGGTTTTTCCGGATGTGCACATCAGGAAAGCAATCAACGTTAAAATTTTTCCTGATCTGTACATCCGGTACGTATTTCAAGTTTTAAAAAACACAGACATGGCTACTGTACCATAGAAAAGGGCATTTTAATGCCCTGATCGTCCGTTTGAAGCAGCAAACAATACCTACATTGTCTCTAACCTATGTTATTCATACTACCTAACAATTTCTACACCTAAATGTCTACTCTAAATCGATTACTCGAAAATAACTCCGCCACTCTAAAATTCGAAAACTTACCGATTGAATTGAGATACAGAGGATTTGGAGTGTCTTGATCGTTGTAGAAGTTGCTCTACGCCGAAATCGAGTGAAAAAAGTCGGGATTTGTGGGAATGAGAAATTGAAAGTTTGAGAGAGTTTGATAGTTTGGAATGTAAAAATCTAAAGAATGAGAGGAGGAGAAGCTCTGGCGCTAAGTTAGAAGAAATGGTTCCGGATTCGCACATCAGGAATTATTCCTGATATGCACATCCGGAACAAATTAACGTTTTTTTTAAAAAATGGTGCGTCCGGATGTGCACATCCAGAATCAGGGGGTAAAAAAGAAATTTTGAGCGGAAGAAATTTATGGGGTGTATTAAGAAATCGTCTAAAATAATGGGGAGATTCAATTGACCACTAACTTCTCTACTAACACCTTCCAATAAACGGTCATCGGTGTAAGAATTGATACTGAGACTAAACAGTATCGATGTCAAGACTAAAGGGAATCGACGTAATAATCAATGTCAAGACTAACCGTCATCGATGTAAGAATCGATGTCAAAACTCAAATGTTATCTGTGTAAAAACCCATGCTAGCTACACTATCATCAATGTAAGAATCGATGCTTAAACTCAATTTTCATCCGTGTAAGAACCAATGCTAACTACCCTGACATCGATGTAAGAACCGATGCTAAAACTCAACTGTAAGAATTGATGTTAAACAAACTGTCATTGATGTAAGAACCGAAGTTTAAAAAAACTATCATCGGTGTAAGAACCGATGTTAAATAAACTATTGTTGGTGTACGAACCGAAATAACTTGACAGCGGTATATGAACTGAAATAGAATGACAGTGGTGTAAGGACCAAAATAAATCACTATGGTGTAAGAACCGAAATAGAATTACGAGCGTGTAAGAACCGAAGTAAAATGACAGCAGTTTAAGAACCGAAATAGAATGACCACGGTGTAAGAACCGAAATAAATAACTACGGTGTAAGAACTGAAAATAGATGACAACGGTGTAAGAGCCGAATTAAAATGACAACGGTGTAAGAAGCGAAAATAGAATGACAACCAATAAGGTAAGAACCAAAGATAGAATGGCAATGGTGTAAGAGCCAAAAATAGAATGACAACAGTGTAAGAACCAAAATAAATGACACTGGTGTATGAACCGAAATAGAACGACGACGGTGTAAGAACAAAAATAAATGACAACAGTGTAGAAATCGAAATAGAATGAAGACGGTGTAAGAGCCGAAGTGAATGACTATAGTGTAAGAATCGATAATAGAATGACAACGGGGTAAGAACAAAAAATATAATGAAAACGGTGTAAGAACTGAAACAAATGACTATGGCGTAAAAACCGAAAATAGAATGACAATGGTGTAAGAACCGAAATAAATGACTATGGTGTAAGCACTGAAAATAGATAACAACGGTGTAAGAACCGAATTAAAATGGCAACGGTGAAAGAGCCGAAAATAGGTTGACAACGATGTAAGAATCGAAGATAGGATGACAACAATGTAAGAACCGAAGATAGGATGACAACGATGTAAGAACCGAAGTAGAATGACAACGATGTAAGAACCGAAATAAATGACAACAATGTAAGAACCAAAGTGAATGACTGCAGCATAAGAACAAAAAATAGGATGACAATGGTGTAAGAATCAAAAATAGAATGAAAATGGTGTAAGAACCAAAATAAATGACTACGGTGTAAGAACCAAAAATAGAATGACAACGGTGTAAGAACCGAAATAAATGACTATGGTGTAAAAACTGAAAATAGAATGACAACAGTGTAAGAAATGAAATAATTGGATACGGTTTAAGAAGCGAAGTAAAATGACAATTGTAAGTCCTGTGGTTTTTTGATTGGCTGCATTTTGGTAAAACAACATGCTGTTAGCAAGATGTTGAACCAGACGTTCTGCCATGTCAGTCATACATCATGTTCTACATGATGTTATGACATGTTCCAGGACATGTTATACTAGATAGTTAAGGCATGGCTATTTTGGTAATTTTAGTGTGATTTTTGAGTGTGCTCTGATGCACACGTGGGCAACTTTTATGGGAGTATATTGTGGGAATTTATGTTATTGCAGATTTTGTTACTTTTCATAAAAAGGATCCTTGAGCCTTTTTAGGAAAGTTTGTATTTTTCTCCTATTATTATGCAGGTTGATTTGCAGTCAGTTTATACAGATTGCTTCTATTTGTGTACCTCAAGAAGCTCAAGTCCAGTAGGTCTGATGCTATTTAAAGAGAAGATAAACCCTATTGGAAAATAGAGTATAACGTGAGAATCATGTGTAGTAAGGATTAGCCGTTGTTTTGGTTGGTCCCTAGGGTTTTCGTTTGTTAATTGTATACCACTCATGTATCTTCTGATGCATTGAGTTTGACTGATTGTTTATTGTTCACTCTAAGCTTTTAAGCAAAAAGTGTATTGTTCTTGGTTGAAGCTTTTAAGCAAAACCGAGTATTGTTTTGGAAGTGTGATCTTCTGTTTTGTTGGGTTGTTTTGTATACAGTCACCGGGATTGTGATTGTTTGATATCACTGAGGTGATTAGGGAGTGAAAGGGGTTCTCATATCTAGGAGTTCCTAGGTAGAAGTTGCACTGGGTAGGGATTAAGTGAAGTGTTGTAAACTGGGATTGTTTAGCTTCAAATTAATACTACTAATAGTGGATTTCCTTCCTGCCTTGGTAGCCCCCAGACGTATGTGAGTTGCACCCAACTGGGTTAACAATTCTGGTGTTGATTTTATTTTTCTGTCATTTAAATTCCTGTATCCTTGTGTGTGCAATCAAGTTATTGTTGATCCTGGTGTTGTGACATCTGTCTCGACATATGTATTTGCATGCCAGAATTTCAATTGGCATCAGAGCAGGCACTCTGTTATGTTTTGGGTGAGCTCCAGGGGGATACTTTCTGGTACTAGAGAGATGGAACTAGGATTTGTCAACAGACCACCTATTTTAGATGGCACCAACTATGATCACTGGAAGGCGCGTATGGTAACTTTTCAAAAATCTATGGATAGCAAAACATGGAAAGCAGATATCAAAGGTTGGGAACACCCTATTGTGAAGGGAAAAGATGGGAAGGACGCAACTGAATTGAAGCCAGAAGTGGATTGGTCTAAGGAAGAAGATGATCTTGCTCTTGGAAACTCCAAAGCCTTGAATGCCTTATTCAATGGAGTTGATAAAAATATTTTCAGGTTGATAAATACCTGTACCGTGGCCAAAGATGCATGGGAAATCCTTAGAATCACTCATGAAGGCACATCAAAAGTAAAGATGTCAAGACTTCAACTTCTCACCACCAAATTTGAGAATCTCAGAATGAAAGATGATGAGTCCATTCATGATTTTCACATGAATATTCTTGATATTGCCCATACATCTAGTGCCTTGGGAGAGAAGATGTCAGAGGAGAAGCTGGTTAGAAAGATTCTTAGGTCGTTGCCTAAGAAGTTTGACATGAAGGTCATAGCGATTGAAGAATCCCAAGACATCAGTAACATGAAAGTGGAGGAGCTTGTTGGGTCACTTCAAACATTTGAATTGATTATCAATGAAAGATCTAAAAAGAAGAATAAGAGCATAACTTTTATCTCCAACACTAATGATGAAGAGGTTCAATGTGACATGGAGACTGATAAAGGAATTTATAATGATATTATGCTTCTTGGGAGGCAATTCAATAAGGTGCTGAAGAGTATGGATAGGAAGTCAAGACCAAATGTCAATAACATGTCATTTGACATCAGGAAGAACAGTGATTTTCAGAGAAAAGCAAGAACATAGGAGAAGCACAATCAAGGAAAAGGTAGTCAGTGTCATGAATGTGAGGGCTTTGGTCACATTTGATCAGAATGTCCCACGTACCTCAAGAAACAAAAAGGGGCATGCTTTTTTTTGGGTCTGGTGATGATTCTGAAAGTGAACCTGATGTTGAAACTGCTAAGCATGTTGCAGCCCTCACTGGAAGATGTGAATCTGATAAAGATTCATGTGATCAGAATATATCTTATGAAGAATTGGCTATTTCATACAGAGATCTTTGTGTCAAAAAGTGAAGAGGTGTGTAAGATAGGAGAAACGCAGAAGAGAATCATAGCTCAACTGCAGGTTGAAAAAGAGAATTTTTTATCTACTGTCTCTGGTCTTCAAGATGAGGTAACCCTATTGAAGTCTAAACTTGAAAACATGACCAAATCTGTGAGAATATTGAACAATAGATCTGATGTGTTGGATGAGATTCTTCAAGTTGAGAAAATATTTACTGGTATAGGGTTTAATTATCAGTCTTTAAATAATCAAAGAAAAAACCTTGTGACAAAGTTTGTTCCTGCTGAAGTAAAGCATAAGCTCACAATGTCTGACCAAATGTTGCAACATCCTGCCAGACTTCAAAAAACTCAGACTAAAGCCAAGTTCCAGCCTTAAAAATGTCATTATTGTGGTAAATATGGTCATATAAAGCCTTACTGTTACAGACTGTATGGTTATCCAAAACGTCCAACACAACCTAAGGCTAGTCATGTGATGATTAAGAATAGAAAGGAGTGGAAACCTAATGGTGTTGATACTTCTAATTTGAATGTTGCTGTTAATAACACTATTGATACAAGTGTTCATATGTCTCTCTCTAAGATCTTGGTTACTAACCCTGAGTCTGATGTTGTACCGGATGTCACAACATCCTTGGCCCAACCTAATCATCTTGTTGGAACCACACAAGAAAATGCTCATAGTGAGACTCCTGAAAAATCCCAAGAGAATGTGGCTAAAGATGATTTTGTTGGTAGTAAAAGAGATAATTCTGATGATAATAGTATTTCTGCTGAAGAGGAGAAAGATATGTCTGATAAAGAAGATAAAGAAGAGGGTGGTGGTGTGAAGAAGGATCAGTCTACTGACATGCTTAATGTAGATGGTCTAGATTACTGGTATAGTAGTGTGCTTAGTATGTTTGCTTGGTAGAAGGTTGTTGCTTCTGAGTTTGATCTACCTTTCTTCTGCTTTGATGAATGAATGCTTGGTTTGCCAATATTTTGGCTAAAAAGGGGGGGGGGGGGGTAGTAGTATTTGTGTGCTTATTGTTCTTTGTTGCTATGTGTGTGATGTGTTCAGGTTGTTCCCTTGAAGGGGAGTATTGTTGACCTTGCCTTTAAGGGTGAGTATGTGTGCTTCCATTTAGGTTTGTTTACATTTACTCTATTTTCTTTTTGTCAATTTTTGGCTAAAAACGGGGAGTAAAGTGTTGTTTTGGTTGTTGGTTCTGATGTTAGATCAGATGTCATGACTTTATGTCATATTTGTACTACTGCTTAGGAAGAGTAGTTGTTTTGCTGCTGGACTTGTTGGACTGTATGCAGTTTTTCTTGGAGCATGAAAATATGTCATGCCTGCTGCTGCTACTGATGTGGAACCTTTTTCTGTGTATGGAAGAATACTTTATTCTCTGCAGTAGGTTATGGTGTTCAAGGGGAGTGTGCTTGTGCTAGTGCTTGTGTAGTGTGGTTCCATGGGAGTTTATATGTTTTGTGTTTTTGGTTTTTCCCTTCAGAGGGAGAACTGATTATGTGTGACAGAGGGAGTGGTGTACCTGTCTGTTATTGTTGCTGCAAGATTGCAGTTTGTACAAAGCTAATATGTTCTCATGTAGCTTGTGTTAGTTTGTGATGGGAAAGACGAATCCCTCCGAGCCTACATCGAGAGGTTCAATCGGGAAGCCGTCCAGGTCTCCATGACCGATGGCATGAAGAAGTATTTGCTTGGAGGGGATTGCGTCCCTGCAATGACTTCGCCAAATTCGTCAGCATTGAAATGCTTGCATCGCTAGATGCCCTCCTCCTCAAGTCCCAGACCTATATTCAGTACGAGGAGAAAGAACCTGCCAACAATGCTCGAGCCTCACGGCACCTGGAAAACGCCATAGTTTTGAGGCACGATGAATACTAGCACCTCGCCGAGGAGGGGAGAAAATAAAAGAAAATAAGCCTTGCGAGTCTTGGGAATACAAAGGACCTGCTGGCCGTTTTGCCGAATACACATCGTTGATCGCTTCTCGTGAGCGTATTCTGTCCGAGTGCGCGAACTCAGATTTCCGCCAGGGTAGAGTTCGTTTTCCCAGGAAAACACCTCTTAATCCTACCGCGGACAAGTTTAAGTACTGTCGTTTCCACAAGAGCCACAGGTCCGTCACGGAAGAGTGCATCCACCTCAGGGATGTGATTGAGATCCTCATCAGGGAAGGACACCCGAAGCAATACACCAAGAAAAGAGAGGCTCCTCGGCAAGACACTCGGGAATTGAAGAAGGTCAAGGAGGAAAATCCACCCTCTGACGACGCAACCAACCTACAGATCGCCATGTCCATCTCTCGGCCTGAGGACTTCTACGTCCCCGAAGAAGTCGTAAACCCCATCTACTTTGCAACACACAGCACATGGGAGACCTTCCCCTCCGCCATGGTCATATCTGACGGGGGATTCAACAAACTCACCGTAGGTTCAGTAAAAAGGAAATTCGAGCAACTCATCGATGCAAGCTCGACCCAAAATTCTACCCTCAGTAGGTTTTGGGGAAGCTTAGCTCCTATCGTGTTCTACCGCAAAGAGCTCCCCGGTGGATCCTCAACTTCAGCATCCCTTTGCTCGTGAGAGCATGAGTGGTGAACTTTAATGTTTGCTGCATACTGGTCGATCAGAGAAGCTCAGTCGACATCATATACTCTTAACTATTCCTGACTTTGGATCTCAACGAAACACATTTGACACCCTACGTGGGCTCTGATCTGCAGAGCTTCAACGACGTGACCACAAAGCCACTGGGCTATGTCGAACTGATTGTCACAATCGAAGCAGCCGAGACTGCCAAATCGGTCAAAGTCTAATTCCTGGTAATAGAATGTCCTTCTCTGTACCAGTGCATCCTGGGAAGGCCAACTCTGACCGAACTGGTCGTCGTACCATCCATCGTTCATTTGAAGATGAAGTATTACACGGTCAATGGGCCCGTCGCCACTCTTCACGGGGACACAGAAGTAGCGATGAGATGCTTTGAAGTGACCTCGAAGGGGCAGAACTCCATCAACGTGTTGCCCAGAACTGTCAACAAGCCAGCGCGACCTAGCGGCTTGGAGGAGCCAAAACCAATTCCTCATGTCAACTTAGTCGACCTAGATAGTCGCTTCACCAAAGATGACTTGAAGGAGCAAAAGAATAAAGAAAGAGAAGCCCGACTAGCAGTGGAAAGCTCCTCAATGCCAGATAACAACGAGGAGCCTACCCATCCTAGGCGCCCCATTCCAAACGGCGAGTTTGAAGTTATGCTCATCAGCAACGACCCAAAAAAAGGGGTGAAAATTGGCATTGGCCTCCCCGACCTCGCAAGGAAGTAACTGAAAGCCTGCCTAAGAGAGAATACTGACCTGTTCGCGTGGAGTGTCGCCAAGATGTCCAGACTGGACCCCGAAGTGGCTTGTCACCATAGACCCTGGTGTTAGGGCTGTAGTGCAACGTAAACATAGGCAGTCTCCTAAAAAATGGAGATGGCCGCTCCTGCCTCCCCAAAAAATGGAGCCCAAAAGTGGACCATCTACGTAGACGGAGTATCCAGCTCGACAGGAAGCGGAGCAAGCATCATCCTTGAAAACAAGGAGGGAATCCTGATCGAAGCTTCCCTCACCCTATCCGTCCCAACCTCAAATAACCAGGTAGGGTACGAAGTCTTCCTCGCAGGGTTGCGCCTGGCTGAAGACTTGGGAGCTAAAGAGGTAAAAATCTTCACTGATTCCCAGCTCGTCGCCTCTCAAGTATTGGGAGAATATTAATTCAAGAGCGACAATATCTCTGAGTACTTAGCTCTGGTTCGGAAAAAGTAACAAAATTCAATTCCGCTAAAGTAAAACACATCCCTCGCGAGTACAACACCTGGGCAGACATCCTGTCAAAACTCGCAAGCACAAAGAAGAAAGGCGGAAATAAGTCCATCATCCAAGAGATACTTTCTCACCCGAGCATTGAAAAACCCTCTGCAAATCTCGGCGACAACGACTGCTGGATGACTCTGGTATACCACTACCTGACAACAGGGGAACTACCCCCTGACCAGAAAGAGGCTAACGTAATCAGGCGCAGAGCTTGCGCCTACGTCTTGGTCGAGGACAAGTTGTACAGACGGGGATTCTCCATTCCTCTCCTCAAGTGTGTCGAGGAATCCAAGGTTTCCCACATCACACGAAATCCATGAAGGAATCAACTCCCAACACCTCAGAGAAAGATCCCTCGCCTGGAAGGCCCTGCGAGCAGGATACTACTGGCCCACCATGCAACACGTTGCAAAAGAACATGTTAAAAAATGTGATAAATGCCAACACCACAGAGACATGCACTTGGCGCCACCCAACGAGCTTAAAACTCTCTCATCCCCATGGCTCTTCGTCTGGTGGGCAATGGGCATCCTCGGGCCATTTACCACAGGGTCAAACCAGAACAAGTACCTGATAGTCGGCGTTGATTATTTCACAAAATGGATAGAGGTGAAGGCCCCCGCCAAAATTACGACACATAATATACTCCATTTCTATAAGAGAAACATTATTTCCCGATACAGCCTACCACAAGCACTCTTCACCGATAACGGGACGCAGTTCACCGACACAAATTTCCAGGAATTCGTTGCCAAACTGGGCACCAAACAACATTTCACATCTGTCGAGCACCCACAAACAAACGGGCAGGCCGAAGCCGTGAACAGAGTGATCCTACAAAGACTAAAATGAAGATTAGGCAAGGCCAAAAAGAAATGGGTCGAAGAGCTACACAACATTCTCTGGGCCTACAGAACGGCACCACACTCTACCACTGGGGAAAATTCATTCCGACTAACCTACGGGACCGAGGTAGTAATACCAATGGAGATCAGAGAACCATCTAGGAGAATTGAACTCCCCCTCGACAAGGATTTGAACGACAAGGCACTAAGGGAAGAGCTCGACCTTGTCGAAGAAATTCGACCATAGGCAGCCCTCCGTGAATCCTTGTTAAAACAAAAGATAACCATACAACATGACGCCAAAGCCATAAAATGAGAATTCAAAATCGGCAGTCTAGTCTTGCGAAGAAATCACAAAGATTCTCTCGAGGGAAAACTCTCTGCGAACTGGGAAGGCCCCTATCGCATCCGAGCGAAAACAGAGAATGGGGCCTACTACGTACCTCGAAAACTTGCACGGGGAAGAACATGCTCGACCATGGAATGTAACACCCCCAATCTATACCCCCAATTAATAATAAAACAATCAACACTTAATAAAAATTTCGTCAGAGTATATTTAAATTATCATGGCATAGACAGGGAGAATCACATTTTATTGAAACAAAACATACAACACCTGCTCATAAAGATATGCAATAGTGGGGTAGCAATCAACCTAGGAACTCAATTCCTTACACTCACATTTCAGATTTTAGAATAAAAGCGGAAAATCTAAAACTGAATATCATATATATATATCACATAAAGGTTTATCTGTTATCAACAGAATCATGTATATATACAACTCCAAAGGATAAAGATGCATATTCACAACATCACAAAATAATCCTAATCAATCTCCCAACTACCCAGTGCTACATATCAGAGCCGACCGACAAAAGAATGGAGAACTAATCTTCACACAAAGACCTCCAGCAACTCTAATCTGCAATGCCTCATAGAGCATTATAAAACAGCAGAAGGGTGAGAAATAACAACTAAACCAAGATTGCATAATAATATGAAAAAACATATAAATTCACATACATAGTTATTCTCACCACAAGCATCACATATGATACATATAACATACCACCTATACTTAACATATTTCTAACATTTCCAACAACATAGCATATATCAATTATTCCAACATGATAACATATTCACACATCATGCATATGGTTATACACAAAACATATCATTCATAATTCAAGGCATTTGACACGAATACACCTCAATTCACAAATGCTATCACCCGCTCAATCACACAATGTCTCCATCCCCAATTGCATATTAATCATGCCTAATACATTTATCACAAATGCATATCACAATGTCTCGCACATAATCAACTAAATCACGATTTTCCACATATAACCAATGCAATCATAATTCATGCAGATGCAAAGAGACCGACACAACGACTCTCTATGCAAATGCATATGCGGTACCGACTCCAAGATTTCATATCTCATCACTAGTTCACTCAGGAACTTTGCTGGAACCATCGCTCGTTACTGAGGATCACTCAAGTAACACCCCGTCGGGCCTACGATGTTCACCCGTCGCTTTAGGTCCTCTTGGTATAAGGCGCACGACGTTTATGGATTGCTTTAGGTCCTCTCGATATAAGGCGCACAATCCAATCGTTTTAGGTCCTCTTAATATAAGGCGCACGATCGTCTATAATCATCGCTTTAGGTCCTCTCGGCATAAGGCGCACGATGTTATAGCGGATTCCCTCTAGAATCAAACCGTCACTCAGGACGTCACAACAATGCATATCATGATGCTTGACACACAAGAACTCATGACAACCAATGCATCTTCACACATATATGCAGCCACAAACATGCATATATAACCAAATACAACACATTGCATTTATTTGCCTTTCGGCCACAATTCATCACCACAGCATGTCACCACATGCATTTTCACTACACAACATACATTGAATTTCACATAACAATGCATTTCATCACAAACCACAAATCACAACAATCATGCAATCACAATCACTTCCACAAGGGATTCACACCACAAAGGCTACCCACAACACACCATAACAACATACATTGATATTAATTCAAACAATGTATTTTACCACACAACAACATCATTAATCACGCATCGAAGTCTAATTCACAACAATGCACATATTTGCCATAAAGCCACAACACAACATTCCATCATGTATATTCGCATCATATAACGGCACACAAGCTACACGTTACATATCAAAAGCATATAGCATGATAACACATCAATCGCACACAATTAACGCGATAAAAACCCGACAACCCGACTATTTTTCCAAAAAAACGAATTAATTAAATCATATTTTACCCTCCAAACCATTTTTAAAAGAAATAACTTTTCATTAGCTTTCCAACGCTTCAAAGGGGGGCCAAAACGGATTTACGAATCAAAAGTTACGATCGAAACAATTTTGAAAGAAAAACCTACAGCAGGTCTGACACGGCCCCCGTGTTGTGGGACACGGCCCGTGTCACCCAAAAATCCCAAAATTCACTTTTTTTCGCGTTTCCACCCTCCCTAGACAGCAGGCTGACACGCCACCCGTGTTGCGTGACACGGGCCGTGTCAGGACCCAGAAAATGCATTTTTCATCGTTGGAAGCCTTTCGGACCTCCGATTTCGATTCCGTAAAAAACTACGATCTCAGAATTCAACGTACTACAATATTTTCACCATTAAGAAGCCACCCAACACATTTTCCATTTTTGAAATATTTTAAAACATAATTTTATCATTGAATTCTAAATTCGAACTCGATCGAAACCGCGGAAAAACACGCAAACAACCATTCCCGATTAAACCCAAACCTTACCCGACTACACTACACAACTTATTCCAAATTCTAACCGTGAAAACATCGATTTCCAATCATTTCTACCATTTATGCCCTAAACTCCAATTCTCGATAACTCGACATAAAACCCCTCAAATCTCACCAACGTGCCTTTCCGATTAAACCCACTCCTCGCTCGACTATTCTACACGAACAGTTCCGAAATCTAACCGCGAAAACATCGATTTCCATCAATTGTTCATCAATTATCAATTAGAGAAAAGTTGTGAAAACAACCAAAACAATTACACAAACAACACATATACATACACAAGCAAGATATAATTGAAACTTCTCACCCTTACCCGATTATTCGAGATTGAAACGGAGTAATCTTTAATTTTCCTCTTTTCCTCTTTTTCTCCTCTTCTTTCTCTTCTATTCTCTTTCTTTCTCTTCTTTTTCTTTTTCTTTCTATTTCTCTCATTTTCTCTCTCCACTTTCTATTTATAATATCTAACTACCCAAATGACCAAAATGCCCCTCAGCTCAAATATCTCGCAAACGCTCTCAAAACGCGATAAAACATAAACAACGATGAAAAATAATATATTGCCAAATAAAAGTCAAGAATAAAATAATATAATAATAAAATAATCAAATACACTCGATTAAATAAAACTGACAAAAACTAGGGCGTTACAACTCTCCCCCACTTAGACATTTTCGTCCTCGAAAATATACTGAGATGAACAACTCCGGACACGACCCTCGCATCCGCCTAACAAACCAACATGCCAACAAAAGGCACACCACGAATAACACAACTGACAAACCACCTAGCTAACAGCAGCTACAACAACGACACGACAACAACGACAACTACAACGACAAGATGCAAAGCCCATACAATGCACTTGACGACCAACTCACGACTCAAAGAAAACCAGGTTACGAACACACACAGGAATTAACTACTCGCACTCGAACCAACACGATGGAAACGAGGCAACAACACAAACAAGAACATAAAGTTCCACGACACAACAAGGTCTCAACAACATCAACAAAACCAGAATACCAACATCCTTGTCACACAACCATACTACAACAATGCTACGATTCACCAATCGAACATATAACCAAAACATCCATCTACATAGTAGCCCATGGATAACATTTAAACCTTTCACCTATCACTTCCATCCTGAAACGTCCAATGGTCTCAACACTCCTATATATTCCCAACCTCGCGGTCTCATACTATATTCCTTCCGACCACACAGGTACTCAAAATTCTTGTGATTACTAAACACTTCGAACCTAGGACCATAAAGATAATACCTCCAAATTTTCCAACACAATACAACCGCAACCAATTCCAAATCCTGAATAGTATAGATCCTCTTATTAATCCTCAATTATTGTAAGGCATAAGCTACGACTTTATCCTCTTGCATTAACACACTGACTAAACTCATCAAAGACACATCACAATACCTCACAGACGGTTAATTAGGATCTCACAGAATCAAAACTGAAGTCGTAGACAATTATACTTCAACCCTCTCAACTTTCCTCACAATGAACATCCAAAACAAACGACTTACCCTTTGTAAGTCAACTGAAGTAACGATAATTCTTACTTGGAAAAACCTTCCATAACCTCCGGTAATAACCAACTAATATCCAAAAAGTTTCTAATCACCTTAACCGACTTCGGAGCCTCTCATGTAGAACTACATCCACTTTCGATGGATCCATAAAAATACTATCGTCTGAAATAACATATCCAAGAAAAATAACCTTGTTCAACCAAAATTCTCACTCGAATAACTTAGCATAACACTTTGTCTCTTTTCAACACTTGCAAGTCAATTCTCAAACATTCTACCTGTTCTTCCTCTGAGTTTATAACAAATCTGAATATCCTCAATCAAAACCACTACGAACTTATCCAAATAAATATGGAAGATACGATTCCTCTACTCCACAAACATTACAGACGCATTACTAACACCAAATAACATCACTGCACATTGTAACGTCCAACCAACTCCAAAAGATAAAAATTCTTAAAGCTCTTGCAAAACTTTCCACTGGGAAACTGGTTACTCACATACAAACTTAACCGAGTACATAACAGCCTATCCCAACGATAACAACCATAATCAGTCACATTAAATCGATCAAAGCCTCAACTCACACAATTCACCACTCTTATCAAACATTCCAAACAATTGCAATTTCACTCAAACTCAACCAAACCATTCCAGTCATCCGTTCATGAAAGTGGACACTTGTTCTCTATCGTTACCTTATTCAACTGTTAGCAATCCATACACAACTTCTTCTCTTAACAATCCAAATTTCATAATTCCCCACGTGTAGCAACAACCATCCCAAAAGAACTCTCAAATAGTACATCCACCCTTAAGGTTTTCTCAAAATTTCCATTAATGCTCTAAGATTCTAAAAACTCCAAACCTCTCCGGAACTCTAAGTTTTGCTTTCCATAGTCTCAATACCAATACCATCATCCCTATCATACTTGTTATTCCATTCAATCATCATTCCCTTTTGTTACTAACAAAGCTGGAGCTCTCTAAGACAACACCTTGATGTTCCATCCAGGAACAGATCCGAAAACCATGCACAACTGACGGTCCATCACTGTGACTTTTCTGCCAATTTCCAAAACACTATCATCACAAACATAACAAACATCTTAGTCTCATCTCCTAATAGTTTTCCTACTTACTTAGCAGATATAAACCTTATCTATTCGCCTTCGTCCAATTTAAGTTCACTCTCTACTATCTGAGAAGCAGTCATTAATAATACCCAATCATTCTCCCTCAGAGACATTCCAAATTGACCAACATACAAAAACCTTGAATCCGCCTCACCTTCAGATATAAGAATCTTCATCGACTCAACAATACAATCCATAATCATTTCCTTAATTCCAAAAAAATTCATTGCACACACTATCCAAGCCGAAAAGACACGTCTATTCCATCCAACATAATTCCCGTCTTTACCAAACTATAATAGCATTCCTTACATCTCATGCACAACACTACCTAAGGCACAAGTCCTTAGTTAACATAAACCTTACCTCTGCATTCCCTCCGGAACCGGGAACAACACTGTCCAAACAACACTTACAATCTTGCAATTCTCAACGCACTGAGCCAACGCTCCACACCTGAAGCAACTTGGAGAAGTTCTAGCTTCTCCCCCACTTATCTCATTCTAACTCCCGCAGACAAGGATTAGAAAACTAGAAAGCACTGACAGTGTTCCACACACATATCACGTACTAAGGGACAAACAACAACGACAATATTCAACTGTCTCACCAACAGACTCAACAACTTGGCCGGACGGACCGACCTGCTCTAATACCACTAATGTAACACCCCCAATCTATACCCCCAATTAATAATAAAACAATCAACACTTAATAAAAATTTAGTCAGAGTATATTTAAATTATCATGGCATAGACAGGGAGAATCACATTTTATTGAAACAAAACATACAACACCTGCTCATAAAGATATGCAACAGTGGGGTAGCAATCAACAGAGGAACTCAATTCCTTACACCCACATTTTAGATTTTAGAATAAAAGCGGAAAATCTAAAACTGAATATCATATATATATATATATATATATATCACATAAAGGTTTATCTGTTATCAACAGAATCATGTATATATACAACTCCAAAGGATAAAGATGCATATTCACAACATCACAAAATAATCCTAATCAATCTCCCGACTACCCAGTGCTACATATCAGAGCCGACCGACAAAAGAATGGAGAACTAATCTTCACACAAAGACCTCCAGTAACTCTAATCTGCAATGCCTCATAGAGCATTATAAAACAGCAGAAGGGTGAGAAATAACAACTAAACCAAGATTGCATAATAATATGCAAAAACATATAAATTCACATACATAGTTATTCTCACCACAAGCATCACATATGATACATATAACATACCACCTATACTTAACATATTTCTAACATTTCCAACAACATAGCATATATCAATTATTCCAACATGATAACATATTCACACATCATGCATATGGTTATACACAAAACATATCATTCATAATTCAAGGCATTTGACACGAATACACCTCAATTCACAAATGCTATCACCCGCTCAATCACACAATGTCTCCATCCCCAATTGCATATTAATCATGCCTAATACATTTATCACAAATGCATATCACAATGTCTCACACATAATCAACTAAATCACGATTTTCCACATATAACCAATGCAATCATAATTCATGCAGATGCAAAGAGACCGACACAACGACTCTCTATGCAAATGCATATGCGGGTACCGACTCCAAGATTTCATATCTCATCACTAGTTCACTCAGGAACTCTGCTGGAACCATCGCTCGTTACTGAGGATCACTCAAGTAACACCCCGTCGGGCCTACGATGTTCACCCATCGCTTTAGGTCCTCTTGGTATAAGGCGCACGATGTTTATGGATTGCTTTAGGTCCTCTCGATATAAGGCGCACAATCCGATCGCTTTAGGTCCTCTTAATATAAGGCGCACGATCGTCTATAATCATCGCTTTAGGTCCTCTCGGCATAAGGCGCACGATGTTATAGCGGATCCCCTCTGGAATCAAACCGTCACTCAGGACGTCACAACAATGCATATCATGATGCTTGACACACAAGAACTCATGACAACCAATGCATCTTCACACATATATGCAGCCACAAACATGCATATATAACCAAATACAACACATTGCATTTATTTGCCTTTCGGCCACAATTCATCACCACAGCATGTCACCACATGCATTTTCACTACACAACATACATTGAATTTCACATAACAATGCATTTCATCACAAACCACAAACCACAACAATCATGCAATCACAATCACTTCCACAAGGGATTCACACCACAAAGGCTACCCACAACACACCATAACAACATACATTGATATTAATTCAAACAATGTATTTTACCACACAACAACATCATTAATCAAACATCGAAGTCTAATTCACAACAATGCGCATATTTGCCATAAAGTCACAACACAACATTCCATCATGTATATTCGCATCATATAACGGCACACAAGCTACACGTTACATATCAAAAGCATATAGCATGATAACACATCAATCGCACACAATTAACGCGATAAAAACCCGACAACCCGACTATTTTTCCAAAAAAATGAATTAATTAAATCATATTTTACCCTCCAAAACATTTTTAAAAGAAATAACTTTTCATTAGCTTTCCAACGCTTCAAACGGGGACCAAAACGGATTTACGGATCAAAAGTTACGATCGAAACAATTTTGAAAGAAAAATCTACAGCAGGTCTGACACGGCCCCCGTGTTGTGGGACACGGCCCGTGTCACCCAAAAATCCCAAAATTCACTTTTTTTCGCGTTTCCACCCTCCCTAGACAGCAGGCTGACACGCCACCCGTGTTGCGTGACACGGGCCGTGTCAGGACCCAGAAAATGCATTTTTCATCTTCGGAAGCCTTCCGGACCTCGGATTTCGATTCCGTAAAAAACTACGATCTCAGAATTCAACGTACTACAATATTTTCACCATTAAGAAGCCACCCAACACATTTTCCATTTTTGAAATATTTTAAAACATAATTTTATCATTGAATTCTAAATTCGAACTCGATCGAAACCGCGAAAAAACACGCAAACAACCATTCCCGATTAAACCCAAACCTTACCCGACTACACTACACAACTTATTCCAAATTCTAACCGTGAAAACATCGATTTCCAATCATTTCTACCATTTATGCCCTAAACTCCAATTCTCGATAACTCGACATAAAACCCCTCAAATCTCACCAACGTGCCTTTCCGATTAAACCCACTTCTCGCTCGACTATTCTACACGAACAGTTCCGCGAAAACATCGATTTCCATCAATTGTTCATCAATTATCAATTAGAGAAAAGTTGTGAAAACAACCAAAACAATTACACAAACAACACGTATACATACACAAGCAAGATATAATTGAAACTTCTCACCCTTACCCGATTATTCGCGATTGAAACGGAGTAATCTTTGATTTTCCTCTTTTCCTCTTTTTCTCCTCTTCTTTCTCTTCTATTCTCTTTCTTTCTCTTCTTTTTCTTTTTCTTTCTATTTCTCTCATTTTCTCTCTCCACTTTCTATTTATAATATCTAACTACCCAAATGACCAAAATGCCCCTCAGCTCAAATATCTCGCAAATGCTCTCAAATCACGATAAAACATAAACAACGATGAAAAATAATATATTGCCAAATAAAAGTCAAGAATAAAATAATATAATAATAAAATAATCAAATACACTCGATTAAATAAAACTGACAAAAATTGGGGCGTTACATGGAACGCCGAGAAACTGAAACAACATTACAGTTAGGCATGACATTCGGCGTACCCTATTCTGCGATGACAAGGTACGTCCTGAAGACATTCGGCGTACCCCACGGAGACCTGAGCCATTGGATTTTCAAAGCTCATCTCGACAGCATCCACACAATCATGCTCGAGACTTCTGATACTAGAAACCAGCTCGGCACAGGTCAGCAAGGCCTTCAGGTAATCATCCTTATCCTCGGGGGGGGGGGGGGGGGGGGCCGCTGATCAGTGCATTTTAATGCACATTCTCTTATGTTTGTACTTAGGCATTCATACAGTTTATTTGAGTGTTTTTACTATTTTAATGTGTTTTCATATTTAAGTTTGTTTTTACCTCTATTTTAATTTCGCAGCTTATTTTTCAGCATTAACACTTATTTGATACCTTTCGCTGCGCAGGTCATAACTTTGGCTACGGGAAGCCGTTCTACACGTTCTATCAGTCGACAAAAAGCTAAGACAGAGAGCTACAACTTTTGTGTTTTATGCAGAAGCTGATTCGGAGTGAAAGATGGTCAAATAAGTCATTGAAGTCAGAACCCGAATTCTGAGTTTACAAAATAATTTGTTTCGGGTCGTTTTATGGGACTGGTTTATGTTTCCGACCCAGTTTGAGTTAGTGGTAGAAAACCTTATTTTTTTTATAAGGTTTTCAGCCATACAACCATTGTTTTACCTTCTTTTCACGATTTTACTTTACTTTTGACGATTGTAATGGAGAACTAATTCCAGAAATCAAATCCTGCTGCTTACGGGTTCCATCGCTTTGAGGTTATTCTAATACCAATTTAATTCGATTTCTGTTCAATTATTTTCTATGAAGTCATTTGCTTAAATTGATTGCAATTGCTTGCTTAATTCGATTGTGTTCATAGGATATACCTAATTAAATTCGATTGTATGCATGTTCCTAAATTTAATTGCATGTTATCGTTTGCTTAATTCGTTAACTCGTCATATTCTTAATTGTTTGCTTAATTCGGCAAACAGGAACATAATTCATTTGATTTTCATAAATGCTTGTCTAATTGATCCCATAATCTAATAGGATCGAAGCCGCTTAGGGATTGGTGTTATAATAGTCGATGATAAGTCGTAATCCAAATCAGTAGGATTAGTCGTTTTAGCTTAATTGATAATCACCTATTTTAATCACTTTTTCTCTTGTCTTATAAATCGAAACTTGAAACCCTATAAACCTTTTCTTTAGTTGGTTAAAATAATATAAGAATCCTTGTGAGAACGATATTTGAGTTGTCGTTACCGTTACTATTGTTTTTCAAAAATACTCGTTTTTGATCCGTGCGCGACAGCGGATCAAATTGGCACCGTTGCCGGGGATTCTTGTTGATTTTAACCAATTTTAGAATTTTGTTAGAGTTTTTTCGTTTTTGTTTTTGTTATTTTGTTTTTACTTGTTGATTTCACGGTTGCAATGCAGTGGTAAACGTTTCAGCCTAACAGGTATGTTTGGAAGCTTTTCTTATTTTTAATTAGATTTCACGGTTGATTTAACTAGATTTTTTTCGTTATTTTTATATTTTTTAGATTTTATTTTAATCTCTTTTCTTATTTTCCATTCTTTTTAAATCTGTAGTGATTTTATTTGATTCTGTGTTGAAATTGAAAATCATATCATGACTGATCAAATGACTCTGAGAGAACTGGTTGCACTTTGTGTGAATTATAATTCTTTATGTATTGAATATCCTGCTGTTGCTGTACCTTTCGAATTTAAATCTGGTTTAACACACTTGTTGCCAAGTTGTAATGGTTTTGCAGGTGAGGATCCACACAAGCATATGAAGGAATTAGAAGTTGTGTGCTCTGCACCTTTTAAACCTTCACTAGAGAACCTTGTCAACCAATTGGCTACAAATAATATCAAGTTTCAACAACAAATAGATTCTAATTTTCAGACTTTGGAAATACAGATTCGACAACTTGCCACTTCAATGAATACCATGCAGCAAGCTCAAGGATCAAACCAACAACCCTTGGAAGAGTATTCTATTTTTCAAATAGTGTTGTCTTCTGAAACTGTTGATGATACTTGTACCGATTTGTTTGCAGCTGATTTTCCATCATTGTCTGATTTTGATGATGTTTACTCTTGTGATGTATGTACTAACACTAATGTTTGCTCTGTTTGTGCTGAAATAAATGCTGCCCTGCAGGCTGATGTTTTTTATGTGGATGAGGCTATAGATGAAGTGGTTTGTCCGGTTGAGGCTCTTGATATCCCTGCTGCCCTGAAAATTCCATCCATTGAAGAGCCTCCTTCTTTAGATCTCAAACCACTCCCGAAAAATCTTAAATATCCTACTTAGAGAGAAATGAAAAGCTTTCTATTATTATTTCGTCTAACCTTGATTTCTATCAAGAAAGTAAGCTTTTGCAGGTCTTAAAGAGGCATAAAAAGGCGATTGGGTGGACCTTGGCAGACATTCCAGGTATTAGCCCTTCCATGTGCATGCATCGGATTTTGCTTGAAGAAAGAGAAAAAGCGGTGAGGCAGCCTCATGGTAGGTCTAACTTAGTAAGTTTGGATGCTATTAAAAATTAGATCTACATTGCACCAGAGGACAAAGGGAAGACCACTTTCACTTGTTCGTTCGACGCTTTTACCTGTAGAAGAAGGTCCTTTGATCCTAGAATAAAAGGAAAAGGCAATAATAAAAATTTCAAGGTCGATGGATGCTACCTAAAAATCCTCCCCACTTTGGAAGAGGAGACTGTAGGAAATCTCTCTTTGGGAAAGGATGCTTATGCGATCACCTATCCACCTTGAATACTCGGGTGTGTTCTTTCCTTTCTCTCACACTTATTTAATAGTTATGTCCTTTCATTGAGGATAATGCATGTTTTAAGTGTGGGGGAGAGAACCATTTATTTGTTTTCCTTTCTTTATTTTCTTTGTTTTCTTAAAAAAAATAGCATGTTTTTTCTTTGATTTTTGAGTTACAAGTATGGGTTTTGTTCTTAGCTCTCTTGAGTAAAGACTTGTGATGTGATGTGATTGATTCCTTTTTATGCATTCTTAGTGTGATATGTAGGACTAAACTCTGAATTGTACATCATTGGCGGTAGATCACTAAACCTTGTGAGAATTTGAGCCTAATAATGGATAATGCATAAATAGATCCATTCCTTTTTCTTTCTTGTGTGTTTCACTCATGTTTGTTAGTCTTTAGAACTTGAATTGACTATGTTGAACTTTTTGTTTACTTATGCACATTGATATGATAAAGGCAACTTGTTTTTGTTTTATTTTTAGCCACATAGCCAAAAAGCTAACCCTGAAAAATATTATCCCTTGTTGGAAACCCCTTTGAACCTGTTTATCCTTTTTTTGTTTAAAACTCATTACAAGCCGAAAGCGAAAAACAAAATTATCACCCTAATCAAGGGGTCGAAAGAGTCTTGTATGGAGTTTTGTGGGGTTGAACAATACAGTTGTGATGTTTCAAAGGCTGGCAGAATATACATACATATATATATATATATATATATATGTGTGTGTGTGTGTGTGTGTGTTGCGGTGAGAATCGAATAACAAGCTATTAATTAACTTGCATCACATTTCTTTGAATTCACCACCGACTTTGATTTATCCAACGGAAAGGTTCAATATCGAGAAAACCTAAAGGGGAGATCTAAGGTTCGGAGGTTGGTTATACTAAGGGAAGGTATTAGCACCCTTAATATCTATAGTACTCTACAGGAACCTCTTGTTTAGGTTTGTGTTATGTTATGTTTGCTTGCTAAAAGATATCTGCTAAGGGTAAGGTAAAGGTGTTGCCAATGACTATGAGGTCAAGGGCTACCTATGACTATGAGGTCAAGGGTAAGATGGCTATGAGGCCAAGGTGATAATGAGCTATCTATGACTATGAGGTCAATAGAGAGACTTTTCTATGACTATGAGGTCAATAGAGGATGGCTATGACTATGAGGTCAAAGCTTTGCCTATGACTATGAGGTCAAAGGTTGCCTATGACTATGAGGTCAAGGGTAAGATGGCCCTATGACTATTAGGTCAAGAGGGAATCCTATGACTATAAGGTCAAGGGTAAGATGGCCTTATGACTATGAGGTCAAGAGGGAATCCTATGACTATGAGGTCAAAGGATGGTAATGAGCTTTCAATGACTATGAGGTCAATAGAAAAACTTTTCCTTTGGAGGGAAGGGAAAGAATAACATCTTGTAAACAAGAGTTACAGTGGGGTTGAAATACAATGAAACATATGAGTTCAAGAATTCCAAACAGTAAGCATTTAATTAACACATGAAGTGGACTTTTAAATGTGAACATAGCAAACAGCAAGAATAAGTGATCATGTAAATGTGACAAGTATGGCAGAGAAAGCATTCACAATTTGAAGCAAATGCATTTGGAGTCATGCAACTTATCAACAGAGAACAAAAACAAACAACATTCTCATGGTAAGATTTTGTTAAAGTCAGGAAACAAAGTTTCATGAATCACAACATACTTCAAAGAAAACTCAATTCAAAGTCAGCGGTCACAAGAATATGTCAAGCATGGCGGGAAAGGCACAGGATACAATTGGATTTAAATCATGCGACTTCAACAGAGAACAAAAAACAAACAACATTCTCATGGTAAGGTTTGTTAAAGTTAGGACACAAGGCTTCATGAATCACAGCATACTTGCAAAATAACCCACTTTAAAGTCAGTAGTCACACAAATAAACCAAGTATGGCAGAAAAGGGCATTCTCACGGTTTGAAAACAAATGCATTTGGAATCATGCAACTTAACAATCTGAAGCCAGAAAAGTACAAACAAACTTTCTCATGATAAAGCTTTGTTCAAAGTCAGGGAGTAATTCTCAAACAAAATTTCACAAGTTTACAGAAAATTCCTAAGAAAAATCCTCCAACGTTTTCAAGAAAAATGATTGATTTTATTTACAGAAAAAAGTTTAAGGATTAAAAATGAGGTTATGCACATTTTATTGTTTTGAAATCCTTAGAAAAATAAAATAGTTAAAAGGTGGATCAAAATAGAATAAAATGAATAAATAATAAAAAAACTACAGTGTGGCGGGCGCCACACTAACATTCATGGCCGGCGCCATAGGGGACTTATTCATGTGGTCGGTGCCACCTATTGCATGGCGGGCGCCATGTGTGTATGTGGGTCCCATTATTTTATTTTATTTTTTTTATCTGTTTTGTGTATTAGTGATGTGTGGCGGGCGCCACTATATGCATGGCGAGCGTCACTTTAACTTTTTCTTGCTCAGCTTTTTATTCAAACAGACGAGTTCAGTTCATGATTTTTTTTTACAAAACCAACATTTAGGATCTACAACATTCATCACAGAAACAAGCAATAATCAGACAATAATAAGATACGAATATGATAACAACATGCAACAAAATGATCACGGAATCAGACAATAATGAGATAACAAATATGATAACAGTATGGTGCAAATATGAAACAAATGATCATCGTGTATAAAAAACAAAGTGAAATAGAGTGATACCTAGTGGAGAGAGTCCACTGCTTCTTCACAGATACGGGTTTCTGGAAATGGTGGATGAGCTTCCTTTTCTCAACTGCTACAGAGCCAAACCTCTTTAACCGAAAGAAACCCAAGTTTCTGGTGGTTAAGATGTTTGAGGTTTGAAGGTTTGAAATGTTTACAGAAGGATTGAAAATGATAAGTTCTTTGCAAGTTTTGAAGATTACTTGCAGAACTAAGACAGGGAGGATTAGAGAGAGTTTTCTTATCTCTTGCTCGGTGTTTTTTTTTTTGTGTGGTGCTTACAGAGGGAATGAAAAATGGTGAATTCCTTTACAAGTTTTTGAAGATTACTTGCAGGATTATGGAAGGGATAAGTAGAGAGAAATTTTCTTGGTAATTTCTGGTGTGTTGAACAAAGGAGAAATGGTCTCCTTTTATAGGCAAGCAAAATGGTCCACGCCTTGGAGATACAGTGGGTAAATGGTTTATCCATAGGGGAAAAAATTAGGGCTTGCATGGCACGTCCTTCAGCCTTTGAGCTTGGTCAAACTTTGGAGATCACTATGCTTCATTGGCTGAACAAAGCAGCGGAGGACATGGTGCAGGTCTGCTACTTTCATCCTTCAATATCCATTCCAAAAAACCTTTTTATTGTGCCATGAGAGAGAAAGTGAAAAGAGGTAATAGTTGGAATTGAGAATTACGGATTCTCTGATCATGAACACAGGTCTCTTGTGCTGAGCCATTTTATTTCATCAATCCACTATGGGGTCCTAGAAAGCTTTTGGTTTCGTCAGGAGAGGGTGAGCTCAAAGAGTTAGTATTTAGTGACTTCACGAAAATTGTTTTACAAGCCAGGCATCTTCAGATTTTTTTTTTCAAATAATAATAAGAGGCATATGAGATGGATTAAGTGCCTAATGCCTTGCTACTACAACCTTGCGTGAACACCACTTTAAACTTTCAACTTTATGATCTTGATTCAAATGACAACATTTTTTGGACCCCATGGAAATTGAAATAAGTCACATGTCCGTGAAAAAAAGAAAGTGTCACAAGAACATTCTTAGAAAATTCTAAGTTACCAAATTTTAAACCTTCCATGACACCAATTTGAGATGTTGCACTTTGATGAATATTTATCCAAATAAAAATTCTTGCGCTCAAAAGAAGGTTTTTTTCAAGACTCATAGGTGGACTCCAAGTATGTCCACTAACACATGGAATGATGTCTCAAGGCTTGGGATCACACTTTGCTTGACATGTAAGGCAATGGTTGACTTGTCTTGATATAACACTTGGTTTCTTGTTGAGAAAGACTTCTTGGATGCATGTAGACTCAAATGGTTGCACTTGGGGGCCAAAAGATGTCTTAGGAAGATCTTGTACTTTTTATGTAAACCCTATCTTTCACAATAAAAAGAAACACTTGCAAGAATGAAATGGTTAGTTAATAATGCATACATGATTGAGGTCTAAATGTAGGTGCAAGATAATATGACATCTAAGGGGTAAAATTTGGGGTACAACAGTTGCCCCTATTTAAATAGCTTTACCGGATGGCACGAGGAATGAAAATCCTCGGGACACCAAGGTGAAAGGTATTTAAATATAGCAAACCGAAAAGTTTTCCCTTAGATGGAATGCAGATGCTCAGGACAGGTAATAAACGTGCATATGCTGACATGCTATGAACTCTAGTATGATGATATGATGTTATGATAGTGCAAAAAATGCAGACAAATAGGACACCAAAGAATAAAGAGCTACCAAACACAGGTGAGCTTTACTGGGGATGGATGATGGTTAGTATCCATGAGGAAAACTCACTGGGGATACCAGCTGACCAACAAAAGAGACTCACAGGGGAGACTCCAAGGAAACATTGGGGATAGAAAAATAAAGCTGAGGGGAAAACCCCACGGATCCTCACCGGAGATAGGGGCCAGAGAGGTGTTCTCCACTGGGGAAAGATCCAGGGAGATGGATCACAGGTTCAAAAGTGACCGGACAACACTGGGGAAATAAAGAACACACTCTTTCTGGGCATGAAACCAGAAAGAAGACACGATCTCCACTGGGGATCAATTTGAAATAAAAGGATAGACATCAACAAAGGATTTTCTGGGATTTCCTGTACTGAAGAGTTCGAACGGGATCTTCAAGAAAAGCCAGAAAAGACAGAGATAAGCTCTTGTGCGCCAGTTGAAAAGATGACTGGGCTTTAACCGGGAATAAGGTTGATGAGCCATTAATGATCGTACTAGGGTACCAATATGAGTTGGTTGGGATAACAATATGATTTGATTTAGGAAGAATACCAGTATGAGCTGGATTTGGGTGCGCCAATATGAGTTGGACTTTGACTATCAGTATGAGCTGAATTTTTGAATGCCAGTATGAGCTGGACTTTTGGATGCCAGTATGAGCTGGATTTTTGGTTACCGGTATGAGTTGGATTTTTGAATACCAGTATGAGCTGGAGTTTTAGGTACCAGTATGAGCTGGATTTTGGATACCAGTATGAGCTGGATTTTGGATACCAATATGAGCTGGATTTTTAGGTACCGGTATGAGCTGGATTTTTGGATACCAGTATGAGCTAGATTTTTAGGTACCAGTATGAGCTAGATTTTTGGTTACCAGTATGAGCTGGATTTTTGAATACCAGTATGAGCTGGATTTTTAGGTACCAGTATGAGCTGGATTTTGGATACCAGTATGAGCTGGATTTTGGATACCAGTATGAGTTGGATTTTTAGGTACCAGTATGAGCTGGATTTTTGGATACCAGTATGAGCTGGATTTTTAGGTACCAGTATGAGCTGGATTTTGGATACCAGTATGAGCTGGATTTTTAGGTACCAGTATGAGCTGGATTTTGGATACCAGTATGAGCTGGATTTTTAGTTACCAGTATGAGCTGGATTTTGGATACCAGTATGAGCTGGATTTTTAGGTGCCAGTATGAGCTGGACTTTTGGTTACCAGTATGAGCTAGATTTTAAACTTAGGCTCGTCTATGACCAAAGTTCATATCTGACCAAGGAAAACAATGCCAGCAATTACTGGACTTTAAGTATCCATATAAGGAGATTAAATATCCGATAGGTCAATACCGGGGTTTGTAGGTTAGACTTCCCGGGGAATAGTGATCAAAGAGTAAAAAATATGGCGCATGTAGGTAAAGACCAAAAAGTCTACAAACCAGCAAAAAGAAGAGGTCTCGGGAGATAAGGACCCAACAAGCAAAACACACAAATGCAAAGATGTATAATGCTATGGTATGATGCGAATGTCGAATGATATGCAAGAGACGACTCTAACGAGAGACGAAAGACTGGGGAAAGTGGGTGGAAGGAAAGACACGTCAACTACAAGGAGTCACATTGAAATCTGGAAGCAATAAGTTTTGGAGCCAATCCAGGAATGTCCTTACTTCACTGGGGAAATGAAATTTCACACTTTCAACAGACATCTGTGAAGATACAGGGGAGAATCCCTTTATATCGTGGCATCTGGTCATTACTGAGATGTTTTAATTCAGGGAAGTATTTGTCAATCTTTCTTCAATGACAAGCTTGGATGATTTATCAGTGTTTTCGTCATAACCAGTGTTTTGAGGGAAGCAATTGATTTCACTGAATCATCCCTACCGCCAAAGCAAAAATTTATATTTTCATTGTGTTTTCTCAAAAGATTTTTCAAAACATTTTCCGCCTTCAAAACCATTATTAATGAATAAGTGAAGTTTTGCATAACAAGGAAAATAACAGAGCAGTGATAAACATCAAACAAAGAATGGCTCAAAAATCTGATTTCATTAGAATGGTAACTTGCCAATAGCGAAGTTCCATGGAACATTACAATTGAAAAATGGCAATTTGGGAAAAGGTTACATCGTACTCAAAGACCAATACCCTCCTAAACGACTAAGATTCCTAAAATCTTTGCTGATGGTGAGGAAAAATGTAACTTGAATTTCTTTACGAATTCCTGGACGTAGGTGACGACCCTTTCTGACACAGTGAAATGTCTTTGTCCCTAACTTTTGCCTGAACCGCCCTTTCGGGTTTTCAGTCCACCGGGACGCTCTTTTTTGCCTAGGCCGCCCTTTTGGGTTTTCAACCTAGCGAGCTCTTTATTTTTGTTTGATCCCTAACTTTTTCCTGAGTCTCCTTTATAGGTTATGACCCACCGGGATACCCTTTTCTTGCCTAAGTCGCCATTTCTGGTTTTTGACTTAGCGGGCTTTTTAGGCGTAATATTTTTGTACAGAGTCAGCATTCACAGGGTGCGCGAGTTGTTCACCATCCATCGTTGTGAGGAATAAAGAGCCTCCTGAGAACACAGTTTTTACCACAAACGGAACCTCATAGTTAGGTGCCCATTTTCCGCAAGCATCCCTTTGAGATGTCAGAATCTTCTTGAGTACAAGCTCTCCTACTCGAACACGGACCTTCTTGTTGAATGCCCTCTTCATTCTCTTCTGATACAAATACCCGTGACACATGGAGGCCAGTCGCTTTTCATCAATGAGGTTCAGTTGGTCATATCTCTCTTTGACCCATTCTGCTTCATCAAGCTTGGTTTCCATCAGGATTCTCAATGATGGTATCTCTACCTCAATGGGAAGGACAACATCCATTCCATATACCAGAGAAAAGGGAGTTGCCCCTGACGAAGTTCAAACTGAAGTTCTGTATCCGTGCAAGGCAAATGGTAACATTTCGTGCCAATCCTTATAAGTCTTGACCATTTTCTGCAGGATCTTTTTGATGTTCTTGTTGGCGGCTTCGACAGTTCCATCCATCTTGGGATGATAGGGTGAAGAATTGTGATGCTAAATCTTGAAATTGTCACATAACTCTTTCATTGTCTTGTTATTTAGATTTGTCCCATTGTCGGTTATGATTTGTTAGGGATTCCATAACGACAGATGATATTGTTTTTTATGAAATGGGCAACCACTTGCTTGGTCACATTGGCATAAGAAGCAGCTTCAACCCACTTGGTAAAATAATCGATGACCACTAGAATGAAACGATGACCATTAGAAGCTTTCGGCTCAATAGCTCCAATCATGTCAATGCCCCACATAGAAAAAGGCCAAGGAGACGACAATACATTCAGCAAGGTCGGAGGAACGTGCATCTTATCAGCGTAGATCTGGTACTTATGACACTTTCTGGCGTATTGGATACAGTCAGCTTCCATAGTCAACCAATAATACCCCGCCCTTAAAATCTTCTTAACCATAGCATATCCATTGGCGTGAGTACTGAAGGCTCCTTCAAGAATATCGTGCATCAACAGGTCTGCTTCTCGTTTATCAACACATCTTAGCAGGACCATGTCGTGATTTCTCTTATAAAGCACATCATTCCTGAGGAAGAATTTAGATGACAACCTCCGCAAAGTTTTCTTATCAAGACTAAAAGCATTGGCGGGATACTCTTGAGTCTTCAAATAATTCATGATGTCGTGAAACCACGGTTTTCCATCTATCTCTTCTTCAACTGACTGGCAATAAGCGGGTTCGGTCTTGCGCTTGATACTGATGAGAGGTGCTTCATTGAAAAACCTGACTTGCCACATTGAAGCTAACATTGCTAGGGAGTCAGCTATGTGATTCTCCGAGCGAGGAACATGACGAAATGTAATCTCATCAAAGTACTTGATCATTTCCGCAATATAAGCATGATATGGGATCAGCTATTTATCCTTAATTTCCCATTCACCTTTGACTTGATAGATAACCAAAGCCGAATCACCCATAACTTCTAAAATCTTGATTCTGAGATCAATTGCAGCTTCTAAACCCAAAATACAAGCTTCATACTCAGAAACATTGTTTGTACATTCAAAGTCTAACCCCGCTGTAAAAGGAGTATAACTGCCGGCAGGGTTCATCAGTACAACACCCACACCATGTCCTTTGAAATTGAAAGAACCATCAAACATCATCTTCCATCTAGAACCGGGTTCAGGACCTTCGTCAGGGCCCGGCTCTTCGCAATCCTTTACCACCATGATGTCTTCATCAGGGAAATCAAACTTGAGAGGTTCATAATTTTCAACAGTCTGATCTGCGAGGTACTCTAATAAAACACTTCCCTTGATAGCCTTCTGAGCAACATATTGGATATCATATTCTGACAGTAACATGTGCCAACGACCAAGTCTTCCTATTTGAGCAGGCTTCTCAAAGATATACTTTATTGGATCCATTTTTGAGATCAACAAAGTAGTATGACATATCAGATACTGCCTCAAACGTCTGGCGTCCCATGCTAAAGCACAACAGGTCTTCTCAAGCAGTGAATAACGGCTTTTGCTATCAGCGAACGTTTTGTTTAAGTAATAGATGGCATGCTCTTTGCGACCGGTTTCATCATGTTGGGCCAAGACACAGCCCATGGATCCTTCTAAAACAGTCATGTACATGAAGAGAGGTCTTCCAGGAACGGGAGGAACCAAGATTGGCGGTTCCTGAAGATAATTCTTGAGTTTCTCAAAAGCTTATTGGCAGTCAGAATTCCACTCTATGGTTTGATCTTTGCGGAGCAATTTGAAAATTGGTTCACAAGTAGGAGTCATGTTGGAGATGAATCTGGAGATATAGTTCAAATGGCCCAAAAATTCTCTTACTTACGACTCAGTCTGTGGAGCTGGCATCTCTTGAATAGCTCTCACCTTATCAGGGTCTACTTCGATTCCTCGTTGGCTGACAATGAAGCCGAGCAACTTTCCTGATCTAACACCGAAAGTACATTTAGTAGGGTTCAACTTCAGCTGGTATTTCCGAAGCCTTTTGAGTAACTTCAGAAGATGATCCAAATGTTCCTCCTCACTCTGAGATTTAGCAATCATGTCATCCACATATACTTCAATCTCCTTATGGATCATGTCATGGAATAAAGTCACCATAGCTCCTTGATAAGTTGCTCCTGCGTTTTTCAACCCGAAAGGCATGACTTTGTAGCAATAGGTTCCCCATGGGGTAATGAATGTAGTTTTATCCATGTCGGTCGGATCCATTCTTATCTAATTATAGCCTGAGAAGCCATCCATAAATGAGAAAACTGCAAATCGAGCTGTATTATCTACCAGAGTATCGATATGTGGTAGAGGGAAATCATCCTTAGGACTGGCTTTGTTGAGATCCCTGTAATCTACGCACATTCGTACTTTACCATTTTTCTTCATTACTAGCACAATGTTGGCTACCCATTTGGGATATTTCAAAACTGCCAAGAAACCTGCATCTAGTTGCCTTTTAACCTTGTCTCTGATCTTGAGAGCCATGTCGGGTCTACTCCTACGAAGCTTCTGTTTCACTGGTGGACACTCGGGTTTGAGTGGTAGCTTATGAACTACTATATCTGTATCCAAACCAGGCATATCCTGATAAGACCAAGCAAATACATCCACATATTCTTCCAAAAGCAGTACCAGCCGTCGTCTGATGTCCGCCCCAAGCGTTGCCCCAATCTTGACCTCTTTCTTTCTTTCTTCGGTACCAAGATTGATGACGTCAACCTGTTCTTCATGTGGTTGAAGATCCGTGTATTGATACTCACACATTTCTGCCAAGTCATCGGGAACCTCATAATCCTCCTCATCCTCAGCTTGATAAATAGGTTAATCAAAGTCAATAGTGAGAGTAGGGTCATTGAGTACAACGGGTTTGGGACTTATTCTACATGATGGAGGGATTTATTTTATTAAAATGCACAAAACTCAAATGCAAGAAGAAAAATGTTTTTGTAGTTTTGAAAAGATTGCCATTTTTCCTTAAAAGAAAAAACAGTAAAA
Organism: Lathyrus tuberosus; assembly: GCA_022829125.1. NCBI lineage: Eukaryota > Viridiplantae > Streptophyta > Magnoliopsida > Fabales > Fabaceae > Lathyrus > Lathyrus tuberosus. The sequence continues at coordinate 8,204,391 of JALAZF010000078.1, forward strand.
TAAAGATAAAGAATTTAACAAAACAGTCACTTTCATTGATTAATATGATTTAAAAGTGGTGGCCCATACAAAATACTCCGATAGCCTCGGGCAAAGCTACGGAATTTGAAAAGATCAACAAAAGCAAGCAAATTACTCTGGCATAGGGTACAAAGTAGGGATCTCAATAGCTTCCCAATTACTCAAAGCGGCGTCACACTGAAAAACCAAGTGATCGATGTCTTCGCCTTCAGCGTCTTCAATGATGGCATGGACTTGATGTCCTCAACTGACGAACATCTCTTGAATTGTCTTCAGTCTTCCCGTGGTCGGAGCAGCTTTTTCCCCAAGAGTTGGTTTGTAACCCAACCCTTGGTACTTCTCTCTTTCTTGAACTTCTACAACTTTTCCCCAGCCCTCTGGCATACCTTTTTGCAGGGCAGATTGGATGCTTTTGAAGGAAGCAAAATATGGACTATTGGAGGCCACTGGCTTGTTATCATCAATCATAACAGCATTTGCTATCTCAAGAGCTTGTAAAGAAGTTTCGAAAGCATCTTCATCAGCCTCAATATATCGAAAAGAGGACAGGTTACTGACCATTAGGTCTTCCTCACCATGTATAATAACCAATTTCTCCTCCGTCAAAAATTTCATTTTTTGATGCAAAGTTGATGTCACGGCGCCAGCCCCATGGATCGAAGGTCTACCCAACAAACAACTGTAAGCAGGATTGATGTCCAAGACCTGGAAAAGGATGTTGAACACTTGAGGACCAATCAAAACGGGCAACTCGATCTCTCCCATCACGGATCTTCTCGAGCCATCGAAAGCTTTAACAACAAGCAAAGTGGGCCTCATTACAGCTCCTTGGTAAGTCAGCTTTTCAAGGGTTATTTTTTACAGTACATTCAAAGATGAATCGGTATCCACAAGAACTCTGGCCAATGTATCCTCTTGACATTTTATGGACACATGCAAGGCAAGGTTATGATTCCTTCCTGCTTGAGGTAACTCTTCGTCACTGAAACTGAGAGTGTTACAAGCCGTAATGTTGGCGATGACATGGTCGAATTGTCCTGCGGTTATATCTTGGGCCACGTGTGCCTGGGCCAGTACCTTTTGTAGAGAGGCTCGGTGGACAGGTGAATTCACTAGTAGAGACAAGATTGAAATCTTGGACGGGGTCTGATGAAGCTGATATACCACCTTGTAATCACTCCTCTTGATGGTTCTTAGGAACTCCTCATCTTCTTCTTTATTAACTACATCCTTTCCTTTGTCCTTATGGGGTACAGAAACAGCGGTCTCTTTGGGCATAGTTTCTTTGAATAAAGGAGTGTAAACTCTGTCGCTTCGGGTTATTTTTCCCATTCCAACTATGTTTGTCACATCCTCAGTAGTTCCCACCTCATTCCTTGGAACTACTTCTCTAACAGTGGTTCCCACCTCATTCCTTGGAACCACTTCTTCGCGTGTCTTGTTAACCACAATGCTCTCATAGATCCACGGTACGACCTTTGTGCCCTTGAACCTAAACGAAATAGGTTGTTGGATGTTGTGTGGCTTTGGGTGATTGACAGTGGTAGCAATAACAGTCTCAGGATTGTTGAAAACCGGTACATGTTTGTTAAACACAGGCACCACAGGATCAGACTTAGGCATATTGAACATAGGCACCTGCTCTCTTGGCTTTGGCAGGTTAAACACAGGTTCGATCACTGCAATTTCATCCTTCTTTCCTTTACTGAGCACTTGTAGAAATCCTTCATTAATCAAACCCTGGATGTTATCTTGTATCAATTGACAACCCTTGATGCTAATATTACAACCCTCACAATTACTATGACAGGCTTTGACTAACCCAGCCTCGAGCAACTTAGCATGGAAGATCTTCTTAGGAGTCCATATCTTTGAGGCATCCCTTAATACCACCTCATTATTCTCGTCTTCAATGGCATTGGTGGCCACGTGCGTGGGCAATGGATTGCTTTTCACATTTGGCTAATTATCCGTAAAAGACAAAATCTTCTTCTCCACCAAACCTTTTACCACATATTTCAAAGCAAGGCAACCCTCCAAATCATGACCCGCTGCCCCTTGATGAAAGGCACATGTAACATTCGGATTATGGAACATCATAGATCTCTCTGAAGGTGGACCCATAGGTCTAGTGACAATCAAACCTTGTTGAACCAGAGAAGGATACAACTCAGTGTAAGTCATGGGTATGGATGGGAATGAAGGTTTTCCTCCCTGTCTTCTGTAAGTAGTGTTCTGCTGAGGAATTTGCTGTCTCGGTTGTTGATATTGTTGGGTATTTGGCACATACTGATAGGTTGGCTATTGGTAGACTGGCACCTGTTGCGCTGCTTGGTGATTGAAGGTCGGTGTTACAGCCGCTATGTAAGGTTGCTGAGCATATTGAATCGGGTAGATCGGTTGCTGAGAGAAGTTAGGACCTGCCTGCTATTGGTAGGTCAGTTGTTTCCATCTGGGATTTTCCCCCTCCTTGCCATGACGACATTGGTTTCTCCTTCTTTCTTTTTGTGAAAGTTACTGGGAGCCTTCTTGACACCGTTGCTGGTTGAACTACTTGCAGAACTTACCACCTTCCCCCTTTTTAACCCGACCTCAACTTTTACACCAACTGCGAAGATGTCAGCGAAATTAGCATTGACGCTGCTGATCATTCTTTCGTAAAATTTTGGTTTCACTGTATCTATAAACCAGTCTGCCAAGTCTTTCTCAGTCAGGGGTGGTTCAACTTGAGAAGCAGTTTCCCTCCACCGTTGTGCATACTCTTTAAAGGATTCGGTGCTGCTTTGGGTCATGCTTAGCAATTGTCTTCGATCAGGGGCTAGATCCAGATTATACTTGTAATGTTTCACAAAAGCATCCATTACATCTTGGAAACAGTGGAACTGAGATTGATCCAGACTTAGGTACCACTTAGCAGCAGCGCCCTTCAAGCTATCTTGAAAACAATGTATCATTAACTTGTCGTTACGCACATGGGCGGCTATTCTTCGAAAATACATGATCAAGTGTGATCTGGGACACGTGGTGCCCGAGTACAGCTCAAAGTTCGGCAGCTTGAATTTAGAGGGAATCACCAAGTCTGAGACTAGGCACATGTCCTTAACATCAGTGCTAAAGGCGTTACTTCCTTCCATGGCCTTTATTTTCCTCTGCATTGTCTCGACGCTCTCTCTTAACTTTTCATTTTGGTCATCCCCCTCTTCAGATACATCAATGTAGTCATAAGGGTGGTGATTATGGAAAACAGGACGAGCTTGTGTCTGCACCGCTGGTGGAGCAAAGGTAGGAATAACCCGCTGAGTCTCATTAATCAGAGGTACTGTCTGTTGAGTAGATTGAGGAGCTGTGGTGTGGATGAAGTCGAATGGCATACCCAAAGTAGGGTTTACAACAGGAATGACGGGAGGTTCTACTGTAGTGGTGATGATCTCGGAGACCACAGTGGCCTGGGTATCCATCTTCGCTCTCAAAATGTTGACAACTTCCAAAAGCTGCCCCATTCCACCTCGTATTTCTGTCAATTCATTATTGACTCGGTCCATTTCCCCATAGGCTTCTGACATCTTCAATCGAGCTTGGGCCCGAGTGTTGGATTCAGTGTGATGGTTCTAAGATAACAAGGCGACATTAGACAAAACCAAATAGGAGAATGCACATGATATGATATGATGCACATGAGAATGCACATGAAAATGCAAGCTAAACTATAAAGAAACCAAAGAAATTTTGCGAATAATATAGGCAATGGAACCTTTTGTCAAAACATCTTCTTCATTAAGAAAATATGGCAGTCGTTACATCAAGAGCAGAGTATCTTCATGCTCTGAATACAAAAAAGAATAGGGACATACCCCTAACAGAAAGGAAATAACAACAACATCGAGAGGAAATAACAAAGAAAGAAACAACAACATCAACTTTAAAGGACTAGAAATTGGATCCACTGGTGGCTGTCTCTTCCTCTTCATTGATCTTCTTCATAAGCTCCTCAATACGACCCTTGATCCTTTCTCTTTCGAGAAACAAATCAGTTAGAGCATCCACCATCCTATTTTTGGTCTCCGGTGGTGCTTCGTGATGAGGAAATGGCTTCCTCATTACTCGAGCTATGTCACGGGACCATTGCAGGTGAGTCTCAGTGACAGAACATTCAGCCCTCCACAATCGCCTATTAATCTAGCTCCAAGCGCGCTCAAGTCGCACTTTCATCTCAAAACCTTCCCTTTCTTCATAGTACATCATGTGCATGTCCTCATTGGCTGGAGGTCCTTCCTTCATGTGGCCAAGCTGGCGGCGATCAGGGACAGGGTTGTAATTGATACAACCATTTCTTCCCATCAAGGGTACATTGGGGCAATCCCCACAGCTAACGATCATGGTAATTCCTTTATCTGTCGGGTCATACCATTCGATATCAGTATGCTTCAATTCCATTAACTTCTTGGACCAAATCTTACAATCTTCAACCCCCCAGAAAGCCAGAGTCTTTGGCAGATAAGAGATGAACCATTTGTAGAAGAGGGCTACACAGCAGACAATTGGCCCTCAACCTCTTGAGTATCTGGTATGGATCGAGTGGTAAACATCTGCAAGCAAAGTTGGGACTGGGTTATTGATTGCGAATATCTGAATGGCTTGAACATCCACAAAATGTTTGGCGTTTGGAAACAGAAACAAACCGTAGATCATCAGAGCTAAGGTTGATTCGAACAGTGCCTTATTTCCTCGGTTCTTGAAATAAAGGGCTTTTGCTAGCAAGAACAAAGCTGGGAGTCCGTGTCGCCCTCCTTTGATGGTCAAATTAGCTTGAATGTCCGATACTCTGATCTTCGTAGCCATGGCAATTTCTTTAATGGAAGGAATTGCCTCGATCCCAGGGAAAATTGGAGCCTTCCTGATGGGGATTCCAATCATAGCAGAGAATTCTTCCAAGGTTGGGACCATCTGGAACTCGGGAAATAGGAAGCAACGGTAAGCTGGATGGTATAGTTGAACCAAAACCTCAAGGGGCCCTTTGGTTACTGGCAGTCTCATTAGTGGAAGAAGGCACCCATACTTATCAGCGAAAGTTGATAGGTCTGCGACTCTGTCACCCAACCACAACAATTGTTCAAGCTCGGGAAGCTCAAAGGAGTAAGGCCAAACATTCTTTCCTACGGCATCCATGTCTACAAAACCTGCAATAAAGTTAGTATCTTGATAGTTTAGCAAGAGATGCGAAGATGCAATGCAAAGTTTCATGGAATTCAGACACTTGCGGAACATCAAAGGATATCAAAAGACCTCGTTCATTAACAAAAGATGAATTACAAAAGTTAATACAATTTCCAAGAGTCATAAATAAAAGCTAAACATCCTAAGGAAGTTCTCCTAAGAGTCTCATGTTAAGTCTTTTGATTTCCTTCTCCATTTGGTCTCTTTCCATGACGAGGTTGTCGACGATGGTCTTCCATGCAGTAGGCTGAGTGTTAGAGGAACTTGGACCTTCATGGGATTTTCTTTTCTTGCATGAAATTAATTCTTCTTCCTTGGCCTGTAGTTGTTTTTGGAGCTCTAAGTTCTCCTCAACAACCACCTGGTATTTGAGCTTCCAGGCTTCTCCTGACTGCTGGGCTTGGCTCAAAAAAATCTTCAGCTCTTCTTCCTTTGACATGAAATACATAATAGGCTTTTCCCTCAAAGCGATTGGTTCTTGCCTTTTGTACGGCATCTTCATCTCTATAGCTCTTTTACGGACCCATTGGAGATAGGGCTCCAAAGAAACACAGTTAGGTTTTCCCAAAGAACTCCTTCCTCTCTTGCACCGGCTACCCCAAGCGCTCAAGATCAACTTCTTCTGTTCTTCATTTTTGTCATATTCTTCAAAAAAGATGCTTTCCAGATGAATACCCAGAGGTATTTCCTTCAGAGGGTACCCCAATTGGCATCGAGCCAACACAGGGTTATAGCTGATTCCTCCTTTGATACCAAGAAGAGGTACGTTGCCAAAGTTTCCACAGCCGTCAGTAATCAAAATTCCATCATACACACGATTATACCAGTCGATGTCTGAATGAGAAAGAGCCATAATCTTTTTAGACCACCATCCCTTCTTGGGATCCCAAAATGCGCCCGCCTTCGGTAGATGTGACATAAACCACTTATATAACACATGAGCACAACAAGTGATTTGTCCTCCACCATGGGCATTCCTTGAATGAACCGAGTGGTAAGCCTCAGCAAGCAAAGTTGGTACAGGATTTCTCTTTAAGAAGATCTTAATTGCATTCATGTCCACAAAGTTGTCAATGTTTGGGAATAAGAAAAGTCCATAGATGAGCAATGCAAAGACGGATTCGAAGGAATTCCTATTCGAGTGCTTAGCATAATACTGGGCTTTTCCAAATAAGAACTTGGCAGTTAACCCAAAGATTCCTCCCTTGGAAGTCAAGTTGCTTTTGATGTCAACTAACTCCAAGTGATTTTTCTTAGCCATCTCTTCCTCTTTGGAGCTTCTCTCGAAGATAGGAAACGGGGACTCGTCCTTAATAGGCAAACCGATTATCTGAGAATACTCTTCAAGGGTAGGCAAGAGTTGATAATCAGGGAAAGTGAAGCAATGATACTTTGGGTTGTAAAACTGAAGTAATGTAGAGAAAAGTCCTTCATCAACATCTTTCTTTAACAAGGTCCACAACTTTCTATATCTGTCCTTGAATCCCTCATGGTCTGTCAGCAAATCACCTAACCTCCTTAGGTTACTCAGTTTAGAGCTCTTGAAAGTATATTTCACAGTATTCCTTCTTGAACTGTCCATGATATCCCTATGATATTCACAAAAGAAGGTCTGAGTTCCATGAAACTGATATGAAATGATGTTTTATGATGTATGAATGCAAAGTAAGTATACACAAAGATGCACATATATTCACAAATGTACACAAGCAAAAGGGTCTTAGGCTTAGGTTATGAGCATGAATGCAAAGTAAGTATACACAAAGATGCACATATATTCACAAATGTACACAAGCAAAAGGGTCTTAGGCTTAGGTTATGAGCATGGAGCCATGGTTTACCCTTCCCATTTGGTATGTACTATTGGTTTATCAACTGTAGAACAGGGTTCTAAAAGTCCCCAGAGTCGACAACCCATCTTTCGTATTTTATCGATTTCCCGAATGACTTGGTAATCAATAAAATTCTCAAGAGAATCTCGTCTGAGTATAATATCGTGTGACAACCATTTCAGAAATAGACTCCCTCATGGTCACCGTACTACATTCTAAAAATGCCAAGTGGAGTTTGGAGATAACTACGGTTCTCAGTTTTGACGGCACCTATGTCGAGAGTAGCACGTTTTCACGAATATACTCGTTCAACATGACTAGACTCTCAAGAGGGCCTCAACTGAGTGATGGTGTCGCAAGTTAACTTCTTTGGAAATCGACTCCCTCAAAGCCTCCTTGAATATACCATCGTCCTATCATAAGTGCACTCAAGTCCGGGTTAGGACTTATCTCACCACTCAAAAGCACCATGCCCGCGGAAGAAACCAAGCAAATGTACAAATATAGCAAACAAGCACAAATAACACAAGCAAAAACAAGGTGGGTTTAACCCTCAAATTATCCCCAATGAAGTCGCCATTTCTGTTGGGGTGAGAATCGGATAACAAGCTATTAATTAACTTGCATCACATTTCTTTGAATTCACCCCCGACTTTGATTTATCCAAAGGAAAGGTTCAATATCGAGAAAACCTAAAGGGGGAGATCTAAGGTTCGAGGGTTGGTTATACTAAGGGAAGGTATTAGCACTCTTAATATCTGTAGTACTCTACAGGAACCTCTTGTTTAGGTTTGTGTTATGTTATGTTTGCCTGCTAAAAGATATCTGCTAAGGGTAAGGTAAAGGTGTTGCCAATGACTATGAGGTCAAGGGCTACCTATGACTATGAGGTCAAGGGTAGGATGGCTATGAGGCCAAGGTGATAATGAGCTATCTATGACTATGCGGTTAGTAGAGAGACTTTTCTATGACTATGAGGTCAATAGAGGATGGCTATGAGGCCAAGGGAGAGGGGCTATGACTATGAGGTCAAAGCTTTGCCTATGACTATGAGGTCAAAGGTTGCCTATGACTATGAGGTCAAGGGTAAGATGGCCATATGACTATTAGGTCAAGAGGGAATCCTATGACTATGAGGTCAAGGGTAAGATGGCCCTATGACTATGAGGTCAAGAGGGAATCCTATGACTATGAGGTCAAAGGATGGTAATGAGCTTTCTATGACTATGAGGTCAATAGAAAAACTTTTCCTTTAGAGTGAAGGGGAATAATAACATCTTGTAAATAAGAGTTACAGTGGGGTTGAAATACAATGAAACATATGAGTTCAAGAATTCCAAACAGTAAGCATTTAATCAACACATGAAGTGAACTTTTAAATGTGAACATAGCAAACAACAAGAATAAGTGATCATGTAAATGTGACAAGTATGGCAGAGAAAGCATTCACAATTTAAAGCAAATGCATTTGGAGTCATGCAACTTATCAACAGAGAACAAAAACAAACAACATTCTCATGGTAAGATTTTGTTAAAGTCAGGAAACAAAGTTTTATGAATCACAGCATACTTCAAAGAAAACTCAATTCAAAGTTAGTGGTCACATGAATATGTCCAGCATGGTAGGTAAGGCACAGGAAACAATTGGATTTAAATCAAGTGACTTCAACAGAGAACAAAAAACAAACAACATTCTCATGGTAAGGTTTGTTAAAGTTAGGACACGAGGCTTCATGAATCACAACATACTTGCAAAATAACCCACTTTAAAGTCAGTAGTCACACAAATAAACCAAGTATGGCAGAAAAGGGCATTCTCACGGTTTGAAAACAAATGCATTTGGAATCATGCAACTTAACAATCATAAGCCAGAAAAGTACAAACAAACTTTCTCATGATAATGCTTTGTTCAAAGTCAGGGAGTAATTCTCAAACAAAATTTCACAAGTTTACAGAATATTCCTAAGAAAAATCGTCTAACATTTTCAAGAAAAATGATTGATTTTATTTACAGAAAAAAGTTTAAGGATTAAAAATGAGGTTATGCACATTTTATTGTTTTGAAATCCTTAGAAAAATAAAATAGTTAAAAGGGGGATCAAAATAGAATAAAATGAATAAATAATAAAAAAACTACAGTATGGCAGGCGCCACACTAACATTCATGGTCGGCGCCATAGGGGACTTATTCATGTGGTGGGCGCCACCTATTGCATGGCGGGCGCCATGTGTGTATGTGGGTCCCATTATTTTATTCTATTTTTTTTATTTGTTTTGTGTATTAGTGATGTGTGGCGGGCGCCACTATATGTATGGCGAGCGTCACTTTAACTTTTTCTTGTTCAGCTTTTTATTCAAACAGACGAGTTCAGTTCATGATTTTTTTTTACAAAACCAACATTTAGGATCTACAACATTCACACAGAAACAAGCAATAATCAGACAACAACAAGATACGAATATGATAACAACATGCAGCAAAATGATCACAGAATCAGACAATAATGAGATAACAAATATGATAACAGTATGGTGCAAATATGAAACAAATGATCATCGTGTATAAAAGAATAGAGTGAAATAGAGTGATACCTAGTGGAGAGAGTCCACTGCTTCTTCACAGGTACGGGTTTCTGGAAATGGTGGATGAGCTTCCTTTCCTCAACTGCTACAGAGCCAAACTTCTTTCACAGAAAGAAACAGAAGTTTCTGGTGGTTAAGATGTTGGAGGTTTGAAGGTTTGAAATGTTTACAGAAGGATTGAAAATGATAAGTTCTTTGCAAGTTTTGAAGATTACTTGCAGAACTAAGAAAGGGAGGATTGGAGAGAGTTTTCTTATCTCTTGCTCGGTGTTTTTGTTTTTGTGTGTGGGGCTTACAGAGGGAATGAAAAGTGGTGAATTCCTTTACAAGTTTTTGAAGATTACTTGCAGGATTATGGAAGGGAAAAGTAGACAAAAATCTTCTTGGTAATTTCTGGTGTTTTGAACAAAGGAGAAATGGTCTCCTTTTATAGGCAAGCAAAATGGTCCGTGCCTTGGAGATACAGTGGGTAAATGATTTATCCATAGGGGAAAAAATTAGGGCTTGCATGGCACGTCCTTCAGCCTTTGAGATTGGTCAAACTTTGGAGATCACTATGCTTCATTTGCTGAACAAAGCAGCGGAGGACATGGTGTAGGTCTGCTACTTTCATCCTTCAATATCCATTCCAAAAAACTTTTTTATTGTGCCATGAGAGAGAAAGTGAAAAGAGGTAATAGTTGGAATTGAGAATTACGGATTCTCTGATCATGAACACAGGTCTCTTGTGTTGAGCCATTTTATTTTATCAATCCACTATGGGGTCCCAGAAAGCTTTTGGTTTCGTCAGGAGAGGGTGAGCTCAAAGAGGTAGTATTTAGTGACTTCACGAAAATTGTTTTACAAGCAAGGCATCTTCAAAAATTTTTTCAAATAATAATAAGAGGCATATGAGATGGATTAAGTGCCTAATTCCTTGCTACTACAACCTTGCGTGAACACCACTTTAAACTTTCAACTTTATGATCTTGATTCAAATGACAACAATTTTTGGACCCCATGGAAATTGAAATAAGTCACATGTCCGTGAAAAAAAGAAAGTGTCACAAGAACATTCTTAGAAAATTCTAAGTTACCAAATTTTAAACCTTCCATGACACCAATTTGAGATGTTGCACTTTGATGAATATTTATCCAAATAAAAATTTTTGGGCTCAAAAGAAGGTTTTTTTCAAGACTCATAGGTGGACTCCAAGTATGTCCACTAACACATGGAAATGTGTCTCAAGGCTTGGGATCACACTTTGCTTGACATGTAAGGCAATGGTTGACTTGTCTTGATATAACACTTGATTTCTTGTTGAGAAAGACTTCTTGGATGCATGTAGACTCAAATGGTTGCACTTGGGGGCCAAAAGATGTCTTAGGAAGATCTTATCTTTTTTATGTAAACCCTATCTTTCACAATAAAAAGAAACACTTGCAAGAATGAAATGGTTAGTTAACAATGCATACATGATTGAGGTCTAAATGTAGGTGCAAGATAATATCACATCTAAGGGGTAAAATTTGGGGTACAACAATATATATAGAAAAAGGAAAAAAAAGAGAAAAGAAAGAAGGATGTCAACACATTTTCCTTCTGAAAAAGAAAAAAAATAAAAAATAAAAAATAAAAAGAGGAAAATATGGGAAAGTTGTTGTTTGAAGGTTATTAAAGTGTTTTTAGTTCAACTCCCTAATTCTTCTTCAATTTTCTTTTGACCTTTTAAGTTTTAGCCTAGTACCCCTTAGGATTTATCCTACCCTTACCTTGGCCACGTTACAACCTGAATAAAAGTCCTTTTGATCTTTGTGTGCATATATTTCAAGTGTAGATTTAGAGTCTTTTCAAGCTTATGGTAGTATTAACTTTCATGTTATGCTTTGAGTGTAAACAGTTAGCCTAAACACTTGAGAGTTGAGTGAATTATATCTTGTGAGGATCCTACTACTTTTGATGTACTCTTCGGTAAGCTATTTTCGTATTTGTTTTGAATGTCACAAAAGAGTTGCTCACTAACACCATATTCTTGAAGCTTAGACTTAGGACTCTACTTGTACCTTGTATATTGAATACCTTTGGAAATGCATGCTCTGCTTTGTTTCGTTTTAAATTTTTGAAGTTATCATTTTGTTCAGAGTGCAAAAGTTCAAGAGTAGGGGAATTTGAATAGTGCATTTTAATGCACATTCTCTTATGTTTGTACTTAGGCATTCCTACAGTTTATTTGAGTGCTTTTACTATTTTAATATGTTTTCATATTTAAGTTTGTTTTTACCTCTATTTTAATTTCGCAGCTTATTTTCAGCATTAACACTTATTTGATACCTTTCACTGTGCATGTCATAACCTGGGCTCCGGGATGCCGTTCTGCGCAATCTACCAGTCGACGGAAAGCTAAGACAGAGAGCTACAACTTTAGTGTTTTATTTAGAAGCTGATTCGGAGTGAAAGATGGTCAAATAAGTCATTGAAGTCAGAACCCGAATTCTGAGTTTACAAAATAATTTATTTCGGGTCGTTTTATGGGTCTGGTTTATAATTTCGACCCAGTTTGAGTTAGTGGTGGAAAACCTTATTTTGTTTATAAGGTTTTCAGCCGTATAACCATTGTTTTACCTTCTTTTAACGATTTTACTTTACTTTTGACGATTGTAATGGAGAACTAATTCCAGAAAGCAAATCCTGCTGCTGACGGGTTCCATCGCTTTGAGGTTATTCTAATACCAATTTAATTCGATTTCTGTTCAATTCTTTTCTATGAAGTCATTTGTTTAATTTGATTGCAATCGATTGCTTAATTCGATTGTGTTCATAGGATAGAATTGATTAAATTCGATTGTATGCATGTTCCTATATTTAATTGTGTGTTATCGTTTGCTTAATTCGTTAACTCGTCATATTCTTAACCGTTTGCTTAATTCGGTAAATAGGAACATAATTCATTTGATTTTGATAAACGCTTGTCTAATTGATCTTATAATCGAATAGGATAGAAGCGGCTTAGGGATTGGTGTTATAATAGTCGATGATAAGTCAGAATCCAAATCAGTAGGATTAGCCATTTTAGCTTAATTGCTAAGCACTTATTTTAATCACTTTTTCTCTTGTCTTATAAATCAAAACTTGAAACCCCATAAACCTTTTCTTTAGTTGGTTGAAATAATATAAGAATCCTTGTGAGAATGATATTCGAGTTGTCATTACCGTTACTACTATTTTTCAAAAATACTCGTTTTTGATCCGTGCTCGACAGCGGATAAGCCGCAACAGCTTCCAAGGCAAAAAATTTGTCCTCGAAGCTCTTCTTCTCGGTAGCGTGCTCGAGCCTTAAGGCAGTCATGTCAGCATTTAACGTAGCAATTCCTTTTTTTTCTCACGCAACTCGGTCAAAATCTCACCCTGGATCCTATACTTCTCTTTGTAGTCATCAAAAGCGGTCTCTAGCCTGAGCACCTCTGCTTCGAGCTTTGCATTTGCTGCCCGCTGTTTCTCCAGCTCGTCAGCAGAGCATGTCTCTTCGTCGTTAAGGACCAATGCCACTTCCAGGACCCTCATCATAGTGGTTGCATCCTGAACCAATGCATTTCTTCTGCCTTCCACGTCGAGGCCCTGGATGGCCGAAGATTCTGCCTGAGGCACGACTAGAGAAGGGCCCCTCTTGAAGAACCCCCTGTTTAAATAGCAAGGGGTAGCGCGAACTTGTCCTCCAAAACCTGCCCCGTGAAATCCATATCCATGGCATCCTCTGCGCGCTGCCTTTTCTTGGTCGGGGTGTTCTGCTGAGGGGAAGACTGGTCGCCCCCCTGTATGAAGAAGAACTGAGGTTGGAGTCACCCTTGGACTGGTTCTGGAGTTGGACAATCCTATTCTTAGAGCTCGTTTTTCCGTCCTTTGCCGTACTCCCTTTGTTCATTGCCATCTTGATCACGCGATCCTGAAGTTTGGCCATTTTATCTGCGACAAATGATAGACACATGTTAATATACCAAGAAAGAATAAGCATACAAACAAATTAAAAGGAAAAATAGCTACCTAAAATCAATCTAGTATCCTCGACGGTATTACACTCGAGGAGCTCCTTAGTGTTAATGTATCGAGCCTCATAAATGGGTTGGTCATGCTCGTCGAGGACAACTTCTCCATTCTTAGTCTCCCACCGAGCAGGAGTGAGGCTGTCAACGAACTTCATAAGTTTTTCGAAACCACGTTGGTCCTCGGGGTCCAACTCGTTAGGCTTAGTAATGTAATAATTCGTACTCTCATCAAAGTGAGCGCTACTCTAGCAAAGGTAAAACTTTGAGACCATCCTCGTCACCTCGTCCCCGTCCTCGTCGCGACGCACACTCCCGTCTTCTTCGGTTACAACCACCCGCTCAAACACAGAGTCGATGGATGCTCGCGACACGAGTTTGATCGTATAATACCTATTCTTAAAGGTACGAACAGAGTCTATGAACATTTTGAACAACTTCTTCGGCTACTTAAGGGACACCCAATTATGCTTCCCATGCGAAGTTTTTCGTTGAAGGTGGAAACAGCGAAAGAACAAAGGAATGGTGGCGTCGATCTCGAGATATTGGCACGCGATCACAAAGGTCCGAATAAATGCAATCGAGTTTGGATTTAGCTGAGAGGGAGTTAACTCTAACTGGTCAAAAATACCCACTTGGAGACCACTGAACGGCAACCAAAGTCCCAGCTCTTTGAAGGCATACTCGTACATGGCAAAATGGTTCCCTAAGAAACGCGAGCAGATCAGTTCCTCCCGATCAGTCTTATAAACTGCCCAATTCTCCAAAGCCCCTAGAAACCCCGCTTCTTCCTCGACAATTGTAAATGCGCTCTCCGGGAAGTCAGCGAAACGCGAGGCTATCCCTCGGGGTTCCAGCCCGACCATAGGTAAATCAGGATTGTTGATTGTGTCGACCAGGTGAAGACCCTTGGAACTACGAGCCATAGAAACCTGAAATGTAGAGGACAATAGTGAATTTGACGATCAAATCAAATCCACTCTTCCACTTCAAATCAAGTGAAAGTGCTAAGAGAGGCACGAAGACGCTACCCTTGACCAAAGCCCTTATTCAACAACAAGCATGGGAATCGCGAGGATCTTCTCCTCGACGGAGGCCTCAGTCGACGAACTAAGAAAAGCATGGGGAAGAGCCTCCTCGACACGGAGCTTCATAAGAAAGTTCATGAGCTCCGCAGGTGCAAGCTCTTCCCACTGCCTTAACAGCAGCGCCAAAATGGCTATCAGAAGAAATAACACGCAAAATACTAACTTTCCTACTCAAAAACGTGGTTCTTACATAAAAGCCCCCCAACAGCCGGCGTTTGGGAATGGCCAAACCACCACTAAACACCAACACCCACCGGAACCAAACATAAAGAGAAGGTAAATTAATATCCTAGAGCTAACATCAACAGGCAAGCCAGGAGACAAGTAAACTTACTTGATGTTGGAGAGTAACGAAGGGTTGATGACGGCGGCAACGACCCAAACAGCGGCGACGATGCTCAGCAACTCAGAGGAAAAGTGGAGGGAAGAAGAATGCAAACTTTGCAAATGACCCTCCAATCTTCCTATTTATAAGCTAGCTCCACTGCATGGGAAGACATGGCACCGTTTGGGAAAACGTGTCGCCATTTTGGCTCAATATTACCCCTACTCATAGAACATCATTACACATTTAATAGCTATGACACGTGGCTCGAGGGGACGAAGCATTTTCCTTTTTGAGTCCCATCAATCTTACAGACTCCAAGACGTCGAGCATCACTTGTCGAACACAATCGAAAAACTTTCGCATTCCTTCACAAGCATGGCATCATTTAAACCACTTTTGCATTCCCTCACGAGCATGGCCTCAGCGAAAAGCTTCAAGGAGATGCATGGGTATCATGATAACTCACGAGTAGAGCCAAACACTAAACGCGAACGCAAGTTAAACTCTCGACCGCAGTCCCTACACGGCGTGTCTTCCTCGTAAGCAAAACCCAACGAGTTATGCGCAAAACATTGTCCTCGTGGGCGCAAACTCACGAAGAAGAGACGCCCATGGCGAGCACCATCTACGGCAACGCGAGCTCGCAATCGCAAGCCCGGATGAATGCCCTTATTGTGCAGAGTCCCTTGTTCCTCCTCGACACGCGAATTGACTCTAAGTCATTGATTCTCTGCCTAGAAGAAACGACTTGGGGGGCTCCTGTTCTGGACTGGGCATATGGCTGACCCATTGTCGAGCACATCCCAATCCGATTCTACGTCGAGGACAGCCCAGAATGTTAGCCTAACCAGTTGGGGCCAGTAGAGAACACGTTCCCCACGTGCTCCTCACCCGGGGACACGTCACCAACTGAACCCACACACCTCGCGGAACCATTTTGCCCTTCGTAACGAACACGTCCATCCACTATCCAGGGAGTGCGGAGCGGTTAACCCCGACAGTCATTCGTTGTGGGCTTGAACACTCAGCCCATAACGGATACCATTTACCAAGTGTTTGGGGCTCACTATAAAAACCCTCCTCTGTAGGAGGGTCATGTATTCTATTTTTTAACCCTTTCTTACTTACCTCTTCACCCGAATTGACTTAAGCAGCATCAGAGTGCCTGAAGGTACAACCCCCATTCGTCGACCGTTCAAGACCGCAGACGTGTTGCTAGCCACTCATCTATTCTGATCAGGTGTTCGGGTCATAAATAAAAATATGTTTTTTTAAATAATAAACTTTTTTGGTTAAATAATTTTGTCTTTTTATTTTTTCATTCTTATTACATTTTAGAAAGAAATGTGTGTAACACACCAGTATCCTTGCGAACGCACGGATATCTAGACTATAATTCGTGCGAACGTACGGGTTATTATATTTTTTTACAATTAAAGAAAATATATTTAAAATAATGTATGAATCCCAACAGTGAAAAAATGTGTTGTTTTTTTAATTATTTCTATTACTAATATTTTTATGTTGAAATTATTTTTAATTTAAGATATAATAATTGTTAAGAAAATAAATGGAAGATGAGCTATATATATTATTGATGTAACAATTTGACTAATATATGAGCAACTTTGTTTTTCTTTCTATTAATTCTTACTGCATTTTGAAAACAATGGGCATAACTCACTAATATCCGTTTGAACACACGGGTATCCAGACTAGAATCCGTGCAAACGCACGAGTTATTACAATTTTTGTACAATTAAAGAAAATAAAGATATATTTTAAAAAATGTATGAATTCAAACACGGACAAAATGTATTTATTTATGTTACTAATATTTATTTATACAATTAAAATAATATTTACAAATATTATGTTATTAGTTGAAATTTATAAAACTAAATGATTGCAAAAAATTTTTATCAAAAATGTCCAAACAAAATTAATATTTACATATGGAAAAATATATTGTTGATCAAAATATTAGTATATATGGAAAAACTATATTTATGCTCTAAATATAAATAAAAATATATTTTTCATTTAAAAATAATAAACTTTTTTTGGTTACATAATTTTGTCTTTCTGTTTTTTATTATTATTACATTTTAGAATAACGAATACGGGTAACACACTGGTACCTATGCGAACGCACGAGTATTCAGATCAGAATTCGTGTGAATCCACGGATTATAACATTTTTGTACAATTAAAAAAATAAAAATAAATATATTTAAAATAATGTATGAATCAAAAAACAGGAAAAATGTGTTATTTTTTAATTATTTATGTTACTAATATTTTTATTTTTGAAATTATTTTTAATTTAAGATACAATATTTTTTAAGATTATATATGAAAAAGTATGCTATATATTATTGATGTAATCATTTCACTGATATATTTTATTAATGAAAAATGTTATTTTTAAATTAATGAGTGAATTTTATTTTTATTTTTATGGAACAATTTGTTTTTATCTTAACATTTTTATAAATAATGTCAAAACAAAAAAAATATTACATACAGGAAAATATATCGTTCATCCAAATATTTTTATATATATATAATTATATTTATAATCGGTATATAAATCAAAATATGTATTTTTTTTTAAATAATAAATTCTTTTGGTAAAAAAAATTGTTTGAAGACACGAATAAAAAATTCGAAAATTATTCCAAATTGTTTGTAAAAAAAATTCTTTTGCTAATTTTTTAAAATAATAAATTACATTTTTATTATATTTTAAAAACAAATGCACGTAACACGTTGCACAGGTATCCCACTAGATGGAAAAGAAAAAGAAATCCCTAGTTCTTATGAAAAGAAACTAGTTTGAAGAATCGGGAATGAATTTGGACGTTGATGATGCATTGTTGTATGATTTTGTAATGTGGTGTGTTAGTGAAAACTCATTCATTTCATTCTTTTTCCACTGGACTCTTCCACCCTCCCATATACAACACAATTCTTTTAAAAACAAACCAACATCTCCCTTCTTTTTTCTTGCTATTTATGTATTTATCTCGCAAAATTTGTAGTTCCAAGGTATCTCCTAAATTTTTCTACCATTTATGTGTTTCTTCTATTAAATTTGATTATTTTGATATTGGACTTTTCATTGTATGTATTGATGATGAGGAAACAAAGCTTTGATTTAAGTTTGTGTAAACTTGGTTAAACTATTTTTTATTTTTCATGTATGTAGATTTCGTTTTGGAGTTTTAATTTTTGGTTTTGTTCGGGGTTTGCTTGTTTATTGCATGAAGTAGTGATGTAATAAAGAGCTTTGTAAGATTTTAAAAATATTATTCTAATTTGTAAATGGTTGTTGAAACTCAAATTTGAGCTGAGTTTAAGATCCTGATCGTTAAAAGATCATTGTTACTAGGAGGTGGTAAGTATTTTTTTTCTATTGACTGTTGGTGTTTGTTGAAAATATACATGTTGATACTCTTTATGATGGAGTATGATTGTTGGTGAAGACAATGAAAGCTTATGTATTATTTTCAATCATGGTGGAGATTGTTGAGATTGATTGAAAATATACATGTTGAAGAAGTCCCACATCGCTTAGTTTTGTGAATGAAGAAGGAGTTCAAGGCTATATACAAGATACAACACTACTACGAAAAACTCATTTAACAACGGTTGAAAATGACATATAATGACGCGGGCGAAGGCGTTGTTATGTAGATTTTCGTTGTAAGTTAGTTGTTTCTACAACGGGCTGGAAACCGTTAGTGAAAGGTCGGGCGCGAGCCATATATCACAATGATTATGATAATAAACCGTTGTGATACATACACTTAGGTTCTAGGTTCGAAACCCATCAGCAGCGAAATTATATAAAACATAAATTACTTATGATATCGGTTACAATAGATAACAGTTGTTTTAAGTACCCTGAGTTTATTATATTAAATGTAGATTGCTTGTTTTCCAAACACCTCACTAAATAAATATACATGGATTCAATTCGATGAAGATGTCTATAATCTGCAAATTAAACTGTTCTTGAAAACCAACTTAAACAAACCAATGTTGTTTTTTGATTGCATTCGTCTCATCGTGCATTTCACGCTCTTTTACATATATTGTGGTTTATTGATCTGACTCCTTCGATATATCGTTATATTCGATTATAGTTAAATTTCCATAAGATCAACAAGACATTGGATAATCTGCCTCATCTTTGATTTAACTATAATGGAAGATGGCGATGCATCTAAGGAGCCAGATAATTATACCATAATCTATATATAAAAGAACGTGAGATAAATGATGAGAGGCATGCAATCAGAAAACAACATTGGTTTGTTTAAGTTGGTTTTCAAATACAACTTAATTTGCAGATTATAAGTATTTATGTCAAATTAACTGAATGTATTTTAAGTGAGGGTTAGTGAAACAAACAATCTACATAGAATATAATAAACTCAAACAACATTCTATACCAGATCCAGATATTATAAACTCATATAATACGCTTGCTACCACCAGCAAACTTTAACTGAGGGTTAGTTAAACAAACAATGTAAATAGAATATAATAAACTCAAACAACATTCTATACCAGATCCAGAAATTATAAACTGATATAATACGCTTGCTTCCACCAGCATCATCACCCTGTATCATCCCCTTAACCTGAAAGGAAACAAAGCAAACTTCAAAAATAAGCATACCCAGTTGAAAACAAACCCTAAAACCATAATCCAGTGAAGAGTAAAGAGAGGAACAGGAATAATGCACCTTTTAATGAAACTAATCGCAGAACAGGAATCAATTATGATGTTGAACTAGTTTGGGAAGCAATGAAAAAGAAATATAAGGAGGAAGAAGCTTACACAAAAGCTTCATACTTCTTATACTTCTTTTCATTGTTTCTAAAACTAGATAAAGTTTGCTTACACTGTTGTTTCTTCATTTACTAACATCTTGTTCGCGATGCTATGAAGTTTCCAAAGTGTGGTCTTTGTTTAGGTAGTGAAAACGAATCTGAAAAAATGAGAATAATCAACAAAAACAACATGCAACAAACAAGATAATGGGAAATGTCTAACAATAGATGGAAGAAGAAGAATACCTTAATGTATGATTCACGGCTAATGGTGAAAACGAAGAAAAAAAATGGGTTCTATGGTTTCACTTTGAAGGCAACGACGTTACTGTCAATTAAATGAAAGTTATTTTGCTTATATATGGGTAAACTATTTCACAACCGTTAGCAATAACAACCGTATAGATAGGTATTTATTTATTATAAATATATCACTACGGTTAACTAGAATAACCGTAGTGATAACCCTTTTATCTGTGAATTTTAAAATAAATAAAAACCGTATAGATAGGTATTTATTTATTATAAATATATCACTACGGTTGACCAAGAGAACCGTAGTGATAACTCTTTTATTTGTGAATTTTAAAATAAATAAAAAAGAAAAGGTGCGCTTTAACTTCTCACTTAATGCATCTGCAGCTTAAACATCAACAATGTAATTCACAATGAATCTGCAGTTTAAACATCAACAATGTAATTCAAATCCTAATTCAACTATTACATTTCATAACAAAGTAAACATTAAACATAAAGGAGACAAGAAAACATAACATCTTGATATTTCCAGAAAATATCTTTGATTTTAGTTTGTTCTTCAAATTCTTGTTCTTTTTCTTTAAATCCTCATACATAACCTTCAGATAGCCCACAACTTCCAACTCTGACTTCATAATGCTCTCATCGTCATTTCCATCTCTTTCTCCGATGTCTTCATCCCATATAAACAAATTACATGTTTCATCGCTCCTCCAAAATGGACATCTCCAAAAAAGCCTTCCTTTATTTTGTCCCTTGTTGCATTGATACGAAACGATACGACCATCACAACCACAAAAATTTCCAGATCGAGATTTTACACTAGAAGAAGACGTAGAAACACCTTTGGATGATTTTGTCTTCAAATGTGACATTGCAACACCTTAAAGTAGAACACTTTCTTGTTGTTGTTGTATTCTTCTCGACAATGGTGACGGCGTTGGTGTTAGGGTTGTTTCGTCTTGTTTCTTTTTTCAATGGATAAATTGATATATACTTGGTGTTTAAAATACATAACAGTTTGTAACAACGGCTTAAAGAAAAATACGTCATGATATCATTATTATTTTTTAGTTAAATATTAATAAAACTTAAAAAGGGAGCATTTACGTCAAAGGGATAAACTATTTGAGGGCGATGAGGTTCGAACCCATGATAGCTAGATTGTATCACCACGGTTTTCATAATAACCGTTATTATACCCTTGAGATTTCTAATTAAATTAATGTGCGCGAATCTAGTACGCACTATAAGAACGGTGTAAAGGATGCCGTTGTAAACCTCGCGTTGTTGTTTAGGCGTTTTATAGTAGTGAAGTTTTTTTAAGTCCCACATCGCTTAGTTTTGTGAAGGAAGAGAGACTCAAAGGCTATATATAGGATTCAAGTTCTTCATTCCAAGATGCACCAGTCAAAAGCACTTTAAGCTTGTATTTGACTTTCTTTGTTCTCTTATACTCTTGTTTTAGAGTGTTGTGAGATGTAGTTACATATTTATTTTGGAGGGTGTGGGTGTACTGGGGACCTGGGTTTATGAGGGTGTATCATGTGTTGTAACAATTTTCACATAGTGCTATTTTCAGGTTGTCTATTGACAACGGTCGTGGTTTTCTCTCCAGTTTTTGAGTTTCCACGTTAATCTCTTGTGTTGTGATTGTGTTTCCATATTTTTCTCTATGCTTTGTTTGTTTTTTCCTAACAATTGACAACTACCTATACACCTTTATAGATTCACAGTATAGAATTACTTTGGTCTATTTCTTCACAATATGATTTAACTCTAACAATTATTATTTTTAAATTCTTGTTCAAGGGATTCATCATGTTTGACTGAAATAATCGAAATTACTTTGGTGTATTGCTTAGACATAATTATACAAGGGTTTATACGTAAACAAATAATTATATTTAAACCATAAAGTTAAACAAAATCATTCTCAGTGTAAATTAAAAATGTCAAAGTATGATTTCATTATTTACTCACGAGCTAGTTATAATTTGTTCCAATGTTACCATATATTTTAACTATTGCAGGATACATCACTTCCATTGCATAATTTCGTTTTCCCTAAATTCGATTTTTCATCGATCTTATGCAAACTCAAATATAGGCTGAATTATCTTAAGTAGTCCTGCGTAGAAACTCTAAGATAATCTGAGAGTGCTTTAAAAATTATAAAAAATGTGATTCGTCCAACATTTTAATCTCGATCCATTTGATTTATAATTTAGTTTTCTAAAAATCTTATAGTATATAAAACAATGGCAACTGAGGTTTTCATATCAAGAATCAAGAACAAGAGGCAACATCATGAATTCAGGTGTTAAATAAATCGGTGAAAAAAATGAATTGAAATTAAAAATTTGAAATTTTAAAGTATGAATTGGTTTATTACTAAACTAATCAAATTTATTAAAGTTCATGATTTCAAATTATGCAATTGAGTTTTGATTTATATTCTATGTCAATAACATGTTTGTTTCAATGAGACTTATTATTATAAGACATATACGGATAATCCAAAGATGGATCATAACTTATATAGACCTCTGATTTGGAGTCTAATGTAACTAGTGAATTCCGAGATGTAGAATTTTGAGAACCTTATCAAGGATGATAAGAAATTTGTGATTTCCAAAAATTAAGAACCTCGTGACGAAAGTTCATCATGGATTGTTGAAACATAACTCGAGCTTAGGAAAAGAAAGAGAGCCCGAAAAGGCTAAGGATGCAGGACCGGACAAAATTGATTATCGACTTATTTCTTTTATCTAGTAGAAGGAAATAGTGAGAATTTTGTTCGTAATATTCCTATTATTCTTCAAGTGAAATATGATCCTAAGATTTATTAGGAAGTAGTAACTTCAAGAGACTCCTCCTTTTAGATTAATGCATCCAAGACGAAATGGATTCAATAATGTCAAACACACTTGGGAGCTTGTCAATCTATCTAAAAGATCAAGACCCATTTAATGCAAGGGTGTTTAGAAGGGAGTATCATAGTGATGGTACACTAAACCCTACAAGGATGGATTAGTAGCCAAGGGGTTTAGATAAAAGGAATGTGTTGATTATTTCAACACATATGCACTACTAGCAAGGACGACGACAATTAGAAGTATTGTTTTCATTAGTTTCTTTACATGACCTTATAGTTCATCAAATGGATGTCAAAGTAACATTCCAAAATGTGGATGTCAATGAGGAGATTTACATGGAGAAATCAGAAGGTTATGTGATTCTTGGTAATTAACAAAAGGCGTGCAAACTTGTCAAATCCTTGTATAGATTAAAACAAGCACTGAACGATGACATCAAAAATTTGACTTTGTCAATGCAAGATTCACCAATAAAGGGGGGGAGAATATTTTGTCATCATCAAAAAGGGGAGATTGTGAGGAATACATCTTATATCTAGTTCAATTTTTATAAAGACAAAGATTATTAAAGAAGAAAAGGATCAAAAGTGTCATGCACATCAATGATGAAGTCGATCAATAAGGTTTAACATAGAAATTCAAGTGAAGATTTGAGACAAGTGAACATAATTAAGGTGTTCATTGTAATTCATACTATACTACTTTAAATTGCTCACAATTTCATCTCTCACTTCGTCTAAAAACCTTATTGCTTCATCGTGTGTGAGATATTTGGATCGAACTCTAGTTGAGCATGAAGTCGAAGATTGTTCACATGCTGATGAAGGAGTAATGCGTGTTGTAGTTGAAGTTTGTTCTAACATGCATTAGTTAATATTGTTAGGTTTGTTAGCATGTTAAATTGGGCCTTGTGTTAAGGATCCAATTGTTTAAGTTAGCTTGTACCCTAAGTTAGCTTGTAATGGGTAATTGTTAAAAAGCCCATTAGGTTAGTGTGTTAGTTTTCTTATAAATAGCATGCTAGTCTCTCATCTTGAACAGAAGGAAAAATAGGAAGATAAAATCCTAATTTCAAGAGAGAGTGGTTAATTTGTTATTCTTGTATACTTGTAATCTTGTTTGAAGAGAAAGGAAAGAATAGCAATTAGTAACCAAATCCTTGTTGTTGATCCTTGTTTCTTCTTGCTTGTTTTCTTTGTTAACCTAACCCTTGTGTTTCTTGCCGTCAAAGAAATTGTTTATATTAGGTTTCAAGGTATCCGATTCATAAGAAATTGGTGCGGTGAGCGTGGAGAAGATGCCTTTAACAAAGTATGAGATCGAGAAGTTCACCGGAGTGAACGACTTTGGTCTGTGGCGCTTGAAGATGAAAGCCCTACTGGTTCAGCAGTGTTGTTTGGAAGTGTTGAAGGGAATGACAGCCATGGACGCTGTGTTAATGAAAAAAGAAAAGACTACCATGATAGAGAAAGCACACAACGCAATATTGTTGAGCCTTGGTGATAAGGTTCTTCGACAGGTATCAAAGGAGACGACGTCATCGGAGTTATGGGTGAAGCTTGAAAGCTTGTACATGACCAAATCTTTGGTGAATCAACTCTACCTGAAGCAAGCCTTGTATTCATTCAAGATGAGTAAAGATAAAGCGTTGGGTGAGCAGTTGGATATGTTCAATAAGCTGATTCTTGATCTTGAAAATATTGATGTGAAGATCGACGATGAAGATCAAGCACTATTGTTGTTGTGCGCTTTGCCAAGAACACACGCTCACTTCAAAGAAACTCTCTTGTATGGAAGGGAGTCCCTGACCTTTGAAGAAGTTCGATCAGCCTTGTATTCTAAGGACCTGAAATAACGAAAGGAGCATAAACCTTCGACGGTTGGTGAAGGTTTGTCCGTTAAGGGAAAATTCTTGCGAAAGGATGGTAAGTTCAACAAGAAGAAAGGTAAAAGTTATCAGAAGTCTTATAGTGGCGAAACATTTGGTTTTCGATGTTATCACTGTAAGAAGGAGGGTCACACAAGAAAGGTGTGCCCTGAACGCCTGAAAGATCATGGAGGTAAGGATAATGGCAGCGCAGCCATTGTTCAAGATGACTTCGACTCATCTGATGTCCTGGTGGTTTCAATCAGCGACTCAAGAAAAGAGTGGATTATGGATTCAGGTTTCACTTGGCACATGACTCCAAACAAAGATTTGTTCGAGGAGCTATGTGATCAAGATGGTGGATCAGTGCTACTGGGAAACAACAAAGCTTACAAAATTACAGGTATTTGATCTGTCAGATTCAAGCTCCATGATGAGTCAATAAGACTATTGACTGAAGTCAGATATGTACCTGATTTAAAGAGAAATCTAATTTCTCTTGGTGAATTCAACAGAAAGAGATATGTTTTTCAAGGAGAGAAAAGCATCCTAAGAGTCACGAAGGGGTCGAAGGAAGTCTTGAGAGGCGTGAAAAGACAAGGCTTCTATACCCTTGAGGTTGAGGTTGTAAGTTGTTCGACAAATGTTGCGTCCACGAAACCATTATCGAAGACAGAAATATGGCACATGAGATTGGGCCATGTCGGCGAAAGGGGCCTAGTTGAATTGGGGAAACAGGACCTGTTGGGTGGTGACAAAGTTGAAAAGCTGGAGTTTTGTGAATCTTGTGTATTTGGTAAATCCTGTAGGGCGAAGTTTAACAAAGGCAAACAAAGAACACGTGGATCCCTTGATTACATTCATGCTGATCTTTGGGGGTCTGCAAGGAATCCTTCACACTTAGGTGCAAGGTATTTTCTATCCATCGTTGATGACTATTCCAGAAAGCTATGGGTATTCATTCAGAAGATGAAGGATGAAACTTTTGAGAATTTCAAAAGTTGGAAGATTCTGGTCGAAACTCAAACTGACAGAAAGGTTAAGAGGTTGAGAACCGACAATGGCCTGGAGTTCTGCAATGAAGCGTTCGACAGTTACTGTGTTGAGTCTGGGATTGGAAGGGATAAGACTGTAGCAGGTACTCCCCAACAAAATGGCTTAGCTGAGAGATTCAATCGAACAATCCTAGAAAGGGTTAGATGCATGTTGGTTAGATGCATGCTCATGGGATACCCTGAAGGAGTCAAAGCTTATAGGCTATGGTGCCTAGAGCCAGGTGAAGATGGCTGGTTTACTCCCGAGTGAATCGTACACTCAAAGATAAAACAGAGTCGCCACCGAACTTTATTTAGTCCCAAAGGACAGGGAAAATATCGATAAAACCCAAGGGGAAGAGAAACGGGAACGGGGGTCGGTTATGCGAAAGGAAGGTATTAGCACCTAACGCATCCGTCGTACTCGACGGGAACCATTTTGCTTGCTTCTAGGCTTAGATGGGTTATCTATCTAAAGGCTTCTAGCTAAAGAAAAGGAGAGAGAAGAGAAAGGGGAAAGAAAAAAGAAAGAAAGAAAGTGCTCGCGGAGGATTGGGGCCCTCGTGCCTACGTACCCTCATAGTGCAATGAGGAAATCAGAGCGTCATAGTTCATGGAACCAGGGGACAGAAAGGAAAGGAAAAGGAAAGAAGGGTGGAAGTGTGCTCGCCAAGATCATCGCGATCTCGTTCCTACGTATCATACATTCGAAAGAATGCAGAATCAGAGCTTCCGTAGTTCGTGGAACTAGGACGGAAAAGGAAAAGGAAAGGATAGTGGTGTCAAAACCAAGAGCAAAAGAAAGAAGGAAATTTCACTGGGGAAAATCGAACAGTAAGAGACTAGAAAAGGAATGGTGTCAAAACTAAGAACGAAAGAAACTCCGTTGGGGATGACAAAGAGGATTGGTGTCGAAACCAAGAAAGTAAGAACAAAATGAAAAGAAAGGACTCCGTTGAGGAAGAAAAATAAAGAACTGCTTGGGACAGAGGGTAAGCAACTCTACTGGGTAAACAAACAAATGGATGGTGTCAAAACCAAGAGAAAAAGGAAACTCAGTATATTAACTGGCTGGCAGTGGTTAACCGAAGAAAGAGAGTAAGACTCTGGCGGGGAAAGGAAGTTGGTGTCAATAGACGGACTGTGATAAACCAAAAGAGAGAGTGCTGAACCAAGGGAAGATGTTTGACTCTGAGAGGACATCGGTATGTTAACTGATAAATAGTGGTTAACCGAGGAAAGTAAGGATTGCAACTCTGTGGGGATAGAGAAGCATTGGTTTTAACAGAGAAAGCTGTGATTAACCATAAGAACGGGTGTAGGACCGATCGAAGGTCGTAACCCAAAAGGGGTGTTGGTATTGACTGAACAAACAACACTTGACCAACGAAGAAGGGTATTGAACCAAAAGAGGTTGCCAAACGCTGGGGGGCTCAGTTTTTTACAGAACATTGTGATTAACCGAGAAGAATGAGTGATTAACCAAGAGGAAGTGATTAACTCAAGGGGTTCAGTATTTTAACAGATAGGTTGTGGTTAACTGAAGAAACGGGTGATTAACCGAGAGAAGGTGATTAACCCAAGGAACTCAGTATATTAACAGATGGACTGTGGTTAACTGAGAAGGAGTACAAACGTTGGTGTTTTAATTGACAAACAACGATTAACCAAGCAACGGGAGAAGAACCAAAAGGAGGTTGCGAACTCCTGGGGATTCGGTCTTAACAGAAAACCTGTGATAACCGAAGAAAAAGGAATTGAAACTCTTCAAGGGAATCAAAAAGCAAATGATCGACCATAAGAAAAGGATAGTGAGGCAAAAGAAAGGCAATGATCTTTAACCAAGTGAATGGTGATTGATCAAAAGAGAGATTGAGAGAGCAAGAGTAAGAGTGATCAAGGATCGACTCGACTGGGGAAGGGAAGACGCTACCGCTTGAGGATAGAGATGACTAAGCCAAGCACAGGGTCATTCGTCCCCTACCTGAAGTAGTCAGAATGAGAGTAGGAA
Source organism: Lathyrus tuberosus (assembly GCA_022829125.1). Classification (NCBI taxonomy): domain Eukaryota; kingdom Viridiplantae; phylum Streptophyta; class Magnoliopsida; order Fabales; family Fabaceae; genus Lathyrus; species Lathyrus tuberosus. The sequence goes on from JALAZF010000078.1 coordinate 8,232,369, forward strand.
TTCTCCCTTCTCATTCTTTTTTTATAACACAAGGTGCAATGCAGAAAATAAAACGGACAGAGTAACAGCTCCAATTTGTACAGTGCTCCAGTGCAGTGCGTAGCTCGTTGTACGTCGTGCAAATTCCAACTCCGCAAGGAACCGAGAAAGAGAAGATCTAAAGGGATCCTAAAGAAAAGGAAGGGGAAGATCAACTAATCGAAACATGGTTTCGATCAATTAATTAAAGGGAAATGCTATGCTAATAATTTTTCAAAGAGGATGAAAAATCAGTAAAGCAAAAGGTGTGAGTTATTGATTAAACATGATTAAATTTGCTCAATAAATAACAAACTTAATGTAATCAAGAAACAAATATGCAAAACAGTACCAAAAGGACAATTAGTACGCAATGCAAACATGTTAACAAGTGATCAAATGGAATGCAAGATGTTCATGAACAAACATTGCAAGAAATATGAACAAATTGAATAATAGAAATCGTGCATCAAAAGTTTATAAACATGCTTCAAACAGAGGTTAAATGACACTTAAAACATCCATAAAAATTAAGCCTATCAATCCATGGAAGTTAGAAGAAGAAAGGATACCAAACAAGCTTGAAAAAACTCAAAATTGGCCATTCTGTTAAGTGGTAACCGGTTACTGCATATCTGCTAACCGGTTACTTACTTGAAAATCAGCGTTTTTGGTGAAATTTACACTGAGTAACCGGTTAGCAGATATGCTGTAACCGGTTACCACTGAGACAGTGGCAAAAATAACAGCAAAAACAGCTTTTCAAAAGTAATCTTCAGCACATAATCACTTATGTCAAACACCACATGCTAGGGCATGAATTTGTGCACGAAAATTGAACTTGAAAACAGCAAATAAGCAATGATAGAATCAATTAACACATCAAGATCATGAATCAAATAATGAAAAATCAATTCACACGCACAATTATCGACTACATCGCGAATGATGCCAAACTGCTCGAAACAGGAAAGTTAGTGAGATCCACCAACCTACAAGGCGGAGATGTGCCTTGGTAATTGTTGCAAAGTGTTCTTGATGCCAAAAATCAAAGAAAACTAGAGGAATCTTTAATTTTGTAGATGAAACGTATCGAAACCGAGCAAAATACGTCGAAACTCCGAAATGCTAAGTCGAACCGTTGAATGTTGAAGCAAATACTTGAGATTAATCCACAAGCTACGATAACTTCAGAAATCCAAGCAGAATTGCAAAATTGATGAAGGTTGAGCTCAAGAAATAATCACTTTCAATGTAAAAGTGATTATTCTTTGATGTAGAAATTGAGCTTTGGTGAGGTTTTGGAAGAGAATTGAGATGAAGATGAAGATGTAGCAGATAAAAATTAGAGAGAATATGAGAGAATTGAGAGTGAAATTGTGAAGGATTTGTGTGAGAAATGTGAGAAATGATGGAGAGAGTTGAAAAGTGAGTGAAGGTTTGTTTATATAGACTTTAGGTATGGAGTATGAGAGCTTTGGACTTTGGTTTGGACTTAGCTTTGGGAGGTTTGAAGTTAGGGTTGGAGTTAGTTACACTTGACTCACTTAGTCAAGGCAATTAACTTGGTTAGTTAGGATCAACTCGGTAACAATCCCAATGTGAGCTTCAACATCCAAAGGTTAGCATGCTTGTAAAACAAGGAACATGGTGTACTTAATTTGGAGTGAAGCATTAAAGTAATTGCACTTGGATTGAATTGATTATCCTTGAAATGTCTAGAGAAGTCTAGAATATTCCACATGCTGCTAGAATACTATAGAATCAAATACCAAAGAGAGTGTACCCCTGTTGTCCCAAAAATGCAGCAAAATCTGCAACTTTGTACAGGGTAACCGGTTACAGCATATGTGCTAACCGGTTACTTGCTTGAGAACCTACATTTTTGGTGAAATTACACAGAGTAAGCGGTTACAGCATATGTGCTAACTGGTTACTTCAGCCAAATTTCCACAAATTTGCAAAAAGATGATGCTGAAATGTCGGTTTCGATTTTCCACCTCTTGTTTTGATGAGTAAACATGGAAACCTTTATTTTGAGCTTGTTTTGGTGATGAAATAATCTTGAGAGGATGCGATTAATCGGGCTTGGAAAACCTGCAGATCCTGCAACAAGAAATACACAGAAAAGTGCGAATGCGTATGCCAGCGATGCGAATGCGCGTGCTTATACAAAAGGCAAAAGAGGGAGGTCAAATTTCGGGTTACGACAGCTGCCCCTATTAAATCCTCTTGGACCTGAATGTTCGAATTGCACTAGCTTTTCGATGATTCGAGGTAGAAGGGGATTAAATAAAAGAGTAGCTCGAAAATTTGGCCGACGGCAACAAAAGAAGGGTTTGGCTAAATATCTGCTGAGGGATGAATCGGGCCAAAGGAAAGGAAGTATGCTCGATGCACATGCCATGGATGCGTTCTACATGATGCTTGATATCATGCAATGCAAAGGTGCGGGCTAAGGTAATGTTCGGTGAGTTGGGCAGAGATTGTAGCAAAACGATCTCAACATCCTCGGTCAGGGAGAGAACCCACAGATGAAGACCAAACTCTGCTGGAGAAGAGAGTTCACCAAGGATGATGACTCCACTGGCGAAAGAAATCGAGAACATCTCAGGTTTCTAAGTCACCATGGTTGTCACTGCTGGGGATGAAAGAATCTGACCGATCCTTCCTACCAAGACTGACTCTGCGTGGGGAAATACATCATTCTAAATCATGTTGACTCAACTGAGGAGAATCCACTGCTGCTGGGGCAGATAGTTTCAAATTACTAGAGATGATATACGACCCTAGCTGGGGAAAAGAGAGCAAAGTGTCTCTGCTGGGAACACTTTGGCAACCTGCCTAGAGACATTACAAATCTGTCGGAGAAAAGAGATGTAAACAAACAAGCTTTTCGACAAATCGTAATGGTGCTTGCTGGGGAGAATGATGGCTCTGTTGGGAAAGAGACTGTATCTTCAAAGAACCATCATAGTATTAGTCGAGTATCAAGCTTATTGATGGATACGACCGATCATCCTATAAGAATTACCAGTGAAAAATGCAATGCATAATGCTTTCTGTACTAGTTTAGCTTTTATTATTCTCAACATTTTTTTAGTATTATGTGATCACAAATAATGATTTATTTTGCAAACAAAATACTGAAAAGAAAACGATTGAGAAGTGAAATGATGAATTTTTTATTGAAAATGTGAAAAAGTTTGTACATAAGATGTGTACAAGTATGCAAAAATCCTTGATGAGGAGGTTTGCAATAAAGTTGAAAAACAAATGTAAATGGCAAAGGGAAATCATGTTTTGCATTGATTTCAACATTTACTACCATCCACAGTAAGTCTAGGTTCCAACGCCTTGCATCAGTTGATGAAGAGAGGCTCAAGTGTTCACAGTCAAATGCCTTTATCCCTAATTTTTGCATGGACATGTTTTCATTTTTTTTCATCCACCGGAATACCCATTTTTGCCTAAGTCGCCCTTTCGGGTTTTAAACTTAGCAGGCTATTATTGTTTTTTCATTGTCCCTAACTTTTACATGGACATTTCTTTTTTTTGGTCCATCGGGACGCCCATTTTTGCCTAGATTGTCCTTGCGGATGTCAATCTAGCGGGCTCTATTATCCATTTTTTCCAGGCATAATATTTTTTTACTGCATCGGAGTTCATGGGCGATGGCAATTCCTCCCCATCCATGGTGGTGAGGATCAGGGCTCCGCCTGATAAGGCCATCTTGACAACAAAGGGTCCTTCGTAGTTGGGAGTCCATTTTCCTCGTGGATCCGAGTGAACAGGTGAATATCTCTTGAGCACGAGTTTGCCTTCACAGAAAGTTCGAGGGAGAACACTCTTGTCAAAAGCCCGCTTGAGGCGTCTCTGATACAATTGACCATGACAAACGGCTGTAAGGCGTTTCTCTTCGATGAGATTCAGCTGGTCATATCTAGATTGAACCCATTCAGTTTCGTCAAGACCTGCTTCCATGATGACTCTGAGCGAAGGAATTTCGACTTTAATGGGTAGAACTGCCTCCGTACCATACACAAGCGAATACGGAGTTACCCCAGTAGAAGTACGAACTGAAGTTCGGTAGCCATGCATTGCAAAGGGAAGCATTTCATGCCAATCCTTGTAAGTCTTGACCATTTTCTGGACAATTCTCTTGATGTTTTTATTTGCAGCTTCAACGGCTCTATTCTTCTTGGGCCGATATGGTGAAGAGTTGTGGTGCTCGATCTTAAATTCTTGACACAACTCCTTCATCATATTGTTATTCAGGTTGCTTACATTGTTTGTGATAATGTTTCTAGGAATTCCATAACGACAGATTATCTCTTTCTTGATAAATCTGGCAACCACTTGTCGTGTAACGTTTGCGTAAGAAGCACCTTCAACCCACTTGGTAAAGTAATCGATAGCCACTAAAATGAATCGATGACCGTTGGAAGCCTTCGGTTCGATCATTCCAATCATATCGATACCCCACATAGAGAATGGCCAAGGTGAAGTCAAAACATTCAATGAAGTTAGAGACACATGGATCTTGTCTCCGTAGATTTGGAATTTGTGACACCTTTTGGCAAAGTTGTAACAATCTACCCCCATTGTTGTCCAGTAATACCCAACCCGAAGGATCTTTTTGGCTATAGCATGACCTTTAGCATATACATCCTCGTAGCCCTCATGTATGGACCTTATGATCGTGTTTGCTTCGTGTCTATCCACGCTTCTGAGCAACACGGAATCATAATTCCTCTTGTACAGTACACCACCACTTAAGAAGAATTTGGCACAAAGCTAAATAGTGCGCTGGCTCGTTCAAATAATCAATGCGGATAGAAGGGGCTTCATTCTTCCACTTGACCTTGAACATGGATGCTAAGGTGGCAAGAGCATCAGCTAGTTGATTTTCCACTCTGGGAATATGATGAAAAGAAATCTCATCAAAGTAAGGAATCAACTTCGCAATGTGTTGTTGGTACAGAACCAGCTTGGAATCCCGAGTCACAAAGTTCCCTCTGACTTGACCGATCACCAAGGAAGAATCTCCATAGACCTCAAGAATCTTGATTCTCATGTCAATAGCCGCTTCGATACTGTAGATACATGCTTCGTATTCAGCCATATTGTTGGTGCATGCAAAGCATAATCTGGAAGTGAAGGGAAGGTGAAAACCTGTTAGAGAGATGAGGATAGTACTGATTCCACGTCCTCTAGAATTGGAGGCACCATCGAACACGAGCGTCCATCGCGCCCCTGGTTCGGGTCCTATGTCAGGGTCTGGAGTCTCATAATCTCTGATAAACAGAACATCCTCATCGGGAAAGTCAAACTTCATTTGTTGATAACCCTCTACAGGTTGATGAGCAAGGTAGTTAGACAAAACGCTCCTTTTTTTTGCTTTCTGGGTAACATGTTGGATATCATAATCGGTTAACAACATCTGCCACCGAGCAATCCTTCCAGAGACAGCAGGCTTTTCAAATATGTACTTTATCGGATCCATTTTGGATATCAACAAAGTAGTATGGCAAATCATGTATTGTCGTAAGCGTCGAGCAGCCCAGACCAGAGCACAATAAGTTTTCTCTAAGAGTGACTATCTGGTCTCACAATTGGTGAACTTCTTGCTTAGATAGTAAATTGCATGTTCCTTTCTGCCAGTGTCATCATGTTGACCCAATACACATCCCATTGATTCATTGAGAACGGTGAGATACATGATTAAAGGCCTACCAGGAACCGGCGGTACCAAGATCCGTGGTTCTTGCAAATATTGTTTTACTTTGTCAAAAGCTTCCTGACAATCATTATTCCATTCGACCGATTGATTTTTTCTTAGTAATTTGAACATTGGTTCATAGGTAGCCGTCAAGTGAGAAATGAATCTTGAAATGTAATTGAGTCTGCCCAGAAAGCCACAGACTTCTTTTTCTGTTTTGGGAGGCGGCATGTTCTGAATTACCCGAACCTTGTCGGGATCAACTTCAATGCCCTTCTGACTCACAATAAAACTCAACAGTTTACCATATCGAACTCCGAAGGTGCACTTCGCAGGATTCAACCGCAATCTAAACTTCCGAAGTCTGTCAAACAGTTTCTTCAGATGAACCAGGTGATCATCTTCAGTTTTGGACTTGGCAATCATATCGTCCACGTAAACCTCAATCTCTTTATGAATCATATCGTGAAAGAGGGTTGTCATGGCACGTTGGTATGTTTCTCCTGCATTCTTCAAACCGAATGGCATGACCTTGTAACAATATGTACCCCAAGGCGTGATGAAAGTAGTCTTCTCCATATCAGCTGGAGACATTTTGATCTGATTATATCCTGAAAACCCGTCCATGAATGAAAGGACAGAGAACTGCGCGGTGTTGTCTACCAAGACATCAATATGAGGCAAAGGAAAATCATCTTTTGGGTTGGCCTTGTTGAGATCTCGATAATCCACACACATTCTAACTTTCCCATCTTTCTTTGGAACTGGGACAATGTTGGCAATCCATTCAGGATACTCAGAAGTGGCTAGGAACCCAGCATCAAGCTGTTTCTTTACCTCTTCTCTGATTTTGAGTGCCATGTCGGGTCTAGTCTTCCTGAGACAGGAGGACATCCGGGCTTGAGTGGCAAGTGATGTTTAACGATGTTGGTATCCAACCCAGACATATCTTGATAGGACCAGGCGAAGATATCAACATACTCTTTCAATAACTTGACCAACTCGGAGTGTACATGCTTAGCGAGGGACGCGTCAACCTTGACTTCTTTTCTGACCTCATCAGTACCAAGATTGACAACTTCTACTGGCTCTTTATGTGGCTGAATCTCTCTATGCTCGTGCTCAAGGAGCCTTGCTAGTTCAGCCGGTAATTCACAATTTTCCTCACCATCTTCTTCGGCTTGGTTAATTAGAATCCCAGAATTACAATGGATGTTTGCCATGTTGTTATCAATGCTTTTATTAGTTCTGCGTGTTTATGAATATGTTTAGAATGAGCTATTATGAAAGGTGAAAAGAAAAGAAACTTTCGCCATTTGTTTCTGAAAAGTAAAATAATGAAAGAAAATAGAGCATGATTTTGAATGCAAAAAAACTCTTATTTATTGATCACATAATATTGCAAAAGCGTGAGGCCCTTTACAAGTTATCCACTCGTCTCAGGAGAGGACGAGGGAATGAGAAAGCAAAATGCATTACATGTTATATGAGAAAACCACAGGAATCATGGTAGATGTCCAGTTGTTGAGCTTGAAACTCGGCGGACACTTGCGCACAAAGCTTGAAATCTGATTACTAGGACCAGCATCATCAAGAGCTGCCACGATGTCACCCTGCTGGAAACCCACGCTATTGAACTTGACAAAGTTGCACTGCTTCTGACCAGAGGAACCAGATTGATGACCTGGGCGGTAGCCTAATCCAAAACGAGTATGCTTCTCAACCACATCAATCACATGCCCCCAGCCTGGTAAGGCACCTCTCTCGATGGTCTCTTTAGCACTTTTGGCAGATGCTAAAGTTACTTGTGGTGATCTCCTTTGACTAGTTGAAGCTGAACTGATAACTTCGAACTCGAGACACTGCAATGGCACCTCAGTTATGCCTTCCTTGGTCTTGATGTATCGGAAAGATGACAATTCGCTTACAATCAGATCCTCTTCACCACAGACGATGACCAGCTGATCGTCATACATGAACTTTAATTTCTGATGCAAAGTGGACGTGACTGCCCCTGCGGCATGAATCCACGGGCGACCCAAAAGACAACTGTACGCCAGATTGATATCCATCACATAGAAAGTAATGGTAAACAAATGCGGTCCAACTTTGATGGGTAAATCCACTTCTCCGTTGACCTGCCTTCGAGAATCGTCGAAGGCTCTGACAACTAAGGCGCTTGGCCTCATCTCGCTTCCTTCTACCAGTAATTGGCTCAATGTACCCTTAGGCATCACATTGAGAGAAGAACCGGTGTCTAATAGAACATGAGATAACAGGATGTCTGTGCAGGTTACTGATATGTTCAGCGCTTTGTTGTGGGCATTTCCCTCAGGAGGCAATTCTGATTCATTAAAACCAAAATACCGACTTGCAGTTATGTTAGCAACTACATCATTAAACTCGATGACGGATATATATTGCATGACATGGGCGCTGTTCAAGACTTTCAACAAAGTTGATCGGTGTGCAGGCGAACTCATGAGTAGGGACAAGATTGAGATCCTCAAGGGTGTTTGTCCCAGCTGATCTACAATCTTAAAGTCACTTTTCTTGATCAACTTAAGGAACTCTTGATCATCAAGTGTCTCTTTTCTCTTTGAAACATCATCTAACGGGATAATCGGAACTGGTATAACAGTGGATACCCCTTGTTGAACAACAGGGGTTGCAGATGTAGGTGTCTCCTTGGGAGGAACAATAGTTGGAACTTGAACAGGATTTGTAGTGACCTTTGGAGAGAACACTCGTCTACTACGAGTCATACCTCCAACGACTGTAACGTTCACAATCTCAGACTCAGCAAACATTATCTCTTGACCTCCAGAAAACACGGTTGACCCATACTTCCAAGGTACCTCCTTAGAATTCTGATAAGGAAACGGTTTTGGCGGACAAACAACGATAGGTTGCACCGTCTTCTGTGTAGGGGATTCAATAGGAACCTTCCTATAGACGATGGTGAACGGCTTGATAGCGGCAACTTCCTCAACAGGTTTAGACTTGGCAAATTGCACTTCGCCTCGGTTCATCAAAATCTGGACACAACCCTTCAGTCTTCGACACTGGTTGGGATTATCATCACAAATCTGACACTTACCATGTAATCCTTTCAACAGCCCATGCTCATTCAATTTCTTGAATACCACAACCATCGGGGTTTTTACCTCGTCAACATCCATGATCAATTCAGCCCTTGAGTTATCTTCAATCATGTTAACTGCGAGTCCACCGTGATTCGGCAACGGATTATTCTGAATGTTAAGTCCCTCCTCAGCGAAAGTCAGAATCTTCTTATCAATGAGTTCCTGAACCTTGGTTTTGAAAACAAAACAGTCCTCTGTTGCATGTCTTATGTATCCAGCATGATAAGCAAAGGACGCATTTAGATTATGCTTCGGGCCAAATGGAGGAATTGCAGGAGCGATCTGTTTGGGAACAATTGCCCCTTGGTGAACCAAGTAAGGAAACAATTCAGTGTATGACACCGGAATTCTGTCGAAATTCGGACGCTTACGGTTTCCTCGATTGTTGTTGTTCTGACGATTTTGATTCTGCTGACTTTCGTTGTTCTGTTGATTCTGTTGCTGATTCTGAGCATTCTGAACTAGTTATTGCGAATGATACTGATATGGAGGTTATTGATATTGTGCAGCAACAATGTATGAATATGGATAATACGGCATGGGTGCTTGATACTGAGGAGAAACTTGAGTTATCACAGCATTGCTTCACCTTCCTTTTTCTTGGACTGACTGTTCTGAGATTTTCTAGTGGTCGGCTGCTTGGAAGCAGCTCCAGGAATCTTTCCAGTTTTCAAACCATTTTCAATCTGTTCACCAATTGTTACAACATTAGCGAAGTTTGATGAAGAACTACCCACCACTTTCTCGTAGTAGGATCCTTGTAATATACCCATAAAGATGTCAACTAACTCATTGTAAAAGAGAGCAGGTCGCACACGAGATGCCATCTCACGCCATCTTTGTGCATACTCCCTGAATGTTTCAGTTGAGCGCTGGGACTGATTCTGCAACTGCAATCTAGTTGGCGCCAGATCAAGATTGTATTTGTATTGTTTCACGAATGCTTTAGATAGATCCCTCCAAGTACAGATCTTGCTGCGTTCTAAACCCATGTACCAGTCCAATGAAGCACCAGACAAACTATCTTGAAAACAATGAATTAGCAATTCATCATTATCAATATAGGATTCCATCTTCCTACAGTACATAGTGATGTGACTACGCGGGAAACTCAAACCTTTATACTTTGGCAACTCAGGTATCTTGAATTTCTGCGGCAACACGATATTCGGAACCAAACATAAATCTTTGGCCTCCAAGCCAAAAGCAGAAAACCCTTCAATAGCTCTAATACAGTCTTCCAACAACTTGTAGTCTGCAGGTCTACTTTGATTAGTGGGTCTAACAAGAATCTGAGGATTTGGCAGCTGAGATGCGGCGGGAGCATTCCCTTGCGGAGTAACAAACTGAGAAGGATACACCAAACCCAGATTAACCATCTGACCAATATTCTGACCCATCTGAACACCAAACGGATAATTCGGATGAGGTATCATAGCAGCTTAGGAAGATGCCCTAGGATAGAACATCCCAGGATAAACATTCAGAACGGCAGTTTGAGTAGCTTGAGATGAGACTGGAACCTGGAAAGGAGGACCCCTATACACATGCTCTTCTTCATCGGGAGTTTCAATGTCATCCAATCCGGCAGTTTGATGAGCTTGAACCTGAAGATTCTCAGGATCATCATTCACCACTGAAGGCGGGACTGAAGTAGGCATGACCTATGGATATGTAGCATCATTCCCATTAGGCATGGGCGCGACAAAAGGCTGATATGGTATGAAGGCACTACCATTATTTGCAATCTGAGGAGTGTAATTCGGAGGCATGCCCCAAGGAAAACCAGTGGGAATCTTGTTCAAACTAGGCTGAACAATAGGCTGATTCACAGGCTCAACTGGTACTTCAACAGTAGTAGGAGAGGAATAACAGCAGGCGTAGTTGTAACAACAGGAAAAGTAGTTACAACAGGAGTGACAACAGTTGCATCAGTAGTGGTTGCAGCTGTAACGCCCCAGTTTTGTCAGTTTTTATTTAATTGAGTCGTTTTGAGTATTTTATTATTATATTATTTTATTTCTGACTTTTATCTGAAAATATGTTATTTTTCTTCATGATTATATTTTGTCGCGTTTTGGGAACGTTTGCGAGATATTTGAGTGTGGGGGTATTTTGGTCTTTTCATTTATTTTTCCTAAGTTAGTATGAATAGAAATAGAAAGAGAGAAAAATAGTAAGAAGAGAAGAAAAGAGGAGAAGAGAAAAAAGGAGAAAAAGAGAGAAATCTTGGAAATCAAGAAAATCGATCAACCGACTTTTCTAAACACGATTTAATCGGGTAAGGGTGCGAAACTCGATTATCTTATCATTGTGTATGATTATGTATATGTGTGTGCATGTTGTCTTGCCTTTTTCCATAGTTTTTCGGTTATAGGTCGAAAACGCGTAAACGAGTAGAAATCGATGTTTTCACGGACGAAAATCGATATAAATTGTTTTGTATGATCTCACTATGTTAAGGAACCTTTGTTAATAATTGTTTTTACTGTTGGAAGTGATTTGGGTGGAAAAATGGATTTTTGGGTTTTGAAAACGAAGCAGAATTTTTCTGCACCTGGTGTAAAGTGTTGGGCGGTTTTCTTATTTCGCCGGGCGGTTCGGTATTTCGCCGGGCGGTTTTGAGAGGCGCAGCCTTGTCAAGATTCTGACTCTATTGAGTTATTTAGGGAGAATTGGGGATGCCTCTGCTTCGCCGGGCGAAGTGGCGGCGAAGGGCAAGTGCCGGGTGGTTTATGGGTTTCGCCGGGCGGTTTTTAGGGTTTTTCACATTTTTATTTTCTTTTTAATTCCATAACTTTTGATCTGATTATCCGTTTTGAACGTTCTTTATATCGTTGGAAAGCTTATGAAATGTTCTTTCTTGTAAAAATGATTTTTGAGATTGTTGGCCGATTAATTAAATCGGGAATTTGAAATAGTGACGTTTTGTCGACTTTTGCCGTTTAATTGTGTGAACTTGATGTGTATCATGCAATGTGCTGTTGATGTGGATATTGTATGACTTATGTGCTGTTGTGTGATGAAAATGCATGAAATACATGTTGTGATGATGATTTGTGGCCTAAGGGCAAGTAAATTCCATGTGTTGTATTGGATGATATATGCATAATTATGGTTGCATATATGTGTGCATTAGAATGTCATGAGTCATTGAATGCCAAGCATCATGATATGCATTCTTGTGACGTCCTGAGTGACGGATTGATTCCAGAGGGAATCCGCTATAACATCGTGCACCTTAAAAATAAGAGGAATGAATCGCCTTAAAAATAAGACGACCGAAAGCGATGGTTATAGACGATCGTGTGCCCATGTGGGGTGTGAACGATCGGGTCGTGTGCCCGTGTGGGGTGTGAGCGATCCATAAATGTCGTGTGCCCGTGTGGGGTGTGAGCGACGGGGAACATCGTATGCCCGACGGGGAGTTACACTAAGTAACGAGCGATGGTTCCAGCAGAGTTCCTGAGTGAACTAGTGATGAGAAATGTTGGAAGTCGGTACCGCATATGTATTGCATAGAGTCGTTGTGTCGGTCTCTGTGCATTTGTATAAATCATGGATTAATTGTGTATAGAATTGTGAATGTGATTGATGAGATGGAATATGTATAATTGTATTGATGATGAGTGTATTGTGTATGACTGATGTGCATTGGTACTGGATACCTGAGAATTGTACTGTGTTGTGTTGTATTTGATTGTGGTGCGTTTGTGGTGAGAATATTTTACTTGTGCATTTCTGTGTTAATATATAATTATATGCAACTGTATTATGATTGTGTTTCTCACCCTTCTGCTGTTTTATAATGCTCTATGAGGCATTGCAGATTAGAGTTGCTGGAGGTCTTTTTGTGAAGCTTAGGTCTTCATTCTTTTGTCGATCGGCTCTGATATGTAGCACCGGGTAGTCGGGGTGATCGAGTGTGATTATTTGTATCATGTATATATGTATCTTTTGGATTGTACATGTATGGTTGTATATGACAAACAAACTTTTATGATATATATGAGATTCAGTTACGGATTTTCCGCTTTCATTCTGTTTCTGAATTGTGGGTGTATTACTACCTGAATTGTTGCATATCTTTATGAGCAGGTGTTGTATGTTTGTTTCAAATTGATGCGACCCCCTCGATCTATGTCGTGCATGTTTTAAATATACTCTGATGAAATTTTGAATTTTATTTATCGCTTTGATAGCTTGGGGGTATAGATTGGGGGTGTTGCATTAAGTGGTATCAGAGCCAGTCCGTGTCAGTTCGTGTCTGGTTGTGTCAGTCCTTGTGGGTCTTGGTGTTTGGAGGAGCTGTTTGTTTAACCATAGTTTCTGTTATTGGAAATGAACGGAATATGGCTGGTAGGAATGACGCTGCTTTGGCTGCTGCGATTCAAGCGATGGCTCGGGCTATGCAGGGTGCACCTAATGTTGCGGGTAATGATGAGTTCAGGAAGAACAGACCGCCTGTCTTTAAAGGGAGACATGATCCTGATGGTGCACAGATTTGGCTTAAAGAGATAGAAAGGATTTTCTGAGTTATGGATTGTGCTGAGGACAGTAAGGTGAGACTGGGAACTCACATGTTACAGGACGAAGCTGATGACTGGTGGGTTAGTGCGCGTCCTGTGTTAAAAGCTGAAGATGAAGAGGTGACTTGGGAATTGTTTAGCAGGGAGTTTCTGAGGAAGTATTTTCCTGAAGACGTAAGTGGGAAGAAGGAAATTGAGTTCTTGGAATTGAAACAAGGTAGTATGTCTGTTGTTGATTATACTGCTAAGTTTGTGGAGCTTGTGCAGTTTTATCCTCATTATGCTGAAGCGACTGTGGAGTTTTCTAAGTGTGTGAAGTTTGAGAGCGGATTGCGTCCTGAGATTAAGAAGGCAATCGGTTATCAAAGGATAAGAAGGTTTTCTGATTTGGTGGAATGTTGTAGGATTTATGAAGAGGATAGTAAGGCTCATTCTACTCACTATAAGAGTGTGAGCAAGAGGAAAGGGAAGCAACAGTTCCGTAGTGGTCCATATGTGACACCAGCTGATAAAGGTAAACAAAGGGGTACTTTTGATCGAAGGTCAAGTGGTGGAAGTATGTATGGTCCTCTGAGGTGTTATAGGTGTGGTGAGTTAGGGCATCGTCAGTTTGAGTGCAGGAAAGATATGAGGAAGTGTACCAATTGTGGAGGTGTAGGACATGTAGCGGCTGAGTGTAAAAGGAAGAATGTGGCGAAGTGTTTCAACTGTGGTGACCCTGGTTATATTAGCACGAAGTGTCCGAAACTGAAGCAAGTTCCATCTGGTGGGAAGGTTTTTGCGTTAGGGGGAACTCAGACTTCAAGTGCAGATCGTCTGATCAGAGGTACTTGTTTTATTAATAGTACGCCTTTAGTTGCTATTATTGATACTGGAGTGACTCATTCGTTTATTTCGTCTGAGTGCGTGAAGCGTTTGAATCTTGTGTTGTCTTTGATGAGTGGTGAGATGGTTATTGATACTCCACCAATGGGGTCAGTAACTACTTCTTTGGTTTGTTTAAGTTGTCCTTTGACCATTTATGGTAAAGACTTTGAGATGGATTTGGTGTGTTTACCGTTGGAGGGTTTAGATGTGGTTTTGGGAATGAATTGGTTGCAATTCAATAGAGTTCATATGGATTGTTATCATAAGCTTGTAAGATTTCCTTCTCTTGAGGAAGACGAAGATTCGAGTTTCTTATCTACCAAAGTGTCGCTTGATGTGTTTCCTGTTGTGTGTGATTTTTCGGAAGTGTTTCCTGAGGATATTTCAGATGTGCCACCAGAGAGAGAGGTGGAGTTTTCTATAGATCTAGTTCCTGGTACTAGACCTGTATCGATGGCACCTTATCGTATGTCGGCATCTGAGTTGGTTGAGTTAAAGAAGCAGTTGAATGAATTGTTGGAGAAGAGGTTTGTAAGACCTAGTGTGTCGCCTTGGGGTGCTCCAGTTTTATTGGTGAAAAAGAAGGATGGAAGTATGCGATTGTGTATTGATTATCGCCAGTTGAATAAGGTGACGATTAAGAATAAGTATCCTCTTTCGAGAATTGATGATCTGATGGATCAGTTGGTTGGTGCTTGTGTGTTTAGTAAGATTGACTTGAGGTCAGGGTATCATCAGATTAGGGTGAAAGAGGAAGATATTCAGAAGACGGCTTTTAGGACACGTTACGGTCATTATGAATATTCTGTGATGCCGTTCGGGGTTTCTAATGCGCCGGGTGTGTTTATGGAGTACATGAATCGTATTTTCCACAAGCATTTGGATCATTTTGTTGTTGTGTTCATTGATGATATCTTGATTTATTCTAAGTCTCGGGAGGAGCACGCGGAGCATTTGCGTATTGTTTTGTAGGTTTTGAAGGAAATGAGGCTTTTTTCCAAGTTGTCCAAGTGAGAATTTTGGTTATCAGAGGTGAGTTTTCTTGGACACGTAATTTCAGGTAATGGTATTGCTGTGGATCCATCTAAAATAGAAGCAGTTCTACAATGGGAGGCTCCGAGATCTGTTACTGAAATTCGAAGCTTTTTGGGTTTAGACGGATATTAGTGAAGGTTCATTGAAGGTTTTTCTAAGTTGGCACTTCTGTTGACCCAGTTGACTTGTAAAGGGCAAGTGTTCATTTGGGATATTCGGTGTGAGGAAAGTTTTAATGAGCTAAAGAGAAGATTGACGACAGCTCCAATTTTGATTTTTCCAAATCCTAATGAGCCATTTGTGGTGTATTGTGACGCGTCTTTGATTGTTCTAGGTGGGGTGCTAATGCAAGAAGGTAAGGTCGTGGCTTATGCTTCGAGGCAGTTGAGAGTGCATGAGAAGAATTATCCTACTCATGATCTTGAATTAGCGGCTGTGGTTTTTGTGTTGAATATTTGGAGGCATTGTCTTTTCGGTGCAAGGTTTGAAGTCTTTAGTGATCACAAAAGTTTGAAATATCTGTTTGATCAGAAGGAGTTGAATATGAGGCAACAGAGATGGTTGGAATTTTTGAAGGACTACGACTCTGGCTTGAATTACCATCCTGGTAAGGCTAACGTGGTAGCCGATGCGTTGAGCCAGAAATCGTTACATATGTCCGCTTTAATGGTTAAAGAGTGGGAACTTTGGGAATCGTTTAGAGATTTGAGTTTGGTATGTGAAGTGACGTCGGATAGCGTAAGGCTTGGAATGTTAAAGGTTACTAATGATTTTCTGATGACGGTAAGTGAGAAGAAGAAGTTGGATGCGAAATTGGTGGATTTGGTGTTGGTTGGCGGAAAAGATGCGAATAGTGATTTTAAAGTGGATGTTAATGATGTGTTGAGGTTCCGTGGGCGAATTTGTATTCCGGACGATTCGGATTTGAAACAGATGATTTTGGAGGAAGGACACCGGAGTAAATTGAGTATACATCTGGGAGCGAACAAGATGTACCAAGATTTGAAGAAGATTTTCTAGTGGTCTGGATTGAAGAGAGATGTGGCTCAGTTTGTGTATGCTTGTTTGACGTGCCAGAAGTCGAAAGTGGAACATCAGAGGCCTAGTGGTTTGTTGCAACCGTTGGATATTCCGAAATGGAAATGGGATAGCATTTCTATGGATTTTGTAACGGGGTTGCCGAATACTCAGCGAGGGCATAATGCTATTTGGGTGGTTGTGGATAGGCTGACTAAATCGGCGCATTTCATTTCGATTGACATCAGTTTTTCTTTGGAGAGGTTGGCTGAGATTTACATCAGTGTGATTTTGAAATTACATGGTGTTCCGTTGAGCATTGTTTCGGATCGAGATCCGAGGTTTACCTCGAGATTTTGGGAAAGTTTGCAGAAGGCTTTGGGATCTAAATTGAGGTTGAGTTCTGCTTATCATCCGCAAATGGATGGTCAGACCGAAAGAACGATTCAGTCTTTAGAAGATTTGTTGCGAGCGTGTGTTTTGGAACAAGATGGTGTGTGGGATAGTTATCTTCTGTTGGTTGAATTCACGTATAATAACAGTTTCCATTCTAGTATTGGAATGGCACCTTTTGAAGCACTGTATGGACGAAGATGTCGAACATCGTTGTGTTGGCATGAATCTGGTGAGAGGACGGTGGTTGGACCGGAGTTGGTACAACAGACTATGGACAAGGTGAAACTTATTCGTGAGAAAATGAAGGCTTCTCAGAGTAGGCAAAAGAGTTATCATGATCGGAGAAGGAAAGATCTTGAGTTCCAAGAGGGCGATCATGTATTTTTGAGAGTTACGTCGGTGACGGGTGTTGGTCGTGCATTGAAATCAAAGAAACTTACTTCTCGCTTTATTGGTCCTTACCAGATATCCGCGAGAGTGAGTGATGTGGCTTATCGGGTGGCGTTGCCGCCGAATTTGTCGAATTTGCATGATGTGTTCCATGTTTCACAACTTCGGAAGTATGTTCCGGATCCGTCGCATGTGATTTCGATGGACGAGGTCGACGTAAGGGAGAACCTTACGGTTGAGGCATTACTGGTTAGGATTTTGGATCGCGAGGTGAAGCGATTAAGGGGAAAGGATATTGCACTTGTGAAAGTAGCGTGGGGAGGCGCTGCTGAGGGCAATTTGACTTGGGAGTTGGAAAGTCGGATGCGGGAGTCGTATCCAGAGTTGTTCGTCTCAGGTAATATTTTCGAGGACGAAAATTTCTAAGTGGGGGAGAGTTGTAATGCCCCAGTTTTGTCAGTTTTTATTTAATTGAGTCGTTTTGAGTATTTTATTATTATATTATTTTATTTCTGACTTTTATCTGAAAATATGTTATTTTTCGTCGTGATTATATTTTGTTGCGTTTTGGGAACGTTTGCGAGATATTTGAGTGTGGGGGTATTTTGGTCTTTTCATTTATTTTTCCTAAGTTAGTATGAATAGAAATAGAAAGAGAGAAAAATAGTAAGAAGAGAAGAAAAGAGGAGAAGAGAAAGAGAAGAAGAAAAAGGAGAAAAAGAGAGAAATCTTGGAAATCAAGAAAATCGATCAACCGACTTTTCTAAACACGATTTAATCGGGTAAGGGTGCGAAACTCGATTATCTTATCATTGTGTATGATTATGTATGTGTGTTTGCATGGTGTCTTGCCTTTTTCCATAGTTTTTCGGTTATAGGTCGAAAACGCGTAAACGAGTAGAAATCGATGTTTTCATGGACGAAAATCGATATAAATTATTTTGTATGATCTCACAATGTTTAGGAACCTTTGCTAATAATTTTTTTTGCTGTTGGAAGTGATTTGGGTGGAAAAAAATGGATTTTTGGGTTTTGAAAACGAAGCAGAATTTTTCTGCACCTGGTGTAAAGTGTTGGGCGGTTTTCTTATTTCGTCGGGCGGTTCGGTATTTCACCGGGCGGTTTTGATAGGCGCAGCCTTGTCAAGATTCTGACTCTATTGAGTTATTTGGGGAGAATTAGTGACGCCTCTGCTTCGCCGGGCGAAGTAGCGGCGAAGGGCAAGTGCGGGGCGGTTTATAGGTTTCGCCGGGCGGTTTTTAGGGTTTTTCACATTTTTATTTTCTTTTTAATTCCATAACTTTTGATCTGATTATCCGTTTTGAACGTTCTTTATATCGTTGGAAAGCTTATGAAATGTTCTTTCTTGTAAAAATGATTTTTGAGATTGTTGGCCGATTAATTATATCGGGAATTTGAAATAGTGACGTTTTGTCGACTTTTGCCGTTTAATTGTGTGAACTTGATGTGTATCATGCAATGTGCTGTTAATGTGGATATTGTATGACTTGTGTGCTGTTGTGTGATGAAAATGCATGAAATACATGTTGTGATGATGATTTGTGGCCTAAGGGCAAGTAAATTCCATGTGTTGTATTGGATGATATATGCATAATTATGGTTGCATATATGTGTGCATTAGAATGTCATGAGTCATTGTATGCCAAGCATCATGATATGCATTCTTGTGACGTCCTGAGTGACAGATTGATTCCAGAGGGAATCCGCTATAACATCGTGCGCCTTAAAAATAAGAGGAATGAATCGCCTTAAAAATAAGAGGACCGAAAGCGATGGTTATAGACGATCGTGTGCCCATGTGGGGTGTGAGCGATCGGGTCATGTGCCCGTGTGGGGTGTGAGCGATCCATAAACGTCGTGTGCCCGTGTGGGGTGTGAGCGACGGGGAACATCGTATGCCCGACGGGGAGTTACACTAAGTAACGAGCGATGGTTCCAGCAGAGTTCCTGAGTGAACTAGTGATGAGAAATGTTGGAAGTTGGTACCGCATATGCATTGCATAGAGTCGTTGTGTCGGTCTCTGTGCATTTGCATAAATCATGGATTAATTGTGTATGGAATTGTGAATGTGATTGATGAGATGGAATATGTATAATTGTATTGATGATGAGTGTATTGTGTATGACTGGTGTGCATTGGTACTGGATACCTGAGAATTGTACTATGTTGTGTTGTATTTGATTGTGGTGCGTTTGTGGTGAGAATATTTTACTTGTGCATTTCTGTGTTAATATATAATTATATGCAACTGTATTATGATTGTGTTTCTCACCCTTCTGCTGTTTTATAATGCTCTATGAGGCATTGCAGATTAGAGTTGCTGGAGGTCTTTTTGTGAAGCTTAGGTCTTCATTCTTTTGTCGGTCGGCTCTGATATGTAGCACCGGGTAGTCGGGGTGATCGAGTGTGATTATTTGTATCATGTATATATGTATCTTTTGGATTGTACATGTATGGTTGTATATGACAAACAAACTTTTATGATATATATGAGATTCAGTTACGGATTTTCCGCTTTCATTCTGTTTCTAAATTGTGGGTGTATTACTACCTGAATTGTTGCATATCTTTATGAGCTGGTGTTGTATGTTTGTTTCAAATTGATGCGACCCCCTCGATCTATGTCGTACATGTTTTAAATATACTCTGATGAAATTTTGAATTTTATTTATCGCTTTGATAGCTTGGGGGTATAGATTGGGGGTGTTACAACAGCAACAGTGGCAACAGCAGCGGCGTCCCTCTGGGCACGAAGGAGTTCCATAATGACATCCATGTTCGTCTGAAACTGATCCATCCGACCTTGGAATTGAGCCAGAGTTTCCTTATAAGCGGCGTTCTCAGCTTCGAAGTCAGCCATGATTCTGGATTTGTTTGAGCGAGTAAAATACCGATGTCGATTCGTCGTCTTGCTATAAGGAAGGCGGACAAGGATGAGCAACGGTTTTGGATGAAGGGACGTGCATATGTGTGCAAATAAATGTATGATATGCATGCAAAAATAAAGTTTTAAATCCCAGGAATTCTTAAACTTATCTTTGTTGACAATAATCATAAAGCATATAAGTAAAGATGCAAAAGATAAAATTGGCAAGCAACTTCATTCATTCATTCAACAATAAAGGAGAGAAGTACAAGTCGAATACAAGTCAAATATCTGCCTTTTAGGCTACAGCAAAATCCGCACGGATCCTATCAAATACCACCCTACACACAGACAAGAAGTGGAAAATAGCCCAAGGAAGCTGGTGTGGCAACACAACATCATATGCATCCCTCAATAACCCTGGTAAGTCCTTAAGTGCGTGCTCAACAAATCTGGCTAGGCGACCGTATCTCTCACTCCAATACTTCGCATCCTTCATGAGGTTACGCAGCAAAGAATGGTTGGGTCCCTGAAGCATATCCTGAAGAAAAGCCTCTTTATGTTCCAGGAGAACTTGCAGATGACGACTTTGTTGCTCCCAATGAGTACTCTCTGTGTTGAGCTGACTAATCTGCTCTCGGCTCTGATGTGCATGATCCTGCAGCTTCTGAATCTCACCGAAGACTTTATCTAACTGGGCTTGACATTGAGAAAAGTCCTTTGCTAACTGATTAGCACGGTTTTTCTCACCTTGCCACTTAGTCTTGAACTCGGATAACTTCCCTCGAAGCTCTTCAAGTTGCTTATTGTAGCTCAACTCATCCTTCTAGGCTTGATAATGGGCATCGGCAAGTTGTCTCTTCTTTGAAGCAAGCCCCTCATAGGTGCTCTTCAAAGCATCACCCACCTTCCTACGCTTGTTTTGTTCAACCTCCACCTCTTGGAGCATGCGTTCGCGCTTCTGATGGAGCTCAATCTGTAAGGTATCCTTCTCAGAAGTGACTCTATCAAGGTTGAGACGAAGATCGCCATTCTTCTTCTTCAAATTCTCAATAATCAGCTTGAGATGATCGACCTCAAATGGAGGAACAATGGCAAGTTCAGGAGGCTTGGCATTCATAGAAGGCTCAGGAGAAAATGGCAACAAGGTCTCTTTGACACGCTCTTTGACCCAAAGTGTGTAAGCTACCTTGGCTACGCAATTCTTCTTACCCAAATCGTCTCTTCCTTCGGAGTGAATCTGAGTCCAAGCGGCACTAAACCTCTTTAGCAAACCCGTGTCAACAACCCCTTCATGAAAGACGAACTCTTCTACTACCTCAGGATCAGGCTTAGCAACCATAGGATACCCCAACTGTCGGAAAGCAAGTCTCGGATTGTAGTTGATTCCACCCTTTGTACCCAAGAGAGGCACATTGGAGAATTTCCCACAATGAAGAATGATCTTATTATTGTCGAAGACTCGAGAATACCAAGAAATGTCATCAGCAGGTAGAGACATGATTCGTTGAGACCACTTGAGATTACCCTTATTCTCAACAAAGGGACCCTTCTGTGGAAGGTGAGACATGAACCATCAGTACAGCAAAGGAGCGCAACAGACAATGGTTCCCTTCTACTTTTCATTCCTCGAATGAATAGAATGGTAAGTATCAGCAAGAAGCGTCGGAATAGGGTTCTTGGACAAGAAGATACTGATGGCAGCTTGATCTATGAAATCCTCCATGTTCGGAAACAAGACAATCCCATATATCAACAAAGCAAAAACGGCGTTGAAAGGCTTCCAGTGTCCATCCTTAGCAAAAGAAGTGGCCTTGTCAACCAAGAACTTCGAAGCAAGCCCTCGAATACCTTTCCCTTTGGTCTTGAGATTATCCTCCACATCCCTCTTACTAATGCAAAACGCATCAGTAATAAGAGGAAACTTCAGACAACCACTAGTGTAAACATAAGGAACCTGCTTCTTGATCTCAACCCCCAGAATATAAGCATACTCCTCGAGTGTAGATGCTAGCTGATAATCCTGAAATGTGAAGCACCTAAGGGGCGGGTCATAGAACTAAACCAGAGTATGAATGGCGGTGATGTTCACTTCAATGTTGAGGATGGTCAACAGATTACCATAAGTATCTATGAAAACCCCTCTGTGATCTCCAACCAACAAAGATGCCAAACCTCTCAAAATACCCAGCTTAAGCTCCACAAACTTGTAACTGAAAATACCACGACAACCAGTACTCATCTCTATGATAATGTCAACAAAGAATAAGTCCTCGAAAACCTGGGAACGTACATGCAAAAATTAATTTACATGATGCAATGATATGCAGCACAAACAACCGAAAAGCCAGCACTGTCTGAACAATAAAATCTAAATAATCTGGATATTTACATATAACTCTGTGTTTGTGCAACATAATCTGATGTGTCAGTGAAGAAATCTGGCGTGTGTGAGAGAATAAAGGTATGAAGTGGCTTGTTTTCCTGCAAAAACCCATCCCCCTCACAGGTGTGATCTAGACACAACAAGGCGGTCCCTAGAAAAGGTCGCCCAAACTATAGGACTCAGGATGAAAATCCCCCGCCGTAGTGAATTCTCACAGGACAGAAGTATTCTCAAACGAATCACGATTTGGGATGTGGGTCTCGTGATATCCCAACGCGCAAAACGCATACCTCACGACTATCCACGTTCTAGCCTATGTGTATACTAGGCCCGGTGTTAGGACCTTTCTCTCCAACAATATCTACCCATCCCAAAAACAGCAGAAAATATAGCAGATATCTAGAGTATACAGTATATGAATATTCAAAGCAGTAAATAAACATAAAGCTAAAGCATAAAGATAAAGCAAGTAAAGCGCAACAGATAAACACCCAAGCAAGCAAGAAAGCAAACAAAACTAGGCAAGACCCCAACTTGCGAGCGCAAGGGCTCCCCAGCAGAGTCGCCAGCTGAAGATGGCTAGTTTACTCCCGAGTGAATCGCACATTCAAAGATAACACAGAGTCGCCAGGGAACTTTATTTAGTCCCAAAGTACAGGGAAAATATCGATAAAACCCAAGGGGAAGAGAAACGGGAACGGGGGTCGGTTATCCGAAAGGAAGGTATTAGCACCTAACGCATCTGTCGTACTCGACAGGAACCATTTCGCTTGCTTCTAGGCTTGGATGGGTTATCTATCTAAAGGCTTCTAGCTAAAGAAAAGGAGAGAGAAGAGAAAGGGGAAAGAAAAAAGAAAGAAAGTGCTCGCGGAGGATTGGGGCCCTCGTGCCTACGTACCCTCATAGTGCAATGAGGAAATCAGAGCGTCGTAGTTCATGGAACCAAGGGACAGAAAGGAAAGGAAAAGGAAAGAAGGGTGGAAGTGTGCTCGCCAAGATTATCGCGATCTCGTTCCTATGTATCATACATTTGAAAGAATGCAGAATTAGAGCTTCTGTAGTTCGTGGAACTAGGATGGAAAAGGAAAAGGAAAGGAAATTCGTGTCAAAACCAAGAGCAAAAGACAAAGAGCAAAATGAATAGAAAGGACTCCGCTGAGGAAGAAAAATAAAGAACTACTAGGGACAGAGGGTAAGCAACTCTTCTGGGAAACAAACAAAGGGATGGTGTCAAAACCAAGAGGAAAAGGAAACTCGGTATATTAACTGGCTGGCAGTGGTTAACTAAAGAAAGAGAGTAAGACTCTGGCGGGGAAAGGAAGTTGGTGTCAACAGACGGACTGTGATAAACCAAAAGAAAGAGTGCTGAACCAAGGGAAGGTGTTTGACTCTGAGGGGACATCGGTATGTTAACTGATAAGTAGTGGTTAACTGAGGAAAGCAAGGATTGCAACTCTGTGGGGATAGAGAAGCATTGGTTTTGACAGAGAAAGTTGTGATTAACCAGAAGAAAGGGTGTAGGACCGATCGAAGGTCGTAACCCAAAAGGGGTGTTGGTATTGACTGAACAAACATCACTTGACCAACGAAGAAGGGTATTGAACCAAAAGAGGTTGCCAACCGCTGGGGGTCTCAGTTTTTTACAGAACACTGTGATTAACTGAGAAGAATGAGTGATCAACCAAGAGGAAGTGATTAACTCAAGGGGTTCAGTATTTTAACAGACGGGCTGTGGTTAATTGAAGAAACGGGTGATTAACCGAGAGAAGGTGATTAACCCAAGGAACTCAGTATATTAACAGACGGACTGTAGTTAACTGAGAAGGAGTGCAAACATTAGTGTTTTAACTGACAAACAATGATTAACCAAGCAAAGGGAGAAGAACCAAAAGGAGGTTGCAAACTCCTGGGGATTCGGTCTTAACAGAAAACCTGTGATAACCGAAGAAAAAGGAATTGAAACTCTTCAAGGGAATCAAAAAGCAAATGATCGACCATAAGAAAAGGATCGTGAGGCAAAAGAAAGGCAATGATCTTTAACCAAGCGAATGGTGATTGATCAAAAGAGAGATTGAGAAAGCAAGAGTAAGAGTAATCAAGGATCGACTCGACTGGGGAAGGGAAGACGCTATCGCTTGAGGATAGAGATGACTAAGCCAAGCACACGGTCATTCGTCCCCTACCTGAAGTAGTCAGAATGAGAGTAGGAATTCTCCCTTCTCATTCTTTCTTTATCACACAAGGTGCAACACAGAAAATAAAACGGACAAAGTAACAGCTCCAATTTGTACAGTGCTCCAGTGCAATGCGTAGCGAGTTGTACGTCGTGCAAACTCCAACTCCGCAGGGGACCGAGAAAGAGAAGATCTAAAGGGATCCTAAAGAAAAGGAAGGGGAAGATCAACTAATTGAAACATGGCTTCGATCAATTAATCAAACAGAAATGCTATGCTAACAATTTTTCAAAGAGGATGAAAAATCATTAAAGCAAAAGGTGTGAGTTATTGATTAAACATGATTAAATTTGCTCAATAAAGAACAAACTTAATGCAATCAAGAAACAAATATGCAAAACTGTACCAAAAGGATAATTAGTACGCAATGCAAACATGTTAACAAGTGATCAAATGGAATGCAAGATGTTCATGAACAAACATTGCAAGAAATATGAACAAATTGAATAATCAAAATCGTGCATCGAAAGTTCATAAACATGCTTCAAACACAGGTTAAATGACACTTAAAACATCCATAAAAATTAAGCCTATCAATCCATGGAAGTTAGAAGAAGAAAGGATACCAAACAAGCTTGAAAAAACTCAAAATTGGCCATTTTGTTCAGTGGTAACCGGTTACTGCATATCTGCTAACCAGTTACTTACTTGAAAATCAGCGTTTTTGGTGAAATTTACACTGAGTAACCGGTTAGCAGATATGCTGTAACCGGTTACCACTGAGACAGTGGCAAAAATAACAGCAAAAACAGCTTTTCAAAAGTAATCTTTAGCACATAATCACTTATGTCAAACACCACATGCTAGGGCATGAATTTGTGCACGAAAATTGAACTTGAAAACAGCAAATAAGTAGTGATAAAATCAATTAACACATCAAGATCATGGATCAAATAATGCAAAATCAATTCACACGCAAAATTATCGACTACATCGCGAATGATGCGAAAATGCTCGAAACAGAAAAGTTAGTGAGATCCACCAACCTACAAGGCGGAGATGTGCCTTGGTAATTGTTGCAAAGTGTTCTTGATGCCGAAAATCAAAGAAAACCAGAGAAATCTTCAATTTTGTAGACGAAACATATCAAAACCGAGCAAAATACGTCGAAACTCTGAAATACGAATTCGAACCGTTGAATGTTGAAGCAAATACTTGAGATTAATCCACAAGCTACGATAACTTCAGAAATCCAAGCAGAATTGCAAAATTGATGAAGGTTGAGCTCAAGAAATAATCACTTTCAATGTAAAAGTGATTATTCTTTGATGTAGAAATTGAGCTTTGGTGAGGTTTTGGAAGAGAATTGAGATGAAGATGAAGATGTAGCAGAGAAAAATCAGAGAGAATGTGAGAGAATTGAGAGTGAAATTGTGAAGGATTTGTCTGAGAAATGTGGGAAATGATGGAGAGAGTTGAAAAGTGAGTGAAGGTTTGTTTATATAGGCTTTAGGTATGGAGTGTGAGAGCTTTGGACTTTGGTTTGGACTTAGCTTTGGGAGGTTTGGAGTTAGGGTTGGAGTTATTTACACTTGACTCACTGAGTCAAGGCGGTTAACTCGGTTAGTTAGGATCAACTCAGTAACAATCCCAATGTGAGCTTCAATATCCAAAGGTTGGCATGCTTGTAAAACAAGGAACATGGTGTACTTAATTTGGAGTGAAGCATTAGAGTAAATGCACTTGGATTGAATTGATTAGCCTTGAAATGTCTAGATAAGTCTAGAATATTCCACATGCTGCTAAATACTGTAGAATCAAATACCA
Source organism: Lathyrus tuberosus (assembly GCA_022829125.1). Classification (NCBI taxonomy): domain Eukaryota; kingdom Viridiplantae; phylum Streptophyta; class Magnoliopsida; order Fabales; family Fabaceae; genus Lathyrus; species Lathyrus tuberosus. The sequence goes on from JALAZF010000078.1 coordinate 8,258,764, forward strand.
AAGAGAGTGTACCCCTGCTGTCCCAAAAATGCAGCAAAATCTGCAACTTTGTACAGGGTAACCGGTTACAGCATATGTGCTAACCGGTTACTTGCTTGAGAACCTGCGTTTTTGGTGAAATTACACAGAGTAACTGGTTACAGCATATGTGCTAATCGGTTACTTCAGCAAAATTTCCACAAATTTGCAAAAAGATGATGCTGAAATGCCGGTTTTGATTTTCCACCTCTTGTTTTGATGAGTAAACATGGAAACATTTATTTTGAGCTTGTTTTAGTGAAGAAATAATCTTGAGAGGATGCGATTAATCGGGCTTGGAAAACCTGCAGATCCTGCAACAAGAAATACACAGAAAAGTGCGAATGTGTATGCCAGCGATGCGAATGCGCGTGCTTATGCAAAAGGCAAAAGAGGGAGGTCAAATTTCGGGTTATGACGCCAGGTCACATGAGGTGTATCACCAGTCGAGATGTAGTTTTCAATGAAGAAGAGATGGCTTTCAAGAAAACTTAGGATGCTGACGAAGAGTTGGAACAAGAAGAGATTCCTGTTGAGGTGGAGCATGTTGATGCTGAATTTCGTACCCCTAATAAAGTCGAAGACGAAGCAGAAGCTGCTGTTGAAGATAAGGAGACTGATAATGACTATCTGCTGGCAAGAGACAGGTCGAGGAGAGTCATTAAGCCACCTAAGAGACTTGGGTATGCAGATCTATAGCTTATGCCTTAATCTCTGCAAGTGAGGTTCTAGACGAAGAACCTAGAGACTATAAGGAAGTTATGAGGAGTCAAAAGAAGACTGAATGGATGAAGGCCATGGATGATGAGATGAAATCTCTTCATGATAACAACACCTGGGAACTGATCAAGAAACCTACTGGAGCCAGGTTAGTCAGCTGTAAATGGATTTTCAAAGTTAAGGAAGGAATCGAAGGAGTAGCGTCGAAGATATACAAGGCAAGGTTGGTTACTAGGGGGTTTACTCAGAAAGAAGGTGTCGACTTCAATGATGTGTTCTCTCCTGTTGTGAAGCACAGGTCCATTCGAATGTTGCTTACCATGGTGGCTCAGTTCGATCTTGAACTGGAACAAATGGATGTGAAGACTGCGTTCTTGTATGGTGATCTAGATGAAACAATCCCGATGAGGCAACCTAAAGGGTATGTCGAAAATGGGAAGGAAGATTATGTGTGCAAGCTGAAGAGATCTTTATATGGACTGAAACAATCTCCTCGACAATGGAATAAGAGATTCGATAAGTTCATGGCACGCATAAGTTTCATTAGAAGAAATTCGACCACTATGTTTACTTCAAATTTCAACCTGGTAATTCATTTGTTATTTTGTTGCTCTATGTGGATGATATTCTAATAGCAAGCAACAATGTCGAAGATGTAATGAGGGTGAAGGTTGAACTCAATAAGGAGTTCGACATGAAAGATCTAGGAGCTGCGTCCAGGATTCTTGGGATTGACATCCGAAGAGATAGAAAGCAGTCGAAGTTATGCTTATCTCAAGAGGCATACCTACAGAGGATTCTCGAAAAGTTTAGTATGTCGAACTCAAAGCCTGTTGTGACTCCGAAAAACCCTCAATTCAAGCTAAGTATAGATCAATGTCCCAGTACTGATGTCGAAAGAGCCTATATGAATAACATTCCATATGCTAATATAGTGGGGTATTTGATGTATGATATGGTTTGTACTAGACCCGACATAACATATGCAGTAAGTCTTGTAAGCAGGTACAAGTCGAATCCTAGAAAGGCTCACTGGCAAGCATTGAAGTGGATTTTAAGGTACATAAATGGGTCTCTGAATAGAGTCCTAATTTATGGTGGAGCCTTGGGTGAAGATAGTAAAGCAGCAATCGAAGGATATGTCGACTCTGATTATGCAGGTTGTATGGATTCTAGAAAATATATTTCTGGATATGTGTTCACTATGTTTGGCGCAACAATTAGTTGGAAAGCAACACTTCAGAAGGTTGTTGCCTTATCAACCACTGAAGCGGAATATATCGCTCTAACTAAAGCTGTGAAGGAAGCATTATGGCACGGTTTTGCAAAGGAGCTGAAGCTTCAAGGTCCAGTTATCACTGTTAAATGTGATAATCAAAGTGCAATACACCTGTCAAAGAATTTAGCCTATCATGAGCGAACCAAGCACATTGATGTGAGGCTGCATTTCGTCAGAGGGATAATCGAGCGTGGAGAATTCCAAGTGCTAAAGGTTTCGACAGATCATTATGCTGCTGATATGATCACCAAAACGTTGCCCAGTTGCAAGTTTTTCCACTGTATGCAGTTGATAAAGCTGCATGAAGAAAGCTAGTTTGTTTCTTGATGGTAGAGTTAGATCCAAGGTGGAGATTTGTGAGATATTTTGATCGAACTCTAGTTAGGCATGAAGTCGAAGATTGTTCACATGCTGATGAAGGAGTAATGCGTGTTGTAGTCGAAGTTTGTTCTAACATGCATTAGTTAATATTGCTAGGTTTGTTAGCATGTTGAATTAGGTCTTGTGTTAAGGATCCAATTGTTTAAGTTAGCTTGTACCCTAAGTTAGCTTGTAATGGGTAATTGTTAAAAAGCCCATTATGTTAGTGTGTTAGTTTTCTTATAAATAGCATGCTAGTCTCTCATCTTGAACAGAAGGAAAAATAGGAAGATAAAATCCTAGTTTCAAGAGAGAGTGGTTAATTTGTTATTCTTGTATACTTGCAATCTTGGTTGAAGAGAAAGGAAAGAATAGATGTTAGTAACCAAATCCTTGTTGTTGATCTTTGTTTCTTCTTGCTTGTTTTCTTTGTTAACCTAACCCTTGTGTTTCTTGCCGTCAAAGAAGCTGTTTATATTTTGTTTCAAGGTATCCGATTCACAACATCGTGCATTATCATTTAAAATCATTCTTCATCTAATTCTTGTGACAAGTGTTTGTACACAAAGTTGTGTGAGAACATTGTGATATTCCTTTGTCGCTATATTAATTACATATTGATCATTAGCAACAAGATGAATGGAATTTTAGAAACAATGATGTTTCTAACTTCCACATTCAAGATGAATGATCTTGGACTATTTGATACACTTTTAGTGATTAAAGTAAAGCGAAATAGTGGGGGTTATAAACTTAGTCAAACATACTATATTGAGAAAGTACTTGATAAGTTCAAACACTCACGTTTAAAGAAAGTGAGTAATCCATTTGATCCTAGTGTCAAATTTTAAAATAATGATGGAAGAGTTGTGGCTCAATTGGAATATGCAAGTGTAATTAGTTGTCTAAAGCATTTGATGCAATGTACTAGACCAAATATATCATTTGCAGTTAGTAAAATGAGTACATTTACTAGAAATCTCACTACTACAAAATACATCTTCGGTAATATAATACTACTACGGTTATGCTTTCAACCGTTGTAATATCGCAAACTGAACGCGCCTGATATATATATTTTTTATTTTTTAGAAAATTATTGAATCACAGTTGAGATAAACAACCATGGTGATAACACAACTACGGAAAACACATATAATAACGTCCGCGTTACTACAAATATTCAATCAACCGTTGTAATATGTGATATTTAGGCGCATGCATTTTTTTAATTTTATTTAAGCACCTATAACCACGGTTGATTTAATACTCGTGGTGAAAAGTGGCGTATGGTCATGGGTTCAAATCCCAACACCAACATTTTTTGTTATTTACTTGTTTTTAAAAAATGCTGACAGACTTTTCACCATGGGTATTTAAATCAACCGTGGTTATAGGTGGCGCTTTTTTTTAAGATATAAATAACACTCTTAGTTCATTCACTTTTTCCCTAGACGTACTTAGACAAACTTCATCTTCTGCCTCCAAACTTCTTCCATATACGAAACATTATTCATTCACTAAACCAAACTTAAAAACATCATTTCTTCCACAAATGTAACTCAAAAACATTGCTTCCATTAACGTGTTACAGTTTATTCATGTTTAACGATTTTACACGTAAAATATTATTGTTTAACGATTCTATTTATTTATTTGGCTTAATACCCTTTTTGGTCCTCTAACTATAGGGGTGGGTCCAATTTGATCATCTTTCTTTTAAAAGTTCCAAATTGGTCCCATACATTATTAAATAGGTCCACGTTTGTCCTTGCCATTAGAAAAGTTAAAATTTCACTTAAAATGTTGATGACGTGGATTGGATGTGTTGATGTGTATGTTACTGAATGGGGATGTAACACGGTTTATATACTTCTTTTTAGAAAATCTATTTAAATTAAATTTCATAAACTTTAATATAAAATATTTGGGCTTGAAGCCCATATTCTTAACATTAGGCCCAATAGTCAAGTTATATTTTATTGTGTGAACAAACTATATAAACACTCAGATTTGTTATTGATTATTCAATGTGGGACTTCACAAACCTCTTTCTTTTGCAATTTACAAACCAAGCATAATATATTTACTGCTACATGATGCAGTAACATGTGTTTAGAACCAGGTTCTATGCTTCCAATTCATGATTCCTACGCCCACTTTCTCAATCCACAACATCACCAGAGGAATGAAACCAACAATACCAACCACACCATTTATCCTTCTTGGGATCATTAGATAAATCTCTTTTCCATTTTTATAGCACACCAAACTAAAGATGAAGAAGATCCATAAACAGTGCTTCATCAACAATAAAAGTTTGGGATTACATTTGAATCTGTTTCCTGGATCATGTTTATGCAATTCATCCTACAAAAACAAACCATTAGACAACGTTTCATCGACTGAAAACATCAGCTTTATGGTTATATGGCTTATGTTGAATAACCTTTTAAATTTCAAGGGAATCACAAGTTATAATAAGTCCAATACATGGCATGTGGGATGTTGATGAATTTAAAAGGAAGTAATCAACACTATATACAAATATATCTATCAATATACACATACCTCTGGAGCCATCCACCGGTATGATCCAGTTTCTGCATTCATTATACCAGATTGATCTTGCAATCTAGCTACACCAAAATCAGCAACTTTAACTACCTGTTGGATAATTTTTTGAACAAAGGTCACATTGGCATGAGTTTATATGCTATGTTATGTAAATTTTTGCAATGCCAAATGGAGCAAGAAAACAAATCAGACAGTTTTTAATTCCTGATTTTTATCAAGATGGCCTTTTATTCACAATGAACTATTTCCTTAAAACTACGAAAAATATACTTTGTTCTTCATTTCAACTGATACAAAATTGTTTTGCCCATCTAATGATATGCATAACCAGTCAACTTGAAATTTCATGCACAAAAAGATGACATGCAATAATATACTTCAAACTGTATGCATAACCACTCAACTGGAACTTTAGAGTGGCCATTGAAAGCAACTTTGTGTTTCATTTCATCTGAGAAAAAGCTGCCATTAAAAGCTAGAGTGTAGCATAAAGTTGCATAATATTGGGAAGGAGAGGGACCAAAAACTCACTAATTCACTGCCATAATATTGCATAATATTGGGGTGGTGTAGCTGACCAAGGGTACTGATTTCCTGAAAGTAAGGACAATTCAGAACAACAGAATAAACATCACTAAACATCACTCATACCTCTTTCATGGCACACGAGGCTCCAGTTTCTCTGTTAGCAAAACAAAAACGCAGATGAGTAGTAGGACAAATGAAAAACTTTAAAGTAGATTAGACTCGACAAACAGAAAAATGTCTGCATACAGGTTTGTTGCATGATAAACACTTCCAAGTGATCCTCGTCCAATTAGTTTTCCTTTCTGCCATTGACTCTTTGTTGTTCGTATTGTTCTTGTTGTTGTCGTTGTTGTTGTTCTTTCTTTTGTTGTTGTTCTTGTTGTTTTTATTATTGTTGTTGTTGCTGTTGTTGTTATTGTTCTTATTGTTCTTGTTGTTGCTCTTGTTGTTCTTGTTGTTATTCTTATTTTTGTTCTTGTTGTTGTTGTTGTTGTTGTTGTTGTTGTTGTTGTTATTGTTGTTGTTGTTGTTGTTGTTGTTGTTGTTGTTGCTGTTGTTGTTGTTGTTGTTGTTCTTGTCATTCTTGTTGTTGTTTTTGTTGTTGTTATTGTTCTTGTTGTTCTTTTTTTTCTTGTTGTTACTCTTGTTGTTCTTGTTGTTATTCTTATTTTTGTTCTTGTTGTTGTTAATGCTCATGTTGTTCTTGTTATTGTTCTTGTTGTTCTTGTCATTCTTGTTGTTGTTTTTATTGTTCTTGGTGTTGTTGTTGTTTTTCTTCTTGTTATCGTTCTTATTATTCTTGTTAATCTTGTTGTTCTTGATGTTGTTGTGTTAAATATTTAATATTGTATATTTTGATGAAAGTTATAAATGTAGTCAGGAAAAACATGTGACAAAAAAAATGCGAACAGACCTTTCACCACGGGTATTTAAAACAACCGTGATTATAGGTAGCGCGATTTTTTAGTTTTCTACCACGGGAACTGAACCGTGATTGTAAATATTCCACATACAACCACACGCTACGTAACAACGGCTGGTCCTGCGGGATAATATATCTTTTCCAACCGTTGTTGTATGTGTTTTCCGTAGTAATGTCTAAATGGTGAGCATTGGAAGGCCATCACATGGATTTTTTATTATCTTTTGAAAACCAAACATCTTGACCTCCATTATGGTAGGTTTCCTTCCATATTAGTGTTGGTGTAAGCCCTAGAGTCCAATACTTGTGGTACTTGTATCAAATTATTTATTAATAATAAAAGGCATTTCTTTATTATGTTTGTTTTTCCAAATAGATAAAGTCCCTAGAATAGCTAGTTCGTTTAATGAAATATTAAGTGCGACTTAATCATGAGATTCCATTAAACATAAGGACACTATTCTTAAAGTATCCGTAGTCGAGCTTTAATGTGAAATGGGATAACCTTAAAGCATTAAGACTATTATGTAGATAGACTGATAATCACATCTCATGGATCATGGATAAGGAGTTATCAAGTCTTAACATAGGTATGAATATTAGGAGTAATATTTATACTGGATTGACCCACTATGAGAGTACTACATAGAATGTTATGCAAAGTGTCATAAGTTACTCTCATGGTGATAGTGGTGTATACCATTCTTCGACCTGAAACCACTATGGACCCTAGATGTAGAGTCAAGTACTTTATTGTTGATCAAACACTGTCCGTAATTGGATGACTATAAAGACAGTTGATGGGTACTTCATAAAGCATGCTGAGGGACATGAGTGACCTAGATGGAATTTGCCCATCCTGCATAACAGGATAAATGTCTAAGGGCCCAATATTGAACCGAACAAGGATGACACGGTATATGCCTTGTGTTCAATATAGACATAAGGGCAAAAGAGTAATTGTACACACAAGCACTATCACAAAAGGTTTTGTCAGATCACATGACAATTTCGTGACTTGGGTAGCAGTGATGTGTTGCTAGATACCGCTCACTGTTTATTATGTTAAATGCATGATTTAATATAATTACCAACGTCGCAAAATCCTACAGGGTCACACACATAAGGACAGTTTTATAAGAGGTAGAGTAAATAAGGAACACCGTAAGGTACGGTGTACTTAAGTAAATATGTAACACCGTAAGGTACGGTGCACTTAAGTGGAATACGGATAGTGGTAAGGTACCGTGTGCTTAAGTGGTATACAGTACATCATAAAATATGGTGTGCGTGCACTTAAGTGGGCTTTTTAGCTTGCAACTCACACAAGTGGTTCTATAAATATAACCCTTGTGCAGAAGCATAAACACTTGATGAAAATTCAGCTGTGAAACCCTAGCCATATTTTCCTTCTCTCTATCTCTCACTCAAAGCCTTCATTCGTAGCAGCTAGCACTGAGACTGAAGGAAGTTATTCGTGTGGACTGAGTAAAGGCGCTATTTATCATACACCGCTCGTGATCATTCCTTCGATTCAGAATCAAAGGTTTCATCGCCACAAGAGGTAACCATTCTATCACTGATCATGATCTTTCGTAAGGATCGCTAAAGGGAAATTTTAATTTCCGCTGCATTTTTGAATCGTGATTTTCCTTCAATTAGAATAATATACCATTGTGAGTTGGATATCGAGTTTAAGATATTATAAATTTACAACTGGATGGATATTTGCACTACTTAAGGGTGAAATTTCTTGGAAGAGCAAGAAACAAACATGTATTACTCATTGGACCATGGAATTAGAGTTTGTGGCTCTTTCTTCCGCTGGTTAAGAAGTTAAATGGTTGAGGGACGTTCTATTGGAAGTTCCATTGACTAAATACAATATTTCAAAGGTGTTGATACATTGCGATAGTCAAACCACTTTAGATAAAACATAAAATGCGTGTATCAAAAAACTCTAGGCACATGGGACTTACACATTCTTTCGTGAGAAAATTGATTAAGGGAGTATTCATTTCATTCGTATATACACGATCAAGCTATAACTTGGTTGATATATTTACTAAACCACTGTCCATAGACTTAGTAAAGACTACCCCAAGATGTATGGGATTGAAACTCCTTGAATAAGGGTTCCGAAAACAGTAGCAACCCAATCTGAAGTTAAGAAAACCTTAACCTAAGATTCAATGGGTAACAACAAGTCGTTGATTTGGATGTTTGTGCAACATTTTGTGACAATGTTTACTGTTACATATTGAAGGTTGAGTTTTTCAAACTCTTAATGTAAATATATTTCAAGAATATGTATCTCAAGAAATTAGATACAATATGAACTTCACCTATGTGAATTTCGAGATGGTGTCATCTCAAAGTGAGAGTTGGAGTTTCTCTCGCGAAAAATTCACGAAAATAGGAAAAAACACGTAGCCATAAATAGTGTTAGGTGAGAGATGTAGGCAAAGAACCACTAAAGAGTGTGTGTAAGGTAATGCTGGTATAATCATAGGGGATAACAATTCAAAGCATTACTACCTAACATTCCGATTATACTTTGCGTGATCCATACTAAGGTTAAGTTCAAATTGAAGGATACTTAACTGTATTAACATTCTTTGTTTCACTTTTTAGAAAGTGGGGGATTGTTGTAAATTATTAACAATTAATAATCTTGAGTGTGTTCCAAAATGACAAGAAAATATGCAAGTGAAGATTAATTTTTTAATTCATAAATAGTCAACATTTGTGAAGTGTTGGAGTAGGCGGTTTGTATTTTGAATTCGGAAATAGGCAACACTTCATGAAGTGTTGCAGAACGCGAAATAGTACAGCATTTGGTAAAAGTGTTGTTGTAGGCGAAACAATGCAACATTTGGTAAAAGTACTTCTATAGGCGAAACACTGCAACATTTAGTAAAAGTGTTGCTGAAAGTATGTTTTTCATCAATGGTCACAACCTTGTGAAACAACACCACTTTGGCCTATAAATTAAGCATTCTGAATTTTGAAAAATACATTAGAAAATCTTATCTTCTTTACAAAATTTCCAAATTTCATCTTCCCTGCATTTAAGTTTTTACCGGTCTTGTGTAAAATGGAGTATAGGCTGAATTATCCTAAATATTCCTGTGTAAAAACTCTAAGACAAAAATAATTTGTTTACAATTTTAACCTCGATCCATTTAATTTATAATTTAGATTTCTAACAGAAACATTCTTGATACGTTTTACATGCTATTTCTTTAGAAGGACATGGTTAATTAGTTGAGTATTTGGAATAAGTCCACACATATTATATGTAAAAACTATAGTTAAAACTATTTTATTTAAGTGTGATATATGAATATATTTTATTTTAAATAAATCATGTTTTGTCGATAATAGTTTTGTGTAATTATTTATATGAATGTTATTAATGATTTTTTTTTTTTTAAACTTTAAAAAGAGTTGAATAACAAAAGATGAATGAAAAATACAATTTTTTTTACAGTTTAAACTGTTGGGAAAATTATAAAAAATAAAATTTAACAACAATTTAAACTATTACAAAATATATATTTGGTTGAAAGGAAAAATATACTCTCTCCGATCCTTTTTATAAGAAACACTTCACTTTTTAGATTTATTAAATAATTAATGTATCTGGTCTGCAATGCAGACCAGATACATTAATTATTTAATGAATCTAAAAAGTGAAGTGTTCTTTATAAAAAGGACCGGAGGTAGTATTTGTTAGTGAGAGATTTTTTTTCCAATTAGAATATGATATTTGGTTGAAAGAAAAAATACAGTAAACATAATCTATTTTAGAAAATGAAAAGAATGTGGTATGAGATCCCAACTTTAATTACTTTTTTGGTTTATAATATAATTTTAAATATTTTTGTTCAAAACAAAAAGTAAAATATTTATATTTGAATTCAAATACAATTAAAAAATCCAACAAAATATTGTTATATAATGAAAATTATATTATTATTGACCAAATTTGTTGATGATACTAGCAGGGTATCTTACCTTTTTGTTGATGATTTGAATAATTTTAATGTTTGAGCCAAAACTATCTTCTATTCTTAATAAAAATGCCTTAAATAAGATTCTCATTTATATTCTTACCAAATTCATATCTTCATGTCTATCTACATTGTCATTTTCTCTACAGTTTCAGCAATACTATGATTCACAAAAGAGCCTATTAATATGCATCATAGAACATAAATTGTAACAAATTTCTCCATTGATCTCTTCATTATAACAAGAACAAATGAGTACATGTTCTTTTACTATCCCTATTTTCTTTTTTCTTTTTTTCATTATTGCTTTTGCTCATGCTCTAAATAATGGTTTTAGTGTTGAACTTATCCACCGTGATTCTTTAAAATCACCACTCTACCAACCTACACAAAACAAATACCAACATGTTGTCAATTCCGTGCGACGTTCTATTAATCGTGTCAATCATTTTTATAAATATCCCCGGACGGATACACCTAAATCAATGGTAATTTACGATAATGGTGAGTATTTAATGGCTTACTCGGTTGGTACCCCACCATTTAATGTATATGGTATTGTTGATACAGGGAGTGACATTGTTTGGCTTCAATGTAAGCCTTGCGAAGAATGTTACAACCAAACCACTCCTATATTCAATCCTTCAGAATCATCAAGTTATAAAAACATTCCATGCCCTTCTAAATTATGCCAATCAGTGAGAGATACCTCTTGTAATGAACAAAACTTTTGTGAATATACTATTAAATATGGAGATAAATCACATTCACACGGAGATCTTAGTCTTGAGACTCTTACATTAGATTCTAACACTGGTAATTCTATCTCTTTTCCTACATCAGTTATAGGATGTGGGCATAGTAATACTGAGACATTTCACGGGGCAGGCTCGGGAATTGTTGGTCTTGGAATTGGACCAGTGTCACTTACAACAAAATTGGGATCAACAATTGGCGGAAAATTCTCTTATTGTTTGGTTCCTCATGATCTTAAGTCAAACACGACGAGCATACTCAATTTTGGAGATGCTGCTGTGGTTTCTGGTGATGGGGTTGTGTCAACCCCTTTAGTGAAACTTAACCCGCCAACATTTTACTATTTGACATTGGAAGCATTTAGTGTTGGTACCAAAAGAATAGAATTTGGAGGATCTTCCAGTGGTGGTGAAAAGGGTAACGTCATAATTGATTCTGGTACAACATTGACGCTCTTACCTGATGATATTTATGCTAATTTAGAATCAGCTGTGGTAGAATTGGTGAAACTAGAGCGTGTTGAAGACCCTGGTCAATTTCTCAGCCTTTGTTATAGACTCAAATCCAATGATTATGATTTTCCTATAATTACTGCACATTTTCAAGGTGCAGATGTTAAGTTGCAATCAATTAGTACGTTTGTTTTTGTTGATACAGATATTGTTTGCATGGCTTTTCAATCGTCTAAAATTGGTGCAATTTTCGGAAACTTGGCTCAACAAAATTTGTTGGTTGGTTATGATCTTCAGAAAAATACAGTGTCATTTAAGCCTACTGATTGTACTAAGTTGTGATAAATGTAAACATTATTACTCTACTATTTGATTTTCTAATAATAATAGAAATTATGTTCTCCTTCTAGAAAGATGTCAAACACAATTTGTAGAACAATGTTTCTGACAAAGTTAATGGGGTATCATTTAAAAAGAAAATAAAGTAAAATGAACACAGAGTTAGTAAACCAGTTCGGGGCAAAGTCACCTACGTTTTGAGGGTGTTAACGCAAGAAAGGACATCTACTCTTAATAGTAAATGTACAAACTGATCTTAGATAAACTCGTCTAGTCCAATGTATTTTTTTTAATATTACCCGTGAATTTCTATTTAGGACTCCCCCTAAATATGAGATCATTCTCACTTGCTCTAAACCATTATCCCTAGTGTTTGAATAATTACAAAATAGTTTTAAAGATGAAACTAATAGAATTCAAAATATATTATAGGGTTAAATAAGTATTAGGTCCCTGAAAATAACCCAACTTTGAAGTTTAGTCCCTAAAAAAATTTCCTTCAAACTTTGGTCCTCCCAAAGTTTTCCGTCCCTAACTCTAGTCTCTCCCGTTAGTTTCCACTAACAGAGAATGACCTGGCGTGCCATGTGTGACCATTTGTTTATTCTTATTAGGCCACGCTGGAAATTTGGATTAAAATAAAAGTTGAAAGAAACTCAAAAGTCATTTTTTGAGAAATAGAAAAAGAGAAATTAGAGTCTGTCTTTCATTGCTTTGTCAAAGAGCTTGTGCCCTAGCAGAAGAAGAAAGTTGTTCGTCAAGTCGCAAGCTGACCAATATTTTTTCTACTGAGTTCATCATTGAGACTGCTGATGGACGTCGTCTGAAGAGTATAAGCAGGTAGTGATTTGTTTCTTGATTTAGGGTTGGATTTGTGGTTCAAATTCTTAATCATTCTGTTTTTCGTTTTCTTTTTGTTTGAATTTGATTGATTATTTATTTATTTAGGGTTCTGCTAGGGTTTTTGATGTTTGATGTTTTGATTTGAAATTGAATTTGTTGGAATGTTTCTTTGTTTGCAAATCATAATAAAACCTAATTTTCTGTTTCTTGAATTTCACCATGATTTGGGTTCCTGCTAGGGGGTTCCTGCTAGTGTACAGATATATGCTTGTGGAAATGCTTCCCAAAGTCAGCCTGTGGCTCGACGGAGTTTTTTCCGATGTTCTACTACCCAGCTTAAATGGAATCATGGTTCGACCGGACTTCTAGCCATGGCGCAGTCAGATGTTGATAAAACCAATCAAAGTTACTATGGAGAATCAAAGTTATACTACATAACAACAGATGGGAAATATGAAGGATTAGTGCCTCTTCGTAAGTTCTTATTTCTATTTAAAGAACTGATGATTTTCTCTAGAAAATCCATGAGGCTAACAAATTATTTGTTTTTAAATATTTGGCAGGGAAAGAGGGGCCTGTTCATGAAGCTCAGTGGTCATATTCAGGCTTAGAGTTTGCTGTTGTATATGGGTGTATCCTTTTCCATGTGATATTCTTTTCATAGCTTTTTATCAATAGTAAATTTTACAGTTTTAAGAAGTCGAATGTTAGTTATTCTGTTTCTATATTCCTTTTAATCCATTTTTTATTTGTTGGATTTTTTTCCTTTACAAGCTTTAGTTATTTGATGGTTCATTTAAAATGTCCTAAGAAGTTCTGTGCAATAATTTTTCACTTTGAAGTGTGGATTTTAGTTTTAATTTAGTGTCAAATTTCTATTAACAGGTTGTTGATTTTGGTCTTGCTGATTTTGTTAGATTGAATTAATGCCATCTCTGCATTTAGGCAACTTGAGGACAGAAATTCTGAGGGAAGCATCTCTACCATGGAAGAAGTGTGAGTTAACCTATCCCAATTTTGTTTACCACATTACTGCTGCAAAGTTGTTTTCAGTGTTGTAATTCTGAATTGTAAGTGTGCCTTTCTTGAGTGTGTGTGAAAAAGATTCAGCATTCTACCATTTTTGCTTGTATGCTCATGTGGATTTTACATTGTGTAACTAAATTCTGCACCTTTCTAATTCCAAGTACTGGTTTTTGTTTAGCAGTAGCAGCATGGTGGAGCTTGTCAAAATCACTTTACTTGAATTGTCAATTACTTCTCAAGATGGTTCTGATTCTTCTTCCTCAATTTTCAGGGTCATTAACTTCAACTTTGTGCCTACTCCAACTTTGTCTTGATGTGTTCCTTTGCAGCCAGCAACAAAGAAAGAGATTGAGTTGCAATTCAGGTTTGTTGATAATATTGAGAGTGTTTAAATAGCCACCCCATTTTGTTCGTCGCCAACGTGCGGCTGAGGGCCATTTAACCGTGAAAATTCAGAATCTAGAAACTAGGCTTTGATACTGTTAGAGTAAAAAGTTAGCTTGTTTGTTCTCAATAAAGTGCAATGATGGTTGTGCATAGAAGCTAAAAGAAGCATCAACTATTACATGAGTGTTTTGTTCTGTGTTAGAAGTCCATGCAAATAAAAGCTTGTAACCATTGAATGATCAGTGAATATAAATGGATCAATTTAGTTTCTCTCCCTTTTTGTTACATTTTCTTTTTCTTGCGTAGTAAAGTGTAAACCAGTAGCAAATTTACTACTCCACAGCAGCACAGCAAACCTTAAAAATGAACCTCCACCTCCATGCATTACATATGTTGCATGTGATATAGTATGTCAAGTTGCATTTTGTTCATAGCTTTGTTTTTTCGTTTTTTAGTTGAATAGATTCTGACTAATGTTCCTTGCAGGCATATGGGATCACTGAACTTCATGAGACACGGTTCCTTAATTTAAGCCATTTACAACTTCACAAAAGTGCATCAAAATTATGGTAAGTTTTCTCAGTATCTACCATGGTTTGACCCCCAATAATTGCTACATTTGTTAGAGTAATTTTGATTATTATTTGCATCTTTCTTGCGTCTCCATATTCATTTGTTATATCTTATACCAGACTATCCAAAAACTAGCTCACAGCCTTCAAGTGGACTAACATACGATGTTGAAATCGTTGCACAGGTTTTATCACAGGTTGAGGCTTTAGGATCCACTAATTTAAGCTTGGTATAAATTTAAAGAATTATGCTCTTGTATCCTATACTTGTTAAAGGATCCACTAACAAGTATAAATTTTTCATGTATTCAACAGGTTCTCATGTATTCATGAAGCATCAACAAGTTCATTGAAACAACATCAGGAAATGAGCAAGAAGTTGCTCTCATAGCCTTGATCAAGTTAACTAACAGTACTGCATTTGCAAGAAGCTACATCACCTTCTCCAGCACCAGCACCGGCACCGGCACCGGCACAATTTTGAGAAACATCATCATTCATGGGTTACACATGCATGTAGATTATGTTTATTTTTGTTTTTGTTTTAGTTTAGGTTATGTTATTTGGAGCAAGTGATGGGTTCACAGGAGATCAAATAATGCAAGTAACAGTAGCTTTCAACCATTTTGAGAAAGGGTAGATACAGAGAATGCCAAGGTGCAGATGGGGTTTCTTTCATATTGTTAACAATGATTACACTCATTGGGTCATGTATGCGATTGGATGGGAAGTCCTTATGTACTGGAGTAATTACTACTACTCGTTTAACATTAGTTATATGTCATGTTTTGAATGTAATTTGTAGTTGTAGAGTAGGTGTTACTTCATAATGTGGGATATCTATGGACTGAAATTGCATAAGTATGCCTATTATTACATCCACATATTTTTTAGTATGCACTTGATCGATGTTATAAGATGATAGTAAAACTATGTTAGATAATTATAAGTGGTATTATGTTTTTGCAACACTGGGGTTATAATGAGAATCAATGAGTTATGTATTACTAATATAATTGTGTGTTTAAATTAGCTAGACATTAGCCATGAATTAGCTATAAAAATGGTGTGTTTAAATTAGCTAGAGATTAGTTATGAATTAGCTACAAAAATTGTGTGTTTAAATTACCTAGAGATTAGCTAGGAATTATCCAGGAAGTAGCTACAGATTAGCTACCATTTCTGGGTTCAATTATGATATTAATATAAAAAAAATTAAAATTGAAACAATTGCCACATGGCATACATGTCAGCAATTTTTGCCACATTGGCATTGCCACATGTAAGCCACGTCATCAAAAAATTTCCACATGGCATGCCACATAAGCCACCATTAGTGGAAACTAACGGGAGGGACTACAGTTAGAAACGGAAAACTTTAGGAGGACCAAACCTTGAAGAAAATTTTTATAAGGACCAAACTTGAATGTTGGGTTATTTTCAGGGACCTTATACATATTTAACCCTATATTATATTCCTTTGTATAGGAATGATTTGAAAGAATAGAGTTTCACAAATCAAAACACAATAAAACACAAAGACTCAAACTTCTAAAACACACCTTGTAATATCTCTCAAGGTATGAGTCTTATGTATGAAGAGCTTCTCCTTAAATAGTAAAACATCCAGCTGCATGGAGTGTAACACCCCCAAATTCAATTAATTAATTTAATTTAATTATTTAGAATCTTATTTGATTAATTGGTGTTTTAATTAATTGTTGTGTGGTTGTGAGGGTAAGTATCCTTGAGGTACATGTATATGGAGAGAGAGAGAGAGAGAGAGAGAGAGAGAGAGAGAGAGAGAATTTAGTATAATTGTTTAGAATTAATTAGATTTTTAATTAACTATTAGAATAAATAGTATATTATTTGGATTAATTAAATAAAATAGTAAAATGATAGAAATGTGGCAATATGGAGAATTTTGAGAAATAGACGGGAGCAAGGAGTTAGGGAGTTAGGGCAATAGTGTGAATTAAGAAAATTGAGGGTTAATGTGGTAATTTGAGAGAAGTATGTAGAAAACCTTAAGGATATATTGGAAGTATGAGAAAATTAGCCTAGTTTTATCAGTACGTGTAGTTTGAGAAAAGAGGCAAAGGGAGTGAAGGAGCTTTTGAAGGGAGAATAGAAAAAGCTACGGTTTTAAAGAGGGAAGCCATAGAAGTTGCTTGGTTCATCATCACTGCTGGAAGTTTAAGGTAAGGGGGAGAAAGGACATTCAATCTAGGTGTATTACTTGATGTGGTAGAGATGATAAGTCCTTAATCTCATTAGGGTTCAGGTTTTCTTTTGATGATTTGTTATATGATGAAATTATGGCATTTGGTTGATTGATCTTACTTTATATGTGTTTTTATGATTGAATTGGTGTTTGAATGATCATGAATATGTATGTATGTGGTTCTGCCATTGATGATGATGTGAAAGCTTAAGTTTATTCATGTTTGATGATGAATTTGCTATTAAAATTATTGAAGAAATTTCTATGGATTGTGATGGAAATAAGTGTTGTTTATGTTAATGATTATGCTAACATGACTCACTATCAAATTCATTTTTGAATCAATGGATTTTCAGAAAAAATAGTTGGAAACATGTATGAAGGTCTAGGGGTGAGAGGGACTGAGATCGTATGATGAAAACTAGAATTTTAGGAAAAAATTACAGTGACAATCGATTGTCACCAAATGACAATCGATTGCACTAATTGAAATTTTGAAAAAATATAATTATGCAATTGATTGCACCCTGCCTACAATCGATGCCTATCCTAGAAAAGTGATTTTTTGTGACGTCAATAGCGAAATGTGTTTGCTGACAATCGATTGTCATAGGCCAAAAGGTGAAAATTTTATGTTTTGTCTTTCTTGCTTTGTCCGACGATTTTGGCTGTATCTTTCATTTTGTATGTCCAAATGAGACATCTTCGAAGCGCTAGAAGTATAACGCGCAGAGTTACCTCATGGTGATGCTTGGTAAAATGTTTGAGTTGTAGTCAATTACCTACTGTAGGGATGTTTGTGATGACTCATATGATCTATTAGCGAATCGTTATGCTTATATGATAATATGTTGTTGTTTTGTTGTAGTAATATGAACGAATGCTTACAAAGTTACATTTGTTGAGTTGTTGTTGTTTTTTGTTGTTTATTGATGTTGTAAAATTGATTAATTATTGCGTCTAATGAATAATGTTATGTATAAATGGTGAGATGTGCACGATGATTCTTTTGGCGAACCTTTTGGTGAAAATGAATGTTGTTGAGAGTCATGCATCATGGTGTACAAACTTCGGTCCACTTTTGGTGTGCTCTGGTCTTATAGTGGGGATAGCGAGTGAGTATTCGGCTCCATGTGGGGATTAGTGAAGTGTTACCTATGGTGATGGTAACGATTTGGTGTGCTCTGCTCCTATGGTGGGGATCAGAAGCGAGATGAACCTGAGTGTTCATGAATGGTACTGCATGCATAATGAGTCAGTTGTGGAGTAAATTTGCATACATGATTGCATATGTAGTTGATTTTTTATGATGTTGATGATTAGTTGTGAATTTGTACATGTTGATGTGAAGGGTGTGATACTATGTGGTTGTTGATTGTGTAATGAATGTGTGCTTGTTTTATGTTATCTACCTTAGCATTCCTTACATAGTTTATATTGGTTTGTTGTTCCTCACCCCATTTTCTTTCATGTTGTCCACCATGGACATCTTCTAGATACTCAGGAGTAGAGTCTGCTGCTATAAGTGGAAGTTAGCTCATGGAGTTACTTCGTTTAGTTTCGTCGTTGTTTAGAAGTTTTGCTCTGATCCGATAACATCGGGGTTAGGAACGTTTGTTTGCTTATTATGTTTTGTTGGAGTTTAATTGTTTATTCGGTTTATGTTGAATTTGTTCAAGAGTTAAATATGATATCTCTTTATTTTGAAAAAAAATTATTATAATTTGAAGATTGGGACTAAAATTCTAAGTTGCAATGTTTTATTATTTGAAATAATATTGATGTCACCGCAATGATACCCTAAGTGAAGGTGAGTATGCGATGATAGGTATTGTATGACATTAATACTTTCGACTGTGTTTTTGTTAAATGTTTGTTTCATTAAAGGATTATCGTTGGTGACACCTTAGATTGTCGAGTAATGGTTAATACATAAGTTTTAGGGTTTAGGGTGTTACATTGAGCATTCAGGTTTCAAACAAAATTGTGGCTGAAGTAAAGACAAAAAACGCAACTTAAAATTTTGATTTAATTTTATTATTTGATTTGCAATCTGTCATAAATTAAATCTCCATTAATCTGATTTGCTCTTGATCCTTGATCTTTTGGGGGGAAATTCCTAATTCCAAAAACTGTACAAACACTTAGATAAATATGGAAACAAATCAGACACGAGATTTCACTCATGCACAACTAGTATTTGAGGCAGGATGTGGGGAAATCTTGCGGCACATATTTGACCTAAGTTTTGAGCTCACGGAGATATATATGTCTCAATATGATGTCATGACATATGCATTCCATGTTGTCTATAAAATTCTGCCAATCACTTGTATCAACAAACTCCCCATTTGGCTAATTATTAGGCAAATACAACATGCAAGGCCTGCTTCCAAAATATGAGAACAAACTTCATGATATTGTTCCTTCTTTGAAGATGGTTGATGATACCTTTGCTTCTCTTTTAGCATCAGATTTGACATAGAATACCCTTTTCCCATTTGTCATACCCCAAATTTGTCTTACCTATACATTATTGTCTTCATTTGTGTTTCCATCTACTAACTATTATTCAAAAAAATATGAAGTTGATTTCATTGTTCTCATTGCCTAATTCTAAGTTACTGCAAGGATGAATCGAGGTTCAGGAAAGGCTATTAGGTCAGGTGTGTGCATTATTATTTGAGGTTTATTTGGTTTTGACCTAATCTTGATCAGGCAAGAGTTTGTTTCATGATCAAGGCCAGGGAGTTCATAATCCAAGTGATTTGTGCTTGAGGTTCCAATTAGGGTTTTGTGCTAATTCTAGTTATCTGGTGAAGTCAAGTTGCAGAGCCATTAAAGTCAAAGAATGAAGTTCACATTTCCAATCATTTCCAAGTCTTGATTATGTGGTTCTTATGCTTGTCATTAACTTGAGGAGAAGTCAAGTTTGTTGTCCATTTCAAAGCATAGTCAGGAAGTGTCATGTTGAATACTTTGGTTCATCAAAGTTCAAAAGGCTATTTGTTCAAGGTCCATTCATTTTTGGATTGGTTCAAGATTAACATAAAGGATTCAGAGTTCTAATCAAGGATCAAGAGTTCAAAATTCTCATGGATTGATTTTCAAGCAAAGTTTAAATTCAAGGAAGTGCAAATTATGTGTGTATGACCATTGGTTGGAAATTAGCATTAATACAAGATTCAATTTCCAAGAGTGCATTTCTAAGACCAAGTTGGTTACAAGGGGTTCCATCTGATTTCACATTAGTCACATGACCTAGGGCTAAGAGTATCAAGGTTCATTTCTTATCCAAAGGATGATGGTATATTTTAATGGAAGAAGAGTGCAAAAAATAATGGAATTCAACATGTCCCAAGTGCAAATAATGATCAAAATATTTCTTTGAGCCAAGCCATGATTGAATTTGTTTCAGGTTGATTTTAAGATATGAGATCAAATCATTTAAGGCATAATCAACTCGTGTTTAGGCCAAATGATCAAAATTTGTTTCAAGTTTGTTTAAACCTTGTGATCAAAATTTCAAGCTATCATTAGAAGTTCAAGCAAGGTGCAATTTGTAATACCCTAATTTTTGCCCCTAAGATTCTTTGCTTTTCATGTGCATTCATACAAACAGGATCGTACATTAGTTCCCTCTTCTATAGGATTGTGCCTTGCAGGGATCTTTGGGTTTGTGTATGTTTGTTAGTTGTTTTATTGTTTAATTGTTTATGTTTACTAACCTTTAATCAAAATCCAAAAATATTTTGTTTTCTTTCACTAACATTTTCAGGGGAAGAACAGGTTAAAAATACCAAAAATCAGTCCCTCAACTCAAATGGATTTCATCTGAATAAAGTCAAAGTTGATCTGCGATTAATTAAAAAATTATATGATCAAGAGTTTCCAAGATTTAATTGATTATTATTCAAGGGACTCCAAGGTTCATGTGTTTATTTCCATTCCTTCTTTGACAAGCAATAAAATCGAGCCAGAGCCAAGACAACACATCAAAAAGCCATTTTTTCTCATTTTTCACTGTGTTAATCGATTAACCTAATTGCACTGTGAAATGGTTAATCGATTAACACGTGCAATTTTTGAAAAAATGTGCCAAATTCAAATTCTGCAGCAATTGGCACCAATTTTCACCATTTTGATCACATGTGGAATATTCTAGACCATCTCATTTTAATTCCCTACATCATCATAATTAATTCCCACCATGTACCTCCACTAATCACCACTCTTTTGTGATTTCCCTCCAAATTTGAATTTCAATCCTAATTTTGATCTTCCAATCCTAATTCCAAACCACCAAATTTTTCAAGCCTAAATTCTATAAATAGAGGCTTCATTTCATTCATTCCACAAGCTTTTGATAGCCAACAAACCTCTTGCAAATTCACTTCCCAACTACAAATTTTCACTAAAGCTCACATTTCTTCTTTTGAAAGTTAACAAGAATTCACATTGAATCTTGTTCAACTTTGAGCTAAACCTTCATCCAAAACTTGTTTTCTCCATCAATTCTTGTGGATCAAGGCTTTGGAGTTTGGATCTTGGAGAAATTTGAAGCATTTTTCAGATTTGGAGTGGTAATCTCATTTTCCACCATTGTTGTTCTTGATTCATCTTCCACAATGTAGATCCTTTGTTGATCTTGTTTGCTTGATCTTTGGATCTTGCAATTTGTGTTTGATTACTGGTTTTTGATGTTGTTTTACTTGATTTTTCGTGCACAATTGAATCCTTGATCCTAAGATGTTTGAAGAAATGAGTGATCAAGGATTTGGCAATTTTCAAACTGATTTTCTGCTGTTTTAATAGTGTTAATCGATTAACCAAAACCAGTACAATTAGGTTAATCGATTAACAGCTTATTTCTGCACAAAAATTGGAAGTTTGCACTGGTTAATCGATTAACATAATTACACTGTGAAGTGGTTAATCGATTAACTAGCATCCAGAATGTGATTTTCACTTGTTTTTGGGGCTGTTTTGGTTTTTCTTCCTCTTTCTTCCCCTTTCTTCTTATTTTAGCCTTGAAGCACATTGTTGAGATTAATTTCTCTTCAATTTCAATGGACTTTGGATATGTTTAGAGTAATTAAACATTCATTAGTTCAAATCTATCTTTTAATGAATTGTTGAATTCATTTGAGGTGCTTTGAATTAGTGATATATTTTCACACTTAAACCTATCAATTAAAAGTGATTGAACTTGAAGATGAAAGGTTCTTGAAAGTGTAATTCAATTTGGTTTTTCTCTTCATCTATTCCTTTTTTTTATTTTGATCGATGAAAGTCTTATGGATCTTAGAATTTCTTTGTTGAATTCTTGATCAAGACTAGATCGTTACCTATTTTCTTTTCGTGCGGTATTGCTTTCGGATGACGATTTACATATCGTTCATCTAGCATGCATTAGCATAAAGATCTATTGACCGGCCTCATTGTAGGGTAATTACTCCGTAAATTACTCGGCGATTGCTTAACATAGCGCAACATTTGTCCTTCTTTATCCAATTCGGAATTTGAACTTTCGTGGTCCGGACCTTGATTGATCGCGTCAACCCAATGTGGATTAATTTTTTGCATTCGGTCCATA
Source organism: Lathyrus tuberosus (assembly GCA_022829125.1). Classification (NCBI taxonomy): domain Eukaryota; kingdom Viridiplantae; phylum Streptophyta; class Magnoliopsida; order Fabales; family Fabaceae; genus Lathyrus; species Lathyrus tuberosus. The sequence continues at coordinate 8,281,382 of JALAZF010000078.1, forward strand.
ACCTTTGAAACTTGGCGTTGTAGAGGCTTTGGTTCTACCAATCTTCTGTCAAGTTCATCAATCTTGTCCTAAGTGCATTGTTTAATCACTATAGTTCAAGACGTGAAACGGAATACTCGGTGAAGGCTTATGGCACTAGAGCCTTGTGCTACTAACTACTAACTTCTAACTTTTTTTTTATATTTCTTTCTCGCTCCCTATCTCTCTTTATTTTTATGCTTTATGTCATTTATCATATTCATGTTTATGTTTATGTCATTTTTTATTTTGTCCACTTGGACCATTTTATCTTGTGCTTTGTTTTTCCTTTTGTCCATTTGGACTTAAAACATTAATAATGGATTAAACCACTAAAAGACTTGTGCTCTTAATTGTTGGACTATGGCCACTATCCCTTACTTTGGAGGACCTATACTTTTGATTATGGACTTATGGACTTAGAATTAGGATCTTAACCTATGCTTGGGAGTTTGTGATGGAAAACCTTGGATTTTGGATACTTGGAGTCCTCTTTTGAAGACTTATTTTGAATCAAGACCAAATCAAAAAGGGAAAAATGATTATGCTATGGAGCTTGTCCATGTGGTTAGATCTTTCTTATCCTTAGCTTTTATTTTTATGCACTAGGATAATCACTTCTTCTCCACCCCTTCTTCAATTTTCAAAATCTCCTCTCTTTTTCAAAACCTTCTTGTTTTCAAACTTAAAACCGCTTTCATAATAAAACCTTGACTTTGGTCAAGTGATTTTTAAACTTTGTTTTCTTTAATAAATGTCAATCCATGTTAATCATATTTTGACCATTTCATAAAAAACATAAAAAATATAAAAACTCATCAATCTCTTTTTTGTGCCTTATGCACTTTTTCTTTTAAACTTTTTCATAAGTTTAGACATGATTCATTTCTTTAAGCGGAATTATTCACTTGGAAATGACGACTTGTCTTTACATTTAAAATCAATCATAACAAACAAATTTTTGCTCTTTGTACCACGAACTACGAGGTTTTGATCCTACATTGCACATCGTGGGTACGTAGGCATGAGGCGATAAGTCTCTCCAAACACAAAAATCTTAAAAAATATTTCTCTTCTCATCTCCCCAATCTCTTTTTCAAGTAAACCATTTTCAGACCAAAAAGCGGTAAATATTTCAAAGGGTTCCTATAGGATACTATAGACGTTTTTGGTGCTAACACCTTCCCATTGCGTAACCAACCCCGTTACCCATTTCTCTTTGTTTTTCTTAGCTTTTGCTTTTTTAGACTTCTTAGGATTTATTCGCTCTTTTTTCCTTTTCCTTTGTGGAATAAATAAAAGCGCGGTGATGACTCTGTTTTCCTTGAGTTAAGTTAATCAATAGCTTACACTCACGATTTTTACCGCTACACAATTGGTACATGAAGAAAATTAGTCCAATAAGATCTCAATTAGTTCAAAGCCCATTTGTCATCACAGGAGAAGTCTAGCAAAAATAATATAGTCCATATTACAAAATAAAAAGTTACACAAAAAAAAACTAATTAGGGGTGTTCATTGTAACACCCCCTTCTATACCCCCAAGCTATTAAAGCGATAAATAAAATACAAAATTTCATCAGAGTATAATTAAACATACACGACATAGACCGAGGGGTCACATCAATTTGAAACAAACATACTACACCTGCTCATACAGATATGCAACAATCTTAGGTAGTATTACACCAATAATTCAGAAACAGAATAAAAGCGGAAAATCCGTAACTGAATATCAACATATATATATATATATATACCATGAAAGTTTGTTCGTCATGTACAACCATACATGTACAATTCAAAAGATACATATACATAATACAAATAATCACAAACGGCCACCCTAACTACCCGGTGTCACATATCAGAGCCGACCGACAAAAGAATGAAGACGCAAAGCTTTACAAAAAGACCTCCAGCAACTCTAATCTGCAATGCCTCATAGAGCATTATAAAACAACAGAAGGGTGAGAAAAACAATCATATTACAGTTGCATATAATTATATATTAACACAGAAATACACAGGTAAAACATTCTCACCACAAATGCACCACAATCAAATACAACACAACACAGTACAATTCTCAAGTATCAAATACCACTACACATCAATCATACACAATACACTCATCATCAATACAATTACACATATTCCATCTCATCAATCACATTCACGATTCCATACACAATTAATCCATGATTTATACAAATGCACAGAGACCGACACAACGACTCTATGCACATGCCATGCGGTACCGACTTCCAATATTTCTCATCACTATTTCACTCAGGAACTCTGCTGGAATCATCGTTCGTTACCGAGGATCACTCAAGTAACACCCCGTCGGGCCTACGATGTTCCCCATCGCTTTAGATCTTCTTGGTATAAGGCATACGACGTTTATGGATTGCTTTAGGTCCTCTCGGTATAAGGCGCACAATCCGATCGCTTACACCCCACATGGGCACACGATCGTCTATAACCATCGCTTTAGGTCCTCTTATTTATAAGGCGCACGATATATCAAATCGCTTTAGGTCCTCTTATTTTTAAGGCGCACGATGTTATAGCAGATTCCCTCTAGAATCAATCTGTCACTCAGGACGTCACAACAATGCATATCATGATGCTTGGCATACAATGACTCATGACATTTAATATGCACACATATACACATCCATAATCATGCATATATCAACAATTACCATACATCGCATTTTCTTGCCGTAAGGCCACCAACCATCATCACAATATGTATTTCATGCAATTTCATCACTCAACAGTACACAAGTCATACAATATCCACACCAACAGCATATTGCACATACACATCAAGTTCACACAATTAAACGACAAAAGTCGACAACAAAACAACACATTCTCTAATTCTTGACATAATTTAATCGGCCAACAATTCTCAAAACCATCATCATAATAAAGTACAATTTATAATCTTTCTAACGCATCAAACCACGCCTCAAACCGAACCATAGCTCAAAAGTTATGAATTTTCAAAGAAAATAATTTATTGAGATACAGCCAAATTCGCCTGGCGACTTAGGAATTCGCCTGACGGATTCCCATTCGCCAGCCCTTCGCCATGGATTTCGCCTGGCGAATCCCATTCGCCAGCACTTCGCCTGGCGAGCTAGTGGCGAGTCACCAATTTAGAAAAACCCCAAGAGTTACAGAAGCTACCCCCTTTCTGTAATTCCGATTTCGCTTGGTGACTTACGAATTCGCCTGGCGAATCTCCCTTCACCAGCACTTCGCCTGGCGACTTAGTGGCGAGACTCAATTCGCCTGGCGAATCCCAAATTCGCCTGGCAAATCACACCAGAACCAGAAAAATTCTGTTACGGGTTACACGATCCAAAACCCCCAAAAACCTCATTTTTCATTCCAAATCACTTCCAACAGCAAAACAATTATCAACAATGACTCATAAACACATGGTGATCATACAACGCAAATTATATCGATTTCCGACCGCGAAAACATCGATTCCTAATCATTTTATCATTTTCAACCTAGAAGTGAAAAACATGGAAAACAATATAATCATCCAAACACACACATACATAATCATACACAAACATGGTATAATCGAGTTTCGCACCCTTACCCGATTTAATCGTGTTCTAGAAAGTCGGTTGATTGATTTCCAAGTTTTCCCAAATTCTCTCTTTTCTTCTCTTCTCCTTTTCTTTTCTTCTTCTCTTCTTTTTCTTTCTCTTACTATTTTTCTCTCTTTCTATTTTCTATTATATTCTAACTTAACAAAATAAATCAAAATGCCTAAAATACCCCTACACTCAAATATCTCACAAATGTTCCCAAAACGCGATAAAATATATTCACAATGAAAAATAACATGTTTTCACATAAAAGTCAGAAATAAAATAATATAATAATAAAATACTCAAAATGACTCAATTAATTAAAAAGACAAAACTAACAAAACTGATCGGGGCGTTACAACTCTCCCCCACTTAGAAATTTTCGTCCTCGAAAATCTTACCTGAGACGAACAACTCCAGATACGACTCCCGCATCCGACTCTCCAACTCCCAAGTCAAATTGCCCTCTGCAGCGCCTCCCCACGCCACATTCACAAGTGCAATATCCTTGCCCCGCAACCTCTTCAACTCGCGATCCAAAATACTCACCGGCAAAGCCTCAACCGTCAGGTTCTCCCTTACCTCAACCTCATCCATCGGAATCACATGCGACGGATCCGGAATATACTTCCAAAGCTGTGAAACATGGAAAACATCATGTAAATTCGACAGACTCAGCGGCAACGCCACCCTATAAGCCACAGCACCCACTCTCGCAGATATCTGGTAAGGACCAATAAACCGAGAAGTAAGTTTCTTCGATTTCAATGCACGACCCACACCCGTTACCGGCGTAACCCTCAGAAATACATGATCGCCCTCTTGAAACTCAAGATCCTTCCATCTCCGATCATGATAACTCTTTTGCCTGCTCTGAGAAGCCTTCATTTTCTCACGAATGAACTTCACTTTTTCCGTAGTCTGTTGCACCAACTCCGGTCCAACCACCGTTCTCTCACCAGATTCATGCCAACACAACGGCGTCCGACATCTTCGTCCATATAATGCTTCAAACGGTGCCATCCCAATACTAGAATGGAAACTGTTATTATACGTGAATTCAACCAACGCAAGATAACTATCCCACGCACCACCTTGCTCCAAAACACACCCTCTTAACAAATCTTCCAAAGATTGAATCGTTCTCTCCGATTGCCCATCCGTCTGCGGATGATAAGCCGAACTCAACCTCAATTTAGAACCCAATGCCTTCTGTAAACTTTCCCAAAATATCGAGGTAACCCTTGGATCTCGATCCGAAACAATACTTAATGGAACTTCATGCAACTTCACAATCAGACTGATATAAATCTCAGCTAACCGTTCCAAAGAAAAACTGATGTCAATCGGAATGAAATGGGCCGATTTAGTCAGCCTATCAACAACCACCCAAATAGCATTATGCCCTCGCTGAGTATTCGGCAACCCCGTTACAAAATCCATAGAAATGTTATCCCATTTCCATTCCGGAATATCCAACGGTTGCAACAAACCACTCGGCCTCTGATGTTCCACTTTCGACTTCTGGCACGTCAAACAAGCATACACAAACTGAGCCACATCTCTTTTCAATCCAGACCACCAGAAAATCTTTTTCAAATCTTGGTACATCTTGTTCTCTCCCGGATGTATACTCAAATTACTCCGGTGTCCTTCTTCCAAAATCATTCGTTTCAAATCCGAATCGTCCGGAATACAAATTCGCCCACGAAACCTCAACACACCATTAATATCCACTTGAAAATCACCACTCGCATCTTTTCCGTCAACCAACATCAAATCCACCAATTTCACGTCCAACTTCTGTTTCTCCCTCACCGTCATCAGAAAATCATTAGTAACCTTCAACATACCCAGCCTCACACTATCCGACGACACTTCACATACCAAACTCAAATCTCTAAACGATTCCAAAAGCTCCCACTCCTTAACCATTAAAGCGGACATATGTAAATATTTATGGCTCAATGCATCGGCTGCCACATTAGCTTTACCAGGATGGTAATTCAAGCCAAAGTCGTAGTCCTTCAAAAATTCCAACCATCTTCGTTGCCTCATATTTAATTCCTTCTGATCAAACAGATATTTCAAACTCTTGTGATCACTAAAGACTTCAAACCTCGCACCAAAAAGATAATGCCTCCAAATTTTCAACACAAAAACCACAGCCGCTAACTCCAAGTCATGCGTAGGGTAATTCTTCTCATGCACTCTCAACTGCCTCGAGGCATACGCCATGACCTTACCGTCTTGCATTAGCACACCACCTAGACCAATCAAAGACGTATCACAATACACCACAAACGGTTCATGAGGATTCGGCAAAATCAAAATTGGAGCTGTCGTCAATCTTCTCTTCAGCTCATTAAAACTTTCCTCACACCGAATATCCCAAATGAACGCTTGCCCTTTACAAGTCAACTGGGTCAAAGGAAGTGCTAGTTTAGAAAAACCTTCAATAAACCTTCGATAATAACCGGCCAAACCTAAAAAGCTTTGAATTTTAGTAACAGATCTCGGAGCCTCCCATTGTAGAACTGCTTCTACTTTAGATGGATCCACAGCAATACCATTACCTGAAATTACGTGTCCAAGAAAACTCACTTCCGACAACCAAAATTCACACTTAGACAATTTGGCAAAAAGCTTCTTTTCCTTCAAAACCTGCAAAACAATACGCAAATGCTCCGCGTGCTCCTCCCAAGACTTAGAATAAATCAATATGTCATCAATAAACACAACAACAAATCGATCCAAATGCTCGTGGAAAATACGATTCATGTACTCCATAAACACACCTGGCGCATTAGAAACCCCGAACGGCATCACAGAATATTCATAATGACCGTAACGTGTCCTAAAAACCGTCTTCTGAATATCTTCCTCTTTCACCCTAATCTGATGATATCCCGACCTCAAGTCAATCTTACTGAACACACAAGCACCAACCAACTGATCCATCAAATCATCAATTCTCGGAAGAGGATACTTATTCTTAATCGTCACCTTATTCAACTGGCGATAATCAATACACAATCGCATACTTCCGTCTTTCTTTTTCACCAATAAAACTGGAGCACCCCAAGGAGAAACACTTGGCCTCATAAACCTCTTCTCCAACAAATCATTCAATTGCTTCTTCAACTCTACCAACTCAGATGCCGACATACGATAAGGTGTCATAGAAACAGGTCTAGTACCAGGAACTAGATCTATCGAAAACTCCACCTCTCTCTCTGGCGGCAAGTCCGAAATATCCTTTGTAAACACTTCTGGAAAATCACACACAACCAGAAACACATCAAGTGAAACTTGACTATCCACAGTCAATGATGCAAACAACCCAAACAACTGAGCTTCATCCGCCAAAAGTCTCTTCAACTCTTTGGTAGATAAGAAACTCGAGTCTTCGTCTTCCTCAAGAGAAGGAAACCTTACTAGCTTATGATAACAATCAATATGAACCCGATTGAATTGCAACCAATTCATTCCCAGAACCACATCTAACCCTTCCAACGGTAAACACACTAAATCCATTTCAAAGTCTTTACCATAAATGGTCAAAGGACAACTCAAACAAACCAAAGAAGTAGTTACTGACCCCATTGCTGGAGTATCAATAACCATCTCACCATCCATCAATGACAACACCAGATTCAAACTCTTCGCGCACTCAGACGAAATAAACGAATGAGTCGCTCCAGTATCAATAATAGCAACTAAAGGAGTACTATTAATAAAACAAGTACCTCTAATCAGACGATCTGCACTTGAAGTCTGAGTCCCCGCCAATGAAAATACCTTCCCACTAGTTGGAGCTTGCTTCGGTTTCCGACACTTTGTGCTAATATGACCAGGTTCACCATAGTTGAAACACTTCACCGCATTCTTCCGTTTACAATCAGCTACGACATGTCCGACACCTCCACAATTAGAACACTTTCTCACATCTTTCCTGCACTCAAACTGACGATGCCCCAACTCACCACATTTAAAACATCTCAGAGAATTAGACATACCTCCTCCACCTGACCTTCGATCAAAAGTACCCCTTTGTTTACCTTTATCAGCTGGTGTTACATACGGACCACTACGAAATTGTTGCTTCCCTTTTCTGTCACTCACACTCTTGTAGTGAGTAGAACGAGCCTTACTATCCTCTTCATAAATCCTACAACATTCCACCAAATCAGAAAACCTTATTATCCTCTGATAACCGATTGCCTGCTTAATCTCAGGACGCAATCCACTCTCATACTTCACACACTTAGAAAACTCTGCAGTCGCTTCAGCATAATGAGGATAAAACTGCACAAGCTCCACAAACTTAGCAGTATAATCAACAACAGACATACTACCTTGTTTCAGTTCCAAGAACTCAATTTCCTTCTTTCCTCTAACATCCTCGGGAAAATACTTCCTCATAAACTCCTGGCTAAACAATTCCCAAGTAACTTCTTCATCCCCAGCTTCCAACACCTGACGAGTACTAACCCACCAGTCATCAGCTTCTTCCTGTAACATGTGAGTTCCCAGTCTCACCTTACTGTCCTCAGCACAATCCATAACTCGAAAAATTCTTTCAATCTCTTTCAACCAAATCTGTGCACCATCAGGATCATGTCTCCCTTTGAAGACAGACGGTATGTTCTTCCTGAATTCATCATTACCCGCAGCATTAGGTGCACCCTGCACAGCACGAGCCATAGCTTGCATAGCAGCAGCCAAAGCAGCATCATTCCTACCAGCCATATTCTGTTCATTTCCAATAACAGAAACTATGGTTAAACAAACAGCTCACTCCACACGCCAACACCGACAAAGACTAACACAACCAGACACGAACTGACACGGACTGGCAAGGACTGACACGGACTGGCACGGACTGACACGGACTAGCTCTGATACCACTTAATGTAACACCCCCTTCTATACGCCCAAGCTATTAAAGCGATAAATAAAATTAAAAATTTCATCAGAGTATAATTAAACATACACGGCATAGACCGAGGAGTCACATCAATTTGAAACAAACATACTACACCTGCTCATACAGATATGCAACAATCTTAGGTAGTATTACACCCACAATTCAGAAACAGAATAAAAGCGGAAAATCCGTAACTGAATATCAACATATATATATATATATATATATATATATATCATGAAAGTTTGTTCGTCATGTACAACCATACATGTACAATTCAAAAGATACATATACATAATACAAATAATCACAAACGGCCACCCTAACTACCCGGTGTCACATATCAGAGCCGACCGACAAAAGAATGAAGACGCAAAGCTTCACAAAAAGACCTCCAGCAACTCTAATCTGCAATGCCTCATAGAGCATTATAAAACAGCAGAAGGGTGAGAAAAACAATCATATTACAGTTGCATATAATTATATATTAACACAGAAATACACAGGTAAAACATTCTCACCACAAATGCACCACAATCAAATACAACACAACACAGTACAATTCTCAAGTATCAAATACCACTACACATCAATCATACACAATACACTCATCATCAATACAATTACACATATTCCATCTCATCAATCACATTCACGATTCCATACACAATTAATCCATGATTTATGCAAATGCATAGAGACCGACACAACGACTCTATGCACATGCCATGCGGTACCGACTTCCAATATTTCTCATCACTAGTTCACTCAGGAACTCTGCTGGAATCATCGCTCGTTACTGAGGATCACTCAAGTAACACCCCGTCGGGACTACGATGTTCCCCGTCGCTTTAGGTCCTCTTGGTATAAGGCGCACGACGTTTATGGATTGCTTTAGGTCCTCTCGGTATAAGGCGCACAATCCGATCGCTCACTCCCCACATGGGAACACGATCGTCTATAACCATCGCTTTAGGTCCTCTTATTTTTAAGGCGCACGATATATCAAATCGCTTTAGGTCCTCTTATTTTTAAGGCGCACGATGTTATAACAGATTCCCTCTGGAATCAATCCGTCACTCAGGACGTCACAACAATGCATATCATGATGCTTGGCATACAATGACTCATGACATTTAATATGCACACATATACACATCCATAATCATGCATATATCAACAATTACCATACATCGCATTTTCTTGCCGTAAGGCCACCAACCATCATCACAATATGTATTTCATGCAATTTCATCACTCAACAGTACACAAGTCATACAATATCCACACCAACAGCATATTGCACATACACATCAAGTTCACACAATTAAACGACAAAAGTCGACAACAAAACAACACATTCTCTAATTCTTGACATAATTTAATCGGCCAACAATTCTCAAAACCATCATCATAATAAAGTACATTTTATAATCTTTCTAACGCATCAAACCACGCCTCAAACCGAACCACAGCTCAAAAGTTATGAATTTTCAAAGAAAATAATTTATTGAGATACAGCCAAATTCGCCTGGCGGATTCCCATTCGCCAGCCCTTCGCCATGGATTTCGCCTGGCAAATCCCATTCGCCAGCACTTCGCCTGGCGAGCTAGTGGCGAGTCACCAATTTAAAAAAACCCCAACAGTTACAGAAGCTACCCCCTTTCTGTAATTCCGATTTCGCCTGGCGACTTACGAATTCGCCTGGAGAATCTCCCTTCGCCAGCACTTCGCCTAGCGACTTAGTGGCGAGACTCAATTCGCCTGGCGAATCCCAAATTCGCCTGGCGAATCACACCAGAACCAGAAAAATTCTGTTACGGGTTACACGATCCAAAACCCCCCAAAAACCTCATTTTTCATTCCAAATCACTTCCAACAGCAAAACAATTATCAACAATGACTCATAAACACATGGTGATCATACAACGCAAATTATATCGATTTTCGACCGCGAAAACATCGATTCCTAATTATTTTATCATTTTTGACCTAGAAGTGAAAAACATGGAAAACAAGAGAATCATCCAAACACACACATACATAATCATACACAAACATAGTATAATCGAGTTTCGCACCCTTACCCGATTTAATCGTGTTCTAGAAAGTCGGTTGATTGATTTCCAAGTTTTCCCAAATTCTCTCTTTTCTTCTCTTCTCCTTTTCTTTTCTTCTTCTCTTCTTTTTCTTTCTCTTACTATTTTTCTCTCTTTCTATTTTCTATTATATTCTAACTTAACAAAATAAATCAAAATGCCTAAAATACCCCTACACTCAAATATCTCACAAATGTTCCCAAAACGCGATAAAATATATTCACGATGAAAAATAACATATTTTCACATAAAAGTCAGAAATAAAATAATATAATAATAAAATACTCAAAACGACTCAATTAATTAAAAAGACAGAACTGACAAAACTGACAGTGGCGCTACATTCATTGGTTTGGATAAATCCAAACCAAACCGGAATCCAAAACAAACCAATGTGTTTGGGTTGGGCACTTTTTCAGTTCGGATAAAAATCGAACCGAACCAATTAAAACCGGTATTAATTGGTTCGGGCAACGAATTTCTAATTTGTTACCCGTAAACCCGAACCAAACCAATAACAATAAACATAATTAATTCTTATAATAAATTATTAATTTTAATTGAGTTATTACTTATTTATTTGAATGAAGAGAATAATTGGTATAGAAATTAGCAAGTACAAACCATAATGAAAGAAATAAAGAGGCATAGTCTCTAGACATTTCCAATGAAAAATGGAACGACATCTTTCAAATTATCACAAGCCTATCAATCAATGATGAAATATAGAGAAAACAAACATCACAACCATTATAAATCAAACTCATAAATTGCAAACTATAAGTGTTGCACCCCAAATTTTACCCTCAGTTTTGTCCGATCATCATCATATCATTTGCGAGCGGCCATTCATGCATTTTCTTGGTTTTTTAAGCATTAATCATGTTTTTAACCAGTTTGCCATTTTATTTTAGATTTTTTTTCTCATTTTGAGAATTGATTGAGTTTTAACTTTTAATTTAGTTTAATTTTAATCTTGATTTAGTTAATTTTCAATTATCACTTTCAATTCTAAATTTGGTTTACTTTAACCATCACTTTTATTCTAATTTAATGTAATTGAATTATTTTAGATTTGATTTAAGTCTAATTTTAATTCCAATTTACTTTACTTTAAAACAATTAGTTTAATTTTTAATTTTTAATTTTAAATTAATTATGTTTAGTTATATTATTCAGATTTTAAAACAAATATAATCAATTTGTCTTTCTAGAAGCCAATTTCCTTTCTTTAAAATACATGGCCAGTTACATTAGGTTCCTTTTTGACAATAGCAATAGCTTTACACCAGCCTTTTCCGTACGTGTGCCAAACTCCAAGCGAACTTTCTCCAACGTAAACCTGACCCTCTGTAGCCTGAAAGTGACAATGCAACAACGGTTAAAAATTCAAATGAATTGGAGAACAAAGGTTGTTTTAGAGGAGAAGTTAAATAGCAGAAGGAGAAAAAGGATAGGGGGTGGAAGCGGAGATAAAAAAAAGAGATATCAACAGCAACACAAAGCCTAAACCTTCCCCTCCCATCTCATCCGTGCCATAACCTTCATTCATCAGTTCCAGTTATCGAACTACACACAAACCATTGAATATCAAACACATACCCTCAATCTTTATCATCACTTCGCCAAATCGCCCCCTCCACAAATCAACAGCAAATAACCGCCGCTCAACCACCGCACCACAAAATCATTGCATACGCACCTTCATATTCTCCATTCGCCATTCATGAATAATACACAAACCGTACACCATTTGCAAAAACCTGTCTTGACAGCAGTGGCATAAGGAATAAGAAAAATAAAGCCTCAGAAAACCAAACAGCAAACCCAACAGCAATCAACAAAGAGGCGGACATACGTCTTGTCGCTCTCAGGCAACGCAACTTTACTACGCCAAGCTCTTCCCGTTTTGGTTCGACCTTACAACAAAACTCACACCGCACCTCAATCATTTTTAAACTCAACCAAGACTTCCTTCCTCTCCATTCCTAAACCCTTCAATCAACAAATAATCTCTCAAAACTCAGTTGCAAAACAACCCAGAAAACCATACAAATCCTTCAACTTCTTTCAAAACGCCCCTTGTTCCATCTTCCGTAAATTACCGCACGAACCCTTTTCTTATGGATTCAACCCACTACGTCCCACGACCAAATCATCACCACCCTGTTTCATACCTCAACATCCTCCTTCCATCTCAAACTCACCTCAAATCGCAACCCTTCAACTTCGTAACATTCTCGCTCAGATTCAACCCAACCCTCTCAAACCACAAAGCCAACGAAACCGACCCGGAGAGGGAAACGAAGAGGGATTTGAAATGAAACAACTCCATAAATCATCAATCAACAACATCCCAATAAAACCTCCAAATTTCCACTCAATCTCCTTCAAACACCAACTGTCTTCATCATTCCTCAACCTCTAAACTCCTTCACACGGCCAAATACTCAAACCGATAACAAACGACCCAAACCCCCTTCTTCAACCTTCAATCGAACAACAACCACACCCAAAATCAACCTTCGATCCTAAACCAGAAATAACCCAGAAACTGAAGAAGGAAGAGTGGAGTCAAGCGAGAAATTGGAATAGAGATCGAACCTACACGGAAGAAAACCGCGGATTGAAAACGGCGAGGAGTTTGAGAAGATTGAAAGTGAAGCCATATAGAGAGAGGCAGAGAGCAGTTCGCGAAGGAGAAGAGGGATTTGCGCGAGGGAAGGTATTGAAGAACCGCAAATAGAGGCGAGAGAGACGATAATCACGTCTGAGGAGAGAAGAAGGTTTTGTCATGTTCTCTGACCTTTTTTTCTTTTATTGTTTCTACATTTAATTGGGCTCAGCCCACTTCACCTCTTATCTGCACCGTCCCATTTACTGTTGACACCCCTTTGTTTTTTTATGTAGTTTGCTTAACTATTTAGAATTTTGATTGGCTATTTAATTTGGTTAGTTTTAGAAAGTTTATTTAGTTAGATTTTAAGTTAATTAAGGTTTAGTTATGTAGTTTAATTTTAACCTAACTTTAGAATTAATTTGTTTTAGGATTAAGTTTAGATTAAGATTAATTTAATTAGTTTTTTTATTCGGTTTAGTTAATTAACTAATGAGTTGTTTAGTTTAATTGGAATTTAGTTAACTTTTTTTTAGTTAATTAACATTTTAATCAGATTTTGGTTTGTTTAGACTTTTATTCATAGCCCTTCCTTGATAATTCTAATCATTTAATGTTTGATTTAGTTCATCTTATCATTTGATCATTAATTAGTGATCATCATTTAATCTTGAATTTTGCTCTTGATTAGCTTCTTGTCTAACTATGCTTTGGCTTTGTAATTTGCTTGTGTGATTATCTTTCTCAAGTTTAATATCCTTAGCTTGTCATTGTCAACCTTAATATCCTTCTCTATGTTTGTCTTCCTAAAGATTGAAGCATAGTGTTGTGTTCTTTTAATCATTCTATATGTTTGTCTTCCTAAAGATTTAAGCATATTAATATACTCTCTTAATCATGTTCATCATATCTTTGTCATAAACATATTGTCATCCTCATGCTTATGTTGTTTTATCTATTATATCATGTCTTAGCTTTTATCTTTATCTATTCCTGTTATTATCAACTCTTTTTCCCCATTCCAAAGGAAGGTGAATAGTGTTGACTCTTAAAGTCATAGCCCCAATCTTAACCTAAGTAACCTCTTAGGAAGAAACCTTATTTCTTGGCCTCATCAGAGCCATAGAAATTATAACTAGCTTTAGGAAGAGTTCTTCAACTCTTAGTGGTATTCATCATAATGAATTTATCACTTTCCCCTCCTAACTAAACTTCAACATATGTCCATTTCAACTAGATTTAGAGAGTTCCTAAACTCTACAATGAGCTTGTACTCATTTCCCCTCTGAATATTGACCATAGTCAATCATTCAGTAGAAGTAGAACTACGCCTACTCTGATTCTATTCCCGAGGATACGTAGGCGTAAAGTGCGATGCTTTATCGAGTATACTTAGATGCTAACCCCTAGGGTTTCAGCCTTTAGCATAGAACCTTTAGCAAACATAAGATAACATTAAAACAAGAGGTTCCCGTAGAGTACTATGGACGTTTAGGGTGCTAATACCTTCCCTAGGCGTAACCAACCCCCGAACCTTAGATCTTTCCCTTTAGGTTTTTCTAACGATCTTGAACATTTCCTTTGGATAAATCAAAGTCGGTTGTAAAAGAAATATGATGCAAATTAATTAATAATTTGTTATCCGATTTTCACCGCAACAATAAGTATCCGCAAACCACAAGCTTCTTCACAAATTGCAAATCCTCAAATCACAAGTATTTGCAAACTCCAAACCTTCAATTTTATGATATGGAATGGAGTATGAGTATGCAATAAAATTGTTTTAAGTTATTAAATATTTAAGTGATATACAACAACTATATGACTATGGTGGTCATAACTTGCTTAAAAATATGTGTGTCGTGTGTTCAATATTTATTTTTCATATTTTAGCGTGTAAACGAATAATTTTAAAAATATATTTTTTGTATATTTATTTTTAATATATCCGATCAATCCAATCCAAACCAATCTATTGTTTTTCGGATCGGTTTGGTTTGGACTTTATTGCAAAATTATAAAAATCCAATTCAAACCAAACCATTTATTTTTCATTGGTTCGAGTATCGGATTCTTTCAAAACTAAATCAAACCGGCCCGCGAACACTCCTAAAGCAAATCCAATATCTTCAGCCACGGCCCATACAACTTCAACACCCCAAGCCTCCAATCCAATTTCCAAAGTGAGCCAAGCCTCACATAACACGCCTTTGTTCAGCCAATACTTCCCCAACCTTCATCATGTCGCAAACATCCGCAAACCAAATGATCAGCTCTTCCAATACACACCAGCCTCACGCATAAACAAACCATGCCTTCACACGCACGTGTTCACACCAAACATAAGCCATAAACACTTTGCAACATCAGGCACGTAGCAAAACAAACTAACAGCTACACCACGTACAACAATTACCAACATGGAGGTCCCATAACCAAACACGTCCATTCCAAGCAAAACCAAGCAACTCCGCGCACAGCCTTGCACACACTACACCAAGCCAAAAATTGTAATTTGCATCAGACCCCACAAAGTGCTACAAGCATTGCACCAAGCCAACAATTACACACACACACTACATGACCCCACAACATGAATACTCACAACCTGTACAAAACGCAATTTCACTGACGAAAATGGCAACGCATATGTGGAAATGAAAACAACAGTTTCACAAGGGTACCCTATCTCTCCTATAAATACCAGTTTCCCCTCCACTCTCTTGCAAGCTTTTTTGAAGCCAAACTCACGCTGCCCAATTCCTCTCCGTCCTCAACCTCTTTCAATCTAAACCTTCTTCTTCAACCTCAAACCCACAAACATTCATCAATCCTATTCACCTTTAATCAAATCAACCAAACCTCAAATTCCAAAATAGAGAATGAATTGAGATGAAGAGAGATTGAACAAATCACAAACCAACAGAAAGAGATGAAGCTGAGGAATCCAAACACGAATTAAACACAAATTTGGGCATCGAGAGAGAGAGAGAGAGAGAGAGAGAGAGAGAGAGAGAGAGAGTCAAAGAAGAAGGTTGGATCGATTGAAGCTTATGCGTGCGTTATTCATAGCGTTTGCATAATGGTGTTGGTTTTCCTCACTTTGTTTTTGTTTTAAATTGAAGTTGATGTTGGTATCTGGTTTTACATAATGGTATTGACTTGTCTTTTTAAGAATAAATGTGTTTCATCTCATGCTTGACCTTGCTTGTTTATGGATTCGTGCCCTTATGTTGTTGTTGGGCTTTATGTCCCGTGTTTGGTTTTCACATACCACACACCCTTGATTTCACGCACCACTCATTCTCTTTCTTTTGAAGTTTTATTCTCATGGTGCTTTTGGGCTTAAGCCCATTTGTTGTTCTACTCATACACACACCCATGACTCATGTCACCCCTCTCTTCTTTCCCATTTTCTTTTTCTTTTCCTTATTTACTTCCTTTTGATTTTCTTTAAATTTTTAAAATACTTGTTTTATAATGTTATGGTTTGTTGATTTATTTCATGACCTTTTTTCCATTTTGTCCATCTTGATTTGGATTCTTTATTTTATTTTTGTTAGAAGAAATCTTAAAAATCCTGAATGTTGGTTATCAAAGTTGTTTAACCTTCATTATTTCAAATCTGTGGAGAATGATCATTTGGATCATTCTCCATACTTTGGGATCGTGATAGGTTACCTATGATTAATCAATGGAAGTTCTTGATTAAGACGGGACCGTTCTCTTTTTCTTTTCGTGTGGCACGATTCTTGGATAATGATCTGCATATCATTTCTCTATCGTGTTTTAGCACAAATATTGTGATTGGTCGGCCTTCTTTAGTATGATCTTTCTCATAGATTGTGCTATGATTGCTTAACATTGCGCTAAAGTGGACCCGATTCAAAAAAGTGATCATCCGACCAATGACAATTAACAACTAACATCTAACTTTAATTTCCACTCCTTATTCTCTTGCTTTATCTTTTCGTCATTTACTTATCCTAGTCTATATATCATTGTTCTTATATCCTTGTTCACATTTCATTGTTTATATATCATTGCTCATTATTCATCTCGTTCATCTTATTCATCTTATTTTGTTCATCTCATTAAGAAAAACACAAAAACATGATAAAATTATCAAAACTCTAAAAAACTTTTAAGCTTGGACTGTGGTTACTATCCATAGCATCATGGAGTTAGGACTTTGTATAGAAACCCTAAGAAAGGAGATTTGGATTGGTTATCTCTATTCTTGTATTGTTTTGTCTTAGGACACCTTTTGCACATAATTTCGCCTCTACCCATAGTCTTTAGTGCAATCTTAATCAAGAACAATCTCTTTCAAAACATAAAAAAAAAAAAAAATCAACTCATCAAACTTCTCTTTTTGCGCCTTAGGGCCACCCTCCGAAAATTATTTTTCAAGGTAAAATCAACCAACAAACAAACATTTTTCAACCTGAATTACGAAGCTCTAACTTCCTCATTTCACCATTAGGGTACGTAGGCACGAGGCCAACGCCGAGGCGAGCACCATTAATAAAAGACATCTTTTTCCCTTTAGCAAATAAACCTTTAGATAAACAACACCCTTTCATGCGCAGACAACCTAGATGGTTCCCGTTGAGTACAACGGATGTGAGGGTGTTAATACCTTCCCCTTGCATAACTGACTTCTGAAACCCGACAATGGTTGCGACGACCTTGTCCTATCCTTTTTTTTATTCCTAGGGTTTTCTTGATATTTTCCCTTTCCCTCTTTTTGGGAATAAATAAAGTTCTGTGACGACTCTTCTGTCATGTCCAATCGGCGAGCTTTTCTCGCAAGGTCGTGTTCTCTCATTTTTTAGGCGTGGCGCCATTACCATTATGAGAAATCAGATCTACGATAATCTTCTCATTAATCACGATCTTCGCGTTGAAAATGTAGGAAGTGATTGTGTCTTTTCCAGCCACAACATGAATCAAAAACTGCTTGACAAGAACTGGGTAGACTGAGCCTTTAAGTTTTTCAAAGAAAGTATTACAACCTTGGAATTCAAGATTTCCAGTTAGGTCAAAACCATTATCCTTCAAGTTCTTGAAATCAACTATGGTTTCATAGAGAAGCATCAGTTCATATACTAGAGTGTTGACATTGATAACAAGATTCTCTTCCATTTGAGTGTTTTCTTCTGCGACGGATTGAAGAGAAGATTGTTGTTGTTGATTCTCCGCTATTGATGAAGGTTGAAGAAGATGAACAGTTGTAGAGAGAGTTTGAAGGTTTGAAAGAGAGAAAGTGCGGGAATAATGTGTGCGTAGTGTGAATTGTGAGTGAAGTGGGTTTATATAAACATTTAAGCAATGATTAATAACAATAAATATGCTGACATAGGGGTAGGCGTTTAAGCAATGATTAATAACAATAAATGCGCTGACATGGAGGAAGACGTGAATATTTAACCTAGTTTCAATAAATGCTAAACCCAAAGCGTCATGCCATTATCACGCATGCTCAAAAAGTGGGACAGTTGTCACCACTAAGAGTCACACAATATCAAACGAAATGACAACCATTAAATGTTGTAATTGTTCAGAATCAAGAAGACAAATTGATAGGATTACTTCTGATTTGAACATTTCTGATTCATGAAACTTCCTTACTTCAGAAAGCTCATGTCTCATAAACAAACAATCAAACAACAAATAAAATCTCAAAACCTAATCAAGAATTGTGAAAACTCAACATTCTGATAACATCTTTTCATTCTGGAAAGAAGTCCATAAAAAATTTCAGAATGAAAATGAATCTATCCTCAACAAGGGGTTTTGTAAAGATATCATCCCACTGATGGTCTGTACCAATAAATTTTAAATGAAAAATACCCTTCTGAACATAGTCATGTAAGAAATGATGTTTAATCTCAATATGTTTACCCCTAGAATGCAAGATAGGGTTCTTAGATAAACAAATAACATAAGTATTATCACAGAGAATAGGAATGTTACTCTCAAAGATCTGATAATCTTCCAGCTGACTCTTCATCCATAGTATCTGAGTGATGCATCCAAAATTTGCGATATACTTAGCTTCAACTGTTGAAAGCATAATTGTTGACTGTCTCTTGCTGGACCACGAGATCAGATTGTCTCCAAAAATTGACAATTTCCAAAAGTACTTTTCCATTCTATTCTGTCTCCAGCATAGTCAAAGTGACAATAACCTACTAGTTTATATTCCCTTTATTTCTATAAAACAAACCAAGATTAGTAGTACCTTTCAGATACCTAAAGATTCTCTTAACAACAGTTAAGTGAGTTTCCCTAGGGTTTGATTGGAAGTGAGCACACAAACAAACACTGAATAAAATATCAGGTCTAGAAGTAGTTAGATAAAGGAGAGAACCTATCATACCTCTGAATAGCTTCTGATCTATCTTATCACTTACCTCTTCCTTCTCCATAAGGCATGTAGGATGCATTGGAGTTTTTGCTTGCTTACATTTCGACAAGTTAAACTTCTTTAGAAGTTCTCTTGTATATTTGCTTTGGTGGGTGTACGTTCCTTCTGAACGTTGATCAATTTGAATCCCCATAAAGAACTTGAGTTCTCCCATCAGACTCATTTCAAATTATGTCTGCATTAACTTAGCAAAATTCTTGCACAAAAAAGCATTAGCAGGACCAAATATTTTATCATCAACATAAATTTGCACAACTAGAATATCATTCTTAAAAGTTTTACAAAATCTTGAATTTTTTGTATCTAATATCCCCATCAATTCAAATCTTTCATTCTCCCAAAGGAGATTTTTACCCATTCTCTGATATTGCTTTTCTGGATTCATTTGTTTATGACTCGTCTCCTACAAAGTTCAAAGAAGCACCACCCTCCAGCTTACCAAATCTGGAACCTTTTATGTCCTTTTACTCACAAATGGTAAATAAATTTTCCTTCATCCAACAACATCTTCATGGTCCCTCTCATAGAACAAAAAAATGGAAGAAACAAATGTGTCAACAAACATGCTGTTATTTAGAAAATTGTAATCAATTTTTGAAATCGCAATAATTCTATGTTTGATTGGCTGACACCTGAATTCTTGCCTAAAGTTACTCCCATCATTCCTCCACCTATCTTACATAAGGTTGTTTTCCCTTCAATACCATCAGATGATCAAGTATCCTCTTCTGATGCTTCATCCTGTTAGGTTCTTTCTACTTTAAATCTTTTTGTTGTTGCTAAAAGGGGGAGAATATATATATATATATTAGTTATTTTACTTTATATTTTATGATTGTCATCTTTTTGTAGAGTTAAAAATGGAATATGACTAAAATGTTGACAAATACATGTGAGTTGTGAGAAGAAATGAGTGTGAGTTCTAAGTCTCATATTGCTTAGAAAAGTGAAGGTTGAGCACTTTATAATTGAGAGGATTCATACACATATCACCTTAAGGTTTTTGGTGAATATATTGTGTCTCTCTCACTTGGTTGGGTGAGTCTTTGATCTTTTAACGAGTGTTTGACCCAATGTGTATGCTTCCCCTTCATGATGACCCATCATAAAAGATCCTCTAACAGATATAATCATCTTGTACTACCCTTAATGCTTGCATATTTAATAAAAAATCTATTTTAAGCCATGTGCATTCGTTAAGGGGAGTCTGTTTCTCTTTAATTTTTTTTATCTATTCATTCATTAAGGGGGAGTACACTCTCTAAATTCTTTTATCAACATAAATTAAAATAAAAGAGTCTGGCAACATCAAAAAGAGGAAGATTGTTGAGATAAAATTATTTTGATTATATCAAACTATCTTATTTTAATTTATTGGTCTTCTTCTTACATGTTATTATGCGAAATAATGAAGTAAAAAAAATAATTTTGTGGAAAACTCTGGTATATTATGAATGCGTATCAAATATTGGTCTAGTGGTATTTTTGTAATTCAAATGGAAAAAGTGTAATTATTTCTCAAGAATACACGATCGTTATCCTTATGGCAATACCCAAACGACAGTTTGTTGGGAATAATATAACAAGTGTGAGTAGTATGGATAATAGTCCCACATTGGATAGGAATGTGGTGACTTGAGCATTTATAAGAGAACCCACTCACCTATCCCCTTAAGGTTTTAGGTGGACAAGTGGTGTGTCTCTCACAAAAGTGCCTAATCCTACACTATGTATCAATGCTCCCTAGTGTAAAACTCCTCTAACATGGTACTTCGATGTGAGAGACACAACTTGGATTATGGGGGTGGATCAACGGGACACCACTTCCTGGGAATTTCGATACAAGTAAGTTGGTCCCTTTCTCGAACCAAAGGCTCATGATACCACTATTAGGGTAAATTTTTACTAGGAAGCATTGAACATTGTGGGATTTCTTTTTCTAGAGCAACACCTTTATGAGAGACACACCACATACTCACCCAAAAGACTACATTTTGTTGATGTGTTGAAAAACTAAAACTAACTATCTTTATTTATATTAATACTCAAATTCTATTTTTTTTCTGCTACCCGATGTGGGACTTGGATGAATATGTTATTTGACCCAACACATTTGTGTAAATTTGTTACAATAGAGTATCAAACAATGGAGTATCAGACAGAGTATCAGATTTTGAAGGAATGGCATTTCTGTAATTCTTCCTATCTCGTTTACACTAAAAATGGAAGTTTGGTGATTGAGAGTATATACTCTAGGAAGAATGGTCTCAACAAAATATGGAGCATTAAGACATCTATAAAAGCATCCCTTCTTTTCACTTCAAATTACCAATTCTCTACAAAGCTAAGAAAATCAAAAGAAAGAAGAATACTCATCATTTATACTAAAATTATTCTTAGACTCATTATTTTTAAGGATATTTAAAATTCCTGTTTAGAAATTAAGGTTCAATCCTTATTTTTACTACTCTTATTTTGATCTCTTCAAGACAAGTGAGTTCTTGAAAATTGATGAAAGATTGTTGAAATTGTTAAAGCAACATTTTAAGCCTGGTAAGGCTAGAAAAAATACATCTTGGTGTAAGGAAAAGAATCAATAAGTTATTGGAAAATCTCACCACCTATGAGGATTAGAGTAGCCAAAGTTGGGTGAACCATGATACATCTCTGTGTGATATTTCTTAAAACTCTTCTTTTTTAAGTCTATTTATTTATACAGAATTTACAGACACTACAACTTTTATATTATACTATGGATTATATTTACAATTTAATTTGATAAAGTGTGTTTCAACAATTAAAAGCAAAATTTTAAAGGGGTCATTATTCAACTCCCTTCTAGTGATATTTCTATCTACTTCAATGTTAATATTTGGAATATCAAACTGTATATAAGTAATGTATAGTTGATGGTTGTTTCTGTTGAAATATTATATTAGATTTGATTTGATATGATTAGATTTGATTATATTTAATGTTTAGATATAAGCCAATTTGTGTTAGCCCAAGCCCAATTAAGGTTGTATATAAATAGACCTAGTTTGTATCATTATTTACACAATTCAATAATACAAATCCTTATTTCCTTATTCTCTCTCTTTCTCTCCTCACTAAAAGTGCCTCACGCACTAACAAATTGGTATCCAGAGCTTCAGGTTATTGTTCTTGATCGAGTTTTCAAGAACTTCACGTCAGAGATCGTGTTTCCAGGGCAAGTGAATCAACCGATGTGAAGATGACTGGTGATAAGAGCATTCCGAGTTCCCTTCTAATGCTTGACGGCAAGAATTGGATCCGTTGGAAAAAACAGATGCAATACTTATTTGGCTTCCATGAGACCCTAGAAGTGGTTAACGGTGGCGTTCATGTGTTAGCTCAAAATGCAACCGAAGAACAGAAAAAAGCCCACAACGAAGTCAAGAAGAAAGATTGCAAGGCTGCTTATTGCATTCAGACGGTGGTCGATGCTGCTAACTTCGACGGAATCTCTCATACTGAAATGGCGAAGGAGGCATGGGATATTCTGGTGAAGTATTATGAAGGAGGTGAGAAAGTCAAGGTTGTCAAGTTGCAAACCTTGCGTCGACAATATGAGTTGTTGTCGATGGGAGAAGACGAAAAAGTCGCAGAATATGTGTCGAAGGTTCAGAAACTCGTTCATCTCATGAAGGGTTGTGGCGAAACCATAACTGATAAGATGATAGTTGAGAAGGTAATGAGAACGTTGACCTCTCACTTTGATCACGTTATCATAGCCATTCAAGAATCCAACAATCTTGAAACCCTAAAAATGGAAGATTTGGTTGGTTCGTTGGAGGTGCATGAGAAGAGGATTGTCGAAAGAAAGGAAGTTCAGGATTCGATATAATCACTGCAGGCTCAGTCATGGAAAAAGAATGGTGGTTCCAACAAATTCAAAGGCAAAGTCGACAAGACTCAAGGAAAGAAGTCTTGGTCGAACCCTCACAAAAATCAGGTCGAAGATAGAGCTTCTGAATCCTCGAAAAGAGGAGGAGGAAACTATCGAAAGGACAAAGAAGATAAGAAAGCTATACGGTGTTATAATTGTGAAAATAGGGGTCATTTGGCCAAACATTGTTGGTACAGGAAAGACAATGGATCGAAAAAAAGCAAGGACGAAGGAGCGAACCTTGCACGCCAAGATTCAGATGATTCTGAAGGTGGTATGGTGGTTATGGCTGCAGTAGCAGATAACCATGTCGAATCCAAGATCTGGTTTCTCGACTCAGGCTGCTCAAATCACGTGACTGGTCGAAAGGAGTGGTTGGCAGATTTTGATGAGTCGAAGAAGAGCAAGATAAAACTTGCTGATAATAGTTCGTTGCAAGCAGAAGGTACTGGCAACATAGTTTTTCAACTGAGTAATGGGGCGAAAGCTATGAGCAGAGATGTGTTCTATGTACCTGGAATGAAGTGCAACCTGTTAAGTGTTGGACAACTGGTCGAAAAAGGCTTCTCAGTTGTCATGAAATATGGAGTTTTGAAATTGTTCGACACCCAGAACAATTTGGTCTTGAAATCTCCGTTGTCGAAGAACAGGACGTTTAAGACCATGATCAGTTCGACTGAAGTACAATGTCTAAAAACTGTTGTCGACCACAAGGATAGTTGGTTATGGCATTTAAGGTTTGGACATTTGAACTTTCGATCACTCAACCAGCTGATTACTCAAGATATGGTATCTGGTATTCCAAGTCTTGAGATGCCTGACAAACTCTGTGAAGGTTGTCTAGTCGAAAAGCAATCCATAAATTCTTTCGTTTCGACTATGCCAATGAGATCATCCTGCATACTCGAAGTTGTACATTCAGATGTATGTGGTCCGTTCAAAGAACATACCATTGGTGGAAACATATTTTTTTTTTCGTTTGTCGGTGAGTTTAGTCGAAAGCTGTGGATCTATGTGATCAAGAGAAAGGATGAAGTATTTGAAATCTTTAAGAGATTCAAGATGCTTGTCGAAAACCAGAGTGAGAAGAGGATCAAGGTTTTACGAACCGATGGAGGTGGCGAATACACTTCGAAGATGTTTGAAAAATTCTGTGCAGAACACGGTGTTGATCATGAGGTAACTACTCCTTATACTCCTCAACATAATGGAATTGGTGAAAGAAGAAATAGAACCATATTGGATACAGCGAGATGTATGCTCAAGCAGAAGAATTTGTCAAAATCCTTATGGGGTGAAGCTGTTTCGACAGCTGTTTATATTCTGAACATGTGCCCTACCAAGAAGCTAAAGAACAAGGTTCCTGAAGAAGTGTGGAGTGGCAAACGACCATCAGTGAGTCATCTAAAGGTGTTTGGCTCTATGTGTTACAAGCATGTTCCTGATGCAAGAAGAAGGAAGCTTGATGACAAGAGTGAACCTATGATTCTGGTAGGATATCATAAGACTGGTGCATACAGGCTATTCAATCCAATTAATGAGAAAATTGTGTTGAGTCGAGATATTGTGATTGATGAAAATTCTGCCTGGGATTGGAATTCTGGTAATTCAATTAACAAGTCATTGATGAGCTCTGATTTCGACGATGAAACTGATGAAGTCGAAGTTGAAGAAATTGCTGAGAATCAAGTCGAAGTCGAAGTAGAAGCAGTTGCTGACATTCCCAATACAGAGGTTGTGGCTGAAACAAGCCAAAGACCTCGGCGAAATAAAGTTCCTCCAACAAGACTTCATGATTATGAAGTGACTGGTGATGATGAAGTCACACCAGATGGAGAATTAGTTCATTTTGCTTTACTTGCAACTGTTGAACCAATCAACCATAACGAAGCTTTAAAAATTCAACAATGGAAGTTAGCTATGGTCGAAGAGTTACAGGCAATCGAAAGAAACAACACATGGGAATTAGTCGAATTGCCAGCACATACAAAAGCTATCGAAGTAAAGTGGGTGTTCAAGTTGAAACACAATGTTGATGGGTCGATAGCAAGACATAAAGCAAGATTAGTAGCTCGAGGATTTCTTCAAAGAGAAGAACTTGAATACTCTGAAGTATTTGCTCCAGTAGCAAGACTGTAGACTGTTTGACTAGTGGTAGCGTTGGCATGTAACCAAGGTTGGTCGACATTTCACTTAAATGTGAAGTAAGCATTTCTGAATGGTCCGTTAAACGAAGAGGTCTATGTCACATAACCTCCTGGGTTTGTGATTCAGAAGGAAGCGAGTAAAGTATATAAGTTGCACAAAGCGCTCTATGGTGATGCATGTTATCCGCAAGTATACGGAGTACGTCAGAGTAATATAAAAGATTTATCGTTCCCACGGAGACCAATGTCAAATCTATCGATTGCTATTGTTACGGTGCTTATCTAAGGCTAATAGAAATATGAGTACAAGTTTAAACTGAACGAAAATAGAAATTAATCAGATAAATAAATATGCTGGAATGTAATTCACATCAATCAAACAATACTCCTATATTCTAAATAGTAACACTTACGGGGCAATGTTTCTTTCTTTGAAATAGAGTTAATTAAAAAGGATCTGCCGCGTTAGCGTGATCGGAAACAGACCTAACCTTTAATCTATACCAGCCGCTCACGCTGCACCGGTCGCTCCTTGCGTTAAAGTGTTGAAAGTCCTTTTTTATATAATTACCTCTAAGACTTAGTTAAAAAGTGTTTTCGATTGAAAATATTTTATACCAAAGGGTTTCCGGCATATGCTCGGCCAACCGGATCCTAAATCTATAAACGCGTCCGAAAATAGTTTTAAAACCTCTTTCTAATAATATAAAACTTTCCTAGTTAGTTAATAAAGTGCTTCCGCTGTATTTATCAACTAACAACTAACAAACTCTTTTCTAAAATGCCGGACGGCTTTCGATCTTACCCGATCTAGTCACAGTCATTACACAAACAAAAACACGGTCTTGTTTACGTAATGACCGATCAATTTAAGTTCAGAAGAGTTTAATTAAAATCAAAAACAGCCCCTAAAGTATTTCTAAAGAGAAGACATGTGGAGTATCGTCGGAATGACGATCCCCACATTCTAGCACAAGGAATTTAGCTAGACATAGTGATTAAAGACATAATTATAAATTGGTTTGTTAAAGGAAACATTTATAATATAAAAATTGTGCGAAGTGTGATAGTGCACTTTAAGAGTGTGAACACAAGTGTCACGCTTAAGTTCAGGTCCAAAATACAACAGATCACACAGATAAATAAATTAACGAAGTAAAGCAGAGACATAAAATAAATGAATTTAAAGCAGTGCGAGAAAATAAATAATATAAAGGCAATGCGGAATAAAATAAAATGCGATTTATAAATAAACCTGCTCCAAAGCGGAGACTGAATCTGGTACAAGGCTGGAAAGTAAATTGCGAGAAATGTAAATCTTCTAACTACAGTGCTCCAATCGAACCAACAACTATAGTGCAATAACCCCTCGATGTGACGGATTATTGCTTTACAAAGTGAATTCTCTGCCTAAGGTTGAAACTAAGATTGGATGAAATGAAAATGAAAATGCAAGTCGTATTTATAGGAAATTCGCAGCTGTAACTGCCTCTAATCATAATGAAAAAGCGTTTCATAAACTAAATTCTTCAGATGTAACTGCCTTGAGCGTTTCAAACCGTTCCCTATTTATCACTCTCGGCGCCCGCCGACCCCTGCTCCGCGCCCGCCGAGTGTTGTTTTGGAGGTGAAACGCCTTTTGTGACCGTTGGCGTGGGGGTGAAGTCATTAGGCCTATGGCGTCCTCCTTGGCGTTCGCTGAGTGAAACGGCTAGTGTATGTTTTCACAAGATATCCCCGTTTTTGCTCCGTTTTGCTTTGTTTTCTCACTGTGGGCTCAAATAAGGCAATAAACCTGAAAGTAAAACAAAATACCATAATAGCAAAGGAAAATAACAAATAAACGACTAAAATTATGTAAAATCAGAGCCAAATATACAGTGTATTTCAGTGTTATCAAATTCTCCCACACTTAAACCTTTGCTTGTCCTCAAGCAAACTCTGATAAGTAAACAAAGGAAAACAGCAAACACGCACTAAACTGATCTGGGCTAAGAACTTGAGTTTGATCAATAATGCATCAGTAGGTACTAACTCATGAACCAAGGGTATCGTAATGACACTTTCCGCGATTTGCGGGCATAAGTTTCTCTCCTACACAAACTAATCCACACTGTGATATTATACTTAGGCCTATCTTACTCATCCCTTTCTTACCCCTTTTCATTCAAGCGTAATCACATTAAGCCCGTTATCTCTCACTCGCATGGTGAACATAACCTGTGGTAATTCAGATCCTTTTTGCCAATTCTTGTATTTTTTTCTGAAGATACTTGAACATCTTCTTGAAATTATTAATATTATTTTTTTTTTCTTTTTTTTTTTCTTCTTTTTTCTTTTCTTTGGCAGGATTTTACCTATTTGCATCGGTTTGTCACTTAGCAGTGATTAAGATGGTGTTGACTGCTAAAATAAACTACTTAAGGGTTAGAGATGGAGGGTGAGATTTTAAGGCCACTGTATAATAAGAATCTAGATAAGCTCCTATAATTGAGAAACTTACGGTGTAAAAACGATATCGATTTTTCAAATAGTTTTCCCAAGCCTTTGCAATTGATCTTACTTGTCCTAATAGCCCAAATAATCGAAAAATAATGATGTTTCTTTGTTAAAAAATTTTGTTAAGGCTCAAGAATTGGAAGAATTGATAAACTACACAAAATGACTCGTTAATCACATAAACTAAACTACACTAGAAAACAGTAAATAAATAAATACTAAAAACAGTAAATATCTCCTCCCACACTTAAACCGAACATTGTCCTCAATGTTTCGATAAAAGTGAGAAAGGGATAGGTGAAACCTGGTACTCAATCGTGTCGGCCAATGGGTCCTTCTCCACCATGCTCTGGGCGTCTGGGATAATGGCTCCTACTGCGGTGTCGGATAGTAGGTGACAGCTCCATCTGCTCAATCCTCTCGATTAGAGAGGCATTTTGATCTCTAAGTGCTTGGAAACTCTCAAGAGTGGATTGTTGTGACACCCGCATAAAGTCCATCATCTCCCGCTGCTGTTGGTACATGGCATAAAATAAGCCATCACGCTCTTCTTCTCTGGCTTGTTGTGCTTGCCACATTTCTTGAGTTATGTAAAATCCAGAAGAGGTACCTGCAGGATGGTTAGTAACTGGTGGGGTGTGTGCAGGTGATACAGGAATGGGAGACTGCTCCATATGCTCATATTCGTCATCTGTCTCATTTCCCTCGTCCTCATGGACGTTTGGAAGCAATGGGCCTAAAACAGGAGCAGCCTTTAAATCATAGAGCCAGATTTCTCTTTTGCGCACATCTGTGCGTGCTGAACAAGGTAGTGCGACATTCGGGATGGCAGCATTGCGAACCATGAGGATATATCCTCCTTCCGGCCTCGTTTTGCATAAACGCATATCTCGCAAAAATTTTAAATCAATAGTACGAGACGGAAGTGGTTCTAATGTGGCCAACTCGGCGTCCAGGTGTAGGGCTCGTGCAATGAAGGTAATCAACCCTCCAAAAGACACGGTGTTGCCCTTTTTCTCAACTGCCCTCATATGCGACAACATAAATGGTACAGGATTTAATCTTCTCTTGAGTAAAGCAGCCTGTAAAAATATGAATTCTTTGGAATTCATTTTGTTAGAGTTCTCTCGGGCAAAAATAGTATCAGCTACTAAAAGGCGAAATACCCGTATGGCCGGGTTATGAATGTCAGAAGCCAAATTTCCATCAAAGGAGGAAGAGGTTTGGCCTGATATGTCTCTCCACATTTAAAAAGCCTCAATTGACCAACTCGTGTCTATGGGCGTCTCACAGGCCGCACCATTCCCAAAATCGAATCCTAATAACTCAGCAAGTGCATCAGTGGTATAAATGTATTCAACATTAAACATCCTAAATCTCATTGTGCCCACTGTGCTGGCAGTGTTCTCTCTGACAGTATACTCTAAAGAACTCAAAAATTCGCGGGTTAGCCTCTCGTAGGTAGGCTCCTTGCGAATAAAAATATTCTCTAATTTCAAATTTTGTAATAAATAAAATACGCTAAATCTAATACCTAGGCTATAGATACAAGTATCATTAACGTACCTGTTCGCAAGAATGTTGCGTGTCCGAAGCCGGTCCGATTTTTCCCATTGCTTGACTCCATCCTCTCCATCCCGAAAGATGATATTTTCTTGGTTCCCCGCTGCCATTATTGAGGAAAAATGAAGGTTTGGTGGTGGAGAATGGGTATTTTAGTTTTTGTAGATTTTGGTGAAATCTATGGATTTTATAGATATAATGGGTAATGGAATATGTAATGGTGATAGGGAAGTTATGAAATAATGGATTTTAAGGGTTTAATGGGGATTTATGGTGGTTAAATTCGAGTTTTATGGAGGTAGGAGATGAAGAGAGTTGGGGAAAAATGGGTTTTCTAATTCTGGTTCGTTTTAGAACCCAGATCGCTTCCGCGTCCGCCGAGGAGGGGTCCGCGTCCGCGGACTGTAAAAATGGGCTGGCACGGATTTGGCCTTGGCTGGTTCAATTTTCTTTCCTGGGGGTGTCTATAGTACACTGGAACATGAAAGAAACAAAGAGAATATTTTATTTATTTATATTTATATATTTGTAAATGTTTTATTTGAATAACAGTTACTTTTATTACTATTATTTTTTTTTTTTTTTTATAATAAAATGAATAAACGAAAATTAAATATAGACAGTATATTATACTGGAGTAGATATTTATTATAATTCGAAATGAAATAACACTCCCAAAAGAAACATAAGGTTGCCATAATTCTAATAACCACGAAAAATAAAATCCACTAATAGTCTGATAAAAATCACAATAACAATAAAGATAGTAGTGCGGTAAAATAAACGATCTAAACAAGCATGAGGTAAATCTCCTCCACACAAAGTATGAGCTATGCTCCAGAGCTCCTGAATGTCTCCTAAGAAGACTGATGACGGACACCCTGAGTCATGTGAGGACAAGGTGTTCGTGCCTCTGCAAGCTGGCGCTTGAGGTCGTAAATCTCCTGTTCCAAAAGATCATATGATGAAGCGTTCATAGCGTCTGAGATCTCTATCTGCAAGGTGAGCTCTGCGCATTCCTCGCGAAGAGAAATGATCTCCTTGCGCATAGCGTCAAACTCTGAATATAAGTTCCTGCGTTGCAGATTAACGTTAGAGGAATAAACGGTAGTCCTTTCAGGGTAAGGTGAAGGGTGGTATTCTGGTACAGGGTGGTTTCTTGGTTTGACTGGTGTCTCGTCCTGGCCTTCCAAAGCGTATGACCAGTTAGCTCTATCATGGACACTAGTTCAGGTATGGTTTGGTAGTCCAAAGTGGTGAATGACTTCGTTGTCTATTAGGAGCTTAAAGTTATCCGCACTAAAGAATGCCCTCCTAATAAGACCACGGTCAAGGCAGTGAGGAATGTCAATCAGGGTATAGCCACAATGGGATGTAAGGTGAGTCAGCTTGTTGGCTAGACCCAGAGCATGAGCTATGTGTGTGATCGTACCGCCCACATGGATGGGTCCTTTGGAAGATGCAGCAATCAAATACAGGTTATATATCAGAAATTTCCACTGGCTAATAGTCGTGATTCAGCAGTACAAAAGAGCATCAGAATTTCTTCTGCAGTAACTTGGTTCTCAGTATCACTCCTACCAAAAAAGGTCTCGGCTAGGATCATTTGGAAGTAACGGAAGGTTGGGTTATGGATTTTGCTTGCCCATTGGGTGGAAGGATCAGGTCCTCCTCCACCGGTGATTTTGCTCCAGAATAAGTCAAGTTCATCTTGCATAACATTGGTTTCATGCATAAAGTGGATTGCATCCAGGCCACACTGAAAACCAAGTATTCTAGCAAAATCTCTGTGGTTCAGGGCATACTCATTTCCAAATAGTCTAAACTTTATGCTTCCACTGTTATAACCTCTTCCACTATAAGGTTCATAGATGAGTGAGCTGAGGAACTCTAAGGTCAGATGCTTATAAGTTACATTCATCGCTTAAGAATACTCATCCCACTGGAGCTGGTGACAAAGGTACCTCACACTGGCCTCAATACCTAAGGCTGATAGACAGTTTGGGTCAGGGTACCTAGTGGGTAGGATTGGTCGCTCAGAAAGGACTACGTATTTCTTCCTCTGTTCGTCATCTCTGAACACAATGTGCATGTCATCATAGCTCTGCATCCTGCAAAGAAAGTTAGTGTGGAATGTCTGAGATGATGTGACCTGTAACCTGTAAACATAGACATTGCATAAGTTAATCATGTAAAAATACTATTATAATATAAAAAATAAATTCTATTAAAAAATAACGAAAATAAAATCGTGGGTTGCCTCCCACGCAGCGGTTGTTTAACGTCGTTAGCTCGACGACTGAAAAACTTACGTTGTGGATGTTGCTATAGGTGGGTCTATCAGAGTGTGACCTGAGTAGTAAGTAGGGATGTCCCCTCCATAGTAGGGTTTCAATCTTTGTCCATTCACTAGAAAGGGACTACATGAATAATTTGCAATTTCAAATGCTCCTGATTTCAGGACTTTTGTGACCTCATAGGGTCTAGTCCATCTTGAGCGTAATTTACCTGGAAACAATCGTAATCTAGAATTGAAAAGAAGTACAGGATCGCCTACGTTGAATTCTTTTCGGATAATCTTTTTGTCATGCCATGCTTTGGTTCTTTCTTTATATATTATGGCATTTTCATAAGCATCCCGGCGTAGTTCTTCTAATTTATGAATATCTAGGATTCGTTTATCTCCGGCTGTTAAGTAATCCATATTAAGGGTTTTTATGGCCCAGTAGGCCTTATGTTCAAGTTCAAAGGGTAAATGGCAAGATTTTCCGTAGACTAGTTGATAAGGGGTTGTTCCTATAGGGTTTTGAAAGCGGTCCTATAAGCCCACAAGGCTTCCTGTAGTTTTAAGGACCAGTCTTTTCTAGAGATCGATACGGTTTTTTCTAAGATTTGTTTTATTTCCCTATTGGAGACTTCAACTTGTCCACTTGTCTGTGGATGGTACGGTGTGGCTACTCGGTATTTCACTCCGTATTTCTTTAATAGTTTCTCAAATATCCTAGATATGAAGTGCGACCCTCCATCGCTTATAACCAATCGGGGTACTCCAAACCTAGGGAAAATATAGTTTTTTAATAGTTTAATGACTACACGAGTATCGTTGGTGGGTACAGCTATGGCTTCAATCCATTTGGATACATAATCAACGGCTACCAAGATATACTTGTTTCCCATTGAAGATGGAAATGGTCCCATAAAATCTATACCCCAAACATCGAAGAGTTCTACTTCCTGAATATTTTTCAAAGGCATTTCGTCTCTCCTTGAGACGTTCCCAGTGTGTTGGTATCTGTCACATTTTACAATGTAGGCATGAACATCGCGCCATAATGTTGGCCAGAAAAGACCTGCTTGAAGAATTTTAGTGCATGTTTTGGATGAGCCTAAATGTCCACCATATAGTGAAGAGTGACAATGCTTAATTATATTCTCAACTTCTTCTTCAGGGACACAGCGACGGAAAATGCCGTCTGCGCCTCTCTTGAATAGAAGGGGTTCATCCCAATAGAAGTGTTTTACGTCATGAAAGAACTTCTTCTTCTGTTGGTAATTTAAATCAGGGGGTATGATATCGGCTGCTAGATAATTAACAAAATCTGCATACCAAGGTACTGTTGTAACTGCGAGTGCTTTTTCAATGTCTTCTTCTGAATAAGGGTTAGGGTCATCATCCTGGATGGTTCTAACTACCCCTACTAATCTGTCGTATGCGAAATCATCATTGATAGGTACAAGATCTGGTTTTAGATATTCAAGCCTTGAGAGGTGGTCAGCGACCACATTCTCAGTGCCTTTCTTATCACGGATTTCCAAATCGAATTCTTGGAGTAAAAGGATCCAGCGTAGTAATCTAGGCTTAGCGTCCTTTTTGCTTAATAGATATCTTATCGCCGCGTGATCAGTGTAGACTATGATTTTTGCTCCTACTAAATAGGATCGGAATTTGTCGATTGCAAAGACTACAGCCAGGAGTTCCTTCTCGGTTGTGGCATAATTCAGCTGAGCCGCATCCAAGGTTCTACTGGCGTAGTAAATTACATGGAGTTTCTTATCTTTCCTTTGCCCTAAAACAGCACCTATAGCGTAATCGCTAGCATCACACATAATTTCAAAAGGTTGATTCCAATCAGGTGGTTGAATTATAGGTGCAGAAATCAGTGCATGTTTCAGGTATTTAAAGGCTTCAAGACATTTATCATCGAATTTGAATTCGGCATCTTTCATAAGTAGATTGGTTAATGGTTTAGTTATCTTGGAGAAATCTTTAATGAAGCGTCGGTAGAAACCGGCGTGTCCAAGAAAACTTCGGATTTCTCTAATGGTTTTGGGTGGTTGAAGGTTTTCTATCACTTCTATTTTAGCTTTATCAACCTCAATGCCTCTCTCGGACACTATGTGTCCCAGTACTATGCCTTCAGTTACCATAAAGTGGCATTTTTCCCAATTTAGAACAAGGTTGACTTCTACGCATCTTTCCAGGATTTTCTCAAGGTTTGTTAAACAGATTTTAAAACTGGATCCACATACCGAGAAATCGTCCATAAATACCTCCATGATTTCATCAAGGAAGTCTGCGAAGATTGACATCATACAGCGTTGGAAAGTGGCTGGGGCATTGCATAGCCCAAATGGCATTCGTCTGTAAGCAAATGTTCCATAGGGACATGTAAAGGTTGTTTTCTCCTGATCGTCAGGGTGAATGGGTATTTGGAAAAATCCTGAGTATCCATCTAAATAACAAAAGTAAGAATGTCTAGCTAAACGTTCGAGCATTTGGTCGATGAATGGGAGTGGGAAGTGATCTTTCCTAGTCACCTTATTAAGTTTTCTGTAATCGATACACATCCGCCAACCATTTTCTACACGTTTGGCTATTTGTTCTCCTTTTTCATTTTGTACAACGGTGACACCTCCTTTCTTAGGTACCACATGTACGGGGCTTACCCATTTACTATCAGATATTTGGTATATTATTCCAGCCTCTAATAACTTTAACACTTCCTTTTTTACTACTTTACTCATTATAGGATTTATCCTTCGTTGATGTTCCCTGGAGGGTTTAGTATCTTATTCTAGCATAATTCGGTGCATACACACAGAAGGACTTATTCCTTTGAGATTGAAAATTTTATAACCTAGAGCTGAGGGATATCTTCGTAAAACATCTAAGAGTTGATTGGTTTCAGGACCATCTAACGTGGCACTTACTATGACTGGGCGATTTAATTCTTCATCTAAGAACTCATATCTTAGATTCTTAGGTAGCTCCTTAAGCTCTATTGATGATTTTTTCTGACATGGCATATGATCTGGGGTAAGTGCCAAGCATTCATAAAGACTGTTATTTATATAGGGTTTAGGTAAATGTTCGAATTCATCGTCCTCCATTATGGGGATCGAAGGTAGTTTGATGGTTTCTACTGGATCTTCTTTATCTAATTCTCTTATGCATTCATCAATTATATCAATGACATAACACGAGTCATCTATGGCTGGTGCATTTAAGAATTGGGATAGGATAAATTCTACTTTTTCATTACCCACCTCGAATGTCATTCTTCCTTTCTTAACATCAATTATAGCTCCGGCCGTTGATAAGAAAGGTCTACCTAAAAGAATCGGGATCTCATCGTCTTCTTTAATGTCCATTACTACGAAATCTGTAGGAATATAAAGTTGACCAAGTCTAACTGGGACGTCTTCCAGAATGCCAATTGGATATTTAACTGATCTGTCAGCTAATTGGAGAGACATCCTAGTTGGTTGTAATTCTCCTAGGTTTAACCTTTTACAAACAGCTAAAGGCATTAAGCTTACACTTGCTCCTAAGTCCAGAAGTGCTTTATCTATAACTTGGTTTCCCAAAACACAAGGGATAGAAAAACTTCCTGGGTCTTTCTCTTTCTTAGCAAGCTTATTCTCAACGATTGAATTGCATTCTATAGGTTTAGGATCTTCTAATCTGCGTTTATTGGTTAAAATGTCTTTAAGGAATTTGGAATAAGATGGTATTTGGGTAATAGCTTCGGTGAATGGAATCTCTACATGGAGTTTCTCAATCATTTTTATGAATTTCTTATATTGGTTATCCAATTTGGTTTGTTTAAGTCTTTGTGGGTATGGGATCGGAGGTTTGTAAGGAGGAGGTGGTACATAAACTTTTTCATTTTCTTCTTTTTCCTTCTCCTTAACTTTCGTATCTTTAGATTTCTCAGGTTCCACTGATTTCTCAACTTCTTTCTCAGGTGTGATCACAACTTTTTTTCTAGGAGGTTCTGGATTATTCAACCTGGGGTTTATTGGCCCATTGTAAGTGGTTCCGCTCCTTAGGGCTATAGCATTAGCATGCCCTTTAGGGTTAGGTTGAGGTTGTCCAGGAAATTGTCTTCATGGTGTAGTATGAGTAGATTGTTATTGTGCTACTTGAGAGATTTTGGTTTCCAGCATTTTGTTATGGGTGATTACAGAATCGAGTTTAGTACCCAATTGAGTAATTAGTCCATTAATGTGAACGTTTTGGTTCATGAACTCCTTATTCTGCTGTAATTGAGCTGAGATGAATTCGTCCATCTTTTTCTCAAGATTTGACTTCTGAGGAGCATAAGTTGTAGGTTGGTTGGGTCTTTGAGGTTGGAAACCGGGTGGTCTTTGAGGTGTTGAATTTTGAGTAGGGTTATTATTCTTATATGAAAAGTTTGGGTGATTCCTCCATCCAGGGTTATATGTGTTTGAATACGGGTTTCCTTGGGCGTAATTGACCTGATCTGTGGGACTTTCGGCTAGCAGGTTGTATTCAGCCATGGTATGTCCAAAGGTTCCACAGATTTCACATCCGGGTTGTACTGCTGCTACAGTTGTTGTGGGGTTTATAGTTAGGTTTTCTACTTTTTGGGCTATAGCGTCCATCTTTGCATTCATATGGTCCAAACAACTTACCTCATACACACCTCCTTTGGTCTCTTTCTTCTCTACTTGTGCACGTTCGGTCCCCCATTGGTAATGGTTTTGTGCCATATCCTCAATGAGAGCACTTGCTTCGGCGTAGGGTTTGTTCATTAGAGCGCCACCAGCGGCAGCGTCTATGGTCATTTTGGTGTTGTACATGAGTCCATTATAAAAGGTATGGATTATGAGCCATTGTTCTAAGCCATGATGTGGACATGCTCTTAATAGTTCCTTATATCTTTCCCAAGCGTCGAAAAGTGATTCTCCCTCGCTTTGGGTAAATCGTGTTATTTGGTTTCGTAAGACAACAGTTTTACTCGGTGGAAAATATCTAGCAAGGAATACTTTCTTGAGGTCATTCCAAGTGGTTATAGAGTTGGCTGGAAGGGAATCTAACCATGATCGGGCTCTATCCCTGAGAGAAAATGGGAATAGTCTTAGACGTATTGCCTCAGGAGGAGCTCCGTTCGCTTTTAAAGTATCTGCGAGTTGAATAAAAACTTTAAGATGTTGGTTCGGGTTTTCCGTAGGAAGACCTGCGAACTGGTTCTGTTGAACTATTTGTAATAGAGATGGTTTTAATTCAAAGTTATTGGCTGGTATAGTTGGATTAACTATACTAGAATGGGGTTCTTCGTTAGAGGGTAGGGCGAAATCCTTAAGAGGTTTAGCGTTTTCTTCTTCTGCCATTGCTCTTTTGAGTTTTCGACTAAGTTTCCGGTACTGCGAGTTCTTCACATTTACCGACTAAAGAATGCCTTAGTCTAGACGGTGTAACAACAGGGTACGAAATTTTGACGTAATTGGTCCCCGACAGCGGCGCCAAAAACTTGATGCGTGTTATCCGCAAGTATACGGAGTACGTCAGAGTAATATAAAAGATTTATCGTTCCCACAGAGACCAATGTCAAATCTATCGATTGCTATTGTTACGGTGCTTATCTAAGGCTAATAGAAATCTGAGTACAAGTTTAAACTGAACGAAAATAGAAATTAATCAGATAAATAAATATGCTGGAATGTAATTCACATCAATCAAACAATACTCCTATCTTCTAAATAGTAACACTTACGGGGCAATGTTTCTTTCTTTGAAATAGAGTTAATTAAAAGGGATCTGCCGCGTTAGCGTGATCGGAAACAGACCTAACCTTTAATCTATACCAGCCGCTCACGCTGCACCGGTCGCTCCTTGCGTTAAAGTGTTGAAAGTCCTTTTTTATATAATTACCTCTAAGACTTAGTTAAAAAGTGTTTTCGATTGAAAATATTTTATACCAAAGGGTTTTCGGCATATGCTCGGCCAACCGGATCCTAAATCTATAAACGCGTCCGAAAATAGTTTTTAAACCTCTTTCTAATAATATAAAACTTTCCTAGTTAGTTAATAAAGTGCTTCCGCTGTATTTATCAACTAACAACTAACAAACTCTTTTCTAAAATGCCGGACGGCTTTCGATCTTACCCGATCTAGTCACAGTCATTACACAAACAAAAACACGGTCTTGTTTACGTAATGACCGATCAATTTAAGTTCAGAAGAGTTTAATTAAAATCAAAAACAACCCCTAAAGTATTTCTAAAGAGAAGACATGTGGAGTATCGTCGGAATGACGATCCTCACATTCTAGCACAAGGAATTTAGCTAGACATAGTGATTAAAGACATAATTATAAATTGGTTTGTTAAAGGAAACATTTATAATATAAAAATTGTGCGAAGTGTGATAGTGTACTTTAAGAGTGTGAACACAAGTGTCACGCTTAAATTCAGGTCCAAAATACAACAGATCACACAGATAAATAAATTAACGAAGTAAAGCAGAGACAGAAAATAAATGAATTTAAAGCAGTGCGAGAAAATAAATAATATAAAGGCAATGCGGAATAAAATAAAATGCGATTTATAAATAAACCTGCTCCAAAGCGGAGACTGAATCTGGTACAAGGCTGGAAAGTAAATTGCGAGAAATGTAAATCTTCTAACTACAGTGCTCCAATCGAACCAACAACTATAGTGCAATAACCCCTCGATGTGACGGATTATTGTTTTACAAAGTGAATTCTCTGCCTAAGGTTGAAACTAAGATTGGATGAAATGAAAATGAAAATGCAAGTCGTATTTATAGGAAATTCGCAGCTGTAACTGCCTCTAATCATAATGAAAAAGCGTTTCATAAACTAAATTCTTCAGATGTAACTGCCTTGAGCGTTTCAAACTGTTCCCTATTTATCACTCTCGGCGCCCGCCGACCCCTGCTCCGCGCCCGCCGAGTGTTGTTTTGGAGGTGAAACGCCTTTTGTGACCGTTGGCGTGGGGGTGAAGTCATTAGGCCTATGGCGTCCTCCTTGGCGTTCGCTGAGTGAAACGGCTAGTGTATGTTTTCACAAGAAATCCCCGTTTTTGCTCCGTTTTGCTTTGTTTTCTCACTGTGGGCTCAAATAAGGCAATAAACCTGAAAGTAAAACAAAATACCATAATAGCAAAGGAAAATAACAAATAAACGACTAAAATTATGTAAAATCAGAGCCAAATATACAGTGCATTTCAGTGTTATCATATGGCCTTAAGCAGACACCTAGGGCATGGAACAAGAAGATCGACTCATACTTAGTCGAATTGGGATTTGTCAAATGCAAGTCTGAGTATGGTGTCTATGTTCAGGTTGTAGCACAAGATATAACAATCATCTGCTTATATGTTGATGACTTGTTAGTAACTGGAAATAGCCTGAAGAACTTGTCGAAGTTCAAAGAGCTGATGAAGAAGGAATTTGAAATGTCAGATCTGGGAAAATTGTCTTATTTCCTAGGCATGAAACTTCATATGTCGAAGCAAGGTATGGTGCTACATAAAAGGAAGTATGTCAAAGAGATACTCAAGAGATTCAGAATGGATGATTCGAATCCCGCATCCTCACATGTCGAACCAAACTTGAAGTTGGAGAAGCATGGAGAGGACGACAAAGTTGATGTAACTTTGTTCAAACAAATAGTTGGATCTCTGAGATATGTGTGCAATAGTCGACCTGATATAGGTTTCGCAGTCGGATTATTGAGTAGATTCATGGGAGAACCAAGAGTGTCACACATGAAAGCTGCAAGAAGAATTCTGAGATGCTTAAAAGGAACAACATATTTTGGAATTCTATTTCGACAAGATTCTGAAGGCAAAGGAGCAATAGTTAATTGCTTTTCAGATGCAGATTGGTGTGGAGATAAGGAAGATCGAAGAAGTACAACTGGCTATTTCTTTTAAGTATTTGGTGCCCCAATCTCATGGTGTTCGAAGAAGTAACCTGTAGTGGCATTGTCATCGTGTGAA
Organism: Lathyrus tuberosus; assembly: GCA_022829125.1. Classification (NCBI taxonomy): domain Eukaryota; kingdom Viridiplantae; phylum Streptophyta; class Magnoliopsida; order Fabales; family Fabaceae; genus Lathyrus; species Lathyrus tuberosus. The sequence goes on from JALAZF010000078.1 coordinate 8,321,497, forward strand.
GCTGAATCTATAGCAGGATCTTATGTTGCATGTCAAGCAATTTGGATTAGATCAGTACTTGAAGAAATGGAGGTCGAAGTGAAGAAACCTCTTGTGTTACAAATCGACAACAAGTCAGCTATAAATCTAGCGAAGAATCCAGTTCTACATGGAAGGAGTAAGCATATCAAAGTTATATTTCACTTCTTAAGGGAAAAGGTAAATCGAGGTGAACTTGAAGTTAGGCATTGCTCAAGTGAAGCACAGTTGGCCGACATTTTCACTAAAGGATTAAAGATCGACAGATTTCTGAATTTGAGAAAGAAATTAGGAATAGTTCAGATTGACTATGACTAGCGTAGGTTCGACAACTTGGATTATGGGGGTGTGTTGAAATATTAGATTTGATTTGATTTGATATGATTAGATTTGATTAGATTTAATATTTAGATATAATCCAAGTTGTGTTAGCCCAAGCCCAATTAAGGTTGTATATAAATAGACCTAGCTTTTATCATTATTTACACAATTCAATAATACAAATCCTTATTTCCTTATCTATCTCTTTCTCTCCTCACTAAAAGTGCCTCACGCACTAACAGTTTCTATTCAATTTTCATTTATATGATTTTGTTTATTTCATCACAATTTTTTTGGGTTTGTAATAGAATCTATGTTACGTTGATCTTGATTATGAAGCTGAGCTATTGAAAAAAAACACAGGCATCATTTCAAGCTGTAGGAAGTTTACACTGTCATGCCTTCCCAAATTGACGATGTAGATATTCTTCATAGATGTTTGTAGTCTACCATAATCGTAGTTTGTATTTATATTTTCACTTAACCATAGTTTAAGCGTGTGTTTCATTTTTTTGGTATAGACAAGTGATGGTTTTGCACTGGGCTATAGTATCATTTTGTAGAATTGTCGGGTGAAAGTGATTGATACAAAATTGTCGTTTTATCGGGAGGAACTGCATGTTTGTTAAGTTTAGAAAGTAATTGTGCAAATCACTTTTCATATAAGCTATTGATGAAAACATACCCTTGTTGTGAAAAAATAATTCATACCCTTGGTTTTAAAATTGCTTCATACCTCTGTTGTTGACATTGTTTCATATTTAAAGAATAAGTTCTTTAGATATTAACTTAGTTGCTTTAGTTGTTACATTTTTATCAATCACTAGAATTGACCATTTAGTTTCATATGATTTTATCAGCTCTGGACACTCCAAAATTAATCACAAAGACATGAAACCTCTCAATCAACTGTTGCATAGTTCCAAATGTCATTGGTCCTGGATCATCAAGTCCATTTATTCCTTCTCAGAGTATTGGACAATTATTTATGTTGTTTGGGTTTTCATATTGCAGTTTTGAAAGTTTATGTTATCTTTTAATGTTACCTTTCCCAACCATGTCTCAGAACCAACTCTATTGGGGACCTCCAATAAAACATGATGAAAGTTTTATTGATCGTGATTATGAAATAAAAAAGGACTCTTAAATATGAAGCATGGTCCTGATATAAGAGTTCAAAGTTCAATTGAACCTCCTATGATATCGAGGCCATCTGATCATGCATACGGAATTGGTTCGTAGAAGATGATATAAGCAACAAAACTCAAACAAATAATTGGCCTGTTGCATCTGCTAAATAATCTTCCAGCCAAGTCTCATCTATCAGGTATATCCCAGCCAAGTCTCATCTATCAGGTATAGCTCAATGCTACTATATTCTGTCTCACATATGTCCGAGTTTATTATGATGTTGTGGTTTGAGTTTATTTGTTACATGTTTAATATTTAATTGAGAATTGTAGAACTATTTTAGCTATTTAAAATAATTTTCAAACTGTTTTTATTAGGCATGCTCTTAGATGTATTTTGAAATTTTTAACTTGGTTTGTGTAAAAAAAACACTACCAATAGCCATCAAAGTTATATTTTTATACTTTTTTTTTAGGTTAGGAAGTTAGATATTAAAAAATTGTGCAGGTTTGTATTAACAGTTGCAAATTTAAATTAGTTTTAGTTTGCAAATAATATGAAAGTTTATTAATCTATTAGAATGTAAATGTGTAAAACTCCTTGATAGTAATTTCGTACCACTTAGCAATGACTTTAATGTGATATATTTTTATTAATTCAATTCATGCCCTATTTACATGTCAAGCAAATAGATCAAATTTGACTGTATTATTGAAAACAATGAAAAGATGGTTCGACCGCAATGTCTATAACAAACTTGTCGTAAGGACCTCAAAACAAAGGTCAAAATACTCCCCAGACACCATTCGAAATTGTGGAGAAAACAATGTATAAATTTAACTCAAGTTTAGCAAATACAAATTGATTACATGTTATCTCTTAATTTTCTTCCATTTGGTAATCATATATATTTTAAAGGTTAGGGTCTGTTTGGCTCAAATGAGGGGAGGGGAAGGGGGATTTTAATGAAGGGGAGGGAAGGATCCACTACGCCAAAATTCGCTTTTGGCAGCATTACTGATCCGATGTACACGAACTGGTCCACGCGGGCTGGTCGTTATGGAGGTGCCCGGATGGGTGCTGGTCGTACTCGTTGTCCGGTAAGTGATTGAGGAGAGGTGGTGGTGTACCTGCAAGGCACTCCGACGCTCAAGTAAGAAAGGGTCAGAGAAAAGGGGCAAGTACAAAGTATTAGTTCGTAGGGTGAATATTTGATACCTGGCCCTCTCAAGTGAGAGGGTTTATATAGGGCTCTAAGCGCGTGGCTAACGGTCCTATTTTCGGGGCGAAATAACCGTTTTCCCTAAAGAATCGGTCGCTGCCCAAACTAGCCGTTACGACGGGCAGGGTGTCCAAAACTAGCCGTTATGTCGGGCATATGCTTAGTTTCGGGCATCTGCCCATGGCTGTTCGGGGAGCACTGAAGTTGTGCGTGTTGGGCAGAATGTCCGGGGAGGAACGTTATGTTCCTTGCCCGGTAGGAGGGGCAGAAAGGTAACTTTTGCCCTTCTGTGGATTGGACTTAGGCGATTTGGGCCGCTCTGTAGCAGAGGCTCATTGGGCCAATTCTATCCATTGGTCCAGTCCAGAACAGGAGCCCCCCAAGTCGTTGCTCCCGAGCATGAGAGTGATGACTTAAGGACTCCTCGTTGTCCCGGGGAACTATCATGAAGCCGTCGTTGGATACGAGGACGACTGCCTCGAGGTGCTCGTGGTTCTCCGTGTCCGCGATATTCGTGGTCGATTCCATCTTGCCCGGTATTCGGGGAGGTGACGCGTCAGATGGAATGGGAAACGTTGGGTCGCCACGTGTGCATCGAGACCTGTGTAGCAGTTACCTAGGCAATTATGGCTAGTGGGCCGTCATTATTGCCTACGGGCGCGTGTCTGTACGTGCCCCTTGGTATAAAATGGGGGAAACCGTCCCATTTTCCACTTTTCCTTCTTCTGATTCTTCCTCGTCACCAGTGCGTTTGCCCGTCACCTTCTTCAAGCAGCCGACCGTCGTGCCGACCACCGTGACAAGTTTCGAGCAGCCGTTTTCTTCCACTTTCTTCTAGTAAAATCAAGTAAGTATCCTGATTTTTTGCTTGTTTTGCTTCCTTTTGTTGTTAGTGGTAGATTTCATGCAGCTAGGGTTAGTTCTAGATGGCAAAATAGGTAGATTTCCGGCGAGTGTTGGTGGTGGGCGGAGGTTCTGCCTTTTTTCTGTACCAAATGTCTCGCCAGATTAGGTAGCATGTTTGGTGGTCGTGGTGGCCCACGTGGTGGTTGCGAGTCGTGACCATCGCGTCCTATCATCCGTTGATGGATTTGGTGAGTTTCCCGTTAGGACGTTTCCAGATTCCGGTAGAGTTTCGACGGAATTTGGGTACAGGCGCGGGGATATTTTGTCCTTCTTTGTTTGATGTTAGGGCTTAGGACGGGGACGTAGTTCCTAGCCTTTCGCGCGCCCTTTCACTTGTCTTAGCGGTGGAAGGGTGGATTTGATTTCCTGTCGAATTCACTGCCTTTCTCTGCTTTTTCAGGTGATCGTAGTGGCGATGGAGCCCGAGAGGGAGGTTATACCCGTTACGTCCGAAGAAACTGTCTCCGATGAGAGCAGCAGTGCAACGGCCTCGCGTTCTGCGTCCTCGAGTTCGTCGGCTTCGAATTCCTCGAGCGACGTCGAGGGGGAAGCGAGTGATGCTGAGGAGGGAGATGACCTGGGGGTCGTGGAGGAAGATGTAATGGAAGAGGACGTAGACGCGTTCTGCCCAGAAGAGTGGGTGGTGGCCGAGCCTTCCGAACACACTTCCACGTTTGCGAGGTTTGCGGCGGACGCTTTTACTGAGGTGGGGCCCTCAGGTGAATGGAGGGTGCTTCTGCCTAGTGTGGGCGAGCGGATCTGCTCGAGCTTCGGGGACTGCTTTGGGATGTACGAATATGTCTTCAAAGAACTGGGGCTGAGGTTGCCCTTCACTGACTTCCAGCGGTCGGTGTTCCATCATCTGAAGTTGGCGCCTTCCCAACTCCACCCCAATTCGCTGGCCTTTATACGGGCTTTTGAGCTGGTGTGCGAGCACCTTGCTTTGGGGCCCACCATCCCTTTGTTCTTTGCTGTTTTCCACCTACAGCGGCAGCTGACGGGGAAGAGGTACGGATGGGTCTCTTTGAAGCAGCCCAAAAAACTGTTCAAGCCGTTCTCGGAGTCCATCCGAAACTTCAAGGGACGGTACTACATCGTCGAGCCTCTGTCCGAAGCTGCTCAGGACAGCGTGTATGCCTGGGAGTTAGAGTGTGACGAGAATGGAGAGGAGCTGCTCACCGAGGAGGGGAAGTACGTCGGGGAGAGGGTGTATAAGTTTCCAATCCGCTGGACACCCGACCACTTCTCAAAGAAGCCCAGTGCCTATGTTTTTGAGCCGAGTGCTTTACACAGGCAGGATGCCGCGTCTTACGAGACCCTGGTGAAGTGGGTCAACTCCTTTCAGCTCGCGACCTGTTGGACGAGCAAGGGTAATCCTATCTTCGAGGAGGATGGGAGTCAAAGGGTCGAGCGCCGGTTTATCCCCGTCAAGGCACTGCTGGAGTGTAAGACTTCTGCGGATGTCACGGCTCTGCTCGGTAGATTTAGTTACTTAGACTTTATTTGCTATTCTTTCTTCCCCATTTCTGACGCGCTTGTTTTATTTGTGCAGGTGAGATGCCTCAAGCCCGTGACCGTGTGGTGAGGAATGCCATGGCGAGGGGCAAGGTTGGAGCGACTCCCTCCAAGACCCGGACTGCTGCTGGTGCTCGTGCGCCTCCCCCTGTTCAAACTGCTCCGGGGACCTCCTGTTCTCCCACTCCCTGTCCACGGGATTCTCCGCTGCCTTTGGTCGGGCGACCGAAGCGCCTTCGGACAACAGATACGGTGGATCTGAGGGGGGCAGTTGAGAAGGGGAAGTTCGAACTTCCTCCGTGCATCAACGATATGAGGTTCTTCGAGGGTAATACCTTGGTTGTTCCTCGGGCTGAATCTCTTAGCCTGGGGAACATGGATCGCGCGGGCAAAAGGGCGATGGTGGCCAGGGATGCTTCTGCCCTCGTGAGGATGCTCGAGATGGCAGCTGTGTACGCTGAGGGGGACCACGTGCTCGAGGCTGAGCTTACTGCTGCTCGGGCCTCCGAAGCGACGCTGAAGGAGGAGGTCCGGCGTGCCCGTGAGGCGAAGAAGAAAGCCGAGGAAGAGGCGACAACGCTGAGGGAGGAAGTCACCAAGCTAAGGTCGGAGAAGAAGGCGTTCGAGGAGTTGAACGCGGAGTTGATGGCGGCCAATGCCCCGGGTGATGACGAACCAGAGGAGATAAGAGTGTTGAAGACTCGGGCAGAGCTGGTCGCTGGCATTCTGCAGGCCGAGGATGATGGTATTGCTGTGGCCGCGGAGTCTTTTGATAGTGCGGTGGCCCAGTTGCGAGTGGTGAACCCTGGGCTCGAGATTTCGACCGGGGGTACTCACTACCTAGCTCGTGTGGAGGGTGGCCGCATTGTCCTGCCCGAGGGTCTTGTTCTCGATACTCCCGAGGAACATATCGAGGAGCAGCCCGTGGAGGAGCCGAGGCCTGAAGCTGCGTCAACCGAGCGTGTGGAAGACTGAAGAGTTTTTGTTGCTTAGCTGTATCTTGTCCGGCCTGCGTGCCGTTGAACTCGTTGTAATCTTATTTTTGTTCTGGGGGCGTGGCCCCCTTTTTAATGTAACAAACACAATCTTTGGCCCTTGTGGCCTTTTAATTTAACGCCCGGTTAATTTATACAATTTCTGTTTATACTGTTGTACTTTGGTTTAGTTGTGCATGTGTGACTGCCCGTCGGAGGGTGTGTTTGTCAACAAGGCTTATTTTTGACAGATTGCTCGTTGCGTTATGAATTCGCCAGTGCGGGGAACTGGTCGAACAGTCGGGGAAGATCCTGGCGAGGTTGCGGATCTCAGGTCGCGATTGAGGCCTGAGGTCGCGGCGTGAACGTCCCATCGCGAGCTGGGGTTCTGCCAATCATGGTACTTGGGCGAAGGCGGTGCTCGATCGAGGACCGCCAACGAGCGGAGCTCCGGCTCATTTATTTGAGCGGGATTCCACTTTGTACGTATGCGTCGTTTGTACCTGAACGAGCATGATGGCCGTTAGACGGCCTTGTGACGCGAGGAAGCTTCTTGTGCCTTTTAGCTGTAGTATTGCTTAAGTTTTTCAGTGTTCCATGGTCGAGGGAGCGTTTCCCCGTTGAGGTTTTCGAGGAAGTATGCGCCGTTCCCCGTTTTGGCGCGGACTCGGTATGGTCCTTCCCAGTTGGCCGCCAGTTTACCTTCGCGGGAGTCCTTGTGGTTTCTTCGCAGGACAAGGCTGCCCACGTCGAACTCCCGTCGGAAGACTTTAGCGTTGTGCCTGATCACTATTTTTTGCTTAAGAGATGCCTCGCGGAGGGCTGCTCCCGTTTGGATTTCCTCGACGAGGTCGAGCTCCTCTCTTATCGCTTCGTCGTTCATTTCCTCGTCCAGGGGTGATTCCGTCCTCCTGGACGGTACGTGGATTTCAATGGGTATGACTGCCTCGGTGCCATATGCCAAACGGAAAGGTGTTTCCCCGGTGGTGGACTGGGGAGTGGTGCGGTATGCCCACAGGACACTGTGAAGCTCCTCGACCCAGGCTTTCTTTGTTTCGTCCAGTCTTCGCTTGAGGCCGCGCAGTATGACACGATTGGCTGCCTCTGCCTGCCCGTTGGTTTGGGGATGCTCTACGGAAGCGAAGTGTTGCCTCGTTTCGAGGTGTGCGACAAAGTCTTGGAATTTTTTGTCTGTGAATTGTGTTCCATTGTCCGTGACAATTGCTTGGGGGATCCCAAACCGGGCAAGTATATTCCGCTTGTAGAAGCGCAGAATGTTGAGCGCTGTTATCTTGGCTAAAGCTTCTGCTTCTATCCACTTTGTGAAGTAATTTACGCCCACTATCAGGTATTTGTTTTGGCTGGACCCCGTCACGAAGGGTCCTAGGATGTTCAGGCCCCACCAGGCGAATGGCCACGGGGAGGTCATGCTTTTTAGTTCGTTTGGCAGAGCTAGGTGCATATCCCCGTGCCGTTGGCATTTGTCGCATTTCTTCACATGCTCCTTGGCGTCTTGTTGCATGGTCGGCCAATAGTACCCTGCTCTGAGGGCCTTACGGGCAAGGGACTTTCCTCCGAGGTGTTGGGCGTTGATGCCTTCATAGATTTCTCGCAATACGTGGGGGACGACCTTCTCTTCTATGCATTTAAGAAGTGGGATGGAGAAGCCCCGCCGGTAGAGTTTGTTTTCGAGGATAACGTACGAGCAGGCCCTTCGTTTGATGGTGCTGGCCTCCTTGGGATCCTCTGGAAGTTCGTCCCTGGTGAGGTAGTTGTAAACGGGCGTCATCCAGCAATCATTATCCCCGATCGCGTGTACGTGTAGGGTCGAAGATCCCTTAGTGATGCTGGACCGGGGAAGTATCTCTTGGATGACTGACCTGTTTTCGCCTTTCCTCTTGGTACTTTCCAGTTTTGACAATACGTCTGCTCATACGTTGTGTTCGCGTGGAACGTGTCTTACTTCCACTGTTCTGAATTTCAACATCTTTTCTCTGACGAGGGTGAGGTATTCGGAGAGACTGTCGTTTTTGGCTTGATATTCCCCGGATACCTGGTTGGCTACGAGCTGCGAATCCGTGCAGATGATGACTTCCTCGGCCCCCAGGTCTTCGGCTAGGCGTAGTCCGGCGAGGAAGGCTTCGTACTCGGCCTGGTTGTTCGACGTGGGAAAAGACAATGTGAGGGAAGCCTCGACTATGGTTCCTTCGTCGTTTTCCAGAATTGCGCCTGCCCCGCTGCCACTAGAGCTGGATGCTCCGTCCACATAGATGGTCCATCTGTTCACTAGGTGGGGCGAGGAATTTGAGAAAGTTACCTCTGCTACGAAATCGGCCAGGGCCTGAGCCTTAAGAGCTTTCCTGCTTTTGTACTGGATGTCGAATTCAGACAGTTCTAGCGACCATCTGAGCATTCGCCCGGCCATGTCTGGCCTTCCCAGTAGCTGCTTGATGGGCTGATCCGTCCTCACCACGATCGTGTGGGCCAAGAAATAGTGTCTTAGTCGTCTGGCAGCGTTGACGAGGGCCAATGCTACCTTCTCTATCTGTTGATATCTCAATTTTGTGTCCTGCAGTGCCTTGCTCGTGAAATACACCGGCTTTTGCCTGCTAGGATTTTCGCGGATGAGAACGGCGCTAACGGCCTCGGCGGAGACGGCGAGGTATAGGAACAAGACCTCCCCGGTATCTGGTCGTGGCAACACGGGCGGTTCCGATAGAGCTTGCTTCAAGTGGAGGAGGGACACCTCGCATTCTTCGGTCCATTCAAACGCTGCTTTTTTCCGCAAGAGCTTGAAGGAAGGAAGGGCGTGCTGGGCGGACTTTGCGACGAAGCGGGATAGCGAGGTCAGTACTCCGTTGAGGGATTGGATGTTCTTTTTAGACGTGGGCGTTGGGAACTCGGAGAATGCCCGGAATTTGTCGGGATTAGCCTCTATTCCTCGTTCTGTTAGGTAGAAACCGAGGAACTTACCTGCCCGTACCCCGAACGTGCACTTCTCCGGGTTGAAACGCATTTGGTATTTCCTTGCCTGCTCGAAAATTTTACGGAGGTGGGCGACATGGTCTAGTTCCTCGTGGGATTTGACGATCATGTCATCCATGTATACCTCGAGCATACCACCTATCTGTTCGTGGAAGACTTTGTTCATCATTCGTTGGTATGTAGCGCAGGCGTTCTTCAGTCCGAAGGGCATTACGTTGTAGTAATAGTTGCCCGATTCGGTCATGAAGGCTGTCTAAGTTTTATCGCTCGCGGCCATTGGTATTTGGTTATAGCCCGAGTAGGCGTCGAGGAACGATAAAAGTTTAAAACCGGTCGAATTATCTACGAGTTTGTCTATATTGGGGAGGGGGTAGGCGTCCTTCGGACAGACCTTATTAACATCAGTATAATCAACGCACATCCTCCATTTGCCATTATTTTTTCGTACAAGTACAACATTAGAGAGCCATGTAGTATATTTGGCCTCGGAAATAAACCTAGCTTCTAGAAGGTCTTTGACAGCTTTCTCCGCGGCTTCTGTCTTCTCCGGGGATTGCTTCCTTCTGCGCTGGGCAACGGATTTGACGGTCGGGTCGATCGTGAGCTGGTGGCAGGCGACGGAGGAGTCCAATCCGGGCATCTCAGCAGCGCTCCACGCGAACAGGTCTGCGTTTTCGCGGAGGCACGCTTTCAGTTGTCTTCTGGCCAGGTCGGGCAGATCTGCTCTGATCTTCACTCCCCGTTGGGGGTCTTCTCCGAACGGAACGATCTCGAAGTTGCCATCTGGGACAGGTCGTAGGAGATGGTCGCTGTTGTCGGACTTACTGCCCGACGGCGTTGGAACCTTGGCGCGATCTTCTTCGCTGAACCGGCTGTCTAGATCGATTGATTCGACCTGGGGAAGTGGTCTTGGCTGCTCGGAGCTGCTGGGCAGGGGGACGACCAGATGCTCTTGGCTTCGCTGAGATGGTGTTAAGTCCCTTTGACGCTACTTCAAAGCTGCGGCGGGCAGCCTCGATGTCGCCGTGGAGGGTGGCGACCATCCCTTTAGAAGTGTAGTACTTCATTTTGAGATGTACGGTGGAAGGTACTGCAATCAACTCTGCCAGGGTTGGCCTTCCGAAGATGCACTGGTATAGTGACGGGCAATCGATTACCAGAAACTGTGCCTTGATTGCTCGGGTTGTCTTTCCTGAACCGAAGGTTACAATGAGCTCTACGTAACCTCGGGGCTTTGTCACCGCTCTGTTGAACCCTTGCAGGTCGGATCCGGCGTATTGAGTGAGGTGAGAGTCGTTCAGCTGCAATGTCTCGAACAGGTGGTTGTACATTATGTCAACCGAACTGCCCTGGTCCACGAGTATCCTTCGGACATCGAAATTCGCCATCCTTGCCCGGATAAGCAGTGGGATGTTCGAATTCGGTGCCCCGCCGAGGAGTTCTTCCTTGTAGAAGGAAATGGGAGCGGACCCTTTGTGCGTGGTGTCCAGCGTGGTGACCTCGTTGGAGCTTTTGCTGATCAGTTAGTCGAATCTCCTTTTGACCGAGCCAACTGTGACTTTGTTGAATCCACCCCCGGAGATCACCATGGCCGACGGGAAGGCCTCCCATGGGCTGCTGGCAGCGAGGTATGTGGAGGCGAGCAGATCGTACGGGATGCGAAAGTCTTCTGGTCGGGTCACGGACATAGCGACCTGGACGTTGGCGTCGTCGGAGGGCGGAATTTCCTCTGCGACCTTTTTGCTTTCCTGGGCCTCTTGCCGGGGAGCGTCCTTCTTTTTTACGAACTGCTTCAGATGGCCGTCGCGAATGAGGATCTCTATGGCATCTCTGAGGTGGATGCACTCTTCCGTTGTATGGTCGTGACTCTTGTGGAAACGGCAGTACTTGGACTTGTCCATCCCTGGCCTGACCGCCAGCTGCTTGGGGAAACGGACTCCCGCCTGTTTGAACTCCGAGTTGGCGCATTCGGACAGTATTTTCTCCCTCGAGGCAGTGAGGGGGTATAATCATGGAATCACCCAGAGGGTGCTCTCTGCTCGCGTGTATCGCGAGGTCGATCGTCGCGTCTCTTGTCTCCTCGACGGGACATCGAGGGTTCTTCAACTCTGGACGTCCGGGCACCTTCTTGGTTGCGAGATGTCCGGACCGAGTGGGCAGCGACCTTCTCCTCGTACTGTATATGTGAATGGGCCTGGTGGAGAAGTGCATTGAGATTCCTCGGTGGGTCGAGGCCGATGGCTTTCCCGAAATCGGAACCAGGACGTAACCCTTGCTCGAGCAAGAATTTCTTCATGGCGTCGGTCGTTGGTACTTGGACAGCCTCCTTGTTGAAGCACTCGATATAAGCCCGGAGAGGCTCATCTTTGCCTTGTACGACGGCTCCCAGGGACGCCTCGGTCTTGGGGTGGCGTCGTGAAGCGGTGAAGTGACGGGAGAAGATCCTCCCCAGCTGTCTCCATGACGTGATGGATTCCTTGGGCAGCTGCTTGTACCACGTCATTGCTCCTTTACGGAGCGTGGTCGGGAACAGGCGGCACTTGATGGCTCCCCGTACCCCTCTGTAATCCAAGAGAGCGTCGATGTTCTCTATATGCTCGTCCGGGTCGGCGGTTCCATCGTACGTCCCCAGCGACGGAGGCTTCTCCAGCCCCTTAGGAAGGCGGGTTGCTAGGATCTCCCGGGACAACGGGCCGCGAGGTTCGTCGTCGCTATCTAAACTTGGCTCTGATGGTGACTGTCGTCTGCGCTCGCGGCGACGGTTTCTGCGAGGTGAGGGTGAACGGGTCCGGTCACGAGGTCTGCCCAGTGGGGAGGGCCTATCTTGCCTCGTTCTTTTGCGTCTTGACGGGGATCGATCCCGCGGGGAGATCTGGTCGCGCTTGCGAGTGGGTCGTATCTCAGGCTCGTGCCTAACCGCACGGTCTTCTCCGCGCCTAGGTGGCGGGCTTTTGGATCTTCGGGCTTTATTCTGGGGAGGAGAAGATCTTGGGAAAGATGCCTCCTCAAGAGCTCCTATCCTTTCTCCTTGTTGTAGGATGAGGAGGTTGGTGCGGTTAACAGCTTCCAGAAGGGCTGCCACGGCCAAGTTGGCGCTGGGCGGACCGGGAACTGGCCGGTCTTCCGATGGGATCTGCACGTCTCCTTGCCCGGTGGGAGGAGGAGTTGGAGATGCAGTAGCCCCGTCCCGACGGAAACGGGGGTCAGAAAGTAACGAAGAATGGCCGTCAACGTCCATCTTGTTGACGCGGACGAGAACAGTGGTGTCAGCACCTATCGCGGAATTCTGGGAAGCCATACGTGGGCGGATCAAAGAGAATATGTTTTGATCTTTCGGTTTCCGAGGAGGAATGAAAGAAGGGGAGAACAAGAATTTCCCACAGACGGCGCCACTGATCCGATGTACACGAACTGGTCCATGCGGGCTGGTCGTTATGGAGGTGCCCGGATGGGTGCTAGTCGTACTCGCTGTCCGGTAAGTGATTGAGGAGAGGTGGTGGTGTACCTGCAAGGCACTCCGACGCTCAAGTAAGAAAGGGTCAGAGAAAAGGGGCAAGTACAAAGTACTAGTTCGTAGGGTGAATATTTGATACCTGACCCTCTCAAGTGAGAGGGTTTATATAGGGCTCTAAGCGCGTGGCTAACGGTCCTATTTTCGGGGCGAAATAACTGTTTTCCCTAAAGAATCGGTCGCTGCCCAAACTAGCCGTTACGACGAGCAGGGTGTCCAAAACTAGTCGTTATGTCGGGCATATGCTTAGTTTCGGGCATCTGCCCATGGCTGTTCGGGGAGCACTGAAGCTGTGCGTGTTGGGCAGAATGTCCAGGGAGGAACGTTATGTTCCTTGCCCGGTAGGAGGGGCAGAAAGGTAACTTTTGCCCTTCTGTGGATTGGACTTAGGCGATTTGGGCCGCTCTGTAGCAGAGGCTCATTGGGCCAATTCTATCCATTGGTCCAGTCCAGAACAACTACAAAGACATCACTTTTGTCACAAAGCGCTGCTATAAGTTTTGAAAAAAATTCGCTAAAAAAAGCGCTGCTAAAGGCTACCTTTAGAAAGTGCTTTCTAAAAGCGCTGCTAAAGGCCGTACATAGACCCCACCTTAGAAAGCGCTTTTACAAAAGTGTTGCTAAAGGTATAACCTTAGAAAGCGCTTTTAAAAAGCGCTGCTAAAGGGTAACCTTAGAAAGCGCTTTTGAAATGCGCTGCTAAAGTCCTTAAATTGGCCCCACATTTGAAAGAGCTTTCTAAAAGCGCTGCTATAGGCCAATGAAAAGAAAGCGCTTTCTAAGGAAAAAACGCTGCTAAATCTAGAACCTAAGAAAACGCTTTCCAAAAGTGCTGCCTTAGGTCATTTAATAATTAAAAAATAAAAACACGCTTGTTTTCAGAAGAGCCCTAATCATTTTTTCTAATCGTTTTCACTCCTTTCTCTCTTGCGACTGTTCTTCCTTTCTCCTTCCTCCTTTCTCCGAACGCCACTGAACTTTCTCCGACCGACATCATTCTCCGACCACCACTGTACTTTCTCCGACCGCCATCGTTCTCTCTCGCGTCTGCTATTTTTGTTTTCGTTGAAACAAGAAGAAGAAGAAGCGGAAAACGAAGGAGAAGAATAGGTATGTACCATTTTCGTTCTCTCTCGCCACTGTTGTTGTTAAATGCTGCTTCTATTGTTGTTGTTGATACAATGTTGGTTCTGTAGTTGTTTTTGATACATTGTTGATAAAATGTGGTTCTGTATTTTCTGAATGTGGTTCTGTTGTTGTTGATACAATGTTGGTTCTGTTTTTGTTGATACAATGTTGGTTAGAATATTTGTCGTTTCGTAACTCTCACACCAAGTGTTCGGTGAAATGCTTGAACCAAGTTTAAAATGCAGTTCGGTTATAAGCTTTTAAGTTAGTTGTGTAGTTAGTTTGAAACGGTTAGCATGTATATTGAAAAATCTGTTTTGTGAAACTGTTGTATGTGGAGTGTAGTATGCTTTCACTAGTGTATACAACGTGCTTCCTTTTCAAATTATTACTATTCACCATTTTTTTTACCAGATGAAGCAATGTCTTCCTGATTGATTGATTGATAGAAGAGTGACAAAAGTGTTTATCTATTAAAAAAGCACTTAATACAACAGATAAAAATTTAAAATAGTATCCTCTTCATTCCAGGATGAGTGTCCTATTCTTTGAAAATGAAAATGAAATTGTTGAAATTAATTGATTCTTGAGACTTTGACTTGTTTCTCCGATATATCTTGGTTGCCCTATTATATACTAAATTTGTCCTGTTATATTTGGCATACACCATCAATTCTAACTTAGTGAATTTGCTATAGGGGTTACTTGTGAAGAGTGAAAGTCTGATTGTTTCCAAGAATCTTACACTGTGTTGGTCCAGAAGCTGTTGACTTCCCTACAGGTAAATAGTTTTTATTTTTTTAGTGTTTAGCTTAATTAGTAAAATCATGGATAAGAAATAGATGTCTTCAAATCGATTGTCGAAAGAGTATGAGAATGGGGTATCAGAATTCGTTAAGTTTGCTGCTGCGCATGCCAAAGACCCTTGTCGAATGACATGTCCTTGCTTGGGTTGCTGTTATGGGAGTCGAGTTGACGCGGTTCAGTTGGCATCGCATTTAATGAGGCATGGAATTGATTGAAGTTATACATGTTGGAATTTGCATGGTGAGAAAAGTAACGGGAATGTTGAATCGGGGGATAATACGATCTATGCTTCAAACGACAATTGCACAGATACATACGATTGTGATCGAGTCGAAGAGATTGCAGAAGCACTTGAAGAAGATCTTAAGGATTGTCCCAAAATGTTTGAGAGGTTGGTAAGCGATGCAATGGTTACACTAAATTCACAAGATTGTCTGTGGTATTAAAGTTGTACAACGTAAAGGCGGGCAATGGATGGTCGGATAAAAGTTTCACATAGTTATTAGCCCTTATGAAAGATATGCTTCCAGAGGATAATGTTCTTCCCAATCGAACATATGAGGCCAAAAAGATGGTGTGCTCTATTGGCATGAGCTATGATAAGATACATGCATGTCCAAACGATTGTGTTTTGTTTCAAAATGAGTATGCAACGTTAAATGAGTGTCCTAAATGCGGTGTATCTCGATATAAGAAAAAGTTGTCTCCAACAAAAGTCTTATGGTATTTTCCAATAATTCTGAGATTTAGACGCATGTTTCATAGTGAAACCGATGCAAGACACTTGACTTGGCATGCAGATGAAAGAATTATTGATGGAAAGTTTTGACATCCGGCAGATTCACCATAGTGGATGAAAATTGATAATGATTATCCTGAATTTGGAAAAGAAGCAAGAAACCTTCGCTTGGCATTATCTACTGATGGAATGAACCCACACGGTCTTCAAAGTATCTCACATAGCATATGGCCTGTGATTATTATGATTTATAACCTACCTTCATGGCTATATATGAAGCATAAGTACATGATGTTATCTATGTTAATTTCTGGGCCTAAACAACCAGGGAATGACATAGACGTATACTTGACACCCTTAATCGAAGATTTAAAGACTTTGTGGGAGAACGGTGTTGAGGTTTATGATGGATATAGGAAAGAAAGTTTCAACTTGAGGGCTATGTTTTTTGGCACAATTAATGATTTTCCAGCATACGGAAATCTATCAGGGTATAGCATAAAAGGTCAATGTGTGTGTCTTATTTGTGAAGATAAAACAGATTGGACACGATTAGAGTTTGGTCAGAAGAATGTCTTTCTCGGTCATCGTAGATTCTTAAATTCTAATCATCATTACCGTGGGTGGAGAAAAGCCTTCAATGGAGCCCTAGAACAAGGTAGAGCTCCACCTATATTGACAGGTGATCAAATTTTTGAAAAGGTGAAAGATGTAAGTATTCAGTTTGGCAAGCCTTTTGCACATACGCTTGTAAAGAGTGGGTGGAAGAAGAGGTCAATTTTTTTTTAATTGCCATATTGGAAGTCGTTGTATGTAAGACATTTTCTCGATGTTATGCATATTGAAAAAAATGTATTTGACATTGTTATTGGTACGTTACTCAATATACAAGGAAAGTCTAAGGATGGTCTTAAAGCAAGAAAGGACCTGATAGCGACGGGGATAAGACATGAATTAGGACCCTTGAAGAAAGGAAGTCGAACATATCTACCACCTGCTGCCTATACTCTATCTAGAAAGAAGAAAAAAGTATTGTGTAAGTTTCTAAGTGAAGTTAAAGTTCCAGAAGGATACTCTTCAGATATTAGAAGACTTGTGTCTATGAAAGACCTCAAGTTAAAGAGTTTAAAGACGCATGATTGCCATGTTATAATGGAACATTTTCTATCAATAGGTATACGTTCTATTCTGCCAGAAAAAGTAAGAAACGCAATAACTAAATTGTGTTCTTTCTTCAAGTCAATTTGCAGTAAGGTGATCGATCCTGCGATCTTACCAACATTGTAAAAAGAAATAATTATTACTTTGTGTGAGCTTGAAATGTATTTTCCACCCTCGTTTTTGACATAATGGTGCATCTAGCTGTACATCTTGTGAAAGAGACACAATTATGTGGACCAGCTTATATGAGATGGATGTACACTGCTGAACGTTATATGAAAATATTAAAAGGGTATGTGAAAAACCGAAGTCGACCCGAGGGTTATATTGCTGAACGATACATTGTTGAAGAAGCGATTGAGTTTTGTTCTGAATATTTGTCCAATGTTCAATCAATTGGACTCCCCAAATCTCATATTGTCGAAAAAAAAGAAGGAAAAAAGTTAATTGGAAATAAAGTTGTGACAGTATCAAGGTTCGAACGTGATCAAGTGCATTTGTATGTTCTGCACAATGAGAACGAGGTTGAGCCGTATGTTGAAATGCACAAGGATGTTCTCTGAGGTTTAAATCCGAATAGAAATGAAAATTGGATAGTACGAGAGCACAATCTAAGTTTTATACCTTGGTTTAAGGATCATATATATTCAAAGTATTATTCAGATCCCGCTTCAATAACAGAAAGGTTGCGATGTTTAGCATATGGTCCAAGTCAGGTTGTGTTTTCTTATAGCGCATACGCAATTAATGGATACACGTTTTATACCAAAGAACAAGATGATAAAAGTACTATGCAAAATAGTGGTGTCACCGTGGTAGATGAAGCAATGCACATTTCAAGTGTGAAGGACTTAAACCTCAAATTTGCAAATCTGTCATATTTTGGGGTTATCGAGCGTATTTGGGTGTTTGATTATGAGAAGTTTCAGGTTCCTATATTTGGTTGCAAGTGGGTTGAAAATAATAATGGCTTACGAATGGATAAGTCAGGATTTTTGCAAGTGGATCTTAATAGGGTGGGGTACAAAGATGAGCCTTTTATTCTAGCCTCTCAAGCTAAACAAGTGTTCTATGTCACTGATCCGAAAAGTACGAAATGGTCTATAGTGCTTTTATCTAACAAAGTAATTTATGAAAACATTGGAGATCAAGGTGATATTGATGTTGAGATTGAATCGTTTACTAGAAATGATCAAGATGATAATATTATAGCAAATGAATCATATATTAGAAATGATCATAATGAGGGTATTTGGATCAATCCAATCGTCCGTGTTGTTAAGAGACGAGTAGAACATATTCCAACCAAGAAAAGAAAGAGACGTTAGTGCAAAAGGTACTATTTCGTGTCTATTATTTAATAAGTTTAACAATTTATTTATACATTTCAATGAAAATAGTCTAATGTTTATTATGTTTTTATTTAAGGTTCTTGTGTGACAAATTGATGCGCGGGATTCTATTTCGTGTCTTCCGCACGTATAATACTGGGAACGAGTTAGTTTTTCATTCTAATATCATTCTAATCTTTGTATCTTTTTCATTCTAATCTTTGTTATGATACTTGATAAAACAAGACAACTATATATTCTTATTTGTTTTTATTTTGTTAGAGCAATACAAGTATAGATTGCGGTTATTACGTTTTGAGGTTTATGAGAGAAATCCTTCATTTGGATCAAATAGAGACTCCAATGATGGTATGGATTTATAACTTAGGATTTATTTTAATATTTATCGAATATTTCATATAATTTATTACTTTTAACTAAATCATGCATGTTATGTTTTATTATGTAGTACTTTGATGAATACAAGTGTGCTCATTACTCGAAAGATAAATTGGAAGAAATTAAGGAGGAATTGTGTGAATACTTTATTGAGAAAAGAATCATATAAGGTATGAAAGTTGTTCTGTTGATTTATATCAAATGGTTTATGTGTTGAATTATAATGGTGTATATATTTTGGATTATAATGGTATATAATGCCTATATTTGAATAAAAGTTTGTTTGTTAAATAAAGCTCAATGGTTGAAATATAAGGCCTATGTGTTGAAATAAAGGTTTGTTGAATGTCATATAATGCCTATGTGTTTGAAATAAAGGCTTGAATTATATAGCTTTATGGTATTATTTCCAAAAATATGCTTTCTAAAAAAGAAAGAATAGGCAGCGCAATGCTTCCTAAATTCTGATTTATAAAAAAGTGCTTTTAAAAAGCACAATTTACGTGAAGAAAAGACAGCGCTTTTCAGAAAAAGAGCTGCCTATAGTTCACAATAGAAAGCGTTTTCCATTAAAAGCGCTGCCTTAAAGTGAAATAAAAAATACATTAGACAGCGCTTTTAAGCTCTGTCTTTTTCCTTCCGTGGCATAGTGGGACAGGGGAGGTGAAGTTAGAGAATTTTTTTAATTATATATATGTTTGGTTCAAATGAAGGGAGGGGAGAGGAATGGAGAGATTTTAATTAAAAATATGTTTGGTTCACAAGGGGAGGGAATGGGTTTTATTGATGATTTACATTTTTATCCTAATGATTTTATACAAGTCATATGATATTCAAAAAGTGAAAATTTCATAATTATTGTTTTTGGTAATAACATATGCATAACTAACTAAACACAAAATTTATATTTTTTGAGTGATTAAAAAAGTTATAACTTAATACATAATGTTAAAAAAAATGAATACACTTGATTCACAATATAATTCTCTGACATAAATTAAACTATGTGTTTATAACAATTTTTAAATCGTGATGAACCATCTAATAAAAGAAATACATAAATAACTTAATACTAAATATTATATATATATATATATATATATAGGAAACGTATCATATGAGAACGTATTTTTTATGTGAGAACATGAGAATGAATCTGAACCATTAACTTTTAAAATAAATGGTGGAGATTATGTGTCAGTTTTTTTCTCTCTCCTCCATCATTTAATTTAATAATTGAGGAGAGAGAAAAACAAAATCCACAAATAATCTCCACCATTTATTTTAAAATCTAATGATTCAGATTCATTCTCATGTTCTTACATAAAAATAGCATTCTCATAGGATATGAACCCTATATATATATATATATATATATATATATATATATATATATATATATATATATATATATATATATATATAATGATTCATTTAAAATTTCATATAAAAAGAATATAATAGGATAATAAAATAAAAAACAAACGAATCTTAATAAAGATAAAAAAAATATTAAAAAAATAAAATGATTATAATTTATATTAAATAACAAAAATACAAAAAAAAATATTTAAATGTGGAGAACAATTATAATAATTTAATGGAAGCAACAAATAAAAACCACACAAAAGAGAAACATTAAACGAAAGAAAATGAATAATATTGAAATACTATAAAATAAAATTTAGGATATTATAGTAAATGTAATAATTTTTTAAATATCAAATTTCAGAACTCCTCCCCTCCCCCCTCCAAATCCCTTTGATTTGGGGACGCAAAGAGTGTGTATTGCAGGGGATTTGCTTCCCTCTCATCCTCTTCCCTCCCTCATAAATTTTGTGACGTGGCGCTGCTTTGTTGACTTTTTTTAAAATATTTTTTTCAATGGTTGCAAGGGGCAACTCTTCCACTAGGCTATTAAGTATTTATTGTCTAATTGTTTACTTCAAATATATATTACGTTAAGACTATTTTTAATTAATATTTATTAAAAAATAAATTAAAGATAATTAAAATAATATTTAATTAAAAATGTACATTAACTTTTAAGAATAAATATATTTAATTAAAAATAAATTAAGATAATATTTACTTTTTATAAACTATTTAAAGATAATTAAAAGATTAAAATTTATATTAAAATAATTAATATTATCTTAACGTTAAATAATTAAAAAATTAAAATTTATATTAAAATAATTAATATTATCTTAACGTTAAATAATTAAAAAAAATTAATATTATCGTAATGTTAAATATTTAAAAAAATTAAAATTTATATTAAAAATTAAAATTTATACATATGAAGTGGAAGAGTTAATATATACATTTGAAGTAAACAATTAGACAATATATACATTTGCAACCATGAGGACATGAGTTCAATTCTTAATGTGTGTGTAAAGTTTTTAACTATTAATCTTTAAACATTTCAACATGTAAATAGTCACATATTCTTCAAATGGCAGGGAAGTATATTTATTTCCTTCAAAAGCTTTGTTAGTAATTATTTAATGCATTTTAATGGAGGAAAATAATTATTTGCATCAATAGTAAATGATTAGAATTAAATGTTTTTAATTGTATTACAATATATATCCTACACGAGTTTTAATTAAAGAATCAATTGATAATGTATCGACCATTGCATTTAGATAATTTTAAGAAGGCAAAAATGTGCATAAATTTACTAATTTGTTGTGATATAACTAATGTTTAAAGAGAGTATTAGTCTATGTAAGTTAGCGAATTTTTAATTTTGATTCCTATAATTTATTTTGTCTGAGTTCTTATATTTCACTTTTTGTGTTGGTTTTAGAGTCCTTAAAGACAAAATCTGCAGGTTACCTGAGGATTTTTCAACGAATTTTAACTTTAAGAACTAAAACCAACACAAAAGTGAGATACAGGGATTGAGACCAAGAACTAAAATAAAAAACACGTCAACTTATAAGAAACAAAAGTGCATTTAAGCTTATAACTAATTACTAAATTTGTGTGACATAATTAATAACTAAATGTAAAGTGGATTATATGATTAATAAAGTATAATATTTCTTTTATATTAAAATTATTTTGAACTATTATTTGTATCTCCATTTTATTATTTATTTCGAAATAAAACAATCTCTTATTTAGAAATAATGTTTTGGTATTTTTCTATAGTTTAACTTTAATTAAAATAAATACATTTTATTTATTTGATTTTTAAATATTTTATATATTTATCTCTTAATTTTTTTACAAATTAGCATTACTCATAAATTAAATATTTTATCTATTCATTTCCTTTAAAAGCATTGTTTGTAATTTACTGGAGAAAAAAATATTATCATATAGTAACTTTGCTACGCACTAATGCAATTTAATGGAGAAATAAACTTACATAGAAGGATTAGATTTAAATGTTTTTAATTGTATCTTACCAAAAAAAATGTTTTTAATTGTATCATAATATATATTTAAAATTGTTATTAAATTTATTGATTTGGTGTATCATACTAAATTATTAAATTCAAAGTTAACATATGTTAAGTTTGTATATAATTAATAAAATATATATTTTTGATCAAATAAATTTTAATTATTTTCTTTTCCATCTTTATTTTACTATTTATTTTAAATGAACATGCCCCTTATCTAGAATAAATGTTTTTGCATTTTTCTGTAACTTAACTTTATTAAAATAATTATTGGTATTTATAGTTTTTTTGTTAAGTAGTTTAGTGGTTAGAATTCATCTTTTAAAATTGAACAAATGGAATGGTACGAGTTCGAATCTGCATCTTTAGATTTAATATTTTTATACCGCTATCAACTAAATTATCTTAACGAAACTATATTTGAACTTTTTAAGATGAAAAAAAAATGTGCATAAATTTGCTAATTTGGTGTGAAATAATTAATTATGTGACTTAATTAATTAATTAATGCATAAATTTAAAATTCCATATATGTTAAGTGATACTACTACGGAAAACATATACAACAAATGTTGGAAAAGGAATTACAACACGCGTGACCTTCCGTTGTTACATAAGGTGTGGTTGTATATGTGCTACTTACAATCACGGTCTTAAGACCGTTGTAGAAAATCTGAAAGCGCGTTATATATGATCAGGGTTGCGCTAACTAACCGTTGTAGTATATAAAGGTCCCAGGTTCGATTCTCACCAGCGCATCTTTTGGTGTAATATATTATTCTGGACAGTGTTCACTATACAACCACGGTTACGTTAAATAATATTCTTTTTTTAAAATAATTTTTCTGCATTTTGAAATTTTTCCATTTTTTAACCTGTATTTTTTTAACCATATCAGAACAGAAACAACAATTGTATCATAATGAAGTATTGTATTGTATTACTTAGATCAAATTCATATATTGTATTAAGAACCAAATATTATATATGTATTACATCAAATGAAAAATGCACAAACAACCTACAAACTTTATATAACATCACATAATTGTATCTAATAGTGTTTTGTTTTTTTGTCTCTTGGTGTATTTACTTTATACATCTACAATTTCAAATAATCATACTTGTTAGTAAGTATACTTAGAAATAATGACTTACATTAATTAAATTATGAATAAAGAAAAAAATACTAATTACTTGTTAATTTTCCCATATGCCTTCAGTATGATCGATACGAATAGCATGCACATCATCTCTATTAGCTTCATCATAAGTGGTAGGCACTTTTGTTGTGTAAGAAAGAATAGAAGAAATATCAAAACCTTTATCACTACTAAGAATGTCTTTTCCTCGGGGAACGATTTACCATTTCCCCGATGTGTCCAAAGGGTCGGTCACATAGAAAACTTGTTTTGCTTGTGAAGCCATGATGAATGGTTCAGTCATATAATTTGCCTTGCCAAGGTCAACCCGGGTGAATCCTAAGTCATCAGTTTGTACACCATTAGTATTATTAGGAACCCACTTGCATTTAAATAAAGGCACTCTGAAGATAACATAACCAATATCCCAAATCCCCTCAATGACACCATAGAACGCACTAGATGCAATATTGGATTTTTATCTTTCGAACTAGAGAAATACATGGAATCCGCCTCAACCATAACCCCACTATTTTACATTGTACTACGATCATCTTTTGATTTTGTATAAAAGGTATAATGACTAATGTCATATGCAGTCCAAGTCATCACATTAAATTTTGGCATGAACGACAACTATTTAATTGTCTCAGATGCACTATGATCTTTTGGTATCCCTTTATTAAACCAATCTAGGAGTTTTTTGTTATACTCGATCAACAACAACTTGTCACTCATTCGTGGATATCTTTTCTTCAAAAGTCTTTTGTGAGTAGCCACGTAAGGTTGAACTTCATCAAGATTATTCAATATATAGAAATGTGTCTGAATAACTACATCCCGAGCCATTGACTTAAAATTTAAACCTTGAATACCTCTACCTTCAGTGTCAACATGACGAGACTTTGGAATTCCTATAGACTCTTCTTCAGAAAAATAGTTTTTACAAAACTCAATACATTCTTCTATGATGTACCTTTAAACAATTGAAGCTTCTGGTCGGTGATGATTCTTTGTATATCCTTTAAAGATCTTCATGTATCGCACTCTTGGATACATCCACCTTAAATAACTGGACCATAAATTCTGATTTCTCTAACTAGATGAATAAGTAAGTGAACCATAATGTCAAAAAAATGATGTACGAAAATACATCTCCAATTGACACAAGATTATGGCAGCTTCATCTTCTAATTTATCTAGTTTTTTGAAATCAAGAACTTTATTACATATGGAATTTAAGAAGAAACACAATCTAGTGATAGTTACTCCCACATTTTTTGGTAGGATGCCACAGATAGCCACTGGTAGAAATTGTTGCATCAAGACATGACAATCATGAGATTTCAAACCAATTAAATTGAGATCTTTCATTGATACAAGTTTCTTGATGTTTGATGAGTAACCTTGGGGAACTTTGATACCATGCAAAAACTCGCAAAAAATTTTCTTTTTCTTTTTACATAGAGTGTAACAAGTCGGAGGCAGATAAGGTTTTTTTTTTCCCTTTTTCTATTGGAGCCAATTGTTTTCGTATACCCATCGCCTCCATATCGAGACGAGATTGCTTACTATCTTTAGTCTTGTCTGGAATGTTTAGAAGTGTTCTAATCAAACTATCACACACATTTTTCTCCACATGCATCACATCAAGACAATGTCTTACATCGAGACATGACAAATATGGAAGATCAAAGAACACAAACCTCTTTTTCCATATATATTTTTCTCAACAACTTACCCTTTTTCTTTTCCTCTCTTTCCAATGACAACATCAATGTGTTTTTGTCGTTCATCAACTTCATCCCCGGTTAAAGGTGTAGACGCGATATCAAACTCCTGCTCTCCATTAAAAGCCTTCTGCAATCTACGATAAGAATGATCGGGTTTTAGAAATTTGCGATGCCCAAGGTAAACAGTCTTTTTCCAAACTCAAGTTGGTGATAACATGTATCAGATTCACAAATAGGACATGCTTTATGTCTTTTGACACTATATCCATCCAAATTACCATATGCAGGAAAGTTGTTGATTGTGCAAAATAACATTGCACGCATCTTAAACTTTTCACCAGAATATGCATCATCAACTCCAATTCCTTCCTCCCACAAAAGTTTTAGATCTTCAATTAATGGACTTAGATAAACTTCTATGTCTTTTCCAGGTTGTTGTGGTCCAGAAATTATCATACTTAACAACATATACTTACGCTTCATGCACAACCAAGGAGATAGGTTGTAAATCGTGAGAGAACAGGCCACGAAGAATGGTTAGTACTTATATTACTAAAGGGTTTCATTCCATCAGTGGCAAGCCCAAGCCTAAGGTTTCTTGGCTCAGTTCCAAAATCTGGAAACAAAAAATCAATTTTCTTCCATTGCAAAGAATCAGCTACATGGCGTATGTTTCCATCATATTTTCTTTCATCTGCATGCCATCTAATATTCTTTGTGTCATCCGCATTAGCAAAAAGTCTCTTGAATCTTGAAATTATTGGCAAGTACCATAACACTTTAGCAGAAGGCCTTTTCCTACTAACATTGTCATTGTCATTGTCATCACCATTGTTGTCCTTCATCTTGTAACGCGACACCCCACATTCTGGACATTGATCTAAATTTTCATACTCTTTCCTAAATAATATACAGTCATTAGGGTGAAGGTGTGAAAAGTACACAAGAAGGGGGTTGAATTGTGTTTCGCGTTTTCTTATTATTTAGCTTCTGATCAGAGTTTTAGAATCAGAACTGATGTTCAGATTCTGAGTTAATTCGTTTGGTAGCGGATATAACAGAAGTAAATAAATTAACAGCAGAAGACACAAAAGATTTATACTGGTTCCTCCCCTAACTGAGAGTAGTCCAGTCCCCTTGTCTCACAAGAGCTTTTCATTATAACGACTTCATGATTATAATCGCTTATGCTTTTCCATAAATCTTTTACAACTGCTTAGACCAACTGTCTGAGACTTCCCTTGCTTAGAGCGCATGTCTAAGACTTACCCTTTGCTCACTCCATCTGACTGAGCCACATGCTCATCTATCTTCTGGCTGAGACTTTCTTTGCTTAGAGCACATGCCTAAGACTTCCTTTGCTCACACCATCTGACTGAGCCGCCTGCTCATTTGTCTTCTGGTTGAGACTTACCTTTGCTGAGAGCACATGTATAAGACTTTATTTTGCTCACATCCTCTAGCTAAGCCACCTGCTCTTCTGGCCATCCAGACTGAGACTTCCCTTGCTCAAGCCGCACTCGAGACTTCTTGCTCAATCAGACTAGCTAAATAAGACTTTCACAACTCAAGCACTTAAGCAATGAGACTTACGTGGCTTAAGCATCTTGGCTCAAGACTTGTTGTTTGAATCCCAATGAGACAAGGCTTTTTGCTCAAGCACACAGTAGAAGACTTAATCTAAACTACTAAAGGCTCAGCGGAATAGAGAACAAGGTGTACATGATGCAAGCATCAGAGGTACGGGAGATCACCATAACAAAGACCTAAAGCACTTAAGATTTCTAAATATGTATAGGGTAATAAATCTTAAGGCTTTTACAATTATAACTTAAAATAGAAAATATGCATATTACATAGAGTTGATAATTGCTTGATTTTGCTACTTCTTCAACAGAAGAATCCTTATTAAAAATTTAGGCTTGAATCTTCAGCCATATATATAGGCTTTCCAGAAACTAGTCGCAGAGAAGGTGACTTGATTAAGTGTCTTTGCTTTTACTCTATAGTACAAGAGATGTTGAAGATGGATGCACATCAAATTTTGAATCCAATGTGTAACACGCTTAACCTTTGAGTGTTCAAAAGGTTCTGTACTAATAGAGCCGTTGGGAGCAGACATCCATAGAACGTACCAATTTTTCTTGAGCCTTGCAATCTTGTAGACTCGAGCTGACAGGCTGATAAGACAATACAACTGCTTTCAGTAGTATGGATAGTCCACAGCTTTATCACCAACTTTGAATGGTACCAGATACTGATATACAGTTACTAAGTGTAGAAACTCGTCTGAATGTTGAGGCCTTCAGTTCAGAGTCTTAGTCAAACCACACTAGAAATTGTTCTTTAGACTCTGCCACCAGAAGCTAGCAATGAAGCATCTTCAAATGTGTCTTAAGTAAAATAGATTCTGAATATTTATGTACAAGAACAAGAACCTGCATAAATAAAACACACATCAAATAAACAATTATACTTTTAATACTTTTGTTATCATCAAAACTAAAAGTGAAAATATCAAGAACAAATCTTGTTCTAACATAGGACTGTTAGCTCCTAATTTCGACGCCTAGTATTGGGTTAAGAGAATTAATCAAGGAAATAGGATTTAAGAGAAGACATGGAAGACTTCAACTGGAATAGTGTTTCCTGGAGTTCTAGTCGGAGGGGTCCTTGTGCAAGAAAGAAGTATTTTGTGGACTTAGAAATATTTCTAGTAGTTTGGGAATATTGTTCGACGGAAGCATTACTAATGACGTTTCGGTTCAAGATTTAAATTCAAATAAGGGAGAGAACTTTATTCTTATCCAATTGTTGGCAGAAGACACGTGGAGCACGTTTAAGAGATGAAGACATGCGGAATGTCATTTGTCTTGCTCTAGTTTGTAGGCCGTTAGAGGCAGTTATTTTCGATTAATATAAATAGCAAGTCTTAGTGTTAGGATTTGTGTGTGTTCACGTTTGTACAAATTCCTCAATTACTCAAAGTACCCGCGTGTAGAGAAACGAGTGTGTGAGAAATGTACGTTTGATGTAACACCATATTTTTCATTCAATACAATTCAGTTAGTTTTTTCCCAGAACTTTATCTTTTACTTTCGCAAGTTATTTTCCAACGCACTTTCGATCATTTCACTGCATTACATTTTCTTTAATATTTTCAAAGCAAACTGTAATTAAACTATGGATACTGTCGAAGTGTTCATCCTTTTCCAGTTATCATTTTAAATCATTTAGCACATGTCCTAGGATTCTGTATGGTCGATCCTGCAAGTTACCCAATTTCTTATTTGGTAGACCAACGATTGTTTACCAATTTTCACGGTAAAAAAATTGGCACTGTAACGCCCCGATTTGTTTAATGGTATTTATTTATTTCATTTATGTGAATTTTGGGAAATGTGTGAGTTTATTGTATTTTACCTGCTAATTGAGTTAATTGGTTAATTTCTCTGATAGGTAAAATATTTGCATTAAATTATATTTTTCTTTTACTTGTTATTGCACGATATGTTTTTCATCGGTATGTTTATGTTTTATCGCGTTTGAGAGCATTTGGGAGATATTTGGCCGTAAGGGTAAAATGGTCATTTGATTAGTTAGATATTTATATAAATAGAGAATTGAGAGAAAAAGAGAGAAAAGAAAAAGAGAAGAAGGAAAAGGAGGGGAAAGAAGTTGAGAAGAGGAAAAGAGGTGGATATCGACATAACTCCGTTTCAATCGCGATTAATCGGGTAAGGGTGAGAAGTTTCGCTTATATCTTGCTTGTGTATGTATATGTGTTGTTTGTTGTAATTGTTTTGGTTGTTTCACAACTTTTTCTCATTGATAAATTGATGAACAATGAATAGAAATTGATGTTTTCACGGTCGGAAATCGATATGAATCACGTAGTATGATCGTATTATATGTATGAACTTTGTCGATGCTTGTTTAGATTGATTGAAAACGTTTTGGTTGGAGAAATTTGGATTTTGGGGGTTTGGAACCGTGTAACCTGCAGCAGAAAAATTCTGCTTCTGGTGCAGAGCGCCGAGCGGCGTTTTGAGCGTCGGGCGATGCGGGCTTGCACAGGCGAAAGCCAAGGGGCGCAGCATATCACGTTTCTGTAACTCTTGAGTTTTGGGATAGGGGTTTGACGCCGCTGCTCCACCGGGAGAAGCACGGGCGGAGGGGGCACCGCCGGGCGAAACCTTGACCGCCGGTCGCTCCTGGGAATTTTCAATAAATTATCTTTTCTTTGAAAGTGCATAACTTTCGATCCGTAACTCGGATCGAGACGTTCTTGGTACCGTTGGAAAAATAATGAGATGTTCTTTATTATAAAATGGTTTTGAGATTAGTGGCCGATTTAATTATGTCGGGAATTTGGAAACGTGTCGTTTTGTCGACTTTTACCGTCGTAATTGTGTGTGATTGATGTGTTATCATGCGATATGCTTTTGATATATAACGTATAGCTTGCGTACTGTTATATGATGTGAATATGTATGATAAGTTATTGTAATTGTTGTGGCCTTATGACAAATGTATGGTATTAATGTATGTTGTTGTGGGTAGCAGCCTTCGTGGCGTGAATCCTAGTGTTGTGAGTATCATTGTATGATTGCAGGATTGTTGTGGTTGATGGTGAGTAACTCTCGATGTGAATTAATATGAGTGTATATGCTAAAATGCTAATTGTTGTGGTTTGTGGATTATGATGAAATGCATTGTTTATGTGAAATTCAATGTGTGTTATTTTGTAGCCTTATGGCAAGTAAATGCATTGTTTGAATTGATTTCCAATGCATGAATAATGATGATGAGATAATCCATATTGTTGATTTATGAAGATGAATTTGATTGTCATGAGTCATTGTATGCCAAGAATCATTATATGCATCTTGTGATGTCGTGTGCCCTAGTGGGTGTGAGCGACGAAATGATTCCATAGGGAATCTGCTATAACGGTCGTGAGTCTTATACCGAGAGGACCTAAAGCGACGTTATAGATGATCGTGAGCCTTATACAAAGAGGACCTAAAGCGGTCGGATCGTGAGCCTTATACCGAGAGAACCTAAAGCGATCCATAAACGTCGTGAGCCTTATACAAAGAGGACCTAAAGCGACGGGGAACATCGTTTGCCCGACTGGGAGTTACACTAAGTAACAAGCGATCATTCCAATAATTCCTGAGTGAATTAATGATGAGAATGATGGATGGATGGTACCGCATTGCATTGCATAGAGTCGTTGTGTCGGTCTCTATGCATTTTCATAAATCATGAATGGATTGATTATGTGTGGAAAATCATGAATGGATTGATTATGTATGGAAAATCGTGAATTGATTGATTATGTGTTGAGAATGATGATTGGATTGGTGAATTGATATGCATTTGTGATAAATGCATTGGTTATGGATGATATGTTTTATGTATAAACATATGCTATGTTTTGTGGGGATGTTGTACATTGCAATGATGGTATTAACTATCTATGATATGCTATATATGAATATATGTGATGTGGTGGTGTGTTTCCATATATCATAACTTTGGTATGCATTATGTACGAATATGTGATTTTGTTGGTATAATTGATATATGCTATGTGGTTGGATTATTAGAAATATGTTATGTATCTGTGGCATGCTATATGTATTAATACGTGATGATTGTGGTGAGAATAATTATGCATGTGAATTTATTTGTGTTGCATATTATTATGCAATCTTGATTTAGTTGTTATTTCTCACCCTTCTGCTGTGGTTTGTTGCTCTATGAGGCAATTGCAGATTAGTATCTGGGAGGCTTTGGTGAAGATTAGTTCTCCACCTTTTTGTCGGTATGTCTGCTCTGATACGTAACACGGGAGTCGGGGAACGCTTTTGTTATATATGTATACATTTGTTGGATCGATTTTGTATTATCTTTGTATGAATATTCTGATGTTATAAAATAATTTATTTTGTAAAACAAGTCAGTTATGGATCTTTCAGCTTTATTCCTTAATTGAACTTTCCTTTTGTATGGAAAAAGTTTCCCTTTTTGTTTATCCCATTTTGTGTTATGTATCAAATTTACGAGCAGGGATTGTGTTTTCTTTCTTTAAATGTGGCATCCTTGTTTCTGTCTAAGAATAAAAATTTATTCACTCTGATTTATTTATGTATTATTTATTCGCGATGGGAATTGGGGTGTTACATGCACGCCCAGTGGGACAGTGCTAAGTGAATTTTTAAAACAAATTTTCTGCATTTTCAAAAATTTATAGTTCTGCATTTAATTGTCTTCTATCTTTTGAAAACTTCATTGCATGTTATTAAGAAGTGGTAAAGTATCCACCACCAATAAGGATAAACCAAGGAGAAGATACACAAGGAAAATGGCAAATTCAAACCACCCAAATAATTCGAACCCTCAACCGAATAGTTTGAATCCTCAAACAACACCCAGTATTAATGTAAAACCACCCCCAAGATCTTTGACTGAGGGACCAACGGTTTCAGTGCCTGTTTCTGAAACAATACCATCCATGGCGAGTTCGATCCCTACGCAATCAATTTCCCATACTCATCCCATTCTAAATTATGTCGGATCAAGATGACCACCGAGGACTCCCCCACCGGTTGGAACTTCTAGTTTCCAACAATCCCCCCCTG
This sequence comes from Lathyrus tuberosus, assembly GCA_022829125.1. Taxonomy (NCBI): domain Eukaryota; kingdom Viridiplantae; phylum Streptophyta; class Magnoliopsida; order Fabales; family Fabaceae; genus Lathyrus; species Lathyrus tuberosus. The sequence goes on from JALAZF010000078.1 coordinate 8,352,592, forward strand.
GATTTTCGATGTCTATACCTAGTCGAGACCCGCCTTTTGGAATGCCAACTTCGATGATGGTAAACTTACAAAATGCCTCTCCGGTATTTTCGGAACCCATAGTAACGTCGCCGTTATGAGGGTCAGGATCTGGGTTTAATATGGGTCGAAATAGCCAATCCTTAGGAATGGGATATTCAACCCAAATGCCAAATTTGACAAATAGTTCTGTAGCATATTTAAGGCAACAAATGGGCGAGAGTAACCATTAAATGGTCCAAATGATGTCCCAAACTATGGGACAAATTTTTCAGCCTCTCATTCAAAATACCACCCAAACTAATTAGCAAATGGCAGTGCAGATGACGCCTCTTGCAGATTTATTTGGTGTACCAAATCCTCCTCGACATTAACCGAGGGAGTATATGATAGAAAACCAAAGGTTAGCTTTCGAAGAAGATCCTACTATTAACCAAGTCCAACAAAACCCAGGAAATATACCCCAAGAGAATCTAGCAAACCAGGGAATAGTCGAACGACCTAGAGTCGAACTCCCTAGGAATCAACCACAAATTCCTGTAGGGGAGGAACCAAGGGTAGCTTTGGTAAATAGAAACCAGAATGCTGACAATGTCGTACAGCAAATTTGACGTAACGACGTGGCAGCAGATAATAATTTGGCAGCCGTGGTCGAAAGGATTATGGCACAGAATGGAGTAAACTTTGGTCTTCGAGGCCAAATTATACATCACCGTTGTCAGAATATATCCTTCAGACAGATTTACCCCCTAGAACGAAAGTTCCTAAATTCACTAAGTTTTCTGGGGATACCACTAAATCCACTGTCGAGCATGTGGCTAGATATTTGATAAAAGCCGGAGAGATTTCGAATAATGAGAACCTTAGGGTAAAATATTTCCCAAGTTCTCTCACAAAGAATACCTTCACATGGTTCACAACCTTGCCACCAAATTCGATCCATAATTGGACCCAGCTGGAACGTTTATTTCATGAGCAGTTCTCCATGGGACAAACTAAGATCAGTCTAAAGGAATTAGCTAGTATAAAGCGGAAATTTACTGAGCCAATAATCATTGAACAGATTATGACTGCTCAAAGCTAGATTTTTTACACAAGTACCAAAACATGAGTTGGTCGAAATGGTCGCTGGGGGCCTAGACTATTCCATTAGGAAGAAACTAGATACCCAATACTTAAGGGACATGGCCCAGTTAGCTGATAGGGTTCGACAACTAGAATGCCTGAAAGAAGAGAAGGCTAGGGCAAATAAGAATAAAAGAATAACCTACGTCGAATTCAAGGCCCACCTTACTCTTGTAAGATCTTGGCCCCTTCAAATGGAAAGAACCCCGTCGAACCAGAAAAAAATGATAAATTTCCTAAGAAAACTTACACTTTCGACGTTACCAAGTGTGACAAAAATTTTGATTTGTTAGTTAAGGATGGTCAAATGATAGTGCCTCCTGGTGCTAAAATGCCTCTTTTAGAACAAATGAGAAAGAGAGGTTTTTGTAGGTATCATAATTTCTTGGGTCATAAAACTTCTCAATATTTTCTTTTCAGGGATCTTCTTCAAAATGCTATCCAGGAGGGAAGACTCAAATTTGGAGAAAAGTCGAAGAATCAGATGAAGATTGACTCTGATCCTTTACAAGTGGTTGACGCTCATTATACAGAGCCAACTGAAGTCAACATGATCGTGGTCACTGAAGATCTTGATAATACTGTCAACATGGTCAAAGTCACTGAGGACTTCAACAATGGAGTTGTTATGGTCAGGATTACTGAGGATCTTGACCAGGAGTTTATGAAGAATTTTGCTTGTAAGGCTGCTCAAGGCTTCGCCAAAGAAACTGCTAATGGTTTCGATTTGGAAGTTACTGAAGACTCTAATGGAGGAATCACTGAGGATTCCAATTTAATGATGATAATAAAAGAAACTGTTGATGGTTTCATACGAATGGACAAGGCTGCTGAAGGCCATCAAATGAAGTTACACAAGTTGGACATCACCGATGATATCAAAATGGACATCAACATGGTGGAAATCTCGTAAGAAACCCTCATGTAAGTTGACGAGGAGCGTCGACAAGGGGAGCATAACAAAATAGCTTATCCAAAGCAAGAGGAGACTCTGATGGATTTCCTCCATAGATGCCAAAGGAAAAAATCAGAAGTGATGTTGTGTCCTCGATGCAGTGATGTGTTTGATAAAAAAAAGCAGCCCAAAATCTTGAAGGAGTCAGGAAAGCCAAAGAAAGACGTGAGGAAAGAGCCCTTCATGGTCAACGAGTCTTCGACCCGAGGAGATCTTCTTCGAAGCAGAAACAAGCTAAGCAAAGGGTCCCAGGTGCAAGACCCACCACTTTCAAGCCGTTTGCGGAGCTCTCTGATCGAAAGTGGACAAGACCAAGTGAAAACAGAGGAAAAAGCCAACATAAATGGCAAAGCTTCGGCGTAGATAGAGGCTCATAAATGGCATACCGCAGAGAATTCCAGACTTCGAAGTAGTCAGCTTACTTCTCAAAAAATTATAAAGGAAAGAATCCCATGTCCAGATCACAATGGAGAAGGGAACAAAGAAGAAGAAAGGCTCAAAGAGAGGTTGGGGAAAAGGCGGAATCAAGTACCAACGTACCAACCGAAAAGATTGACAGGGAGGAGCCAAAGCCTGTCGAGAAGATGCCGGTGGGAAGAAAGTTATTTGCCACACAAGAAGAAGAGGCCAAAGAAAAGTGTGATCGAGCAATTGTTGAGGATGAAATGCTTACTGACAATTTCGACTCAGGTTCAGAGTAGTCTTTGGATATCATAGTGAATGTGGTATTAGTACTTCCCAAAGAATTCGGCCAAATAACAGAGGTTGAAGAAACGGATAATAATAACGAAATTGAAATGGCAGCACATAAACTTGTGTGTTATTACATGATAAACAATGGCTGCGTCGAGGAACAGAAGGCGTTCTTCGAACTCCCAGACGAGGTAATGAAGAGTCATTTGAAGCCTTTGTTTATTACAGGAAAGGTCAAAGACGTTTGTAACACCCCAATTCCCATCGCGGATAAATAATACATAATTAAATCAGAGTGAATAAAAATTTTTTCTTACGACAGAAATAAGGATGCCACATTTGAGAAAACATAATCCACCTGCTTATAACTTTGATACATAACACAAAATAGAATAAATAATAACAGGAAACTTTTTCCAACAAAAGGAAAGTTCAATTACGGAATAAAGCAGAACGGTCCATAATTGACTCGTTTTGCAAAATAAGTTGTTTCATAGCATCAAAATATACGTACAAGTTATCAAATTATATATATATACATATATATTCCCATATATAAACATAAATAACAAAAGCGTTTCCCCCGACTCCCGTGTTACGTATCAGAGCAGACACCAAAGATCTAAGCAAAATGAAGATCTAACTCTTCCCCTTGCCTCCACGCCTCTACAGCGGCTAATCTGCACTATGCCATAAAAAGCATATTCCAGCAGAAGGCTGAGAAATAACAACTATAACAAGATTGCATAATAATATGTAAACATATAATTCACATATATTGCTCCACTCACCCACACACCACATACTAACGCATATAGCATACCAAGATAGCATATATTCATATACACAAGTTATGACATATATATATATATATATATATATATATATATATATATATATAAACACACCAACACATCACATATACTCATATTCACAGACATGACATATATGTCTCACACCAAAACACAACATTACATTCATATCCACATATATGACATATAAATAACACCTCAAAAGTGGTCCCTCAAGAACCCACCAATTCCCGCAGGAAACAAGGATACATCGCTATACTCCTCACTGGGCTCACAATGATCCTGAACAGCCAAACATAATAATGCAACGCAACTCAATGACATAATGCAATGCAACTGGTACCACACAACATGGTTCATTCAATTGAACCCGATTCATAAAAGAATCTGGATAAATCACCTACACTCCACTGAGCAGTGATTTATCTCCAAAACAACTCCACAATGGAGTCCGGACAATACTAGGCACCCATCATGGATTCTCACCTAGCTGTCTCCAAAATATGGTTCGTTCAATTGAACCTGATTCATAAAAGAATCCGGATAAATCACCTACACTCCACTGAGCAGTGATTTATCTCCAAAACAACTCCACATTGGAGTCCGGACAATACTAGGCACCCATCATGGATTCTCACCTAGCTGTCTCCACAATATGGTTCATTCAATTGAACCCGATTCATAAAAGAATCCGGATAAATCACCTACACTCCACTGAGCAGTGATTTATCTCCAAAACAACTCCACATTGGAGTCCGGACAATACTAGGCACCCATAATGGATTCTCACCTAGCTGTCTCCACATGACACGTCATGAAATGCACGACACAAATGATGCACAAAACACATGTATAACAATCAATTATACATCTACACGATCCTCCTGATCACACGTGCGTTACACTCGCACCGTAATTCACCCTTGAATTACTATCCTGTATCACACTATCATTACCCATAAAAACTACTCACAACATACACTGATATTCATTTATACAATGTAATTTTCCATAAGGCCACAAACAACCACAACCATTATTATCACCAGCACCAAAATACAATTCACTAGGATTCACGCCACAAAGGCTACCCACAGCAACATCAATACAATATCATACGTTGAAATTCATTTATTCAATACCTTTATGCCACAAGGCTGTCATTCAATAACCACATTCTATAGCAAGATTCAACATCATATAAACATTATTTTCACATAGTAGTTCACACGCATTTCAAGGCATACAAGCCACTACTATCCTCTACGAAGCATCCTTGGTTAAAATCATGGTCTCATATTACCATTTAATAGCACATTGGATTCTCTTTCCAAGGCTTCAAGTCCCATATCAATCGGATTCCCGATTCATGAATTTCGGTGGAAACATAAACCACACTTTTCACACATACATTACTTTTCCATATTTTATTATTAATCCATGGCATAAACATATGTTTCTATTCCACTATCATAAAGATCATTGAAATAGCTTTCCAACGCATCCGACCATGCCTCAATCCGAGTTACGGATCAAAAGTTATGAAGGATACAAGATAGAAAAATCTGTCACGTTCGCTCCAGGGTTCGCTAGGCGAACACTTTAGCGAACCAAGTCAGTGGAAAAAGGGCATAAAGTTCGCTAAGCGAGCTTTTGGGCGAATATTCGCCTTCCGTTCGCCCCGGGGGTCGCTAGGCGAACCCTCGACCAATCATTCGCTTTGGAGTTCACCAGGTTCGCTAGGCGAACAAAGCAAAATTCATGTATGCTATCCTCCACAGGATTGCTGTTGTGAATTGGGTTCCTACAAATCACACATCTACTATTTCCTCCACACTTGGCAGATTCATGTATGCTATCGGGAAAAAGATTTCTTTTGATTTCGGATTATACATCTTTGAACAGATTTTGAAACAAGCTAGCTCACCTGCGGTCAAGATGCCTATTTGTTTCCCTTCCTTGATCTGTGGTATTATTCTAGATCAGTGTCCTAATATTGTGTTGAGGGATGACACTGCGCTCAAAAGAAAACCTCCTCTGTCCCTTCACTACAAGCTACTTGGTGGAGCACATGTCTCAGACATTGTTGGGACATCTTCACAGACTTCCAATCATGCTAATCTTGATGATGAAGTCGTTACACAGCTGTAAGAAACGTGTAATGAACTGGAAGACTCCATCAGAAGAGACACTGCTCGGAAGGCCAAACTCGAACAGCTAATCAAAATCCTCATGGAGAAAAGGAATGCTTATGCTGGGACAGCTGGTAAAGACAAAGGAACTGCTGAAGATGATGCCTCTGTAGAATCTGATAGAGAATGTGAACAGAGTTTAGATGACTCAGGATCTAGGAGTGGTGATACTGATACTGATGCTGTTGGAGAGAGTGAAGACATTGCAGAATAATCTGACGATGATGGTGCTGCAGAATAATGGCATAATTTCTGCAGAAGTTTTATTTTGCTTTTGTTGTTTTTGTCTAAACACATAGAATAGCTTTTCTATGTATCTCTTCTGAACTTTAACCTTGTTGTGTTTTACTTATAACTTGTTCTACTTACCTTTGTCATATTTATGGCTAAAAAGGGGAGTAGTATGTTGGTATGGGGAGTGCTTGTGCTGCTGCAGTAGTTGAGGGGGAGTTTGTGGAGTATGTGGATTGTTGCTGCTGTTGAGGGGGAGTTTTGCTATGCTGCTATGATATGTTGTGTGTTGTGTGTTGTGTGCAGCTGAAGGGGAGTGCTGCTATGCTGGATATTTTTTTGTTGTGTGATGTTGGATATTTCGCTGCTGTCTGATATGGATGTTTTTGTGCTTCTTTACAAGTTTTTTTTGTGTGTGTAGTTTTAGCCAAAATAAGCCAAAGGGGGAGATTGTTATTTCTGTGCTTTTGTGGTTGGCATTTATTTTGCTAAAACTATTATAGCAGCAAGATGTTGTAACATGAAGTTCTAATTTGTTGTATTCAACATGTCGAATGAAGATGTCCCATACCTGATCTTAGGACATCGCGTTTGGATTCATTTTTAAAGCAGTTTCTGTTGCTGGATATTGTTACTAAATATTCTGTGAATATTTGGTTATCCTATGTGGCATCCAAAGCATTTTTGGATTGTGTTTATTTGTTGGTTTTTCGGATTTGCTGTTGTTTCTAATTATGGAGACATAATAGGAAACTTTGGATTGAAGACCTATTTTGTTGGAGTTAATTTTGCAGATTTGTGAGCAGTCTATTTGCTGCGTTTTTGAAGCCCAAATTCAGTCCAGATTAAATGCTATATATTGACTGATGTAAACCTAGTTTAGGTGTGGAACTTACTTGTGTTTTGTTAGGGTTTTCGAGTGTATTTTTGTGAGCCTAACTGGTATCATTCTGATAACAGTATAAGGACTGGTTTGTTTGTGTTGTAAGTTTTGTCAGTTACTCATAAGCTTTTAAGCATTGAGTTTCTTGTGTGTCGATTCTCATAAGCTGTGAAGTATTGAGAATTGTGTGTTTTGAAAGTGTGACTTTCGGTTTGTTACTTGTGTGGAAAGATACCAATCACGGGTTGTGGTTGCAGAGGGATTTGAGAAGGGCCTCATACCTAAGTGAGTCTTAGGTAGAAGTCATAGTAAGGGTAGTGATTAAGTGAGCAGATTATTCGGTTATTGTATGATCTGTGAATTGATACTATCGTATATTGATTTCGTCCCTGTCTTGGTAGCCCCCAGAGTAGGTGTGTTAGACCGAACTGGGTAAACATATCACTGTGTTATTTACTTTCTGCACTGTTATTTTTATTGTTATCTTGTTCATTGTGTTGGATATCAGTGTCTTAACATATGTGTAGGACATCTGATATCCGAGCCAGAATTTCAACACATCCAAGAGAAACTAACATTTTTTTTCAACCAAAATTCCCACTTGAATAATTTGGCATAAAAATTCCTTTCCTTTCAACACTTGCAAATCTATTTTCAAACTCCCTACATACTCTCCTTCTGATTTTATAATAGATCAGAATATCCCCAAAGAACACCACTCCGAACTTATCCACTTAAATATGGAAGATACGATTCATATACTCGACAAACATTCCAGACGCATTACTAACACCGAACAACATCACTAAACATTGTAATGCCCAACCAAACCAAACCTCATCCAACTTGTTCAGACTTACATACAAGCTTAATCAAGTAAATAACAACTTATTCCGATGATAACAAACATAACCAGTCACATGAAACCGATCCAAGCCTCAACTCACACAAATTCACCACTCTTATCAAACGTTCCAAACAATTGTAATTCCAATCATCTATTTTTGAAAGTGGACACTTATCTCAATCGTTACCTTATTCAACTATCAGTAATCCATACATAATTTCATTCTATGGACAATCAAAATTCCACAATTGCCAACATGTAACAACAATCAACCAAAAGGAACTCTCAATCTCAATGTTACATCCACCCACAAGGGTTTTCACAAAATTTCCATTGCCTCAATACCATTATACACATCATGCTTGTTATTCCATTCGGAACACATCTGGAAATCACACACAACTGGCAGCCCTCACTGTGGCTTTCCTGTCAATTCCAGAACACTATTATCACACACACAACAAACATCTTGGTCTCATCGACTAAGAGTTTTTCTACTTACTTAGCAGATATAAACCTCAACTATTCACCTTCGTCCTTTTTAAGTTCACTCTCTACTCTCTGAGGAGCAACCATCAATAATACCCGATCGTTCTCCCCCAGAGACACCCGACTTGATCAACATACCAAAGCCTTTAATCCGCCTCATCTTCCAATATAAGAATCTTCATCGACTCATCAAAACAATCTGTAATCCTATTCTTAATTCCAAATAATACATTGCACACACTATTCAAGCCGGAAAGACACGTCTATTCCATCCAACATAATTCCGTCTACTATCAACAAGAGATTAAGGGTGATCAGTCCCTCAATTTGTCAATAGACAGCCGACAATCATGATGGGGCATATACCATCTTTATCAGACCATAATAGCATTTCTTGCATCTTGTGTACAAAACTATCTAAGGCACAAATCCTTAGTCAACATAAACCTTACCTCCGCATTCCCTTTGGAATCGGGAACAACATTGTCCAAACAACACTTATAATCTTGCAAACAATGACACACTAAGCCAACGCTCCACAACTGACGCAACTTGGAGAAGCACCAGCTCCTTCCCCACTTATCTCATTCTCAATCCTGAAGACAAAGGATTAGAAACCAGAAAGCATCGACAATGTTTCACACACATATCACGTAATAAAGAACAAAGCACATCGACAGTATTCAACTGTCATGCCACACCGACTCAACAACTTGGTCGGACGGACCGACCTGCTCAGATACCAATTGTAACACCCCAATTCCCATCGCGGATAAATAATACATAATTAAATCAGAGTGAATAAAAAAAATTTCTTACGACAGAAATAATGATACCACATTTGAGAAAACATAATCCACCTGCTTATAACATTGATACATAACACAAAATGGAATAAATAATAACAGGAAACTTTTTCCAACAAAAGGAAATTTCAATTACGGAATAAAGCGGAACGATCCATAATTGACTCGTTTTGCAAAATAAGTTGTTTCATAGCATCAAAATATACGTACAAGTTATTAAATATTATATATATATATATATATATATATATATATATATATATATTCCCATATATAAACATAAATAACAAAAGCGTTTCCCCCGACTCCCGTGTTACGTATCAGAGCAGACACCAAAGATCTAAGCAAACTGAAAAGCATAAAAAGCATATTCCAGCAGAAGTGTGAGAAATAACAACTATAACAAGATTGCATAATAATATGTAAACATATAATTCACATATATTGCTCCACTCACCCACACACCACATACTAACGCATATAGCATACCAAGATAGCATATATTCATATACACAAGTTATGACATATATATATATATATATATATATATATATATATATATATATATATATATATATATATATATATAAACACACCAACACATCACATATACTCATATTCACAGACATGACATATATGTCTCACACCAAAACACAACATTACATTCATATCCACATATATGACATATAAATAACACCTCAAAAGTGGTCCCTCAAGAACCCACCAATTCCCGCAGGAAACAAGGATACATCGCTATACTCCTCACTGGGCTCACAATGATCCTAAACAGCCAAACATAATAATGCAACGCAACTCAATGACATAATGCAATGCAAGTGGTACCACACAACATGGTTCATTCAATTGAACCCGGTTCATAAAAGAATCTGGATAAATCACCTACACTCCACTGAGCAGTGATTTATCTCCAAAACAACTCCACAATGGAGTCCGGACAATACTAGGCACCCATCATGGATTCTCACCTAGCTGTCTCCAAAATATGGTTCGTTCAATTGAACCTGATTCATAAAAGAATCCGGATAAATCACCTACATTCCACTGAGCAGTGATTTATCTCCAAAACAACTCCACATTGGAGTCCGGACAATACTAGGCACCCATCATGGATTCTCACCTAGCTGTCTCCACAATATGGTTCATTCAATTGAACCCGATTCATAAAAGAATCCGGATAAATCACCTACACTCCACTGAGCAGTGATTTATCTCCAAAACAACTCCACATTGGAGTCCGGACAATACTAGGCACCCATAATAGATTCTCACCTAGCTGTCTCCACATGACACGTCATGAAATGCACGACACAAATGATGCACAAAACACATGTATAACAATCAATTATACATCTACACGATCCTCCTGATCACACGTGCGTTACACTCGCACCATAATTCACCCTTGAATTACTATCCTGTATCACACTATCATTACCCACAAAAACTACTCACAACATACACTGATATTCATTTATACAATGTAATTTTCCATAAGGCCACAAACAACCACAACCATTATTATCACCAGCACCAAAATACAATTCACTAGGATTCACGCCACAAAGGCTACCCACAGCAACATCAATACAATATCATACGTTGAAATTCATTTATTCAATACCTTTATGCCACAAGGCTGTCATTCAATAACCACATTCTATAGCAAGATTCAACATCATATAAACATTATTTTCACATAGTAGTTCACACACATTTCAAGGCATACAAGCCACTACTATCCTCTACGAAGCATCCTTGGTTAAAATCATGGTCTCATATTACCATTTAATATCACATTGGATTCTCTTTCCAAGGCTTCAAGTCCCATATCAATCGGATTCCCGATTCATGAATTTCGGTGGAAACATAAACCACACTTTTCACACATACATTACTTTTCCATATTTTCTTATCAATCCATGGCATAAACATATGTTTCTATTCCACTATCATAAAGAGCATTGAAATAGCTTTCCAACGCATCCGACTGTGCCTCAATCCGAGTTACGGATCAAAAGTTATGAAGGATACAAGATAGAAAAATCTGTCACTTTCCCTCCAGGGTCGCTAGGCGAACACTTTAGCGAACCAAGTCAGTGGAAAAAGGGCATAAAGTTTGCTAAGCGAGCTTCTGGGCGAATCGCCTTCCGTTCGCCCTGGGGGTCGCTAGGCGAACCCTCGACCAATCATTCGCTTTGGAGTTCGCCAGGTTCGCTAGGCAAACAAAGCAAAATTTAGAAATTCGCAGCAATGCGAAACCAGAAACATTTGGGTCCAAACTCCCAATTCTTCATCCAAACCTCTTCCCATTCATACCATAACATGTTCCAATCATAACAACAAGCATTCCACATATTTTATATCAAATTTCATCCGTGAAAATATCGATTTCCACTCAATTTACCATTTCTATCAAATGTTAACACCCTAACATTTTCAACCAAAATCAAACCAAACAAACACATACATATACATATACAATCGAAATATAATCTAAACTTCTCACCCTTACCCGATTAATCAAAGAGGAGTTTGAAGAAGATGATGAATAATGAAGATGATGATGAATCCATGCTTCTCCTTCCCTTTTCCCTTTCTTCTCTTCTTTCCCACGTTTTCCCTTTTTCTTCCTTTCTCTTATAACAAATATATATATATATATATATATATATAATACTTATTATATAATATAAATCCAATAGGGTAAAATATCTCCAATTGATATTTTGTCTTCTAACACCAATTGATCAATTATTAGAGTTACCTTAAAATACTCTCTTGGACTAATAATTATTAATTCGTCTCTTTAATAAAATAATTGATCTCTTTCGAGCTCTGTAGTTGCTTTCTCTCTCTTGGCCAAAACAATAAAATAACACCCGACGATTAAATAATTTAAAATGGGGTGTTACAACGTTCCTGTCAACAAAATCTTAGTGGATTGTGGTGCGATGGTGAACCTAATGCCATACTTCATGCTGAGGAAAATCTGAAAATTCGTCACCGATACCAAGCCCCATAATATGGTACTCTCCAACTATAAAGGAAATGTGGGTACTACTTTGGGGGTGATTCAGGTTGATCTGACCATAGGTACCGTTACAAGACCGACTGTGTTTATGGTTGTCGAAACGAAAGGCAATTACAACTTATTACTTGGCCGTGAATGGATACATGGGATAGGGGTTGTACCTTCATCCATGCATCAGAGGATTACTATATGGCGCCCAGACGGCATTTTGGAGAACATTGAAGCAGACCAAGGTTATTTCAAGGCTGCAATCAATCATGTCGACAAGCGCCATTTCGAAGAGCACCTGGCCAACATTGCACCATGCAACCCGGCCAACTTTACATTTACTCCAGATGACAACGCATATTGTTCATTATACTTGCACCCCACAAATGGCTTTCAATGGGATTATGAGGTCGTGGGAGAAAACGACCTTGCATATGAAGGGACGTCTGGAGTCGACCCAACAGGATGGGGAAGCGAATTCGGTGATGATGACTGAGTTCGAAGCACTTAAAAGGATTTCGGCTTATATAGCCAAAAACAAACTACAAACGGCCTTGGAGGCTTAAGTAAAACATATGGCTATCGAAGCCAACAATAGATTACACTAAGAAGGTCCTGGTAAGGACTTCGATCCAGAACCACCTGATCAGGTTCAGGATGAAGTACAAGGCCAGAGGCTCGACGCCATCTACGATGATGAGCCTTTGGGTTTCGAGAAGGATTCGTTTCCAGCCAACATTAAAATGCTAGCGCAAGATCCGCTGGAAGAAATTGACTTGGGAGAGGGGGCAACGAAAAGGCTAACATACATCAGCGCCAATATTAGCCCACAACTCAAGGTCGAAGTGATCTAATTGTTAAAGGAGTTTGAAGACTGCTTTGCATGGGATTACGAAGAAATGCCTGGTTTAAGTAGAGATCTAGTCGAATTAAAGCTGCCAATTAAGCCTGGGAAGAAGCCAATCAAGCATAATCCAAGGCGGTTTGCATCAGAAATTCTCTCGAAGATCAAGGAAGAGGTTGAAAGACTTCTTCTTTGCAAATTCATTCGCACAGCCAGGTATGTCGAATGGTTAGCAAATATTGTACCTGTTATTAAAAAGAATGGTACTTTGAGGATTAGCATAGATTTTAGAGATTTAAACGCTGCAACCCCAAAGGACGAATACTCAATGCCTGTGGCGGAAATGTTAATTGATTTTTCTACAGACCATGAATACCTTAGTAAGCTCGACGGGTATTCTGGGTACAATCAAATATTCATTGCTGAAGAGCATGTCCCGAAGACGGCGTTTCGATGCCCTGGAGCCCTAGGCACCTATGAGTGAGTAGTCATGCCTTTTGGTCTAAAGAATGCTGGGGCGAAATACCAAAGAGTGATGAATACGATCTTCCATGATTATATAGAGACTTTTATGCAAATTTATATTGATGATATTGTTGTTAAGTCCGTTTCAGGGAAGAATCACATTGGTCATCTTCGACAATATTTTGAAAGGATGAGGAGACATGGTCTGGAAATGAACCCTCTCAAATGTGTTTTTTGTGTGCAGGCGGGGGATTTCTTAGGCTTTGTGATCCACATAAAGGGAATCGAAATAAACCAGAATAAGACCAAGGCCATTATGGAGGCGAAAGCGCCATCAACAAAGAAGGAATTACAGTCACTGCTGGGCAAGATCAATTTCTTAAGGAGATTCATCTCAAACCTTAGCGGAAAAACTCAAGCCTTCTCACCTCTGTTATGACTCAACAAGGAAGGATTCAAATGGGGGCAAGCTCAGCAAGAAGCTTTCGACAAAATCAAGGAGTACTTGAGTCACCCTCCAATTCTAACACCACCTTGTAGAAATAGGAGTATGAGATTGTACATATCTGCGTCGGACAAAACTTTAGGGAGCATTTTGGCTCAAGAGGATGAAGATGGTGTCGAGAGAGGCATTTACTACCTTATTAGGGTTTTGAATGATGCAAAAACTAGGTATAACATAGTTGAAAAAGTGTGTTTATGCTTGTATTTTTCTTGTACAAAGTTAAAGCATTATATAAAACCTGTTGATGTTTATGTTTCGTCTCACTTTGATATCATTAAACATATGTTGTGTAAACCAATTTTGCACAGTCGAATTGGTAAATGGGCATTAACTTTAACTGAATATTCCCTGACTTATATGCCCTTGAAGTCTGTTAAGGGACAAGTGGTAGCAGACTTCATCGTCGACCACTCTATAAACGAAAATACATTAAACTATCTTGAGCTCGAACCTTGGAAATTGTACTTCGACGGTTCTAGTCATAAAGATGGTACAGGCGTAGGGGTCTTGATCATTTCTCCTAATAAAATTCCAACAAAAGTCAAGTATAAAGTCGAAGGTCTCTGTTCGAATAATGAGGTTGAATATGAGGCTTTAATAGTCGAACTTGAGATATTATTGGAATTGGGGGCAACCCGAGTCGAAATAATGGGAGACTCAGAGTTAGTCATAAAACAAATCACAAAGGAGTACAAGTGTGTTAAAGAAAATCTCATTATGTACTTTGTAATAGCCAATCGATTACTGAAAAGGTTCGAAGTGGTGAGCATTCAACACATACCTCGACTGGAGAATCAAGTGGCTAATGACTTGGCTCAAATTTCTTCTGGGTACAAAATTTCAAAAGAAAATTACAAGACGCAATCGAAGTCAGAGGAAGAGTTGTGTCAGCCAGATTGTCTCTATCATATTTGGAAACAACGAAGCTAGAGTACGCTGATAAAGAGAACTTCAAAATCTTAGCAATAGATAGATTAACGGACGAAGACTGGAGGAAACCAATAATGGAGTATTTACAAAACCCAACGGCGTCCACAGAACGAAAAATCAGGTATCGAGCTTTAGGTTATGTTCTTTTGGGTAATGAATTATTTAAAAAGACTTCTGAGGGAGTTTTACTTAAATGCCTTAGTGAGTCAGAGGCGTATCTAGCCCTTTCGACTATCCATAGTGGGGCGTGAGGGGCTCATCAGGTAGGCCATAAGATGAAATGGCTTTTGTTTCGACAAAGGATGTATTTGCCTACTATGTTGAAAGATTGTATTGAATTCGCTAAGGGATGCCAAGAGTGCCAAGTGAATGCAGGCATACAACATGTTCCTGCAAGTGAATTACACTCTATAGTCAAGCCATGACCCTTTAGAGGTTGGGCTTTGGATTTGGTTGGAGAAATTCGACCAGCGTCATCTAAAAATCAAAGGTACATTTTGGTAGGCATTGACTATTTTACGAAATGGATTGAAGTTATGCCGTTGCCAAATGTTGGCCAAGAAAACGTAATCGAATTCATCAAAAAACACATTATCTATAGGTTTGGAATCCCATAAACCATTACAACGGATCAATGATCAGTATTCACTGGTCGAAAGATGCAAGAATTTGCTAAAGAAATGGGTTTCAAATTATTAACCTCTACACCTTATTATGCTCAGACTAATGGTCAGGTCGAAGCAGCAAACAAAGTGGTTATTAGTTTAATTAAGAAACATGTGGGAAAGAAGCCTAGAAATTGGCACAAGACTTTAGACCAGGTTCTCTGGGCATGTCGAACCTCCCCCAAAGAAGCTACTAATTCCACGCCATTTCGGTTGACCTTCGGTCACGATGTGGTGTTACCTGTTGAGATCTACCTTCAGTCGACAAGAATTTAGAGGCATCATGAGATCCCATCTAAGTCATATTGGAACATGATGTTAGATGAATTAGTTGACTTGGATGAGGAAATGCTCAATGCTTTAGAGTTATTGAAAAGACAGAAGAAGAAAATAGAGAAGTCTTATAATAAGAAAGTCAAAGTTAAGATGTTTTCGTCTGAAGAGTTGGTTTGGAAAGTAATCCTGCCTATGGATCGAAAAGACAGAGCCTTGGGGAAATGGTCCCCTAAATGGGAAGACCCTTTTTTAAATCATACAAGTCTTTTCGAATGGTGCTTATGAGATTGAAGAGTTAGATCAAGATAAGAGGATCTTGAGGGTAAACGGGAAGTATTTGAAAAAATACAAGCCTGCACTTCAAGAAATAAAAATAGCTAAAGAGTAATCACATACAAAATGGTCGAAGCCAACATGGTAAAATGAAATTTGTTGCCAAAATGGCTAAATCTGTTACATCCAGAAGAACCACAAAGGGTTCAAAGTTATTACATAATCCAAGAAGTGATGATAAAGTTTAAAAAAAGGGAACTAGAGCTAAAATGAAAGGTTGGCCTTCATGTTGAAATACTTCGCCTTAAGAATCTCCAACTGCTTCTCACAGATAGACTTGGTCGACCTCATAACCTCTAGCTCTGCTTCTAACTTTTGGGCTTTATCAGCAAAGCTCATCCCAACATCAAGCTCTTTAGCCACTTTAGAATTATCAAACTTCAGAAGCTCAGCATTTTGTTTCTTGGCTTTTGAAATTACGGTCTTCAAATCTTTTATTTGTTCCTCCCAAGAATCGATATTTCGATTATTAGTTTCGATCTCATCCTTGTTTCGTTCTTGGGTTTTCTCTAAATCCTCCAATCGGTTAGTCGACTCCGAGGAAGCATCCAATGCAGCTGCTACATAGCTAATATGACTTTAAATATCTTTAGAGCTTTGCTTTATTTTGGCAACATCAGCAGCAACATGTTCGATCATTGAAATCAGCTCCAAGATGACGTTCGCAACTTCAGGAGAAGCGGTCAGAATATCAACCTTTTTTAGAAGACTTTTCAAGGTAATAGGAGAAGTAGGGTCAGACTCTATGAGTCGAAACAGGTCACCTTTAAAAACCTTTTCCTTGATTTTTGAAAGTATTTTGCTGGCAGGATTTTTGGAGGATCAACCACCAGATACTAAGGAGGAACTAAGACTCTTCTCAGACAAACTCCCTCTAGATCCAATCAAAGCTTTCAGGTATTCGCGAGGGTTGCTCTTTTTCAAAGCCTCTAGTTCTTCTGCAGAAAGGGTCACAAAGGTCTTGTTTGAGTCCTTCGCAATCGACAGGTCAGGATTAGGTATTGGTTTGACGATTGTCTCATCATGAGTTTCTTCCTCCTCTTCTTCGTCTTTGTCATCATCTTCTTCAACATTTTCATCGTCATCCACAAATTCCTCAATAGGGGCATCGAATAATTCTGGAATGCAGAGCGATTTTCCATTTCTTCCATATTGTTGTCTTGATCCTGCTGGATGATATCTAGATTTTCGACTCTTGGAGAGCCATCTTCAGCTTCATCTTCGACATGGACTTAAGGGTGATCCACCTCCATATCATTCTTAGCTGCTTCAGCTTGTGTGTCATTTTCTTGGTCACCTTCATGTTCAGACCCACTGGTATTAGAATTCTGGGTGGTAGTTTTGGACAGCGAAGTTTCGCGCTATTCCCCGATCGTCTGATTAATTTCGCTCATTGAGCTCTTTTCAAAATCCTTCATAGAAGTAGGATGGTACGTCGGTTCGCCTTCATTATTGAGGAGTGTGGTGTTGGTTGATTTGGCAACCAGTTGAGTAAAAACTCTGGCATCGTCCTGAAAAAGTAATCGGAAGTCAAAAGTTGAACAAGATTACTAAGAAAATGATAAGGTATAAGATTTGGTACCTTGGGAGCATCAGCCCCAGGGCTTGAATTATCACTTTCAGGTTGGTCCGCAGCTTTCTTTGACATCTCTGCAGGAGTTGGTTCCAGTATTGTTAAGGTAGTAGGTCTCTTGGTCGGAGCCTTTGCACCTTTTTTTTTAGATTGGGCCAGAGCTTCGCTCATTTTGAGCTTCCTCTTCTTTTTCTTGAGGGTTTGTTCAGTAGTCGGAGATAGGTCTTCATCATCAGATTCAACCACTACAACTGCATCTTCCTTGGATTTCCTTTTTTTGGGAGTTGGGGGTAGCTTTCGAGCACCCTGAAAAGGAAACGTTAGAAATATAATGGAACATATGGAAAGCGACAAAATTAATAAGGAATATGAAATACCTTTGTTGTTGTTGCTGCTTTACTTCCTCCTTTGTTGTACCCTAAATTTTACCCCTTAGATGTCATGACATCTTTGCATTTGCATTAGGGTTCAATCATTTGTGCATAGTCAACTAGCCATCATAGTTTTGCTAGTTTTGTTTTTCTATTCAAAGCTAGGGTTTTGCACAAGAAGAGGGAAAGAGCAACAAGCCAAGTTCTCATACATTTCAAGGCTTCCTAAGATACTTCTTGGCTCAATACATCCATCCCATGTGCTCACTAGGTGATCAAGAGAGGTGGTGGAATCCATCTGGTCAAAGAAAGTCAACTGAGGCTCCAAAAGCTCAATCTTTGGTCTTGAGGGCTAATCATGAGGTTTTCAATCCATATTCCATGGTCTTATATGATTGGATCAAGAGAAATCAAAGAGGAACTATAAAATCAGGAGTTGTGAAAATTAGGGTTTTGACCTAAGGGATTACAAGGGAATCTTGGTGTGATCAGTCAATGTCTTGATTGGTTCATCAACCAATTGAGCTTAAATATATTCAAGAGACCTTATTCATCAAGAAATCAAGAGTAGTTGGCTCTCATCACAAGTACAATGAGCCTCAAGTTCATCTGGCCCCAGATTAGGGTTTTATCAGGAAAAGTCAACCATGCCTTTGACTTTTGATCATGGCATGATCCCAAGTCTTGGGACATGATTCCATATGTTCATATACATCCTTGGAAGTCATATATGATTTTTGGGAAGTTTGAGAAAGCAAGATCATCAAGGATCACACATTTGAATTCATGAAGAAATTAGGGTTTTATCTGGAAAGTCAAATCTTTGACTTTTGGTATTTTGGGTCCAAGATGAAGTATTCAAGCCATATTCCATCAAGACATGTTTAATCTTTGAATTGGAGCATGAGAAATCAAGATTTAATAGGTTTCTTGCAAAAGGGGCAAAGTTAGATAAGTGAAATTTTTTCTAAGTGTGGAAGAAAAAACCTAGTTTTATACTAACTTTGGAGAGTCATAACTCTCAATCCACATATCCATTTTTTGTGATCCAAAGGCCAAATTGAAGCTCTCATTATGTACTTTAAAAGTGTGTTAAAGGGTCATAACCCAAAAAGGGCCTAGATTTTGAGTTATGAGGCTTGGAAGTTTAGAGAAAACTTAGGACACTCAGTGAAATTTTAGGCAGATTTTGGCCTATGTCTTACAACTGACTTCAACTCAATTTTTCATCATGATCCCTTTGGATTCAAGGTTTTGGGTAAACATGAACATTGTAGAGCATACTTGGGGCTTTCTAAAAAGTATAAGAACTCCCCAATCCAATAAGTGAGCTAGGAGATTCGATGGCGTGAAGTTAGAGTGCTTAAACTTGGTTTTTTTAGTTTGGCACTTGGTGAACTTGGTGCAAAACCACTCCATTACGGAAAATATTTGCAATTCAGATGTGATTACTTGCAAATCTTCATTTTCTCAGAGATTTACACGAGTTTAGGAGCATTGTCCATCAAATTTGAACATTAACCACTTGATCTTTCCTTTTATGGCATAAAGGCATGGCTGCCATTTTAGAAAAGCATGACTTTATGCATAAAGTCAGCTTCTTGAGCCTCTAACTTGTTTCCTTCTGCACTCAACCTTGCTTTTGCACAGATTAAAAGTTTCTGAATTGCTAACCACTCTATAAGGCTCAAGATTAGGCATTGGAACCATGGAAACTTTTGCAAATAATATTTTGATCCTAACCAAACCCTTTGAAGCCAGTTACATATGTTGTCCATCCTTTTCCTTCCACCCTTTGCCTATAAATAGAAACTCATCCCACACTTTAAGACAACAAAAACTCAAAGAAAGAACCTCAGCAAATACCTCTCCAACCCTTATTGCATCCTAACCACCTTTGTGCCAAGAAAACACACTTTGCACAAACCTTTCCAAAATCAATTTCAGTCACAAAAACACCAAGCCAATCACTCTAACACATCACAAAACATGTGTTAGAGCTGTTCAAACCCTTACCACCATCAAAAACCTCTCAAAACCAAAAGTCAACTCTCAAACCTAAAGAAAGTTGACTTTTTGCATTTTTCAAGACCAGTCTTGGTTCCTTCCATTTCCAATCACTCTAACACTTCAAAAACCTTCCATAAATCATCCCTCAACTATTCCAAGCTTGTTTTACCCACTGTAACGCCATTTCTTTCAAGTTCACTTTTGGTTGTTTTGGTCACTTGTGCAAGAAGGAAGCAACCAGTCCAGCTATTTTCTTTGGTTTCTAAGCACTTAGAAAAGGATCAAGGAGGTGTTTAGGAGCCGTCCAAACCATTTATCTCTTGCTGGAATATCTATTTTGAAAACTGCATATTGAGCTACAAGAGGTAAGTTCACTTCAAACTACAACTCATTGAAGCATGATGATTTTTGATGTACACTGAGCATGATTAGTTTAGGTATGTTGTATATTATATGTTTGATTCATTAATTGTGATTTAGCATGACTATATTGGACTGTGCCATAGAAAATGAAAGAATGGACCAATTTTAGGGCCCCTATCGTGTTTTGATTTAGGGACCATTTTAGCCAAAACCAATTGGACCACTAGATTCCTTGTGAAAAATCAAGCAATTTAGGTTTTTACAGTTTTCAATTTCATGGAATATTGAGAGAGTTAGACACCCTTTTGCAATTGGTCAAGCTCTAGGTCACAACCAAGTTGAACCATGGCCATGGCGCCATTCTAGCCTAGAAATTAGGTTTCATATATTATTAATTGGTTGCAATTTCATGAACGGATGTATTGGCCACCCCAGTGGCGCAACCTCTTGCCTTGCCTTTCCTTTCACATACCTTGTCCTGGGTTCGATCCTTGCCATCAACCCTTTTGCCAACTTTCAACGCGCGTGTTATTTTTGTGAAGGATTCATGTTGATTTCCCTTTTATTTTTCTGAAGGCCTTTGTTTTACAAACCCAACAACCAGCGCAGCTAGTTATTTGTTTTAACCTCAACCCATAAGGCGTGGGTTCACAACCCATTAGGACCCATTCCTTAATTTTTATCACTTAGTTTTTTTAGTTTCTTTCACAAACCTCTTCAATTCATATCTTTCTCATAGTTTAGGGTTTTTAATCCATTCTTTTTGCATTCTTTTACTCTTTTTACCTATTTTATTATGACATTAAAAAATCCTCAAAAATATTTATTTTTATGGCCTTTATTCATATGAAAAGATTAGGGTTTTTTAGGGTTTATTAAAGGAAAGTTTTGACTTCGGGGTTGTAGCCTTTGGTTTCCCCTACACTTTAGGTTTTGAACAAACTTGTCTTAACATGTTTAGACTCTTGAACCATAACTTGAACTTGTATACATTTGTGTAGGATGATTTAGGTACACTTTTAAGTGTGTGTTTATATGTCATGAGGCTTGTAAACTTTTGCCATCCCCATTGAAGTTTTAGCTAGGTCTTTACCTACAATTAGGACTTTCTCCCATGTTTATAACATCTTAATGTGTACATAAACTTTCAACTTAGGTGATACTTTCCCTCTTGTATAAAGTTTTGTCCAACCATAGCACCATGTTAGGTTATTACCTAGTTGATTAACATGTATAGACTCGTATCATGACCCCTTTAGGTGTTTACCTTGCCCAAATTAATGAATAACTCTTTGTGTTAACTTGATACTTTCTTAAGTGCTTACTTTGAATGTCATCACATTCACCATCATAATTCATATATTATATCCATGTGTTTATCAACATCATTAAATTCATGTGTGAATATCATTTGTTATCTTTTATTTTTCCAACTTTATTAAGTTAACCCCTAAGTGAGACTAGCTTGTTAGCTCTTCTCCTTAACCCTCTTTGTTCCCCCCTCCTTCCAAAGGAAAGTCTCTCTATTGACTTTAATGTCATAGATAGCTCATTACCTCTTGGCCTTATTAGAGCCATCATCTACCATTGACCTCATTAGAGTCATTCCTTTCCCTTGACCTTATTAGGATTAATCCCTTGGCCTCATTAGAGCCACTTCCTCTTTGACCTAGTTTAGGTTAGGATCATTACCTCCTTTTGTAAACACTATCATCATAGATGTTTACTCCCTCTTGGCCTCATTAGAGCCATTTCTTCCCTTGCCCCTATTAGGATCATTTCCCCTTGGCCTCATTAGAGCCTTTTTCCCTTGACCTAGTTTAAGTTAGGTTCCTCATCCCCTTTGTAAGCCCTATCATCATAGATGTATACTTACCTTTCCCTTTGGCCTCATTAGAGCCATTTTACCTTGAAACTTAGAAATAGGGTAGAGTCCTTAAATTCTATGTGGGTACCATCATCATGTATACTCACTCTCCCTTTTTTGACTTTACCTAAAGTCAATCTCTTTAGATTAGTCTTATAACTTAGACTTAGAGAGTTCTTTAACTTTATGCGTGTGTCATACTCATTTCCCCTTGGAACTTTGACCATAGCCAATGGTTCCTCACCCTTATTGAGGTGAACTATGAATGCTCTGATTCCATCCTAGTTAGGATACGTAGGCACGAGATGCAACGTCTTGGCGAGCATACTTAGTGTATATACCCTTAGGTCTTTACCATTAGGTCTTTACCTTTAGCACCTTGGTCTTTACCATAGGTCTTTATCTTAACCTTATCACATTACCTTTATCAAGCAAAGATAACATAACACAAATACAAATGAGAGGTTCCTGTAGAGTACTACAGATATCTAGGATGCTAACACCTTCCCTAGGTATAACCAACCCCTGAACTTTAGATCTCTTAGTTGTGTCTACACATAGCGCAATTAGGGTTTTCTTCGATCTTTACCCTTTTCCTTTGGATAAATCAAAGCTCGGTTGTTAATTTCAAAGATGTTTTATTAAATTTAATTAATAGCTTGGTATCTGATTCTCACCGCAAAAGAAATGGCGACTTCATTGGGGAGAATAGCATCCACAACGTGTTAAGAGGGTTAAGCCCACCTTGTTTGCCTTTGTGTTATTTTTATATGTTTTCTTGCTTGTACATCTGTATATCTGCATATATCTGTCTGTGCTTGGGTTTTATGTATACAGGGTTGCTACTTTGAGTGGTGAGGATGTCCTATACCCAGACTAGAGTGCACCTATGATAGGAAGGTGCTACATTTAAGGAGACTTTGAGGGAGTCGATTCCCAAAAAAGTCAAATTGAGAAACCACCACTCAGTTGAGGCCCTCTTGAGAGTTAGTCATGTTGAACGAGGTTATTCGTGAAAACGTTACTACTCTCGACCTAGGAGCCTATGACGTTGATGACCATTAGTCAAATTTAACCCCACTTGGCCTTTTAGGATGTGGTGCGATGACTATGAGGGAGTCGATTCCCAAAATGGTTTATACACGATACTATACTTGGACGAGACTCTCTTGAGAATATTATTGACTACCGAGTTATTCGGGAAATCGATAATATCTGAAAGATGGGCTGTCGACTCTGGGAACTTTTTTGAACCCTGTTCTGCAGATCATGAACCCATAATACACACCTTTTGGGATGGGTAGACCATGGCTCCATGCTCGTGATCCTCAAACCTAGACCCTTGTTTGCTTGTCAGCATATGTGTGAATATTTCTATATGTGTGTTTGTGCATACATTCATTCATTCATGAATAACCCTTTGGTTTCAAGGACTTCAGTTGTTCTTTCCTTTGCAAAGATCAATAGAGATCATGGATTATGAAATAAAACTTTTCAGTTTTTCCAAAATGTTTGCAACTTGCTTTTGAGTTCCTTGAAACCATTTGGTTCGCATTTGCATTTGCATTTCTCAGCCTAGAGTTTCATCTTCTTCTTTTATCTCTAGAAGGATACCTAGCACGCATTCTGGACAAATGGCGACGATGAATGAGATTTTGAAAGGTCAGGAAGCCTTGAGGGAGGAGATCAGAGTCCTCAAAGGACAGATGAACTGGGTCTTGGAGACTTTGCAAAACTTAATGAGGAGAGATAGGCACTCTTACCCTGTTGTATCCAGAGCAGTTATAACTTCACCACCTCCCACGGTTCTTCCACAACAAGGATGCTCCTGTGAGGAAACTTCGTACCAACCAGTATTTGGTCCTGCACCGAAGTGTCACCCTCACCTTGTGACAACCAAGGAAGTCATCACTCCCTACCCATCCGATGGATACTCTTAATTTACCAGCATTTGGTTATCCCTCAGGATGTCATCATCAGCCTCTGAATGCTAAGTTAGCATATCAACATCCATTGGTTATTCCTATTCAGGATCGTCGAAATCGGAACAAGAGGCAGAGATAGAACAGGAGGAAGAATCAGAACAAAAGGAACAAAGTTCATGACGAACGGATTCTCGTTCCACTTAGTAAGCTCTACCCGCTACTAATCCAGAATTCATTGATAACTCCTCTCACATCTGTGCCAATGTCGTATACATGGTACAATCCTGATACAAATGCAACATGTGAATTCCATAAAGGGGCTAGAGGACATGATTTGGATACTTGTTCTGAATTAGAAGACTCCATACAAAAATTGATCCACAACAAGATTTTAATCTTCGAAGAAGACTATACAGAGGTTGAATGTGGATATTGTACTAAGACAATGAGGCATCTCATAGAGGAGTGCAAGAGTTTCAGGCTCAGGTTGCAAGATGTGATAGAGTCACTAGCACCTCCAAGGAGGAAGATCAGATATTGACATCTCGATTTCCAAGCCAGATGACAACAAGGGCAAAGGACCTGTGAGACCTCTTAAGGTTTTCTACCACAAGGAACAAGTCACGTGCGTGAGTTAATCAAAAGTAAGATCCCGAGCATCAACGAAGTGACCCCCCTTTTTTGGGGCATGGAAGCTGAAGTTTGTTAAAATTAACTCCCTAAAGTTGGCGATATTTTGGTTGTTTTAGCATTTCCAATTGTATTTTCTTTGCATATTGAATATGTATTTGCTTATAAGCTTTGTTGTTTTTCGAATTGGCAAGATTAATGAAATGTTTATGCATCTTTTGATTAAGTTCATTCGTATTCACTCTTTCTCGTTCTTTTATTTGTCATAAAGAAAAAAAAACAAAAAGATTTCTTTTCCATCCACTTACCTTTATCAAACTGTTGCTTAAGCAAAGATTGGGGAGGATGACGAAAATGTTATACCCATAACTGTTGTTGGTATGCTTTCAATCAAACTTTGCCGGTGATGTAAGGCATTATTTTCCATCCCAAACACTAGAGAAATAAGGAAGATAATCCTTTGTTAACCCTTTCGAGCCTAGAAGTAGGAGCTTCTTTCGGATTTCTAAACCCTTAATCTCAACCTTGGGGTGGGTAGTTCTCATTTTAACTTGGTTATACATTTGAATGCAAGAGCTTCATGTAAGACACGTGTCAGCTCTCTTAATCCAAGTGAACAAATGGTGTACAAGTCGTTCCCAAAGTGATAAATAAGGAAGGATCATTAAGAAATCCTTACTCGAAGAATGAGCCGAGTCCCTTTCAAGGCCAAAACTAAGAAAGATGGGAAGCTCATGACCTTGTCTTATACAAAAAGGCATGTATGACAAAAAAAATAAGTTGACCTTAAGCTTCCACTCTGAAAGCCCGAGATGGTAAAAACAACCAAATGTTGTAAGGGAGTAATGACTACCCTAGGTGTCTAAACCACCACCAGCTATCATCAGTTCAATTCCTAGCCTATAGGAACCCGGATGTATAGCCTGAGTTAACTGAGCGTAGGATTGAAGTTCATCATGAAGTTTGGGTGGGTACAAACAAGCTTTGGGCCTTTATCCTTTGTTTCATGAGCCTTGAACCAAACCACGTTACAACCTTTAAAAGACCTAATTGAGGTAAAGTTATTTTGAAAGCATACTACAGCAAGGTTGGATAAGTGACTCCTAATGATCTTTGCTAATTATTTGCATTGATCATTTCATCTGTCATTCTGTAAATTACAAGATCCACTTTGTTGTTGATTATTTAATCACTCCACCGTATGTGTTATTAATAAATTTTGATTTCAAAAGCTTGCATGAATGTTACATTGAAATTTCCAATTTTAAATGAACAATACGGTTTGCAAGACGACTCAAAATCAAAGGAATCCCAACGAATGCAGCCAGCTAGGGAATTCGACTTGGTAAAGGAAGTTCAGTCTGAGGCAACCAATGTGAAAGATTTGTTAATCAACCATTCCAAGAGTTGTCGAATCAAGGGCAGAACTCTTCGAAGTTCAGGATTTTGGGGCAAGCCTTCTTGAGGTCATCTTATGACAAGTTTGTTTTAAGGCAAAGACTCAAATGACCCACCAACATGGGCAAGTTTGTTCCCAGGTGTTACTTCTGTCGTCTGAGGAATTTGTATTGCAAATAATTTAATCAAAAGCAGTCAGGTGGAGATTTGGTAAATCTCTTAAAGACCAGTTAATCAAAAGAAGTCAGGTCGAGATTCGGTAAATCTCTTGAAGACCAGTTAATCAGGGGAAATCAGGTCGAGATTAGACAAATATCTAGAAGGTCAGTTAGTCTGGGGCAACTCCTTCATACATCAACCACCTAGCATGAGACAAGTTTGTTTCCCAGTTGTTACTCCCACGGCCTGACAGACAAGTTCGAGGACTTTGTTTTGCAAATGTAGTCAATCTGGGGCAGTTACATCGAGATTTATGAATCTTTCCAAGAGTTTGAAGACATTGAGACATCTTGTGTGCAAATTCTTCTGTAAAATCGTCTTGGTATTTTCTTCCAACTGACCATGTAATCTGGGGCAGAGGAGATTGGAAAAGAGTCATTGCTCATTGTGATGATTGTTATTGCAATTGAAATACAAAACTACATTGTTCTTGTGATATTTTGTGCCAGCTCCCCAGTAAGTTGTCACTTTAGTTGATCTTGGCAATTACCCATCTATCTCCTCCTCCGACAAGGAAATCGGGCTCATGATGGCAATCCTAGTGAAGTCATGACATTATGCCTCCGAGCGGAATATTCAGTTCCCCCAGAGAAGGTTGTAACCTTGGAGTAGAACTGTTGTTTCTATATGTTCATCCCTAGTGATGGCCCAATCTAATGAGGTTGGTTGGGTATCCTTGTCAAGATATTTATTTCATCTCCGGTTTGCTTCCATTGTCTGTTTTGTCAGCGTAAGCATAAACAAGGCATACATGCATTCATACATATGCATGGCATCCGATCATTTTTGCTACCTTTCTGGTGTTTACCTGTTTTGGTTCACTTTGGCATTTATTTCTCCAAGTGACTGGGTTTGTCTATTCTTTACAATAGGGTCGTCACCTTTAGGCATAAATTGCCCATCCTTTCTAGAATTCCCCACAGAGTTTGGTTCTCATGGATGACGGTTGCTTCAGTCATCTTTTCCATATTTGGATAAGATAAATCCCCATTTGAGTTCATTCCTCAATGGTTGGAGTCTTGTTTGACCGTTTCTTCTAGTTCGTCCCTAGATTGAATTTTGGTCCCTTGCTGGTGTAGCTTTTGAGCCAAATTAGGTCGCCAAACCTAGCTTGAACGTGCATTTATTTTGCACGGTGTCTTGCAGGAAGAATCTATTACAGATTCCTCATTAAAGACAGAAGACATTCTCCAGCAGTGTTGTTGTGACAACATCTCCTTGGGATTCATACTCAACAAGTGGCGGTCTCTTGGAGAAGCTTGCTTTATATGGCGATAAGTGGCTTTCTCTCCCGAGAAGCTTATCCGACCTTGGTGTTATTTAACCTGATGTAATTATAATGGGTACTCCCCTCGAAGTTTGTCAGAAGGATTTTGTCAAAGACCTTACAAACGGTTTCTCTATTTGAGTCACCCTCTCCACAAGGATTTTATTGTAAGAGATGATTCCTCAATAAATCCTTTGCCTAGTTAAATTCTATCAAATGGCATCTCTGTGAGAAATTAATGAAGACTCTGATAGTTTTTCTTTTTATTTGAGAAAATTTGCTCATAAAGCAACCAACCAACATCTCTTTTGTGAGATCCCCTGTAAAGTCCATTTATGACTGTCATCTTTGTTAAGATCTTCGGTTGTCACCAATTCCTTTTCCAAACCAAGTTGTAGCTGGTACCTCTTTTGAGATCATTGGTCATCACTGGTTTCCTGTCTACATCTGGTTATTACTGGCATTATCTGAACCCCAATTGTTGTTGGTTTTGGAGTCCTCGGTTATTACCAATTCTCTTTAAAGTCCAGTGATTACTGGCATTGTTCAAAAATCTAATCATTATTGGTACCCAAAGTCCAGTGATTACTGGCATCGTTTTTCAAAATCCACTCATTATTGGTATCCAAGTCCAGTGATTACTGGCATTGTTTCAAAATCCAATCATAATTGGTCAATCGTAATTGTCTTTTTTTTTTTCAAAATCCAATCATTATTGGTGTCTAAAGTCCAGTGATTATTGGCATTGTTTAAAATCCAATCATTATTGGTATCCAAAGCCCAGTGATTACTGGCATTGATCGAAAATCCAATCATTATTGGTACCCCAAGTCCAGTGTTCACTAGCATTGTTTCAAATATCGATCATTATTGGTATCGTATAAGTCCAGTGTTTACTGGCGTATTTTTATCCAATCATCATTGGTACCTAAAGTCCAGTGTTTACTGGTATTGTTTAAAGTACCGATCATTATCGGTATTGTATAAGTCCAGTGTTCACTGGCGTGTTTTTTATCCAATCATTATTGGTACCCCAAGTCCAGTGTTCACTGGCATTGTTTCAAATATCGATCATTATCGGTATCGTATAAGTCCAGTGTTTACTGGCGTATTTTTATCCAATCATCATTGGTACCTAAAGTCCAGTGTTTACTGGCATTGTTTAAAGTACCGGTCATTATCGGTATCATATAAGTCTAGTGTTCGCTAGCGTGTTTTTTATCCAATCATTATTGGTGCCCCAAGTCCAGTGCTTACTGGCATTGTTTCAAATATTGATCATCATCGGTATCGTATAAGTCCGGTGATTACTGGCATGTGTTCTCATCCAATCATTATTGGCATTCAAGTCCAGTGATTACTGGTGTGTTTTTCTAAGTCCAATCATTATTGGCATCTTATAATCTTATCCCCAACAAAGGTTTCGTCATTACCAATATCCCCGTGAAAGTCCAGTGATTACTGGCATTTGTTGAGGGTCTGATCATTATCAGTATCCTAAGTCCAGTGATTACTGGCAGGTTTTTCTAAGTCCAATCATTATTGGCATTTTATATTTTAATCTTCACCAGAAGATTGGTCATTACCAATATCCCTTGAAGCCCTATGGGGTTACCACCATTTGGCGCATGTAGAGTTTGTGTTTGTCTCTGTCTTTTCTGGTTTTTCTTGAAGATCCCGTTTGAACTCTTCAGTATAGGAAATCCCTAGAAAATCTATTTGTTGCCTGTCTATCCTTTTGTTTCAAATTGATCCCCAGTGGATCATATTTTCTTTCTGGTTTCATCCCCAGTAAAGAGTTTCTCTACCCTTTTGCGGTCCCCAAAGTCGTCCGGTCATATCTGAACCTATTGATTATCTCCCTGGATCTTTCCCCAGTGGAGATCACCTGTCTGAATTCCACCTCCTGTGAGGACCTTTGGAGTTCCCAAGTTTATTTTCTGATCCCCAGTGACTTCTTAGTCATCCCCCAGTAAGCCTCATCTGTTGGTTGTTGACCTTTATCCCCAGTAAGTCTTACCTTTGGGTTGTTGACCTTTGTCCCCTTTATATCTTATTTTGTCTGCATTATTGTACCATCATATCATCATATTAGAAGTTCATGGCATGTCAGCATTATGCATTTTTCTGCATGTCCTTAGCATATCATTGCATCTAAGGGCAAAATTTTTGGTTCGCTGTATTCAAATACCTTTCACCTTGATTTCACAAGGATTATCATCACTCGTGCCATCCGGTGAAGCTATTTAAATAGGGGCAACTGTTGTATCCCAAATTTTACCCCTTAGATGTCATGACATCTTTGCATTTGTATTAGGGTTCAATTATCTGTCATAGTCAACTAACCATCATAGTTTTGCTAGTTTTGTTTTTCTATTGAAAGCTAGGGTTTTGCACAAAAAGAGGACAAGAGCAACAAGCCAAGTTCTCATACATTTCAAGCCTTCCTAAGATACTCCTTGGCTCAATACATCCATCCCAAGTGCTCACTAGGTGATCAAGAGAGGTGGTGGAATCCATCTGGTCAAAGAAAGTAAACTGAGGCTCCAAAAGCTCAATCTTTGGTCTTGAGGGCTAATCATGAGGTTTTCAAGTCATATTCCATGGTCTCATGTGATTGGATCAAGATAAATCAAAGAGGAACCATAAAATCAGGAGTTGTGAAAATTAGGGTTTTGACCTAAGGGATTACAAGGGAATCTTGGTGTGATCAGTCAATGTCTTGATTGGTTCATCAACCAATTGAGCTTACATGCATTCAAGAGACCTTATTCATCAAGAAATTAAGAGTAGTTGGCTCCCATCACAAGTACAATAAGCCTCAAGTTCATCTGGCCCCAGATTAGGGTTTTATCAGGAAAAGTCAACCATGCCTTTGACTTTTGATCATGGCATGATCCCAAGTCTTGGGACATGATTCCATATGTTCATATACATCCTTGGAAGTCATCTATGATTTTTGGGAAGTTTGAGAAAGCAAGACCTTCAAGGATCACACAGTTGAATTCATGAAGAAATTAGGGTTTTATCTGGAAAGTCAAACCTTTGACTTTTGGTATTTTGGGTCCAAGATGAAGTATTCAAGCCATATTCCATCAAGACATGTTTAATATTTGAATTGGAGCATGAGAAATCAAGATTTAAGAGGTTTCTTGCAAAAGGGGCAAAGTTAGATAAGTGAAATTTTTCTGTGTGGAAGAAAAAAACTAGTTTTATACTAACTTTGGAGAGTCATAACTCTCAATCCACACATCCATTTTCTGTGATCCAAAGGCCAAATTGAAGCTCTCATTATGTACTTTAAAAGTGTGTTAAAGGGTCATAACCCAAAAAGGGCCTAGATTTTGAGTTATGAGGCTTGGAAGTTTAGAGAAAACTTAGGACACTTAGTGAAATTTTAGGCAGATTTTGGCCTATGTCTTACAGCTGACTTCAACTCAACTTTTCATCATGATCCCTTTGGATTCAAGGTTTTGGGTAAACATGAACATTTTGGAGCATACTTGGGGGTTTCTAAAAAGTATAAGAACTCCCCAATCCAATAAGTGAGCTAGGAGATTCGACGGCGTGAAGTTAGAGTGCTTAAACTTGGTTTTTTTAGTTTGGCACTTGGTGAACTTGGTGCAAAACCACTCCATTGCTACAAATCTTTGCAATTCAGATGTGATTACTTGCAAATCTTCATTTGCTCAGAGATTTACACGAGTTTAGGAGCATTTTCCATCAAATTTGAACATTAACCACTTGATCATTCCTTTTATGGCATAAAGGCATGGCTGCCATTTTAGAAAAGCATGACTTTATGCATAAAGTCAGCTTCTTGAGCCTCTAACTTTTTTCCTTCTACACTCAACCTTGCTTTTGCACACAGGAAAATTTTCTGAATTGTTAACCACTCTATAAGGCTCAAGATTAGGAATTGGAACCATGGAAACTTTTGCAAATCATACTTTAATCCTAACCAAACCCTTTGAAGTCGGTTGCATATTCTGTCCATCCTTTTCCTTCCACCCATTGCCTATAAATAAAACCTCGCCCCACGCTTCAAGATAATAAAAAGTCAGAGAAAGAACCTCAGCAAATACCTCTCCAACCCTTCTTGCATCCAAACCACCTTTGTGCCAAGAAAACACACTTTGCACAAACCTTGCCAAAATCAATTTCAGTCACAAAAACACTAAGCCAATCACTCTAACACATCACAAAACATGTGTTAGAGCTGTTCAAACCCTCACCACCATCAAAAACATCTCAAAACCAAAAGTCAACTCTCAAACCTAAAGAAAGTTGACTTTCTGCATTTTTCAAGACCAGTCTTGGTTCCTTCCATTTCCAATCACTCTAACACTTCAAAAATCTTCCAAAAAGCATTTCTCAACTATTCCAAACTTGTTTTACTCACTGTAACGCCATTTCCTTCAAGTTCACTTTTGGTTATTTTGGTCACTTGTGCAAGAAGGAAGCATACACCAGTCCATCCATTTTCTTGGGTTTCCAAGCACTTGGAAAGGATCAAGGAGGTGTTTAGGAGCCGTCCAAATCATTTATCTCTTGCTGGAATATCTATTTTGAAAACTGCATATTGAGTTATACGAGGTAAGTTCACTTCAAACTACAACTCATTGAAGCATGATGATTTTTGATGTACACTGAGCATGATTAGTTTAGGTATGTTGTATATGACATGTTTGATTCATTAATTATGATTTAGCATGACTGTATTGGACTTTGCCATAGAAAATGCAAGAATGGACCAATTTTAGAGCCCTTATCGTGTTTTGATTTAGGGACCGTTTTAGCCAAAACCAATTGGACCACTAGATTCCTTGTGAATAATCAAGCAATTTAGGTTTTTACAGTTTTCAATTTCATGAAATATTGAGAGAGTTAGACACCCTTTTACAACTGGTCAAGCTCTAGGTCACAACCAAGTTGAACCATGGCCATGGCGCCATTCTGGCCTAGAAATTAGGTTTCATATGTTATTAATTGGTTGAAATTTCATGAAAGGATGTATTGGCCACCCTAGTGGCGCAACCTCTTGCTTTGCCTTTCACATGCCTTGTCCTGGGTTCGATCTTTGCCATCAACCCTTTTGCCAACTTTCAACGCGCGTGTTATTTTTGTGAAGGTTTCATGTTGATTTCCCTTTTATTTTTCTAAAGGCCTTTGTTGTACAAACCCAACAACTAGCGCAGCTGGTTATTTGTTTTAACCTCAACCCCTAGGGTGTGGGTTCACACCCCCGTTAGGACCCATTCCTTTATTTTTATCACTTAGTTTTTTTAGTTTCTTTCACAAACCTCTTCAATTCATAACTTTCTCATACGTTAGGGTTTTTAATCCATTCTTTTTGCATTCTTTTACTCTTTTTACCTACTTTATTATGACATTAAAAAATCCTCAAAAATATTTATTTTTAGGGCCTTTATTCATATGAAAAGATTATGGTTTTTTTAGGGTTTATTTAAGGAAAGTTTGACTTAGGGGTTGTAGCCTTTGGTTTCCCCTACACTTTAGGTTTTGAACAAACTTGAATTAACATGTTTAGACCATTGAACCATAACTTGAACTTGTATACATTTGTGTAGAATGATTTAGGTACACTTTTAAGTGTGTGTTTATATGTCATGAGGCTTGTAAACTTTTGTCATCCCCATTGAAGTTTTAGCTAGGTCTTTACCTACAATTAGGACTTTTCCCCATGTTTATAACATCTTAATGTGTACATAAACTTTCAACTTAGGTGATACTTTCCCTCTTGTATAAAGTTTATGTCCAACCATAGCACAATGTTAGGTTATTACCTAGTTGATTAACATGTATAGACTCGTATCATGACCCCTTTAGGTGTTTACCTTGCCCAAATTAATGAATAACTCTTTGTGTTAACTTGATACTTTCTTAAGTGCTTACTTTGAATGTCATCACATTCACCATCATAATTCATATATTATATCCATGTGTTTATCAACATCATTAAATTCATGTGTGAATATCATTTGATATCTTTTATTTTTCCAACTTTATTAAGTTAGCCCCTAAGTGAGACTAGCTTGTTAGCTCTTCTCCTTAACCCTCTTTGTTCCCCCTCCTTCCAAAGGAAAGTCTCTCTATTGACTTTAATGTCATAGATAGCTCATTACCTCTTGGACTTATTAGATGCATCATCTACCCTTGGCCTCATTAGAGCCATTCCTTTCCCTTGACCTTATTAGGATCAATCCCTTGGCCTCATTAGAGTCGCTTCCTCTTTGACCTAGTTTAGGTTAGGATCGTTACCTCCTCTTGTAAACACTATCATCATAGATGTTTACTCCCTCTTGGCCTCATTAGAGCCATTTCTTCCCTTGACCTTATTAGGATCATTTCCCACTGGCCTCATTAGAGCCTCTTTCCCTTGACCTAGTTTAAGTTAGGTTCCCCATCCCCTTTGTAAGCCCTATCATCATAGATGTATACTCACCTTTCCCTTTGGCCTTATTAGAGCCATTTTACCTTGAAACTTAGAATTAGGGTAGAGTCATTTATCTCTATGTGAGTATCATCATCATGTATACTCACTCTCCCTTTTTTGACTTTGCCTAAAGTCAATCTCCTTAGACTAGTCTTATAACTTAGACTTAGAGAGTTCTTTAACTCTATGTGAGTGTCATACTCATTTCCCCTTGGAACTTTGACCATAGTCAATGGTTCCTCACCCTTTTTGAGGTGAACTATGAATGTTCTGATTCCATCCTAGTTAGGATACGTAGGCACGAGATGCGACGTCTTGGCGAGCATACTTAGTGTATATACCCCTAGGTCTTTACCATTAGGTCTTTACCTTTAGCACCATGGTATTTACCATAGGTCTTTATCTTAACCTTAGCACATTACCTTTAGCAAGTAAACATAACATAACACAAATACAAACGAGAGGTTCCTGTAGAGTACTACAAATATCTAGGATGCTAACACCTTTCCTAGGTATAACCAACCCCCAAACCTTAGATCTCTTAGTTGTATCTTCAAATAGCGCAATTAGGGTTTTCTTCGATCTTTACCCTTTTCCTTGGGATAAATCAAAGCTCGGTGGTGAATTTCAAAGATGTGTGATTCAAGTTAATTAATAGCTTGGTATCCGATTCCATTGAGCTCTTTTTAGAATCCTTAGCAGAAGTATGATGGTACGTTAGTTCACCTTCACTATTGAGGAGTGTGATGTTGGTTGATTTGGAAACCAGTTGAGTAGAAACTCTGGCATCGTCCTGAAAAAGTAATCGGTGTAACACCACAAAATTTTCCATCTCATTTTTCATATCATTTAGCATGTGCTTTCATTGCATTACATTGCATTCAAGTCATAGAAAAATAAAGCATTCATCTTTGCATTCAGCATAGGGCATGTGATCAGTGGTTTGCAGAGTATTGATCATCCAAGGCAAGAGAGCTAGAGTCAAGGGTCTCCCAACAAGCCTCAAAGGTCTCTTATATCATATATGATCTCAATTGATCCCACAAGCCATTGGAAGAAGAGAAATCACCAAGAAGTTGGACAGTGCATCATCTCCAACCAAAAACAGTCCAAATTAGGGTTTGGGATTCAAGTAGTCTCCTGATGAAATTTTGGTTCAAAATTGATCTCAATGCTTTCTACATGATGTCAAGTATCTAAGGATGGAAGATTGCCCATTGGTTCATTTTAGAAGAGTTTCAATTGGCCAGTTGCTTGAGAATCAAGAAATTGGGGAAAAAGTCAACTGTACAAAGGAAAAAGTCAACTCCTGACTTTTTAAGGTCAAATTCATGAAATTCAAGTTACATATGTTCATTGGACAAGATTTGATCAAGAAATGATGGAGGAATCATCAAAAAATCAAGAATTGTACAAAGTTGCCATTTTTAGAAACTTAGGGTTTCCAAAAATGGCAAGTTTGGACCATTTTGCACTACACTTTAAGGCATTCTTTCTTCAAGATAAAAGCTTCAAACTTCAGGCCCAAGTTGAGCCAATTAAAGATCACATTCCAAGCTTCAAATCCATATAAAAAACTCTTCCATTGGATCAAAATTGAGGGAGTTATGATCAATCAAAGTTTGGTAAAATCAAGGCAAATTTCAAGTCATGGCAAGGCAAGTTCAGGCCTCCAGGCCATAATTTCATCAAACACTTGGTGTGCCAAATGTCAAGCTAATTTTCTCTATCAAGAAAGTTTCAAATGAAAAACTTTCCAACATGAAAGTTGTTCATCTCCATGCCCTCTACAACTTTCATGTTTGGAGATTTTTCATTTGATCAAAGGATAAAGAGTTATGATGGTCCAAACATGGGAGTCTCACTCTGAAATTGCCATAGGCCATGATGCCATGCACGCAACAAGTTGCCACGCCCATGAGACAGTTTGGATCCTTTGAGTTTCAAGTCATTTTCAAGTGTGTTAAAGGTCTTCTTTCACTTTGATTCCAACATCAATCATGTTCTATGATGTACCATCTTTCCATAGCCACCAAGATCATCCCATTTCATGTACTATGCTTAGAGAATTCCATCATCAAACTTCCTTATTTTCATTGAAACCATGCTGGCCAAAATTAGAATGTTATGGTATTGTTGATGATTGTCTCAGCTTGTTTACACGCATAACTACACACCAGTCATACATTACTCCATTTGGACCAACACTATCTTAAACTCATGCCATGCCATGCTATCATACACCAAAGAGGAAAAGTGGAAAACTTGCACAACAAGCTTGCTGCAACATCACATCATCACCACCTCTCATTTCACTAAACCTCACCGTGAACTAACATGAGCTCACCCTCACCATAGCCAAACTTTTCTAACTCGTGGCCTAACTGACATGACTCAGTTAACTAACTCAGTTAACTTGAGTCCCAACTGTCAACCACACTAGTTAGATTTCTAACTCAACCTATATAAGCAAGCTTCAACAGATTTTGAAAGGAAAGACTTCATTTTTCACACATTCACAAAACCTCACACTCTGAAACTCTCTCTCACGCATTGTTTCTCTCTGAACTTCTCCATTTGCTTCTTCAAACTTCATCATTCATCAACCGCAAGAAGCGCAAAGCATTGAAGCCTGATTTCTTCCTCTATTTCACTGAACTTCTTCATCATTTTCTCTGCAAGAACTACTTACATACACCTTTATTTGGTCAATTTTCTCAAAGATAAAGGAGCTCTCACTTCTGGTTTTCTGAAGATCCAAGAATCTCCAAGTTTCAGGTTCATTCATCCAACTTTTTCTTGCACGATTCTTCATGATTTTAGCTTGAGATGTGTTGATTTTAGCTCATTAGGAGCTCAGAAACTCTGGCTAGTTGATAGAGCTTCTTAGAAGCCTAGATCCAAATCCTAGGGCAAACTTTGATCGTTCGATTCTCTTTGATTATGCATGATCTGTGAAATCTAAGTGTGGATTTGCATTCTCCTTAACTTCCTCTTTCGATTGGTATGTGCCTTGTTAATTTCTGGAAGCATGTGACATTTGCAGTTGCCGAAGGTGGCCGGAGAAGTGTCATACCCCAAATTTGTCCTACCTTTTTCAAATTTTCTTGCATTCGATTTTATTTTCATTTCGCATCATCCGTATAGCATAACATGTTCTTCATCGTGCATACTGGCTAAAATGTCAGCCGGAATAGAATTCTCGGATTTACAGACGAATCAGTCAAACTAAATACTGGTCCCGATTAATTTCAAAATCTGGCAAAATACTGTATTTTTCCGAGTGATTTATTTCACGCTTTTAATTTTAGCGCAGTCGTTTTTATTTTCGACTATTTCGATACCCGTTTTTTATTTATTTACATTTATTCATTTCATTTGTAGTTTTCAGTTAATTAATCTTTTATTTAATTTAGAATTAGTTTAGATTTTACTTAGATAATTAGAATTTTATTTTAGTTAGCTTTATTTAATTTTATCATTTTATTTTATGATAATTAGGATTATTTTAATTAGTTTAATCTATTTCTTTTTTACAAATTTTTTAGATATTTGTTTAAGTAACTTAGTTAACAAGTTTTTAGAAATGGCACTTTGGGTATATTATAAAAATTTATAACCCTAACTTGTGCATATATAAGTATGTATCATACTTCCTCCCTCACCGTAAACCTCCATGGTAACCTCACATCTCACCATCATTCTTCAACATAACCACCGTGATTCACCTGTACCACCATCTTCCGATCCCACACCACTCCATAACGGTGCAACAAACACACAACTCGCATTCCAGAACGCGATAAAAGTGGCAACAACAACATCACCTACGATTTCACTTCGATTTGATGATTCCGACACTATCTCTCACCTCGCCGCTGTAGTTATTCCCGGCGACGCTCTGCAACCTTCGTCAAACATCTCGCCGAGAGACAACCTTGAAGTTTCAGCAATAACAGCAACGCCTTTCACGAGGTCACGAAGGCCATAACCATGATTCGTAGCCGTGATTTCGATATGGATTAGCAGGAGCTCGAACCTACAACCGCCGCAACACCGACAACATCATAATGTTTCAAGCAGAACGGTGGGATCAACTTGGAGTCGGTAAGCCGCTGCTGATTGAATTCAAGTCGGGTCAACAAATCCATGTTATAGTAAGACTCAGAAACGAACTCTCAGCCACGTCGACATCAACAATAACTCTGAATTCGGTAACATTTCGAATCAATTTCTCTGATTGTGTTATGTTGGCTGCACATGACCTCGCTTTGCAGATTACTGCCATTTAATTTATTTTGAAGTTAGGTTTCATTTATGCATATGGCTGTTGCTGTTGTTAGCTTGAATATTGTTGCTCATGTTTCATGAAATAACACTACTGTTGGATTTAGTTTGAGTTAATAGCATTACCTCTTTTTTATGCTTCAATACTTATTTTCAAATGAGATGTTACTGTTAATTGTTGTTGTTATCAAGAGGAAAGACACAGGGTCGTGTTTCTGTGCCCTCCTTGTTTATGTCAATAGAACTTGTTGGATAGAATGGCAGAATGAGTCCTTAAAGCATATGAAGTGATGAATTGAAAGTCTGGGATGTAATTTCATTTCGGTGCGGATTGGTTACGACCATTCTTCAGATTTGTATGTTATTACTGCTCCAATTGATTGTTGCGGAAGAAGCTTATTGGATGTTTCGCCATGTCACCGTAGCTGCTTAGCAACAACACAGGGTGGTAGTATCGACGAAACTGCATTGCGATATGGTAACGTGCTGCTGATGTGAATAGTTCCTGACAACATTACGACATCGCGGTAACAATTCAAACCAATTTCTCTCGTGTAATGAATCTGATTCTTTGTTGCGAGCTCTGTTTGGATTGTTTTAATTCTCACTGTTTCAATTATTTAATATTGTAGCTGTTGTTTGCTAATTCCTTAGCATTGCATAAAGTCGGATATGATCCGCGGTTTCAACATTGTTCTTTTGATGTGTTAAAGTGACGATGTTGTTATATTCACGAGCCTTTTTCATTTTGCAAGCGTAAATTTCTATTTCGATTATATTCCGTAAACAAGGTATATGTTGTATTGTTAGTTGTCTCGATTATATGTGTAATCTGTGATTCGACTAAGTTGGGTTTATGCTGAATATTTTGAATTGTAAAAATTACATTGAGGTGGATTTGCTCTTTGGTTTCAAATTGAAGTTGTTGTTGTTGGTTTATTCTAATGGATATCATATTGTTGCCGGGGGGTTATTCGAATTGATGTTGCTGCTAATTTTTATTAGTGTGATACTAATTTCCCTAGATTGTAAACATGGTACTAGTGTGAGTTTGTTCGTCGATTTCAGAATGTAATTGCTGCTGTTACAAATTTTAAATTCGATTTTGCAGTATCTGATTCTGATTTATAAACTGATATAGTTTTCAGTTTTGAATGGTAAAATTGACAAGTTATTTCTTATAGTCATATGTGAATTAACTTTGTATGATAGAATTTATTATACTAGAAATTATTTGTATTATAGAACTTAGTTATATGATAGAACTTATTTGTATATTAGAACTGATATGCTAACTCCATGCGTTGGTACGTTGCGGCACCTGATGGTGCTTTTCATGTATTTGTATATTAGAACTGATATGCTAACTCCATGCGTTGGTACGTTGCGGCACCTGATGGTGCTTTTCATGTAATTGTTTTTCTGTTACATTTTAACTCTGGAGTAATATAATTTTGCAAATACTGTTTATTAATTTTTAACTTTAATCTTGCTTTTAATTTTGAATTAGCTTTTAATTTTAATTTAATCTTAATTTTAAATAGCATTTTAATTTTAAATGCTCTTGAGGCACACGCTTCGAGTTGTGTTCATTCCGTCTTTCATTTATAAAATACTTAAAAAAAAACTCCCAATTTTAATCCAAATGCCTAAACCTTAAAAAATACAACATTTTCTCAAATTAAAAGTCCTAATCTAGTTAAATTCTTAACTTTAAAAAAAATGTCTTTTTTCAAAACAAATTAAATTATACCCATTTTACTTAATCACTAATTACTTTCTCAAATTAAGTCATAAAACATTACCCAGTCTTTACAATTTTTTTTTAATCAATCTTCTTAAACATTTTCCTAATTAACCATGGAAGTAGTGGGCTTTTGGGGTCTAGCACTCCTTGGGTCTTTGAACGACCGCTCTTCGGGCGCACGCCTTGAGTTGTGATCGTTTCGATCTTCCATTTTTTTTTCTAAAAAACGCTTAATCCTTAAAAATACAATCTTTCTCAAATTAAAATCCACTTTGTTTAATCCTCAAAATATTTTCTTAATTTAAATTTTAAAAGCAACTACTTAACATTTTACAAATATTCTCTTAACTAAAATTAAAATCATAATATACGTAGAAATACTTAAAGTATTTTCTTAATAAAGGCTTTTCTAATTAATATTACTAAATCTATTTTCTTAATTATGGAAGTAGTGGGCTTTTGGAGTCTAGCACTCCTTGGGTTCTTGAACGATCGCTCTTGGGGCGCACGCCTTGGGTTGTGATCGTTTCGTCTTTCATTATAAAAAACTTAATCCACTTAAACTCTCATACTTAAGACATTCAACTCAATTAAAACATTCAATCCTTCAAGAAAACACTTTCTTAAAATCATCATCAACGCTTTAATATTTAAAATATTCTCATAAAATATTTAAGTCAAAGTTTCTAAGCATCTCATAATTAATCATTTGAAGTAATGGGCTTTTAGAGTCTAGCACTCTTTGGGTCTTGAACGACCGCTCTTAGGGCGCACGCCTTGGGTTGTGATCGTTTCGATCTTCCATCCCTAAACCTAAAAACTTTCAACCCAATCAAAATACTTAATTCTCTTCAAAATCTTAACAACTTCAAGCCCTAATTCGATTAAGTACGTCTAATTAAAATACCCTAATCAAATCAAATCTTTTTCTTAATCAAACTACGAAAGTAGTAGACTCTTGAGGTCTAGCACCTCTTGGGCCCTTGGATGAATGCTCTTGAGGCGCACGCTTTAGGTTGTGTTTATCCCGAACTTTCTTCCTAAAACACTCGCTCTAATTATATGGACAAGTAAGCCAATTGTCCAACAAATAGGATTTCATAATTAATAGAATGAAAAAGGTGTTATTGAGATCTAGCATTTCAGTCACGCCCCGATTAATTGGTTGCGAGGCCGACGTCTCATTTATCGAATAATCGTCATTCTCGCTCAAAACAATTAATAAACTAAACGCTTCCTACGTAACCAAAACCCTAAAAAATACATACGCAAATCCAAACTCTTTTCTCAATCAAATCTCAACACACTTAATCCAATTCCAACAACTTTCAACAAAAAAGAACATTGTTTAAATTCATTCTTCCGCGCATATGAACTAGTGTTTCAGCCTCCTATGACGAGCAGACAAGCCAACGTTTAGCAGTTAGAATGCGAATTAAACTCTCGTTCGCCTAAAAAACACAAACCAACCATAGTCCCACGAACTACGAATGCTCTGACTTTCCCATTGCACGAGGGAATACGTAGGCCCAAGGGTTCTAATCCTTGCCGAGCACAATAATTAAAAACCACCCATTTCCCCTTAGAAAGCAATACCTACCTTAGAAGAAAACAAATAAACCAAGCTAACTTATCTCCCGAATCGAATCAAGAGGTTCCCGTTGAGTACAACGGACGTAGAGGGTGCTAATACCTTCCCTTTGCGTAACCGACTCCCGAACCCGAATTTGGTTGCGATGACCATTTTCTTATCCCTTTAAAGGTTTTATCGATATTTTCCTATTCCTTCCTTGGAATGAATAAAATTCGGTGGCGACTCTGTTTCGAACAGTTTTTTCCGCGTCCATCGCGAGGATCGTATTTTTCGAGGTACGACAGATGGCGACTCTGCTGGGGATTGTGCATTGCCCTATGCTAGAGAGAGTCAAGCCTAACTTGACTCGATTCGAGAGTGTTAGATTCGCTTGTTTGATCTCTTATTATTTGCTTTCTCCTATTACTTATTTGCTTTTATTGCTTTCTCTTTATCATATGTTGTTTATCATACTTGCTTGTTGGATTTGGGTTGATATCACAAGTAAGGCTCTATACCCGAGTCTTGGAAAAAGAAGAGAGAACACCTAGTTTAGATTTTGGAAGTAATTAGTGTTAGTCCCCAAGGACCCGCTCCTTGTGTGCCTAGCATGAAAGCTTCCCCTAGAGTAGATCTTTTCGTAGATCTTGTTGTAACGGAGCTAGCCTGTCGCACGACTTGATTCATGAAGGGTCCGTGACTCTGGGACCCACTCTTAGCATCAGTTCCATCTTGGTAGTTGTTAGTGTTAGTCTCTGAGGACTCGCTTCTCGTGGGCCTAGCATGAAGACCACACTCAGGATAAACCTTTTCGTATCCCCGTCACAATGCAGCTAGCCTGTTGCGTGGTGTTGATGCGACTAGTGTCCAAGACCCTGGGAACCCTATCCATCAACATAAGAGTTATCCCGTGAGTGGGTTTATGGGTAAAGAATCTAGAATTGTCCTTATAAGGCCTACCTATTAGGAGGGTTGGGAAGTTACTTGTGTTATTCTGGATCCTGGCTGTCTACATTGCATTCATTTGCATACTATTGCATCTGCATCCATCGGCATTGCATATCATCTTTCAAAACCAAAAAAAGAAACACAAACTCATTCATCCTTTGTCTGTAACCCGCAGTTGATTTCCCGACACGTGTATTGGACTTAAGATTGCTCTGGGAGAACCATGGAATGCTTAAGGCAGAATCAAGTTGAGTCGAGAAAAGACGAGAACAACGTGAAAGGCAAGGTGAAGCAGACGACAGCTATGGGGAGAAGAAAAGAAAAGATGCAAGAAGGCTCCACAACTAGGAGTGTTGCTCCCACAGTTCCTTCTACTCTACAAGCTGCACTGAATAACCCATTGGGTGTTGTCCCTCCTGGGTCTTGTCCCCGACCAATCCGTGCACAGCCTCTGAATCAGTGGTCAGCACCCATTCTGTCCCAAGGGCATGAGAATCTAAACCAGAAAAGCCATAAGAAGCCCAAGTCGCGCCCTATTCTCGACCCTATTCCTATACCATGTGGACAACTGCTATCATACCTGATTCAGAATTCTTTAGTGGTACCCACAACCCTCGGGCCGGTTCGTACCCTTCCTCCACCTGGATATGATCCTAATGCACAGTGTGAATACCATAAAGGGGCGCCAAGGCACTCTATTGAAGGTTGTTGGTCATTCAAGAACAAAGTTCAAGAACTTATTAATAAGAAACGGCTAGTCTTTGAGGAAGACAACTCAGGGGTAGAATGTGAGTACCACACTGGAGCCATAGGGCATGCTGTCAAAGAATGTGAAAGCTTCCGAAACAAACTGCAAAAACTAACCAGAAAGGAAGACCCTAGTATGAATGGTTTAACCCAAAGATCTGGCAAAGAGAAGATACAAGAGTCTTGTGGACCACTCAGAATCATATACCACAAGGAAAAGGCCGAGTCCTTTAATCACGTTGAAACCATTGTCTGGGATGAAATCTCAAAGAGAGGAAAGCAAGTAGAGAAGTCCAAAGATGCTGTATTATCTAAGGGGGCTCTGAAAAGGGACTTTGGAGAGCATTTCAGTGGTATTGATGACGTTGATGACATCAACCTTTGGGTCCCAAAAAGGAAATCAACGGTGCCTAGGACACCATACCAAAAACCTTGGGCTGCTCCCAATGCAGATCAACGAGCTCATAACCAAGGAAATCAGAATCCACGCCAGAATCAGATAAGGCCTCGTAATAACTTGGAAAGAAGGACTGCTCCTCTTCACCTAGTTCCTATGTCATACAGCCAACTTTTTCCGCATCTGGTCCAGAACTCACTGGTATAGCCCAAAGCTATCAAGCCTTTGCCAGAACCATACCCGCCTGGGTATGACCCCAATGCGCATTGTGGATATCATGCTGGATCAATGGGGCATTCGACTGAAGATTGCAAAGTATTTCAAGCCAAGGTGCAACAGTTGATTGACAAAAAGTACATATCATTTCCAGAAGGGAACTTGGTTGTGCACGTCAGCTTCTCGCCCAAATAAGTTCCAAGACCTCAAGAGGCAGCTAGTGGGCCAGACAGGAAGACTTCCTCAGATACTGGCAATCATTGGATTATCTTTATCATTCACATTTGTAATTTCTTTATGATTAAATGCTACTTGTTTTAGACATCGTTGTTTTGAATGGTAATATTAATGAAATGATCATGTATTTTCTGAATTAATCACGTCGCATTCGGTCATTTTTTCACTTATATAAAAAAAAAACAAAAAAAAATATACATCCATATACCTCTCGTCCACTTTCTTTACCAAGTTATTGTTTAGTAAATATTGGAGGGAGGATGACGA
The DNA here is from genome assembly GCA_022829125.1 of Lathyrus tuberosus. NCBI lineage: Eukaryota > Viridiplantae > Streptophyta > Magnoliopsida > Fabales > Fabaceae > Lathyrus > Lathyrus tuberosus. The sequence goes on from JALAZF010000078.1 coordinate 8,397,200, forward strand.
AAAAGAGATACCCATAATTGCTGATCGTATGCTTTCGGATAGAATCCTGCCAAGGATGTACAGGCAATGTTTCAAATCCCCAAACACTGGAGAGACAAGGAGTTAATCCCTAGTAAACCACTTCGAGCCTAGAAGTAGCAGTTTCCTTCGGATATTCAAACCCTTACACTCAACCTGGGGCAGGGTAGTGTTCAGTTAACCTGATTACGCACTCAGTTCACAAAAGCAAAATCCAAAAGCATGATGGTTGTTCATCACTTACCCATGACTTGGCAGTCACAATCCTCTGACAAAATAAAAAAAAAACAAAAAAAAAACAAAAGCCTGCTAAGTCAAGCACCTCAAAGGAGACTTAGGCAAAAATCAAGGCAACCCTGATGGACTCGAAAAGCAAAATCAGTCCATGCAAAAGATAGGGATCAAAAAAGCAAAAGAGGTCCTCAAATCCTCAGCAAAAACAAAATAAGATTCAGTGACACCATATCAAAAACCAAAAGGTCGCTGACATCCACTAAAAGCAAATAAAGTGACTGCCATTTCAAGAAGACCTTGAATCCTCATCTTCACTATTATACCGTCAAGATCTCTTAGGAGATGAATGTGTGTGTCAACTTAACTGAACGTAGGACTGGAGAGCATCACGAAGAAAGGGTGGGTACAAAACACACTTGGAGCCTTATATCCTTTGTTTCTATAACCATGAGCCAGACCACGTTATAACCCTCAAAAGACCTAATTGAGGCGGGGTTTATTCTGAAAGCATACTACAGCAAGGTTGCGTAAACTGACTCCTAGAGATTTGCTAATCTTCTGAATTGGTGTCATATTCTTGCTATATCTTTCACACCAGCTAAATCAGCACCACGTTTGGACTAATGGTTCATCCGTCACACACTATCACATCATTCTAATAAATGACTGATTTTCAAAACTTGCATGAGCATCGCATTAAAATTACCATTTGTGAACGAACAATTTTGACTGCAAGTCAGTACTTGGCATCAAGGAAATTCCAAACAATAGTCAGAGGAACTTGATCATTCAACAATGTTGACCCAAATTCATTTCACTTCATAACCCTATGGGACAGGGGCACGACGACCGATGACTATGATGGAACTGGTCAGGATAAAACAAATCTCCAAGTATCATTAGATCAAGGAGGAAAAACCACTTCAGTGTTCAGCCCGTCTAGGGCAAACCCCTGTACTCAGTACGTCCAGTTCATCTGGGGCAAATCCCTCTAAAGCTTGATGAAGGACAAATCACTGTAAGATTCAAATAATGGGGCAAATCGACTCCAATCGTATCCTGATATGATCACTACAAAGACCCTATGGACTGGGGCAAACGAGTTGCAGACGTGAAGTTTCCCTTCATGCTTTCAAGTACATCAAGCAGACTGTGCATAATGATAGCAATGGTTGAGTCGACAAGTGTCAAAAGCCTTGGGGTAGACCAAAAGCACAATCAACATGCATTGGTTAAGTCGCTACGCTCATACGGTCAACAGGCATTGATCACGTCGCTACGCTTATAGAAAGCCACCACGATTGAGGCTCTCTCAAGAGTGAATACACATCTTGTCAGCAAAGGATCAAACTTGGGGCACCAAGCTCATCCACACCTATTTGGTGACAATCAAATAGTCAAAATCTAACTGGCGGGAAATCAAACCCCATAAAACCCAAAGTCCAATCCTTTATTGGCAACTACTCAAAAGTCCACACTCGTTGACACCTTCAAATCTACCCTTTAAAGTCCAGTCTTCATTGGCAGCCATTAAAAGGCCACTGTTGTTGGCATCCTCATAACACCAAAATAACCAAAGTCCAACTACCAAATTCAATCCCTGGTGATACCCTCTACAAGGAAACTTATCCCCAGCGCACCCGATCATTTGCATCGTCATGGCATGCTAGAATCATAATCATATCTGGCATTAGCATATTAGTCTTGTGCATTCGTACATGCATTAGACTCCCTAGCAGTTGTTGCATTTTAATATATGTTTCAGTGCATCATGTAGTGCATGGCATATACATCCCCAACAACATAGCATGACAGGATCCAGGATCATTTCACAAGCATCTTGGCCAGTCTTCCATCAAAGTCGGTAGTACTCTTCAAAAGAGAAGTTGATACCCCCGCACGTGCTCAAGGAATTCTATTCCCCAGCAAGTCATTCTTCAACCAGGTAATTAATAATGACAATCTCCAGCAGCTATTGTTATTCTTACTCCCCAAGCATAGGATATCCTAAAAAGTTTCTTGTGAGTCTTCCCCTGCAAAGCCAACACATTTCTGCAGATAACGATCTTGCTCGACCATCCTTCAACAAGTTTACCGCAGAGATACTGCTTTGGTATCATCGAGGAACCTTAATGGATAAGGGACTGCTTCGACGACCCAGAGAATCGTTTGCCTTTCAAAGATACTGCTTTGGTATCATCGAGGAACCTTAATGGATAAGGGACTGCTTCGACGACCCAGAGAATCGTCTGCCTTTCAGAGATACTGCTTTGGTATCATCGAGGAACCTTAATGGATAAGGGACTGCTTCGACGACCCAGAGAATCGTCTGCCTACAGAGATATTGCTTTGGTATCATCGAGGAACCTTAATGGATAAGGGACTGCTTCGACGACCCAGAGAATCGTCTGCCTACAGAGATACTGCTTTGGTATCATCGAGGAACCTTAATGGATAAGGGACTGCTTCGACGACCCAGAGAATCATCTGCCTTACAGAGATACTGCTTTGGTATCATCGAGGAACCTTAATGGATAAGGGACTGCTTCGATAACCCAGAGAATCGTCTGCCTTACAGAGATACTGCTTTGGTATCATCGAGGAACCTTAATGGATAAGGGACTGCTTCGATAACCCAGAGAATCGTCTGCCAACAGAGATACTGCTTTGGCATCGTTGAAGAACCTTAATGGATAAGGGACTGCTTCGACGACCCAGAGAATCGTCTGCCAACAGAGATACTGCTTTGGTATCATCGAGGAACCTTAATGGATAAGGGACTGCTTCGACGACCCAGAGAATCGTCTGCCTTACAGAGATACTGCTTTGGTATTATCGAGGAACCTTAATGGATAAGGGACTGCTTCGATAACCCAGAGAATCGTCTGCCTTCAGAGATACTGCTTTGGTATCATCGAGGAACCTTAATGGATAAGGGACTGCTTCGACGACCCAGAGAATCTTCAGCTTCTAAAGATACTGCTTTGGTATTGTCGAGGAACCTTAATGGATAAGGGACTGCTTCGATGACCCAGAGAATCGTCTGCCTTTCAGAGATACTGCTTTGGTATCATCGAGGAACCTTAATGGATAAGGGACTGCTTCGACGACCCAGAGAATCGTCTGCCTACAGAGATACTGCTTTGGTATCGTTGAGGAACCTTAATGGATATGAGACTGCTTCAACTTTCCAGAGAATCTTCTACTTCCGAGATACTGCTTTGGTACCGTTGAGGAACCTTAACGGATAAGGTACTGCTTCAATGATCCAAAGAAATTCGAGTGATTTGTGTTCATTCGGGACCCAGCCTACTAGTTCTTACGCCATAATACATTACCTTTTGGCAGACAAATTTGGGGTATGACAAGAAGATGACCGGAGGTCATTCTCCGGCCAGTGAGGGTCTGATTAGGGTTTAAGGTTAGTTTAAGTCACAGCCGTTAGATCATTTCCATCCTATGGTCCACAACGCACCAACGCATAAATGAAGCACACTCCCTTCACGTGACTCTCTCTCTATGAATCATTGACCATTGACCTGTTGCATGTGTGTGCGATCGTGATAATTATGGTGATCCTTGAATCTCATCCATTGGATTTACTTAATTGTGTTGATTGATCTATTTGACTTGATCCTATGGCTGTGAGTGAGTCACGCGTTTGACTGAAGTGCACCCCATCTCACACACACACGCGCCTTAATGGACTGAACCAATTTTCTTTTCACACACCCTACTTTGTAAGCCCAAACATTTTCCAACGTGAAAATTGTTATGTCTGCACCTCCCTTTTATTTTCTTTTCTATTTTAAATGTCTTTTTCATACTTGTTTCATTTTATTCTTTTAAAAATACCAAAAAGCATTAAATAATTCTACAAAAATTCATATAGCATCATAATTCATTAAAATAATTTTCTATATTTTTTATTTCTGACTTTATGGATTTTAGTTCATATTTTCATATTTTCTTTTTAATTTCTTTTTAAATGATTTTCTTCATTGGTAATTGAACATTCCCATTTAATTCTCTTAACTCACATATTCTTTTGCATTCATTCTTTTTGGACTTGTTAAATAGCATCTGAAAGCATCTAGAAACATTTTCATTTTATTTTTAAAGGCAATTTATCTTAGGTTTTGATGTTTATATTTGAGCTTCCTTTGGATGTGTTTCAATGAGACTTGGTGAGACCTTTTGATCATGTTTCCTTTTGAGTTTTACCATGAGTTTAGATACATGTTTAGCCCCTGACTTGGGTTAGTTGAGACCTATGTTCATTATTTTTCTCATGTGATTTGGTAATTGTTTGATACCTTGCATTTGAAGCAACTTTTGTACATACTATTCTACTTCCATCTAACATGATTTTGATGAGGCACTTGTGCCATCTTGTCTTGCTTGTTTTGTGTGAGATTATAGGGTTTGTCTAGAGAATTATAGGTCCTTATAGGTTCACTTATAGGTCATTTTTATTTGTGTTTGCCTTTTATGTGTGTTTATGCATTTTAACTTGCATTTTTGTCCTAATTTCACATCTCATTTCTTCTTGGGCTCTATAGGATTTGTGTTTGCATTGTGTATGCCATTTCACTCATGTCATTTGCATATCATCAATTGTATGCTACTGGTCTATATGCATTCATACTCATTTCATATGTCATGCATCTTTAACATGTAAATTTGTGCATCTAATTGAAACTTGTTTCTCTCCTTTTCATTTCTTTTCATCTTGTTTCTTCTACTTGCATCATTTCATCCATGACTTGTATGATTGTTCATATGCATTATAAGACATTCATAAATGATGTATGCTTCTGACCTTGACATTTCTTTAAGCATAAATACATGTTCATCTTGCATTTTTATTCATCTTTCATCATCTACTTCCATGATGCATTTCTTTGATGTTTAAGACATTGTTTGTGCAAAGTTTGCTTGTGTTTGGTACCTTAATTTTAGAGGACTTTCTTAGGGTGTTAGTTCTGACTTAGAAACTTTATCAACCTTTAGGACATTTCTTCTTTAGTTCTTAACTTGTTTGATCTTTACTTGTTTTTCTTTCTTTATTTCTTTACTTGTAAATTGTTTTTGCTGACATTTCAGGGGCTAATGATAAGTCAAGTGTGTGGGTGTGCACCCACATACAACCTCTTCATTTATCTCTTTTAAGCTTTCAATTTGTGTTTGTGATAAGTATCTAATGCTTTCTTTGTTCAACCTCTTCCATCCCCTTTTAGTTCTTAACTTAACTTCCATCTTGGAAGTAAGTTAGAACTCACTCTTCTTCTCTTTTCTTTTAGAGTTAGGTTTCTAAACCACACTTAACCATTAGGAACATCCATGTATGATAACTTTAGGGTTTGAGTCTTAGTCTCCCTCATTAGACTTTACCTTTCTTAACCTTTGAGTATCTCTTCTCCTCATCTCAAAACAAAAAGCAAAAACATCTAATAAAGGCATAACATATATTGTATTTGAGCCTTTCATGTGAGAATAAGATAGTGAGGGGTCTTCTCTCACTTTATTAGAATGTTTAGCATACGTCCTGTCTTGGGTCGATATGCGAGGCATTCGATCCTACATGAGAGACTTAAATACAATATGCGTTGTAAACACAAAAATAATCAAAATACTTCTTTCTAAAATACAAAAAACAAACAAACAATTCTCTTCTCATCTCATTCATTCTATTCCTTAAGGACTCGTCATGTTTATTCTACCGTAAACAGGTAACGCCTAAGTCTCCATACAGCGAGCTGCAACACTTAACTGCTGGGACGCGCATTCTGACCTTTCCACTAAAAAACACAAACAAAGCAACCTATGTTGAGGGGAACTACGTCGCTCTGATTCTCATGTTCCCGATGAGATGCGTAGGCAGTGGGGTAAGACCCATTCGAGCACTTATTTTATTTTCCCTATATTTGTTTCTCGTTCTCTTTCCATTCCTTTTCCAGCATCTTTTCTGTCACCCTTTGAGCAGTACTTCAAGCGTGGATCCCGTCGAGTACGACGGACGTGAAGGGGTGCGATAACCTTCCCTTCACGTAACTGACTCCCTTACCCGTTCTCTTTGGTTCACGAGACCTCGTTCTTTCCTTTCTCCTAGGGTTTGTGCAGCATTACCCTTCCCTTTCTTTGGGATAAAAATGCCTGGCTGACGACTCTTCTTTCTTTCTTCCGCGCCACTTTCGCGTTTGTACCTGGATGAAAATCCCGGGAGTGACAATCGGAAGTCAAAAGTTGAACAAGATTACTAAGAAAACGATAAGGTATAAGATTTGGTACCTTGGGAGCATCAGCCCCAGGGCTTGAATTGTCACTTTCAGGTTGGTCCGCAGCTTTCTTCGACATCTTTGCAGGAGTTGGTTCCAGTATTGTTAAGGTAGTAGGTCTCTTGGTCGGAGCCTTTGCACCTTTTTTTTAGATTGGGCCAGAGCTTCGCTCATTTTGAGTTGTCTCTTCTTTTTCTTGAGGGGTTGTTCGGTAGTCGGAGTTAGGTCTTCATCATCTGATTCAACCACTACAAGTGCATCTTCCTTGGATTTCCTTTTTTGGGGAGTTGGGGGTAGCTTTCGAGCACCCTGAAAAGGAAACGTTAGAAATATAATGGAACATATGAAAAGCGACAAAATTAATAAGGAATATGAAATACCTTTGTTGTTGTTGTTGCTTTACTTCCTCCTTCCTCTTTCACTTTGACTGGTTTCCTAGTTGTAGGTTTCTTTGGTGGAATTTTCACGGCTAAAGTAAAATAGAAACAGTTATTATAGGTGAAAGAGAATAAGTAAGAAGAAATGTTGGATTGAAATCCTCCCATTCCACACCTTCATATATTTCATATTCGATGCGAACATCTTCGATCCCAATATGAAGATGCCCTTTGAAACTGTCTAGTGTATGTTTGGTTGGAACCACCCGCTGGGCTTTTGGTTTTGATTGTTAGCGAAGGATTTTGATAAAATCCCCACAGAAGAACCAGTCTGGAAATTGAGGGGTAGGGGCCACTCCAAATTTCAGCATTTGGCTATCGAGGGAATTTGGGAGGAAACATGTTAAAAGCCGTTTCGTACCGTTTCTCAAGAGGAACGTACAATGGGATCTTTAAGTTCTCCATTTTCTTTAAAAACAATTCCTTTAAAGTAACAACTGCGTCACAGACGGTTCGACCAATATCATTAGGTCTATAGGCAGTTTCAAAGTATTTATGGAATGCTTGTATTTCTTTGATATGCGTCGAAGTACCTTTCTTGACTTTTTCCTGCACAGAGAGGAAAGCCTTGTTAATGTGTTGTGTAAAAGCAACCACGTTGAAAATTTATTCCACATAGTAAGCTTTCCACCAGACATCGAATTGCTGGGTGCAGAAAAAGCTTGGTTCGAAAGCAACGGGAAGGAGTTGTGTTCGACCAGCATACCATGCAATTTGTTTAATAGTTACACCTTCGGTGTGGACTGCATTGTAGAGGAGAAGGATGTTTTTATTGTCATAAAGGGGCTTGGGTAAGACCTGAACTAATCCAAATTGTCGGGCGACAAGATTGGGCTGGTAAGCAATCAAAGTGACTAGACTCTTCGAGAGATTAAATCTGAGGGTTAAAACCTTGGGAGTCAGGAAAGCTTCCCAGATTGCACTGAATTATGCTTCTTGAGCCTTCGACAGAGCTGGAAATGGCCAGGTGAACCATTCAGGACCACATTTCCTTGCAGCAAAGAGAGCCATGTTGGGTGAGAAGTCATAATGTTTAGCAAACATCATGATAAAGTTAGTGAAGGTTTGTTGAACAGGTCGACCTTCATCAACAGGAGTTAGCTTTGCCAGGCGTGGACCTTCTACCCTCCTGTTCTTCACTTCGTCAGCGTCCTTATAGATTTGGTTCTTGTGGGGAAGACAAGCTTTGAATGAAGCGTTCAACCACAATTGCAGAAGCTAGAAAGGGCCAGAAAGGAGGAGATTTCCTTTGTCACCCAGACACCTAAGATTAATGGCCTCTTCAGTCGAAGGGTTATTTTGGTTAGCAGGATTGGAATCCTCGTTACTAGCCTTAGGTTTCTTAGCTTGACCTATGGGTTTGTATTTATGGTAAGTGGGGAAGAAATCCCTAAGCTTGCTAGGATCAACATTAGGATCAGACAAAGGACCTAACAAAGCCAGAGGCTTACCAACAACAGTAAGAGGAATGAGTACTTGTGAAGCGTAGATTCTTCTTTTTTCTTCAGCAAGCGGTTCAGGCAGGTACTGTTGATTTCCTACCATGGCCAGACCAGTGATTGAGTCAAATGGGGGAAGTTGAGAGATCTTTTTAGGAACTCTTGCAGGTTTGCTAGACTCTTTAGTAGTTTTGTTGGCGTCTTTGGTGTATCGTGTTGTTGAAGCCATTGTTGGAATGTGAAGAGGGAGACTGAGTTCTTTGAAGTATAAGAAGTTTTTCTTGAGAGTTGAGAATGTAGAGAGCATAAAAAGTGAAAAAAAGTGATGAAGGGGGTATTTATAAGGATGTGAGTGGAAACGGTTTCAGAATCACCTTAATGGTTAAAATGGAAATGGGACGCGTGTCCTCCCCAATATTCTTGATGAAACGGTGGCAATTAATGCCTACCCCCCGTGATTTCCTAGACTCTAGGAAACGTGATGATGATGGAGATTCTCGCGTGGCTTGAGGAGACGTGTCAGAGATTGTAATGATGGTTATAACGTCATAGGCCTGTTAAAGGGAAGGTGAACAGTTTTGTAACAATGGAACCATAAGTATCATCGAAACCATGCAAGGACTAAATGAGGCGTCGAACGACATTATCAAAAAATGTCTTTTTCTTCAATGGTGTCGAAAATGACATTTTTGGGGGGCAATTTGTTAGCTCCTAATTTCGACGCCTAGTATTGGGTTAAAAGAATTAATCAAGGAAATAGGATTTCAGACAAGACTTGGATGACTTCGACTGGAATAGTGTTTCCTGAAGTTCTAGTCTGAGGGGTCTTTGTGCAAGAAAAAAGTATTTTGTGGACTTAGAAATATTTCTAATAGTTTGGGAATATTGTTCGGCGGAAGCATTATTGATGATGTTTCGATTCAAGATTTAAATTCAAATAAGGGAGGGAACTTTGTTCTTATTCAATTGTTGGCAGAAGACACGTGGAGCACGTTTAGGAGACGAAGACATACAGAATGCCATTTGTCTTGCTCTAGTTTGTAGGCCTTTAGAGGCAGTTATTTTCGATTAATATAAATAGCAAGTCTTAGTGTTGGGATTTGTGTGTGTTCACGTTTGTACAAATTCCTCAATTACTCAAAGTACCCACGTGTAGAGAAACGAGTGTGTGAGAAATGTACGTTTGATGTAACACCATATTTTTCATTCAATACAATTCAGTTAGTTTTTGCCCAGAACATTATCTTTTACTTTCACGAGTTATTTTCCAACGTACTTTCGATCATTTCACTGCATTACATTTTCTTTAATATTTTCGAAGCAAACTGTAATTAAACTATGGATACTGTCGAAGTATTCATCCTTTTCCAATTATCCTTTTAAATCATTTAGCACATGTCCTAGGATTATGTATGGTTGATCCTGAAAGTTACCCAATTTCTTATTTGGTAGACCAACAATTATTTACCAATTTTCATGGTAAACTAGGGCATGCATGTATTTTGATATACTCCAAACCCAATGGACACAATATCTTCTTGGCATCATAACAACGATCAGGCAAATTGTTATCTTCTGGTAGCATTTGTTTTAGCAAATTAAGCAATTCCGTGAAACTTTTATCCGACCACCCATTTTTTGCTTTAAGATTAAACAATTTTAAAATCGCAGACAGTCGTGTAAAACTTGTGCACCCTTTATATAATGGGGTGTCCTTATCACTACATAAAGTATCATAAATATGAGCTTTCTTAAAATAAGATTCTCCAATATCACAGAACATATTTTCTAGACGGTCATCCATATATTCATCTTCATCAACTTCGTGACTTTGTGACGCGGGGTTTCGATTTTTTCCACCTCACATGCCACGTCCATATTGTATAATTTTGACATATACCATCACAACATAGGTGATAAAATATCTCATCCTTCGTACCTTTTTTTATATTCCCGCAATTAACACAAAGATAATAAAATATACCATTATTGTCGGGAAGATTTTGATCAGCGTATTCAAGAAATTCAAGAACTCCTTTCTCATATACCGGATCTAATCTATCAGCTTTCATCCAACTATGATCCATAATAAATTCTGAAATTTATATCAAAACAATATTGTGAATGGCACAACAAAATCTAAACCTAAAGCATGTTTAGTACAATAATACAACTCTAAATCTTAAGCATATGGATAAAGCATATGAACTTTGCAAGAAACAAACCACAAAATCCAACAACAAAACATAAAGCATATTCAGTACAATAATACAACTCTAAATCTTAAGCGTATAGAAAAAGCATATGAGCTTCGAAATCAAACAAGAGAGTGAAGATGGTGAAGATTATCAAGAATTATGAAGATGAGGAAGAGACTGAAGTTTGCACGAAACATACCGTACTTCGAAGAGACCAAGAATGAAGATAGTGAATATTATCAAGAATGAAGATTCAAATGAACGAAGATTGTGAAGATGAAGATTTTGCAATCGCTATCGTCTCTGGTTCCCTAGTTTGCTAGTTAGCTTAGAGCATGTTATGAAGGAAATAATGAATCTTTTTTGTTTTAAATTTATTAGAAAAAACTTTAATCACGATTGATATTTATAACCGCAGTGAAATGTAGATATTATTACAACGGTTATATACAAAAACCGTGGTTAAATAGTTTTCAATTTTTTATTTATTTTTGAACTTAAGTGACATGCGCTTTTTGTAATAGGAAAAATGGAAAAAATGTAGTTGTTAGGATTCAAAAATTGTAACTATTACTTTATCACTACGGTTGGTTATAGCAACCGTGATTAAATATATATATCAGGCGCATCCAGTTTGCGGTTTTACAACGGTGGAATGCAAAACCGTAGTATAATTAGTGTTACCGAAAGCGTATTTTGTAGTAGTGTAAGTATATGATTAATAAAAGATAATGTTTCTTTTTATCAAAATTATTTTGAATTTTTTTTTCATCTCTATTTTACTATTTATTTCAAAACAAAATAATCTCTTATCTAGATTATCTAGAAGGGATGTTTTTGTATTTTTCTTTAATTATAAACTAGTGGAATACCCGTGTGTCTGCATGGGTACTGGTGAGGACCACTGAAGTGGCACCAGTAAGATTTTTTAATCGAGGTTTCCATCATTAATTATTAAATTGAATTGTTAAAAAAATTATAATCAAAGGTATAAAAATCAAAGAAAATAAAACAAATATATGTTCAAGAAACAATTTGAAAAGACATTTTAAAAAAAAAGTATTTTTTGAAAATTGTAAAAAAGGAAAATTGAATAAAAATAATAATAAAATATATATATATATATATATATATATATATATATATATATGTAATAAGTAAGTAAAACAAAATATTAGTAAAAAAAACAATGAATGAAAAAGAATATGAAAAATAGGATAAAATTGAATACTAATGGGAAAAAAACTAATTTGATACAGTGTTAATATAAATGTGGAAGATCAATTGAAATGTGGTTAATGGAATTAATTGAATATTAAGAATAATAAATGATATAATTAATTTGAAATAAACGGTATAGGAACCAAGCGTTAATGTCTTCTAGTCCTAAAGTTGACCCATATGCTCAGACCTTTTGTTTGTTACCGGATATAAACATAAAGGAAACCTATTTACCTAAATCTTCCACAGTGTGGGTTTGGTAAAATGAAACGTTATACAACGAAAAAACAGAGGAAGTTGAAGAACAATGGTTGCTCCGTCGAAGTCGAAAATGTTGAACGACGTCACTCCACCAAGGTAAGAAACACAAACTCATCTCTGGTAAGAGCGAAACTCAGATTACTGCGGATTATGTCTGTAAGACGTTCTGTATTGCTTTTGCAGTTTGAATAATAATACACTTTCATGGATGATAAACTGTGTACCGTAGTCTGAGTGTTATCCACATCTAAATATTTTGTTTGTTCAGAAATTTCAAAGTTAACGCCTCGTATTCACAATGTTATTTTAACCTTGCATGCACATTGATATCCGTTTATCAACTTCCAATAATGAAATTTGTTAAATTATTATTACAGTACTAAAGTGGCCAAGGATGTGAATCATGTCTCCTTGAAACATATGCAGACTCACAAGGATTACATGGCGCATCAGGACTCGCATGGTGTGAAAAAACATAAGGGACTGATTATCAACGGGGGTGGGGCTGAGAGTATGAAGGGGAAAACTGGTGGAGTGCACGGTGTCGTTGCGAAAGAACTTAATCGAAACCGTGAGGTAGGGCATTCCAAAAGTATAGGTTGGAAGGGTAAAGGTAAGGTAGGGGAGGTTGCAAAAGGATCCAAGGGAAAATCTCAGGTTTTGAATGCTGTAGGTTTGAAGGGAAAAACCCAGAATGTTGTTGCTAACAAAACTAAAGGAGGGCATGGTGTTGAAGAAATCAAGGCCAAAAGTGTGGATTCTACCGCTGCAAGTGTCGTCAAAGTTAAAACTGAGGAGGAGTACATAACTATTTCATCTGATAGAGACAGGTAAAAATAAATTAGAATAATGCAACTGCATCGTTATCGTAGGCAATAAACACGTAGGAACTAACTTTGAAATGTATAGTCATATGGTGTTATGTTTTGATTGAATGCAGGGAATTTACTCCCATCTTTGAAGAAAAGTTTGAAGAAAACTGGATAAGGGTTGTTAAAGATGCCAAGGCGTTGCGCTCTAATGTCCTGGTAAGTCATATAGATTGACGTTTGTAATCATATAAGTAGCATCAAAACTGTTTGGTAAATTAACTTGTTATTTGAATTGTGCAGCAAATACCACGCGATGTGATCAGGAGTTGCCTTCATAAACCAAAAGACTCCATTGTCCTATACGATACAGACAAATCTTGTGCCTACTACTGTGAATTAAAAAATAGGCCAGGTAAAATGGAGAAGTATCTTCTAGGTGGGTGGTACAATTTTGTCAAAGACAAGTTGATAAAGGAAGGAGACGTGTTGGAGTTCTACATCAGATATCCTCCCGCAAGCGAAATTTTAGTTTCCATCAAGTGGGGAAATGTGAGACGATGAAACGGTAGTTTATTTAGAATGCAATATTAATGTAGTTTTGGATGTGTTATCGGTGTTTTGAAGTAATCTTAATGTAATTTATTTAGAATAAATATAGTTTAGTTATGTTTTTCAAAGTTGAACTAGTGTTGGATAATTCTGTTTAGCATCTGTGTTATAAACACAGTAATGCAGTGATGTAATATTAGTCTTAAAATTGTAATGAATCTGCCGGTTTGCTGATGTTAAGTAAAGTGTGAACTGTTATTTATGATGTAGTTGTGGATTACTCTAAAAAGAATGGTAGAATGCATCGGTATTGGATTGTATTGAAAGGGTGGGCTAAGTTGTAAATGTTCGTGCAAGCAATGATGAACGGTGCATGTATATTTCTGAATTGCCATTGTTTAGAGGTTGTGAACAATGGAATGTATATGTGAAATATTAAATATTATGGGCGTTTAACATATAGATATTTGTGGGTTTATGTGTAGGAAAAATAGTGTGTAGTCTGATGTTGCATGTCCAATAGTGCGAAAAAGCAAAGAAGCAACATATAATATTATAACCAATTGAGATATGAAAAAAAAAAGTAGTGGTGTGGGCCAGCTTATTTGAGAAAGTGTTAAAGACCACGCATAACAAAAGATGTGTAACAACTTTAATGGAAGTAAAATTAAAATGCATACACCACATATAAGAATAAAGTCACATGGGCATCACAGTAGGAAATTGAAAATTATAATAGTACTGTTGACATGTGAATGGGAAATGCTAGTGGACAAAATTGTTGCAGCAATAAATACCAAACTGTGGTGTTAGTGATAGCTCCCACTTACCGCCCTTTATCTCTTCCATTAACCTTGTTTATAATAGCAATGGAAAGGAGTGAAAATCTGGTTCATACAAATGTGAAGAAATATAATTGTTAAAAACCCATCACCTACAGTGCTGCGAAGGTCCATTTATAACATCAATGGATAGGAGTGGTATACTGGTTCAGGCAGAGCTCGTAGACACATTAGCAATTGCAAAGTTAACCATCCAAGTAAGGGTTTTTTGTTATTTTTTGAAAGGTGTATCCCAAGATTAACATTATATGAATAACTTTGTACATTAACTCGACTCGTTACATACGAATTGTAGGTGTTTTTGGAGATTAAGCCATTGTTTGCTAGAACTCACATAGCAGATCTAGGAAAAACTTGGAGGATAATTAACAACGAAGGTATCCATCACGATATAGGATTTAACAAAAATGAGGATCTACCACTTATTTTCAGTGGTTGGACGGAGCTGCAAGATTTGTACGCACTACCAAATGATGTGGTTGTCGTTTTCGGGTATTGCGGAAACAACAATTTTGAGGTTGCCGGGTTTAAAGAGATAACTGCCTTCGAGAAGCTACCAACCTTTCATAGTAGGTTCACATACCAGAAAGGGATATATGCACTTGATGTCGATCTTTCACCATTCAGTGTGTTCGGACTAAAATTAGTTGAGTGAGAACTTTTTTTCAAATGAATACATAAGATATATTATTATGTGTTATGTGTTACCTCACTGACTCGTGTTATTAACCCTTATGTAAGTAGAAATTGCATCCAGATTTTGGATGTATTTTGAGAGACAACGACTATGAGGTTCTTACATTGTGCGGTGACAACGGTCAGGCTCAAATGCTCTTAATTGTGAACATACATGATTCACACCGCACAAAGTTAGGTTATGAATGAGACGCATTTTTTGAGTCAAACCAGCTAAGAGCTGGAGACAGAATTAGATTCAGATTGGATGTAACCGATGCGAACAAAATATGCCATGTATATAAGGTTTGTTATCCTTAAATGACATGTCTTAACTATATTGTGTTGTAGCCTAATATGAGTCAGCGTATATTGTGATGTAGCTTAATATTGTCATGTCCTGGTTGAACGTGTAATCATGTTATAACAAAATAATTTAACATTGTATATGAGTTAGAATGTATTATATGGGTTTGCATATGTTTGCACTTAAGAACATTAACACCAAAACAGGAAGACTTCTTCCTTTGATGAGGCATAATAGTAACATTGAAACACAAAATCAACAGCAAGAATGGTCTAAAGTTTAGACTTTTTGCAATAACAATTTTCCCATTTTCAATGTACAAAACGTTAATGTTAGATGTGTATGAGAATAAGCCCTGATCAAACGTTGTTGAAAACCTCCTTGTAAAGCATGTTTGTTGTAGACACTTTGGCAGTGTTGTTTTCATCGTGTACCAAAACTTTGATATCTTTCTTGCTGGTAACCCTTGAAAGGGCTACATAAATCTGTCCATGAGTAAATACGTCCCGATGAATATAAAGCCCCACCCAATCCAACGACTGACCTTGTGACTTGTTAATCGTCATCGCGTACGAGACTATTATTGGGAACTGTCTCCGGCTTACCTTGAAATGCCAAAGAGATTGAGAAGGGGACATATCCATACGGGGAATATACACGATGTTGCCATGTCATTTCCCCCATAATATGTTCCTCAAGTACGTGTGACGCCATCTTCTTCATGATTAGGCGTGTACCATTACACAACCATTCGGATTGATCAATGTTCCGCATTAGCATCACGGGTGTTCCAATCTTAAGCTTGATATGATGGTTTGGCAGATCGAATGTTTTTAAAGAGTTAAGAAATTTTGGAGTGAGAACATCAAGCATGTCCCTATCATGTATCTCAGACTGGTCAATTGAGTTACAGCTATAGTAATCCCTCAAGTCTCCTAAAGCAAAAGAATGCAATACATTAAGGCCTCATTATGAAGTTGTATAAATATTTGAGAAAATGTTGATAGGCTGTAAAAATACCTGGCATCATGGCTAAAACATGATCATTAATTTTGTCAATCATATTGATGGTTGATGCCAAGATAGCCCTACTCTTTAGGTAGTTGTAGTCATGGTAGTTATTGAGGAAATCTGGATAAGTACTCGTGGAAATGGCTACAATAGGATCTTGGAACTGTGTTATTAGAATTTCAGGTGGAAAATCTATCTCAGTGGTCCCATCATTAGGACCACCTAGTCTACCTTCCCCTATTCTGAGAAGCCAATCAGAGAATTCAGCCATTTTGTTCCGCTCGTGTTCCGTTGGATCACAGTTCAGATGCATATTTTTGGTTAAGGTCAACACCTGAACCAAGTGCCAAAGGTAGGAAGCGTTTATAGTTGCGTGCATAATGTCAGATCTTGATCCCCTGGATATTACCGACAAAATCTTCCTAATGTCTCCACCAAAGACAACAACCTTGCCACCAAACACCTCACTAGAGTTGCCACTGACACTCATTAGATCCTTCAATGTCCTGTCAATTGCTTCGAAGCACCTTTTGTTTTCCATATGAGCCTTGTCCCAAATAATTAACTTCGCCTGCTGAAGTAGTTCCGCGGCCTCATCTTTGTAATGAATGTCGCAAGTTGAGTTATCTAACGTTGGGACAGGTATTTGAACCTTGAATGAGCGGTTCTCCCACCGGGTAACAACATCGATGCAATTCCACTAGTTGCAACGGTTATGCAGATGTCGTGCTTAGACCTAAGTGCACTTGCGAGTGTCCTCCACATGTACATTTTGCCGGTACCCCCATAGCCATGCAAGAAGAAAACTCCTCCTTTATGACTTCTAATGGAGGTCATTATTATGTCGTAGATACCGCACTACTCAAATGTTTAAAAGGAAAAAACTATAAAGGGGGAATATATGTAATGTACGTGCGAAAAGTTGTTTCCTGTAATATGTTAGATGTGAGTGCCTATGAGAGCGACATGAAGTGGTTGGAACTCATCTATCATGGTTTGAATGTCATAATTGTGTTCCTCGTAGATGAGGCGATTGTCGAGTTGCTCCAAGACATATCCGTCAGGATATGGTATAGGTTTGAATTCTTTAAGAGTTCTTTGATTTAGTTGTAGCAGTTTTTCAATCTCCATTAATGTGAGATTTATCAGCTGCGCCTCACTCAACAAAAGTTTTGTGACACAAAAATTAAATTCAGGCTAGTAATGTGGTAAATGTACAGAAGCTGTAAGGATCTCATGGGATGGTTTTGAATGGAAAAGAAGAATGAGGTGCATATAAACGAAATTGTTAAATTAATAGCATATGTTAAATGTACTGTAACTCTAACCTTTGTCATTCACCAACTATCTCTATTGGTGCAACACACCATCGGATAGTAAAACCCACGACTCTTCCAGACATGGGGAGGCCTGTTCACATTACATGACAGAAGCATAACCACAAAAAGCTTTCGAAGGTAATGACCTGACCCCCATTCACTTGCTTCCTTAATGGCTCCGATGAATTCCCGGTCATCTTCAAGGAAACCCATAGCAAAACATGCATCCCTAAAAGAATCATATTGTGTATCGCCAACCTTTCGTATTTCCTCATAAGTCCTAGGTCCCTTCATAATTGTCAGCATCATCCGTAGAAAATATAGTTCTCTGGTAGAAGGAAGAACCCAAATCAAACAGCCAATTGTAAACCCTTTTTTCTGAGGCTTCCAGATTCTAAATCATTTATGGTATACAAACATGCTGACGAATTGGCCATAATTCAATTGCCTGGCCATCTTATAAGTCTGATTTGCATTTAACCACGCTGAAAACATAGACTTCGTGACGCTTGCCTTCTCTAAAACATTTTCCATTCGGGCATAATCGGTGTAGAAAAGCGGTTTCTCATCAATAAAGTGGAAAAACATACGTTCAACCGCGGACTTTCTTCCATGAATGTTATAACCGAAGATCCTCCATGTTGCCTCACATGGAGAGACGTATCGACAATCAAGATATTGTTGTATTTCATCAACGACTTCGTTACCATCAGAGGTTGGACACGTAGCATGCACAACGGACGCGATAATTCTGTCAAAGCCTTTGTGGATATATTTGAATAGATATTTGATAGAAGTACTCTGATTACACCACTCCATGTTGATATGAGCATGGTATTTCAATAGTAACTTTGTGTTGTAGGGAACTACATGTCTATTGTCCAAAGGGATTCCGTTTTTCTGGATGATGTGTGTTGCTGATCTTCTTCTGTACAGAGGATAACCCTTGGCATCAACAATTGTATTTTCGATGAATCACTTTGGAAAGAATTTAGTGCAATTTCTGTTCTTCATACACGATGATGATTGATTAGATAAACCACAAGGCCCATGGACCATGTGTGCTTTGACCAAGTTGTAAAAAGTCAGATGGCATGCAGGGTCAGGTATTTCGGCGCTTATTACACGGTCAATATCCTCCAGGGTTGGGTATTTACTTTCTGGATGTAAGAAAACCAATATGTGTGCGTGTGGGAGACCTCTCTTTTGGAATTCAATGGTATACATAACTGAGAGATGAAGAAAATGTAACATATTTAATGAGTATAATAATAAGAATAAGGGCGCGTTATAGGAATAAAATTTATATCGTTGACTTACATGCCAAAACACGTCCAAGGACATGGTTCTTTGTTATATCACGCATAAGTTGGTCGAATTTTATTTTGAACACTTTTGCTACAATATCAGGACGGTCGTGTGCATGTAAATTCTTGGAATCCAAATGTCGTTTGATTTCAGGCCAATTTGGGTTGCAGGTAAAGGTTATAAAAAGGTCAGGAAAACCCAATTTACTTGAAATTGCCATGCTGTTAATATATAGTTGGTCCATGTACCTTTTGCCGACAAATGTAGAAGGCAAAACAAGACGCTTTCCTTGTTTTTTACCTTGCTGCGAAGTACCGGCACCATCTTGTTGTTGTAAGATGCTATACTTTCCAACTCTCAATTTAGATTGATTTCTCCGCAACCAATTAAGACGCTCGGTCTCCATCATAGTGTAGCCGTCAACCAAACACTGCTGGAAGAGACGCCTTGAATGAAGTAAAGTCGTAGGTTTAGCAATGCGTTCCTATAGTCGGAAGCATAGCCAATCCTTAATGGTTTGGCGGTTCTGCTTGGTGACAGTTTGTTCGTGTTTGTACTTGTGAAGTATATTCTCCCTGTAACCATCTTCACCATATGCAAAAATCAAAGGGTATTGGTAACCAAGATAAGCTGGGTGAAACTCATCGATCCTCTGTAATCCACTATCACGCTCATGGATTGTGATGTGCCTTAGTTCAGCAGAGTCTATATCACCGACAATGAGAGCGGCCACTTCCGAAACTGTGGGCGTGTTATACACGCGACTGTCACCCGACCTACTTGAAATGAGCTTCAACCTCAAATCTTGGAAGGTACTCTCCTTCAAAACATCCCTTGACATTCTAAACGCTTTTGCGTGAACATTGTTCTCGTCCAACATCTATTTCAAGCTGGTTACTATATCCTTTAAAACTTTTTATTATCCCTACAGAATCAAAATAATAGTATAGTTAGCAAAACACATTCCAAATATGGTTAGTGGGTACAACATATTTCTAATATAACATGGAATTCACGACCATTCACCTAAAACAATATGATAGGTTTTCGACCTCATTATCCATGTCAAAAATGTATAGCTGGGCATACTGAAGAGGTTCACCGATTTTAGGGAGCATCGTTCCGATTCTGTGGCAAGTTTGACCATGAAGTCGCAACATAGGAGGGCCCCTGCCTTTGGAGTAAGTTGTGTCAAATTTCATACCGGGAGAAGTGAAGGAGAACATAGTGTTGTAAGTTCTAATGTTGTCCTGGAAATTTTTACTATGTTTCGATGTTCTATCATAAAGCAGTTAATGTAACAGTGGAGGTGGCGTCTTCATCAGTGGCAGGACCACCTTTCCACTTTTGCAGCATATATGAAACTTTGCAACCGTAGTATGTCTATTCTTTTGTTTACACTCCTGATACCACATACAAGCCTTACAATGATGGTATTCCCAAACTGGGACCCCAATATTAGCATATTCTGCGTTCATAAGAGATATGTTAGGTGTCGTTTTATAATAGATGACAATTGTATAGTAAGTACATAATAATAGATGCGTAGATGACAGAACCTTGTAGGTAAGAGTCAACAGGGTCTTCATAAGCTTCATCATCAGAATCAGATGAATCTCCCAAGGCATAATTAGAATCCGAATCAGAATTTTCATCATTCGAAGAAAAAACAACGGACATTATATGTGTAATGTTAGTAGGTACAAAAGTAGAACATTGTGGCATATTGTTAAGTTGACTTGTACTGCGGGGTAGGTTGGGGTTAGATGCAACAGTGTAAGATATAACTGGAGTGTAAGATGTAGATGGTGAGTTTGAATTTGCTGCAGGAAATATTGGTGGGAGGGATGATATGCTTGGTGGTATACCTCCATATATGTATGAAGTAATGTGGATAGGTGAACGAATATTCGTAGCGGTAGTGCCATAGCTATTGCTAACTGTCTCGGTTAAATGTAAAGCAACAAAGGATTGTGGTTCATGTTGAGTAAATCTAGGACTTGTTTGCAGACTGTTTGTTCTTGTATTGCTGAAACACCACAGATAGGTGTGGGTGTAACATGTGCATTAGGGGTTGCGCAAAGGGGAACAGGTGATTGAACATCACGGGGCCCTGTGGAATTGAAAGTGTGAAACAAATTATCCCCTGAATGCATATGAAATCGCCTGCATTTCAGTTGGCCAAATTCTCCTATATGTCGCGTAGATGGTCCAGTATGAGCGTTGTTACCTATTTTTGATAAAGGCGTCGAATGCTCTAGTTGAGATGAAGTAGAAACAGGAATCAATGGTGTGGATGATGTGACATTTACATTCTCCTTGTTGGCATTATGTTTGTTAAGTTTTTTATCCGTTAACATCATTTTCCTTATCTTCCTTGCAATGGAAGCAGGTGAGTCATTAGCATTAGGCATCATTTTCGGGACCTGTTAATTTCGAAGGGAAACGATACTCAGTAATGTATATGGTTGCTACTTCAACAAAAAATTTAAACACATAACATATTTAGAGTAGAGGATACCACCAACGATATCAAAATATTTATACAACTTATGTGCATAGCTGACAAAATATCACAGAGGATGTACCTCTTAAAAAATGGAGAACAACTTCCTTTTGAAACAGTAGAAGCTGGTGGTGGGAAATTTGAATTTAAAGTATAGAAAGTTTAAGATAAGGAGTTAAAGGGTACATGGTGAAAAATATAGATATAAAATAGCAAGTTTGCTAACATTGTAATATAGTATTGTTTGATAACAAAATAACAGTACAAAGTGAGCTTCCAATGTGAACCGGCATTAATTGTTGAGTTGACATGTCTGCGACATTGGTTGGCAAAAGGAAGATATATTACTTTTGAGTGCATAGCTCCATGCTTTTTTGATGAAGAGTAATAAATATGACAGGGACAGGTTTGTAGGTGAAATGTTGATAGTCTAATATCCAAAGGATTGAAGAAGAAATCAAGTAACCTTAAAATATTAATATAATGTTACGGTACTATTGGATGGCAGTAAAAAGAGTAACAATTATATCACAAAAGTCATTATGAC
Organism: Lathyrus tuberosus; assembly: GCA_022829125.1. Taxonomy (NCBI): domain Eukaryota; kingdom Viridiplantae; phylum Streptophyta; class Magnoliopsida; order Fabales; family Fabaceae; genus Lathyrus; species Lathyrus tuberosus. The sequence continues at coordinate 8,419,162 of JALAZF010000078.1, forward strand.
TATTCGGATAGACTCCAAATTGTTTATAATTCGGTATGGAAAGGTAGTTTAAGTTTAGAAAAGGGCAATACATTAGGTAAGTTTTCAACCATGGTGTGTGTTTAATAATGAGTAGCATAGGTAATAAAATAAATTGTATTGCCTGGACTAAACACCATTGTAGTAAATGGTTAAACTATAGTATAGATAGACAAAACAAATAATATGAAAATTTCTGCTTGACTCAAATATTGAAGGTTTGTGGAGATAATAATTTAAATACAGTTCCCATAATTAATACATGGATAAGCATGTTTGAAGAAAAAAGAAACATATATTTAGCATAGGTTGTCCTAAAAGTTAACTCAAGAATTGAAACTTGAATTCATGAGGTTACAACAAATTATAGGATTTGTAATGCTTCTTAGTCTTGTCTTTCACATACTCCAGCTTTAGAAACTGATTTGTATTAGGAGCCAAAAGGGGTGTTACGTAGCTGCAAACGATAATTCCTAAACTCTGATTTTCCCCCTTTTGGTAACCTTCTTCACTTTAGTAGACAATAGGTCCCTTTCACATAGAGCTGTCATCTTTGAATCATTCGAGTCGTCGGGAGACATCTTCATCACCTTGCATAGGTTATTTCACCTTCTTGTTTGACAGAATATACAGAGCGTTAAAAATGTGGGTAAGATCGTGTGAAACAGAATAATTAAGTAACGTTCATTTCAATAGTCATCAACCGCTAGAGGAGTTAGTTTCTCAATGGGGACGTCTTCGCCGACACTCTCTAGATTATGAAACAATTGAGAATATATTGTTAGCAAACATTCCAGTTCAGTATTGAAAATCACTTAGAAAATTAATGATGTGATTGGTTATCAAAATTAAACGCAAATGGTCTTAAAAAACAATGACCTGAACCGACTGGGAAGTGGCATCAATGGTGGGATTTCCCTGATGCAATGTAGGAACATCAGAAACGGCAATGTAAATCTTAAAGTCAATCTTTATGTTCACAAAATATTAAGTGGATGATAACCTGTTATGTCTCATTAACACCTGTTTGACCTTCAAGTTGTATAATAAGCTGTTTGTCATTTAGATACATGACAACCCCTCCATTTCTCCATCGAGGCTGCCACTTGATTTTGAAAGCAAACTTCTTACCCAACATGCCATCCAGCGCAAGGGGAAATTCCAGTGGGTCAGTTATTCCAGCTTAGACTCCAAAAATTTAGAAATTCAAACTCCTAAAGTGTCTAATGGTTGCAATGATAGTATTAGCCCTTATTGTGAGTGCTTGTTACCTCTATTATGGTTGACCGAAGTTGTACAGCCGATGTTTTCAAAAGTTCTTCCGCCTCCTTATTCCAAAACACAAAGTTCCCAGCACTTCCTTCATAGACAACTTCAATAATAATCTTAAACCTACAGCACAAACAAAATAGAGAGTTTTAGTAATTAATAACAATTTACAAATATATGTGGCATTAGTTAAGAAAATGTTAACCTCCATATCTCTACCCCAGTTCGGTGTCCATCCCTGCAAAAGAAGGATGGAGCGTCGCCTTTGGCGACTTGAGGACATTGATGGAAAGCTTTGTAGTACCAGCCATTTGGATTAGCAATTAATTGGTTAGTAGTAGCAACAGTTACACATGTAGTGGGCTGGAGAGCATGTCCAAATAATGAGAAGTTAGAACGATAAACAGCTGCGTACTTGCAAAAAAAACATACGGGAAAATGCCGTAAAACCTTAGATAAGAGGATTATTTCTCCTAGTGGTAGATGGGTAGCATCCCGAAAAAATTTATCAGTGGGGGATATGTTAGACCCCGAAGAATGTTGCGAATATTCATGGCCGCTTTTGCTACGGCTGCTTAGGGATTTCCCCAAATGAAAGTATTTTGGCAAACTGTGAGTCAAACAAAAAGAAAAAGACAGAGTTATGGCTCATAAACAAAACAACTTAGCTCACCAATACATAGGCAGTCATATAATATGTAAGTACCGCTTATGGAAATTTGTTATTTCCGGGATATCCTCGTTGATATGCAATTTGGTAACATTGTATATATTAGTAACAGTAAGGGCCCATTTACCTACAAACACAGAATGAAATTAGAGCTTAGCAAATCAGAAACACTGTTTTGTAAAATACAAAAGTATACCATAATTACATTAACATGCAAATGTTAATCACCTTCTTCTTTAACTTTAGCAAACTTTAGGAGTATAATTGTAAGGGCAGAATGATCAGATTGTTTGTGTCTGAACTCCAAAAACCGTGTCGCATAGCTTTCCCATAATGTACAGTGCAAGGTGTTTTCCCTAAAAGTGAGAGGCGTTGATAGTTACAGGCTATATTGTATAAGAATCGCGGTTAAGTAATTTAACTCACCCCAAATCCCTCAAAACCAAATTCACGCGTGCTTTCTTTCCACCCATCTAAGATTGCGAGTAGCCAACTTCGTCCACCACCCCGATGACATCTAAAAGAAACATGTAGTAGAAATTGAAAAAAATCAGACAATAATGAAAAATGCAGAAAATATGTTTCCTCAACTTACCAGTTAGGAGATTCCTCTGCCATTTTCCCGAAATGATATCAGCAAACGGGGTCAAGTTGCAAATCTTATCAGGGATGTAGTGTTTTCCAACATCTCTGGTAGTCGTCCCATCAATGAACTTCAGAATATATTTATGGTTTGAAGGTCGAAATAGCAAGTCATTATGCAGAACTTGAAAGTTAGACATGGTGCACGTCACATCAACCAATAATGCAGAGTCAAACAATTGTCTAAATATAGTAGGAACAATGACATGAGTATCATTGCCATGCAACAAATCAAACATCATACAAGGTGTTATTTTTCCCCCAGTCCTAAACATAGAAGTTGAAACGAAGTAAACAGCTACACATATTCTAAAACACGGTGGTCTAAACATGGTTGACAATACATGGTTTAGAAAAATACAGCTCACAACATGTAAAACGAAGTAGACCTAGCATAAGTTATTTTGTTTGTATGATAAAACGACACCAACAGTTGTTAACCATACAAAACTTACAAAATATAACAAAGATTCATAAGGTTAACGAATCACCTGTTTGTCCACGACGACCATTTCAAAATGTTCCTTGGTAGCTGATGCCATCTTCCATTTGCGATGAACTTTCACATCTAGCTTCCATAATTATTTTCTGTCGGTGATGTCATTTATCATCTCGAACGGTCACGCCATCCTGACCGTGGTTGCTAACGGTGGTGGTTTCCGAATAGTAGAAGGATTTCAAAGATGAGCTTGTAAAGAGGAATGAAGTGAAGTAAGAGAGTGGTTATGGACAGATAGAAGAAGAAAGTATACGTGCAGTGACAAATGGGGAAGCGTGTACAACCCTCTTTTTTCAGTCGGTTTGGGACATATAGTTAGAAGAAATGAATATTTTAGTTTGCAAAAGTACAATTGGTAGTGAATTTAAGCAAAAAGGCATGGTTGCATCATAAGATATGGTTAGATAGTTATGGTAAGGGCAACAAATAACATGAAGTGATGGAAAAGGGGTAATATGTAGGGCAGACAAGCAGGGGTAGTATTGTCTTTACCAGAGGCTAGAAGGTTCTTATATGGTAGATATTTAACTTTACCTTTAAGATATAAATTAGCATTAGTTATAAGTTAAATATTTTATCTCTTTATTTCTTTCAAAACTTTCTTAATAATTCAATTTAATGCACTTTAATGAAGATATATATATATATATATATATATATATATATATATATATATATATATATATATATATATATATATATATATATATATATATATATATTCTGGACTGGGTCGCGGTCTGCCCAACCGTCGAGCAGGTCCAATTCAGTAACGGGTCAGCCCAGCGTGATCCTTCCAATGGCCAGTACCGAGCACAGGTTCGCAGGGACGAGGACCCCACGTGTCCTCCACTCGTTAGCCACCTAGCAAACACCGATGTCGGGCATAAGCTTACAATCGGGGAGAACCTCACTATCCCCGACCTTTACGTGCTCCTCCCCGCGAGAACACGTTCTCTTGTAACTTCCCACTCCCGAAGGAATCGGTCTACCCTACTTCCGGAGATTTAGGGACCGTTACACTAGGGGGAAGACCACGTGCTGGTCTTCACTACGCCACGTAAGCCCTGGCAGTTGCTTAGATTGGGCCTTGCAATCTGGCCCAGTGCAAGTAACCGTTGGCCCCGCGCCGGGGGCTCTCTATAAATACCCTCTCACTTGAGAGGACCAGGTTATACAACATATTCTAACTCACACTTGTTTTTCTGTACTTGCTTACTCCCTTTCTTACTTGAGCGTCGGAGTACCTTGCAGGTACACCCCCCCCCCCCCCCCGGCCGTATCATCATCGCCGGAGCTGAAGTCCATACGATGTTGCTGGCCATTGAATAATTGTCTGATCCAGGTACGATCAGTGACGCCGTCTGTGGGAACCATCGCTTCCCCGTTTTTCCTTCAACGATAAACCAAAGCAATCCCTTCGCTCATCACCAACATGGCCAACAACCCGTCTGCGAACAAAGCTCTGGACACCGTCGTCGCGCAACTCGAGAACGGGAACCACCGTGAAGACGCTGCTGCCCTCAAAGTAGAAGAAGGCGACTTGAGAGATGGGCATACCGCCTCCCCGGACTCCCAAGACACGGCTTACGACGCCGCCCAGAAGGACGACCAACAAGCCGCCTTTCAGCCAGTTGCTCCTCCGCCCAATGCAGATTCGAGCACCGTGGCCCTGTTCGCCTTGGTCAACCAGACCAACCAGCTGATCATTCACCAGAATATCAGAATTAAAGTGCTCGAGCGAGGGCGAACACGACGATCTTCCCCGCGAAGACATCGTCGTCCACCTTCGCCTCGCCATTCTCCTTCCCCACGAAGGACCCCTCAAGAAGAATCTCGGACCCCCTCGCCGGTGCACGAGGGTCGTCGCTCATATCTCGAATGCCCCCAGCCGGCGATCTCCCAGAAGCGCCATCGTTCCCCGCCTCGGAAGGAACCCAGGCCCTCCTCAACTACCAAAAGGAACAAGACCGCCGAGGAGAGGACGAGGAACCGTTCCAGGAACTCCCCTCCACGACAAGGACCTGGTCGACATCACCGATCCCCTTCAAGGTCCCCAGCAGGAAGCGACGACGACGACCATAGGACCCCCCTGTCATGGGAGACCATGGACGCCCCAATTCCTGCGGGCATGGAGAAACCCCTGCCACTGGGGACCTACGACGGCGTGGCCGACCCCGACGATCACGTCGAAAGTTTTGAAGCCATGCTCGACTTCAGAAACATCAGGGGAGCCATTAAGTGCAGACTCTTCCCCACCACCTTGCGGAAGGGCGCCATGACCTGGTACAAGAGTCTGGCACCCGGGTCGATCACATCCTGGAAGAAACTAAGAAAACGCTTCACCAAACACTTCACAGCGTCTCGTCGACACCCGAAGACGGAGGCCGCACTAGAAAGCATCTTCCAGGGGAAGAACGAATCTCTCAGGAACTACATTGGGAGGTTCAACAGGGAAGCTGTCGAGGTTCATACGACCGACGACATGAAGAAGTTTTTAATCATCCACGGACTACATCTTGGATCCGATTTTGCCAAGTCTTTGGGCCTCCGCAGACCTCGCCTTCTGGAGGACCTCCTTTAAATAGCTCAGTCGTACATCGAGTTCGAGGAGTCGGAGGCAGCACAGATCGCCCTCGACTCGAGGCGAAATGAAGGCCCCCGCGGCCACATAGAAGAAGACTCTCCTCCCCGACGTGGAAGAGAAAGAAAGAAGGAAGGCCGCCCCCGGGACTCTCGCGAACCGAGAGGACCAGCTGGCCGGTTCACGGAATACACGCCGCTCAACGCTCCCCGCGCGCGAATCCTCTCCGAGTGCTCCAACTTGGAATTTCTGAAAGGAGGCGTCCACTTTCCAAAGCCAACTGCCCCCAAATCAAACACGGACAAGTCCAAGTACTGCAGGTTCCACCGGAGCCACAGATATGTCACAGAAGACTGCATCCATCTCAAAGATGCAATTGAGATCCTGATCAAGGAAGGGCACTTAAAAAGTATACCTAGAAGAATGACGCCCCTCGTCCCAGTTCCCGGGAAGCCCAAAACGTCGAGGAGACGACACCTCCTCCCGACGAGAGTCGGCTTCAGGTCGCCCTCAGCGTCACTCGACCCGAAGACTTCTTTGTCCCCGAAGGCATTGAGGGCCAAGAACCAGTTCGTAACATGTGGGCGAACTTCCCCCACGAGGACCCCGTCGCTGCCCGTAGCACGTGGGAAGGCTTCCCCAAGACAATGGTCATCTCCGGGGGTGGTTACGAGAAGTTGTCTGTCGGGTCGATCAAGCGGAAATTTGACGAACTGGAGTCCGCAACATCGGCGAAGACCACTACTCTCGAGGAGGTGCAAGGGAAATCAAACCCTATCACCTTCTACCTTGAAGAGCTCTCAGGCGGAGCGCCCAACACCACTATCCCCCTCCTGGTCAGGGCACAGACGGCGAATTTTGACGTTAGAAGGATCCTTGTCGACCAGGGCAGTTCGGTCGACATCATGTATGCTCACCTGTTCGGGACTCTCCAGCTCGACGAGAGACATCTGACCCTGTACGTCGGTTCAGATCTGCAGGGGTTCAACGGCACCACCACCAGACCATGGGGCTACGTTGAACTGATGGTCACATTCGGGGCCGAAGACACTGCCCGTCAAGTGAAAACCCGCTTCCTGGTGGTCGAATGTCCATCCCTCTACAACTGCATCCTCGGGAAGACCACCTTGGCCGAACTTACTGCAGTGCCGTCAACGGTCTACCTCAAGATGAAGTACTACACGGCCAGAGGACGGGTAGTCACGATGCACGGGGACATAGACGCGACCAGGAGGTGCTTCGATGCTGCCATCAAAGGCATGAGTTCCATCGGCACCAAGCCCAAGACCGGAGCAAAGTCATCCCCGGACATCGAACAAAGGCCTCTCCCACGCGTCAACGCGGTCGACCTCGACAGCGGGTTCCTGGGTGAACCCGATGAGGACGGAGCAGCAGACCTCGACCTCTAGGAAGAAAACAACGGGCAGCCTCTCCACCTAACGCGCCCCATCCTAGACGGAGACTTCGAGTTCGTTGCCCTTGGGGACGATCCAGACCGTAACGTGAAGATTGGCACCGGGCTCCCCGACCTGGCGAAGAAGCAGCTGAAGACATGCCTCCAGGAGAACGCTGACCTGTTCGTGTGGAGCGCCTCTGAGATGCCTGGCCTCGACCCCGAGGTGGCCTGCCATCAGCTCGCAATAGATCCAGCCGCTAGGGCCATAGTTCAACGTAGGCGTAGGCAGTCTCCCGAAAAAGCGGAGGCTACTAAAAAAGCTGTAAAAGACCTCCTAGAGGCGAATTTTATTTCTGAGGCCAAGTACATGACCTGGCTGTCCAACGTTGTACTTGTCAAAAAGAATAATGGAAAATGGAGGATGTCTGTTGATTATACCGATCTTAACCGAGCCTGCCCGAAAGACTGTTATCCTTTGCCTAACATCGACCAGCTGGTCGACAATTCTGCAGGTTACAAGCTATTGTCCTTCATGGACGCCTACTCGGGGTACAACCAAATCCCAATGGATAAGGTCGACAAATAGTACACGACCTTCATGACCGAGTCGGCGACATGCTCGAGGTCTACATGGACGACATGATCGTCAAATCCGAAGAAGAGGTCGACCACGCCGCGCACCTCAAGAAGGTGTTCGACACAGCGAGGAGATGCCGCATGAGGTTCAATCCCGACAAATGCACCTTCGGCGTTCAAGCAGGTAAGTTCCTCAGCTTCTACCTCATAGAGCGAGGAATCGAGGCCAACCCCGACAAGTGTAGGGCTTTCTCTGAGATCCCAACTCCGAACTCGAAGAAGTCAATACAATCATTGAACGGGATGTTCATCGCCCTCTCCCGCTTCGTTGCCAAGTCTGCACAATATGCACTCCTGTTTTTCAAACTTCTTTGACAAAAAGCGACGTTTGAATGGAGCGAGGAGTGCGAGCAGGCGATAGATGCCAGCGGCACGGGGATATGCACCTCGCTCCTTCTAACGAGCTCAAAACACTGTCCTCCCCGTGGCCGTTTGCGTGGTGGGGAATGGATATCCTCGGACCTTTTGTCGTGGGATCGTATCAAAACAAATATCTCATTGTCGGGGTGGATTATTTTACGAAGTAGATCGAGGCAGAAGCGTTGGCCAAAATCACGGCCTTCAACATACTACGTTTCTACAAGAGGAACATCCTCGCCCGATTCGATGTGCCCCAAGCTATCGTCACCGACAACGGAACATAGTCCACCGACAGGAACTTCCAGGACTTTGTCACCAAACTGGGCACGAAGCAGCACTTCACGTCGGTCGAGCACCCTCAAACGAACGGGCAAGCCGAAGCGGCGAACAGAGTAATCCTTCGAGGATTGAAACGTCGATTAGGCGACACCAAACAACGGTGGGTCGAGGAGCTACACAGCATCCTCTGGGCCTATAGAACAACCCCGTAACCCTCGAGGAGGACGGAAGCCCCCCTCGACGGAGACGCAAACAATGAAGCCCTGAGGGAAGAGCTCAATTTCGTCGAGGAGACACGTTCGGGCGCTTCTCTCCGAGAAGCTTCACTTAAACAGAAAATAACTTTGTGTTATAACGACAAAGTTATTAAACGTGATTTTCAAGTAGGCACCCTCGTCTTACAAAGGAACCAGAAAGATTCGCGGGAAGGTAAACTCGCCGCGAACTGGGAGGGCCCGTACCGCGTCCGCGCAAAAACGGAGACAAGAGCCTACTTCCTCGAAAATCTGCACGGGGAAGAACTTGCTCGACCATGGAATGCTGAGAAGCTCAAACAGTACTACAGTTAAACACTGCCCGCGACACACTAGCATTGCGGTTACGAGGACGTACTAGGGTACAAGCGCGACACCCCTATACAAAACACGATGATCAAGGGATGCGTTGTGTGTGCGCGAGCACTTTGATCCGACGAGGACACCTCGATCGAGCTCCTTCGTCGTCGTACCGATTAGGAAGAACACCCAGCTCGCGATGGGAAGTTCACGCCACGAAGCTAAGACCTCGACCGAGCTCTTAGCCTCGTTGAAGGTCGGAATACACTTCCGGCCACTCGACCAGCTCTCCACGCAGTCGAGGATTATCGAAGTCGAGCAAGCCCCAAAATCTCTATTACTTAGACAAAAGCAAACAAAGTATAGCAAATACAATAACATCACATACATACAAACATCTCACGCGCAGATACGCAAAAATCAAAGCATTAACCGGGCATAAGCCCATCATACAATTATTACAAAGTATCAAAAATCCCTTGGCTCGCAGGTCGGGCAAAGATCATCACAAATGGCACGCAGGCCAAACAAAAGACCAAAAAGTAGTGGCACGCAGGCCGAACAAGAAAAGGAACTAAACGACGATCTCTTCCTCGATCCGGTCAGCGTTCTCCCCGTCCTCCTCCTCTGGCAGGTCCAACTTACCATCGACCACACGAACACACGGGTTAATCCTGTCGAGCACGAGCTGGACACCTGGATTTTTGGCTTCGACCTGCTCCACAGCATTCTTGAAACCTATCTCGAGGGCCTCCAAATTATCTTACTGAAGCTCCCGAATCTTAGCGATCAAATCCGCACGGCTGGCGAAACCTTTTTCCTCGGCCGACTCGTTTTCTGCAGGACGGGTAGCAGCTTCCAACTCCGCAATTCTGGTTCGAAGGCGGACACGCTCCTCTTGAGTCGCTTTCAGCGCAGCGTTGGCCTGGTTCAGCTCGTCGAGGACACGGGCATGTTCCTCGCACTTGGTCTGGGCCTCTCGCAAGTCAACCTCAATTTTGTCCTTCTCCTTCTCAAGGGAAGTGTATTCATCTTTTATCTTTTGCAGTTCAGAGGAAAAGGGGGTCCCGTCGCTTAATATCAAGGATGTCTCAAAGACTAGAATCATCGCCGCCAGGTCCTCGACAAGCGCCTTTTTTCTGGCCGCTCCATCCATTTCCAGAACTGCGTTCACCTCTGCCTCAGCGACGACGGGAGGGCTTCCCCCGAAGAAGTTCCGCTGAAGATGGCAGACGGGCAGTAGAAACTTCTCCGTGGGGACATGCTCCTCGAGGTCCACGAGGATGGGCCCCTCAGTCCACGCCCTTTTAGCAGGGATGCTCTCCGGAGGGGGAGACTGGCTGCAATGTGGAGAAGACGAGTTGCTCGTCGTGCCGATCGGCACCGCTGTCTAGATAACATCGCGAACACGGCCCTTATCTTGTTTGGGAGCTCGCTCAGCAGCCATCTTCATGATGCGCTCGGTGGCATTCGACATTTGAGCTGCAAGGGAAAACGCGATACAAGTTAGCACAAGGAAATAATACTAAGTGCACGCACGAACATAACAATTGGTTCCTACCTAAAAACCTCTTGGCCTCATCAGGGGACTTGCACTCAAGGAGAGCCTTGGTGTTTATAACGGGCCTCGGTCTTAACCCTTCCCCGCGAGTCGAGGATAGATTTTCCGTCCCTCGTTACACACACCGCCCGGCTGAAATCAGCGACATACGCGACCAGCTTTGCATACCCCTCTTTGTCCTCCTCCGACAGTTCGCTAGGTTTCACGAGGTATTCGTCCGTACCAAGCGCAAAGTGCGCATCCTCCCACTCTAGGGGGCACTTGGACACAAACCTCTCCTGCCCGGCACTGTCGGTCACGATGTCATAAAGCGTGCCCACAGCCTCGTGCGCCGCGGGCATGACATAGTAAAACCTATCTTTGAAATTCCTAACCAAATCCGAGTACACCTTGAACAGCTTCCTCGGCTGTTTGAAGGAGACCCAACTATGTCGCCCCTGGTCAGTTGCCCGTTGGAGGTGGAAGACGCGGAAAAAGAGCGAGAGGGTGGTCCCGACGTTCAGATAGTCACACACGATATCAAAGGCCCGCATGAAGGCGAGTGCGTTAGGATGGAGCTGAGACGGCGCCAGGTGCAGCCGGTTGAACACCCTCACCTGAAAGCTGTTGAAGGGGAGACGAATACCGGCCTCTTTAAAGGCGAACTCGTACATGGGGAACCTTAACCCACGGTAATTCGAGCAGATCCGGTGGTGTTCCCGAGGCTGAAAGGCCGTCCATTTCGCTTGCTCGCCCGCGGCGACATCCTCGACAATGGCGAAAGCGTCCATGTCATCGATGGCAAAATGTGAACGAATGAGTAGAGGCTCCTCGCCGGCCCAGTCGACGGCCTAGCGCAGGAGCTCCTCCCCGGGAAGCTGCGCGGGGCCGTCCACGTCGGGCTTGTTGTCTATCTGGATAATCCCCGCAAGCCTCACGAACATTTTTACCTGAAAAGCAGAGGAAATAGGTGAATTCGTTGGCCACGACCAAATTCACCCTTCCACCGCCGATCAAGTGAAAGGGCAGCGAGAGCACGGGAGATGCTCGGGACAACGGCGAACTACCCGATACCGTTACCCCCGAACCTTCTTCAGGTCTCTGATCCTCTCTCACCTCACCTCCCCGGGATATTCATCACATGTCCTCGGGGTATTCATCGGGTCCTCGGGATATTCATCCCAAGCCTCTGCCAAATCCGACGGAACCCTAGAAACGTCATGTCGTTCCTCGCCGGAGGCTCCACATCCGTGCCGGAAACTTTACCGATTTGCCGGAAAACTACTAAAAGAAACAAAAACGGAACAGAAAAGGATTAAAAGTTTACTTGAAACGATGGCGGAGAGCGGAACGGTACGGTGAAAACAGCGGCGCGGGTGGTGTACGGCGGTGGATCAGCGACGGTGAATAGAAGAGAAGTCCGGAGCGAAAAAGGTGGGAACGTGCAAATGGCACGAACTCAACCCTTTTATAGGCCCCTCGCGGGACTCGAGGAGTCCCTAGGCTTTTGAGTGCCCTAGGCCTAGCCGCCCCTAGGCATTAATGACAGACGACACGTGGCACACGCGTTCCCGCGTTTACCTCTTCACCTGCCTTGCTCCTCGGCCTCTCAACCGTCCGTCTTCCACGCGTCATCGTCTTCGCGAGTCGAGCAGAGTCGCAGATACCTGTCCACTTAACATCCTGTGCTCGTGGCCTCCTCGCTGCGTTTTAGCTCGAAGACACTTCATCGTCGACACCCGTACGAACGAAGGTATCGAAGAAATTCGAACGAGGAGCCTTGCGTCGAGCCGATCCTAAAGTCATTACTCCGACATCTCGGAGCAACGACTTGGGGGCTCTTGTTCTGGATTGGGCCGCGGTCTGCCCAACCGTCGAGCAGGCCCAATTCAGTAACGGGTTGGCCCAGCGTGATCCTTCCAATGGCCAGTGCCGAGCACAGCTTCGCAGGGACGAGGACCCCACGTGTCCTCCACTCGTTAGCCACCTAGCAAACACCAATGTCGGGCATAAGCTTACAGTCGGGGAGAACCTCACTATCCTCAACCTTTACGTGCTCCTCCCCGCGAAGACACGTTCTCTTGTAACTTTCCACTCCCGAAGGAATCGGTCTGCCCTACTTCCGGAGATTTAGGGACCGTTACACCAGGGCGAAGACCACGTGCTGGTCTTCACTACGCCACGTAAGCCCTGGCAGTTGCTTGGATTGAGCCTTGCAATCTGGCCCAGTGCAAGTAACCGTTGGCCCCGCGCCGGGGGCTCTCTATGAATACCCTCTCACTTGAGAGGACCAGGTTACACAACATATTCTAACTCACACATGTTTTTCTGTACTTGCTTACTCCCTTTCTTACTTGAGCGTCGGAGTACCTTGCAGGTACACCCCCCCCCCCCCGGTCGTATCATCATCGCCGGAGCTGAAGTCCATACGACGTTGCTGGCCATTGAATAACTGTCTGATCCAGGTACGATCAATATATATATATATATATATATATATATATATATATATATATATATATATATATATATATATAATTTTATTTATTTATTATTACTAAAAGTATTAATTTATTTATTTCTAAATTTTTAATAAAATTAATAATTTATTCTAATAAATTAAATACTCAATATATAGTCATAGACAATTAACTTTTCAAATTCAGAGAGATTACTATCATCGTAAATTATTATAATTTTATTTATTTATTATTACTAAAAGTATTAATTTATTTATTTCTAAATTTTTAATAAAATAAATAATGTATTTTATTAAATTAAATACTCAATAGCGTAAAGACAATTAACTTTTCAATTCAGAGATTACTATTATCATAATTTATTTTATTTTAAATAATAATCATCTCTAATTAAAGAAACAAAATTCTTATAATTATGTTTTTTTCAAATATTAATGACATTTTCTATACAATATTAATGATATTTTCTCTATAAGTCACTTTACCATTCCGTATATAATATTAATGACATTTTCTCAAATACACTTTCAAGTATTTATTATTATTTATTTTTTCAACTCTTTTAAATTCTCTCATATGTAATTATGAGAAATATGACACAAAAGTAAAGTCATACATAATTTGTCTTTTCTAATAATAATTATATTTTTTTGTGTAAAATTATCAAAACGTTTTATAATTTGAGACATAGGAATATAGGAATAGAAAAGTCAACGTAAGAAAAATGTTTTTAACAACTTCATTATCACATAGTGAAAGTCAAGAAACAAGTTTTGAACTTCAAATTCAAAAGAATTGAACCATTGAATCAAGGAGCGTGGGTCCTACAATTTTTTAAGTCATATTTTTATGTCTTTTCTAATCCGCATTTTCCCGAGAACTCTCTCTGCATGTCTTTAATTTGAAAAATTCTCGTTCCACTTACAGACGCGCATTCTTCATTTATTACACACTTCGTTGAAAACTCAAAACCCACCCCAAAAAATTTCTTCATCTTCTCTCTGATCAATTTATCGTTCCATTTCAGGTATATTTCTCTTCAATCTTCATTCTAGTTTTTTCGTTTCTCTGATTCTTCTATTTTTTTAGTTTTATAATTACTACTCTGATTAAGGTTCGATTTTTGTGTCGTTCACCGTTTTTATGTTTTGGGATTATTGGTTGTGTTTTTGGTAGATCTGTTTCACGTTTGATTTTGATTAGGTTAGGGTTTTAATTAGCCTGTGTTTGTGAATGGATTGCACTGTTTTTTCTGTTTAAGGTTTGTGTTTGGTCTTTTTTTGCTTAGGTTTTTTTTTTTGGCTGGTCAATGGGATGGTATTTGAATTGTCAATGTTAAAAATGAGTGTGTTAGAATCAGTCGGCTTTTGCGATTTCGGTCTGTATAGGTGTTGTGGTGATTGCGAACAAAGGCTTTTGCGATTTTGGTCTATATAGGTGGTCTTGTGATACTGATTAAGATCATCACAGTTTGAATTTCACAATTTCTTTTTCATCATAAAAACGGTGAATAAACGGTATGGGCACCTTCTGATACTATTTTGTCGCGGTAATTTTTGCACTAACAGTCCATTTTTTAAAACCTTGGTTAGAGTATTACATTGTGTGTACGTGTGCTTGTTTTTTGTTTTTCTGACTTCAATTTATTTTTGTTCTGTGGTATGTTTGGTATAATGTATGTTGATTTTCATGAGAAGAACACATATTACTAACGAAAATTTAGTAATGTGTTTTCTTTTGGGAAATTTATTTGAGATTGCTTTCTAGTTTCTAGTGATATGGATAATGAGTTGGTTTTGTTGATTGCCGGGTGCGGATCATTTGATTTTCTCCTTTATCAGATCAATGTGTCCCTGTAGTTTGATTCTTGAGGTTTAGGTTTGTTTAGACCACACTTTGATTACTCCAAACTGTTTTCGACGGGGGAAGGTAAAAAATCCGCCGTATAAAGATACTACTGTGGCCTATGGTGTAACCATGGTGGGCATTCTGCCACGCCATTCTGCCATACAAACTCGCTATTGCAGCCTATGAAGCACAAGCACAGACACCTCTGAAAATAGGTGTTAGGGTCCGCGTCTGTGTCCGTGCCGGACACCAACACTGACACTTATGATTACGTTCAATTGATTTGTTTTTTAAAATTATTACCAGTGTCGGTGTTGTGTCTAGTGTCCATGTCTGGTCCGTGCTTCATAGATTGCGGCCTATGGTGCCACCGTCTTGAGCGACCTTTCACAAATTTCCTATGGCAGTTGTCAAAAGATCTTCCACGCCTTTCTGCCATAATGACACCATGGCCGCTATTTAAAAACACTGTTTTCTGATAGGCAGACTGTTTTTGATACCGAGTGTGTTTCACGGTATTCATGTTCTTCCTATGCATCTATCAACATGCGAATTCTATGGTTAATGATGTACAATGACAAAGATAACAAGCCTGCCTTATTTTATCAGATGATGTTTCATATTACACAAGTCAACGCTTAGGAAGGGGACAATTTAGGATCCAAGTGTTTCTTTGCCGTCTTTATACCGTTGTCTTTTTTCTATCCCCCTTGTGAACCAATTCATTGACCCTATGCCTGCAAACTTCCACATTTGACCTGGTCATGTTAATAAACACAGATTATTTTTCGTCTTTCTCTATTCTGTTTTTTGGGGTTTATTTATTCATAGCTAATCAGGACGGGTCAAAGCTAGTAGTTGTGAAGAACCAACCATAACAGTTTTTCTTTTGTAAATATACAAATAGATTTTCACTTCCATTTTGATGAGTTGGATTAGAGCTCTATTATTTATATTAAATAGGGTACACAATTTATAGTCAATGTTGTAGACTGCATTCCATGCCTTCTTAGAATTTGCACTTGCACAAAATATTAGTGTTTCTCATTCAGGTAATCAGTTTTCTTGGAAGAAACAGGACAGTGTATGTATACCTAACTAGTTATGCTAACGATATAAAAAAAGTAAACAAGAATAATTTTGTATGGATTTTAATTCCGATGTTTTTTCTTGTCTCACAGGGCAGCTGGTGATTTCTCGCACTAGCATGACTTTGAATAATCCACTCTTTGATGATACTCGGAGCAACAGAGAGGTTGATCCTCCTCAAAATGAAGAGTCAACAGACGTTGTTGAATTCGTCAATGATCCTGTACAAACTGCAAATAAGCCTACCGGAACTGTTTTAAACAGTGTCCGTGACCTTCTTGAGTGTCCTGTATGCCTGAATGCCATGTACCCTCCAATCCATCAGGTTGTTCATTGATTATTAATGACGGTTCTATTGTTGATTTTGTGTTCTTGATTCAAATTAAATAGCCTCTTAAAATAAAGGAAATTTAGTTAACTTATATACCTTTGTTGCTATTGCAGTGTTCGAATGGTCACACTATATGCTCGGGTTGCAAACCAAGAGTACATAACCGGTGCCCGACTTGTAGGCATGAGCTGGGAAATATTAGATGTCTAGCACTGGAAAAGGTGGCTGCATCTTTTGCACTTCCTTGTAAATACAAAGAGTTTGGGTGCATTGGTATATATCCTTACTACAACAAGCCAGAACATGAATCCCAATGTTCATATAAGCCCTATAACTGTCCATATGCTGGTTCAGAATGCCCTGTTGTCGGTGATATATCCTTCCTGGTGAACCATTTGAAAGAAGATCACAAAGTGGACATGCACAATGGTAGCACTTTTAACCATCGTTATGTCAAATCAAATCCTCAAGATGTTGAAAATGCCACATGGATGTTAACGGTATTATTCTTTTGTTGAACTTTCTGTCCTTTTCTTCTATTGACTCAGCAAATTTTCTAGTCTGTTGGTAAATTGCTTATTTTGGTGCATGTTTGGAAGTACACATGTCTGTTTGCATCAGTTGATGAGAATGTAGGAATTAAGCAATGTAATTAACCTCTGTAGCACCGATACTTCTGAAAAAGTGTGTCAGTGTTGTGTTTTAGGTGTCCGTGCTTCATAGTAATTAACCATGACACTTTCCTTACTTTCTTAAACAAGAAATATGCAATATTGCCAATTGTGGAGCATGTAACTTCAAGTTTTATATTTTGAAGTTGTATTTTAAAGGAACTATTTGTACAAGGGTCTGATATAAGCATTTCATTTTTATTTCTACAAAATAACTGGCTTTTAAGTGATTTATGGATTACACACTGGTTTACAGGTTTTCAGCTGTTTTGGCCACTTCTTCTGTCTACACTTTGAAGCTTTTCAGCTTGGAATGGCTCATGTCTACATAGCCTTTTTGCGGTTTATGGGTGATGATAGCGAAGCGAAAAATTATAGCTACAGTCTAGAGGTAGGTGGAAATGGGAGGAAGATGGTTTGGCAGGGAGTACCAAGAAGCATAAGAGAGAGTCACCGCAAGATTCGCGACAGTTTTGACGGTCTCATTATTCAGAGGAACATGGCTCTCTTTTTTTCGGGCGGTGACCGGAATGAGTTGAAGCTGAGGGTCACTGGCAGGATTTGGAAAGAACAATGACAAGAAGGAAAACAATGTCCTTTCTTTGATTATAAATTATATTTTAGACTTAATAGTTTGCAGGGAATATGTATTTTGTTTTGTTTTTTGTAATTTAGAAGGCAATGTCTCTTTGCTTATCCTTACATCAAATACATGAACAAGAAAGAGTACTTCCTAGCTATCAATATGATAATTTCAATTCTATTGAGATGATTTTGCAGGCACATGTTGGTAAGCTACAATCATGTAGTAATCAATCCTGAACCTGAAATAGGGGATTATAAGTCCCAATCAGAATTACCAAACAGGGGATTACAAGTCCCAATCAGAATTACCAATCATTCCTCTAGCAGGCACATGATGGTAAGCTACATCCATGTGGTAATCAATCATGAACCTGAAATAGGGGATTATAAGTCCCAATCAGAATTACCAAATATTCCTCTAGCATACAGATTAAATGAGAAGAATTATTTGAAGTGGTCTCAAAAAGTAAAGGGAATGCAGAATGCCTAACTGAAGAATCTTCGAAAGAGATGAATTCCAAGATTAAGAAGTGAGATACATAAGAGAACAATAACTATTGCATGATTATGGAGGGAATGCAGAAGGCCTAACTGAAGAATCTTCGAAAGATACGAATTCCAAACTTAAAAAGTGAGATATATAAGACAACAATAACTATTGCATGATCATTGATCATGGAGTTAAACAATTTCATGAATCGATGATACTTGCATGTTTTTCAATACAACAAATCAGTGGTTAACTAAGAAGAAATTGGTCAAGATGGTTGATTAGAAGAAATGTGGAGGAACTGATCTTAAGAAGTTAAATGAGTGTGGCATACTTATTGTATTGCAACAAGCCTCGATACACCCGAGAAAAATGCTAAAAATTGAATGGAAAACCTCGTAAGTGGAAAAAGAATGGAGATTTTTAAAACAAGGACATGGACATGTGACTAGAAGTCTAGAAGTACTAGTGGAGACAATTTAGAAGGGTGAAACTGAACCAAGGTGAAGTACAAAATGTGAGATTTGTCTTTAGTAGGTTGGATAAACAATAAGTACTTGCTCTCTTACACATCCAAGGTGTATTTTTATCTCTGATTTTCTTTTGGAAAATTTCTATTTTATTTTAAGCTTCATGCTTCAAGCATACCTTTTAAAGAATAGTGGATACTACATTATCAAGACATCGACCATATGACACACTTACCCACTCATTTCTCTCTTTATTCACCCTGCCCAAATAACTGGAAAAAAAATACGCAGAGCAATTGGTATCCTTATAATTGCAACAGGTCAATAGATTGTCCAAATTAACTCATCCACAACTTTAAACAACATCCTTTTACATCTCAAAACTATCCACTAGCCTAATTTTCATACAAAAACTCACAAAAGTCATATCGAGTAAAGTTATTTTCTATTATAATACTTGTATTTTTAGGATAAGAATTCGGGGATGACGATTGAAAATGTTAGACAATAGAATTATCTTATTCACACACAAAGGTTCTAAACAATAATTCATCCTTATTCATAATGAATAAATACCAACAAACAAAAGGTTCTTTTATACCACTATCGCCTCAATCATCTTTCATTTAAAGTCATTAAGAAATTATTTTTTATTTTATTTAAAACATTACATGTTGAGAGTTTTTATTGTGAGGTGTATGGGGTAGCTAAAAACAAGTGTATATTTTTCGATCAATAATATAAATAGTACTTTTTGTATCATCTATTTCTTACAATGCGTCTGATCCATTAAATGTTTTCAATGTATCAGATGTGTGTTGGTTTGTAACCTTTATTGATGATTATTGTTATAAGCACAAAAGTAAGTGTATTTTTATATCGTCCATGAGAACTTATTGTTTTTCAAAGACCATTCAATAGTTTCTATTATTTTAAGAATGATTTTCAACGGTTGTTTGTTTGTGAATTTCAAAAATGATAGAAAGTAAAATGACAGGAAGTAAATTGAACTATGGTGTTAGCAATTTAGAAAACTTGTTGGAGTTATATTTCATTGACTTATCCTCATGTATTATCATTAATAAGTAATATGCAATTTTAATGAGCTATTAATATTACCACCCATTGATCTTCACCGTAGTTCATGTTTGAGTCAACAACGTGAGATCAATGGTATTTCCTAATAGACGATCTCTCAGACTATTAACTAATACAATTATATTAAGGTTCGATAGTTAATATAAATACTAGACCTAAATCTATCTGTAGAGTTTAACATATCTAATAGATGAAAAGCTTGGATCTAATAATGACAAGTACCTTTCGAATATTGAGTCAAACCATGAAAACATATTTTAGGTATCTAATCCAAAACAAGCATTACGAACAAAGAATTCACCAGTATTAAAGCATAAGAAGAATTACATATAATGTCATAATCGTGATCAATACATGAGTATTAGGAATACTATATCTAACCCAACAAAAGATAAATTAGCTACACCTACTCATCATAGATTTACAAGTAATACCTAGAAGAAAGAAGTTGAATAACATCTGCGATGATTCCTTAAAATTGACACTGAAGTTTAACACTAATTCATCAATGAGAATAGACACCTCCACTTCCAACTCATTTTTGGAACGAAGTGTGTCTTCTAGAGATTCTCTCTGAGATTTATCCTTAGCGGCGATATCTATAACTTTAGCCTCCGCAACAACCAGTTTTTTCTCCCAAGTCTCCTTGTCCTTCTGCAAGGTCTCCAACAATCTCTAGATTTCAGTGTAGTCACCCTCCTCATATTTCTTGAGCTTTGCTGTCATATCCTTTTCGGCCTGGTCACTCCTCTTCTGATCGATGTCTTTTAACATCAACACCATTAATAAAAGGTTGTCCTTCATACCTATGAGTGTAGAAGGCAGCTTAGATTGGAGAGCCTTGAAATCACCAGGGAACTTCTAAGAAAATGGGAGATAGGAACATATAAATTGAATAACATTAAAGCTATGGTCACTCCACAAAGTAAGAGGGGGTGGTGGAGCATCGCCTTTGGGCGGCTTCTGAGACATTACCAACCGCCTGTGAAGAGCCCTCTTTCATCCTTTAGGCCTTCACATTGGGCGAATCAGGAACTTGTTCCTTGGCATAAATTTTTCTTCCTTTAATAACAAAGCCCTCTAGATGACTCTGGGGGCTATAAGTCTCCCCCACGAGCGGCTTGGATCTTTTCCCACATTTCCTATGTTCCTCCATAGTAATCATCTCCATCTGATCTGCAAAACAATGCACTGTGATCACATAAGCTATTTGGAAATACCCATAAAAGCGCCATGTTATTCAAAACTTACCTAGGTAGTCATCAAATTTCAACTAGAGATCGATTAATGTGTGTGAATCTATGACCTCAAACTTCCCCACGAGGTGAACTATCCTCACCTCTCTAGGTGTAAGGTATTTACTGTCATATTCCTCGATCGCCACGAGCCCATCCGTCTAGGCCAAGGGAAATAGGGGGTGCCTATCCTATAGTGGTTGGAGTGACGCCTAAAAAGAGCCCTTCTCAATACACCGCCTAAGGACACCTAACCGCCTCTATAAGTTCTAGTAACATAAAATGAGAAAAATATCCCCATAGTTGGAGAAATCTCCAGATCTCCATATACTATCTTAAAGGCGCTAACAAAGCCCTGAATGTTATGAAGTATCTGGGAAGGGGCAACATTGATAACCTTTAGGACTTTCCCAACTGACATCTTGGTTAATCAAGAGACATCTGGCAGAGGGGTGGTGACTTACCCCTAATTGAGGGGCTTACCCCAATATAAAAAGGACTTACCTCCCATGTAAAAGGTCGCCTTTACCTGAAGGAATCACTTTCAAGCTAAGGGACTCGTCTCCTATTAAAAAGGTTCCCTCCAACTAAGTGACTTGCCTCCCACTAAAATGGTCACATTCAGTTGAGGGACTCGCCTTCATGTTGAGGGACCCGCCTCCAATCAAAAGACTCGTCCCAGATCATGAGACAAAACCTGAAAAGAGTCTTAAAACACTCCATCCTTTACAAAGCCCATGTCCATGAAAGACCGTGTAGTGTTATATTTGTGAGAGTCCCAAATAGGGGCGACGCTAGGGTCCTTGCCTAGTAAGGTCTCGCCCAGACAATATCTTCACGGAGTATGAGGGCTCGCCTATAGGACAAATGACTTGTATAATACCATTCTCCCCACTAGGCATATAAGAACATGTCATAACACGGCTTCCTGAAAAAACAGGTAGTC
Organism: Lathyrus tuberosus; assembly: GCA_022829125.1. Lineage (NCBI taxonomy): Eukaryota > Viridiplantae > Streptophyta > Magnoliopsida > Fabales > Fabaceae > Lathyrus > Lathyrus tuberosus. The sequence goes on from JALAZF010000078.1 coordinate 8,440,852, forward strand.
GACAATTTTCCTTGGGCAAGGGAGAGTGGTTACCACCTCTTAGGGACTAAACCTTAGGCATATGAGTCTCTATAAATATTTTACCCTTTGATGGTAGAATATGAGATCATAACTTAACCAATATATCGCATAATACAGAGTCTCTCACCTTACGTGAACTGACATCTCTTATCATCGAAAACACCATAATACCACCATACAGAGCATCTCGTTTCCCCAGACGAACCCTAATTGCCATAAAACCACTAAGGCCTTTGATTATCCCTTATCCGTGTAGAAATACTACACACATCCGTACTTTTTTGACAAATACAATAATTAATTCATTAAAAAATCCATCGAGTCTTTTTAAATCTTAAAATTTCATAAAATATTTTAAAATCTTAAAAAATAAATGAATCTTAAATGTAAATAATCTTTAAAAAAAAAAGTATAAAAAGGGAATATAACCTACAAAAGTTTTTTAAAATCTTTAAGATTTTTTCTTCAAATAACCTCTTAAAATATCAATCCAATATACTATATTGGATTTCTTAACATTTTCCTTAAAAAATATTACTATAATTTCAAATATAAATAAAAATTGATAAAATAACAATTGATGCATCTTCGATCTAAAAATTAAGATCAAATACATAAATTTTCTTTTGACAAATATTTATTAAATTTTATTAATATTAATATTTATATTTATTTTCTATCGTAGAGCCTAATATTAATAAAGAAGAAAATTATTTTGAAATTTATAAAATTAAAATATCAATTATTGAATAAAATAAGAACACGTCTAACGACAATCAATAATGGCTCATAGAAGACCAAATTATATGCATAGCCTACAAAATAGAAATTACCCATTTTATAGGAATTTTTACGGATTTTTTACTATTCTACCATAGTCTGAAAATATAAATACCAATCTACCCTCGTTTGAAAAAAAATTATTAAAATACCCTAATTTTTTTGGATGCTCGCAGACCCAAATCACGAGCACGTGAAGGGATATGCATGCTGTGTGTGCTCGTGAACCCAGTTCACGAGCATGTGTTGGATTGTTTTTTTTCTTTTTATTTTATACCATTACTTTTTCTTCCATTTCTCTTTCTTCTCTTCTCTCACCCTTCTTTTCCGCTGCCATGTTCTTTCTCTCTCTCTATTCCTAATTCATCCCCATTCCTCCACAGCACATTCCTCTTCTTTAGGAATAAAAAAACAAAAAATAAAAAAGCAACATTTCATATGCTCGTGAACTGGGTTCACGAGCACACACAGCATGCATATCCCTTCACGTGCTCGTGATCTGGGTCTGCGAGCATTCAAAAAAATTAAGGTATTTTTATAATTTTTTTTCAAACGAGGGTAGATTGGTATTTATATTTTCAAACTAGGGTAGAACAGTAAAAAATCCAATTTTTACCCAAATGCCATGATATTGAAAATTTAGTACCAAAACGACACTATTTGAATTTTTTTTTCAGAAATGTCATGATTTATGCATGGGCTTGGTCAACTATTGAACAATCTAATGGACTAACCCACGTGCAGTACAAACTCGGTCATTCATTGACAAGACCTTTTTTTTAGTGTTTTTTGGTTTATTTTAAGAGATTTTATTTTAGTTTTTAATATTTAAATGATTTATAAATATTATGAATAATTTTTATATTTTAAATATTAATAAATAAATATTTTAATTAATATTATAATATAATAAAATATTTTAAGTAATATTTTATTATTTTTTTTATTTTTGAATATACTAAAAAATATATTTTTTAATTGTATGTAATTAAGTTTCTTATATAATATTTAACATTTAATTAAATGATTATTTAATTAATTAATATTATTCTTGTATTAAATAATATGTAACAAAATGCAATTTTATTAATATTACTGAAAAGATAAGATATATCAAGTAGGTCTAAGTAAATGACCGCCAGTTCCTCACATTGTACTTTTTTTTTTTGCGCTTCCCCCTGCCTAAGTCTTGGGTTTGCTGTCTTTGAGGAGATGGAGTAGAGTCGGAAGACAACTCTTCATCTTGATGTGGTGTATTGACAGCCATGTTCATATCCACACCAGCAACAGAAAAATCTGGCCAATTCATGAGTTGATCATCAGTGAGGTTAAAGTTGAAAACTGATTGTGATGGTGGGTTGAAGGTGGTCGGAGGGCTACGTTGAATGGGAGGATAATAAACATCTTTAGTGCGATAGGTAGAAGTGGGTTGAGAGAGTGAAGGGTTAAATGTTTGTTGTTGAGATTTGGAGTATGAGTAATCAAAGTTAGGTTGAGGAATTTGAGTGAATTGTATGGATGGTTGAAGTGTGGTTTATTGTTGATATTGTTGGTAGTAGTAGTAGTTAGTTTGAGGGGTTGGAGTGTGTGGTGTTGGTTGTTGAGATGAGGTGACATAGAATGTGTGTTGTTGTGTGGTTTGGGTATGACGGTATGTTTGTTAGGGTAGTGCGGCTTGGGTGTGATGGTATGTGTGTTGGGGGAATGAAGATGCTTGCGATTGAAATTGTGATGAGTTCATTTGGGGGATTTTCTGATGCATGGTCAGCGAGGTTGTTTGTATGATGAAGAAGAGGCATATTGACGGGGGTCGTCTAGAAACTGTGCTTGAGAAGCATGCATAAATGGAATTGATAAAAATCATTGCATATATGCATCACTATGCACATAATCACCATTTACCATGTTTACCTACAAAGTCAAATTTATTTTATTTTTCCACTCGTTATCCTCAACTTTATTCAGATTGCGCCAATGATCTCCCTATGTATTGGGCATTTCAGTTTCATGGTGTTCAGATAGACATCTTGGCTGAGTATAGATTTCTTGTTCATATCCAAACTGAAATTTGACCCTATCAGCTTGATGCATTTCAACAATATGAAAACTGATGATTGATGTTGTCGCACTCCAAATCTAGTTAGAGTACAAATACAGATCTTGGCATCTATTTAGAGATTGTATTGGTAACAAACTTACATCGTTCGACCGCAATCTATCTAGTGCAAATCTATATCCATGTAGGTGAAAACGAGAATTTGTTTGGTAAGTCATTCCTCGTTGAACAAATCTTGCAATTTCAAAATAAAGAAATGTAATAAATTTATCGTCATATATATATATATATATATATATATATATATATATATATATATATATAAGCAAGGCTAAATTATATTTACCTTTTTCCATACGGATAAGTGTAGCGAGCGATTTTGGACGCGGTTCTTAAGCGCTGGTCGCTCTCTGCGGTTTGAGCTTTAAACTACAGGTCGATTCATTTTTTATTCTATTGTGAGCTGACTAAAGAAGGGAAATAGATGTCTCCAATTAACCCTGCTTGCATACTGAGTTTAAACAGCGGTCTGTTAGGTTACGGATGCTATCAATGTGGGGGGGCCTTTGTACTGGTTATTCGTATTTCGCCAATACGGTTCTTTCTTTCTTTTTTCTAGGTAAAGGGTTTCTGGCGGGGAATAAGGATTAGGATGTTAGGACTGATGCTTTTGAATTACTGCTTTTAATTGATTGAGATATGGGATTTGGGTTTTTTGTTGATTGCGCTCGCTAAGATCTTTTCTTTCGATCTTATGCCTACGTATTCCCGTTTACCGAAACAGGGAAATCAGAGCGTTCGTAGTTCCTCCTATTCTATGGGAGGAAATTGGTTTTTGGTGTCTTGTTCAAAGCCCAAGACGTGAAGCGAAAGGTGATTTGTATCTTGTTTAAAGCCCAAGATGTGAAGCTAAAAGACCTCGACTTTAGAGAGAATTTGTCATCTCTAAAGAGGGGAGAAGGAGAATTACTTTAACTGGGATACGCGGATCCGAGCAATGCCATAATTTCCGAAGAAAGGGTTTTAACCTGAAGGAGAAGACTTTAACTCAGTGTAGAGCAATGCCATCTTTCCTTAGGAATTTCTCATGCTAAAAGAGGGACAGTGGCATGGATATAGATGATCCAGAGGCTTGCCGCTTACAGCGATTAGATGAAGGGAAAGGAGTTGTTGATGTTTGTGTACTGCGAACGAGGCACAACTTTGATGCTAAAAGGTCGATTGGATCAACCAGTGGTTTTCTTATACAAAGCCTAAGAGGAGGCTAATTTCCGCTAGGAAAATCATTATACAAAGCCTAAGAGGAGGCTATTTTGTGTCTCGTACAAAGCCCGAGAGAGAGGCTAAAGGTTTTTGACCCAGTGAGGCATATCGTTATACAAAGCCTAAGAGGAGGCTAGCAAAGAGTTCGACTCTTGCTTAAGGGATTTATATCTCGTACAAGGCCCGAGATGGAGGCAAAAAAAAGGGTGATTGACTCAACGAGGGAATCTTTTGTGTCTCATACAAAGCCTGAGAGAGAGGCTAAAAGGTTGTTTTGACTCCACTGGGGAGAATTTTGGTATCTCGTACGAAGCCCGAGATGGAGGCTATTGTAACTGTTTCAGTTGAGTGACAGATCCAATATACTGATTTAAAAGAGAAAATCAGTTCTTATATGAGTAACAATGTACACAGGGATTTAATTTGAGGATTAGGGATATTTCCTTTTCTTTGAGGAAACGGGAAATCCAAAGGGTATTGAGACTATCCGAGTCTGCGGGTTTCCTTCCTATTTAACGAAGGGTGCTTGAGAATGTCTTTGAGACTCAAGGAAGTTAGACTGTCCAAGTCTAGAGTTTTATCTTTTGTACTATGCTTCGAGAAACAGTAGTAGACTCTATGAAAGGAATGTTCTATGAGGATGCCTAGGTTCTGTTCCTATACCTCTAGGAGGTCGTCGGGACAATTTGTACGAAGCCCAAGAGGAGGCTGGAATCTTTTAAGAAGCCGACGGGTCCTTGTACAAAGCCCAAGAGGAGGCTATCATTCCCGGAGGAAGAGATCATTATACGAAGCCTAAGAGGAGGCTGTGAATACTTCTAAGAAGCCGTAGGGTCCATGAATAATGCCCAAGAGGATGCCGATGCTTTTAAGAAGCCCGTGGGTCTATCATCTCCTTTCCATTAGGAGAGATAACTCTTTTAAAGATGAAAACCACTGGTAAACGTACGAGGTTTACTATCCAGCGACTTTTAGCTTTTAAAGAGGGTTCCTTAGTTAAGGTCCAAGATTATGACCGTAGTGGGTACCCAAACCCCGAGACATTCAAGGCAAGCTATCCACAAGGAATAGATCAAGTCAGGAAAGTTTGAGAATTTGGAAGAAACTCAAAGATGCCATTCACGGAGAATACATTCATCTTGGGGAGTAGAGCTTCTTGACGATTCCTAAGGAGGACAGCCGAAGAGAAGACTGTATCTGGTGCTCCTATTGGGGATCTAGGCGTCTATTTCTACGAATAAATGAAACGACGTCACTTAGTTCTAGACGTAGTTGCCGGGGAAACTCGAAATATCTATACTATTATTACACAGTAGATATGAGTTTATGAAAGGAGACTTACAGTGAGCAGCCCCACAATACAGTTTATAATATGAAAGCAGTAAATGAAAGCGATAACCACTTACTCGGTTGTAGTGCTTCCATGCTGTTTGGTTAGTTGTTCAACAAAGAAAGATTGAAAACAACAGTATATTCAAAATCAAAGGAGAAAGTGCTTTGAAAAAGAAAGATTTGGGGCTTACAGCTCAAGGAGAGGCCCAGGGTTTTATCAGTGAGCGCACTGTTTTGACTTTGTACAGCGGGACTTATACAAGTGACTGGGGCCCAAAAATGGTTTTCTGTACAAAGGGATGGGTCTTACACTCTCTCAAGAGGCCCAAAAAAGGTTTAAAGAAAAAAGAGTGGGGCTTATAACACGAGGGTAGGCCCAAATGATTTTTCGTTTAAAAATGGCGATCGCCCCGAGGTTTTCTTTTAACGCAGAGGGACTTATACAATAAGTGAGGCCCAAAATGTTTTGGTTAAAAGGGGGATTGGGTCTTACACTCTAATAGAGGCCCAAAGTGTTTTGAATGGGTCTTATAGCTCAAGGAGAGGCCCAGGTGATTTTGTTATTTTTAAACGGGCGACGATCGCGCCGTTTACTTGTACAGAGGGACTTATACAATGAGTGAGGCCCAAAAAGTTTTTGTACAAGGGGGGATGGGTCTTACACTCTCTCAAGAGGCCCAAAGTGTTTTGAAAATGATTTATGAGGGTTGAATTAATCCAAAACCCTAATTTGTTTCCAAAAAATGTATTTGATTGAATAAAAATTCAATTAAATTGATCAAAAATTGTTTTACACATGAGAAACAAATTGTGATCTTGGATTAATGCTTCAAAAATTAAGTATTGACCTACAAAACAAATAGAAAGCATTAAAAGTTGCAAAATCATTGTGGAAATAATATTTCAAATGTTAAAAACAATTAAAATGTTAATTCTTTGCAAAAATATCAATTATATAAAATAAATAATATTTTTGGGATTTTTTTGGTAAAATAAAATATTTTAACATTTTTGTGAATTATTGCAAAAAGAACCAATCAAAAATGATAAAAATTGAAGGAGTTATTAATTTTTCAAATCATTAAAAATAATAGTATGAAAAATAATAAAATAAAAAAGTGATAAAAAGAAGTCTGGGGCGAGGGGGATTCGAACCCCAGATCTCTCGCTTGCTAATACTCACAAAACCAGCTGATGAACCGCTGGGGCGCAATGCCAATTCATTAAATATATGGCAAGTGAAAATTATATAGAGAACTTGGTTGGTTTTCTGAAAATGGCGCCATGGCCATCTCCTTCCCCGAGCTCGTGCATGAAGCACCCTATCTCACTCATCTCTCAACCATTGGACATGATTCAAACACCAAACTCGTGCGTTTTTTCACAAGGAACAAGATGGCAATACCCAATTTTATTCATTTTCAGTGTGGAGTGAAATAATCATGATGAACACAGATGAACCCTAATTTGCAAAAGCAATCGTGCAAGCATGGTTATGAGGTCTATGATCAAACTTATTGAGGCAAAACAATCAGCATATGATGGTAATCAAATGGCAAAATTATCATGCGAGGAAATATGCATGGATCATGGAGTTTGAGTTTAAAGCTCACCTTGATGCAAGCTGAAATGGAACTTTGCCCAGATGGTGTTCCAGTCGTGAATTGATGATCCCTACAGCTTCAATGGATGTTATGGAGTGTGTTGCAAGCTTTGGAAAACTTTGAAATTCTCTGGATCAAGCTGGAGACCTCCACCTGCAAAACTGAAGCAAAATGGCATGGTTGAAGAGTGATTTTGAGCTGGGAGTGTTACAGATGTTGTTTAAGCACTTGGACACCTCAAATACATCATATGTGATGTGTTTGAGCAATTGGAATTGATTGCTTATGGCTGCAACTCAAAACCCGATAGTGGTTACTCAAAAACAAGAAAACTTGAAGTTCAAGAAAGAATGAGAGAAAGCAGTGCTGTAACTGGCTTTGGGGTGAGTTGAGTGATCCATTGAGACCTCTATTTATAGGTGATCAACTCTTGTCTTGGAGGAATAGTGAATGGCAGCTGGATCAGATCACATTTGCTTGGATTGGCTTGGCATAAATGCCTCTTGCACTAGGCATAACAGCTGCTCCAAATAGATCAGCTATGCCTTGACTGAAATCACATTCTTCAGATGTTTTTAATGTTGTTTAATCAGAGAACTTGACTGAGGAGAGTGAGAATCTTGACAATGCACTATTCCACATAAATGCATTTTGAATTCAAGGCAAAAAAGTGCCAAAGTGGATGAATTTCAAGTTGGAAGGTTCTTTGGCTTTTTGACTCAGATTTATCAGTTGGATTAGATGCAATGTGATTGGTTTGAACACAAGTGGCATGTTGATCCTCAGTCTTTGGCTCAAAATCGTGTGAGATAAGCAAACATGCAAACTGATTTTTCCAAAACAGCTTGCAGCAGCATGACTTTGGGCATGGATTTCTCATGGCTTGAGTTGAATCAATTCATGTTGTTGAGCCCTTTGAATTCTTAGCAACATATGCAACAACATTGATGTTTAACTTTGGGACTGATTCAGCTTGCATCTATGTGCAAAAATCCCACAAGTTTTGGTGTTTCAACAAAATTCTGTTTTAGGCAGAATTTTTCTCTGTGTTGGAAAATGGTATTTTTTTCACATTTTCAGCCACTTTGGCTCACTCATAGCTCAAAATCCATAAGGAATTGGAGTTAGGCCTAGTTGAAGTTTTTGTAGAGGGCAGTGAGATCTACAAATCAAGCTTTGGATGGAAAAAATTGGCCTTGTGTTTTAGGAGTTATGGTCCTCCAAAGTTGGTACCTTTGCCACTTTATTTTTAACTTAGAAAAATTTCTAAGTTTTATGGTTACCCCTTTTACAAGTTATCTCACTTTTCTTGATTTTTCTTGATGAATGATGATTCAAATCATACATTAACATCATTTTAGGGTTAAAAATCCATTTTGGTGAAAAATCTCAAAAAGTCAAAGTTGACTTTTGTGCACAGTTGACTTTTTATCAGATGAATTCCAAACTGTGCAATTCTTCAGGAAATCATGTCCTTGACCTAAATCAAACTTGATGGACATGTTCCATGGGTGTCATAGGGTATATTCAATCATGTATTAGGGTTTGGGAGCATGTCTTGGTCAAAAGTCAAAGTTACAGTTGACTTTTCCCTTAAAACCCCAATTGTGGTGCAGATGAAAATGAAACTTGTTGCTCAAGCTTCTTGGATCAATCCATTGTTCCAAATGGATCAATATGGTGTATTAGAGACCCTCAAATCATGTCTTGAGGTCTTGGCTCATGGTTTGTCCCAAAAGTCAACTTAGGGGTGAATTAGGTCAAGAAACCCTAATTCCTGATTTTTGATGAATGCATCCCCTGAGGCAAAATTGACTTGATGCATGGGTCCATGAGGTTCCATGAAGTATATTAGGTCATGTTTTGGATCATTTCCTTATGCCCAGATGAAAATTTCCATCTGGAGGCCCTGGTTGACCAAAACCCTAATTTGGTGACACTGTCGATCTTGAGACTTGATCCACCTAGAAGGGAGCAATCTTGTGCTTAATCCTTGAAGTGGGAGTCCTTTTGATCCTTTGTGGATGTTTGAGAGATTAGACAAGTTGAAGATCATGTCATTTCTTGATTGATCCTTTGTCTAAGCACTCAGAGAGGGCTTGAAACCCTAATTTTGATTGTATTGGATGCTCACCCATCTTTGGGGAGACTGATGAAGCATAAAGGTACATCCATATTGTGATGATGATTTTTACAATGATGGGAAATCTAAGTGGTCAAAATTTGGGGTATTACAGATGCCCCTATTTAATCTTCTTGGACCCGAAGGTATGAATGACGTTAGTATTCGAGCATTCGGGGTGCAAGAGGATTAAATATCGGAATATCCGAAATTTTGATGGTGGTTATGAATGGTATCTTCCGCATTCATCTTCTTAAGCAATGATGCTTAGAAAAGGTAAACTTCCCCTCGATCCTGGTTTTCAGCCAAGGAACTGGTCTCAGTTTTCTTTTGAAATAAACCTCCCCTCGTTCTTGGTTTCCTACCAAGGAACTGGTCTTAGTTTCTAATTTAAACTTCCCCTCGATCCTGGTTTCCCACCAAGGAACTGGTCTTAGTTTCTGATTTAAACTTCCCCTCGATCCTGGTTTCCTACCAAGAACTGGTCTTAGTTTCTTTTGTCAATAAACTTTACTGACAAGGGACGCTATTCGTAGCGGCTTTCCTTAAACTTCTCGCCGAATTTTCCTGGGGAGATGCCATTTGAGTGGAAAAAGTTTTGATGTCAGACTTGCTGGGGAACCCAGTCGTCTGATTTGTAGAGTTGTACAAACTTCTCTGTTGGAGACGCCATCTGTCGATTCTACTGGGGAAAGCGAGTCTCTTGAGAGACTGTTTTCGTTTGGGATCTTTCATCATACTTTTCTCGGGATCTTCCCGGAGAGACGCCATATGATGGGGTCCAATTTTGTGGGGCCGATGACCTTTTCATCAGCGGTCCTTTCGGAGCAAAACTGGCATGCTGCCGAATCTCTGATCACGAGGCTTTCTCTGTGGATTTTCCTTAATCCGGGAAAGCGAGGATATCATCTTCAATGGCGAAGAGTGACATTTGTTGAAGGTTCTCTGATCTTTCAGAGGTTCAAGTTATCAAAGTGGCCAAGTGCCGACTCTGATCTAAAGATACACTGGTGGCGAGATTGTGCAGACGCAACACTTCCTGACGAGGAAAGAACTGACAAACTCGATTGAGAAAACTGTTTATCACTAGGGGACAAGACCGACTCAAGTGATAGTGATGCAATACGAAATGCAAACGCAAATAAAATGCATGAAGTATGTATGTTTATGCTGACAAAACAGACGCGACATACAGACTAATGGATGAACACAATTGGATACTCGGCCATCGCAGGGCGAAGAAGTACCGTTGATTCAAAATAGCAATTCCACCTTGCTTAGGAGAGATAGTCCACGCGGGGAGCTATGTTGATCGGGCTTAGGAGATGAGAACTCGGCCGAGGCGTGTCAGACGAAACAAGGTCTCTTACACAGTTGATCCCTTCATTCAGGCATACTGGCTTAGAAGGAGTACTTTGATTCTGCACTTCGAAATTTGCTTACTTCGGGAGAAGCAATCGATGTTCTTCTGATGTTCAACAGTCAAAAGAAATGCCATCTTTAATTTAAAAGCAGAAAAAGTTTTAACAAGTAAATTCATTTTTGTTTTATTTCAAGAATCGCTGATTAAGTTTAAACAACGTCGTTCTGTAAAGCTAAAGCAAGTTAAGAATTACAAACAAAAGCACAAAGGCTCAAATTTTATTGATAAGATGGAGATCAGCCAAACGCGTGATTCCAAAGAGTATATACAAAGTTAGAAAATGGTAATTTACAGGGAAAAGGGCTACGTTGAAACATAACGACCACTATCCTTCTACCAACTTTGAATTCAGGGCATCCTGAGCTTCCGTTGAAGATGACCTTTGACTGGAGATTTCCTCCGATAGATGATGCTGTAACTGCTGCTGAGGGACTTGCCTCTGTTGAACATAGTTACTTGCCATTATCCCTAATTTTTTCCTGGAATGTACTATGAGATTTCCAATCCATCGGGATGATTTTTTTTCATGTCTCTAACTTTTGCCTGGACCGCCCTTTCGGGTTTTCAATCCACCGAGACGTTTTTTTTTAGTTTTAGGCGAAGTATCTCTTTACTACATCAACATTCGTGGGGTAGGAAAATTCCTCTCCGTCCATGGTTGCAAGTCTCAAGGCGCCGCCTGAGAAAGCTTTCGTGACCACATAGGGGCCATCATAATTCGGAGCCCACTTGCCTCGCGAATCAGTGAGAAATAATTGTATCTTTTTGAGCACGAGGTCTCCTTTTCTGAAGACACGAGGTCGAACCTTTTTGTCGAACGCCCTCTTCATTCTCTGTTGATACAACTGACCGTGGCATAGTGCCGTGATTCTCTTCTCTTCGATCAGGTTCAGTTCGTCGTGTCGATTTTGACACCATTCAGCTTCGGTGAGCTGAGCTTCCATCAATACCCTGATTGACGGGATCTCTACTTCTATGGGAAGCACTGCCTCCATGCCATATACTAGAGAGAAAGGGGTAGCCCCTGTTGAAGTACGGACAGATGTGCGATAACCATGAAGAGCAAAAGGTAACATCTCGTGCCAGTCTTTATAGGTTACAACCATCTTTTGAACGATCTTCTTGATGTTCTTGTTAGCCGCTTCTACCGCTCCATTCATCTTGGGTCGGTAGGGAGATGAGTTATGGTGTTCGATCTTGAACTCTGCACACAACTCTTTCATCATCTTATTGTTCAAGTTAGATCCATTATCAGTAATGATCTCGCTTGGAACACCATAACGGCAGATGATATTATTTTTGATAAATCGGACCACCACTTGTCGGGTTACATTGGCGAATGACGCTGCTTCGACCCACTTGGTGAAATAGTCAATGGCTACCAGGATGAACCGATGTCCGTTTGAAGCCTTGGGCTCAATCATACCAATCATATCGATTCCCCATATGGAAAATGGCCACGGGGAAGAAAGAACTTTGAGATGTGATGGCGGTACATGAATTTTGTCGGAGTATATCTGACACTTGTGACACCTCCTCATGTACTTGTAGCAGTCGGATTCCATTGTCAACCAATAATACCCGACCCTGAGAATTTTTCTCGCCATTGTGTGTCCGTTGGCATGAGTGCCAAAGGATCCTTCATGAATTTCTTTCATGAGCATGTCTGCTTCTGGTCTGTCGACGCATCGGAGCAAGACCATGTCAAAATTTCTCTTATAAAGAGTGTCACCGCTCAGGAAGAAGTTTCCAGCCAATCTTCTGAGGGTTTTCCTGTCTTTTCTGAGTGCCCCAGATGGGTACTCTTGTTTTTGAAGGAAGCATTTGATATCGTGATACCAAGGTCTGTCGTCTATGACTGCTTCAATCGCGAAGATGTAAGCGGGCCATTCAAGGCGCATGATGTCGATCTTAGGTATGTCATTCCATCGACCTACACTAATTATGGAAGAGAGAGTGGCTAATGCATCAGCCATGTGATTCTCACCACGAGGGATGTGATGAAAGTCGACTCTGTTGAAGAAGGGTAACAACCTCCTTGCATAGTCTTTGTAAGGAATCAATCCTGATTGGTATGTGTTCCAATCTCTTTTTATCTGGTTAATAACCAGGGCTGAATCGCCGTATACGTCCAAGTTTTTGATCCTTAAATCAATCGCTTCTTCGAGACCCATGATACATGCTTCGTATTCGGCCTCGTTGTTCGTACATTTGAACGTAAGTCTAGCAGTGAAAGGAATGTGGGAACCCTGAGGGGTAACAATGATTGCCCCAATTCCGTTTCCATAATGATTGACTGCTCCGTCAAAGATAAGTCCCCACTGGGAACCTGGTTCTGGCCCTTCACTGGGTAGCGGTTCATCGCAATCTTTCATCTTTAGATACATGACATCTTCGTCTGGGAAGTCAAACCCGATTGATTCTTGATCGTCAATCGGTTGATGAGCCAAATGATCGGCTAAAATACTTCCTTTAACGGCTTTCTGAGCATGGTACTCTATGTCATATTCTGATAGTAACATCTGCCAACGGGCAATCCTTCCCGTGAGAGCAGGTTTTTCGAAAACGTACTTGATTGGATCCATTTCGGAGACCAACCAAGTAGTATGACGAATCATGTACTGGCGAAGACGTTTGGCTGCCCAAGCCAAAGCGCAACAAGTTTTCTCAAGCATTATGTACCGAGTCTCGCAGTCGGTGAATTTATTGCTTAGATAGTAAATGGCAGACTCTTTCCTTTTAGTTTCGTCTTGTTGGCCAAGTACACATCCCATTGAGTCCTCTAGGACTGTGAGGTAAATGATCAGTGGTCTTCCTTCCACTGGAGGTGATAGAATCGGAGGATTCAACAGATATTCCTTGATATTGTCGAAGGCGGTTTGGCAATCTTCTGACCAAACGCAATCCTGGTTCTTTTTGAGTAATTTGAAAATCGGCGCACATGTCGCGGTCATAAGGAATATAAATCTGGAGATGTAGTTCAAACGTCCCAGGAATCCTCTGACTTGTTTTTCAGTTTTCGGAGAAAGCATTTCTTGAATGGCCTTGACCTTGTCAGGATCAACTTCAATTCCTTTCTGGCTGACGATGAACCCTAGTAGTTTCCCCGAACGGACACCGAAGGTGCACTTGTTGGGATTCAAGCGGAGCTTGAATTTTCTTAGACGTTCGAACAATTTTGACAGATGTTCAACGTGCTCATCCTCTGTTCTTGATTTTGCAATCAAATCATCGACATATACCTCAATTTCCTTATGTATCATGTCATGAAACAGAGTAGTCATGGCCCTTTGATAGGTTGCCCCGACATTCTTCAAACCGAACGGCATTACCTTGTAACAAAAGGTACCCCATGGGGTAATGAACGAAGTTTTTTCCATGTCTTTCGGCGCCATTTTGATCTGATTATAGCCCGAGAATCCATCCATGAAGGAGAATACTTTGAACTTGGCTGTGCTGTCAACCAGCATGTCAATGTGTGGTAAAGGAAAGTCGTCCTTTGGACTTGCCTTGTTTAGATCTCTGTAATCAACACACATTCTGACCTTTCCATCCTTTTTAGGAACGGGTACGATGTTGGCTAACCATTGAGGATATTCAGATGTAGCGAGGAAACCCGCGTCGATCTGTTTCTGTACCTCCTCTTTGATTTTGATGGCCATGTCCGGGTGAGTGCGTCTCAACCTTTGCTTTACTGGCGGACATTCCGATCGTAGCGGTAAGTGATGTTGCACGATGCTGGTATCCAACCCTGGCATATCCTGATAGGACCAAGCGAATACATCGGGAAATTCTTTGAGAAGCTTTATCAAACCCTCTTTGGTAGTTGGACTGAGCAGTGCTCCGATCCTGATTTCTTTTCTCTCTTTTTCTGAACCCAAGTTTACCGTTTCCAACGGTTCTTTGTGAGGTTCAATGGACCTTTCCTCTTGTCTGAGTAGTCGGGAGATCTCTTCTGGAATTTCGTTGTCAACTTCTTCTTCAGCCTCGAATACCGGGAACTCAAAGTTGGAAGAAGGCATCGGATCGTATGTTTCAACGGGGTATAAAACAAGCAATCTGCATGACGTGATGATTCGTGTTTAGAAGAGATAGAGAAAATGCAAGTGTGTGCAGTGTTTTGATTTTACTGCTTGTTTTTATTATTGAATGTTTTTTAGGATTACCATTTTCTGAAAAAGCAAAAAGAGAAAACAACAAATAATGTGGAAATTACAGAACGACGTTATTTTATTAATGAACAAGTCGAATCTTGAAACTACAGCCCTATAAAACAAAACTCACTCGCTTCGGGCAAAGCGAAGAGGGAAATTTACAGAAAGAGAGCCCTATCAAAACATCCGTTTCACCTGGGCAGGGTGAAAGGTTAAAGATGGCAATTACTTTGACTGGCGAACGACCTTCGGAACCTCGACAGCAACCCATTGGCGGCGAACTCCTCGGTGAATCACAAAGTCTGGCACCTTCCTTGATTTGTCTTCAGAAATGACGTTGATTTCTGGTGGAGCAGGATCATTGGAATCTGTCTCCCAGGCAGAATTGTCGTAGGAGGATTCCTCTGTTGCACTTTGCACAACATTGGTGCTCTCAGCTGTATCTCCCCATCCAGTTGACTGGATATCTTCGAGCCTGATACGAGAGCTTTCGGGAGCGGTGTACTTGACCATATAGTCGTATTTTCCACTCGGTTGTCCCAAAGTGTCCCAAATTTCTTTGGAACTGGAGAAGTCATCCCTCTCGATGACGTTGACCTCAGGAAAAGCATAGTTGATGAATTCTAGTCCTGCAAACGTTGCGAATTCATCTTCCTGTTGAGTAGTTTCTGAATGACCTGAATGTTGATCCCATGACATGGTGGGGACACAGGTATTCTGTTCAATGACGCTCAGCTGAGTTTCATTACTCGGCTGACTTTCTTGCCCCAAGTTTCCTGGGTAAGGCTGCCACATTGGCAGACCATCCATCGGGCCATAGTAATTGCGATCAAAGTTTTCTTTCATCAGAGTGTCTTCCTCTAATGAATTTGGTGGAGCACGGCATCCTTCCGGATCACAATCTCCGTAGATCATTTCGACATCTGATCTTGGTATAAATCTCGGACTTTCTGTAGGAAAGCAAAAAGGCATAGGCACCTCTTCCTGAGACATATAGTCGTCCTTGTTAAGGTAGGACTTCCATTCTTCATCTGTGTCAGAGGGATCTTCCTCATTGATAGCATGAATTGTCTGAGACACTGGGTGGAGAAAACCTCCACTGTGGAAGAAGTTTTGAAGGGGATGAAGACTTTCATCGTTGGCGGCCGTCTGGGTACAGGTTGCAGAAAAACCAAGACCCTTCTTTGTTTTATTGTCAATAGGAATGACAAGCCGTCCCCATCCTGTCGTATCGGTATTCTTGACCGCTTTGATAGCATCTTTGTATGAAGAAATTGAAGTTCCTTCTTTGAATTGATCGTTCTTGCTCACCGATAGTGCTTGGAACTGAGTTCCAATAACCTCCTCGGGTTCCACACAAGTAGATGATGATAAGTTACTCACGAGCAAGGCTTGTTCCCCCCAAACCGTGACAAGTTGATCGTTCTGGACGAACTTTAGCTTTTGGTGGAGGGTCGAGGTGACCGCTCCAGCCTGATGTATCCAAGGTCTTCCTAATAAACAACTGTATGTTGCCCGGATGTCCATGACCTGGAAAGTGACTTGGAAAGTGTGAGGACCAATAGTTATGGGAAGATCAACTTCGCCGATAACTGTTTTTCTGGATCCGTCGAATGCTTTGACGATGACCTCGCTGATTCTCATCGGAGGGCCCTTAAATGATAATTGCGTCAAAGTGGACTTCGGCATAACATTCAGGGCTAACCCTGTGTCTACCAGTACGTTGGCTAAAGCATCGCCCTGGCAGTTAACCGTAATGTTGAGCGCCATGTTATGACGACGACCTTCTTCAGGTAATTCCTCATCACTAAATCCCAAATTATTGCAGGAAGTGATGTTAGAGACAATGCTATCGAATTGTCTGATTGTTACATCCTGTTCCACAAAGGCTTGCTCCAAGACTTTCTGTAGAGCCTCCTTGTGGGCTTCTGAACTGAGTAACAGTGATAATACTGAGATCTTTGAAGGAGTCTGTAACAGTTGATCAACAATGTTATAGTCACTCCTTTGGATGAGCTTTAGCATCTCATCTTTGTCTTTTGAAAAGTCGGGATTACCAGATTGACCGACTGGTGGATCAGGAATTTCTGCCTGAAGTTCCTTTTCATTGTTGGATTCTCCAACCCCTCGGTTGAAGATTCGACCGCTCCGTGTTACACGACTGATGTCTGCAATATTCACGACGGAGGGTAATGGAATTTCCTTTCCATTCTCGATTATTGTTGCACCGTATTTGTAAGGGATCGCCTTAGCTGATTCATATGGTAATGGCCCCGGTAGATAGATGACTATGGGAACCTTCTGATTTTTCTGACCGTCATAAGTAACCTCGATCCGTTCCTGGTTGGGAACTCTAGATTCGTCAAGTAGAGGAATGATGGCAAAAACATCCCTGATCTGGTGATGACCAGAGATCGTGACAACATCCTCAACTTGATCGGCAAGGTAGTTCGGCGACCAAATGATGGGTCCAGAACCCGGATATGGACGAATTTCTCCGTGATCGATCTGACCCTGAAGAGCTGCTCTCACAAGGTAACACCCTTGGTTACTTTCCGAACAGACGCTACAACTCTCATAGTTGTGTGGTGGCACCTGGCCACGCCCACTTTGAATGCAATGCAACCTCACTAGGTTATCTTCCATTGATCGGACATCCTGACTTTGACGACGAGTAGGATTCCTGTTATTGATACTAATCCATTGAGTATCTTCATCCATATAGATTGGCATCCACCAGTGATTTAACAAGTGCTGAAGTGCCTCCTGGACAAGGGTACAACCTCGATCGTTTTCGCAACCTGCTTTACAGCTTTAATAGTCATGTGATATTAAGAATCCGAGTCGGACCTGCTCAGCATGTAACTCTACCAGGTTGGTATTCATTACGCGGATATCGAAGATCTGAACCATATTGATTTGATAGGGATTCCTATCATGGTAGTCTTGGATCCATCCAAGATCCATCTGACACTGGAGGGCCTCTTGTATGAAAGAGCATCCCTGTTTGTTTACCGAGCAAATCAGACAGAAACTGTAATCGTGCCGCGGCAGATTATGATACTGGCTTTGCCTTGAGTGCATCGCCACCAAGTTGATATTCATCACACGGATGTCGTGGTTTTGAATGACGTTAGAATTCATAGAGACCATGTTAACTCCACGAACTCGGTGCTCCTGGATCCATCCAAGATCCATTTGTTCCTGTAGAGCTGATTGCACTACCGAACATCCTTGGTTATCTTTAGAGCAGATATCACACTGGTGATAGTTATGAGGTGGCACATGGCCATATCCACTCTGTCTACAATGCATCTTGACCAGATTGGTTTTCAACAAGAGTACATCATGAATTTGATAGACATTGTTAGTCTCTTTCTCAATCAGATTGACTGCAGCTTTCTCATGTTGAGGCAGCGGGTTCGTGAGAACATTGGGATTCGTATCTTTGAAAGATAAGAGCCCGCTCCTAACAAGCTTTTGCACGTCGAATTTGAAATTGAGACAAGTCTCAATGTTATGCCCTGAACCTCCTTGATGATAAGGGCATGTTTGATCCACCTTAAACCAGAAAGGCGGATTTTCCGGAACTGAAAGGGGAGACTTAGTCTGAATGTACCCCTTAGCCAGTAGTAATGGAAACAGTTCTGCGTACGTTACAGGTATAGGATCAAATCCTGGTGGCCGTGTTGTACGGTTGTTGTTATATGGAGGACGAGCCTACTGAAGAGGCTGTTGTGTCCTTTGTTGGTCAGGCTGGCTCTGCGCAACCTGAGGTTGATACATAGGAACAGGCGCGGGGCCGATAGCAGGAGTAACAGCTGCTACTGGCTGATAACGACGCCTTTGCTTTCCGAGAGAGATATTCCCAATATCTTGCTCTTTTTTCTTAGGGAGAGCGCTACCGTATTTTTTAGTACCGCTCGTTGATCCAGTGTCTTTTACCAAACGTCCTTCTCGGACGGCTTCCTCAAGACGTACACCCATGCCGACCATTTCGGTGAAATCACTGGGTGCACTGGCAATCATTCGGTCATAGTAAAATGAGCTTAAGGTCTTTAAGAAGATTTTTGTCATCTCTTTTTCCTCAAGAGGTGGACAAATTTGAGCGGCAATTTCACGCCACCTTTGAGCATACTCCTTAAAGGTTTCCTTTTCCTTTTGCGACATTGATCTGAGTTGATCTCTGTCGGGTGCCATGTCCAAATTGTACTTGTATTATTGGACGAAGGCAGTACCAAGATCTCTGAATGTACTGATCGTAGCACGGTTTAAACCCATGTACCATTTGAGTGAGGCACCGGTTAAACTATCCTGGAAGTAGTGAATCAGTAGGTCCTGATTCTCCGTCTGAGCTGACATCCGCCGAGCGTACATCACCAGATGGCTCTGAGGGCAAGAGTTACCCTTGTATTTTTCAAAGTCGGGCACTTGGAACTTGTGCGGGACTTTCACATTTGGGACCAAGCAGAGGTCTGCGGCGTCCTTCCCAAATAGATCCTGACCGCGAATGGCTTGCAGCTCTTTCTGCATTTCCAGGAACTGTTCCTGGAATTCCTCCATTCTGTCAAACATAGTTTCCTTCTTACCAGAAGGTGTTGGTGGAATCTATCCTTCCGGGACAGTGTGCACCACAGGGGGTGGTACCGTGACTACGGCAGTAAGTCTTGGCGCCTCCCAAAGTTTGTAACCTTTAGGAGTCTTGAGTATGCCCCTGGCATCTTTGCTTTCCCGAAGTTTGTAACCTTCAGGCCCAGCGGCTTCTGTTGCGATTCCCTGATCTTCAGTGATCGGCGGAACATATCCTTCCGGGATATAGTTAACAGGCATGCCCCAAGGACGATCTTTCGGTATCTGATACCTAGGATCATACTTTTCTATGATGGGCGTTGAGGTGATCTCTGAGATCACAGTTCTTTGTAGCTGAGCTTCTGCCATGGCTTGCATGTCGTTACGAAGCTTTCTCATATCCTCTCTCAGAGTGTCGATCTCTTCCTTCAACTCTCTGTTTTCTTCCTCAAGATCATCCATCTTTTTCTGACGATTGGCCCGAGTATTATACGAATGAGACAGTTTGACTCTAGAATCGAGACACAAACATGAGATTCGTAGGTAAGGAGAATACGCGATGTGAGAATGATGAATGCAATGATTATATTAATTATTTTTAGGTTTAATTAAAATAAACTTCGACAATTAGATTGCAAATATCAAACAGTGGGGAAACCCCTTTTTATTGAAATTCAAAGGATTACAGAAATGGAAATACAGTAGATTACAAAGTGCCGAAACAGAAACCTAAACTAATGGGTCCCGAGTCCTCTCTGAGGAGAAACCGGGTGCTGACTCTGGTACTTTCCTTTTCTTTGACCGGGGCGCTTGGGCCGTTGTCGGGTTGTCATTCCTTTGCCAGGTGAAAGGAGTGAGCAAATTCCTTTGGTCATCTTGATTCTCTACAGCATACTGCTCCAAAATTTCAATCAGAGCATCTTTCTCTTTCAGTAATTGCTGTATTTGGATACACTCTACGTCGAGGGTGCGGTACTTGTTCTTCCAAGACCTTCTTTCCTTTTGAACTTTGTTGAGAGTAACCTGAAGCCTTTCAGTTTCCGTCATGAAGTACATGACAATTTCCCTCGGCGGAAGAATTCCGTAACGAGGATAAGGCATCTTTAGCTTGAGAGCTCTAGTTTGTACCCAATGGAGATAAGGCTCCACCGAGACACAGTCCGGTTTTCCCAGAGACTCTCGTCCTTTCTTATGAACATGTTTCCAAGCTTGCACTATTTCCATCTTTAGTGCTCTGTCGTTTTCTCCTTCTTTGAAGAAAAGACCTTCCAGATGAACACCCAGTGGGATGTGTCTCATCGGGTATCCAAATTGACGAAGAACTAATATCGGATGATAGTTAATTCCTCCATTAGTTCCTATGAGGGGTACGCTGGGGAAGTTTCCACAACGGTCAATGATTCTGATTCCCTCATAAATCCTATTACACCAATCTATATCAGAGTTGGTGAGGGACATGATCTTCTGCGACCAACGTAAGACACTCTTGCAATCCCAAAAAGCGGCAGACTTGGGCAAGTGAGAGATAAACCACTTGTAAAGCAAAGGTACACAGCATGTGATCTCTCCTCCGCTGTACAAATTTCCTAAGTGTACAGAATGATATGCATCTGCGAGCAAAGTCGGCACAGGGTTTCCAATGAGAAAAACCTTAATAGCGTTGATATCGACGAAGTTATTGATGTTGGGAAACAAAAATAACCCGTAGGTGAGCAAGACAAAGATGCTTTCAAAAGCAGTCTCGTTCCCTATACTAGCGAAGTACAGAGCTTTCTTGGTTAGGAACTGGGCTGGCAAACCTTGGATGCCACCCATAGTAATCATGTGAGTCTTGACCTCAGACTCGTCCAAATGAATTGCTCTTGCAATAGTCTGATTCTTTGGAATTTCTTCCAGTCCAGAAAACGGAGCTCGATCAGTGATATGTAAATCAGTCAGATGAGAATACTCCTCTAGCGTTGGTGCCAGCTGGTAATCCGGGAATGTGAAACAATGATAAACCGGATCGTAGAACTGAATGAGCGCGTCCATGATCCCCTTAATCACATAGACTCTTAACAGTGGTAGCAAACCACCGTGCTTGGCTCTGAAAGCCTCTGGGTTAACGATCATCCTCGCTAACTTTCTCAAATCCCCTAGTTTTGGAACCTTGAAGGTATACTGGTGAGTTCTCCTTCTACCGAAATCCATTAATGCAATCTTTTTCTCTGATATTTGCAATCACAGTCTTAGTTTAATTTGAAAAACAGAGAGACTAGAAGAGAAATTTTTTTGAATGTTTTAATGTTTTATTAAATGAATGCATGAATGCAGCACACAAAAACATAGAAAAAACATGGGGTCAGAGGGTCGTTGTCATGAAGTCAAGGCTCTACCTATCCCCAAAGGTTTATACTAGGGTGATTTTTGTACCTGTACTCATTATCATCAGCTCCTCCCAGGAAAGCACAACAACAAGCGGATCGCCAGCGAGTTGTGTGCAATCTTAGAGTAAGTGTTATTCACCGAGAATAGATCACCAGCCTCAAATGAGGGTAGTATCGCTTAACAGCTATTTCTGATAGCTTCCGCACTACGAAAAAGGTTGGCTTTTCTTAAGTGTATACTCAATCTCACCACATGCGGCATCACACGCATTCCCAGTAGCAGAAAAATAAACACGTATAGCAATTAGGAAAAGCAGTATATATATTTGTCCTAATCATCCTAGACTTATAAAGCTATGAATCTTAAGTTCCTGACAGAAATGGGTTCCCCGGCGGAAGCCCCAATCTGTGGTTCCCTGCCTAAGAGATGGACCAGCATAGGTCAATCTTTCTCTTCGGTAGAGTTCCCATTTTCCGTAGAAAACGGGGATGATGCCCTAAGGCAGAAAAGGAGACTCCCCAGCAGAGTCGCCATTTTACAAGGAAAACAGACAGAAATAAAAACTAGCCCCACGGTGGGCGCCACTTTTCTATAGCGAGCGATTTTGGACGCGGTTCTTAAGCGCTGGTCGCTCTCTGCGGTTTGAGCTTTAAACTACAGGTCGATTCATTTTTTATCCTATTGTGAGCTGACTAAGGAAGGGAAATAGATGTCTCCAATTAACCCTTCTTGCATACTGAGTTTAAACAGCAGTCTGTTAGGTTACGGATGCTATCAATGTGGGGGGGCCTTTGTACTGGTTATTCGTATTTCGCCAATACAGTTATTTCTTTCTTTTTTCTAGGTAAAGGGTTTCTGGCGGGGAATAAGGATTAGGATGTTAGGACTGATGCTTTTGAATTACTGCTTTTAATTGATGGAGATATGGGATTTGGGTTTTTTGTTGATTGCGCTCGCTAAGATCTTTTCTTTCGATCTTATGCCTACGTATTCCCGTTTACCGAAACAGGGAAATCAGAGCGTTCGTAGTTCCTCCTATTCTATGGGAGGAAATTGGTTTTTGGTGTCTTGTTCAAAGCCCAAGACGTGAAGCGAAAGGTGATTTGTATCTTGTTTAAAGCCCAAGATGTGAAGCTAAAAGACCTCGACTTTAGAGAGAATTTGTCATCTCTAAAGAGGGGAGAAGGAGAATTACTTTAACTGGGATACGCGGATCCGAGCAATGCCATAATTTCCGAAGAAAGGGTTTTAACCTGAAGGAGAAGACTTTAACTCAGTGTAGAGCAATGCCATCTTTCCTTAGGAATTTCTCATGCTAAAAGAGGGACAGTGGCATGGATATAGATGATCCAGAGGCTTGCCGCTTACAGCGATTAGATGAAGGGAAAGGAGTTGTTGATGTTTGTGTACTGCGAACGAGGCACAACTTTGATGCTAAAAGGTCGATTGGATCAACCAGTGGTTTTCTTATACAAAGCCTAAGAGGAGGCTAATTTCCGCTAGGAAAATCATTATACAAAGCCTAAGAGGAGGCTATTTTGTGTCTCGTACAAAGCCCGAGAGAGAGGCTAAAGGTTTTTGACCCAGTGAGGCATATCGTTATACAAAGCCTAAGAGGAGGCTAGCAAAGAGTTCGACTCTTGCTTAAGGGATTTATATCTCGTACGAGGCCCGAGATGGAGGCAAAAAAAAGGGTGATTGACTCAACGAGGGAATCTTTTGTGTCTCATACAAAGCCTGAGAGAGAGGCTAAAAGGTTGTTTTGACTCCACTGGGGAGAATTTTGGTATCTCGTACGAAGCCCGAGATGGAGGCTATTGTAACTGTTTCAGTTGAGTGACAGATCCAATATACTGATTTAAAAGAGAAAATCAGTTCTTATATGAGTAACAATGTACACAGGGATTTAATTTGAGGATTAGGGATATTTCCTTTTCTTTGAGGAAACGGGAAATCCAAAGGGTATTGAGACTATCCGAGTCTGCGGGTTTCCTTCCTATTTAACGAAGGGTGCTTGAGAATGTCTTTGAGACTCAAGGAAGTTAGACTGTCCAAGTCTAGAGTTTTATCTTTTGTACTATGCTTCGAGAAACAGTAGTAGACTCTATGAAAGGACTGTTCTATGAGGATGACTAGGTTCTGTTCCTATACCTCTAGGAGGTCGTCGGGACAATTTGTACGAAGCCCAAGAGGAGACTGGAATCTTTTAAGAAGCCGACGGGTCCTTGTACAAAGCCCAAGAGGAGGCTATCATTCCCGGAGGAAGAGATCATTATACGAAGCCTAAGAGGAGGCTGTGAATACTTCTAAGAAGCCGTAGGGTCCTTGAATAATGCCCAAGAGGAGGCCGATGCTTTTAAGAAGCCCGTGGGTCTATCATCTCCTTTCCATTAGGAGAGATAACTCTTTTAAAGATGAAAACCACTGGTAAACGTACGAGGTTTACTATCCATCGACTTTTAGCTTTTAAAGAGGGTTCCTTAGTTAAGGTCCAAGATTATGACCGTAGTGGGTACCCAAACCCCGAGACATTCAAGGCAAGCTATCCACAAGGAATAAATCAAGTCAGGAAAGTTCGAGAATTTGGAAGAAACTCAAAGATGCCATTCACGGAGAATACATTCATCTTGGGGAGTAGAGCTTCTTGACGATTCCTAAGGAGGACAGCCGAAGAGAAGACTGTATCTGGTGCTCCTATTGGGGATCTAGGCGTCTATTTCTACGAATAAATGAAACGGCGTCACTTAGTTCTAGACGTAGTTGCCGGGGAAACTCGAAATATCTATACTATTATTACACAGTAGATATGAGTTTATGAAAGGAGACTTACAGTGAGCAGCCCCACAATACAGTTTATAATATGAAAGCAGTAAATGAAAGCGATAACCACTTACTCGGTTGTAGTGCTTCCATGCTGTTTGGTTAGTTGTTCAACAAAGAAAGATTGAAAACAACAGTATATTCAAAATCAAAGGAGAAAGTGCTTTGAAAAAGAAAGATTTGGGGCTTACAGCTCAAGGAGAGGCCCAGGGTTTTATCAGTGAGCGCACTGTTTTGACTTTGTACAGCGGGACTTATACAAGTGACTGGGGCCCAAAAATGGTTTTCTGTACAAAGGGATGGGTCTTACACTCTCTCAAGAGGCCCAAAAAAGGTTTAAAGAAAAAAGAGTGGGGCTTATAACACGAGGGTAGGCCCAAATGATTTTTCGTTTAAAAATGGCGATCGCGCCGAGGTTTTCTTTTAACGCAGAGGGACTTATACAATAAGTGAGGCCCAAAATGTTTTGGTTAAAAGGGGGATTGAGTCTTACACTCTAATAGAGGCCCAAAGTGTTTTGAATGGGTCTTATAGCTCAAGGAGAGGCCCAGGTGATTTTGTTATTTTTAAACGGGCGACGATCGCGCCGTTTACTTGTACAGAGGGACTTATACAATGAGTGAGGCCCAAAAAGTTTTTGTATAAGGGGGGATGGGTCTTACACTCTCTCAAGAGGCCCAAAGTGTTTTGAAAATGATTTATGAGGGTTGAATTAATCCAAAACCCTAATTTGTTTCCAAAAAATGTATTTGATTGAATAAAAATTCAATTAAATTGATCAAAAATTGTTTTACACATGGGAAACAAATTGTGATCTTGGATTAATGCTTCAAAAATTAAGTATTGACCTACAAAACAAATAGAAAGCATTAAAAGTTGCAAAATCATTGTGGAAATAATATTTCAAATGTTAAAAACAATTAAAATGTTAATTCTTTTCAAAAATATCAATTATATAAAATAAATAATATTTTTGGGATTTTTTTGGTAAAATAAAATATTTTAACATTTTTGTGAATTATTGCAAAAAGAACCAATCAAAAATGATAAAAATTGAAGGAGTTATTAATTTTTCAAATCATTAAAAATAATAGTATGAAAAATAATAAAATAAAAAAGTGATAAAAAGAAGTCTGGGGCGAGGGGGATTCGAACCCCAGACCTCTCGCTTGCTAATACTCACAAAACCAGCTGATGAACCGCTGGGGCGCAATGCCAATTCATTAAATATATGGCAAGTGAAAATTATATAGAGAACTTGGTTGGTTTTCTGAAAATGGCGCCATGGCCATCTCCTTCCCCGAGCTCGTGCATGAAGCACCCTATCTCACTCATCTCTCAACCATTGGACATGATTCAAACACCAAACTCGTGCGTTTTTTCACAAGGAACAAGATGGCAATACCCAATTTTATTCATTTTCAGTGTGGAGTGAAATAATCATGATGAACACAGATGAACCCTAATTTGCAAAAGCAATCGTGCAAGCATGGTTATGAGGTCTATGATCAAATTTATTGAGGCAAAACAATCAGCATATGATGGTAATCAAATGGCAAAATTATCATGCGAGGAAATATGCATGGATCATGGAGTTTGAGTTTGAAGCTCACCTTGATGCAAGCTGAAATGGAACTTTGCCCAGATGGTGTTCGAGTCGTGAATTGATGATCCCTACAGCTTCAATGGATGTTATGGAGTGTGTTGCAAGCTTTGGAAAACTTTGAAATTCTCTGGATCAAGCTGGAGACCTCCACCTGCAAAATTGAAGCAAAATGGCATGGTTGAAGAGTGATTTTGAGTTGGGAGTGTTACAGATGTTGTTTAAGCACTTGGACACCTCAAATACATCATATGTGATGTGTTTGAGCAATTGGAATTGATTGCTTATGGCTGCAACTCAAAACCCGATAGTGGTTACTCAAAAACAAGAAAACTTGAAGTTCAAGAAAGAATGAGAGAAAGCAGTGTTGTAACTGGCTTTGGGGTGAGTTGAGTGATCCATTGAGACCTCTATTTATAGGTGATCAACTCTTGTCTTGGAGGAATAGTGAATGGCAGCTGGATCAGATCACATTTGCTTGGATTGGCTTGGCATAAATGCCTCTTGCACTAGGCATAACAGCTGCTCCAAATAGATCAGCTATGCCTTGACTGAAATCACATTCTTCAGATGTTTTTAATGTTGTTTAATCAGAGAACTTGACTGAGGAGAGTGAGAATCTTGACAATGCACTATTCCACATAAATGCATTTTGAATTCAAGGCAAAAAGTGCCAAAGTGGATGAATTTCAAGTTGGAAGGTTCTTTGGCTTTTTGACTCAGATTTATCAGTTGGATTAGATGCAATGTGATTGGTTTGAACACAAGTGGCATGCTGATCCTCAGTCTTTGGCTTAAAATCGTGTGAGATAAGCAAACATGCAAACTGATTTTTCCAAAACAGCTTGCAGCAGCATGACTTTGGGCATGGATTTCTCATGGCTTGAGTTGAATCAATTCATGTTGTTAAGCCCTTTGAATTCTTAGCAACATATGCAACAACATTGATGTTTAACTTTTGGACTGATTCAGCTTGCATCTATGTGCAAAAATCCCACAAGTTTTGGTGTTTCAACAAAATTCTGTTTTAGGCAGAATTTTTCTAAGTGTTGGAAAATGGTATTTTTTCACATTTTCAGCCACTTTGGCTCACTCATAGCTCAAAATCCATAAGGAATTGGAGTTAGGCCTAGTTGAAGTTTTTGTAGAGGGCAGTGAGATCTACAAATCAAGCTTTGGATGGAAAAAATTGGCCTTGTGGTTTAGGAGTTATGGTCCTCCAAAGTTGGTACCTTTGCCACTTTATTTTTAACTTAGAAAAATTTCTAAGTTTTATGGTTACCCCTTTTACAAGTTATCTCACTTTTCTTGATTTTTCTTGATGAATGATGATTCAAATCATACATTAACATCATTTTAGGGTTAAAAATCCATTTTGGTGAAAAATCTCAAAAAGTCAAAGTTGACTTTTGTGCACAGTTGACTTTTTATCAGATGAATTCCAAACTGTGCAATTCTTCAGGAAATCATGTCCTTGACCTAAATCAAACTTGATGGACATGTTCCATGGGTGTCATAGGGTATATTCAATCATTGTGGTGCAGATGAAAATGAAACTTGTTGCTCAAGCTTCTTGGATCAATTCATTATTCCAAATGGATCAATATGGTGTATTAGAGACCCTCAAATCATGTCTTGAGGTCTTGGCTCATGGTTTGTCCCAAAAGTCAACTTAGGGGTGAATTAGGTCAAGAAACCCTAATTCCTGATTTTTTATTAATGCATCCCCTGAGGCAAAATTGACTTGATGCATGGGTCTATGAGGTTCCATGAAGTATATTAGGTCATGTTTTGGATCATTGCCTTATGCCCAGATGAAAATTTCCATCTGGAGGCCCTGGTTGACCAAAACCCTAATTTGGTGACACTGTCGATCTTGAGACTTGATCCACCTAGAAGGGAGCAATCTTGTGCTTAATCCTTGAAGTGGGAGTCCTTTTGATCCTTTGTGGATGTTTGAGAGATTAGACAAGTTGAAGATCATGTTATTTCTTGATTGATCCTTTGTCTAAGCACTCAGAGAGGGCTTGAAACCCTAATTTTGATTGTATTGGATGCTCACCCATCTTTGGGGAGACTGATGAAGCATAAAGGTACATCCATATTGTGATGATGATTTTTACAATGATGGGAAATCTAAGTGGTCAAAATTTGGGGTATTACAATAAGATGGCACGACGGAACTCTTAGGAGCAATTAGTGGTATATGCCAATATGCCCAAACGACGAGTAGGAGAACACACCCTCCAATACTTTTTACTCCTACCTTGTATGCTTTACACATATGCCTATATAATGTAGCTAAACAAGCAGAACCCTAACTATGCCTATTGCATTTATCTAAATCTCCTACTAGGGATATCCAAGAAGAATGTAATAAGTTATGACTCTTGTCTGAAATTAACATTTTTGCTATGAGTAGTAATATATAAATTTTTGCATGGAGAATGTTATCCTCTTAGGTTGGTGCAACCTTTTGTTTTAATTCCCCTAATATACTTTGTAGACAAACAATTTTAACAAAAGCTTTATGTTTATCTGAAGTCGAAGGTTCTACACCTAAATGTTCCACATATACATCACTCTCTACTTTAGTAAGACCATTAACAATCCTACCGTTTACACGGAGACCAAACAACATACTTACATCCTCCAACGTTATGGACATTCACCGGTTGGAAGATGAAAAATATGTGTTTTTGGTTTCCATCTTTCTAACAAAGCAATAACAAGTTTCGAATCAACCTTGATACTGCTTATTTTTGCAACATTTGCAAACCCGACTCGTTCCAAATACGGTATTATTATCAGACTTGGTGCATCAATAGAATGCGAATGAAGTCTAAATATATCTTCAACCTGTTTAAAATATTGAAAAAATCAATAAGATATTGCATAAAAATAATTAAGTGCGATATAAAAAACTTATGAATGCGACAATGTTTTCCGATGTTCCCCGATGATTTTCTGCCATCCATAACAATGCCATTTGAAATAAGTTTACTGATGAAAAATATATTTGTCAAACTATTGATGAAGTTGTGTGTTGATGATGAATATGCATGTAAAAGCATGGTATTTATAGAGTATTAAGTTGAGTGAAATTATGGGGTGTATGTTATTACCCGCTGGTCAAAAAATTGTAGCAACTTAGCTACTCTGCATGCTTTAAGTGTAGCTGCTACTCTACTCTGCATGCTATAATAATATTATGAAGGATTCCAACACAATGCATGCAGCCTGCCAAGATATGACTACACACTGATTCTACAGCAGCTCGGCCTTGGGAAGGACGAGCCCACATGTCAGCCTTTGTAGGTCGTCCTTTTGATGGACGAGCCATCACGTTTTCTTCTTTGGATCTTCCTTTTGATGAACGAGCGTACTCTGTAGCAGCATAGGGCCAGCCTTTGGTTGGCTGAGCCAACACATGAGTGCACCCCATTATATTCATTCAAGCAATGTAGGCTGACATCCATCTTCCACACTCTACATCAACAATCTTACTTTTCAAAAAATTATTGTAACAATGGCAGAGAGAAATACACTAGTAACCATGCACTATAATGGTTTCATTTTCGCCGATCTTAATGCCAAATTCTTATTCAACACTACAAAAACGATGATGTTCAAACTTCATCGCAATTCAGATCTTCTTCATCTGAAAGAACGCATCGAAAAAAAGTACAACATTCTGTTCTTGAAATTATTTACCGACAGCCATTACTTAATGGAGATGATGGTGGTGTGTTTTACGTAATGAAGCAGATAGATACCAACTATTCAGTCAAATCCATGTTCCAGTGTCATTACATAGTTGTTCATCTGAACATGATTGAGTTATACGTTCAACTTTATGACGAAGCATATCCGACACAATCATCGCATTCACACCAGTATGGAATAAGCCAAACAACTGATGAAGAAATTATACAAAACAATGAACCTTTCATACCGAATGAAGAGGTTGGTGAATACACTGAAGATGAACTACATGAGGTCCGTCTGGAAGATCTTTTTGACGCCAGGGATGAAAAGGATCTCGTCCCCGTGCCTTCCCAGGTAACAAATGCTCAACCTATTAATTTGTACAATCCACCAGTTCACATGTCAAACATTTGTATGGAGGCTTCTCAACCTATCTCTATTTTTGGGAACTTCACACCAAACCATATTAGTGACAACTTGAAAGTAGGAATGGAGTTTGAAAGTAAGGAAACGCGTGTTCTTGCCTTGAAACATTGGCATATAAGTAATAATCTTGACTATGGAGTGTATAAATTTGATTCTGTAAGATATATAATCAAATGTAAGAACCTACAATGCAATTTCACATGTAGAGTTTCACTGCGTAAGAAGAGCTCAACATGGGAGATTGCTACTATAAGCAGATCTCATACTTGCACAATGTCTTGTATGTCACAGGATCATAAAAAACTTGATTCAGAAATTATTAGTCACAACATCAGGGATCTCGTTAATAGTGACACTTCACTTAAAGTTAAAGTGATTATCGCCCATATTGCTGAAAAATACGGGTATATAATCTCTTATAGGAAAGTGTGGATTACGAAGATTAAGGCCATAAAATCACTGTATGGAAATTGGGAGACGTCTTACAATGACCTACCACAGTGGTTGTTGGTAGTGATAACCTATCTTCCTGGTACTGTTATAAAGTTGCAAACATTGCCAGTATTTACGCACGACGGAATCCAATTGGGTGACATGAGGATGTTTCACTGTCTTTTTTGGGAGTTTCAACCATGTATCAGTGGTTTTACTTATTGTAAGCATGTTATGCAAGTTGACAAAACATAGTTGTACGATAAGTACAAAGGGACTTTGTTGATGGCTGTGGCACAAGATGGGAACGCTAACATTTTTCCAATAGCATTCGCATTAGTTGAAGGCAAGACAAAGGATGTGTTGCGGTGAAAATCGGATAACAAGCTATTAATTAACTTGCATCATTTTCTTTTACAACCGACTTTGATTTATCCAAAGGAAAGGTTCAAGATCGTTAAAAAAGCCTAAAAGGGGGGAGATCTAAGGTTCGGGGGTTGGTTATACAAAGGGAAGGTATTAGCACCCCAAGTATCCGTAGTACTCTACAGGAACCTCTTGTTTTAATTTGTGTTAAGTTATGTTTGTTTGCTAAGGGAAATTTGTACTAAATGTAAAGGTAAAGACCTAGGTATGTACACTAAGTTTTGCTCGCCAAGACGTCGCATCTTGTGCCTACGTATCTGACTAAAGAACCAGAGCAACCGTAGTTCACCTAACTAAGGGTGAAAGAAAAGGAAACATTGACTATGGCCAACGTTCCAAAGGGAATGAGCATAAGCTCACGTAGAGTCCACGATAACTCTCTAAGTCTATGTTATGAAGGGAGGAAGTGAATTCTCATGATAGTGAGAATCACATAGAGTTCTCGATAACTCTATAAGTCTAAGTAAAGGAAAGTGAGTTCTCGTGATAGAGAATCACATAGAGTTCACGATAACTCCATCCTATTACTAAACTGTGAGGAAAATGGCTCTTAGGAGGCCAAAGATGAAATGGGAATGGATTGTGACTTAGGAGTCAAAGTGAAAAAACTTTCCTTTGGAAGGAGGGTCAAATGAGTCAAGTATGAATATACAGTGAACAATATGAATATGAACAAGTATAATAATCAAGAATAATAATCAGGATAATATTTGACAGAAAATAAAATCAAGATAATATTGACAGAAAGTAAAATTTAGTGGTTAGTGAGTAATTTATCGAATCGAAGAATCGGGTCCAATGTAGTGCCAAACCGTCGTAGCACGGTCTATGAGGAAGGCCACACTATAGGAGGAGGCACAATTCAATATTTGTGTTAAGACACGATGGAGAAATGATATTGATGATCATTCCCCGATACAATCGTGCCACATGAAAAGAAAAGGTAAAGACCTCGTCTTAAATCACAAACTCTTGTTAATTTATCGAAGGTAACCTATCACGATCCCAAAGTATAGAAAGAGATCTCGATGATCACTCACTACAGATTTGGAACAATGAAGGTTAATCGCCTTGATAAATAACATTTGTGAACAGAAAGACTTCATCGATCAAAAATAAAGAAGATATAAGAAAATGCGAAATGAAGATAAAGTTGGTCTCATCTTAATCGAGGTTTGAATCGATAAATTGATAACCTTGACGTTTGACTTTTATTGACCAACAAAACAAAATGATAGAATGGCCTCATATTTATCAAGACTTTTAGGTATTTTGAATGAATCAACCAAGTCAAAATTTTTCTATATCATTGGCCTAGATAAAGAAATAGGAGATAAAACTGAAAGAGCTTCAAATATTTAAAATAAGGCTCAATAACTAAAAATTTTAGAAAATATTTTGAAACAAATTGAACTTCAAATAAAACAATAAGAGGAGTTAACATGTGGAATCCTTTGGGCTTAGGAGAGCCCATCATCCACACCAAAAATGAGTGACACCGTTTGATAAAAAAAAAAGAAACAAGGGTGGCAGAAAGAATAAAACGCTGCATAAGAAAAGAAGGGTGGGGCGTTGGAACCAAATAAAGCGTGTGGATCATCATGGGCTTTAAGCCCACTCACCCAAAAACCTGCGATGAACTTGCAATAACACACACATAAAGATCCAACAACATATGTTTGCACACAGATCCATCAACCCAACATCATTTATTTTAAAAATAAAAAAATGGAAAAGTCATCTAGCACGATTCACAACACACTCATTTTAAAACTAATGGACACAAATGAATCAGGTTTAAGTTTCATCATCTCCCTAAAAAAACCAACAAAACATTAATAGTTTAATTTTAGGAAAGGAAAAAGAAAAGAAAAACAGAGAGAGAGAGAGAGAGAGAGAGAGCGCTCAGCATCATCATCATCATCATCGCCCATCAAAACAACAACGTGAAGTGGGGAAAGACAAGCCGGTCCAACCTTCTTTCTCGAATCTCTGTCTCTCTTTCTCGCTCAACTTCACTTGCTCCGTTTTGACAGGTCCGTGAGTTTTTGGCTTCACTTGTTTCGTTTGTCTCACTCCTTCATCTTCTTCTCTTCTATGTTGTTTCTGTTCGATTGGTTCTGTTTTGGGAGGTTTGGGTTTTGAAGGAATGAGATTGAAGGTTTTTTTGGAAGTTTGAAAAAGGTTGTCCGAGAAAGGTTTGTGAAAAAGGGTTGTGTTTTGAAGGTGGTCGATGATGTTTGGTTTGAAAGGGGTTCGCGATTGGGTTCTGTTTTGCTTCGAAAAAGGAAGAAGGTTAAGGGTCGATTGGGAGAAGTTTGTTGGCTGTTTCTGGAGAAATTGAAAGGTGAAGGTCAAAGAAGGGTTAGAAGATGGTTATTGAATGGTTTTGAGATTATTGTTTGAGGAAAATAAAGTAGATGTTTGAAGTCAGGTTGGAGGATTGAATGAAAGTTTGACATTCTGATTGTTTTTGGTTGAGGAAGGGTGAAATAGAAGGTTAAAGGTGGAGCGGAGGTTTTGTTATCACGGTGGTGATGTTGGTGCGTATGAGTTATGCAGGTTGATAGAGGTTAATGGTTTCGAAGGTGATGGCGGAGAAGCAAGGGTGGTGGTTCGTTGAAGGTGGGTTTCACTCACATGATGATGTTGGTGAGTTTATGGTTTCATAGTGATGAAGATGGAAGTTGAGCGGGATATTTAATGGTGAGGAAATGGGTGTTTATGTAGTGAAAAGGATTTGATGAATGTTAATAAGGTGTTTGGATGTGGTCGTTGCCGTTTTCGCAGGTTGTGATGAAGAGTTGAGTTATGAAATGGTGCGAGCAAGAGCAATGGGGCGAAGGGCTGTTTTGTGAGGTTTTATGCATGAGTTTCACATAAGGGAGAGGAGGGCCATGGTAAACAGATTGGAGTGAGGGAGTTATGGTGGAATGGTGAGGTTGTGCGCGGCGGGAGCTGGTTGTGAGTTTATTTATGATTTTCTCACTGTGTGTTTTTGTTTGAACTGGTATGATACCGAAACTCCTTCCCCTCTTCGTTCTGTTCTTTTTTATTTGCGATTTTCTGGTTTTGAATCGATTTGGATTCTGGTTTGAAGGGTTTGAAGGGTTTGAAGGTTCTGTTTAAGATGAGTTGATATGGTGAATGAGGAAGATAGGTTGGCTTCTGATGGTGTTTTGCAGAAGAAATGAGATGAGAAATTATTGTTTTTTTCTTGAGTGAAAGCTGTGAAGTGTGTGGTTATCCTTGTTCAGATGTTCGTATCTTTTTTTATAAGCAAGCTGTTGGTTAATTGGCATAGGAAACTCAGTGGTCCAAGGTTTTATTCAAGGGAGAAAGATCCTAAACTCCATCTTCTGCGCCTGCCATGCTCTGAAATTTTTATCTTGAGCCAAGTGAGAGCTTAGTTGTTTCTTGCTTGGTTTGATGACAGAAAAAAGGTGTTGTAACTGACGGGAAAAAAAGTCAGCGGAGTGTACTTGTATTGGCTCAAGAATTAGTTCAAAATGAACTTGGTTTGTGTAACAAGAATACAAGTTTGGGACCTCTCTTTTTGTAATTTCTCTTTTTATGAAACCAGAAACTTAATTGAATTAACTAATTTAAAAATCAAGATAAAAATAAAATTATAATAAGAATTAAAATTAACTAAGTTAATTAAAAATTAAACTAATTAAAATTAGACTAAAATTTAAAGTTAAAGTTAAAACTTAGAATTAAAGTGAAAATTACAATTAATAAACTTAAGCTAATTAATAAAATTTGACTAAAATTAAAAGTAAATTAAATGAAAATTAATCTAATTAGGACTAGACTAAAAATAAAAGCTAAGTTAAAGATAATCTAAATTAAACTAGACATAAAATAAAGGTTAAAATAGAATTAAAAATTAAATTGACAAATATACTAAAACTTACAAATAAACTAAATTAAATTTAAACTAAGGTAAAATAAACTATATCTAAAAGAAGTTAAATGGAAATGAACTAGTTTAAAAAATTGAAATTAAACTAAATTAAAATTAAATAATATAAGACAAATTATTTGAATAACCCTAAAATAAAAATAATAATAATAATAATAATAAGGTGACATGGAATGATAAAAATTGGCTTAAAATACAAGATTAAAGATGTTTAACTAAAAATGCAAAAATGGCCGATTTAAAATGATGTGAAAATGATCAGAGGATCTGAGGGTAAAATTTGGGGTGCAACAGGATGGTTAGAGTTTTTTGCTTAGGAATTTGAGAATGAACGTGACACCCCAGGTCAATCTGTGTCTCATATCCGACTGACATCCATCGATCAAGAGTGCTTATGATGATCCTGAAAATGGATGGCAATATCCTCCATCTTCACATGTTTACTGAATCAGACACATTTGTAGCACCCCAAAATTTGCCCTCTTATTTATACCCAATAAGTGGCTTATGCTTCACACTTCATTTGCATTTAGGTCATGAACATTACATATACGTCATTGGTTTTCTCAAGGCATGGTGTCAAGGGTGTCACCATCTTTATATCGTGCAAGGCAAGGAGAATGAGATACACTAACTCATCAATCCACAAAGGCTCACCATACCTCAAAGACAACTCATATGGCCCATCATGTCATCAAGAGTTTTAAATTTGGCAAAAGAATGAAGGAAGAGTGCACTCTCATGATGGTTGGTCATCAACTAAGGTTTTGACCTCCTGAGCTTGAGACACCACCATGAGTAGGGTTATTGGATCTTTAACCTCATCTCATCATATGAATCGTCTTGGTTTGAGGCAATCTACATCGTGGTCAGAGGAATTTGAGTTTTGAGGATCAATCATTTTCTCTTGACTTTTGGGGACCAAATTAGGGTTTTGCATAAAAGTCAATTTATTTCTGATTTTTGGGCAAGAATTGATTCTATGGTATTCCACATGTTCTCAAGTGTCTAGGATTGGAATACGAGCCATCAATTGCATTCATAAGGGTTTTAATTGGAAGATTGACTGAAAATTAAGGAAATTGGGGAAAAAGTCAATTAATCAGGGAAAAAGTCAACTCTTGACTTTTTAAGATCAAAATCATGTCCCTCATGTCAAACATGGCCAATGGGTGAAATTTGATCAAGAAATGTCAAGAGAATCATGAAAAATCAGAAATTGTGAAAGTTTCCTTTTTGGGAAAATTAGGGTTTTAAAGAGACTTTCCATTTTGGGGAAGTTTTCACTTGTTGCAGCCAACTTCAAGGCCAGTTTTCTCCATGCTACAAGCTTCATTTGGAATTTTGTTTCAAATGAGAGTTGTAGTATGATCTCTCACCTTTCCAACCATATCAAGAACTCCTCATTTGGCTTTGTGAATCAAAAGTTATGATCAATGGAAGATGGGATCATCAAGTTGGGGAATATGAAAATAACTTAGAAAAAATTCATGTCATGTGGCAGCTCGTGGATAGCAAGGTTCAAGTCAAATTTTCACCATGTTTGAGACATTTTTTCCACTTGCTTTCAACATGAAAAGTGTGGTATCAAACATTTCCTTCAAAATACGCACAAGAACCATGGGATTTGGATCAAGATACATGGAGTTCTAGCCTTCTCAAATCACTAAAAATCACCCTTTTTGAAGTTCAGGTAAAACTAGTGACATATCCTTGCATGGCAGCCTTGGTGCAATGGTTTTCAAGCTCATTTTCCACCTTGTTAAAGGCCTCAATTCCACTTCCTTCAAACATCAAACAGGTTCTATCAAACATACACTTTCCATAGCAACCAAAATCATGCCAAATGATCCATCACTCACAAAGTTATGTTGGTCCAAAGTTACCTCCATAGCATATGTCATTTATACCATAAACCATGTCATCCTTTGTTGCAGCGTGCCATATACTTCATGTCATCAAAGTTACTATATTTTGGCCATGCAATTTCCTTACAAACCATGCACATTCCATAACCTTAGTTAAGATGTATGAAAGAGAAACTAAAACTTAGCATACAAGTTGTGGTTCTGACTATACCAGCTCATGTTCACATCAATACCATCATCACTATCATCATGTATCATGTACACCATACACACATAGAAACCATGCCAAACCGTGCCTTCACCTTCATTTTCAATTTTGTATTAACCATGCTCTAACTAACATTTCAACCCTGGTAAACTTAAACCACATCCTAACTGCACATATAAGAGCTCCCAACTAACCCTAACGAATTAGTTACGTCTCATTTTCTCACAAAGTCAGAAAAATTCCCTTTTTTACACTCATACATTAGAGGCTTCGAATCACTCTCATCTCTGCACATTCTTCTGAAGTTTATTCATCATTCTCATCGCCACACTTTATTCTTGCGTCTGTTTGCAAAAATTCGCAACTGAAAGTGCCATAGGAGCATTCACGGGTTCATCAACCATCGACCTCAAATTGGAAGTTCCAGCTAAGTTCTAGAGATTCAAGGTTCATTGGAGCATTTATTTTGCTCCAAGCGAAAAATGCAAGAATTACACGAAGATTCTGGGGTTTCTTGAAGGTTGAAGCTCATCTCAGGCCAGGTTTGATGTTGAATTTTCTTGCATCATTTTAGGGTGTTTTATGCGCTTAGAACCATGTAGTTTAGGTGCATCTGAAGTCCTCTTGGTAGAGGCAATGTTTTTGGTTAGAATTAGGGCAATTGGTGATGTTTTGAATTTCCAGATCTAAACTTGTCCTCTTTGATTCTCTCTATATGTTGGTTGTATGGAATTTTGGTTGTGATATTTGAGTCCAACGTGAAAAACTGAGTAAGATGATGGTGGCCTCTCCCATTTCTAGGATTTTTCACCGCCGGCCGTGGTGGCGTTCAACCGGAGAAAACGACCGGAGGTCTTCTCCGGCGCCTGTCTTAAGCCCTAGTCAAACCCTAGTTAGCATGGAGGTTTTAATCCTGACCCTCCACTTTGTCTGATCCAACGCACACAGAGTTGCCAGCGCATTAATGAGAGAGGGTGGGGGTCACGTGCTTCATTTTCTTTTTCTTTTCTTTTTTTGCTTTTTTCTTTTCTGAATAAAATGAATATTAATAAAGTCAGACAAAAATGGTTAGTGTTGTAAATGGATGGGCCACACGCAAATATGATATTCACACCTCCTCTTTTGAGCCCGATGAAATTAAAGCTGGAAAATTGCTATTGTTTGCACCCCAGCTTGTGTTCTTCATTTTTTGTTCTTTTCCTTTAATACATGCTAGAAATTCTATTTTTTAAAAATATTTTCTGTTTGAGAAAAATTATTAATAAATTCAGGTGTGCACCTGAAGATGTTAATTAATTTTCCTCATTTTTTAATTCCATTTTTAGTTTGATTTGGTATTTTTTTTCTGAATTTACCTTGAAATATGTTTCTATGATCATACCCTTGGTTACATGCTTCCTAATTGATTTTTCTTAGTTAGTTTCGAATTGAATTTTTACACCTAATTTGATACTTGGTTTGTGTACATATTGAAGGACCTTGTACATTTGTTTGACATTTTTTAGAGCCTTTTTAAGTGTACTTTTGGAAATTTCTTGTGGATGTATAGTCATTGATCATAGGTGAGTTGCTTGCATTAATTTGAACACGATAAAAGAAAAAATTTGAGCCCATCTTCTTGACATGTTTAGGTCCTGACCTCATCCAACTATGGTTTAAATTACACATTTTTCTAATGCTCATAACCATTTTTCCATGCATTTTCATTATGATTAACACGCTTGTGCCCATGTTGTATTCGTGAGATGTTTGATGAGAAGGCATTTATACCATGAATT
Source organism: Lathyrus tuberosus (assembly GCA_022829125.1). Classification (NCBI taxonomy): domain Eukaryota; kingdom Viridiplantae; phylum Streptophyta; class Magnoliopsida; order Fabales; family Fabaceae; genus Lathyrus; species Lathyrus tuberosus. Next base: position 8,479,740 of record JALAZF010000078.1, read on the forward strand.
GGAAACTTATATTGATCTTATATGCTTGGAATGTGACACAATTTAGAGGACCTATAATCCATTCCAAGTCCCTTTTGTATGTTCATAGTGTGCTTGGAAGCTTGTATGTTTTAAGCATCATTTTGCATCAACTTTGTGGCATTCTACTTGTGCTTTTGAGACCTCTTGTAGTCAATCCCTTTTGATACTTGTAAGCATGATGCTATGAAGCATAGGTACGGACCTATAATGTTTGTTTTCATTTAAATTGGACCTACCATTCTTATTTGCATGATCAAGTTTGCTTTGGCTTCTAAGAGGGAATTGACATTTGCTTGTCTAGTTTGCTTAATTCTTTGAGTTTCACTTGTGTGCATTGATTGTATGCTTTGAACATGACTTATAGGAACCCTCGCCTACTGACCCAAAATTGTTCAACATGTGTATGCATCCTCTGTGCTTCACTTCTTACTTGCATTACAAGTTGTTAGCTTTTAGGACTTACTTGAAGTTGATTTGTGGTTGCTTTGCTTTAGTTGCTAAAATATGTAATGACTTGAGATTCATGTGATGATTATAGGACATTTTTAGACATTGTAATATGGTTTACATACTGACTTGGTTCCATTGTATGCCCATTTCATCTTCACTTGTGTGTCATACCTTTTCATGTGGTAGTTTCACTTCAAATGACATGTTCTTAAGTAAGATTGTCTTGATCTTTTGAAAGTGTTTAGATATGAATGCCATGATTCCATGTACACATTCTTAACTACATTTAACATGATGTTAACTTCTGACTTTGATGAATACTCGTGTTTTAATCCACTTACATGACTCCTAAACACTCAACTCACCTAGTTTGTGAACAATATGCAATTGTGTGGTGTTTTAGTGCATTGTGTGACCTAGTTTGATTTCTTTTAACATCCTAACATAAGTAGAAGCTAATTAGGTATACTTACTGACCTATGCATGTTACTTCACTCTTAGAACTCATCTTGCATTTTTTTATAGTTGTATGTTGCATCTAACACAAGTATAGGACACCTGGTCTTAATTTAGGAACTTAATGCATAACTTTTCAAGTAATTGGTAACTAGTGCTTGTGATTTACCTTCTTTTAACCAAGGTTGCTTAGGTTGGCTTATGAGGTAAGGTACTTGAGTACGTGATTACTCAACTCTTCTTTCATCTTTTTTTCATTTTTCTTTCTCTAATTCTTTCATTTGTGGATTATGTGATATAATGCTTGTTTGTGTAACTCTTTCACACCCCTTTGGGATCTTAGCTTAACCTTAATTTTTTATTAAGGTTAAGGTTGGATGAGCATTAGGTAATGCAATCCCTACTTGTCCATCTAGGTAGAAGTTCATTCTCCCTCTTCTTAATTCAACCATAAGATCAATGATGCATGCTAACATTAGGACTACAATTAGTCTCCCCTTAGATTTTACTTTTACAACTTGAGTCTCTTATCTCTCTCAAAGAAAAGCTAAAAACACTTAATGAATAAAGATGTGCTTTGTGTGCCATAAGCCTTAAGTACATAGTAAGCTTTGTCGCGCGAGGCGTGTGACTCGTTACGCAAAGTGTTCACTATGTCATAGACTTTAACACTTTGCATATTGCAAATAAATCAATCAAAACACTTTATTTTAAAAAACAAAAACAAACACTCGTCTTCCTTCGGGATTCTCTTCTCATCTCATTCACCCTCAACGTAAGGATATGCTTCTTCTTGTTCTACTGCAAGCCAGTAACGCTCTCGATTCAGCGAGCTGCAACACCTAAGCTAGAACATTAGCATCATCCAGTTAAAAAACACAAACAAAGCAATCGTCACCCTTAGTGAGGGGAACTAAGTCGCTCTGATTCTTCATTAGTTAATGGAGATACGTAGGCAGGAGATCGTGTGAGATCTCTGCGAGCACAACCTTATTTATCAACCTCTTTGTTTCTCCTTTCTTTTCTACCGATTCTGACAGGTAGTAGGAGCATCCTTCCCTCTTTTCGACCCGTAGGTCGAACTATGACTTTTCTGACTTTCTCCTTCTGATTAGATTGAGGATACGTAGGCACAAGACGCCGATGTCTTGGCGAGCAACCCTTCCCCCACAAATTACGTAGTCCTCCGAACTATGTTGACTCTGACTTTCCCGCTCCTAAGGGAATACGTAGGCCTAGGACGGCGATGTCCTATCGAGTCACTTATTTTATTTTTCCCCCGTTTCTCTGTTTCCCGTTCCTTTTCCTTTTAGTTAGCAGTTGAGCTTCAGATGACGACACCCTTTGATCGATAACAACAAGCGTGGATCCCATCGAGTAAGATGGACGCAAGGGGGTGTTAATACCTTCATCTCGCGTAACTGACTCTCGAATCCAGGCTATGGTAGCGATGACTATTCCTTTCCCTTTATTGAGGTTTTCTTCGATCGTTTCCTTTCCCTGCGTCGGGATAAATAACGTTCGGGGGCGACTCTTCTGTTCTTTTCCGCCGGTTGATTTTCGCAGATGCGACAACATTGTGCAAAACTTCATGCGTGAGTTCAGAGACAAAGAATTACGTAAAAAACTTGTCAACATGGGTAACAATCTACATTTACAGTTACTATAAATAGTTATTGAGTTATTGATATTCATATGTTTTAATTAACATTTTTACTACAAGATATGCATTGATGGAGGCGACATTTAATTACTACCGATGCGAAATACAAAGATCAAATAGAGAGGCTTTGGAGTGGATTGACAGCATTCCCCGAGAGAAGTGGGTGAGAGCGTATGACGGAGGACAGCGGTGAGGACACATGACAACTAACCTGGCCGAAGCAATGAACTCGGTACTCAAGACTACCCAAAACCTTCCAATTACTGCATTGGTCCAATCTACATACTATCGTCTGGGATTGCTATTTGATAAACGAGATCGTGATTGGACAAAAATGTTGGCGTTTGGTCAACCTTTCACGGATAACTGTAATAAGGGAATGGTTGAAGAAACGAGTACATCTAGCAGCCATAATGTCATCCAATTCTATCGCGAGAGATTCTATTTTATGGTGGCCGAAAGAATTAATCAGAACGATGGTCGACCATTAGGTACTTTTAGCGTTGATCTCAGGAAGGGGTGGTGCAATTGTGGAAAATTTCAAGCATTTCATTTACCTTGCTCCCATGTAATTGCAGCATGTGCTAGTATACGTCAGGACCACACTATGCACATACCAGATGTTTTCAAGATTCTAAGTGTTTTTAAAGTCTACAAGGAAAGCTTCTTTGGACTTCCACGCCAAGAAAATTGGCCAGCATATGAAGGATATACTATATGCCATGACGAGACAATGCGAAGCAAGAAAGGACGCCCAAATAGTACTCGAATTAGAACCGAAATTGACGATGTTGAAAAATAAAAGAGAAGATGTGGGATTTGTCGCGAAATAGGCCATATGAGTAAAAAATGTCCAAATGTAGTCGACCCGTCTAGATGATTTTGTTTATTTTTTTAATTTAACATTTCATGAAGGTTTTAACTTTCATTACATGTCTGTGTCATTCAACTTTCAGTTAATAATCAAGACAAGTTTCAACAACAACAAAATAAAGAAACCACACCTAAAAAAACAAGACGATAAACAATATAACGATTAAACATCTAAACATGCCTAGGAGATTACAACTTTCACGATAATATTAGCTTATCCATAGATCATCAAAACAACATCATAGTCACTTTTGACAACTTTCCAAGACCGAGTTTCTCCATCTTTAACACGCATTTCAATTCTTCTAATCTTTCCACCTTCAGCAATTTCTCCATCTAACCAATTCACCAAGCTTCTCTAAAAATGCTCGAATATCACTGTGTTCCATAGTCGGATCTTCAGTGGAGGCTTTATTGCCGAAAAACACAATTAAGCATCTCTTTTGATAATAGGAGTATTTGGATTGGTAAAATACTTCATTTTTAAAGAAATATTTCAGAATGAAATGATTAAATGGGTGAAAATAATCTGAGAACTAGAGGTTCCCACATGTAACACCCCCAATCTATACCCCCAAATAATCAATTAGGTAATTAAAGAAAATTCAAAATTTCATCAGAGTATAATTAAAAACACGGCATAGACAGGGAGCATCACATCAATTTGAAACAAACATACAACACCTGCTCATAAAGATATGCAACAGTGGGGTAGCAATCAACAGAGGAACTCAGTTCCTTACACCCACATTTCAGATTTTAGAATAAAAGCGGAAAATCTAAAACTGAATATCATATATATATATATATATATATATATATATATATATATATATATATATATATATATATATATATATATATATATATATATATATATCACTTGAAAAGGTTGTCATACATCCAGTTATACATGCACAAGCCAAAAGATGTATATACATATACACAAATAATCACAAACGGCCTCCCTAACTACCCGGTGTCACATATCAGAGCCGACCGACAAAAGAGTGAAGACCTAAGCTTCACAAAAGACCTCCAGCATCTAATCTGCAATGCCTCATAGAGCATTATAAAACAGCAGAAGGGTGAGAAACACAATTATAATATAAATGCATATAATTATGTATATCGACATAAAAATACATATATCAAGTATTCTCACCACAATTATCACATGCCAACACATAAAACATATGTAGATTATATTCACATAATCACATATTCGCACATAATGCCTATGTTTATACACAAAACATATCATTCATAATCCAATGCATTTAACACGAATGCACATCAATTCACAAATGCTATCACAAGCTCAATCACATAATTACCCCATTCCCAATTGCATATTAATCATGCATAATACATTTAACACAAATGCATATCACAATGTCTCACACATAATCAATTAAATCATGATTTTTTCACATATAACCAATGCAATCATAATTCATGCAGATGCAAAGAGACCGACATAATGACTCTATGCAAATGCATATGCGGTACCGACTCCATCAGATCTCATCACTAGTTCACTCAGGAACTCTGCCGGAACCATCGCTCGTTACTGAGGATCACTCAAGTAACACCCCGTCGGGCCTACGATGTTCACCCGTTGCTTTAGGTCCTCTTATGTATTTAAGGCACACGACGTTTATGGATTGCTTTAGGTCCCCACATGGGCACACAATCCGATCGCTTTAGGTCCCCACATGGGCACACGATCGTCTATAACCATCGCTTTAGGTCCTCTTATTTTTAAGGCACACGATCCATCCGATCGCTTTAGGTCCTCTTATTTTTAAGGCACATGATGTTATAGCAAATTCCCTCTGGAATCAAACCGTCACTCAGGACGTCACAAGAATGCGTATCATGATGCTCAGCATACAAAAACTCATGACAACCAATGCATCTTCACACATATATGCAACCATAAACATGCATATATAACCAAATACAACACATTGCATTTATTTGCCTTTCGGCCACAATTCATTACCACAACATGTCATCACATGCATTCACATCGTATAACATCACACAAGTCATACGATATCCATATCAAAAGCACATTGCATGAAACACATCAATTACACACAATTACAACGACAAAAGTCAACAAAACGACACTATTCCAAATTCCCGACATAATTAAATCGGCTAACAATTTCCAAATCATCATAATCACATAGTACAGCTCAATAGCTTTCCAACGATACCCGGAATGTAAAAATCGGATAAACGGAACCCACGTTACGAAAGAGAAACGAAAACGATATTTTGAAAAGTCCCATTTTACCATTCTCTTGGCCATACGCGTACTGCCCTAAGCCATACGCGTATTGCCCAAAATCCTCGCCATGCCATACGCGTATTGCTCGAGGCCATACGCGTATGGGCAGAGACCATTTTCCCCAAAATTCACGTTTTAACTCCAATACGCGTAGTGCATCCCATCATACGCGTATTGCCCAACACCATACGCGTATCACCAGATGGCCGGGAAAAGTAACATTTCATACGCGTAATGGCCCCAAAACACGCCCATGATACGCGTAACGCCGAGGTCCATACGCGTATGAACATGCCCCATACGCGTATCACCTGGAAAAACCAGAAAAATCTGCAGAACTTGCTGCTACGGGTTCCAACCAAAAACCCTCCAAATCATCATCCAAACTCAGAAAAACACCAATTTGAAGTATACCAATACATACCCAACATGCATAGACAACAAGGAACACAATCAACATGAGTTTAGACACATTTGGATCAATTTTTACAAATTTCTAAACATTATGATTTTTACTAAATTTATCATTTCAATCCAACAAAACCACAAACAAACACATACATAATCATATACATGTATAGGATAATTGAATTTCACACCCTTACCCGATTAAATCGATTCCTAGAAGTTGTTTTGAAGATTTCCAAGCTTTTCTCCCAATTTCTCTCTTTCCCTTTTTCTTCTCTTTTTCCTTCTTCTCCTTTTTCTTTCTCTTACTATTTTTCTCTCCTTTCTATTTCTATCTCTTTTTCTTTCCAAGTCATAAAAATATAATATAAAATGACTAAAATGGCCCTACTCTCAAATACCCCGCAAACGCTCTCAAAATGCTATAAAACATATACATACCGATGAAATATATTTTGGAAAATAAAAATTGAAAAGAAATAATAATTTAATACAATTATTTTATCTACAGAGATATTACCCAAATAGCTCAATTAGCAGTTAACATACAATAAATTCACACATTATCCAAAAATTCACATAAATGAAATAAATAAATACAATCAAACAAACCGGGGCGTTACACCACACAAGGCTATATATAGAAAATTTATAAATAATAAAATATTTCGCTGCTCAGCCAATGAATGACCGAGCATCTTCATGCAATTATTGATGTGTAATTGATAAAAATAAATAAATTAATAATATAAATAAAAGATTAAAATTGTATTATTTTATAATATGAATTAAATTTTAATATTATTTTATACAAATATTTATTATAAAACTATATTAGTTACTAAGAAAATTGAAATATTTTATTGTATTATAATATCAATTAAAAAATTTATTTATATTTATTTATAATATTATAATATTAAATAAATCATTTTTAAACAATTTAAACAATTTTATACAATTTATGTAATAAAAATTAATTATTTATAATATTTATTATATTACAATATAAATCAAATAATTTTTTATACAATTTAAATATTAAAAAAATAAAAATAAAAAAAGACCTTCAATGACTCGGTCAATTGATGGCCAAGCTTTCACTGCATGTGGACCAGTCCATTCGGTTCTTCAATGGTTGGTTGAGCCCATACATAAAAAAATTGCATTTCTGAAGAAATTTTTTTTTTAAATAGTTGCATTTTGTTATTTTATTTTCAGTTTAGTGCCATTTAGGTAAAAATCCCATTTTATATTCATTAATTTTATTTTATTTATAGTTTTATAATACCCACTTGATATTCATCGGATCAATAAAAGATAAACGGTCAAGATCTTTCCTCGGCACAGAGCTGCACTGTGAATTTTGATTATAAATACGCAGCTAGCCCTCTTACTTTCTCATAACTTATTCTAGGGTTTATCATTGCGGCTAATAGATAGTTGAAGTTTACGCGTAGCTCTCAAATTTCATTCAAAGTTTGTTATTTCTTTCATTTCGAATTTTCAAATCTCTTTTTCATAGCATTTAATTGGTTTATTCTTGTGATTCAGTATTTGTTTTTGCTGTTATTTCTTAACGATGCTATATTGTACCGAGAGAAGGGTGGTAACAAAAACCAATACCTTTGATCTTGAGTTTGCCATTGTGGCTATAGCTAGAATGAATCGAAGAAGCTTACTGGCCGGTTATTGTGAGATCCTTTTGGATCTCTGTCGATAAATCTGCTTACCGAGTTTCTCACATTTTTGAATTTTTACATCAATCTTACTATGTTTTGAATTATTTATTTATTCTGCCACACTTTTAGGTTAATTTTAGGTTAATTATGAGAACGGAGGTAGGAAATAATCTTATGCCTTGGCAATTTGTGGGTTTATTATTGGGATATGTTTTTGTTTTCTTTTTCTTTCATTTTATTAACCATTTTTTACAAGAATGTATTTATAAAATTGTAGTATTTTTTTTTTAAAAAAATCATTCGTTATAATTTTGCTTAGAAGTCTGGATGAGATAATTGTAGTATTTTCGTTTTACATCTTATAGATTGGTTGTGAGTGGATTAGTAAAATTTTGGTTAAATATTTTTAATAATGTGAAACTTAATTTTTGTTTGTAGTCATAATAATCATATACAATTGCATAAAAAATAATTTATTTAAATTACAAATCATTAAATATATAATTGATCTTTGAAAAAATATATTTATTTAAAAATATGTATTTAAAAGAATTTAAATCATTTTTAAAAAATATTTTATTGATTAATTATTTAAAAATATTTCATATAAATTTTGTAATTATTTCATTTTTATTTTTACCTCACTTATGAACATGGATAATATGTAATTTGTAAAAAAACTCAATAATATCTATAAAAATTATGATTTTTTATTTTTTTATTTAAAATTTACTCTAGCGAGTATAGCATAATCAAAAAACACTTTTACATTTTTTTAATAAGTTCTTATGTTATATGTGAGATGGTGAAATTTTATTTTTTGTTCACATTTTGTTTTTTTTTTTATAAATATGTGATAACGAAAAAGAAAGGGAGAAGGTATAAGATCTATAAGCCTCTGCTTAAATTATAAGATCTATAAGCCTCTCTCCCATTTGCTTAAATTGCCAAAGAACATAAGCAAAATTCAATTTAAAGATGCTAGTTGTATTGACCACGACAACAAAGAAATTTAACTAGAAATGAAAATTTTAATGTTAATGGCTCATAGAATCCAATGATCACCCTTAGAAAAAGACCACAACAAATAGCCTTTTGAGTGTCATGAAGGAAAGCACAATCACAATTATTTAAAGTTGGAGGAGTCTAAATAATCTCCTTTACCCGGATACAATCAAAACTCGAAAAACAAAAAGAGAAATTCACCACCAAACTCAAGGGCAATTGGAATTAATTCGAACCCGGATACAATCAAAACTCGAAAAACAAAAAGAGAAATTCACCACCAAACTCAAATTACCTTAAGCAACTAATAGGATTAGAACAAAAGGCCAAGAAGTTTGAGTTGGGATAGAGAATTTCTCCATTGCAGGACAAAAACCAAACAACATACTTAATGTTCCAAACAATATCGTTTACGCTATATCTTTCGATTTTGAAAATGATATCATTTCTGCTCCTCAAAAGAATTCAAATTACTGCCATCCACATCGTTTCGAAATTCATACTTCCCACATATGAAGCACCCCTACCACACCAATTCACAAAGAACTCCCATAAACACCCTTTAAACTTAACTTTAACACCACACTAATATGAAATGTTCTTCCACACCAATATCGTTTACGCTATATCTTTCGATTTTGAAAATGATATCATTTCTGCTCCTCAAAAGAATTCAAATTACTGCCATCCACATCGTTTCGAAATTCATACTTCCCACATATGAAGCACCCCTACCACACCAATTCACAAAGAACTCCCATAAACACCCTTTAAACTTAACTTTAACACCACACCAATATGAAATGTTCTTCCACACCAAGACAGCAATGGGGCATAGAAACAGAAGGTGGTCAATATCCTCTAAGTCTTGATAACACAACACACATTTATTATCAATCTCACCCATACCTCTCCTAATGAGCTGATCTTTGGTTGCGATTCTCTTCAAACAAATCTTCCACCCAAAAGCCGACACTTTACCAGGAACTTTAAGCTGCCACAAACATCGAAAAGCTTTCGACTGCATAGACGAGAGCACAATTCTGCTTCTGTTTGCCATCAAAGTTTGATAAACAAAACTGACAGAATACTCTTCCAAATTATTGAATTTCCACCGAATTGTCATGATTCTCCAAACACGGAGCAGCGGCTGCTATAATATCTTTCAACATAATAATTCTGTCCAAATGCTCCTCTTGAATTCGCTGCGGAATTCCCAACTCACCCCAATGCCAAATTTCGTCAATCCACTCTCCCATTTCAATGACAGTAGCAGTTTTACATTGAGATTTATCATATAGATCTGCAAAGGATTCCGCAACCGGCCTCATTTCGTTCCAAGACGCCGACCAGAACAGAACTGAAGCTCCACCACCCAATTGAAACTTGATCGAATTTGCAAAATTAAAATCAAAGTTAGTTAAAATCATGCGCTCTTGGTCAGGTCCTTCCACCAGATTGAAGAGTTTCTATTGCTACTAGACGAATTCACCAACATATTGTGGTGGATACTGCCATAACGGGCTCTCAAACACTTTCTTCCACAATGGATTATTGTCTTTTAATATCCTCCATCTCCACTTTGTTAGAGAGCCAAGTTAAATTCTTCAAGACATTTAATACCCAAGCCGCCATTCTCTTTTGTCCTGCAAATCACATCCCAACCAATCCAACGAATTTTTGATTTTGAATCTTTGTCGCCCCAGAGGAACCGTTGTCTCAACTTGTCTATTACTTTCCACACACTCACAGGGGCCTTGTAAAAAGAAAAGAGAAAAACCGGGAGGCTAGACAGGATTGAATTGATGATGGTGATTCTTCCAGCAAATGGCAACACCCACCCTTTCCAAGTTGCCAACTTGTCCTTTATTTTATTGACTAAAGGAGCCCAAGACAAAATTCTTCTCGGATTGCATCCAATAGGGATGCCAAGAAATGGAAACGACGACGACTCGACCCTACAATTCAGGAATTGAATAATTTCCTCCGCCGACGATTAGCGTATCATCAGCGAATTGAATAATTTCCACAGAAGTATTCGCATCTACATGAAACCCAACAAAGTCACCCACAACCACTGCCTGCTTTAGCATTCTAGTCAAACCTTCAGCCGCAATAACAAATAGAAACGGGATAACGGGTCGCCCTGTCTGAGTCCCCTCTCCACCTTGAAATCCTTTGTAGGACTCCCATTGACTAAAACAGAAAGATGACAATTAAAAATAGACGCTTCCATCCATCGCAACCACCTATTCCCGAATCCCATTTTCCTCAACATAAACCGGAGATAGTCCCAATTAACACAATCGTACGCCTTTTCAAAATCAACTTTGAAAAGAATGCAATCAAGTTTATCCCTATTATAGCCACATCCACCACTTCATTAGCTATAAGGACACCATCTAATAACTGACGCCCGGGAATAAACGCAGATTGATTTTGGGATATTAGATCGCCAATGACATGTTTCAATCTAGCAGCCAATAGTTTGGAAACAATTTTGTAAAAACTTCTAACCAGACAAATCGGTCTGAAATGACTGAGAGTTAAAGGATGCAGGGTCTTAGGGATAAGTGTAAGGAATGCCGACGTAACAGCTTTAGGAAGAAACGCGTTCTGATGAAAATCCTGCACTAAATCTATAATCTCCTTCTTCATAAAATGCCAACACCTTTTAATGAAATTGAAATTATATCCATCAGGACCCGGGCTCTTGTCCACTTCACAGTTCTAGACAGCCTCTTGAATTTCACGTTCTGAAAACTTCGATTCAAGAAACTTGACATTATCCTCTGAAAGACGATTGAATGACAGACCATCCAACAGAGGTCTGCTAGACTCAGGTTCAGAAAAAAGATGATTGAAATGAGTTGCAACTACTTGTTTGATATCCCTGACCGAATCCACCACTCCCTCCTCAGTTTCGAGCGACCCTATGAACTTTCTTCTTGCTCTCCCCTTTATCAAACTATGGAAATATTTCGAATTCAATTCTCCCTCCCTATTCCATTTAATCCTGGCTTTTTGAAGAAGCATGTTATCCTTTAGAAACATATTCCTCCACATGGATTGACAGGCGACTGTTCTCTTAACAACCAATTCTTCCACGACAGAATCGTTACTAACAGCAAGCAGCTCATCCATCTCATTCATGACCTCCACCTGCTCTTCTACCTTTAAATCAATCCACCCAAAGACCTGATTATTCCACTTCCTAAGGTTGTCCCTCAATCTCTTTAACTTCTCCTTAATAATGAAGTCACTTCTGCTTGCAACTCTCATATCTTTCCACTCCTTCTCCACGAAACCTAGAAAATTCTTGTTAGAGAACCAACAGTCGTTTGTTTTAAAAGGTTTCGGTCCCCAGTTGACGACACTAATTTTCACCCAAATTGGACAATGGTCTGATATATCTCTCTTACCAATCGATTGGCCCATCACCCCCACCTATCAATGATATCCTCTTCCAATAAGAATCTGTCTAATCTACTCATGGATTTACTGTCACCGCTGAACCAAGTAAATCTATTACCCAATACAGGCAGATCAATCAACTTCGCATCAAACATAAAATTCAAAAACTCTCTCTGTTCAGAGCTTCTGCTACGAGTATCCTGTCCCTTTCTTTCTGAAGGATGAGATACTGCATTAAAATCTCCTCCCATAATCCACAAACCATCATTCCAATTCCTCTTGACTAGATTCAATTCATTCCACAACTTTCGCTTCAAACTGATACTACAACCAAAATATATGTTGACCACATAGAACAAAACATTTTTCCATAATAACCTAACACCGAGATATCCTTCTCATGTAAACGAGCTGATAGGTGTGATATAATCCTCATTCCAAAGAGTAATGATGCCTCCAGAATTGCCATTAGATTGTCTACTAGACCACCCAACATCATTGCCTTTACAAAAACTGGAAATAATTTTATTATCATTATCCTTCAATTTAGATTCTTGAATGAAGAATAAATCAGCTTTACCTGCCTTAATCAGTTTAGAAATCCTCTTTCTCTTGGACAGATGCCCCCTCCTCTAATATTCAGAGAACTAATAATCATTGCTTACCAGATTTGCACACCTTCTTTGACTTACCTCTGGCCACATCTTTTGCTTCCAAATCCGCGATCTTCTTGGTGAAATCTTTCTTAGAATCTCTCGTCGTCACACCAAGGGTTTGATAGAGCATTACATATTTTTCCACCCACGTTGGACTCCATCTTATCCCAGAATTTAGAATTACACATTCTAACATCAGAATCTGAAGTAGGTTCGCAACATAACACAGCCCCCGCAGAGTACACAGAAGGCTCTTCAGAAAAGGATTCTGAACGGACCACCTGTTGGTAAGGAATACTACGCCCACACTGCATACTGATAGTATTGAGGTTAAGGCCAGGTTGAGATACAGGTTCAATAGGATCTTCAGATATGGAACGAGCTGGAATATTGGCAAGGCCCAAAACTCTCTTCTTGGGCTTAGAAGGTTTGTGACAAAATGGCCTAATCACTTCCTTGACCCTTTTAAGTTTCACCTTTTTAATCCTCTCCTTTTTCTCTTTAACTCTGACACTAGCAGAAACAGGCTTGGACGAGGTACCTTTTGGATCAGCACCCTGCTCTGACTCTGCTACTTCCTGAACCTCTTCATCATAGTTTCCTACCACCTTTTTGACAATTAAAACAGCCTTAGCCGTTTCCACCGCCGAATCAAAACCATACGTCCTTGTCACTGAGTCTGCATCACTGCCACCTACCTCAAGATCTATATTCCTCGAACCTGCCAAAGTCCCATCCAACTCCCCTTCCACCTCCTTCTGATTACCCGCTGCCGGAGAAGATCCACAAACACCATCAATATTATCATAACCCAAAGAAGGCTCAGAATTGCAATTTCCTCATCCTCCTCTTTGTAATATTTACTCCATAAACTCTAAGATTCAGATGAAGAAACTGATGCTTTAGACTTCCTAACAGGATTATTCGCAAGAACACGTAATGGACCATAGGAATCTTCAACCATCTTGATCTTGAATGTTTCACCATTAATCTGAACATTGAATATTTCACTAAGCACCACTGCACAATTAGTACGCACCATGATTCTTGCTATATCCATACATTCTCCTTTCAAAGTATTTTCATCAACATATATGTATTTTCCCACCGTTTTGGCTATCATTTCAAAAAAGGAAAAGTTTCATGCATGACAAGGAATCCCATGACATCTTAACCACATAATCCTTTCTGAATCAACATCTGTTTCTTTCCATTCTCTGATCTCACTAAACCACTGTCTCCACCAGGATTCCGCCTCCCTTATAATATCACGAATCTCTCCCGGATCACTTTCCTCTAACAAGCACAAGTTTGCTCCAAGAGGTGTAACTTTGATTGAAAAATATCCTTCTAACTCAAAACTATTTTGTATATTGTAAGCCATCCCTGGATTAATCACCACACCCACAAATGCCTTTTTGAATCTATCAAGTTCTTCTTCACCTGACTGGAATTTGAGATGAGTAGGAACCTTTTTAGGGTAATAATGGTGGGTCTGAGTTACGTTATTCACCACCTCCGCGAACGATCTTTTCCCACTTTATTATCCGTAAAATTCCTCTTCCATTTCCAGTTGCCATCTTCTTCAGGCTTACGACCAACCCTAGAATTTCTTCTGTTGTTTCCTTCGTCTCTATTGAATCTGGGGATATTTGCATGAATCTTCACTTTATCTATGAAAATATTGTCTAACTTGACAGCAAGAACTCTGATGTCTCCCACTTCATTAAATCTGGCAAACCCAAAACGCTTCCCAAACTTATTAGTTTTAGGAGGGATCACCACTTCCTTGATCTCCCCATAAGGTTCAAACAATTTGAACACATCTTCCGCCTTAATTCTATCTGGAATTTCAGAAAAATAGATAGAACTTAACCCTTCCTTGTCGCCTATTTTGCCGAATTGGTAGAAATCCCATCTCATTTTCACCTTCCTTCTGTCCTTCTTCCTAAAAACCTGCTGCCACTCCATTCTCCTTAGTTTTATTAGAGAGAGTAGTTCTAAATAATCTCCTTGATTGTTTGCAAAAGGTAGTTGATGATTAACAATTTTCTAAACAACATGAAAAGACTAGACCGACCTGAGGGAAGCATACAATTATTGTTCACAACAAACTCATCAATCTTAGAGGAAAATGACATACCTTGCATAGTAAGCAAAGCAGAACCCATGAGAGAAATAAGAGGTTCAAAAAAAGATAATGTTCAACAACCATCCCTAAGAAGCCAAGTAGAATTATTGGAGATCATATACACATCTTATTTTTAATACTCGAAGAGTATATGTGGTGCATAATAAAACCAAATGACCTTCCACTCTAGAGTTCTCAATAGTCTTGCCCAGGTGTCGGGGGAGAATATGGACTTGAATAGTCTAGAAGGAGATTGAATAGACAATTCTTACAAAATGGTCTAGACGGGGGTTGAATAGACAATTCCTACAAAGACCAATTTAAAAAACATCTGCTTTTCAAAATCAGAGTTTTATAAAATTGTTCGGTGTAGCGGAATTTCGTACAATATATGTGATTGTAATGATTGTGTCGTATATGCTAGTGCGTGAGACACTTTTAGTGAGAAAAGAATAAGGAAATGAGTATTGATATTTTTGAATGAATAAAACTGAATTACAAAGTGTCTATTTATATATACCTAAGTGACTTGACTACTAAGTAAAATAACAAACTAAATAACAAACCTTAAACCCTAATTAGCTTTGGGCTTGGGCCACATAATTCAACTTGGATTATATATAATATCTCAACGTACCGCCTATAACCCAAGTTGTCGAAAATACACTAATCATTGTCGATCTGTCGACCAATTGAGCTTCACTTGAGCAATGTCTTACTTCAAGTTCACCTCGATTCACCTTCTCCCTTAAGAAGTGAAATCTAGCTTTGATGTGCTTACTTCTTCCATGCAAAACTGGATTCTTCACCAGATTTATGGCTGACTTATTGTCGATATTCCTGTTCCATGCCCTAGGTGCCCGCTTGAGACCATAGAGTGCTTTGTGCAACTTATATACTTTCCTTGCTTCCTCCTGGATCACAAACCCAAGAGGTTGTGTGACATACACCTCTTTATCTAAAGGTCCATTCAAAAACGTATATTGCACATCTAAGTGAAATGTCGACCAACCTTGATTGCATGCCAATGCTACAACTAGTCGAACATTTCCCAACCTTGCGGCAGGTGCAAATACTTCAGAGTAGTCGAATCCATCTCTCTGAAGAAATCCTACAGCTACCATTCTCGCCTTATGTCTTGCTATCGACCCATCAACATTGTGCTTCAACTTGAACACCCACTTCACTTTGATAGCTTTTGTATGTGCTGGCAATTCGACTTCCATGTGTTGTTTCTTCCGATTGCTTGTAACTCTTTGACCATAGCAGACTTCCAATGTTTATCTTTGAAGGCTTCACTATAGTTGATTGGTTCAGCACCAACAAGTAAAGCAAAATGAACTAGTTCTCCATCTGGTGTGACTTCATCATCACCAGCCACTTCATAGTCTTGAAGTTTAGTTGGACGAGCTTTAGTTCTTTGAGGTCTCTGGCTTGTGCCATCCATATCCTCTTCAACCTCGACTGTGTTGGGAATGTCAACAACTGCTTCGACTTCAATTGGAATATCGACAATATCTTCGACTTCGACATCATTACTTGCTTCATCAAAATCATAGCTCATTAATGGCATGTTAATTGGATCACCAGAATTCCAATCCCATGCAGAGTTCTCATTAATCACAATGTGTCAACTCATCACAATCTTATTGTTCATTAGATTGAATAGCCTGTATGCTCCAGTCTTATGATATCCTACCAGAATCATAGGTTCACTTTTGTCATCAAGCTTCCTTCTTCTTGCATCTGGAACATGCTTGTAGCAAATAGAGCCAAACACCTTCAGATGACTCACTGATGGTCGTTTACCACTCCACACTTCTTCAAGAACCTTGTTTTTCATCTTCTTGGTATGGCACCTATTCAGAGTATAAACAACAGTCAAAACAACTTCTCCCCATAAGGACTTTGGCAAATTCTTATGCTTCAACATGCATCTCTCCATGCCCATTATGGTCATGTTTCTTCTTTATGCTATTCCATTATGTTGAGGAGTATAAGGAGCAATTACTTCATGATCAACACCATGTTCTGCACAGAATGCTTCAAATATCTTGGATGTGTATTTGCGACCTCCATCTGTTCGCAGAACTTTGATCTTCTTCTCGCTTTGGTTTTCGACAAGCATCTTGAATCTCTTAAAGATTTCGAATACTTCGTCCTTTCTCTTGATCACATATATCCTCAACTTTCGACTAAACTCGTCGACAAACAAAACAAAATACATGTTTCCAACAATGGTATGCTCCTCAAAAGGACCACGTACATCTGAATGTACAACTTCGAGTATACAGGATGATCTCATTGGCATAGTCGAAACGAAAGACTTCCTGGACTGCTTTCCGACTAGACAACCTTCACAAAGTTTTCCAGGCATCTCAAGACTTGGTATACTAGTTACCATATCTTGAGTAATCAGTTGATTAAACGACCTAAAGTTTAGATAACCAAACCTCAGATGCCATAACCAATTATTCTTGTGGTCGACAACTGTTTTCATACATTGTACCTCAGTCGAACTAATCATGGTCTTAAATGTCCTATTCTTTGACAGAGGAGATTTCAAGATCAAGTTATTCTGGATGTCGAAAATTTCTAAGGCTCCATCTTTCATAACCATTGAGAACCCCTTTTTGACCAGTCGTCCTACATTTAGCTGATTGCACTTTATTCCGGGGATATAGAGCACATCTTTGATCAAGGCTTTTGCTTCATTACTCCTTTGAATAACTATGTTGCTAGTACCTTCTGCTTGCAACGAGCTATTATCAGCAAGTTTGACCTTGCTCTTCTTCAACTCATCGAAATCTACTAACCATACTTTTCGACCAGTCATGTGATTCGAGTAGCCCGAGTCGAGGAACCAGATCTTGGATTCGACATGGTCATCTGCAACTGCAGTCATAACCACCATATCATCTGAATCATCTGAATCTTTACGTGCAAGGTTCGGTCCTCCGTCCTTACCTTTTGTCGATCCCTTGTCTTTCCTGTACCATCAATGCTTGACCAAGTGACCCCACTTTTCACAGTTATAGCACTTCACACCTTTTTTCTCTACTTTGTCTTTCTGATAGGAATTTCCTTCTCCTCTTTTCAAGGATTCAGAAGTTCTATCATCGATCTTATTCTTGTGAGGGTTCGACTAAGATTTCTTGCCCTGAGTCTTGTCGATTTTGCCTTTGAATTTGTTGGAACCACCATTCTTCTTCCATGATTGAGCCTGTAGTGCTTGTATCGAGTCTTGAACTCCTTTCCTTTCGAAAATCCTAATCTCATGCGCCTCCAACGAACCAACCAAATCTTCCAGTTTTAGGTTGTCAAGATTGTTGGATTCTTGAATAGATACGATAACGTGATAAAAGTGAGAGGTCAACGTATGCATTACCTTCTCAACGATCATCTTATCAGTTAGGGTTTCACCACAACCCTTCATGAGGTGGACGAGTTTCTACACCTTCGACACATAGTCTGCAATCTTTTCGTCTTCTCCCATCGACAACAATTCATATTTTCGTTGTAAAGTTTGCAACTTGGCAACCTTGACTTTCTCGCCTCCTACATAGTACTTGACAAGAATATCTCATGCCTCCTTCGCCGATTCAGCATGAACGATTCTGTCGAAATTAGCCACATCAACCGCCGATTGGATGTAAAATGCCGCCTTGCAATCCTTCTTCTTGGCATCCTTGTGAGCGATTTTCTGTGCGTTGGTTGCATCTTCACCAAGCGCAGGAACATCGTTAGTAACGACTTCTAGGGTTTCATGAAAGCCAAATAGAGATTGCATTTGTTTTCTCCATCGAAGCCAAGAGTTGGAAGGGAGTTTGGTAAATTTCCATTACCATTCATCTTTTTAGCAATTGATAAACAACAACCCACGATCCTGGAAACACGATCTCTAACGTGTGATTCTTGAAAACACGACCAAGAATCTAACCGGAGCTCTAGATACCAATTTGTTAGTGCGTGAGACACTTTTAGTGAGGAGAGAAAGATAGAGAATAAGGAAATAAGGATTGATATTATTGAATGAATAAAACTGAATTACAAAGTGTCTAATTATATAAACCTAAGTGACGTGACTACTAAGTAAATTAATAAACTAAATAACAAACCCTAAACCCTAATTAGCTTTGGGCATGGGCCACATAATTCAACTTGGATTATATCTAATATCTCATCAGTATATACTTATATTCAAAAATAAAATGAACAAAAGAGGAGTTGGGGTAGCCCCTACAGCTGAGGGACATCCTACACCACAGCCATCCACATCATATGTTCAGGTCACTCCCCCGTCAGTCGCCGATTCTACATCTCAGAGGCGTCGGGATTCTACTTCTAGTTCATCAGGGACCCAGCCCGCACGCAGGCGTCGTCGGGAGACTCCAGCTCCATCAGCTGCTCCTCCTCTTTCCCCTGTTCCTGTTCCTTTTCCAGAGGGTGATCACCCAGCACATGAGGGTGTTGACGCTGATGACGATTTCAATGAGCTGGGCGGTTACCCCGGGGGACCATCTGATATGTCCCTACTCGTGGGGTACTCTGAACATACTGCCAAATATGTCTGGCTAGGCCAGGTAACCTTTCGCAGTTTATTTATAGAATTGTATTCGTTGAAAATATGTTCATTTGTAACATTGTTTTATTTGGAAATTTTCAGGAGAAGGATTCACAGAAGTTCTATAACCATGGGGGCAAGGTTATGGACACGATTGAGATGCTGCCAGAGGCTGAGTGGTTCACGTCTGCACTTGCGGAGTCTGGTCTTGGAGGCCTGTCTAGGATTGGGTATTCCCAGATCCAGTACGGTATCCTAATGTCATTTGTTGAGAGATGACACCCTGAGACATCTTCATTCCATCTACCGTACAGCGAGATCACGATCACGCTGGACGACATCTCGTGCCTCTTACATCTACCGATCACGGGTACCCTTCTCCGTCACGGTAGGATGACGAAGGCGGACGGCATGGAGTTGCTGGTTACAGAGCTTGGGGCTAGCCCAGAGAAGGCACATGTGGAGGTGCACCAGTTGAGGGGCGCACACGTCCGGTTCTCATTTTTTATGGATAGATTTGCTGAGGTGCTTGCAGAGGCAGGACAGACAGATGGTGATTCAGCTGAGGTGGCGATCCACATGACGCGTTCCCTAAGATGCTACTACTTGTTTTTGCTGGGCAAGGAGGTGTTTGTGGACACCAGCGCCTATTATGTTGATATCGTCTACCTCAGGTACCTTTTAGATCAGACAGAGATCCATGGGTACAACTGGGGGGCGGCTGCGCTGGCATTCACCTATTCCAGGCTCTCTGATGGTTGTCGCTGGGCAGCCAAGACTGTGGCAGGAAGCCGTACGCTATACGTGGTAACAATCTAATATTCTAAGTGATTTTTTCATTTCTTTTCTTTCTGTATTCATTATAATGTTTGACACCCATGTTATGTTTTCCATTTCAGGCGTGGATTTTACAGTACTTTCCCTACATTACTGGTTGGGGGAGTGTCCAGGGGTACACTGAGGATATGCCACGTGCTACTGCATTTGTCCTGCTCAGAGGGAACCAGGCGCCGGACCCCTTCAGAGTGTATCTAGATCGGATGGCTGCTGAGGACGTTTTGTATTGCCCCTATGCCGTTCACCATGTGACGCGCCCGTTCGATGAGGTTTGTTTGTTCTTAGGATGGTTGGCATGCAGTTCAACCGCTACTGCCTGATACCTCCCGGAGCGCGTCTTGCGTCAGTTCGGTTACACGCAGACGATCCCCAGGATGCCTCATGAGTCTGCTCCTCTAGGCTTGACCCGCAGGCAGATAGATAACTTATATGCTGACTACCAGTCTCACTTGGTACCGGAGGAGGCTCGGGCGACCAGAGTGGAGACAAACTGGAGTGTTGCTGCCGGGTACATCGTGTGGTTCTACACCGTCTTACACCCATGCATGGTGCCCATTGCTGAGGGATCGCCACCCAGACCTGCTCATCAAGAGATATTAGAGGAGCGGCAGTCTCAGCTGGACCATACTCAAGATGTCCTACCACGCTGTCGTCAGATAGTACAGATAGGGCAGCAGACCATTGAGGTCGGTCACCTCCCTGAGGGCTCTGGTGCCAGACTTGCCGTGGATAGGATGATTGCGATTGCTGGGGGCACTTCAGTACCGCAGACATCGATCCAGGTTGGGGGTAGGGGCAGAGGAGCAGGGGAGCCAGGAGAGATCCTTCGCCATACGCAGTAGTTTTTTTTTTTATGTATCATATTTATATTACATGTATGCACTGTATTTTGACAGACGTTTATTTTATATATATATATATATATATATATATATATATATATATATTACATTTTATTTTATATATGGATATTGTCAAATGTATATTAAGTTGCGACGATTTATTAACATATGCGACCAAACAAAAAAACCGATTTAAAAAAAAAATAAAGTTCTGCTGTTTTCCAGATCTGCAGATCAGGAATGTTTCCCGATGTGCACTTCCGGAACGCATCAGCGTTTTTTTTTTTAAATGGTGCGTCCGGATGTGCACATTCAAAATCAGGGGGCAAAATCGGAAATTCAGATGGTGCCTAAGAAACAAGGGTGGTGTGATAAGAAATGCTCAAAATTATTCAATTGATTAAGAAATTTATTATTACAGTTTCTAGTATTAATCATAAGTAAGACCGTTCAAAATTTTGATCTAACACAAACTTAATTGTATTCAAGAAGTTGCTATGAAGGTGGTAAAACTAAGAAAATGATAAATATTAAGCATATGACTTTAAAAAAAAAAAAGAATAATAGAGATAGAAAAAGAGAGATGATACACAATATTTATAGTGGTTTATCATATTCGTCATCACTTTATGCCTAATTTATTTTTCAATGATTTCATATTAAAAATTTGTAATCTTCCATTATCATTAAAAAGATTCTCTATTTTATTAATCAATTCTTACAAAAATATGTTTATCATATCGTTAGTATTTTCTTTAAAATCTGTTTAAATTTTGCCCATCTGTATGGGTGAGTTTTAATTTTTGTTCCATTATTTATTTTACAATTAATATAGTTTTACATCCTCAACCTACAAAATAAATAATGTGGAGAAAAAAAAAAAAGGGAGAACTCACCTTTTTTTTCTCAAAACTCTCCTAAATAACAAAACCTCTGGTTTGTCTCCTATGTAAAAATATTTAGGCTTAAATGCATTTTTGGTCTCCCTAATTTGACGTTTTTACACTTTTGATCCCCCTATTACAAAACATGCGATTTTGGCCCCTTTAATTTGGTGCGCTTTGCATTTTGTAGTCCCCCTCCAAATTTGCATACGAGACAATGATGATTGGGATTAAAAAATTAATTTTAATTAGGTGACAATGATGACTAAATTATTTATTTTTTTACAGAATAAATTAATATTTTTAATCAAGTAAATGTTTTTAAAAATTTATTAATTAAAATTTTCAAATTTTTTGAAACATGGGAGTCTGCCACATCATTGCTCACTCATATACACTCTCTCTCATGTGCTTTATTTTGCAATCAATAAATTTACTACAGTATATAAACACTAATTCCATATTTTTATAAATCGACGTGGGACTTCACTAGTTTTCAATTCTGGAGTTCTGCTTCACTTCCATTTCATTCTTCACATTTTCTCTTCTTCACTTTTCCTACACCATAACAGTCTCTGCTTCCACACTCTCCTCATCTCCATAAAAACTCATCTTCTCCCTACAACAACAAACACGAAATTCACCACAACACTACACATTACTATTATGGTTTGATTTGATTTTCAAAGACAGCTGCTGCTCCTATTGAACAGGTTAAATTGCTTATCCAAAACCAGGATGAAATGCTCAAGAGTGGTAGTCATGGTAATGTCAGTTACAGTTTTCCTTGAGTGATATTAATAGCAATGTCATGTTAATGTTAGTTGTTGAAATCCATTGTTGGAGTTAGTTTTTAGATTTAGTTAGGAAGGTAATTAGTTAATGTTACCAATGTGAAACTGTTAGCTAGTAATGAGTTTCAGATAGACACATGATTGGTTTTTATATTTTGCTTCTTGATGTATATTGTTGTTAACACCATGTCTGCACATAGAAATTACCTGCTGAAGGGTTGATATTTATAAAAACAAAAAATTGTAGAAGAAATTTATTACAAGAGCTTACAGTTAGTAGAATCAAATTCAGAAAGCTGTAACACCCAGAATGCCCAAATGCTCCATCAAGTAAGTTGTCAAAGATTTAACATGCAAGTTAAAGAGGTGGAATTCAAAATAGGCGAATCATCTCATGAAAATTGACTCACTAAAATTTTAAGAGATAGATGGGACAAGTAAAATATTTTTTCGGGTGAGTTATGCATGCAGTGCAGATCCTTGAAGTTCTGCTTATCAGCCAAGCTTCCATTTTTGGGTTGTTTATTTGGATACTATATACTATTATATTTTCATCATCAAGTTACTTCTTATAACAGTGACAAGACTCTGCTTATAAACTAATATGCAATATGTTTATCTACACTCTGATTTCCAGTTTCTATTAGAATATTTATTATTAAAATTAAAAAATAAAATTCTTTAAGTGAAATAGGATGAGTAAATTTAGCACACAGGCACAATGGAATGAATAAAGCAGAAACTATTTCTCAAACAAAAAAACATTAAATGATGATAATTTACTTAATTCTTTCATATTAATATATGCAATAGCCTTTCACAAAATTAAATACTGATAGTGATAGTTTCACTATTTCTCTAACACGTTTCACTATCAGTATTTAAAATGCAATAGTGATAGTTTCACTATTGCATATAGTGATAGTTTCACTATTTCTCTAACACGTTTCAACCAAATTTCAGAGAGCTGTAGCACCCAGAATGCCCAAATGCTCCATCAAGTAAGTTGTCAAAAGATTTAACATGCAAGTTAAAGAGGCGGAATTCAAAATAGGCGAATCATCTCATGAAAATTGACTCACTAAAATTCTAAGAGATAGATGGGACAAGTAAAATATTTTTTCGGGTGAGTGGAAAGTGAGGAAGCGTGGATGCATGAAAATCAGTAGAGCCAGATGATGGTAAAAATATGGTCTTTTCCACTTAAAACATGGTTATGAAAAAATTGATTTTTGTATCATAAAGCTGAAGTAATTGAAATTGAGTTTCTGGTTTGTTTACAGATTAAGGAATTGAAGTTGAAGCTGGAAGAAGAAGAGAAAAGTGCAAGCAGTGTTTTGGGGAAAGAGAAAATGATAAAGCTTTAGTCCCACATCGTTTTTTCTAGTATTATGGAAGTGTTTATAGAGCTTGATCAAATCTATAATATTGCATAAGTAGGTTGGGATGGATGTGGGCTTTTGAGAAATGGGCTTTGCACTCATAATACTTTTCCAAAATTTTAATTAATTAAATATCAATTTAAATTATTAATTCTCTATAAAAATATTAAATTAGTTAAAAGTATTATTAAATAATAAAAAATCCTAGTCATCCTTGCCATATAATTAAAAATAATTTTTAAATCTTAGTTATCACTGTCGTATGCAAATTTGGAGGGAGATTACAAAAATGCAAAGCGCACCAAATTAAAGGATCAAAATCGCAGGTTTTGTAATAGGGGGATCAAAAGTGTAAAAACGTCAAATTAAGGGGACCAAAAGTGCATTTAAGCCTAAATTGTAAAGTTTTTTCTCAAGATTTAAATTGTTAATCTCCCGCCTGTTCTATTATATATAACCCTCATCACATAATACTTGAAAGTTGAATGGGAAGTTCAGGTTATTCATCTCCAAACTCGCATCAATACTGCATGAAATTTTCTGTTTTTTTTTTTTCATTTTATAATACCCACTTCTTTAAAAAATAATGAAGCCCTTCTGGTATGCATAGATGAACCGAAAAATAATTTCTAGATTAAAGTAAACAAAATTTCAGTGCTGCATCCATACTAGGAGGCTATTTATGAACAACTGCAGAATGAAACATCTCATCCATTTAGCAAGGAATATAGGCCTTACTTACACTTATCCAAGTATGCACTCCACCCTTGAAGACGGTATTCACGAGCTACTGCAGCTGGATTCGCTGCCTTGATAATGCCGCGCCCCACGATAATTATGTCACTACCCCTATCATGGATTACCTGAACAAAAAAAACATTTGGTGAATTTCGAATAGAAGTAGTACAAGAATGTGCAAAACAGCACAAGGGAGCAGAAATACGAGGATATAGATGGCAACTTGCGTAAACTTACAGAATATGGAGTATTATATTGCTGCCCTAGGCCATCACCACCGATCGCCAGTTGAACTCCAGGAGTTGCATGAATGAAACAAGGATTTACCGATGCCCCAGACCACGATGCTGGATTGACTGAGATGAAGCCAATAACAAAGTCGGAATGATCTTCGGCAATTTTCACGGCAGCAGATGTGTAATCTCCTTTGGCAAAGTTACCAGCTGAACTCATTTCAGCAAGTAGCAACAAACCCTTTCCGCGAGGCAAACCCTACATATTGTTCATTGTTAGACAATTTTTTTTTTTGTATAATTACATTCAAGATAATGTTATGATCAGGATTGTTCTATAGACCTTAAATTTCAGTCCATCGACAATTCCCGGACCAGAGATAATGTGAGCATTTACTATATCAGCCCATTCCAATATATGAAAGATCCCTCTGTAGATAGCATAAAAAGAAAGATATTATGCTTAATGTAGAAACAGATGAAAGGAATCTGAAAAATGATACAAAACTTTCCAGCAATGTATTACCCTTCATACTGCATGGTCACCGTGTTACCAATGTCGGCAAACTTACGATCCTCGAATATTAAGAAGTTGCGTTTTTCTGCAATCTTCAACAGAGATATCATATGTTAGTAATAAACTACTCCAAAAATGTATAAAATTCCTCAAAACTCGGTAAAATGTTGTTCATGTAAACACGTAACACTCTTATAGTTGGTTAAAACCGTTACATGAGCATTCTACTTTCATAAATGCTAGCATATCTACTTCGGTGTACAGATGTGAACAATATCAGTATGAAAAATCTTGTTCTGCAAAAATCTGGAGAAAAATTAGCTTAATTTAGCATTATACCGCGCGGAGCTTTGAGCCAAAATCTGGAGTAAAATCTGGTAAAATATCTACATGTGTTTTCAGCAAGCATATCTCACGCCCAACCTGACGAGAAAGAAAAGGAAAATTAATTTACATAATTTATTCATCATGCCCAAACTTCTAATTACAATCTCATTGATGATAATTGAGAGAACACGATTCTTTTAATTTTCAACTCAGTTTTCAAATTAAGAACAGTAACATTTTCACTGAAAATAAGAGATTAAACAAAATGCCATCGCTGAAATGAAAATTTTCTCACCTTGTCTGCAATTTCAAGCAATTCAGCTGTAGTTCCAACGTCCGCAGCCAAACACAGATTACTTTCCTTCTCAGCCATTATCTCAAACAACCTCTTTCCCATTGGATTCTTGGACAACTTAGCTCTCTCCGAATATGACAGTGCCTTCTTGAACTTAGTTTTACTTTCCAAAGTAGCAACCTTCTGATTTTCCTCTAAGAATCTTATAACAACTCTAACCATCTCCTCATCGAGCCTTCCTTTTTCCCTCAAAATTTTCACCATTTCAGTCAATTTAAGAATCGCATGCAACTTGATTCCATTGCTCTCCAAATTTTGTCTTCCACCTTGCTCTCTATCAATCAGAACAACAGCATCACTGACCTTCAACCCCGTGGAACGCAACGGCGCAGCAGTTTCCAAAACCGATGTGCCACTAGTAACTAAATCCTCAATTATCAAGCAACTTTGGCCATGCTGAAAATCACCTTCAATGGCTTTAGAAGTGCCGTAGTCTTTGATTTCCTTGCGGCGCATGACCATAGGGATGTTGTGAGTGACAGACACACAAGTGGCAATAGGTAGAGCGGTATAAGGGACACCGCAGACAAGGTCGAATTTAGTGTCCGAGACAGAAGAAATCATAGTTTGAGAAATTTGTCGGAGGACGGAAGGATAAGATATAACAAGGCGGAGGTCTATGTAAATTGGTGAGGAGATTCCAGATTTGAGCTTGAAGTTTCCAAATTTGACTGCTGAGATTTCATGGAGTTTAAGAACTAAAGACTCCATTGATGTATGTGCCTATTTCAATCAGTGTCATTCAGTAAGTAACACCATCAATAAAAATAAGGCATACAATAGAAGCAGTGATGCAAAATAGCAAGCATAGTTGAATTTTAATATACCGATATTGTTCTACGATACACAATAAACTACAAATGTTGTCAAAGAGTAGCTACAGCACTCCTTACAACTATACAAGTACATGAGCTGAGACTTAAGACAAGGTTTTAAAAA
Organism: Lathyrus tuberosus; assembly: GCA_022829125.1. NCBI lineage: Eukaryota > Viridiplantae > Streptophyta > Magnoliopsida > Fabales > Fabaceae > Lathyrus > Lathyrus tuberosus. The sequence goes on from JALAZF010000078.1 coordinate 8,507,213, forward strand.
ACAACCAGTTACCGCGAAATTGGCCGCAACAAAATGACATCAGAGGTTGCCGATACCATTATTCACCGTTTTAATGCAGAGAAAACAAATCACAAATAAAAAGCCTTACAACTGCGACCAAATAACGTCACAGCTGTGAAACGCCCTTCAACCATTACGGACGCGAAATTTTCAGAATCAGAATATGAAAATAAAAATCAAAGAAAATATTCCTTATTATTACTACAAAATTCTGAACTAAAATTTTGTTTTAAAGTGAAAATAGAATCAAATAATATTGTGTAATGTTTTGATTAATTCTCACCGCGAGAACTGCAATCTGTAACACAACTTATGTACCAACCGAAATCGCGAAACCTTTTAAGTGACCGCGAGATATTTAAAACCTTGGTTATACACTAATTAATTGTAATTACTAGTATAGATTAAATCATAAGACTCTTACAATCTTAAACCTTACTAACAGTGCTTCCACTTCTCATGCACCTGCACAAGGAATCTAGGCTACCTGATTCAGTTATGCCTAAAAATTAGGTTGTAAAAGAAGTTGTTATGCGCTGTTGCATATTAAGAACTTGTGATAAAAAGTGTAAATGCAGAAAATGCACTTCATTCAAAAACACAGTTGAATAATGATATCAGAGAGATAAAATTCATAAAAAAAACAGTAAATATTTAGATACAATACAATAATGAGAAAAGATGGTGAAATGCGGGAACTCAAAATAGAAATTAATGATGCAAGAACTTGCCTTTAGGTGAGTGAAAGAAAGGGAGAAATTGAAGAGTTTTGGGGAGAGATAGTGAAGGGTTTGAATGTGATAGTTTGAGTTTGCACCTTTTATGCTTTGGCGAGTGTTGTTGTTACAAATTTCACGCTTCAGAATACAAAACAAGTAAGGAACGCCTTCATCTCTTCATTCACTTTAACGCAATATTCGGGGATAGAATAGATTTCAAAAAGGTAAATACTTCCTTACGTATAAAGAAAATGGGTACTGGTCATTTGGATAACATAAATCAATAATTAAATTTACATTATACTATTGTATTATTTTACACTTTACCCATTTGTGTTATTATTTAATTTTTTAAATTAAAAAATGAGATTGATTAATTGTAAAGTCTAGGATGTATATGATCCTGTTTGGGTTGAGTTTGGCTGAACCCATATTTAATGCATATAAAATATTCCGGTTTGAGTCTGAGTTAGATAAAATAATCACATGTTATATCAATGAATTTGTTTGAACAAACCAACTAATTTTTTTTGGTAGAGTTGGGTTGGATTGGGTAGTAGGTTGTCCAAATAATTTTTCTATTTATTAATATTAAATGATAAGTCATCATATTTTTTTCATAACAATTACTTAACATTTTATATTTTTAAAATAAATTTGATAATAAAATAATAAATGATATCCTCAACTAATAAAAATTATCATAAAATATTAAAAACAAACTAAAATTGTATGACATAAAATTGTACTAGCCTCAAAATAATTAAAGAGTTTAAAGTTATAGTTCACTAAAATAGTACTCTCCATTTCTTTTTAAGTGTTATTTTTTACTTTTTACACGTACCAAAAAAAATTAATAATTTGTGTTACTTTTTAAACAATGATTATCTTTTTTCCTATTTTACTCTTAACTTCTTATAAATTATTTGTATGTTTTCTCTCTACGTAATAAATAATTAGGGGTAGTTTAAACAAAACAACAATCAATATTATTTTGAACTTTGAAATGACACCTAAAAAAAAACAATTTTTTTCTAAAAAGTGACACTTAAAAAGAAACAGAGAGAGTAAATGTTAAGAGACTAGAGTTGCAACAACTATTCCACCCAATCAGTGGGTCAGTGCGTTTTTAGGTTTGAGTTTGATTTTACCCATCTCCACCCAATCACCTGACCCAATCCACTTTTTAAGATTTTTTAGGTGGATTTGACTGAATTTTGTGGGTTGACCCAATCCATGTACACCCTAAATAAAGTCACTTACTCAATCATCCAATTAAAATTAATTATTTTGAGTCATAAGTATCAAAATTTAAAATAATATAATATATTATAATTAAAATATTTTAATAATTATTTGTCCCACATTTCTCTCTCTCATCTTTTATGTTTATGTGTCAGATATAATTGATTTTAATAGAATAATGGTGTAAAGTTGTTTTACATTGACACAATCAATTCATTTTATTTAATCTCTTATTTTTTTTTAAATAACCATTTCTTTTAAATAAATAAAAAATATCAAACTAACCACTTTTCAAACAAAAAAATTGCCCCCAAAAGGATGCGTTGTCTCTGACGCATGCACTCGTTTTTTAACCTAAGGTGCCATAGCCTATGACACATCTCTTAGTGAGTAGCCAATGGATGTGGTGCATGCATGCAACCTTTAGGAGCATGCGCCATTGCCTTGGCTCCTATGTTCTATTTTTTTAATTATATAAATAGGTCATTCCCTCCCCATCATTTTCCACCCATCTTCTAATTCTCTCCTTCAATTTTTCTTCAAAATGATGTTTTATATTATCAAGAGTGTAAGTTCTTGTAATTGGCTGAAATTTTGTTAAAACAATGCTGATGTCATGGTTGATGTTGCAACATGAGCTTCTAACAGTATTGTTATGTTTTGGTTAACATTCTGGTTTGTGGAGAGTTAAAGTGCTGAAGAATGATGTCACATGCGATGTCTTAACATCACTATACCAGACCATTAAAACATCAGGCTGTAATGTTTTTAGGGCTGCGCTGATTATGTTTATTTAAGGAGATCTGTCAGTTAGATTGGATGCGAATTTCTTGGTGCAATCAGTTATGAAGAAGATTAGTTTGTTGCGAATTTAAAGCATAAAGATATGGAGAATATTTAGAGTTAATTATTGAAGATTTAATTAAAGATTTGATCTATTTAGAAGCAGGATCTGTTGCAGATTTGTTACAGAAGATATGATATGATTTGAAGGCCCAAATCCAGTTGGGATTATATTATAAATAGGATGCTTGTAACCTAAGAAAGGGTACGGGTCCAAGATGTAGATCATTAGGGCTTTGTCTAAGTGAACCACTCGGGTTGTGAGATGGTCACTAAGTTAGTACTCAGAAACCTGTAGGTAATGAGTTTTGTATTGTTCTTGGAGGAAGCTTTGAAGCAACTCCAAGATGTTGTTATCAGTCAAGAGTCTTGGCTGAGTATAGGCATAGAAGGGTGTCGTTTACTTTTCTGTGGTTGGAGAGTGTTTGGAAATTAAGTTGTTGATGCAGTGGCGGAGTTGTTGACTGATAGACATCATTGCGATGATTGGGAGTGAGATGGAGTCTCTTACCTAGGGAGGACTTAGGTAGAAGGGTCATTGGGTAGTGATTGAATTAGGTAGATTGTCAACTAGTATGTTGAGTCTGTAATTTGATACTACTAATAGTGGTCTTCCTTCCTGGCTTGGTATGCCCCCAGATGTAGGTTGTTAAACCGAACTGGGTGAACAATCCTTGTGTGCAGTTCTGTAGTTTTCTGTTGTTGTACATTGCATAGTGTGTTGCTGTAACATCACACATAACATCAGGTTTTGAGTGTCTTGTTCATATAGCAGATTGCGATGTTGTGACTTTGCACGAGACATCACACATCTGTACCAGAATTTCAAAGAGAAATGCCAATTTGATTTATTCGGAAGTAAAGTCTCCAATGAAGATTCGACTTTCGAACATGGAATTTTTGAGCATCTTTAAAGGAGCTTGATCTGTTGGTTACATGGAGACATTGGAGACAATGAAAAGATCAGAAGAATTGAAAGGCTTGTTACAGTGTACAACAATGATGAAAAATATCGTATCTGAGAATCAGTTAAAACTGACAGTGATTGTCGTATTATGATGCATAGTTCAGAGAAAAATGTCCTGATGATTGTAATTGCATAAATATGTTGTTTAGTCGTTTTATTTGTTTGTCGTGTTATTGTTTTAATTGTTGTAACTAAATATTGTAATCTCTATGAAAAGAACGTTGCTTTCAATGTCAAATTAAATGGTCACATAAAATGAATTACATATAAAAAAAACAGAACTAAAAGTGGATTATATAATTATGTTGTGGAGTTTGCTCCACCATTGAGAGAGTTTGTACCATTGTAATAAACAAAATAAAAACATATAGTTTGGGTTCAATTGTTTTGTCTCATCTATATAGTTCTTTGTGTAAAAATGCACAAAAGGGTACTCGTTCGTTTTATTCTTGCACTTTTTTGCTTTAAGCATGGGGTTGGTCGAGAGTTTAGTCACTCGCCCCTGTCAACGAGAACAGCTTCACATTCCCCTATGCAACAAAGTAAATTTATCTCATTATTTCCACTTGCTTAACTTATACTACAACTAACTGTAAATAATTTATTTTCACTCTTTCCGATTAAGGTAGTATGTTATAGGGATGAACTAGAACAAATGTCTCAAACACGCCATAACGGTCTACCAAAATCTTATAGATCATCTTGGACCAGACGATGTATTATGACTAAACAACTCATCATCTCTTTAATCTAGTTTTAATATTACCAATTTACAAATATTCTAATCATGTATTTTTCCTCTACAATTTATCTGGAGGTCTGGGTCTCAACCATGAGATTAACCCTAAGGATGATGCAGTTTGGACTGCAAAAACAACAATCATCAGGCTTACTACTGTGGAGATGCACCAGAGTGACTGTATCAAACTGGAGTTCGGCATGCAGCAACAAATCCCAGACCCCCCCTGCGTGTTTGGGATAATAGCATCAACTAAGAGTCGATGCCCAATGGAATTATTTTGATTGGAGAGAGTTTGCTAGGGAGGCATGTCGTTAATGAAAGCACCAACATCAATGGATCATAAACGAACCTATCATGCATGATTCTAGACCCACGCTAACGAGATTCGTCATCATATGCCCAACAACCAAACCCCGCCTAACAACCAACCCCACAACAATACCAAACCCAACAACATTGTCAACACACTCAAACCCAACAACCAACCCAACAACATCACCATACCAGATACGCCTAACAACCAATCAAACATGATTACAGACCCACATACACCCAACCCCGCAACCAATTCATGTCACACATTCAAACACAAAACCAAGAGCATGGCCCATATCACCAACAACCATATGACGCCACCACATATTACTATAGCCCCGATGAGGCATATGATTCTACCTCATCCTATCCTAACACTCAACCAATGTACACCCAAACATCACACCACTAAAGCACTCAAATATCACATTGGCAAAGCACCCAACCAGCTCACACTACTATAAATAACACTTTTTATGACAAAGTTTTCACCTAAAAATGCTAAAAACCGAGAGTATAATTCTTGGTTGCTTCATGCTAACAACCTTTTACCTCTGTTATCCATAAAACAGAGGGAATATATCTATAAGGAGCGCTATTTTATTTTTAATATAACATATTACCGCATTCTTTTGAAAAAACCGAGGGAATATAAAAATTAGGGACACTTCGAATCCCGGGTACTACATTTTTATGTTTTTTCAATGTTTTAATTAGTATTTCTCACTTGGCGATTCCATTTTTTCTTTGTTAAACTTTTTTTCTTTGTTTAATTTTTCTCTAAGTTAATTAGTAAAACACAAATTCTTTCTTATCAATAAAAAAGATTATGCAATAATACAATTGAAAATGAAAGAAAAAATTTCATTGATAATCAGAGAAGCAGGACAACATATAACAGAAAAAGAGGACAACAAATAACTATTCAACATATTCAAACTTTTGACTCCACTTAACTTCAACTTTTAATCCTGCTCTTTTTACCCTTTTAACTCTCCCAAAGAGAGAGAAAAGTTCAAAAAATAACTCTTCCATATGGTTTGAGGAAAGTTATTTCCTCGCGAGAGGTCACAACCATTTCCATTAATAAGTTAAAAAATAGTAAGAGGAAGATTAATTTTGACATTGTGGATAAGAAAGTACAAAAGATGCTTGTCATCTAAAGTAAGCGTTTCTAATTGTTTCTCTCTTAAACAAAGATTTGACACTAGAAGTTAATGCTAAACTTTTGTAATTGGGATGAGAGTAGCAGGATTGGTGAGGTTATTGTAGTTGGCATAAATTAGGAGAATGTGGTTTGAAAAGACATTGTTGAATCTATATTGTTCAACACAACTACCTTTCTCTTCACACTTTATTGTCTGAGCAATAAGTGATGGAGTAATAGTGATAGAAAAGCCATATACATTGAACTGTATTGACTTAGCATCCTCACCAGATTGCCTAACGGAGGCATTTAACCAGAACTGTGTTACGAGATTAGTGTAGATGGGTTCATGAAGCATGTCAAAGTAAGCTTTCAACTTATGTTTGGAAATAGTTTTCATTAAATCAAAACCTTGGTCTTTCAACTCTTCAAAATCAACAAACTTTTCGTTGATAATGAACAAAAGATTTTCATCTCCGTTGAAGGTTTTTGTAGACATTTTTTGAATAAAAAGAAAAGATTTTAAAACTATATCTGAAGACACAAAGAGATGGAAATGAAATGAGACCTGAATAGTGTATAAATAAATTGGAAAAGAGGAAGTGAAACAATCAGAAAAGCTCAAATGCCTTCTTGAAAATCCAAAAGATATGTTAAATTTGAATATGGATGATCCTTACTATTCTAGTGATATGATTCCAAGGCGCAATGATCATTACTATTTTTTTAAATATAAAAACAACATATTACCTCAGGTTTTTCATATAACCGAGGGGAAAAACCAAGAACCATCAATCCAGAAACCTTTCTTTTTTATTATATTTTTTATTTTCAAATATTCTTCGTAATCAATGAAATGTAAAAAAAATCAAAGGTTATTTACCTCGGTTTTATATTAAAACGAGAGTTAAAGTATTTTACCTAAATTAAACATAAAAAACCATTAGTGGTTCTGTTGATCAAATATATGTCGTTCATTTCATGAGATATCAATGCTCAAGACACTACTACCATTAGTGATCCGCATGAAACTTAAAAAATTTCCATTATAAAAGCATATTTGTGAATATGAAGAAGCGCTTGAAAATATTTACATTCATTGTTGAAATTGTAATTCAGTGTTGTGTCGAAGTCGAAGGTTTATAGGTTTGGTCGAAGTAGTGTATGTTAGTCGAATAGTTGTAATACATTGTAAGTCAGCTGTATTCGACAGAGTCGAATATAGCTGATAAAGAGTTGTGTCGAAATGTAGTTTGGGCCTGGGCCGTGATGGCTTATATAAAGGGTTTCCTAGTTTGTAATTTTTAACATACAGTTAATACAGTTTTTTACACAATTTTGCAACATCGTTTTCTCTCTCTCTCTCTCTCTCTCTCTCTCTCTCTCGTCTTCTTCTTCTTCTTTAAAATCCCATCTTTCTTGAACCCTAGTTCCAACAAATTGGTATTACAGAGCCCGGTTACGATTGCAATTTTGAGAGAATCAAATGGCAAACGGAACAACATCTACGTAATTTCCAGCAAACTTACCGGTTTTCAAAGGCGAGAACTATCAACGGTGGGTGGCGCAGATGAAGGTCATTTTCAGATTTCAAGATGTTGTTGAAATCGTCAATGATGGAGTATCGGAATTGGGGGCAAATGCAGATGAGGTGCAGAAGGCTGTGCACAAAGATCAAAGGAAGAAAGATGGCAAAGCACTGTTCTTGATTCACCAGTGTGTGGATCCAAACGTGTTTGAAAAGATTATTGAGGAAGAATCAGCAAAAGCAGCTTGGGAAAAGTTAAAGAGCTTATATGGTGGGGTGGAGATGAGAAATTGAAAAAGGTGAAGTTGCAGACCTTGAGGAAGCAGTACGAGATGATTCAGATGAAAGAAGATGAATCAGTCTCGGCATATTTCTCAAGAATCGTGATGTTAACAAACCAGATGAAGGCATGTGGTGAATCACTCACTGATCTGCAAAAGATTGAGAAGGTATTAAGATCTTTGATAGAAGATTTTGATTACTTTGTAGTAACAATAGAAGAGTCCAAGAATCTTTCTGAGATAAAGTTAGAAGAACTTCAAGCTTCTTTAGAGGCTCATGAGATGAGATTGAAGCAGAGGAACTCAGAAAGAGAGAAGGTGACTGAAAAGGCGCTGCAATCAAGATTCACCAAGAAATCTGGAAAAGAGAAACCGAAGCAGTCAAAGAATGTTGCTAATGATGAGAAGTCAAGCAAGAAGACTGATTCGACTAAGAAAGACATGAAGGACGTGCAATGTTACAACTGTCAAGGTTTTGGTCACTATGCTCGAGATTGTCGAAGAAGAAAGAAGGCAAAAGCAAAAGATAGTGATGAAGCCCAATATGCACGCACTAGAGATAGTGATTCTGATGATGTGTTGCTGATGGCCAACACTCAGTCGAACACTGAGCGAACTAACATGTGGTATCTAGATTCAGGATGTAGCAACCACATGTCTGGCAATAAAAACTGCTTTACCGACTTAGATGAATCAGTCGAAAAGGTTATAAAGTTCGCAGATGGCAGGCACATCAAATCAGGTGGTAAAGGAGATATTTCGATTGTCAGAAAGGATGGTCGAAGAGCAACTATCACTGATGTATTGTATGTACCAGTAATGACAAGTAACTTGATAAGTGTAGGTCAATTACTTTCAAAAGGCTTCAATATGAAGTTAGAGAAGAATCACATGAAGGTACATAGGGCTGATGGGAAGTTGATAATGAAAGCACCTATGGCAGAAAACAAAACCTTCAAAGTTGAACTCAACACATCAGATCATAAGTGTCTTGCTTCAATGACTGAAGAAGACAAGAATTGGCTATGGCACCACAGGTATGGATATCTAAACTTCAAAAGTTTAGGCATCCTCAATCAGAAAAGAATGGTGTTTGGTTTACCGCAGTTGAAGGAACCAAAGCAGGTATGTGAAGAATGTTGCAAAGCAAAGCAGGCCAGAAAAGCATTCAAACATGACTTGCCCATGAGATCAAGGCAAAAACTGGAGCTAGTTCATTCTGATGTGTGTGGACCTTTTGAAGTTAGGTCAAATGGTGGTAAGCGTTACTTCTTAACTTTCATTGATGAATTCACCAAATATATGTGGATTTATATGATTGAAAGTAAGAATGAAGTATTCACAAAGTTCAAGAAGTTTAAGTTGCCTGTTGAAAAGCAGAGTGGCTGCAAGCTAAAGAAACTGAGAACTGATGGCGGTGGTGAATACACCTCTCGAGAGTTTGCTAGATTCTGTGAAGAGGAAGGTATAGAGCATGAAGTTATTGCACCCTATACACCTCAACATAGTGGCATAGCTGAGAGGAAGAATAGAAGTATACTGAATATGATGAGAAGTATGTTGAAGGCGAAAGAGGTGCCAAAGAGATTTTGGGCTGAAGCAGCTTCGACAGCAGTATACATTCTGAATAGATGTCCAACGAAGAAGTTAGTCGAGAAGACTCCTCATGAGGCTTGGACAGGGTCGAAACCAAATGTTAGTCATCTTAAAGTTTTTGGATCAATATGCTTCAGGCATGTACCTGAACAATTGAGAACAAAACTGGATGATTGGAGTCAAGCTATGGTGTTAATAGGTTATCATTCGACTGGTGCATACAAACTGTATTCACCAAACGATGATAAACTAGTGATCAGTCGAGATGTTCTTGTGGATGAAAGCAAAGGGTGGGACTGGAGTCAAACTTTAGTTTGACAGGAGTCAGATACAGTCACAACTGTGTTTGAAGAAGATCAACAGAATGAGGCTTCAACCAGTCGAAGTGAACAGGATAAAGCTTTAACCAGTCGAAATGAAGAACAACCTGAGCAAAGAGCAAGAAGATCGAATAGAACAAGAACTGAATTGACAAGGCTATCTGGATATAAGAGATTTCCAGACCAAGCAGTTGATGCAGATGGTGACTTAATTGAAGAAGCCATGATGGTGGCTGAAGCAGAACCAATTGATTTGGATCAAGCCATGAGTGATTCAAAGTGGTGCGAAGCTATGAAAGAAGAACTCAAAGCTATTGAGAAGAACAAGACCTGGGAGCTTGTCGAAAGATCCAACAAGAAGCCAATTGATGTAAAATGGGTTTATAAGTTGAAACGAAGACCAAATGGTGAGATTGCCAAGTATAAGGCAAGATTAGTGGCTAGAGGTTTTCTGTAGAAACAGGGCATTGATTTCGACGAGGTTTATGCACCTGTTGCGAGGTTGGAGACAATCAGAATTATTGTGGCAACAGCTGCTTATCGAGGGTGGAAGATACATCAGTTGGATGTAAAGTCAGCATTTCTGAATGGACCATTAGAAGAAGAGGTCTATGTTACTCAACCACCAGGATTCGACATCAAAGGGCAGGAGTCGAAGGTGTACAGATTAAGGAAGGCTCTCTATGGTTTGAAACAAGCTCCTAGAGCTTGGAATAAACGAATAGATAGTTTTCTGAATGAAGCAGGTTTCACAAAATGTGTCTCTGAACATGGAGTGTACGTGAATAATGTTGACAGTGTCAGTCGAATCATTCTATGTCTCTATGTCGATGATTTGTTAATCACAAGAGCAGACGAAGCTGAGATAAAGAAAGTCAAGTCGAAGCTAATGCAAGAGTTTGAAATGTCCGACCTAGGGAAGTTGTCATATTTCTTAGGGATGGAATTTAAGGACACAGGTGAAGGAATATTTCTGCACCAGAAGAAGTATGCTCAAGATATCTTGAAAAGATTCAAGATGAACAACTGTAATCCAGCAACCACACCATTAGAAACTGGCGCAAAGTTGAAGAAAGAAACTAATGATGAGTTTGTAAGTGCAACTCTGTACAAACAAATCATTGGTTCCTTGAGATATTTGTGCAACACTAGACCAGATATATGTCAAAGTGTTGGAGTGTTAAGTCGATTTGTGGAGAAACCCCAGGAATGTCATCTCATTGCTGTGAAGAGGGTGCTGAGATACATAAAGGGAATGATTGATCATGGTGTGTTGATGCCAAGGAAGTCGAAGGATAATACAAAGGCAGAAGTCTATGGGTTCACTGATTCTAATTTCAGCGGAGATCAAGACGAAAGGAAAAGTACTGCAGGCTACATCTTCATGATCGAAGGAGCCCCAATATCTTGGAGCTCAAGAAAACAAAGCATTGTGGCTTTGTCCTCATGTGAAGCTGAATATGTAGCTGCATCATATGCTGCGTGTCAGGCAGCATGGATCGAAATGTTGCTTGAAGAACTTAAGGTAATGGAATCGAAGAAAGTAAAGTTACTTGTAGACAACAAGTCAGCTATCAACCTGGCGAATCACCCAATGAGCCATGGTCAAAGCAAACACATTGAGAGGAGGTATCACTTCCCGAGAGATCAAGTCAACAAAGGGAAGCTGAAACTGGAGTATTGCAAGACAGAAGTTCAACTAGCTGATATACTCACCAAACCTCTAGGAAGAGTCAGATTCGACGAATTGAAGAGAAGCATCGGGATGAGAAGTCTCGACAACATGATTTAGGGGGTGTGTTGAAATTGTAATTCAGTGTTGTGTCGAAGTCGAAGGTTTATAGGTTTGGTCGAAGTAGTGTATGTTAGTCGAATAGTTGTAATACATTGTAAGTCAGCTGTATTCGACAGAGTCGAATATAGCTGATAATGAGTTGTGTCGAAATGTAGTTTGGGCCTGGGCCGTGACGGCTTATATAAAGGGTTTCCTAGTTTGTAATTTTTAACATACAGTTAATACAGTTTTTTACACAATTTTGCAACATCGTTTTCTCTCTCTCTCTCTCTCTCTCTCTCTCTCTCTCTCTCTCTCTCTCTCTCTCTCTCTCTCTCTCTCTCTCTCTCTCGTCTTCTTCTTCTTCTTTAAAATCCCATCTTTCTTGAACCCTAGTTCCAACATTCATATCTTTGGGTTTGCAAGATCATTTGCCATGAAAATATCGCTAAGATGGATGCAAGAGCAGAAAATTATTTGAGTTTAAGGTTTGAGTTCTTAACTATTTATTTGAGCAAAAATCTTTTATTTATCTAACTTTTTTTATTAATCCTTTTTTTTATATCAGAAACAAATCCATGCGAGGTAAAGCCATTGAGAATATAGTCGCACCCAACATTTGATCTTGTCCAAATATCAAGGATTCAAAGATCTAACATATGAACTTCATGAACTAATTAATTTTTATTTTAATATTTTGTGTAAACAATGTAATATTCTAGGTAAACATTGTAGTTTGTAAACAAAATATTTTATCAATATTCTTTGTGAACAATGTAACGAGTTTTAATTTTAAAATAATAATTTATCTTATCCCTTGGTTTGTTGATAAACCGAGAGGTATGAGATGCTATTTTTGTAAATAATAAAAATACAGATGTTGGGGTTCGAACCCATGATCATAGAACTTTACCCATGGGATTCATTAACCGAGGTGTTAAGTGATATCTTTTCATGTCACCCTTCGTTACGTCGCCTTGGTAGTCGAGGTTACGTCTCTTTCGCGTGTGATGTAACACCTTTTTCTACCCAACAAACATCAAGAATAAAACAACAATTTAATCAGAGTAAAGTCCCAAAAGGGCGCCACATTTCGTCACATAACATCAAATAACCACCTGTCCCGTAACACGGGTTTCACCATCTTGAATTTATTTAAACATCACGCAGCGAAAATCAATGTTTAAGAGAATACTTTTATAATCCAAAACTCCATAAAATAAAACATCATAAAAACATCATGCCAACAAATAAAAGAACATAAATCGTTCGACTCAAACGTCCCGACCCGATGTTACATATCAGAGCAAGACCCTCTAATCGACGGAAAAATCAAAATACTTCAAATGCTAAATCTTCATGCCCCAAGAAAGCTAAGTCTGATCACCTGCACGTTACCCACGTGGAGGCAACATTCAAACAGGCTGGGTGAGTAATCATGAATCAATATATAAGATATAAGCACAAGATAAAGCATAAGCACAATCATCATCAAATCATTCACAACATCATTGATACATCAATCACAACAACATAATGCAATGCCACACAATATGCAATGCAACATCATAGACTCATGCATGTGGTACCAGCTCATCATAATTGATGGACACTGGGCCATCACCCTCCAAAGATCCCCACTAATAGGATCGATTCTACACAAGAACCGGAGCACGTCACAAAACACTTCAATCCACACAATGGGATTGAAGCCATTAAATGGACCGAAGTCCTAACTATGCCATGAATGCATGATGCAAATCGTTATAATAATCATCATTATAAAATCGTCATAAATGCATCATCATTCATGAATCATCATCAAACAAACATCATTATACAACACCAAGTCGTACTCGTCACAATTCGTCATTATACCTCACAATTCGTCATATTATGCTCGTCACATAAAAATCCATGATTTTATCCCATTCATCTTCATTACTAGTTCACTCATGTCTTATAACCTCACCATAGCCTTACGTCTCAAAGAATCCGCATCACAAGCGAAATCGGGACAGAAATCGCAAAAACGGAAAAATCTGCCAACAGCCCTGTCCATACGCGTATGACCATGCCCCATACGTGTATGACTTAATTCCTCGTCCCTGGCTTGCATATCATACGCGTAGGGCCCTTTTCCCAGGCCTCCCTTACGCGTAATGCCCTTCTTGTTACGCGTATCACCAGAGAGGTTTCCCTCTCAGAATTCCCCTTCAGACTCCCATTACGCGTAATGGTAATCCATACGCGTAATACACCTTTCCCAAGAAGCCCATACGTGTAATGGCTTCCCATACGCGTATGCCCATTCCTTCTCAGCTTCCCATACGTGTATCACCATCCCATACGCGTATTGCCTCCATTCTCATACGCGTATTCTACGCGTACTAGCAGAGGGTCGTGCTGGCCCTGGGGACGGGTGCGTATGCTACGCGTATCACCCAGGGAATTTCCCTTCTTACGCGTAATGCCTCCCCTGTTACGCGTATTGCCAGAAAACACTCCAAAACTCAGATTTTGCATCTGAACGAAAACCTCTCATTCCAACACCTTCGACCTTCCAAAATCGGACCCAAAACAGTTTCGATTCATCACAGATCTAAGTCATTATCCTACTCCATTATTTACATCAATTCCTTTCTAACTATTAAGTCCTAATTCATTAATCTCACCTTCCATCTCATATCTGGTTTATTCACATGTCCATCATAGCAACAGAAATCATTCACACGAATTTCACAGAATTTACATCAACACATACCAGATTCATATCAGAAAATTGACCAACACAGATGCACGAAAATTCACACAGATTCAGTATACGGAAATTCGTCATAAACACAGAACACACAAACTACTCTACCTTAAACCCATATCAAACATATGAACCCGGATTAACCCCCCATACCTCGAATTTTCCAGCAAAGATTCTTCTTTTCGGGGTTCTACGGTTGATCCTCTTGTTCTATGTGTTCTACCCTCCTTTCCTCAGCTCTCTCTTCACTTCTTAGGGTTGTACAGACTAATTCTCCTAATTCCCTATTTTCTTTTTGTTAAACCTATCTTTTGGGCTCTAATTATGATTTACCCGTATTGTCCTCAATTAACCTCCTCAATATTACCGTCTTACCCTTAATGGTTCTCCTAATTATTTTAAATAATAGTAATAATCTAAATAATATTCTAAATATTCAGATTATTCTACTATTATTATTAATAAAATAATCTAATTAACTTACTAACGCTAAATGCCTCAATATTCCCTTAACCCAAATCTACCACACAACACCACCCAAGGTTACCAAGCGTCATAACATCCATCAAAATTCACCTAAACACCGAATAATCATAATAATTCAATTAAATAAATATTATAATTATTTTAGGGTGTTACAACCCTCCCCCACTTAAAGAATTTTCACCCTTGAAAATTACCTTAAGGAAACAGAGTCAGATACGACTCCTTCATCTGATCTTCACGCTTCTAAGTACAACTTTCGCCAGCTGGTCCACCCCATAACACCTTGACCAAAGCTATGTCTTTGCCCCGCAGTTGCTTCATTTCACGACCTTCAATCCGCATAGGTAATGGTTCCACAGTCAGATTATTCCTTACTTGTAAATCATCCATCTGAATCACATGCGATGGATCCGGAATGTACTTCCTCAACTGAGACACATGGAACATGTCATGCAAATTCGCAAGTGACGGCAGTAAAGCAATCTGAGAGACTACCTCCCCTATCCTCTGTAAGATTTGATATAGACCAACAAAACATGGAGTGAGCTTCCTAGACTTCAAAGCTTGACCCACACCAGTCACTGGCGTCACCCTCAAAAACATGTGATCTCCCTCTTGGAATTCGAGTGTTTTCCTTCTCCTATCATGATAACTCTTCTGACGACTCTGCAAAGCTCTCATCATTTCTTGGATCATCTTAATCTTCTCAGTCGTCTCCTGCACAATCTCAGGTCCGAGTACAACACTTTCGCCTTACTCATACCAACACAAAGGAGTCCTACATCTCATTCCATAAAAAGCTTCATACGGCGTCATCCCAATACTAGCATGAAAGCTGTTGTTGTACGTGAACTCAATCAACGGTAAATGGCTATCCCAAGATCCTTCGTGATCCAACACACAAGCCCTCAGTAAATCCTCGAAAGATTGGATAGTCATTTCCGTCTGACCGTCCGTCTGCGGATGATATGCAGTACTCATCCTCAACTTAGTACCCAAAGCATCTTGCAAACTCTTCCAGAACCTCGATGTAAATCTCGGGTCTCTATCTGACACAATACTCAAAGGTATCCCATGCAACTTCACAATCTCCTCAATGTACATCTCAACTAACTTCTGCATAGAATGTTTAATCTTCTTCGACAAGAAATGAGCTGATTTAGTTAATCTATCCATAATTACCCAAATCGAATCATCTCCCTTAGCAGTTCTCGGCAACCCCGACACAAAATCCATGGAAATGCTATCCCATTTCCACTCTGGAATATTCAACGGTTGCATCATACCTAAAGGCTTATGATGCTTAATCTTTGACTTTTGACAAGTCAAACACGCATAAACAAACTCCGCAATATCCTTCTTCATACCCGGCCACCAAAACAACTTTTTTAAATCCCGGTACATCTTCGTAGCACCGGGATGAATACTCAATCTACTTCGATGTCCTTCTTCAAGAATGCTTTTCTTAATATCTGGAACATCTGGAATACACACCCTGTCTCTGAATCTTATCACACCACTCTCATCAATCCGGAATTCACCTCTGTTACCTTGGTTGATCAAGGTCAGCTGGTCAACCAACTTCAAGTCAGATTGTTGTCCCACTCTGATCTCTTCCAGAATACCACTAGTTAATTTTAACATCCCCAACCTCACACTGTCAGGGGTCTGTTCACATACCAAACTCAAGTCTCAGAATTGCTCAATTAATTCCAACTCTTTCATCATAAGCATCGACATATGCAATGACTTCATGCTCAATGCATCAGCCACTACATTTGCTTTACCAGGTTGGTAATTCAAATCGAAGTCATAATCCTTCAACAATTCCAACCACCTTCTCTGCCTCATATTCAACTCTTTCTGGTCAAACAAATACTTCAAACTCTAATAATCGCTGAACACTTCGAACTTAGAGCCAAACAGGTAATGTATCCAAATTTTCAACACAAACACCATAGCTTCCAACTCTAGATCTTGGGTAGGGTAATTCACTTCATGAACCCTCAACTGCTTGGAAGCATAAGCAACAACTTGACCATTCTGCATCAACACTCATCCAAGATCCATCTTCGACGTAGCACAATGCACTACAAAAGATTTATTCGGATTAGGCAAAATCAACACTGGAGCGGTCGTCAACCTCTTCTTCAATTCCATAAAACTCTCTTCACAAGCTACATCCCACACAAAAGCTTGCCCCTTTCGAGTCAGCTGAGTCAAAGATAATGCCAACTTAGAAAAACCCTCAATAAACTTGCGGTAATATCTTGCCAATCCAAGGAATCTTCGTATCTCAGTAGCAGATTTTGGAGTCTCCCACTGTAACACATCATCAATATTAGAAGGATCTACAGCAATCCCACAACTTGAAATCACGTGGCCAAGGAAACTCACTTCCTTCAACCAAAACTCACACTTCGACAATTTTGCATACAACTTCTTCTCCTTCAATACTTGTAACACAATTCTCAAATGCTTAGCATGCTCTTCTTCAAATTTAGAGTATATCAGAATATCATCAATGAAAACCACCACAAACTAATCCAAATACTCATGAAAGATCCGATTCACATACTCCATGAACACACCAGGTGCATTGAACACTCCAAACAGCATCACAGTGTATTCATGGTGACCATACCTCGTCCTGAAAGCTGTCTTTGGAATATCATCAGGCTTAACACGAATCTGATGATAACCCGACCTCAAGTCAATCTTGCTAAACACACAGGCACCTACTAACTGATACATTAAATCGTCGATTCTCAGAAGTGGATATTTATTCTTGATAGCCACTTTATTCAACTGCCGATAATCAACACACAACCTCATACTTTCGTCTTTCTTCTTCACTAACAGCACAGGAGCACCCCACGAAGAAACGCTCAGTCAAACAAACCTCTTCTTAAGCAATTCTTCCAGTTGTTTCTTCAATTCACTTAACTCAGAAGCGGACATCCGGTAAGGAGCCATTCACGTTCTAGGGGCAAATCACTTATGTCGTCTGGAAACACATCTGGAAATTCACAGGCAACAGGAAATCCGACACTCGCAGCTTCACGATCAACCTGCAATGATGCAAACATTGCAAACACCAAGGCTTCGTCTTCCAGAAATTTGTCTACTTTCTTAGCAGACAAGAACATCAACTCCCCACTATCACCAAACTCAGGAAACTCTACGGTCTTTTATAACAATTGATATGAATATGGTTGAACTCTAACCAGTTCATTCCAAGGATTACATCGACTTTGTGCAAGGGTAAACACACCAAATCCATCACAAAACTTTTCCCAAAGATTGTCAAAGGACATATCAAACACATAAAGGTAGTAGTAACAGAACCATTAGCTGGAGTTTCTATTACCATATTACCATTCATATCAGACAACTTCAAACCCAATCTATTAGCACATTCAAGTAAGATAAACGAATGAGTAGCACCAGTATCAATAATAGCGACCACTTCAACATTATTAATAAAACAAGTACCTCGAATCAGGTTGTCCTTCTCTGAAACTTCTGCACCACCCAACGTAAACATTCTGCCATTGGTCTGGGAAGCAGTAGCAGTCTTCTTCGGTTTCTGACACTGGGTACTAAGGTTACCCTTCTCCCCACAATTGAAAGAGGGTCGGCCACCATCCTTGCAACCAGTAGCTCTATGACCCTTCTTACCACATTTGTAGCACCTCAACACACTATTGGTGCAAACATCGGCACACCTGTAACACTTCCCAGAAGCGGGAGTTGCTCCCCCACTTGTCTTCTTCCCATATGAAGCCTTATGCTTTCCTTTGTCAGCTGAAGTCGTATAAGGTTTCCCTTTATATTGGCCATTCTCTTTCTTCTCACTCAACTGCTTATAGTGAGTAGATCGAGCTCGGTTATCCTCATCATAGATCCTACTCTTATCCACCAGCTCAGCATACCTGCAAATCTGTTGGTACCCAATACCCTGCTTGATCTCTGGCCTCAACCCATTCTCGAACTTGAGACACTTGGACGCCTCAGCATCAACACGGTTATAGTGAGGACAGAACTTCACTAGCGCCTCGAACTTCACAGCACACTCTGCCACCGTCATATTTCCTTGCTTCAGCTCAAGGAATCCCACCTCTCTCTTGCCACTAGCATCCTCTGGAAAATACTTTCCCAGAAATTTCTACTTGAACACAGCCCAGTGTAGCGCGATTTTTGTGGTTTCGAATCACTATCGCTTTGGTACTACAGTTCGATTCATTTTTTATCCTGTGAAGCTGATTAAGGAAGGGAAATAGATGTCTCCAATTAACCCTGCTTGCATACTGAGGTTAAACAGTCATAACTGTTGGTTTACAGATGCTACCAAAATATGGGGGCCTGTCTTTAGGTTATTTCGTTTAAGAACGGAGTGTCATGACTGTATAGAAGGATTTTGGTAAGGTACTAGGTCTGATGTTTTTGATGGATGTGTGAAGGTACTGGACTTTGAGTTTTTGATTAGTATGCTCGCTAAGATTTCGCAATCTTATGCCTACATATTCTCGTTTAACGAAACAGGGAAATCAGAGCGATCGTAGTTCCTCCTATTCTATGGGAGGAAAGAGATGTTTTGGTGTCTTGTTCAAAGCCCAAGATTAAAGCTAAAGGTGATTTGTATCTTGTTCAAAGCCCAAGATAAGAAGCTAAAAGGTTTTGACTAAAAGGGAATTTGTCATCTCTAAAGAGGAATTATTGATGTTTGTATGCTGTGAGCAAAGCACAAATTTGATGCTAAAAGGTTGATTGACTCAACCGGGGATTTCTTTATTCAAAGCCTAAGAGGAGGCTAGAAGTTTGAATTTTCCGGGGAAAATGTTCTTTCTGTCTTGTACAAAGGCCAAGATTGAGGCTAAAAGGGATTTTGACTCCGTTGGGGAGAATGTATTTTGTATAAAGCCCAAGATGGAGGCTGAAATGGTTTGACTCAACATAAGAGTACTTTTATTTGTCCTGCATAAAGCCCAAGACAGAGGCTAAAAAAGGTTGACTCAACAAAAGAGTCTTGAACAGGTGATTGACTCAACAAGAGAGTCTGAAGGTTGATTGACTCAACAAGAGAGTCTTTTATACTCAACAAGAGAGTGATTTGATGTCTCGTACGAAGCTCGAGATTGAGGCTAAAAGGAGATTGAATCAACAAGAGATTCTTTTATACTCAACAAGAGAGTGTTTCGTTGTCTCGTACGAAGCCCGAGATTGAGGCTAAAAGGAGATTGACTCAACAAGAGAGTCTTTTATACTCAACAAGAGAGTGTTTTTTATATGTCTTGTACAAAGCCCAAGACAGAGGCTAAAAGTGCTTGACTCAACAAGAGAGTCTGAAAAGGTTAGCTCTGCTGGGGAGAATCATTTGTACAAAGCCCAAGTGGAGGCTGACTTACTGCTGAGGATTATTTATCCTGAAGCGGGTCCAAGTGTGGGGAACTCTCATGAGAGAGATTGGGTTTCTGCTGGAGATTGATCTAGAGTGATCGGTGTTTTTTCCTATGTTTGAAAGGAACTTGAGAATGTCTTTAAGACTCAAGAGTTTTAGACTGTCCAAGTCTAGAGTTTTATCTTTTGTACAATGCCCAAGAGGAGGCGCGGGCATTAAGGGATGAGTATCAACCCTACAATGGCCGGAGTTTTGACGCGGGAAAGACTGCTCTAGCAAAGGATGACTAAGTTTTGTCTTATACCTTTAAGAGGTCATCAGGGTCCTTGTATTAAGCCCAAGAGAAGGCATGATAACTTCTAAGAAGCCGAAGGGTCCTTGTACAACGCCCAAGAGGAGGCGGGGATGCTTTTAGGAAGCCTGTGGGTCCCCAAACCAAGAGAAGTTCAAGAAATGCAATTCACAGAGAAGATATCATTCCAGGAAAGTTCGAGAATTTGGAAGAAACTCAAGAGATGCCATTCACGGAGAAAAGATCATCTCTGGGGAGTTAGAGTTTCTTTCACAATTTCTAAGGGTGACAGTCTGAGAAAAGGTTCGCCGAGAATACTGCCTTTCTCTTTGTTCCATATTTTTTAACCCCGAGAGAAGGGAAGACCGTATCTGGAAATCCTATGGGGATCTAGTTTTGTTTGTATTTAAAGAGTGACCAACAGGGCTTTACCTAGTTCTAGACGTAGTTGCCGGGAAAAACTCTAAATAACTATACTAGTATTACACAGTGGATATGTGACAAGTATATAAAAGGATGTGAAAGAAGACTTACAGTGAAACAGCCCCACAATACAGTTATATACATATGAAAGTGGTAAATGAAAGCGGATAAACACTTACCCGTTGTAGAGCTTCCATGTTGTTTTGTTAGTTGTTCAACAAAGAAATTAAAGAAAGTTTTGATAACAACATATGTTTGAATTCAAAATTAAAGGAGAAAGTGTTTTGAAAAGATTGTTGGGGCTTATAGCTCAAGGAGAGGCCCAAGTTTTAACGATGATCGTATCGTTGTCTTGAAAACGGTACAAAGGGACTTATATAATATGTGAGACCCAAAAAGTTTTTATGTACAAGGGGGTTGGGTCTTACACTCTATTAGAGGCCCAAAGATTTATTTTTATACAATAGATGGGACTTACAACTCAAGGAGAAGCCCAGAGTTATTTGTTTGAAAACGGCGATCGCGCCGAGGTTTTTGAAAACACAGTGGGCCTTATACACCATCTGAGGCCCAAATAATTTTGGAAAAAAAGGGTTGGGTCTTACACTCTATTAGAGGCCCAAAAAGTGTTTTTGTACAAGTGATGGGGCTTACAACTCAGGGAGATGCCCAATTGATTTTGTTAAAAAGGCGACGATCACGCCGAACGTTTGAAACTATACAGAGGGACTTATACAATGTGTGAGGCCCAAAGGTATTATTTACAAAGGGGTTGGGTCTTATACTCTATTAGAGGCCCAAAGAAATTTAAAGAAAAGAAATGGGGCTTATAACATGAGGGTAGGCCCAGATGATTTGATTTTTGAACTGGCGATTGCGCCGAGATTTTTCTTTTAACGTAGAGGGACTTATACAAAATCTGAGGCCCAAAATTGTTTTGGTTAAAAGGGGATTGGGTCTTACACTCTATTAGAGTCCCATGAGTGTTTTAAAATGATTGATGAGGGTTGAATTAATCAAAACCCTAATTTTGTTTAAAAAGGGAATTAATTTTGTTAAAAAATTAATAAAAAGTAATGAAAACATATGAAAAATGAGTGGTGATCTTGGATCAATGTTTCAAAAATCATGTTTATATCCACAAAATGACTGGAAACCAATTAAATTTGGAAAATCAAGGAGGAAAAATATTTTAAATGTTAAAAAACAAATAAAAAATTAATTCTTTGCAAAAATACCAAGTATATGAAATAAATAATATTTTTGGAAGTTTTTGGCAAAATAAAATATTTTAACATTTTTGTGAATTATTAAAAAATGAATCAACTCAAAATCATTAAAACTCAGAGAGAAATTAATTTTTGAATCAATTAAATAAAATCACAAAATTCAAATATTCAAATTTGTGAAAAAGGCGCCAAGAACATGGGCCAAGAACACGCGCGAAGGGAGTTTTGCTCAAATTTGCATTTTCTATCCAATCTCACTGAATACTTGATGAAATCACACAATCCACATATCAATTTGCTCGTTTTCACCTCACAATCATGTCTATGGTCTTTAATTTCATTTATTTTAAGCATGGAATAAGAAATCAAGACAAAACCTCAATAACCCTAAAATTTGCATGAAGGCTGAGAATTTTGATACACGATTCAAACAAAGCAATTAATTGAGGGGAAACATTCTATGCATGATTATGAACATTTGGCAAAAGTATTGTGCGAGGAAATATGCATAGATTAAGAGATGACCAGGTTTAGGCTTACTTGAAGGTCGTGACAGCAAGAGCAATGTGATTTTTGAGTTGGAGGTGTTACAGATGAGTTGTGATGGTCTGAACAGCTTCCCTACACCATATGGAGTGTGTTTGAATGCTAGGACTTGATTAGAAA
Source organism: Lathyrus tuberosus (assembly GCA_022829125.1). Lineage (NCBI taxonomy): Eukaryota > Viridiplantae > Streptophyta > Magnoliopsida > Fabales > Fabaceae > Lathyrus > Lathyrus tuberosus. The sequence continues at coordinate 8,529,966 of JALAZF010000078.1, forward strand.
TGGCTGGATCACTTCATGGCATCTCAACTGCAACTTGGTTGAAAACTTGAGCAACTGGCTGGTGATTCTGAGAAATCAGTGTTACAGTTGTGTGTTTAGTGTTTGATAAGCTCACATACGATGTTTATGAGGTGTTATAGCAATTGGTTTGAGTGGAATTGCTCTCTACTGAAAAATTCGATAGTGACTTGCTAAGAAAGGCATTTTTGAGAGTGAGAAGATGATTTTGAGAAAGGCAAGTGTTGTAGGCCTTTGGTGTACTTAAACTGAGCACAAATGAGCTCTATTTATAGTAGAGCAAGTTTGTTTTGCAAGCAATAGTGAATGGCAACTACAACAGATCATTGTCTAATTGCATCACTTTGGAATCTTAAGTCTCCTCTAGCCATTGACTAGAGGTTAGAGCACAGGCCTTTGGTTCCCTAGTTCAGAGATCATCCTTGACTCATTCAGTTGGAAAAGGCTCAGTTCATGCCACCTTGGTGCATCCATTGAATGCTCCAAAACAAAATTGGAGTCTTATCCCTTTTTTAGGCATTTCTAGGTTTGGCATGCTACTTTTAGTTCCAAAGACTTGGGAGGCTTATGGATCAGTGTTTGTTCCTCCTTGGTCTTCCCCTGAGGTGTTCAGATGGATAAACTTGTTTGTCATTTGCACAATTTGATCAAATCGAGCAAAATGCACAAATCTGCCTTGCCATGACATTTTCAGCAAGGCATATTGCCATTGTCATAACTCTTAGCTCAAATGGGATTTGATGGAGTTCTTGGCCATTTTGGAAAGCTATCATATGATACAACATGTGGGTGATCATAGTTTGTCTTGACACTTTTTGGATCTAAGTGAAAAATGCCCTTACATTTTTAAAAAAGTGAAACAGATTCTGACTTAGTAAGTGTTGGAAAAAGTGGCATTTTCATGTTTTTGTCATTTTGGTCACTCCATAACTAAAAATCCATGAAGAATTGGAGTGAGGTGTAGTTGACACTTTTAAAGTATGCCATGAGAGCTACAAATCCATATTTGGATCAGCCAAAATGGTTGCTTGGATCTCAAGTTATGATCCTTGGAAGTTGGTACCCTAGCCACTTTGTTCCATAACTTAGAAAATTTCTAAGTTTTTTATGGTTACCCCTTTTACAAGTTATCCCACTTTTCTTGATTTTTCTTGATGAATGATGATTCCAATCACACATTATCATCATTTTAGGGTTAGGGAACCATAATTGATCAAAAAATCAAAAAGTCAAACTTTGACTTTTGGGCACAGTTGATTTTTTATCAAATGAATTCCAAACTGTGTGATCCTCTATGAAATCAAGTCCTTGACCTAAATCAAACATGATGAATTGATTTTATAGGTGTTATAGGGTGTATTGAATCATGTCCCAAGGTTTGGGAGCATGTCCAAAACAAAAGTCAAAGGTACAGTTGACTTTTTCCTCAAAACCCTAATTGTGGTCCTGATGAAGTTGAAGCTTGTGGATCAAGCTTCTTGGATCAATACATTGTTGCAAATGGATCAATGTGGTTTATTAGAGACCCTCAAATCATGTCTTGAGGTCTTGGCTCATGTTTTGTCCCAAAAGTCAACTTAGGGGTGAATTAGGTCAAGAAACCCTAATTCCTGATTTTTTATGAATGCGTCCCCTGAGGCTAAATTGACTTGATGATTGGGTTTATGAGGTCCCTTAGAGTATTTTGGGTTATGCTTTGAAGCATTGGCTCATGCCCAGAGGAAAATCTCCATCTGGAGGTCCTGGTCGACCAAAACCCTAATTTGGTGACACTGGCGATCTTGAGGCTTGATCCACTTGGAATGTTGCAACCTTGTGCTTGATTCTTGATGTGTGGGTCCTCTTGATCCATTATGGATGTTTGAGAGGTTTAGACAAGTTGAAGATCATGTCATTCCTTGATTGATCCTTTGTCTAAGAGCTCTGAGGGGGCTTGAAACCCTAAGTTTGATTGTAGTGGATGCTCACCCATCTTTGGGGAGACTAATGAGGTATGATGGTCCATCCATATTGTGATGATAGTTTGCACAATGATGGGGAATCTTAGTGGTAAAAATTTGGGGTATGACACCCAGGTTATCACAGTGCCAACATCTTCCAGTCTCTGACGGGTGTTATCCCACCAATCCTCAGCCTCTTATGACAGCATATGAGTTCCAAACTGAACTTGTTGTGCGTCAGTGCACCCCATCAACCGGAAGATCTTCTCGGTCACCTTCAGTCACTTATGTGCACTCTCTGGATCATGAGTACCCGCAAAAGTCAGCGGATTGTTCCTCTGAAACTTCCCCAAAGCACGAAACTCATCCGAAATTCCACCATTCTGATTGTTTTGAGCCATTGTTTGAGCTAGCGACTCCAACGCATCAGTGATAGCACGATCATTCCTTCCAGCCATCCTACATACCACCAACAAGGTTAGAATAAATAAAACATCAACAGTGTACACACACTCGTCGACTGACAGGGGACTGACATCATGTAAAACCTGGCCGGACGGACCGACCTGCTCTGATACCACTAATGTAACACCCTTTTCTACCCAACAAACATCACGAATAAAAACAACAATTTAATCAGAGTAAGTCCCAAAAGGGCACCACATTTCGTCACATAACATCAAATAACCACCTGTCCCGTAACACGGGTTTCACCATCTTGAATTTATTTAAACATCACGTAGTGGAAATCAAAGTTTAAGAGAATACTTTTATAATCCAAAACTCCATAAAATAAAACATCATAAAAACATCATGCCAACAAATAAAATAACGTAAATCGTTCGACTCAAACGTCCCGACCCGATGTTACATATTAGAGTAAGACCATCTAATCGACAGAGAAATCAAAATACTTCAAATGTTAAATCTTCATGCGCCAAGAAAGCTAAGCCTGATCACCTGCACGTTACGCACGTGGAGGCAACATTCAAACATGCAGGGTGAGTAATCACGAATCAATATATAAGATATAAGCACAAGATAAAGCATAAGCACAAACATCATTAAATCATTCACAACGTCATTAATAGATCAATCACAACAACATAATGCAATGTCACACAATATGCAATGCAACATCATAGACTCATGCATGTGGTACCAACTCGTCATAATTGATGGACACTGGGCCATCACCCTCCAAAGATCCCCACCAATAGGATCTATTCTACACAAGAACCGGAGCACGTCACAAAACACTTCAATCCACACAATGGGATTGAAGCTACCAAATGGACCGAAGTCCTAACTATGCCATGAATGCATGATGCAAATCGTCATAAAAATCATCATCATAAAATCGTTATAATTGCATCATCATTCATGAATCGTCATCAAACAAACATCATTATACAACACCAAGTCGCACTTGTCACAATTCGTCATTATACCTCACAATTCGTCATATTATGCTCGTCACATAAAAATCCCTGATTTTATCCCATTCATCGTCATTACTAGTTCATTCATGTATTATTACCTCACCATAGCCTTACGTCTCAAAGAATCCGCATCACAAGCGAAATCGGGACAGAAATCGCAAAAACAGGAAAATCTGCTAACAACCCTGTCCATACGCGTATGACCATGCCCCATACGCATACGCGTATGGCTCAATTCCTCACCCTTGGCCTGCGTATCATACGCGTAGGGTCCCTTGCCCAGGCCTCCTGATCGTACCGGGATCAGACAGTTACAGGTGGCCAACGACGTCCGTTGAGTTCCGGCTCCGGTGAGGTTGAAGTACGGCGGGGGGGTGTACCTGCAAGGTACTCCGACGCTCAAGTTAGGGAGTGCACAGAGTAACAGCAAATACAAAGAGTGAAAAAAGTGACTTAACCTGACCCTCTCAAGTGAGAGAGTATTTATAGAGAGCCCCCAGCGCGGGGCCAACGGTTACTTGCGTTGGGCTGGATTGTCAGGCCCAATCCAAGTAACTGCCAGGGCTTACGTGGCGTAGTGAAGACCAGCACGTGGTCTTCGCCCTGGGGTAACCGTTCCTAGATTTCCGGGATTAGGGCAGACTGAATCCTGCGGAAGTGAGAGGTTACTTGGAGCGTGTCCACGTGGTACGGACCGTTAGGCACTCCTCGCGGGGGAGGAGTCTTCTGTGTCGAGGACCAACAAGCCGTACGACGGGCATGTCCTCGCGGGGAGGGACCATGTCTGCCGAGGAGTGGTATGTGGCATTCTCGCGGGGGAGAAGCTGGTATGTCGAGGAGGTACATCTCCGCCGGGATGCGAGGTCCTCCTGTCCTGTTGACCTATATGCCCGACACTGCAAAGTGCTCGGGGTGAACGTTGGTCTGCTTGCAGCAGTCAAGGGCCCCGCGGAGGGGTCTTAGTGGGCCTCCCCATGCTATATGGGTTGGGCCTGCTTGACTGTTGGGCAGCCTCGGCCCAGTCCAGAACAGGAGCCCCCCAAGTCGTTGCTCTGAGGTGGCAGAGTGATGACTTAAGGGTTATTATATGTCGAGGATACGCTAAGAGATGGAACCGAGGAGGTCGATATCCTATGCGAAATTCATTCGGCCGGATGAGTGTCGGGCGTCGGACAGATGTGTCCGGTCGTATGGTCGGGGAGATGAAGGGCTTCGGATTCAAAGCGCTGGGGAAACCGAAACGATACGCGTGGGGAGACGGGTGACTGCATGCGAGCCACGTGTCACCTGCCATCATTACCTAGGGGGGCTAGGGCGGCTGGCTAGGGTAGCGCACTCGAGTGCCCTACGCCCCTCGGGTCTTGCGAGAATCGCTTATAAAAGCCACTCCCCTCGCTCATTCTTCACTTTTCCGCTTCTCTCTCAAGAAACTTTCTCCCTCTCTCTCTAACCTCTTCCGTCGTAGCTCGCCGTCGTCATTCGCCGGGCACTCTCTGTCGGACGCATTTCCTCCACTAGGACCGCCGTTCGCCGCCGTACCAGAGCCGGAAACCTCCGTGCCGGAACCCTACACCGTCGCTTATCAGGTATTTGCTTCAAACCGGACCTTTATTTTGCGTTTTTCTTCGATTTTAACTAGTGTAGGACGTTTCCTTGGTGAATTAATGACATTCCCATGAGAAACGAAGGGATTCCCGGTGATTACGGCGGGAATCTTTAGTTGTGGAGAGGGAGAGTGCGAAGATTCTTGCTCGCTATTGATGAATACCTCGGGGATCAGGGACGAACACGTCGGGGATCCGTTGAATGTCTCGGGGTCCTTGATAATCAGTGTATTTGTTAGTGCCGCGGGGACACGGGGCAGAACCTTCCGGGGAGATGATGAGTTCCCCGGTAGGCAAGTTGATCCTTGGTCGATCTAGTCGGGGAATTGAGAAAGCCTTGCCCCTTCTTCGCCCGTTCGCTTGAACAGCGGTGGAGGGGTGAATTTGATACGACCAATCGAATTCACCGTTTCCTTCTGCTTTTCAGGTAAATGGACGATTTGGCTGCAGAGGTGGCCACAGGATATTTCGAGGAAAACGACGACGACCAGCCTGACTCCCCCATGGCTCACATGGCCTTTGCGCAGGAGAGGCCGCTTGAGGACTGGGTCTGTAGCGAAGCCCTTGAGATGTCGTCCATCTTCGTGTACCTAGATGTGGGCGATGCTTTTTGCACCGTCGAGCATAGACTAATCGGAAATGGTCAATCCTGGAAGGTGTTTCGTCCCGAGGAGCATCACCGGATATGCTCGCCTTACCGGGGAATGCGGGTCCCCTTGTACGAGTTTATGTTCGAGAAGGCGGGGTGGAGGCTGCCTTTCACAGATTTTCAGGAGGGGATCTTTGACTGGTTGAAGTTGGCCCCTTCGCAGATTCATCCGAACTCGCTGGCCTTCATCCGGGCTTTCGAGCTCGTATGAAAATATTTGGAGATCGTGCCGACCGTCCGCCTTTTCTTCCGCATATTCCACCTCCAACGGTCGTCAGTAAGAGGTCGACACGGCTGGGTGTCCTTCAAGCAGAGTAAGGCGTTGTTCCACACTTACTTGGATTCCATCCGGGATTTCAAGTTCCGCTATTTCTATGTGGAGCCGGTCACCCTCGAGGCGGTATATTCATTGTACCAGAAAGTCACCCGCGAGGTCGACGGCCGTCCCGAGGAGGTGCTGGTGCCGAAGTTTCCTCTGTACTGGACGGAGGAACACTTTAAGAAGGGGGTTGACAAGTATAAAACGAAACCCGTTCAGATGGAGGCCTACGAGCGGGAAGCCTACGATAAAATTGTAGCTTTCGTCGACAGCTTTTCAGAGGCTCGACATGAGACGCTGGACGGCCAGCCTATAATAGGTGCAGATGGGCAGGTGAAGAAAGAACGTCGCCTGATAAACACCCGCGTTCTGCTCGAGACCTTCTCCGACGAGGAGGCCATCGAATTGTTAGGTGGTGAAACGCCCTGGTTTTATTTCTTCCTCGTATCTGTGTTTCTCGCTTTACTAACGCTTTCTTTTGCAGGAACAATGGCCGGAGCCGAGGAGAGGTTGAAGAAACTGAAAGCGAAGAGGGCCCGGGAAGCGCAGGCCCGGGAAGAAGCGTCGCGCTCCAAAGATCAGGAAGTTGCTCCCTCTGGGGCCCCGCACGAGGGTGTTTCCACGGCCGCTGCCCTCGACGGATCCACTCTGTCCCAGCCTGCTGCCTCTGTATCGGGGACCAAGGGTGACCACACAACTCCTGCGGGAAGCCAATCCCCGGCTACCCAAGGGACTCCGAAGAGGCAGCGCGTTGCAGAGGTCGTCGACCTGGGTGGCGAAGATAGTCCCCCGGTTCCTTCCAGCTTTGACCTTCCCCCCTGCCATCAAAAACCTCACTTCTTCTCCGAGGTCACTTATCCTCGCTCCCTTCCCTCCGAGATCCAAACCGTGCTTGGGACCGCACCTGAAGTGAGGAGGAAGATGCTTTTTGAGGACCTGTCGGCCGTCATGCGTATCTGCTCGACTGCCCTCATTCTAAATGACGAGACCCGCCCTGCTGCTGAACTGGCCCGCCTGCAGGAGGCACTGGATACCTTGGGCGCTGAGATGCTCGGCATGCGCAAGGAGCTAAAAGAGTGCCGAGATCTGAACAAAGAGTAAGGCAAGCAGCAGCAATTGGTCGAGGCCAAGCTTAAGGAAGCCGAGGAGACTAAGAAGAGCCACCTTGCCCGAATCGCTGAGCTGGAGTTGGAGGAGAAGCGGCTTAAGGTAAGAATTGCCGAGTTGGAAGATGCGGTGTGGCCAGCCGAAGGGGAGACTGAGGAGGACAAACTCCTGACCACTCGTGCGGCGTTTGTGGCGCAGCTCCGGAAGCTTGAGCAGGATCTCCGAGTGTCCGAGGATGATTCTATCGAAACCGCGGGTATAGGTTTCCGCAGTGCCGTGGCGCAGCTTCGGGTTCTCAACCCTGACCTTGTCATCGAAGGGATCGACCCCGACGCTGAGGTGGTGGATGGCCAGATCGTGTATCCTCTGCGGGAGAACGACATTCATGCGCACGAGGAGCCCGACGGGACCGCAGCTGAGTAGGTTTTTATCTTTGTTTTGGTCGGCCTGCGAGCTGTTTTGTTTCGCCCGGCTTGTGGGCTTAGCTGATGTACTTTTTGCACCATGGTTATTTTCGCCCGGCTTGTGGGCTCATATTTGTAACTTTTTGGACCAAGTGTTTTGCCCGCTATTCGTACTTTATAATATCTCTGTTAATTTTCCTTGTGTGTGATGTGGTGTTTGTTATACTTTATTGTTTTATACTTTATTTTTGCCCAAGTAATAAGGCTTCGGGATTTGCTCGACCTTGATAGTCCCTGACCGCGTGGAGAGCCGGTCGGGCGGCCGGAGGAGTACTCCGACCTTCAACGAGGCTAAGAGCTCGGTCGAGGTCCTAGTCTCGTGGCATGAACTTCCCATCGCGAGCTGGGTGTTATGCCCGGTTGGCACGACGACGGTGGGCCTCGATCGAGGTATCCCCGCCGGATCAAATGTCCTCGCGCACACACAACGCGGTCTCTGATCATCGTGTTCTTATAGGGGTGTCGCGCTTGTACCCCAGCGCGTCCCCGTATCGCGGTGCTAGTCATCCGCGGGCAGTGTTTAACTGTAATATTGTTTTAGCTTTTCAGCGTTCCATGGTCGAGCAAGTTCTTCCCCGTGCAGATTTTCGAGGAAATAGGCTCCTGTCCCCGTCTTCGCGCGGACGCGGTACGGGCCCTCCCAGTTCGCGGCGAGTTTGCCTTCTCGCGAGTCTTTCTGGTTCCTTCGTAGGACGAGGGTGCCTACCTGGAAATCACGTTTAATGACACTGTCATTATAACGCAGTGTTATTTTTTGTTTAAGTGACGCCTCTCGGAGAGAAGTGCCCGAGCGCGTTTCCTCCACGAAGTCGAGTTCTTCCCTCAAGGCTTCGTCGTTCGTGTTCCCGTCGAGAGGGGCTTCCGTCCTCCTCGAGGGTTCTCTGATCTCCACGGGGATCACTGCCTCCGTTCCATAAGTCAAACGGAAGGGGGTCTCCCCGGTCGTGGAGTGTGGGGTTGTTCGGTAGGCCCAGAGAACGCTGTGCAGCTCTTCGACCCACCGTTGTTTGGCGTCGCCCAGTCTCCGTCTTAACCCTCGAAGGATCACTCTGTTAGCGGCCTCAACCTGCCCGTTCGTTTGAGGGTGCTCGACCGACGTGAAGTGCTGCTTCGTGCCTAGTTTCGTGACGAAGTCTTGGAAGTTCCTGTCGGTGAACTGGGTTCCGTTGTCTGTGACGATGGCTTGAGGCACTCCGAACCGGGCGAGGATATTTCTTTTGTAGAAACGAAGTATGTTGAAAGCAGTGATTTTGGCCAATGCTTCTGCTTCAATCCACTTTGTGAAGTAATCTACCCCGACGATGAGGTATTTGTTTTGATACGACCCCTGGACGAAAGGCCCGAGGATATCCATCCCCCACCATGCGAACGGCCACGGGGAGGATAACGTCGTGAGTTCGCTAGGGGGAGCGAGGTGCATGTCCCCGTGCCGCTGGCATTTATCGCACTTCTTGACGTGCTCCTTGGCGTCTTGTTGCATGGTCGGCCAGTAATATCCTGCCCGGAGTGCTTTCCGAGCTAGCGATCGTCCGCCTAGGTGCTGCGCATTGATTCCCTCGTGGATCTCCTGGAGTATGCCGGGGACCTTGGTATCTTCGATACATCTGAGGAGGGGAATAGAGAATCCTCGCCGGTATAGTTTATCCTCGACTATAGTGTACGAGCATGCCCGTCTCTTGACCATTCTAGCTTCTTTGGGGTCTTCGGGCAGTTTGCCCGTCGTGAGGTATTCGTATACCGGGGTCATCCAGCAGCCGCTGTCCCCGATGGCGTTGATATTCGAAACCATACCAGGTTTATCGACGCTCGGGTGGGAAAGGGCCTCTTGTATGACGGACTTGTTTCCGCCTTTCTTTTTCGTGCTTGCTAATTTTGACAGGACGTCTGCCCGGGCATTATGCTCCCGGGGAATGTGAGTCACTTCTGCCGAGGTGAACTTCTTCATCTTCTCTTTTACCAAGGCCAAGTATTCTATGAGACTGTCGTTCTTGGCTTGGTACTCTCCTCGGACTTGCGAGGCTACGAGCTGGGAATCGGTGAATAGCTTGACCTCCTTGGCGCCAAGGTCCTCAGCCAGCCTGAGTCCCGCAAGGAAGGCCTCGTATTCGGCTTGGTTATTCGAAGTCGGGAAAGCCAGTTCGAGGGACACCTCGATGAGGATGCTTTCCTCGTTTTCGAGGATGATTCCCGCTCCGCTTCCTTTCGGGCTGGATGCTCCGTCGACATATATTGTCCATTTCTGCGACCCGTTGGCTGAGGGTTCTGGGACGGTCATCTCTGCTACAAAGTCGGCCAGCACTTGTGCCTTCAAGGCTTTCCTCCCTTCGTATTGGATGTCGAATTCGGACAGCTCGAGCGACCACCTGAGCATCCTCCCCGCCATATCTGGTCGTCCGAGGAGTTGCCTGATCGGCTGGTTGGTCCTCACGACGACGGTATGGGCGAGGAAGTAGTGGCAGAGTCTTCTGGCCGCGGTGACGAGGCCCAGTGTGACTTTCTCGATCTGTTGATACCTGAGCTCGGGGCCTTGGAGAGCTTTGCTCGTGAAGTAAACTGGCTTCTGTCCGTATGGTGTTTCCCGAATGAGGACGGCGCTGACCGCTTCGCTCGTGATCGCAAGATATAAGAAGAGCGTTTCCCCGTTCTCGGGTCGCGAGAGGACCGGGGGTTGTGATAGGACTTGTTTCAAATGTGCTAGCGCTTGTTCGCATTCCTCGCTCCACTCAAACTCTGCTTTTTGCCGGAGGAGTTTGAAAAAGGGGAGTGCGTACTGTGCGGATTTGGCGATGAACCGGGAAAGGGCGGTGAGCATTCCGTTCAATGATTGTATTGACTTCTTCGAGCCCGGAGTAGGGAGCTCGGAAAAGGCTCTACACTTGTCGGGGTTTGCCTCGATTCCTCGTTCCGTGGGGTAAAATCCGAGGAACTTTCCTGCCCGGACACCGAAGGTGCATTTGTCGGGATTAAACCTCATACGGCATCTTCTCGCCGTGTCGAACACCTTCTTGAGGTGCGCGGCGTGGTTGAATTCTTCTGCAGACTTGACGATCATGTCGTCCATGTAGACTTCGAGCATGTCTCCTATTTCCGTCCGAAAGACCTTGTTCATCATCCGCTGGTAGGTCGCACCGGCATTCTTCAGACCGAAAGGCATTACATTGTAGTAGTAGTTTACCGACGAGGTCATGAAGGCCGTGTGTTACTTGTCGACCTTGTCCATGGGAATTTGGTTGTATCCTGAATAGGCATCCATGAAAGACAGTAGTTTGTAACCTGCAGAATTGTCGACCAGTTGGTCGATGTTAGGCAAGGGGTAACAGTCTTTCGGGCAAGCCCGGTTAAGATCAGTATAATCAACGCACATTCTCCATTTTCCATTATTTTTCTTAACAAGTACAACGTTGGACAGCCATGTCGTGTATTTGGCTTCCGAAATAAAATTTGCCTCTAGGAGGTCTTTTACAGCTTTCTCAGCAGCCTCCGCTTTCTCGGGAGACTGCTTGCGCCTACGCTGTGCTACGGCCCTAGCGGCCGGATCTACTGCGAGCTGATGGCAAGCCACCTCGGGGTCGAGGCCAGGCATATCGGATGCGCTCCACGCGAAGAGGTCAGCGTTCTCCCTCAGACATGCTTTAAGCTGCTCTTTGGCTAGGTCGGGGATCCTGGTGTCGATCTTCACGTTGCGATCTGGACTGCTTCCGACGGCCACAAGCTCGAACTCTCCATCTGGGATGGGGCGTATTGGGTGGAGAGGTTGCCCGTTGTTTTCCGCCCTGTGGTCGTGGTCTTCGACTCTGTCTTCATTGGGCTCGCCGGAGAACCTGCTGTCGAGGTCGACCGCGTTGACGCGCGGGAGAGGTATCTGTCCGACGTCCTGGGGTGGTTTGGCCACGACCTTAGGTTTGGGACCAATGGAACTTAGGCCCTTGACGGCGGCATCGAAGCATCTCCTAGCCGCGTCGATGTCCCCGTGCATCGTCACTACCCGTCCTCTCCTCGTGTAGTACTTCATTTTGAGATGGACCGTTGACGGGACCGCCGTGAGTTCAGCAAGGGTGGTCCTTCCGAGGATGCAGTTGTAGAGGGATGGGCATTCCACCACCAGGAAACGGATCTTCACCTGTCGGGCCGTGTCTTCGGCCCCGAACGTAACCATCAGCTCCACGTAACCCCATGGTCTGGTGGTGGATCCATTGAACCCCTGTAGGTCTGACCCGACGTATGGGGTCAAATGCCTCTCGTCCAGCTGAAGGGTCTCGAACAGATGAGAATACATGATGTCGACCGAGCTCCCCTGGTCGACTAGGATTCTTCGGACGTCAAAGTTTGCCATTTGGGCCCTGACCAGGAGGGGAATAGTGGCGTTTGGTGCTCCCCCGGGGAGTTCTTCGAGGTAGAAGGTGATGGGATTGGAGTTTCCGCGCACTTTCTCGAGGGTGGTCGCCTTTGACGATGTCGCGGATTCCAGTTCGTCAAACTTTCGTTTGATCGACCCAACTGATATTTTCCCGGGGTCTCCTCCGGAGATAACCATTGCTTTGGGGAAGCCTTCCCAGGTACTACGACCCGTGACGGGGCCTTCGTCGGGGAAGGTCGCCCACATGTTGCGGATTGCCTCTTCGCCCTCGATGATTGGGGGGACGAAGAAGTCCTCGGGCCGAGTGACGCTGAGGGCGACCTGAAGCTGGCTGTCGGCGGGAGGAGGTGTTGTCTCCTCGACGTTCTGCGATTCCTTTGAGCTGGTACGAGGAGGATCATTCTGCTGGGCATATTTCTTCAAGTGCCCTTCTTTGATGAGAATCTCAATGGCATCCTTGAGGTGGATGCAATCCTCGGTGACATGCCCGTGGCTTCTGTGGAACCTGCAGTACTTAGATTTGTCAACGTTTGGTTTGGGAGCCGCGGGCTTCGGGAAGCGGACTCCTCCTTTCACAAACTCGGAATTCTGGCAGTCTGAGAGGATCCGAGACCGGGAAGTGTTGAGCGGCGTGTACTCCGTGAATCGGCCAGCTGGCCCGCGCTGTTCCCGGGGATCTCGATTGCGATTTTCCTTCCTCTTTTCTCTTCCCCGCCGGGGAGAAGCGTCATCGTCTTTGTGGCCGCGGGGGCCTTCTCTGCGTCTTGTCTCAAGAGCGATCTGGGCTGCTTCCGTCTCTTCGAGCTCGATGTACTTCTGGGCTCGAGCGAGAAGGTCTTCGAGACGCCTGGGTCTTCGGAGGCCAATGGATTTGGCAAAGTCCGACCCGGCGCGTAGTCCGTGAATAATTAAGTATTTCTTCATGTCGTCGGTCGTGTGGACCTCGACGGCTTCCTTGTTAAACCTTTCAATGTAATTTCGGAGGGATTCGTTCCTCCCTTGGAAGATTTTCTCTAGGGCAGCCTCTGTCTTGGGGTGTCGACGAGATGCGGTGAAGTGTTTGGTGAAGCGTTGTTTCAGCTGCTTCCACGACGTGATCGAACCAGGTTCCAGGCCCTTGTACCACGTCATGGCTCCCTTCCGTAAGGTAGTGGGGACAGCCGGCACCTGATGGCTCCCCTGACATTTCGAAAGTCGAGCATCGCTTCGAAATTCTCCACGTGATCGTCGGGGTCGGTCAGCCCGTCATAGGTCCCCAAGTGTGGAGGTTTCTCCATGCATGGAGGGATTGGGGCGTCCATGATTTCCCACGACAAGGGGGTCCTTTGGTCCTCGTCGTCGCTATCAGCCGGGGATCTCGAAGGTGATCGATGGTGCCGTGGAGGAGAGTTCCTCGACCGGTTCTTTGGTCTCTCTTCGGTCTGCTTGGACTTCTTGGAGGTGGCGGAGGCCCTGGGTTCCTTCCTGGGCGGGGAACGAGGGCGTTTCTGGGTGATTGCCGGCTGGGGGCACTCGAGACGCGGTCGACGACCATGGCGTACGGGCGACGGTGTCCGAGAATCTTCGGAAGGGGTCCTTCGCGGGGAAGGAGAGAGGCGAGGTGACTGGGGGCGACGATGTCTTCGCGGGGAAGATCGTCGTGCACGTCCATGCTCCAAGGCTTCAATTCTGGTGTTCTGCTGCGCGATCAGTTGATTGGTCTGGTTGATCAACGCAAATAGGGCCACGGTACTTGGGTCCGCGTTGGGCGGCGGAGCCACTGGCTGGAGAGGGGTTTGCTGGTCGTCCGTGCGGACGACGTTGATAGTCGCATCCTGTGAGTCCGGGGAGGCGGTCCGTCCGTCCCTTATGTCGCCTTCGTCGCCGTGGAGGATGACGGCATCCTCACGGTGGTTCCCGTTCTCCAGTTGCGCGAGCACGGTGTCCAGAGCCTGGTTGACGGTCGGATTGGCCATGTTGGTGATGAATAGAGGAAGCTTTGGTTTATCGAGGAGAAAACGGGGAAGCTTATAAAGTTCCCACAGACAGCGCCACTGATCGTACCGGGATCAGACAGTTACAGGTGGCCAACGACGTCCGTTGAGTTCCGGCTCCGGTGAGGTTGAAGTACGGCGGGGGGGGGGGGGGGTGTACCTGCAAGGTACTCCGACGCTCAAGTTAGGGAGTGCACAGAGTAACAGCAAATACAAAGAGTGAAAAAAGTGACTTAACCTGACCCTCTCAAGTGAGAGAGTATTTATAGAGAGCCCCCAGCGCGGGGCCAACGGTTACTTACGTTGGGCTGGATTGTCAGGCCCAATCCAAGTAACTGCCAGGGCTTACGTGGCGTAGTGAAGACCAGCACGTGGTCTTCGCCCTGGGGTAACCGTTCCTAGATTTCCGGGATTAGGGCAGACCGAATCCTGCGGAAGTGAGAGGTTATTTGGAGCGTGTCCACGTGGTACGGACCGTTAGGCACTCCTCGCGGGGGAGGAGTCTTCTGTGTCGAGGACCAACAAGCCGTACGACGGGCATGTCCTCACGGGGAGGGACCATGTCTGCCGAGGAGTGGTATGTTGCATTCTCGCGGGGGAGAAGCTGGTATGTTGAGGAGGTACATCTCCGCCGGGATGCGAGGTCCTCCTGTCCTGTTGACCTATATGCCCGACACTGCAAAGTGCTCGGGGTGAACGTTGGTCTGCTTGCAGCAGTCAAGGGCCCCGCGGAGGGGTCTTAGTGGGCCTCCCCATGCTATATGGGTTGGGCCTGCTTGACTGTTGGGCAGCCTCGGCCCAGTCCAGAACACCTCCCTTACGCGTAATGCCCTCCTTGTTACGCGTATCACCAGAGAGGTTTCCCTCTCAAAATTCCCCTTCAGACTCCCATTACGCGTAATGGCTAATCCATACGCGTAAAGCACCTTTCCCAAGGACCCCATACGCGTAATGGCCTCCCATACGCGTATGCCCCTTCCTTCTCAGCTTCCCATATGCGTATCACCATCCCATTCATTCTCATACGCGTATCCTACGCGTACTGGCAGAGGGTCGTGATAGCCCTAGGGACGGGTACGTATGTTACGCGTATCACCCTAGGAATGTCTCTTCTTACGCGTAATGCCTCCCCTGTTATGCGTATTGCCAGAAAACACTCCAAAACTCAGATTTCGCATCTGAATGAAAACCTCCCATTCCTGCACCTTCGATCTTCCAAAATCGGACCCAAAACAGTTTCGATTCATCACAGATCTAAGTCATTATCCTACTTCATTATTTACATCAATTCCTTTCTAATTATTAAGTCCTAATTCATTAATCTCACCTTCCATCTCAGACCTATTTTATTCACATGTCCATCACAGCAACAAAAATCATTCACACGAATTTCACAGAATTTACAGCAACACATACCAGATTCATATCAGAAAATCGACCAACACAGATGCACGGAAATTCACACAAATTCAGCATACGGAAATTCATCATAAACACAAAACACACAAACTACTCTACCTTAAACCCATATCAAACATATGAACCCGGATTAACCCCCCATACCTCAAATTTTCCAACAAAGATTCTTCTTTTCGGGGTTCTACGGTTGATCCTCTTGTTCTATGTGTTCTAGCCTCCTTTCCTCAGCTCTTTCTTCACTTCTTAGGGTTGCACAGAATAATTCTCCTAATTCCCTGTTTTCTTTTTGTTAAACCTATCTTTTGGGCCCTAATTATGATTTACCCGTATTGTCCTCAATTAACCTCCTCGATATTATCGTCTTACCCTTAATGGTTATCCTAATTATTTTAAATAATAGTAATAATCTAAATAATATTCTAAATATTCAGATTATTCTACTATTATTATTAATAAAATAATCTAATTAATTTACTAACGCTAAATGCCTCAATATTCCCTTAACACAAAGCTACCACACAACACCACCCAAGGTTACCAAGCGTCATAACATCCATCAAAATTCACCAAAACACCGAATAATCATAATAATTCAATTAAATAAATATTATAATTATTTTGGGGTGTTACATGTGACGTTAAAAGCGTTATTTTTACATCTTACTATAGCCCCGATGAGGCATATGATTCCATCTCATCCTACCATAACACCCACACATCACACCACCAAAGCACCCAAACATCACATCACCAAAGCACCCAACCAATGTATGCCTCTCAAACACCATAAGAACCATTGCTTCATTACCAAAATGATCATGTCTCAATTACAGAAGTGCCGATTACTGGGGAGACATGATCGAAGATTTGTTAGATAACATTAATATCCCAAGAACCTCGTACCAACTGTCTTTGGCTCACGTGAATACTAAGAGACCTCAAACACCTCAAGGAAATCTTGGGAGACCTCGAAGGCAAGCGAATGCGCCGAAGTGTAGAACCGGTGGGCGTTACGATCGAGCGGGTCATTTAATTTCTCTCCAATCATTGTGTAATTGTATTTGATGGAATAATATTATAATTTATTTTTACTACACATTTTATTAAAATTATTTTGTTGTTAAAATAATTTTTAAAAAAACAACACAACACAGGAGCCACATGCATTAGTGTATGCTCCTAAAAGTTGTATGCATGTGCCACACCCATTGGCTGCTCACTAAGGCATGCGCCATAGGCTATGGCACCTTAGGTCAAAAAATGAGTGCATGTGTCATAAGCAACGACGCATCTTTTTGGTGGCGATTTATTTTTTGAAAGTTGGTTTGTTTGTATTTTTTATAATAAAGTGGTTATTTAAAGATTTTTTTTGGAAAAGCATTATTTAAATAAATATCTACAAAATTAGTTAAATATCATTTAATAGGATTAATATTAATACAATAAGAATAATACGAATATAATGTGATTACAAAATGGTACTCATACAAATTAATGTCAACAAAGAAAATGAAAGGTAATTATATTTTGGGTTAATAGTCATTTACCCCTCTGTAATATAGACGACTTTTGATTTACCCCCCCTTTAAAAAAATAATTTTAGATTACCCCCCTGAAATTTTGGGGTACCCCCCTAAGCGTGTAAAAACCAGGGGGTAAATAATAAAAAAAAAATTTACAGGGGGGTAATTTTTCTACCCGGGGGGCAAAAGACTTAGAATTTTAAAATTTCAGGGGGGTAATCCAAAATTATTTGTTAAAGGGGGGGTAAATCAAAAGTCGCCTATATTGCAGGGGGTAAATGACTATTAACCCTTATATTTTTTATTTAATATCATTTTTTATCAAGTATGTTTACATCAAAGTTCATTTTGTCCTTTAATTTAGGTTTATATTGATTATTGAACTCTTTTAAATATATAATATTAATCCATTTAATTTAATTAAAGACAAATTTAACGATTAATTTTTTAATTTTTTAATCACTAAGGATCAATAGGATATGTTTAAGAAAGTTAAAAAAGTTAATATAGATATTTTTAAATTAAGGAACGAAAATAAACTTTAAAATTAAATTACAAGAATAAAAAAAATACTAAACCTATATTTTTAAATACACTATCGACAATGTAGAATAGTACTTTCTTCGTCTTATTAAAAACACTTCGTATGTAAATTTTTCTCGATTTTCAAATAGTTATTTTTTATAATATTAAAATAATATTCACTTTTTCTCATTATTATAACTTTATTTATTATTTTTCACATTATTTAATTATTTCATTACCTATAACTATTAGAGTTTGACATAAGCCATCTTTGCAAAATCGGTTTGTAAGGTGAGAAATGTCACTCAATATAAACTCTTTCAACGCATCCTCTTACACCCAACACTTTGTTTTGGGCTTGGTTAGTGAATTTAAACGGTGGGTGATTCAAGGTCCAATCGATAAGCTCTGATACCATATTAGAGTTTGACATAAATCATTCTTACAAAATTGACTTGTAAGGTGAAGAGTGTCACCCTATATAAACAATCTCAACGCCCTATCTCCGACCAATGTGGGATGTGGAATTTTCCTAATAATAACTCATAAAGATATTAATTACATGAAAATTGATGGAACTTTGGATAAATTGTGTACTGAGTGTCAAATTTATTTTGTTACATATTGTTTATGCATACACATATTTGGAGATGACATTTCATATTTTAATGGAGAGGCAAACCCTAACACTATTCATCACTTTTTCAATGTCGAGTTCTAAGTTCGTTTTCTTTTCCTTTTTCAAATGAAGCCCTTCTGAATTTTTTGGGCACGTCTCGCCTCAAAGCCAACTTAAATTCAAACCAGCATTTCCCCTTTAAAACCAAATACACTCAAAGCAACCAAATATTTTGCACAAGCGATAAATGGAGTTTGTGATATTCCTATCTCTCAGCTGCCTCAACCTATTTTGAAGGGGTTGCCTTTCAATCACTATTTCGAAAGATGAATATCAAGTCGGAGTGAGGGATTGCAAACATAATCTTCGGGGTAGAATCTTGTGGCCAAAGGGTTTGAAACCTTTGTCAACACTGAATCTTCGCAACAAACTTACTCTACTTTGGAAGGATTTAGGGGAAATGGGGTTCTCTTAGAAAGAAATTTTTTGAATTCACTTTTTCGTTTCTTGAAGATGTATGTCGATTAAGGGTTTCAGGTGCGTGGAATATTTCCTTGGGTTTGTTAACACTTTTATTAACGACAACTCCATAATCCCTTAGGAGAATTCGAAGTAAAAACAGACAAGAACTGTCGTTAATTTCTAAATTACAAACTTATAATTATATATTTCTAAATCAATTTCTAAGTTTGAACCACTACTATATTTCAGGTTCACAATGTTTGGGTCAGTAATCACTACGAACTTAATTTCAATTCATATGCTTGTCAACATACAAATAACATTAAGATCAAGAATAGCTAAATAGTAACTAGAATATAAAATCATGAAAAATAGTATAATGCCAGTTACATAGTTCAATAGATCAAATTAGCTTCGTATAACAAAATCTAATCAAGAGTAAATTATCTACTCATAGTAATACAAGTCAATACCATGATTTTACAAGACCAGTACATGAAATTCAAGGAAGAATGTGGTTTCCAATGGCTAAAAACTCAATTTTCTCAGCTTCAGAATTTCCCTTCCACCACTTTTTTATCTCCAAAATTTGTCACCCTTCCAAAAGTTGTCTTTCTGCCTTTTAAACAAAATAAAACATGTTAGAGAAACATACCATCGCAGCCATGAACAAGCCTATCGTGTCCAAAATGCGCTGGAAAAAGTAAGACCCCAACCATGATGCTTTACATCGCACCAGCATGAGATCATTTCATGCCCACGATGGTGCCATGAAATTCCAGGGATAAATTGCTTATTTTCCTTTCCTTTTCTTCTAAGTTTCACAATTCTTCGTCTTTCTTTCTCTTCTTCCATTGTTCAACATTCATTCTTCAAATTTACTCGGTTTAATCCTTTTCTTCTAATTTGATTCGAAAGCAACTCGAATTAATCTAAAGTGCTGGTAAAAATTATAGAATAGGAGAGTGTCATCATAACTCAAAACTTACTCGGTTACTTGTACTCAAGAAACTTCTTTCATAACCACGATTTTCCTTAGAACTTCATACTTACCCAACAACTAACAGACACAAATGATAGCGAAATTGATAACTTCGATTCCTTGCTTAGATTCATCATACTTCAAAGAATTTTTCTTTTATTTTCTTGTACCCAATCTTCTCTCAATCTCCCCA
Organism: Lathyrus tuberosus; assembly: GCA_022829125.1. NCBI lineage: Eukaryota > Viridiplantae > Streptophyta > Magnoliopsida > Fabales > Fabaceae > Lathyrus > Lathyrus tuberosus. The sequence goes on from JALAZF010000078.1 coordinate 8,549,562, forward strand.
TTCACTCATATTGAAATAACATGGTAAACACTCATTCATGCACAACTGACATCAAGCATAAGAAATTTCAAAACTTCTAAACATTTATCACTTCATATTCGAAAACACTCTTTTAAGGACTTTCGCAGGTTGTAACGTGGCTTATGTCAAGGTGGGATATATTGACCAGTAGGTTCAATTCCTTGGAGTTAATTACCTGCTACCCTCCTATTTTGACACCATCCTTACATATTATTTGTTTGCTTTCACTTATAGGTACTAGAATTCCAACTTTCTTTTTCTCTTTTTTTTTTCAGAAGCTCTAAACTTTTATCATTATAATAATTTTTTCTAGCTTATATTCTTTTTTTCGTCGAAATTTTATCGATTCTCAGATTCTGGTATCCCAACCCCAAACTTATATTATTGCTTATTCCAGAAGCAGTCATAAAATTAGCTTTTTTTTTGCATATACTTAACAAATCATAGAAATATAACAATCCACCAAACTCCAAGCAAAAGGTGGAAAGATTTCTCTTTCAAGTCAATTGGCTAAATTTGTGGCCGAGTCAATGAAAGAATGGCTCAGGCTCAAAGGGTTAGTAATAGATAAAATTTCTTTTCGAATTTACCTAAGAAAGGGTCTAAGTTAAAATAAAAAAACTTGGATCAGTGTGTAATCAAATAGACATACAACAATTCAGACATAAAGCAAATCTTAGCAAATAAACAATCATACAAACACTCATACAAGAAATATGGTAAATAGTAAAATTATTTGGCTCGAACCTTACTTGTTAAGGTATCTGGTGACGGAGTACAAGATCGTAGAATATTACTCCTCTTAGTAATTTGTCACTTTGCTTTGGAATTTCATTGACCACTCAGCTATTTCTTTTTTGTTCTTTTCTTGGATTCCCTTTTTTTGTTGTGCCTTGTTATTTTTGTCAATGGTAAGGTACCATACACCAAGCTGGAAAACAAAACAAAACAAGCTTGTTAATTTATTTAAGCAGAGAAATTTTACAAAAGGGGAAAGTATTCCATAAAGCAACTAATACTCGTGGTCTTAAAATTACAAAATGGAAATAGACTAAAATTTAAAAACAAAGATGACTGCAAAACGTTTGAATCACATATTATCACGAAGAATAGTGTTACACATAACCTCCTACTGCTACTGTCACCTTTCTGAATCGGTCTATGTACCCCCGTAAGGTCTCTTTCCTTCCATATATGATTCTGTTGAGGACCTCCATGTTTGTTGGTTACTGCTTGAAAGTGGTGGACTGTGGGATGAAGGCGTCATAAAGGTCCTTACACGAGTTGATGGTCTCATTTGGGAGGGTTTTGTACCGTGTCATAGAAACTCAAATAAGGGTTTGTACAAAGAGTTTTCACTTTACATCCCTTTTGGCATGATAGTAGTCTAGTCGGTTGTGCACATGCTCAACGTGCTATTTGGGATCTCCGGTCCATTCGTAGTTAGACAAATTCGAAGGCTTCTTCAGGGACATATGTACTTTGTTGTCAAGGATATGCAAAGATAGAGGGTTCCCTTTTCTCTTTGGAATCAGAGTGTTTGCTTCAAGTCTTTCCCTTATTCGGGGATGGCAAACCTCAATTGGGACGTGAATCACACTCCTTCTCTCATAATAGGGTGGAGGATTCTCGTGTCTCCTGCCCGAGTGTATGTATGGAGACATTAGAGCTTCTTCATGTGGCGTGACCATTCTGGACAAGATCGATGACCAGCTAGCTATGTGAGGCTACCTCCCGTATGGTGATGTTTCTTAAGGGAAAAAACCGCAAGTTCTCTTAAATTTTGAAGATCATATCACGCAAAACCTGATGGACCAGGTTGTACATGTTATACAACAGATCAATCAATCTTTGCACATTTAAACTGGTTTGCAATAGTTGAAAGCTAGAAGATCCTATTTTCCATGTGCCAGGGTTGCAAGGGAGGACGATTTGATGGTTCGCCTTGGGTTGTTCCTCAGAGGACTCTCAAAAGAAGCCAAATCTTGTGGTCTTGCTTCAGATGTAGAGGTCACGAGGAATGGATCTTCAATTTCAAAAGGAAGTGGTTGAGCTCTGGTAATAGCGGCAACTTTATCACTTTTGGCAGATTGAGTGTATCTTGATGTTGTCATAGTCTTAAAGAGCGTGTTTTTGCGTTTCGACGAAGTAGGTCGATCTTACAACGATGAGAATCTAAGATCTGGATCTCTGACGAAGATATTTTGGTTTTTGTGAAAACTCGTAGGAATCAGAAGTCGATTTCCACCGACGATGTCACTATTCTGTCCAGGAATCAGAATTGTCGACGAACTAATGAGATAGACTCTTGATACACTGGTGTGGATATTCAATACTGCACAGAAATAAACCTGCAAGATTGACACTCCAACGTCCAAGTAAGTGAGAGAATACATATAGATTTATGAGTGAGATGAATTTAAATTACGTAAAAATAACATATTTTTCTCTTATATTATGGGAGCGGTGGATTACACATTATATTATAGGGAAGAATTGCCTACCTTTGGTGAGAATGATATAACACTTGTTGCTTATATTTGCTTCTTTTATTTTACCTTTGTCGAGCGGTAAGAATATATAAAAAATAAATGAAAAATATATAAAAAATAAATAAATAACATTAGTGATTTATTGGTATAGTATGACTACTAGTTTAAATTTTTTAATACAAAATGACATAATAAAAGTTAATAATAAACTAAGAGAGTATAAAATAACCAAATTCTTATTCGTGATAATAATTGTAAAGACATGATTTTGAAAATAATAATAAAAATTAAAAGAATATTGATCTGTTTGTTTTAGTTTTAAAAAATATTTTTTTTAAATAATCATAAAAATGTTTTTTAAATTATTAAAATATTTTTTAAATTAAAAGATTAATTTTATCATCAAATAATAATGAAGATAAAAATATATTACTAATAATTTTTGGGTTTAATGGTGATGCACTAACAGTGTAAAAATATTTTACACTATCATCCAATGAGAATATATTATTTTGCCATATCATACAAGTATTTTAAATTTTACAGTGTGACTTGGCGAGATGCATCGTCGTCATTGGTTGACAGTTAAAATTAATTTACACTATCAGTGCATAACCCCTTTTCTCATAATTTTTATGCAAAACTGTTTAGAATAACTTTAAATTTAATTTTTTAATCGTAATATCCAAAAAAAATAGGATAAAATGATAAAATAGCTAAAATAACATTATAAAAAATTAATTAAATTAAGTTTTTGTTTGAATTATTATTTTTTTATTTATTTTTTAACAAAAATATGTTATAGTCAACTTCCTAACTAAGATTGGGGGATACTAATGATCTCCCTAATTTACCCTTCTATCATTATTAACATTACACTAACATTTTCCCTTTTTAGTAATTTATATATTCATTGAATCCCACCAATCAAAAATCATCCTTTATCCACATGGCTTGCATTGTTTCAAATGCAAAACAACCCACTTCCCTCACTTTTTCTTTTCTCTCTTTCTCCCTCATTCTCCGTCTCTCTCACTCTTTCTCGTCTCCCATTTCCTCTCTTCTCCTTTCTCCTTTCCCTTAAAACCCTAGCGCCGCCGTCCCTATCTCCGACCACCACCACCTCTAACCGAAAAACCAAAATCATATTTATATTCCTCATCTCACTGGCTTCCTAATGAACCGAGTAGATTTTTTATTCGAGAGAACTCGTCGTCAACTCCTGCTAAGAGACTGAAGACGCTGAGCTCAGTGATTCACTCATGTAAATATTGATTCCTTTTACCTTTACCTTGTATTTTTCCGTTAAAAATGATATGTTGTCGTGTATTGTTGTTTTTGTTGTTTTTCACCGAAAATGGTGTTGCTGTTGTGTTGTTGTTGTTGTTCCTGGAAACATGGAATCGTGTATTGTTATGCTTTCGTTTGATCATGGAACCGTTATGTTCATGTTGTATTTAACGATATTTTGTGCGTTTAAATCTGAGATGTTTTTTCAGGTGCTGCTGCAGCAGCTGCAATACAATTAGGGAAGGGACCAGAAAATGCAGGAAAGCTCATCGTTGTAAGTTTACAATACTTAGTTTATTTATTCGACGTAGAATTATGAAATGATTATTGTGTGAAGATGTTGCTTACTCAGTATTTTTTCAGATCCAGTTTTTTAGTGTGAAGATGGTGTGAAGATTCAGTTGTATTTTTTCATGAACCGGTGTCGTAAATTAGCCTAAAGTTGAGAGGTTTGTTTCTAACTGTAATGTAGGTACTGTGGTGGATTCAAAAATCTGTCATCCCACTGAATTTGATTTCTACTTAAGCAGTCATGCGGGAATTCAGGTATGGTAACGATATTGATTTCGCTTCACTAGATAAGATTCGGATTTTTGCAATGTGTAGCGGTATCCAATTTATGTTGTGGTTGGAAATTTTGCAGCGTACAAGTAGACCAGCACATTCTGGGATGAGAACAATTTCAAAACAAATTTTGGCAAGGCTGTTGAAATTGCATACTTTTCTCTATTTTTTACTCAGGTTTGTCTAAATTCCAACTTCTATTTGTGTACTAATGGTTTGAGGTTAGTTGGTGTTTGCTGGTGGTTTGAGGTTTGTGTGTTTATTATTAAAGAAATTGCACTGATTATTTGTAGGTTGGATCTGTTAAAGTTATTCGCAATAAGCAGACAAATTAATCTGAAGGTTATCGATTTCTTGAGTTTACTATCCGTTCTGGTGCTGAGAGAGTAATTCAATCATTTAATGGTACCATTATTCCCAATGGTGGGCAGAACTTCAGATTAAACTGAGCAACTTTTAGTTCTGGTGAGAAGCGTCATGATAATTCTCCTGATTATACCATATTTGTTGGAGACTTGGATGCTGATGTTATTGATAATCATCTGACGAAAGTATTTAGAACTCGATATAACTCAGTTAAGGGGCCAAAGTTGTATTTGATAGGCTCACTGGCAGGACAAAAGGTTATGGTTTTGTCACATTTGCAGATGAGAGTGAACAAATGAGGGCTATGACTGAAATGCAAGGGGTTCTTTGTTCCACAAGACCCATGCGTATTGGACCAGCTTCTAACAAAAACCTTAACACACAGACGTCAAAAGGTTTGTCTCTTTAATGGTTGTTACATGTTGATCATCATAAAGAAAATTTGAGTTGTTTTCCTTCATGATGCCAATTGTTAGTGTTTGGGTATTATGTTTTATGCTCATGTTATCTTATTGTGTGCATCCTAAATATTATCCTTTATTAAATCATAAGTTTCAGTCAGGCTCTAGATGATAACTTCTCAACTTACACCAAAACATCAATTATTTTGGATGTAGGATGATTTCAAACCTATCTTGAGGGAACTATATTGTCCTCTCATCCTGGATTGGAGTTTTACAAAGCACACCTGAATTTCAGGAGCGATATGGTATGCATGACCATATTATTTATATTAATATTTCTTCTATTTTTAAGTCTCTACTTTTTATAATTTGGTTTTGAAAATAAACAGATCTTTTAGTCACCAGCATTGCCCAATATTTTTGGAGGGCATCCAATTCTAATTAGACTGGTTGAAATGCTATTGGCACGTGGCTAGGTTTTAATGAAGTTGGAATACTTCGTGTAGGTAGTAGTTGAAGTAACAGTTGTGGATCCGAGTCTAAGATTGAACATATTCCTGCTGAGACTGCTGGTTGTACATACTTGATTATCGGTGTTTTGGTGTGAAAATTGGAAGATATTTGTGTGTGTAGATGGCACTCTGCTGGTACTTTTGATTCGAACACAAAGACTGGTGGTCCTTTTGGAACCATTAAGCACCAAGCTAAGCTTGCTCATGGTGCTAACAGCGTCTTGATAAAGCTTTTAGGCTGTTGGAGTCTCTTAAGAAGAAATTCTCTATTGTGAGCTATGCTGATTTCTACCAGGTTAGTACTTTTTTCTGTGTGTTAAGCTTTTAGATTTGAAGTTATGTGATTGTTCAATTTTTTTGATTATCTGTTTGATCAGAACTACTGTTTGTTCGTCGAGAACATTTTCATCATTATCGTTTATCTCAAATGGAATAAACTCAAAGTACGCAAAAGTAGGAAGTATAACAAACCGTTGGTGGTAAAAATAACAGGTTGCTGCATTGACTTATAATGCAGTAGATGAAAGTAGTACTAAAGTAGGACATATAATTGGTACTAACATTGGTGGTAAAAATGGTCAGCCAAAGCAAGTTCATTTATGTTATTTCATTAGTTGAGTCGATTAGTGGACCGCGTGTTCATATTGACATGGTCATTTATATGTTGTTTGATGTTTGCGACAATTTTATGATTGTAGACAATTATTTACATGGCTGAGTGTGCTGCTGGACAAGGATCATTTGTTATAGTTTTTCAGGTCAGTCCCTTCCATGTACTTTCATTTGCACCTTTTAATTAGATGCAATTCGAAGTAAAATGATTCTTATTGTATTCTTTTTCATTTACCACGCATACAAATTGCTTGGAGACAATTGAAACTATGGCTATAAAGAAGGTTCTTCAACATTGCTACTAACTTATATATATTTTTGTTACATATTCATGTATTTAGTGCACTTATTTTGGCATTTTTCAAATCAATGATCTTAAAATTTCTCCTGGATTTGTTAAGAATGAGCTTATACATGCTACTAACCAGGAACTTCTATTGCTTCAGGATAACTATCCTAAATTTTTTTCTAAACAGGTTCTTAAAATGATTACAAACATCAGGATGAAGTTAAGTTTGTAATTTTACTACCATTTGTGGCTATTATGGTGAGTTAAGTTTGTAATTTTACTATCTTTTATTTTCATGTGTGCTAACATCAGGATGAAGTTGCTGCTCTAAAATTGCACGGTTTGCACCCTAACTCATTTCTAGCTGATGAAACACATCTGCCATTTCTAACAGCAGAAAATAAGTTTGAGGCCTTAGGAAGATCACAGATGAGTCTGATAACTTAAACCAGATTCCATTTTGAAGCTCTGAGCAGAACATCCATAATTTTGTAGCCCACAACATCAAGACTGAGAAAATTTCTCAGGTTTGTTTTAAATCTACAAGTTTTTCCTTCCCTTTCTGCTTGTCATTGTTGCTTGAAGTTGCTTTGCAAAATTGCAGAAAAGTGCTGCTTTTGTGGCCAAATTGCAGTTGTAGTGTGACTGGGGAAACGTGTACGTTGTTTATGATTCAATATTCTCTTCAGCATGTTAGTTCTAAGGAACATTGCTCATCTGTGCAATTTTTTTGTGTGCTTTATTAAGTCGACGGACAGGTGAAATGTGAAAATTGGATTTGCGAAGATGATAGTCATTCTCCGTAGTTCTATATAATTTTGATATATTGTTCGTATTTGAAAATCTATTCAGTTATCGTTTGCAGAATATTCTAATTCCGTGATCAACAAGTCAGTGAGGAAGTGGGGTATGTATATTTTTTATTGTATATGTAATTGTTGAATTGTTTGGCTAAATAGAAATCCCATAACCCTATTCCATTTCTATGTAAAATCTGATGTTGATGTTGCTCGGGCATTGATGGCCTTCAGAAGCGAATCGCGGCTCTGATGTTGGTTGATCATGTTTTGTTCTTCATCTCATTTTTTTTCTTCTGCAAGTTAATTGTTTGTTCCATTTCATTGTATGTTACATTGCAGGTTATTTCCTAACACATTGCAAAAACTATTTCTTCCTCTGACTAAGTTTCTTGCCAACTACTTTTTCATGCTTGTTTCTTATGCAGATACATGATATTAACAATTCAGGTTTGAGGAATCCAATAATAACATTCAAGTGAGTCTCATAAAATCAACTATATTTTATTATACATATCAAATGTCTGAGAATTCACTATACGATTGTCTTTTATTACAAGCTTCTAATAAAGTGGTTTATATTATCCATTTAGGTTATCAATCAGTGCAGAGCAATATAGAATATGAAACATATAACTGCGAGTAATTTTTGTCATTTATTATAGTTGAAGTAGATGAAATGATAAAACACTACTGATTGTTACAGTTGGGCTGCATTCATATTACTGAATTAGGCACTACCACTGGTAATGTCTGTTTGGTTTGTTGATGCAAAGACATGTTTGAATTGTCTATTACTTGGTCTATTTTGTCAATATACCCTAAGTTGACACAATTATAGATTGATTCCCATGCATTGTTGATGTTGTTGTTGTGGTATGTACATTCATGATTTAAATTTAACTTCACATTGACTGTTAACTTAGTTCTGCACATCTTGGTGTTGGAAGAATAAAACCGATTTTGGACTGTTTTAGGACAGTTAAATTCAAATAAAACAGTATTAGAAAAGTGTAAGGACAGTTAACTTCAAATTAACTTTAACTTCACATTAAGTTCATATAGTCAATTTTGTTATAAATTAAATGTTCCAATGTTTTAGGACAGTTGTCGAACAACATATTAAAATCCAGGACAATAAATCTGTTAGGTTGATAGAGTTGGTTTCGAGATGTATTTAAGACATAATGTAGATACATTTTATTCATAACGTAGATGTATTTTGATGCCATCGATCCAACAATAGCCAACTTCATCACTTAATTAGAATCATTAGTTATGGTTGTCTATAATGTAGATACATTTTATTCATAGATTTGTTGGCTTATTTAAATAAGATCCATAAAATATCAGTGATTAATTGGTATACTATATTTATAATAGGAAACTATTTTTTCTGTAAAAATATATTTTCTCTACATTGATTTTGTACTTTTGTTTCTAACAGTCAATGAAAGGGAGCATAAGGTCAATACCAAATGCTATAGGCTTTCATCAAATCATTACCATCCCGTTAGTCTTGTGGTTGCAGTGTTCTTGGGTTCACCATATGAGATGTTGTTTGTTCTGATTTGGTGGCAGCAAAACCATCTATAAGGTGCTTGTGTTGCGATCCTGCTGAATTGTGATCCTGTCGCAGCGTGCCCTCTGCAGGTCCAAATCTGTGGCTGTCTCGGTATATGATGTTTAGCTAGGGATTATGTCAAAGTATCATTGATCCAGAGTGTGTTAGTCAAATGAAAATCTCTCATCTGGTTAAAATTAGTTGCAGTTAAATTGGTTGCCAAGGTTCTGCTGCATTTGTTCAGTCATCATTCCAATATGGTGTTTGCTGGTCTTAGATCGTCTGGATAAATTTGGTGCATATTATGACTCAGCAGTTTGATGAATTTGGTGTATAAATTTAACCAGTTGTATTTGTCAGCAGGAGATTTCTAGCTTTGAGTCAGAGCGGTAATGTGTTTGGAGTTGCTCTGGTTTTATTAGCATAACCAATTTGGTTATGGCTTTTTTGTGGAGCAACTCTCATAGGTTGGCGAGTTGTTGTGCGCTGGCGAGTTGTTTTGCTTAGCAGTGGAATTCTGTCTGTTGGGTTATCCATAAGATTAAGATATTTTGTTTTTATAAAACATATATTGTTTCTTTCATTCTATTTGGTTTCATTGATTTTGGTTATGGCTATATCAAATTCTACTAAAAAACATTGAAGTATTATCCAAATCTGGTTATCGCTTGAAATGGAGAGGAAGAGGGTTGAATGGGAGAAGAAGATGGTTGAGATCTAATGCCAATTATTGCTAAAATTAAAAGTTTGAACTGTAAAGAAGAGAAACACGTGTATGATTAGAATTCTTAACGACACATGAATGTGTTATTTGATATTGTATGATTATCCACTTTAATGCCAATTATTACTATTGTGTTATTACCTATTTTAAAATGGTCAATTATTTGATAATTTTAATATACTTTTCATTTAATATGATCAGTGTGCATTACAAAATTAATATTATTAATTAATATAAATGCAGATAAATAAGTGCTAAATTTCAATTAAAATTAATGGACCCGTGCGGACGCACCGGTCTTAAAAAAATCAAAGGAAAACGTTATATTGACATTTCTTTGTGTTGAAATTTTTAGGCTGTGTTCTTAAAGCTGTTTTTTTACATTTGTTCTATTGTTTTGGATACTTTCATTTTCGATTTGAAGTTAATGGAATAGTATTTAGTGTGCATGTCTGAGAAATGCTTGATATAATTGGTGTTATTTCAGTACAATTGAGAAATGCTTGAGAAATGAAATAGTATTTAGTGATCCATATGCATTTCAGTACAATTGTAAAGTACAAAATTATTTCTAATCCGTTTATTTGTAAAAAATTTGTATATTCTAAAATAATTATTCAAATCCTCACGGGTCACTACCAATAACAATACTTATTTGTTTTTAAGTATTTATTTTCAAATTTACATATCCATTTAAATATATTTTATATCATATTAGATAAATTTATCCGTGCCGATGCACATGTATGTTGGATCATTACTATAGCCAAATAACTATTTTTGAGATGATTATTCTTGATATTTTTTTAATTCAAAAATTTATCAATTATTGTTAATACATGTAAAGATGTATTTAAAAAGAGCTACAAACATTTAGAATTTTTATCAAATAATTTAAACTAAGAATCAACTTACTCGTGCGAACGCACGGGTCTTCTACTAGTATAATAAAAAAAAATTTAAAAATCGAAATAAATGGAAGCATAATAAACATAGATCGGCACATGTATCTTTCTTTTCTTTTTTAAGTCCTATTTTTTATTCTGTAATTTATTTGAACACATAATAAAAAAAAAAAGTAATTTTAGTTAAATTAAACGGAGAAAAGGCAATGTTTCTAAAATTTTAATTTTGTTTTAGAAAAGGCAACATTTTTTCATGTTCGTTTGTGTTAGGATTCACGATTCCAAATTTGTTACAAAATCATTTGTTACAAAATGAAAAACAAATTCTTACCTGTCTCTCTTAATCCTGAAAGCCTGTGATTTGCTGCCACTCCCCATAATCACAATTACATTTACCTTCTCTATTCAATTTTCCCAAACTTTCAACCTCACCTTCAATTCTGGTCAAAAACATTTGAAAACCTTTCAAGATTTTTCAATTTATTCCCAACCCTATTAATTGTACACAATTTCTTTGAATTGCTCTTCAATTTTGCATACCATTTTGTTTTTTTCACAGAAAAATCATCATTGAGTTCTTTTGATGCCAACATTTAAAAGGAAAAAGGTATAATTTATAATAGGTTGATTAATCAATTTTTTTTATTCAAAAATTGTTTCTTTATTGCAACATTTTGTTCATGTTTATGGTTTTTTTCCTTTCATTTTGGTTTGTATATGAATTGTGCAATGCAGAAAAGCAACTCACAAATGGCTGGTTGCAAATTCTAGCATCATTTCTTGATTTTGGTTTCAAATATTGGAAGCTAAAATGTCTTCCCAGGAAGAAAATTCTGATACAAAAGATGTACCAGGTGACAACATTTCTTCATTTTGATTAATTTTACACACAAAAAAAAAGAATAAATTTATTTATTCATATGATACAATCTTTTTCAATAACCATTTTTTCCAATTATTAGGTCCACACAAAAGGATAACAAATTTGATGCATCAAGCTGGAAACAGGTTTTGCGCAGATTGCGGAACTCCGGAACCAAAATGGGTGTAAGTTAGGAGTTTAATTTTGTTAGGATTGTTCGCTATTTTTGTTGAAATCTAATTATCAAGAGGCAATTTTTTCATTATAAGTTAATGTTATTCATTCAATTTATTTATTGAACCTATAGATCTTCAAGTCTTGGAGTATTTATTTGCATAAAGTGTTCCGGAATACATAGAAGTTTAGGAGTCCACATATCAAAGGTATGTTTCTTATAGGCATTACATGTTTATCGAAATGTGAACTCGTCATTAGACCAGTGTTATCAAATATCCGCATTTGCAGCGCTATGGCAGATATGCATGGTGGTTTTTGCGATTGCCGCGATAGTAAATATAGGCCGATATTGCAGGTTTTTCTGCCATAATCCGCTATAACAGCGCCGCCAAGCGTCTGGTATGGTGGGATTTTGGTAAATAAGGTCTCCATAGTAGCTTATGAAAAAACCTTATAGCTTATATGAACAGTTTGGTTTTATTTTATCTTTTTGTTATAAAAATAGTTTATACATACGCACTTGTACGATAAGCATTTATACTATAAGCATTTAATTAAGCTGTTAATTCAAACAAAGCGTTCATCAAATTCGGTAGTTAAATACTGCTACATGAGCACTACATGTTTGACTATTACAGGTTGCATCGTTGAAATTAGATGAATGGTCGGAGGAACAAGTCGATGCATTAGAGAAGTTAGGTGGAAATACATTGTTAAATAAAAAATACGAAGCTTTCCTCCCAAGTAATATAAAAAAACCAAAACCACATACCTCGATCGAAGACCGCTCTGATTATATCAGGTAACTAAAACGAAATAGAACTCTCTTTTTATTTTTTGTTGAGGAATTAGAATTACACCATTCTTATTAAGAAATCTCCTATTGGTTTTTCAGGAAAAAATACGAGCAACTTCAGTTCATGGAGTGTGATGACAATTCAGCATGTGCAATTGTACCATCTCGAAGAAGAAGTTTATCGTTGGCTCAAAGTAGTTCATCATGTTACACTTTTCATATGGAAAACAAAAAATATGACAAAGCCCCAACCAAACATCGTATCGGAAACGCATTTCGAAATAGCTGGGCGAGAAAAGATTCCGAGCACAAGTCTTCAAAGAAGAGCTCCTCGTTGGTAATGTTTTCAATCGATGAATGCTAGTTATATTAGCAATCTTTCATATAATCTGAAATACGCCTCCTTTTTGAGTCAATTGAAATGCCGATTTTCAATTTTTTGTTTTGAATACTTAGTTTGGTTGCAATTTACTGTTATAGGCAGGTATGGTTGAATTTGTTGGGTTAATTAAGGTTAATGTTGTGAAAGGAACTCATCTGGCTGTTAGAGATGTAATGACAAGTGACCCTTATGTGATCCTTTCTTTGGGACACCAAGTGAGCATTCTTCTCTCTTAACTACTTGAAAATTACTCCATCGGGCCGTTATTATGAGAAAAAATTCACTTTTTAGATACATTGAATAATCAACGTTTTTAGACTATATATGAACCAAGTATATTGATTATTCAGAATATCTAAAAAGTGAACTTTTTCCTATAATAAGGACCAGAGAGAGTATATATGAAATGGAAGAAATGAAACATGTAAAGTATAACACTTTTAATATCTGTTCTTGCAGTCGGTAAAAACGCGTGTTATAAAGAACAATTTGAATCCAGTTTGGAATGAAAGTTTGATGCTTTCAATTCCAGAAAACATTCCTCCCCTTAAAGTGGTATGTTCAATTGTATTGTATTGTTCCGTTTGTATGGCCAAGTCGTCTTAGTTTTCTGTTTGTGCCTTATTTTTTTGTTTCACATGCTCCTTTCTTTCGGATATGGATTGCCTGCATTCACACGGTTGTTGATTTGGAGTATCAGATGAAGAACAAACACCTTACGTTCTAACTTTTGATAGTAGACCCTATTTATTAAGTTCAGAACATGAAGCGTTTCATTTTTATCTAATAGTCCAAATCGCCACATTACAATGTCAAATGTGCGATTCCCTTGACTACAGAGAATCCGAATCCCTTTTTTTCTTCTTCATTTTTTTATTTTATTTACAGTTCATATTATGGAAAGGAAAAAAATAGCTAGATATTTGTTCTTACATATGAAAATTTCATCGTCTATGCATTGACATTTACTTTAGAAACCACCATCATTATATCTCTTTTTTTGTCGAGCAAATGTTAGCATAATAGTTGTTATCTTGATACACTAGTATTTCATATCTATTGTCGAAATTTCTTGATACCATTTTAAATGGCAATCATGTTTGATTAGTTCTATCGTGGTTGCTATGCAGCTAGTGTACGATAAGGATACATTTTCAACCGATGATTTCATGGGCGAAGCGGAAATAGACATTCAACCGCTGGTTTTAGCTGCAATTGCATATGAAAAATCTACGGTGAACGAGTCGATGCAGCTAGAGAAATTTGTAGCAAGCAGGGACAACTCTCTTGTTAGAGATGGTGTGATATCTCTTGATGAAGGGAGGATCAAACAAGAAATCTCAGTGAGGCTACAGAATGTTGAGAGAGGTGTTCTTGAGATTGAGCTTGAGTGTGTTCCTCTTACTCAATAGCTTGGATTGAAAGCTAAGGGCCAAGAGGACTCAGTTGAACATAAAATTTTGGAGCATATTAATTTGTTTGAATATTGTTATTTATCTTTCCCTCTACAAATGGTTCTTAAGGAGTTAACTTGGTTTCCCAATTATACTTTCAAACACTTATTGTTAAAGAGATTTACAATTCCATGAAGAATTTACAATTTATTCTTAAAGAGATTATTTTTAAAAGGTTTATCCATAAATTTTCATAATTGTTGGAACACATACCTAAAAAATCTAAAACTTATATGTACTCTCCAATTCAAAACAATGTAATGTTTTGCAAAATGGATTCTCCGATGTCAGAATTTCCACGCATCACGTAGTCATAATGCTTATGCTTGTTAGATTTTGATTGGACAGTTTAAAATAAAAAATTTTAAATTTATATAATAATTTAAAAAATGTCTTTCTTGAATCACAACCATTTGATTTAAAAATGTCTTTCTTGGATCACAACCATTTGATTTAAAAATGTCTTTCTTGAATCACAACAATTTGATTTTGATCGGACTGTCAAAAATGCATGATTGCCTGATTCCAGGGACCTGTGGACTGCAAGCAAACCATTCAAAGTTTTGAGTTTTATATTTCTCTCATCTCTTCATGAGTTTCATCTCTTTATGATTAGAGCCGTCAAAATGAGTTAACTCAAATGGGTCGGCCCACCAAGATCGAAAAATAATAAGGTTTAGCCATAAAAATTAGAGTCATATTTTTTGGTAATTTTTTATGGCACCATATGGGGTGAAAATCACCCTATGGAAAACCTAAATTGTCTGTCAGATTTCGGAGATGCATCTTGTTTTTAAATTAAAACGTTAACTGATCCAGAGACGCATCTCCGAAATATTTTAAAATATTTACCATGAATCCCAATCTTAAAGGCATTTTACACGTTTATTGTTCCGGAGATGCATCTCCGTTTAGGCTTTATGAAGATGCATCTAGGTACCCTATCAGAACAATGCAGATTATGCTTGTTTTATGGTTACGTATATGAAAGTGATGATTTATAAATGTTCAGAACCCTGTTATGTGACCATACAATCCATATGCAAAAAATGACATATATAAATTTAGAAGGTCCAAAAATGACATATATAAAGGTCGGAATACACGATAAAGTATAATGAAATGAAAATAAAATACAATCCATAATGAATCCAAAAGTACAATTACTATATACTACTGTGTATGCCGGACTACAACTCCTCTAGCTCATCGACCTCTTCTACCCCCATCCTCCGACGCAATCTTCGATACATCATTGCCTCTAGTGCCTCCATCATAATGGCATCTAGGATCTGCCTCACCTCATATCCATCAAGGAAGATAACCATATCAATGTCTGTCTGTGCAATCTCCACTATGCGATGACATCTAGGCAAGATATCATGAGCATGATTTAACTGTGTCTGCTCCTCCTACAGTATCTCCTGATGAGTTAGCCTCGGTGGATCTCCTAGAGCAGCCTGCAACATATACAGATTGACACCATGAAGAACCACCTGATGTACCTGTTAATGTAGCTCCAATTGCTCTCTGTTATGGTACTTCGTGCCTTCTCCGATACCAGATAATTAAGATAACCCTCAAGCATCGCATTCATCTCTTTATGTGTCATAGCTGGAGGAGCAAAGATAGCAGGTGTCTAAGAATAGTCGGAGTGTAGTCGAACTGTTGCATCAGACGCTTAGGTAGATGAGGAGTTGTGATACGTGATTCGCAAGCCAACCATCCTGAGTATAGCACTATGTTTTCAAATGGTTGCGTCTCACGATGATCGACATAACTGTTGAAATGCATATTCTAACGCCCCAGATTGCTTTCAGGATTACTGACTGACCCCACAAACCAACACGGGTCTTTTCAGCATGCTTTGTCCTTACTCACACGCTTTCCGAAAAATTTCCCAGAAGGTCACCCATATCAAAATTTCTACAAGTCAAACACTCTTAACTTTGGAGTTCTTATGGAAGGGCTACCGAAAAGAAGATACATCTTGTTGGTATAGGTAGTACCAATTAATCCTTATAAGCCTTCCTTCAACCATGCAGACTCATACCTGCACAGCCTCAGGATCCCTCTCATTCCGATGTGAATTCGATTTTTTCCTAGAAGCTGCTAGGAGTGTCTCATTGTCATGCTTCGTGCACCGACAACCACTCCCTCGTCCTCGTGTGTTACATGTAACAACTCTCTTCCCTCTTCGACCTCCGGTGTTACATGCCCACCAGCTTCCACTTGGTTCGTCCCCGAACCACATCGTACAGGGAGAGGTGTCCTCTGATACCATTTCTAATGCCCCATACTACTTTCAAGATTACTGACTGACCCCACAAACCAACACGGGTCTTTTCAGCATGCTTTGTGCTCACTCACATGCTTTCCTAGAAACTTCCCAGAAGGTCACCCATCCCAAAATTTCTCCAAGTCAAACACGCTTAATTGTGGAGTTCTTATGGAACGGGTTACCGAAAAGAAGATGGTAGACCGTTCATAAGAACTCCACAGTTAAGCGTGCTAGACATGGAGAAATTTTGAGATGGGTGACCTTCTGGGAAGTTTCTTAGAAAGCGTGTGAGTGAGGCCAAAGCATGCAGAAAAGACTCATGTTGGTTTGTGGGGTCAGTTGGTAATTCTGAAGGCAGTCTGGGGAGTTACACATATCCTCGAAAACCAAGTGGTTAAGATACGCTATGAACGACTTTATTGTCTGGTTTCCTCTGAGTGGAGAAAATTCAGAAGCATGCGACATATCCTCAGTGTAAGTTGGCACATACCATTCAGAGATGCGCAGGAAGTGCTGGAGGATCCAAGCTTAAAAAGTGTTGGAACACATGAATCATAAGTAAGAGTGTTACATAAATGTAATCAAAATGACACAAAAACATTAAAAGACCGATAAATATTACCGTTAGTAGTGTGATGCTGCCTATGACCTGCTTGGTCTTCCACCTATATCTCTCTGATAACTTCGGGTACAAGTAGACTAAACAAGTGCCCCCCCAGTTGTACTCATGGATCCGCTCGAAGTCCTTGAAGTACCGTAGTGAAATTCTGGTAACAGATCTCAGATGTCCTGAGAGATGTCGAGACACTGATCTCTGCTAAATCTGAACAAGGACAGAAAAAACAAGTACCTTTAATGAAACTGCAAATTCATAAAACAATGTCATGACAGATGTTTCGACATCAGTCAAGACACAAACTTCTGAACAAGAGAGCAGACATAATTTAACAAAACAGAAAGATAAATAACACAAGGATATGATGACCTAGTTCGGTGAACAACAACACCTATGTCTGAGGGCTACCAAGCCAGGAATGAATTCACTATTAGTAGTATTAATTTAGATCTAAACTCCCCCATTTACAACTCCTCACTTAATCCCTACCCAATACAATTCTATCTAGAAATTGCCATCTAGATAAGAGAAACCCATCTCAATTCCTAAATCACCTCAGTGATATCTAACAGTTACAACCTCCGGTAACTGCATCAATATGTCCAATTGAAAGACACCCCTTTTAACACAGTATTTAGTCAAGACTCTTGACTAACAAACAATGCATGGATTTGTTTCAAAGCTTCATCCAAGAACAATACATAATTCATTACCTAAAGGTTTCTGAATCTGTAAAACTATGTCTACCACAATGTACCAAACGATACAAATGGTGACTTACAACTCAAGAAAGTACACGACTTTCAAAACCCTAAATCCTTATTTTCCATGTTTACAAAAGTCTTAATAAGAATTCTTAAAATCTATTTCTACCCTAGGTCTTGGTCTTCCTTTTATAGTCTTCAGCTATCCATGGGCTTCGAAATATCTGTTTATTTCTTCCTTGATCCATGTTCTGATTGCTCCTTAAATCTTGGACTAGATTAGCAACAACTTGCTATATCAGGCCAAGATGTCGAGATACAAGCTAGAATATCTTGTCTGACATGTCTTCTTTCAGCAGACTTCATCATGTTGGAACATCTCGCACAGCATCCTGTTTTACTAAAATTTGCTCAAATATTTAGAGCCTTCAATCTCCCCATTTTGACAAATTTTTGCCTAAAACACCTTTTGCAAAATAAACCCAGGATACTCCAGGGAGAGAGAGAGAGAGAGAGAGAGAGAGAGAGAGAGAGAGAGTAGAAAGTCCTGAAGTCATTTCAGCCGGAAGCTTTCACTCTTCCCGTGTACCCATTACCAATTGTCCTGGTGTACATGAGGAAGAAGATGCACACTACTCCCCCTCAAACCTAGAACCAATACTTGTCACCGGAGTAACCAAACACCAACCTGAATTATCCGGTCAAGGACTCAGGGAAGCAGACTGCTACTCCGGGTAACTCAGAACACAAGACACAATTGTGTTCTTAACTCAGATCACAAGACACAAAGGAAAGACTCAGACAGGATGTTAGAACATCTCATCCAACATCCTTGCAAAACAACTGCAAGAATGGACTCCACACCAAAAAGGATATCAGTTACGTGTTGTAAGGGCCAACACACAACCGAGATGAATACACACCCATTCTCCCCCTTTTTAGCCAAAAATTGGCAAAAATAGCCAACACAGTTCCATACCCACAAGGTACTTACCCAAACCCGGACAAAGGCCATGGAGACACAACCCAGAAACAAGGAACACAACCTGAGAATCCAGAAACAACGACACTCTTTAAATACCCCAGCAGTTTCTCTAGGAATTTACGGTCCATAGAAGTTACCGATGAATAATTCAATGGAGAAATAAATTTAGGTAGGTAACTTCACCATAAATGACTGTGCACCGCCCGTCTAGGATTTGACTGTTTCAACTTTATGATAAACCATCCAAAAAAAATGTGCATGCACCAAGACACATGTTTAACACGCCTTCTCTAAGACACACTCTCCACCGTCCAAGACAATCAACTTGGAAACAACCACACGTTCTAAACAATGTCCTGACACCTTGTCAGACTTTGTCCAGTCCATCTTGTAAACTCTAAAGAATAGTCACAATGCCTTCCAATGAGCCCCAAGAATACTCCTTTTAAAAAAAAAACTAGCCAAGATGTTAAGACATTTCTTCAAACATCTCCTAGATAATACCCACTCTTATTTCTTAGGTCTCTCCTAAGAATTAAGAACAAGGTTGATTTAGGTCAATAGCCCTAACATATCAAACTCCCAAGCAGAATTGTCAAAGTCACAACCTCAACACACCATAATGTCAAGACATCTTTCTTGACATCATATCCTCACAAGAATCACATAAGCATCTTCATGCTCATAAGTGAAGGCAAACACCAGGATCACACTCCTTGTATCATAACCAACGAACTCTTGGATTGAGACCATATAACACCACTGATCATTCTCCCCCTGAACATATCTACATTTTGTACAAATTCATCATGAATCTTACAGCCATAGACAACCTTGTTCCTTGAGAATGAATCCAATCAAATCTGGAATACTCACATCCACGAAGGAGACATACACATTCTCTTAGCTTCTTGGTTAGACAGAATGTCATCCACACTTTAAAGATATCAGATCCCTTCTCTATAAGAATAGTGATACACCTTCAGCCTGATGCAATCTCTTCTAATGATACTTCCAGCAAAACCTATCGCCAGAATCCACACAACCTTGACTATTAGTTCTACACCATACTCAACCATGAATAGATATATCTCCAAGGCTGAAAATCAAACAAGTTATCCTCCCAAAATATCCAGTAGAAGGAATGATGTTCCAACATTATTTAAGACATCAAAACCTCACCCTGTCCCACCTACTTTATATCATAACCCATCACAGAAGACAGAATATCACAAAGAGAAATAAACTCTCACGAGCCTCAATAAGCTTCACTTCAGAAACTTAAGGTTCAGACACCCCAATCTAAACAGACTCCTCAGCAAGATCTGCTTCTCCTCTGTACTTAAGTCTTATATCCCTCAAAACTCCTCCTTGCTCAGTCCCTCTCGAGACACAGTACATCAGTACTGGCAAAGTCTAATGTTTTAACCACAAGCCTAGAGCAGCAGACTTGAGCAGGTAATTTCTTGAGTCACATTTAAGTACCATCTGCCACCAGTAGTCACTAATCAAAACACCTTCCACAAGGTCCTTGATTATTTGGAAACAACAACAGAAGTGAAACTTCTAGTACTAACATCCCCTTACCTTTAGAAGACTCAGATCAAACATCTTAGATGAGACTCCAAGAAGAGGATATGAAGACACCAAGCAATCAGCAACTCCAATGAGTTTTTAGCTATTGCATGATCTAAAAGATTGATATAGTCGTATAGTTGAAGAATAACCACTCCTAAGATGACCAGTATGTACAAGATAGTACAACTCCAATGCATCCATATGTTCAGTTCCATGTCAGAACATTTGATCTACATCAATGAATTGACTAGCCAACTGATGAAATCATACATGCCTGACTCAGTCTTGAAGGTCTGACTCTTAGACGTCCAGATAATATCCCACCATGAGTGGCCTTTCCACCATATCAAAACAAGAGTTCCATGTTCTCATAGACTTGATCATGAAACCAAGTTTGAGTAAACAACCTCTATCCTGATCAACAACCAGTCCTCTCAAGGAATGAACAAATACCCTGATGACAGCCTCCTACAAGCATAATTCTTCAAGGAAATCATTCACACACGATTAGATTCCACGCCAAAACTAAACCAAATAGTCACAGCTATTCGCATGATCATTCAGATTCAGCTTTGAAAGACCATAAAGAGTCTCCAAGATGTCAGTGCAAATGTCCTAGACATTTTCTTTTGACTTCTGTATGCACAGACTCTAGTAGAGATAAGTTTGAACCCAAACTCCTACACAAGAACATAGCTTCAACATCCCTATACACTTAGATCAGAAATAAACTGACCTAAGGTATGTTCTTCAAGACACTCTTCTCTTCCACAACAACAAGTTTTTAGAATAGAAACTTACTAGACTGCATACCAGCCGACTCTTTAATTTCAATCAGAGGAAGATTCCAGACAAATTTGGTCATCACACATTTGTTCAGTAACAAGAGCACATGCCACAATGCTCCTTTGTACATGCAGTACACTCCTTGAAACAACAGAATTTTGTACACAATCTTCAGGAAAGATGTTTCAACACCAGTTCCTTTTTCAAGTGAACAGATCATTGGTCCTCAATTCCTGCAACCATTTGAAGCTATGTCTTCTGGTGTGATCATCTTTCTTGAGCACCTCGCAATAGGATAATCAATTAAATACTTGCTAAAACCACAAATAGAAATTGATCTTAAATCCCAAATCTGCATTCTTCAGATTTGCATTCCTCCCTACTCTAGCTACAACACCAGAAATAAGTCAACCAGCACAACCTAGAAAGAAATATTCAAAGCATAGGACTTCATTAAAAGGCCATCTTCAGATAAACCAGCAGAGTCCTTGGATAATCAGTATCACCTTCCAAGAGTTAGAAACCTCAAACAAAGGTCAAACTCTTATAGGGATAGGAGCAAAAATAAACTGCTCCTTTCTTCATAAGGATCTTCTTCTTGGCATTATTCTTTTCACATTCAGAAGTACCTTTATGAGTGGACTTGAGAGAAACCTCAAGTATCTTGGGCTACTTTAAACATGACATAGAATGTTTATCAAATCCAATGAATTGGATACACAAGGCCTAAACTCAACATTTTCTTCCTACTTCTCTTCATGTTACCTGATTAAAACTATCTCTCAACCAACATAGAGAGATCCTTCAGAGGACTCCAGGTCACAGAGCTTTCTTCTATCTATAGGTGCCAAAAACAACTATAGAAACTAACACCATCTTCAACATACACCAGGTAAGATGTTAGAACATCTTAAGATGTACTCTGCACATCAATAGCATCATCATCAACAACAACGGAGAATCTTCACAACGTATCAGACAACCATCAATAGCAATAAGAGATGGTCTGATCATACAACCTCCTTCCTTGTTCAAAGACCAGAAAGTATCTTCCCTAGAACTCATCTAGAAACAGACCGGGATGCATCTTCTGATACCAATTGAAATTCTGGTAGTAGATCTCAGATGTCCTGAGAGATGTCGAGACACTAATTTCTGCTAAATCTGAACAAGGACAGAATAAACAAGAAACCTTTAATGAAACTGCAGATTCATAAAACAATGTCATGATAGATGTTTTGACATCAGACAAGACACAATCTTCTGAATAAGAGAGCAGACTGAATTTAACAAAACAGAAAGATAAATAACACAAGGAGATGATGACCTAGTTCGGTGAACAACAGTACCTACGTCTGGGGGCTACCAAGCCAGGAATGAATTCACTATTAGAAGTATTAATTTAGAGCTAAACTCCCCAATTTACAACTCCTCACTTAATCCCTACCCAGTACAATTCTATCTAGAAATCGCCATCTAGATAAGAGAAACCCATCTCAATTCCTAAATCACCTCAGTGATATCTAACAGTTACAACCTCCGGTAACTGCATCAATTTGTTCAATTAAAAGACACCCATTTCAACACAGTATTCAATCAAGGCTCTTGACTAACAAATAATTCATGGATTTGCTTCAAAGCTTCACCCAAGAACAATACATAATTCATTACCTAAAGGTTTCTGAATTTGTAAAACTATGTCTACCACAATGTATCAAACGATACAAAGGGTGACTTACAACTCAAGAAAGTACAAGACTTTTAAAACCCTAAATCCTTATTTTCTACTTTTACAAAAGTCTCAATAAGAATTCTTAAAATCTATTTCTACCCTAGGGCTTGGTCTTTCTTTTATAGTCTCCAGCTATCCATGGCCTTCGAAATATCTGTTTATTTCTTCCTTGATCCATGTTCTGATTGCTCCTTAAATCTTGGACCAGATTAGTAACAACCTACTATATCCGGCCAAGATGTCGAGACACAAGCTAGAACATCTTGTCTGACATGTCTTCTTTCAGCAGACTTCATCATGTTAGAACATCTCGTACAACATCTTGTTTTACCAAAATTTGCTCAAATCTTTAGAGCCTTCACGTAGGTAGACGAAATTTGTATAAGTGGCACTCTTGTCCACAAAAATTGCAATGTCAACCAAATATAGCAGACATGCTCTCATAACATACGCTCTATGGAGCCCCACCGACTCATCATCTCCTCTAGCCTCCCCAGCTCTAAGGATCTCATATGTATATACCTTTTTCGGGAATTCAAACCTAGCATGAGCCTCTCTATTTTTTCAAACTCCTGCATGGCATCCTCTTGGCCAACTCCTAGATAGTCTACCATCATCTCGAGTGCCTCGTCTATGCTAATTCTCCCATGATGTAGAAGTTGAAGGTGATAAAAGTACACAAGAATGAGGGGGTTGAATTGTGTTTTCTGTTTTCTTAATTTGCGTCTGATCAGAGTTCAGAATCTAAACTGGCGCTCAGATTCTGATTATACTTAACAGTGGAATGTTAACAGAAGCAAATAAATAATAGCAGAAGACACAAAGATTTATACTGGTTCCTCCCAAATGAGAGTAGTCCAGTCCCCTTGCTTCACAAGAGATTTTCACTATAATTAAAACATGATTACAATCGCTTATGCATTCTGCATAAGACTTTTACAATGCTTAGACCCTAAGTTCGAGGCTTCTTGCTTAAACCCCTAAGGCTCAAGACTTCCTTGCTTAAGTCCTATAGACTCAAGACTTCCTTTCTTAGACTCTCAGCCTAATACTTTCCTGCTCAGGTCCCTTAGACCCGAGACTTCATGCTTAAGCCCCTCTGGCCCAAGACTTCTTTCTCAGACCCACGGTCTAAAACTTCCTTGCTCAGGTTCCAAGAACCCAATAATTCATGCTTAAACCCCTTTGGTTCAAGACTTCTGCTCAGACCCTCGATCTAAGACTTCCTTGCTTAAATCTCACGGATTCAAGATTTTTGCTCAATTAATCCACTTGATTAAGACTTTCATTGCTCTAGCACATAGCAGGAGACTTACATGGATCAAGCATCTTGGCGAGAGACTTGGTTGCTCAATCAATCCAATTGATTTAGACTTTCATTGCTCTAGCACATAGCAGAATACTTACATGACTCAAGCATCTTGGCGGGAGACTTAATCTAAACAACATGTTCAGCAGAATAAAGAATAAGGTGTACTTGATACAAATATCAGAGGTACATGGAAATTACCATAACAAAGACCTAAAGCTCTTAAGATTTCTAAGATATTCAATGTTTAAGAAATCTCAAGGCTTTTACAATTACAACCAACAACATAAATTATGCATACTCGATTGTGTTGATAATTTCTGATCTTGTTACTCTTCCATCAGGTTGATCCTTGTAAAAGATTCAGTTTGAACCTTCAGCTACTTATATAGCATTTGCAGAAGACTAGCCGTCAGAGAGATAACTTGATCAAATGTCTTTGCTTTCTCCATAGTACAAGAGACGTTGAAGATACATACACCAAAAGATCTTGATCCATTGTGTAACGTGTTTAACTATTGAGTCTTCAAAAATATCTTATACTATAGAGTTGTTGAGAGTAGATATCCGTAAAGTATGCCAACTTTTCTTGAGCTTGTGAACTAAGACTTTAGTTGACAAACTGATTTGACAATGCAAGTTGCTTTTTGTAGTACGGATAACTTTAGCTTTATCACTAACTCTGAATGATCACCAAAAGCCAAATTACATTCACCAAGTGTAGAGACAATTATATTGCTTCTTCTAATGCTGAGACCTCAAGCTTCAGAGTCTACGCCATACATCACTTAGAGAGTGTTCTTCAAATTCTGCACCATCAAAAGCTAGCAATTTAGCTTATCTCAAGTGTGCCCTTGTATATCAGATTCTGAATATATATCTACAAGTATTAGAACCTGCATACATGAAACACTCATAAAATATAACCATTGTTCTTTTAATATTTTGTTATCATCATAATCCAAGGAACATATGTCATGAACAAATCTTGTTCTAACAATCTCCCCCTTTTTGACGATGACAAACATAAGTAATTAAAAGACAATGTTGGGCAGTTATAATTTTCTTTGCAACATCGGAGTATGAGGTTTGTAAGCTCCCCCTGAGTCTAATATTCCAAAGTTGAGTTCAGTAAACACATCCTAAGTACTACTTTCAAGAAAAGGTATTTTAATTTTCTTAGTAACATCAGAGTCTGAGGTTTGTAAGCTCCCCCTGAGTCAAATAGTCTAAAGTTGAGGCTTGTAAGCTCCCCCTTAGATCTATATTTAAGAAAACTAAAAAAATAACATTTTAACTTCCTTTGACAACATTAGAATACAAGGTTTGTAAGCTCCTTCTGAGTCTGATAGTCTAAGGTTGAGGTTTGTAAGCTCCTTCTTAGTTCTATGTACAAGAAAGTTAAAATGTGTCGCCCGGGCAAAATAACCAATATGTATAAAAATTTAAATACAAAAATTATAAATGACCATTATGTAAAAACTGAATGGGTTCAGTTTCTAATTAAATACATACTATCTTTTCTCCCCTTTTTGTCACATCAAAAACAATAAAAAAAGAAAAAAGAAAAGAATTACACTCATAAATGCATAATTGGTCATCATTACAAGATCAGTTTCCAAGGAAGGGAAAACGATTAAGTAACAGGGATCATTAAGGTTTGTACATTGCATGTTAAATATTTATTGGTTGTAACAGTTTCAAGAATCAAGCAAAGGATTTTATTTTGTCGTTTAGGTTACCGAGAAGCCATTATAAAAGCAACCAAAACCTAGTTCATTTTCATCAACATCCACCAATACGTTATAGAGTCATCAGCTGAGAGAAACAAAATCTCTGTTGTGACAGAAGTCACAGAGAGCTCTACAAATCTGAATATCCAAAACCTTCAGAAGCCTATAGCTTCAGAAGCATCTACTAATGGGCCTATGTCCTCTACCCCAAACACTTCAGGCGAGGCTTCGTCATCAGTACCTCAAAAACCTACAGAAGCAGGTCCATCAGTAGTTGTTTTGAAGCCAAGGAAGAAGTCAACGAAGAAGACAAAGAGGAAGAGGATCAATGAGATGTTTTACCGTCTCGTTATCTCAGAAGCAGAAGAGGAAGACATAGATGAAAATGAACCAGATATCGATTATGGCAACTGCTTCTGCTACAAGGCACTGGATAACTTAGATAGGGCTTAGTCTTAGTTCAAACCAGTTCCTTATGTTTTTGTAATCCTTTATGCTTGATTAATAAAAAGTTATTTTGACCAGTATATATTATGCCATCATACAAACACTTCATTTACCCTTTAGATTTTATGCTATGGACATTAATGAAGTAATGAACAGAACAAACATTTTAACATATTAAGAATAAAATTTACAACTGTTAAGAGGATCTTAATAGATCAGAATACTAGACATCATTTCCAAGAGTCAACATTTAAAATTAATTTGACTTAATCAATAATAAAATAATGAATACTCAAAGGAAATGAATGTAAAGACTCTATAAAAACCCCTTAGCAGACTCACTTTCATAACCACTTAATCTTCTGAACACCAAAATGTATAAGCAAAAGAAAATTTGGGTTCCAAAGAGAGATTTCAGATAGATAGACATACTTAATGCAACAACTCAAGCAAAAAAGAGTGATGCAAAAACTGAAGGATCTACAAGTAAGCAGGTGGCTTCAGAAGCACACACTTCTTCAGCAACCTTCATTGAGACATAAAGAAGAAGAAGAACTTCTAGGTTAAAACGCAGAAATCAACCGAGAAAGGAAGCAGTAGAGTTTGCAAAGGAAGAATGGAAAGATTATTTAGACAATCTAGATATGTCAAATGATCCTAGGGAATACCTTAGAGCAAATCCGAATGTCTAGAAAGTCTTAGCAATTTGTAATAGCTTCCAGTTAATGAGAATGTCGCATATTTAGAGTTTTTAATCCTATTTGTTTTATCCTCTTGAACAACAATAAAAATGAATATTTATAACAGTTAAAATGCACAAAAGCATGAACAAACTTGGATTAACAATAAGAATGCTTAACACAAAAATTCTTAACAATTACAAGACATAAATTTGCAGAAGTCTAACATCAGAAACTCTCATAGATAGCTTCAAACGTGTCTCTCAAGATTTTAGAAGAATCAACCTCTAAATTTATGATAACTCCCTGTTGGACCAGTAGTTTTGAAAGAACTCGTCCATAAGGAATGAAGAAAGTCTTTCCCTTGTAGAAGGAAGAAAGAGCCCTCTTCAAACAGTCAAACATAACTTGAGGAAGATCAATCTGCAAGTCTGAATTGAGAAGTAATAGCAAATCCTTTTCAATAGGTAATAGGTTCCACCGGGTCTATATCCTTATCCTTAGGAAACAAGTTTGAGTTCATAATCTGGTTCCAAACAACTACATCAGGACAAAGATTTGAGACCAAAGATGTGTTAAATGGGTCTACAAAGATAGACTAAGTAGGAAGATAGTGTTCCCAAACAAGAGTTCCTGGGATTTATCCAATATCCTCATAATTTATCACATTAGCAATTGATTTAGAGGTTATTGTTATAGAAACACCAGTTACTTTAGAAAGAATAGCACACTCAGAATTCAGCTCAACAATGGAATCATTAGTCCAAAACTCTTTGATAAAACTTGGATAAGTGAAACCACAGATCATCTCAAAATATCCATTCCAACTTTGTTCAGACATAGTATTCCAGAAGTTAAAACCTAGCTTAAGCAACTCATCAAAATCTACAAACTTTTCATTGATGACAACTTGTTGAATCAAAAGAGAATAAACTAGAGAATTCATCTCAGGTTTGGTTTGATCAACACACAGCCAAAGAAAATAAAACGAAAAGAAAAGAACTAAACAAGACTCTAAAGGAATAAGAACCTTGTCATAAAAAGGACACAAAATGATGTTTCACAAGATAGGGGATAAAAATGATAAAAGTATATAAAAAGAAAAACATCATTACCCAAAGGTTCTTATCCAACTGGTTTCCTAAATCCACCAGATGATTTTCACCTTAATGAATATTTAAGTAATATAAATTTTTTTGAAAATTCTTTTACTTAAACTGCTTTATCATAAGTAAATAATCCTTTTCTGAATCTCAGAGTCTGATAATTTACAGAAGCTATCATCCATCAGAGTCTAGTAGATCTAGACTTAGAGGGAGACATCTTGTGTCAGTCATCAGTCTTCAAGATTCTATTCAGAACTAAACATTTTCTCTTGAAACAAGAGTCATGAGTGATTAAAGAATATTGAATTGCTTTCTTTGACAGCTAAAAAACAACAATATCATCATAAAAAGTGAGGAAATTGTTTCCATAAATATGACCATCATCTAGCTAATGATATATTCAGTATAGACAAATACAACATAACTTCTTCTTAAAGATCTCTGAAGATTATTTTATCAAAAGAACTTCTCTAGAAATCTAATAGAGACTTTGTATTTACATATACCCAAATATCTCATTGATTCAAGTAATAAGCCTGAAAAGAACAGACATATCTTTTTTTGTTATTTTCTCGGTCAGACTCGTATGAGTATTCAGATTTGACCATAGAATCTAAATACTGCTCTGAGTGGATTCTAATTCAATGACTGTTAAACCATTGACTCCACTTCTTTCACCAAACTCAGTACCTCTAGCACTTGAGTTTGGGTTTTAGGATCTTCTTCCATCAAATGTTATAAACAACCTTTGATAAACAACATGGAAGATGCCTTTGCTTCTTTCTTCGATATATGCAGCAACTATATTTAAATAATGATACTCATATTTCTATGAGTCCATACATGTTGGTCTAGTACCATGATTCATTCTAGAGTATTAGTCTAGGATGAGTCATGATACGAACAAGATCTTGTTCTTAGCAGAATCATTGATTTCATTGTCTAGGATTAAAATCTTTGGACTTTGAAGTCTTTGATAAGCATAGAACCAGATGGTGTTAGCTATTAGAGATTGGCATAAAACAAATTAAAGCACTATCATATAATTGTTGGCAGAACACGAAGAAGAATTGAAGGTTTCTCATAGAATTGTCCTTTAACACAAATTCAATGATGACCCTCAATCAAGGAGCAATGGAGTTACTTAAGATATCACCTTAAAAAACATACTCCTTATTATCAAATATTGAAGCAAGATAGGTTTGGCATAATCCCTTTCTCTTAAATACATGATTTTTATTCCAGGATTTAGATGCCTCTTCAGAAGCAGTAATAATCGGAAGAGCCAGATTACTCTTTCTTCTGAATCTTGCACTAATGTCAGCTTTAAATGAATATGTAGTGAAGACCTCTGACATTAGGTTCTGGTGGTGTTTCTCCTTGTTCTTGGATTTGGGAAATCAGTTGAAATATGAATATCTCAGAAGCTTCTAAAGTTACTCTTCTAACAACAGATGTCACATTCCATTCAGCCAGTAAAAGAAATCTTCTGATTAGGAAGATTAATTCCTCATCATCAGACATTCCATAGGAAGTATCCTTCAACATGCTTTAGGAAAGATGATTTGTTAGATAGATTTTCATCATCTAATTCCATTTCTTTTCTTTGGAGATTACAAGATAAACCTACAAGGCATAATAAACTCAAGTTGTATGACTTCTTGAATAACTGTGACCTCAGGTTTGAATTCAAAACAATCTTCTCAGAATTTGCTTGGAAAGATTAAATGAAGTGTAACTGGATAAGCTTCATAATTGATTCACACAAATCTGAGTACAAGGATTAAAAGATAGTCCGAGCATTAGACGTGACAATGATGTTGATATACTCAGAATCGAGATAGAGCACCTACCAGAATGCATCTATATCTGAAGATATTTTCAACAAGCTTCTTCTGAGCTGGTGAGAGAGACTTTCAAACATTGATCATCCTTACACCATCAATTTCTATAGTAATACCTTTTTCAAGGGTATTCTACAGACCTTCACAAAACCCTTTATCAAGTTCAATGAATTAAAAATATATTTAACTTCTCCATCATTTAAATTCAACAGAATCACCCTTTGAATATGGTAGGAAAAACAATGTAATATTTTTCATGTGGCACTTGATTCCTTCTTGAAGGAAAGTCTTTAACAGGCATACTTTTCTCATTGGATCATTATCTGCACTACTATTAAGTGTTATGTACAGACCATGCTCTGATACCAACTAAAGGTGAGAATAGTACACAAGAAGGGGGGTTGAATTGTGTTTTCCGTTTTCTTAATTTGCGTCTGATCAGAGTTCAGAATCTAAATTGGTGTTCAGTGTAACACCCTATTTTTAGTAAATTATTTTATTTTAATTTAATTATAATTTTGTGTATTTATTTAATTATTATGTGTGAGTAATTAAATAAATGTGGGTAAGAGTGAGGGTGTATGACCTCACTGTAGGGTGTGGAGAGTAATTAGAGGAAGAGAGAATGATTAGAATTATTTTATTATTTAAAATAATGATTTAGTTATATTATTGAAATAAAATAAATAGAATAAAAAGAAATAAAAGTTGTAAAGATATTGAGGGCAAGGTGGGAATTAGAGAGAAAAGTGAGGGTAAGGTTGGAATATTCTAATAAGGGAATTAGGTGTTTAGTCTAAAAAGATAATTAGAAGGGGAAGTTAAGCAGTACGTAGAATTTTGGGAGAAAAGAAGAAAAAGTGACTAAAGCAAGAGAAGGTATAGGAACATCATCCATTGATAGAGTTTGGAAGAATTGTGCAAGATAAATCTAAGGTAAGAGGGGAGAATAACTTTTAATAAAAAGGATTTATGCATGAGGGGTAGGGTAGATGAGTCCTTAACCTCCAATAGAGATGATGGTTTTGATGAATTCGGTGTTTTATGAAAAGTTGATGTTTTGGTGTTAATTTTATGTGATTTAACGCATATAATTTTGAATCGATATTCATATGGTGGTCGACGTAAAGTCTCACTTTTTATTATATATATTGTTTCGATTATTACCTAAATATATATACACTATATCGTCTCCCAAATTATATATAGGCATATTAAGTAATAGCTTTTCGTTTTATACATATAAGTGTACTATAGCATTTCGTTGTGAATACATCTAAGTTGTGTTAGACGATGGCTATGGATCTAGGGGGGGTTAAATAGATCCCTTGAGTTTTACACGCAAATGGTTACCAAAAATTTGGTTTTAAAAATGTTTAACGGAAGCAACCACTGAATCACACGTATACAACGAACCTTCTACTAAAAGGATCGGATATGCACGACAATATTGGGAATGAATTATGGATGAGAAAAATTCAGTTTGATTAACACAAGTTAAAATGCAATCAATAAAGTATCACTTGCTTGATATTTGATCCAAACCAACGAGGTCATATGACAAACACTAAATTTCAAATGCGTTCGAATTTTGCTTTGAAACAAATTATCAAACACTTGGTGTGCGTAAACACACTAAGTGCAGAATTTCTATGGAATATAAAGTCAAGCTGCTCCTAGATACAATTCAAGGAATTGTATCAATTTTTGACAAAACAGTTTGTCAGCTCGAGATTACGCAACCTCAGAAATTTCGATACGTTGAGACTTTGCAAATTCGAATAAACTGAAATGTAAAAGAGTTAAGGGAAAGAGAGAACAAATGAGATTTGATTAGGCAGTTCCCCAATCATCCTCGCTTTGGGTACCTCTGCCCCCAATTTCACAATTGGAATTGAGATATATATATACATATATATATATATATATATATATATATATATATATATATATATATATATATATATATATATATATATATATATATGCAGCTGTTGCAAATTGTTTATTACAAGAAAAGAACTATGAACATCCAAACTCCCAAACATCTTTGATCGTTGATGCTGAGCCTTCTCTTCCCTTGATTCAAGATGAATCAAGTGCCACGAATTCGGTTGAACAAGTCACCGTCCCACGCTACTAAACTGCAAGAAACCACCGTTCTTCAGTTACCTTCACTCGGCCGACTTCAATTCTCCGCAATTCGATCCCCAAACCTTTCTTCTACGATCCTCTGACTGTAGGTACTAAACTGAAAGAAAACTCTGTTCTTCGGCTACCTTTGCACGGCTGAATCCCTGTAGAACGAAACGGTTTGTGCCAAAAACCCCCAAAATCTCCTTTGATTCTTGGTGGATAAAACCTAGGGTTTTATTCATGAAACACCTACCAATTCTCAACCCAGAAATGAAGATCACAACACTTCCTAATTTTGAACGTTATCACTTCAAAACAATGGACAACACAAGCAAAAATGATTATGTGTAATTGTTTGGTTGACTCAAGGATGAAGATGAAGATGAAGAGAAAGATTGGTATAAATTTTCACGTTTCTTGTTATTTTGGAAAATGAGATGACCAAACTATTTATAGAGAATGATTTGACCCACTAAAACTTGTAACAGAAATAACAGAAAAATTTAAGTGAAAAAATTCAGTTCAGGCGTGTTTGAGTCGACCCATCCTTTAATGAGGGTCGGCGTGCGCTGACCCGTGGCAATTCACTATGAAAATTTCTTAATCATGCGTCGACCCATTGGCGTCTTGCGTCGACGCAAGTATGCAATTTTTGCACATTTTCAAATTCTCAGAGTCATGCGTCGACCCACAACCTGCAGGGGTTAGCGTGCACTTTCCCGACCTTTCCACAAACTTTGTTCCAGCAAGCATGAGTCGACTCATGCTTAGGTTGGGTCGGCGTATCACATGAATTTTTCAAGAAATGTGTTTTTCTGCACATATTAACTGACCAAGACTTGGACAAACATACTAGACACCAATATAATGATCATGCACATGTATTTATGGGTAAGACCAAGTCCTATATGTTTAGACGCATGAACAACGATGATTAGATGTAATTTGCCAGAAAAATGAAGTGATACCGCTCAAATTACAATCTAATACTTAGCTTATTTGTTGACATCATTAAAACCGAAATAGATGAAAGACCTCAACCCTCACATACTCCCCATTTTTTATGATGGCAGCACTATTTAACTTTCTCTTGATTTGTAATTTGAGAACGAATAAGCTCCCCCTGTCTTTAACACTTGGTTAACTTCTTGGTTAATTTCTGCTTGCTAACCTTCTCCCCCTTTGTCAACATCAAAAAGAAGAGAAGAAGGTGGTCAAAAGAATAACACTATAACAAGTAAGAATTCATCCACACATTTGCAACATGGCAACACTAACACGCATCCACATATGATACAGTTAATGTAAAATTTGAAAGGGATAAATATGGAACATAAGAAGCAAAGACAATCCATTCCATAGTTCAAAACAAAAAAAACAAAACAAACTGAAACAAAGTTCAAAGTTAAACAACAGGAAAGAACATGCAATCCAAACAGCAAAACATAAATGCAAAACACAAGTAATATGATGCACTAATCTCTATGGTCTCCTCCCCCTAGGTGGATGACCTCTTCCCCCATAGTATTGGCCTGGTGGTGGCAAATCCTCTAGGTGCAAGTTAAGTTCGAGTAGTGAGCGATTGAGCAATCTAAGACTGTTTGCAAGATTCTGATTCTGTTGAGTCAAATTCTCGTCCATTTGGGTGAAGCGGATCATAGAGGCGTCAGCAAACCTATTGAAGTTAGCGATGTGAGCCGAGACTTGGTTGGATAAGTTTGTGAACCTTTCTTCTTGAGCATTGTAGCGGGTTTCTTGCAATACTTGAAATTCTTGATGTTGAAGATTCATCTGGTACAACCTATCTAGAATCTCTTCAGATGCCTAGAAATCATGCTGAGGCTATGGAGTTGGAGGTGCAGAATAATCAGGTTGCCGCCAATTATACTCCTCGCCATAGGTGGGAGGAACATATGCGTCTCCAAGAGCAGTTCAGCAGTTGTTTTGCCAATCTCCCCAGCCCTGATTATCAGAATTGTCCTCAGGTTGATAGTCCATCCATGCTTCGTTTTCTTCCTCTTGCATAACCATATTAGCATTGTTAACATCTTGATTATCACTATCATGTACTGCCTCATCATCATTTACTTCGTCATGATTAGGTTCTTCAGGTTCATGTGGAAAAGGATAAGTTGATCTGTGTCGGTACTTGAACTCCTTCTTAACAGGATCCCAAGTGTAACCCATCATGGTGAGTGTTTTTGGTTGAAACTGATGTTCGGATGAAATCTGGTTGTAACTGATATTTGGAACCAAGATGCCAGCCTTGTTCAAAATGTTCTGAATGCAGGATGCATAACTTAAAGCCAGACTTTTGGTGGAGTCGCAGGTAACAAACATCCGATATGCAAAATAGTGTGGCCAGTTGATTTTGATCTGATTCTTCAGTATGTAAATGAGATGAACTTCTGCCTTTTCAACTCTTGAGTACCTTCCGTTGTTAGGTCTAAAAATACGAGCAACAATCCATTGCAGAACTCGGTCAACATAATTCAAATCACCGGTGGTAACATTTTTCGGAAAGAGTTCACATGCCACAACATCGTCCGGATATGGTTCACGCAACATAGAGTTCAGAGCAGATTTAAACTCAAAGTTTCGAACAAACTTGGTGTCAGTTACTTTGGGGAGACTTTCATCAGTATCCATATGAAACAAAGTATTCCATAACGCATTGTTTACAGGATGACGTACATTATTCATAGAAAACGAAAACTCAGCACCCTTAAAATTTCCCTTAATTCCACAATAGACTAATCGAATCAAATCACTATTGAACTGATCATCACATTCAAGAAACTCACCAAAATTTTGAACGCTAAGCATTTCAGTTATCTCAGGAATTTTGTAGTCTGGACCCATCAAAACATAGAAACCATGTTATGGAATAACAGCACGAAGACTAAACTCTACCTCAAAAGGACCAGACAGTTCATCAGAGAGTAAAGAGTTAATAGTTACCGGTATTGAAGAAGTTCCAGCAGATGAAGCTCTAGTTGTTCGTTTACCGGTTGTGTGTCGGGAAGCCATTGTTGAAGAATTGGTGAAGATGATGAACAGTACACGAATTTTGAACCTTTGATAGTTCTTGAGTCCAAAACCTTGTGAAACCTTCTTCTTATAACCTTTGTTAATCAACCTTTGTGGGGTTTTGATTTTTAGGGTTTATAATGGATGTTAAATGATGTTTTAAATGGGAAGGTGGAAGAGATAGAGAGGAGAAGACCACAAAATTCTGATATGTTTAACATGCAATGAACATACCATAAAGTGTAATGAAGATATGTAATATAGAGAGGAGACAATAGGTCGGCGCACGCATTCCAATTAAAAAGAATTCTGAACGCGTCATAGATGCGTCGACACAAGAACAGGGTGCGTCGACGCACGCGTACTAGTTTTGAAAATTTTTGAAATTCTGATATGCGCCGACCTCAAGTCAGCGTGAGCTAACCCGGTTGTTTCCCATGAAAACTGCTTCAGCTCATGAGTCGACCCATGAAATTTTTCGGTCGACTCATCCAAGTCAAAAATGAAAAAATATGAAATTTTTGCAAGCATAAGTTCCAAAAAGATAAATAAGCATACACACACATAGAACAAACATCCGAATGAACAATATATGCACAACATGTAATAAACATCAAGTTTAAAGTAGTTAACATGGCACAAAATATTTTAAACATATATGAATCGGAACGATATTACCTTAATCACTATGACGATGAGAGCCCTCACATATAGCTAAATATCTCTTTGCATTGTTAGTTAAAAGAATAAACAAGCATGTATATATGTGAAGATCACTATCTTAAAGGATTATCAAACATGATCCGAGATATCGAGAATGCCAAGTTCCCTACGGATGTGAAAGAAAGGCTCAGTGGCTAACGGTTTTGTAAAAATGTCAGCAAGTTGATTTTTAGTATCAACATGCTCAAAGATCACATCACCTTTCTCTACATGATCCCTAAGAAAATGATGGCGTATTTCGATATGCTTGGTGCGTGAATGTAATACGGGGTTCTTTGTCAGGTTTATTGCACTAGTGTTATCGCACAAAATGGGAATACACTTAAGTTTTAAATTGAAATCAAGCAATTATTGTTTAAGCCATAAGACTTAAGCACAACAACTGCCTGCGGCAACGTATTCCGCCTCGGCTGTTGACAAAGCAACCGAAACCTGTTTCTTGCTATGCCAACTCACCAAGGAATTTGCGAAAAGGTGACACATGCCACTAGTACTTTTCTTATCCAACTTGCACCCGGCAAAGTTGGAATCGGAATAACCAACTAAGGAACAAACACTACCTTTGGAATACCGCAGCCCATACTTTGGAGTACCAGAAAGGTAATCGAAGTATGCGCTTAACTGCTTTTAAGTGGGATTCCTTGGAATGTGCTTGATACCTCGCACACATGCATACACTAAACATAATGTCGGGTCGTGATGCGGTAAGATAAAGAAGAGATCTAATCATACCTGGATACTTCTTTACCTCTACATCCTTACCATTTTCGTCATGATCAAGATTGGCACAAGTAGGCATTGGAGTATCTATTTCTTTGCAGTTTAGCATGTCGAAACGTTTGAGAAGCTCAAGACAATATTTTGTTTGACTCATGAATGTGCCCTCTTCGAGTTGTTTGATTTTCAATCCGAGGAAATAGTTAAGCTCCCCCATCATACTCATTTCAAACTCCCCCTGCATCAAACTAGAAAACTCCTTGAACAAGGTCATGTTAGTAGACCCAAAGATAATATCATCAACATAAATTTGTACCAAGATTAAATGTTTTCCTTGACGTTTAATAAAGAGGGTTGTGTCAACCTTCCCTCTTGAATACCCTTGACCAAGTAAAAATTTGCTTAGACGTTCATACCAAGCCCTAGGGGCTTGTTTAAGTCCGTACAAAGCACATTTAAGTTTGTAGACATGATCAGGATATTCATGGGATTCAAAACCCGGAGGTTGGGCAACATAAACCTCTTCATTTATATATCCATTAAGGAAAGCACTTTTAACATCCATTTGGAATAATTTGAAGTTCTTAGTGAAAGCATAAGCAAGTAAAAGGCGTATAGCCTCGAGTCAGGCAACCGGCGCATAAGTTTCCTCATAGTCAATTCCTTCCTCTTGGTTATAGCCTTGCGCTACAAGCCGCACTTTGTTACGTGTTATAACTCCATTTTCATCAAGCTTATTTCTAAATACCCATCGGGTGCCGATTACTCGATGATCTCGCAGAGGGGGGACAAGGTCCCAAACCTCATTTCTCCTGAATTGATTTAGTTCATCTTGCATTGATAAGAACCAATTCACATCGAGGAATGCCTCCTTTGCGTTTTTAGGTTCAACTTGTGACACAAAAGCGGAGTAATAACAAAAGTTACTAAGTTTAGAGCGAGTGGTTACTCCCTTAGAGATGTTGTAACACCCCTAATCTATACCCCCAATTAATTAAAGCGATAACAAATAATCAGAGTATAATTAAAACATTCATGGCATAGACGGAGGCGTCACATCAATTGAAACAAAATACAACAACCTGCTCATAAAGATATGTAACAATCAGGTAGCACATAACAGAGGAACTCAGTTCCTAACACCCACAATTCAGATACAGAATAAAAGCGGAAAATCTGCAACCGAAATCTCATATATATATAACATAAAAGTTTGTCTGTCATATACAGAGTCATACATGTACAATCCCAAAAAGAACATATACATATACAGATAATCACAAACGATCTCCCCGACTACCCGATGCTACATATCAGAGCCGACCGACAAAAGAATGAAGACCTAAGCTTCACAAAAAGACCTCCAGCATCTAATCTGCAATGCCTCATAGAGCATTCAAAACACCAGAAGGGTGAGAAACACAATCATAATGTAATTACATACAATTATATAATAACACAAGAATACACATGTAAAATATTCTCACCACAGCTTACACCAGAATTCAAATACAAAACAACACAATGCATATCTCATATATCTGTCACAAAGGTATATCCATCATGCACAATACATTTATCACCAATATATATATATATATATATATATATATATATATATATATCTCAAATCATCAATTCCATTCACAATTCCACACAAAATCAATCAATTCATGATTTATGCAAATGCACAAAAACCGACACAACGACTCTATGCAATGCAATGTGGTACCATTCCATCCATCATTCTCATCATTAGTCCACTCAGGAACTATTGGAATCATCGCTTGTTACTTAGTGTAACTCCCCGTCGGGCAAACGATGTTCCCCATCGCTTTAGGTCCTCTTGGTATAAGGCTCACGACGTTTATGGATCGCTTTAGGTCCTCTCGATATAAGGCTCACGATCCGATCGCTTTAGGTCCTCTTTGTATAAGGCTCACGATCGTCTATAATCATAGCTTTAGGTCCTCTCGGTATAAGGCTCACGATGTTATAGCGGATTCCCTCTGGAACCATTTCGTCGCTCACACCCACTAGGGCACACAACATCACAAGAATGCATATCATGATGCTTGGCCTACAATGACTCATGACATTCAAATGCACACATATACACATCCGTAATCATGCATATATAATCAAACACAACACAATGCATTTTCTTTCCCTTCGGCCATAAACCATCATCAAAACATTTCATCACATGCATTTACATTATACAACATCACACAAGTCATACGGTATATATCAACAACACATTGCATGATAACACATCAAATACACACAATTAAAACAGTAAAAGTCAACAAAATGACACATTTCCAAATTCCCGACATAATTAAATCGGCCAACAATCTCAAAACCATTTTGATAAGAAAGAACATCTTATTAGCTTTCCAACGATACCAAGGATGTTCAAAACGGATAATCGGAACATAAGTTATGGGACTAAAAAGAAAGGGAATCGTGAAATGGCAAAATTCTGCACCCTCGCTGGCCATACGCGTATTGCCCTGAGCCATACGCGTAATGCCCAGCCCCATACGCGTACCATTACATATTTCAGCAGATGGCCGAGAAAAATGGATTACTGTTGGTTCTTGTAGTTTGCTGGAATTTTGGTAAAATAATGTTATGTCAATGTTGATGTCACATGTCTGATGTCTTAACATTGGTTCTCAACATTAGTTGTTGCAGGGTTGCAGTTTTGTGTACTGATGTTAAACTTGATGTCATGACATCAGTTGACAGAACATCAGAACATCAGTCTGATGTGTTTTGTTAGGGTTGCGTGTATTAGTTTGTTTTGAGAGATCTGGTGGAGAGATTGCAGGCAAATATCTTGGTGAAGATATATTCTGGTGCAATCATATTTGGAGCAGATCTTGTTGCTGTTTTAAGGGCTGAAAGATATGAAAAGATTTGAAGATAAAATCTGTTTTAGATTCAAATCATATCTGGTTTAATTTCATATCAAATCTGATATTTTCAAGGAGTTGATTTATTCTGAAGCAATCTTTTTCAGTTGTGTTGAAGATTAGTTTGTTGCTATTTTCATGCAAAAAGATATGGAGAATAATTAGATTTAATTATGAAGATTTGATTGAAGATTTGATTGAAGATTTAATTGAAGATCTATTTAGTAGCAGAATCTTTTGCAGATTGGTAGCAGAAGATTGGTTGTGATTTGAAGGCCCAAATCCAGTTGGGAAATAGGTTATAAATAGAAGCATTGTAACCTAGTTTTAAGAGGCTAGCCATCATGTAAATTATAAGGGCTGTGTTGGTTGATGAACCACCCAGTTTGTGGGATGGTCATCGTGTTTATCTCAAAGCCTGTAGGTAAGAGATGTATTGTTCTTAGAGGAAGCTGTTAAGCAACTCTAAGTATTGTTCTTAGTCATGTGTGTCATGTCTAGGTATTGTCATGGAAGTGTGTCTTCTACTTTTCTGTGATTGAAGAGTTTTTGGAAATCAAGCTGTTGATGCAGTGACTGAGATGTTGACTGCTAGACATCATTGCGATGATTAGGAGTGAGATGGAGTCTCTTATCTAGGTAGGACTTAGATAGAAGGGTCATTGGGTAGTGATTAAATTAGGTAGATTGTCAACTGGTTTGTTGAGTCTGTAATTTAATACTGCTAATAGTGGACTTCCTTCCTGGCTTGGTATGCCCCCAGATGTAGGTTGTTAGACCGAACTGGGTGAACAATCCTTGTGTGCTATTCAGTGCTTTTATTGTCTTGTTCATACTGCAGATATTGATGTTGTGACATCACACTTAACATCACATATCTGATACCAGAATTTCAATTGGTATCAGATCAGGCATCCTGTCTGTTTCTGGATGAGATCTAGGGAAGATACTTTCTGGTTCATGAGCAAGGAAGATAGTTTTGCTGAGATGGTGTATGGACTTGGTCAGTTCATAGAGATTTTTGTATGATCCCTTGAAGTGGAGGATGAACTGTTCATGACAGGGTGTGTATTGGACCTGTCTATTGTTATCAGGCTTGTAGCTTTGGTGGTGAGCTGCTGTGTGGTTTGACTTATTTTCAAACCTATGTTGACCTAGTGCACATGGAGTGTCGTGTTTGTGCAAGGGTTATAATGTTTTGCCTGAAGGTTGTAGAGGAGTTTTCTGGTGTGTGTGTTCCGCTGCATATATATATATATATATATATATATATATATATATATATATATATATATATATATATATATATATATCTGATGGAAAATTCCTGGTGGTTTTGTGTTAAGGCTGCAACATTCTGTTCTCCTCTGAAGATGTATCACATGGTGTGGTGATACTTGAGGATATCTTCAACTAGCTTGTTAGAGTTGCCAAAGATACTTGTGGTTCATCCCAAGTCCACTCATAAAGGAACTCTTATAGGAGCTTGTTGAAAAGAGATCTGAAGAAAGTTAGAAGCAATTCATTCTTGCCTCCAACCCTACAAGGTCAATCTCTGGGTTGTGTTAAAGGATCTTTTGGTGTGTTTCTTGTGAAGAGAACTTATGTCCTACCAGATGTTGGAACATAAAACTAGCATATTGTGCAGAATCTTGTTGGATAAAGGTATGGCATAACAGATGCTTGGGGGCTAAACAAATGTGTATTGATCACATCTGTTTGGAACCTACTCCTGGCTTGGAAGAGGAGGCATCTGGGTTGTGTGTCTAAGAAGTTTCCTTCAAGAAACATGTCTTAGATATGTATGTTGTGTGAGAAGGTTACCTTGACAAGAGTTGAGTATTTGTCTACTTTTGATAAGGTTGTGCATTCAACTAATGACAAAATACATTGACGGTAGACTATGTATATGTCTGATGTAAAAGTGCAGGACTGTTGAAGTGTTGAGAAGATACTTTTCTCTATGTGGCTGTTTATTTCCCTTCGTGGTGTGTTGGTGTGTGAGAACTCTGTGAAACAATCATGATGGTTAAAAGGATCTTGAGATTATAACAATAAGATTGTGTGTTCTATAGTGTATTTAGAAGTGGCATTATTTGGTATAGTTATGGGGTAGTCTTGGACTACTTATTTTCTGAAGATTCAGATATGGTAGGTTTGAAGTCTTTGGAGTTTCTGAGCAGGATGGAGGTTGTCTACTCAAACTTGATTGTTGAATCAAGTCTATGAGAGCATGGAAATCTGTTTCTGCAAAGGGAGGAGGTTCTCCTAAGTGGCAGAAGGAAGAGCTGAATTCAACAGTTGGATATCAGAATGTTTTGACATCTAGCTTAACATCAGAAGTCTCAGCTGGTGATGTAGCACATCAGCTTAAGATAGAGGTGATCTACAGTAATGAAAGTTATGGATGCTTCAAAAAGATCTATCTCATACAGTTTGCGGGAGCTGTAGTTTGAGAAGATGTTACATGACTAAGAGGCTTGGTGAATCCAAGATGTCTTGCTTTGGAGCAAGTAGTTCATATGACTTGAAGATCTGGCTTCATAGGTGGATCAAGATATCTTGTGGGAGTTCTGAAGAAGATTGAGATCAATCAAAAGGTGGAATTTGGTTGGTTTCATTGTGTGCATTCAAGCAGGATGCTTGAAACTGATTGCTCTTGTGCAGAAGAGTATTTAGTTGAAAATGTAAGGAGGTTCTAATTCTCTTGGAGCTTTTGGCAGAAGTTCTAGGTTGAGGATGGAAGTATACCTTCTTTTGGTGGATGAGAGTGTAGTCCTCTCTGGCTTTCTGAAGCTCTCTTTGTTCAAGCTGGTGATGCAGTGTTCAGTTTGGATTACTATGCTGATAGTAAGTTCAGTAGTGGAGCATATCTAGAACCATGGTGTGTGGTATAGAATGTCCTAACAGATGTTAGAACATTTTTTTTGGGTTGGATATCCTTGGTAAAGGATGATTTTGTTCTGGTTCTGGAGTTTTGTGCATACATTATGCCTAAGGAGCGTCTACATAGTCATACGGGAGAATGATGAAGTAGAAGGTCTGCCTTGGATGGAGAATG
The DNA here is from genome assembly GCA_022829125.1 of Lathyrus tuberosus. Classification (NCBI taxonomy): domain Eukaryota; kingdom Viridiplantae; phylum Streptophyta; class Magnoliopsida; order Fabales; family Fabaceae; genus Lathyrus; species Lathyrus tuberosus. The sequence goes on from JALAZF010000078.1 coordinate 8,592,162, forward strand.
TAGAGAAGACTGAAGTAGATCAGGTATTGATTGCTTGGAAATATGAAGATGAAGAGTATGATTGGGAATGAATGCCTTTGGAGAAAGGGAGAATGGTACCAAAATGTATGTGCTCAGCAAGTGTGCTAAAATGTTCATCTTCATCTAGAGCATTAGTTAACCATGACTGGGGGAGTACTTGTCTATGGATTTTGCTGCAAAGGTACATATATTGTGAAGATTGCATGCTGATCAAGATTTTGAAGATTGGTTGAATCTTATGAGGATATAATGGCAGATAACATGTTATGACATTAGGCTGTTGGATGACATGTTGGTGTGGACATGAATGGTTCTAGCCATGTGAAGCTAATTGTTTGAATCATATGCGCACATGCTTCTGAGGAAAAGTCTGAAGGACAACTTTGGTTGTGTATGGGAGAATTTATTTTTCTCTGCAGATTTTGGAAGAGCTTTGTGAGGGTCCTTGTTGATGGGAGATGTCACACTTGTCTTGGTGTGTGTAAGAGGAGTTTATTTAGAGTTCAGTGGAAGGCATTGTGTGTGTGCTTCAGAACTTGTGGATGATTGTGTGAAGCATTCCTGACTGGATGAATGAAGACTATGTCTGGATTTTCCAAATGTTATGATATACTGGTCAAGGAGCACCATTTGTGAAATATAATGGAAGAACTTCTGTCTGTTTAATGTACTAGGGTGGTACTTGGATTGTTTGAGGATTAAGCATTAAGTGAATGAGGTGTGTTGAACAGAGGGTGCTCTCTTGAAGACATGAAGATGAGTCTTATGTTTTCCATTCATTTAAGGTGTTCTTCCTACAAAGGAGCACGAGTTATCTTAGATAGGGAGAGTTGATCTGTTGTTGAAGAAGTTGTTTACTCAGATTGTAATGTCAGACAAGATGTCGTGACATTGTGTTACTGGTGAAGTTCATGGTGTACTTGACAGTTTAGACCTGGTTCTATAGATTTGTGTGTCAATTGTAACACCCCAATTCCCATCGCTTATAAATAATACATAAATAAAATCAGAGTAACTAAAAATTTATTTTTCCGACAGAAACAAGGATGCCACATTTAAGTAAACAAAACATCATCCCTGCTCATAAATTTGATACATAGCATAAAATAGAATACCCTCAAAGGGGAAACTTTTTCCAACAAAATGAAGTTCAATTATGGAATAAAGCGGAAGATCCATAACTGAATTGTTTTACAACATAAACTGTTTTATAACATCAAAATATTTCTACAAAGTTAATACAAAATAAATCTAACAAGAGTATATATATAACATAATCGTTCCCCGACTCCCGTGCTACGTATCAGAGCAGACACCAAGACCGACAAAAGAACGGAGGACTAATCTTTACAAAAAGACCTCCAACAACTCTAATCTGCAATGCTTCATAGAGCATTATAAAATAGCAGAAGGGTGAGAAATAACAACTAAAATCAAGATTGCATAATAATATGCAAATACATATAAATTCACATACACAATTATTCTCACCTCACGCATCACATACCAATACATATAACATATTCCTAACATTCCAACAACATAGCATATATCACTTATTCCAACATAAGGCACACCAAGGTTATGACATATGGAAACACACCACCACACCACATACTTTCACACATAGCATATCATCCATAAACAATGCGTTTATCACGTATGCACATCAAATTACCAATGCTATCACAATTTCAACACATAACAAATCAATGCACAATTTCCACACATAATCAATCAAATCATGATTTTCCACACATAATGCATCCATTCACAATTCTCACACATAATCAATCAAATCATGATTTTCCATACATAATGCATCCATGATTTATGCAAATGCACAGAGACCGACACAACGACTCTATGCAAATGCCATGCGGTACCGACTTCCAATGTTTCTCATGTCTCATCATCAGTTCACTCAGGAACTATTGGAACCATCGCTCGTTACTTAGTGTAACTCCCCGTCGGGCATCGATGTTCCCCGTCGCTTTAGGTCCCCGCATGGGCACACGACGTTTATGGATTGCTTTAGGTCCCCACATGGGCACACAATCCGATCGCTTTAGGTCCCCACATGGGCACACGATCATCTATAACCATCGCTTTAGGTCCCCACATGGGCACACGATGTTATAGAAGATTCCCTCTGGAACCAAACCGTCGCTCGTACCCTCATGGTACTCCACTTCACAATATGCATATTATGATGTTTGGCATACAATGACTCATAACATTCATATGCACACATTTACTCATCCATAATCATGCATAACTCAACCATTACAACACATTGCAATTTCTTGCCGTAAGGCCACAAATCATCATCATCACATGTCATCACATGCATTCACATCATATACATCACACAAGTCATACAATATCCATATCAAAAGCACCTTGCATGATACACATCAATTACACATAATTACAACGACAAAAGTCGACAAAAAAACACCATTCAAATATCATACATCCATCACCAATGCATATCAATCATGCACAACATTTCATCACATATATTCACATCATATAACAGCACACAAGCTACACGTTACATAACAAAAGCATATAGCATGATAACACATCAATTGCACACATTGTACGCGATAAAAACCCGACAACCCGACTATTTTTCCAAAAACACGAATTAATTAATTCATCTTTTATTCTCCAAACCATTTTTAATAGAAAGAGCTTTTCATTAGCTTTCCAACGCTTCAAACGGGGGTCAAAACGGACTTACGGTTCAAAAGTTACGATCGAAACAATTTTGAAAGAAAACCTACAGCAGAGCTGACACGGCCGCCCGTGTTGCGTGACACGGCCGTGTCACCCAAAAATCCCAAATGGCCGCAAATTGACACGTCTGACACGGCCTCCCGTGTTGTGTGACACGGCCCGTGTCAGAACCCAGAAAAATGCATTTTTTTACCGTCGGAAACCTTCCGGACCTCCGATTTCGATTCCGTAAAAAGCCCCGGTCTCAGAATTCAGCGTACTACAATATTCTTACCATTAAAAGACCATCCAACACATTTTCCATTTTTGAAATATTTTGAAACATAATTTTATCAATTTAACCCGATTCCAAACTCGATCAAAACCACTCGAAAACACACCAACAACCATTCACCGATTAAATATCAACCTATACCAATATTACCAGACATATCCAAACACTTTTACTCGGTCACAACATCAATTTGCACAAAAACATCAATATATATCAAAAACTCAAAAGTTACAAATTCAACTCGATTCAATCAAACGATCACACTAAATCACGACCCAACATCACTCGACTCTACTACGCGATTTATTCTGACTTTCATCCGTGAAAACATCGATTTCTAAACATTTTTCTCATTTCGACCTAGAATGGAAACTAGAAGAAAATCACCAAAACAATCCAAGAAAACATACACATATACATATACAAGCAAGATATAATTGAAACTTCTCACCCTTACCCGATTATTCGCGCTTTAAACGGAGTTTTCTCGATTTTTCCTCTTTTCCTCTTCTCCCTTTTCTTTCCTCTCTTTTCTCTTCTCTTCCCTTTCTCTTCTTCTTCTTTCTTTTCTCTCTTTTTCTCTCTCTCTTTCTATTTATACAAAATATCTAACCCCAAAAAGACCAAAATACCCCTCAGCTCAATTATCTCCCAAACGCTCACAAAATGCGATAAAACATAAACAACGATGAAAAATAATATATTGCCAAATAAAAGTCAAGAATAAAATAATATAATAATAAAATAATCAACTAAACTCGATTAAATAAAACTGACCAAAACTGGGGCGTTACATCAATGGATTGAATCAGAAGTATACATTTACACCAATGTTTGTCAATTTTTGGCTAAAAAGGGGGAGATTGGTATCAAAACAATGTACAGTAGTAGCTGTTGTCTAATTGTGGCTAAAAAGGGGGAGAGTTAGCCTAGCTGTTGCCTAGTTGTATGTTGTGGTTCTAGGCTTGAGGGGGAGTGTGTAGTTGGTTGCAGTTTTGAGGGGGAGTTGCTGCTGCTAGTTATATGCTGATGTTAGTTTGTATGGTGTTTTTCCGCGGCTGGTATCTCTGGTGTAGGCTGAGATTATTTTAGCCAAAATTAGCCAAAGAGGGAGATTGTTGGTTCTTGTAGTTGGCTGGAATTTTGGTAAAACAATGTTATGTCAATGTTGATGTCACATGTCTGATGTCTTAACATTGGTTCTCAACATTAGTTGTTGCAGGGTTGCAGTTTTGTGTGCTGATGTTAAACTTGATGTCATGACATCAGTTGACAGAACATTAGAACATCAGTCTGATGTGTTTTGTTAGGGCTGCGTGTATTAGTTTGTTTTGAGAGATCTGGTGGAGAGATTGCAGGCGAATATCTTGGTGAAGATATATTCTGGTGCAATCATATTTGGAGCAGATCTTGTTGCTGTTTTAAGGGCTGAAAGATTTGAAGATAAAATCTGTTTTAGATTCAAATCATATCTGGTTTAATTTCATATCAAATCTGATATTTTCAAGGAGTTGATTTATTCTGAAGCAATCTTTTTCAGTTGTGTTGAAGATTAGTTTGTTGCTATTTTCATGCAAAAAGATATGGAGAATAATTAGATTTAATTATGAAGATTTGATTGAAGATTTGATTGAAGATTTAATTGAAGATCTATTTAGTAGCAGAATCTTTTGCAGATTGGTAGCAGAAGATTGGTTGTGATTTGAAGGCCCAAATCCAGTTGTGAAATAGGTTATAAATAGAAGCATTGTAACCTAGTTTTAAGAGGCCAACCATCATGTAAATTATAAGGGTTGTGTTGGTTGATGAACCACCTGGTTTGTGGGATGGTCATCGTGTTTATCTCAAAGCTTGTAGGTAAGAGATGTATTGTTCTTAGAGGAAGCTGTTAAGCAACTCTAAGTATTGTTCTTAGTCATGTGTGTCATGTCTAGGTATTGTCATGGAAGTGTGTCTTCTACTTTTCTGTGATTGAAGAGTTTTTGGAAATCAAGCTGTTGATGCAGTGACTGAGATGTTGACTGCTAGGCATCATTGCGATGATTGGGAGTGAGATGGAGTCTCTTATCTAGGGAGGACTTAGATAGAAGGGTCATTAGGTAGTGATTAAATTAGGTAGATTGTCAACTGGTTTGTTGAGTATGTAATTTGATACTGCTAATAGTGGACTTCCTTCCTAGCTTGGTATGCCCCCAGATGTAGGTTGTTAGACCGAACTGGGTGAACAATCCTTGTGTGTTATTCAGTGCTTTTATTGTCTTGTTCATACTGCAGATATTGATGTTGTGACATCACACTTAACATCACATATCTGATACCAAAATTCAATTACCATACGCGTATTGCCTCAATTTGCACCTGTCATACGCGTATTGCCCAACCCAATACGCGTATTGCCTTGCCTGATACGCGTAACGGCAGCGACAACCCAGAATTTTTCCTGCATAGTTTCTGCTGCGAAATTCATCCAAAAATCACTCCAAATCTCTTCTAAACACCAGAAAATTACCATTTGAATGCACAACAACATCTATCTAACATGTATCAACAATAAGGAACCTTAAAACATGATTTCGGACACAATTTGAATCAAATTCTAACAATATCAACATATTATGGTTTTGGTTCTATATCCAATTTCAACCCAACAACAAACAAATACATACATACATAATCATACACAAGCATAAGATAATCGAGTTTCACACCCTTACCCGATTAATCGTGTTTTCAAAAGTCGGTTGATTCAATTTCTTTCTCTCCAAGTTTTTCCCTCTTTCTCTTCTTTTCTTTCTCTTTTCCTTATTCTCTTTTTCTTTCTCTCTATTTTTCTCTCTATGTTACTAACTTAAGAAAAATAAGTAAAATGACAAAAATACCCCTACACTCAATTATCTCGCAAACGCTCTCAGAACGCGATAAAACATAATCACGATGAAAAATAATATATTACCAAATAAAAGTCAAGAATAATATAATATAATAATCAAAATAATTAATTCGACTCGATTAAATAAATCTAACAAAAACTGGGGCGTTACAACTCTCCCCCACTTAAAAATTTTCGTCCTCGAAAATATTACCTGAGACGAACAACTCTGGATACGAATCCCGCATCCGACTCTCCAACTCCCAAGTCAAATTGCCCACCGCAGCGCCTCCCCACGCTACTTTCACAAGCGCAATATCCTTGCCTCTTAACTGCTTCAACTCGCGATCCAAAATTCTCACTGGTAATGCCTCAACCGTAAGGTTCTCCCTTACCTCAACCTCATCCATCGGAATCACATGCGACGGACCGGAACATACTTCCGAAGCTGTGAAACATGGAACACATCGTGCAAATTCTAAAGACTCGGCGGCAACACCACCCGATAAGCCACAACACCCACTCTCGCGGATATCTGGTAAGGACCAATAAACCGAGAAGTAAGCTTCTTCGACTTCAATGCACAACCAACACCCGTCACCGGTGTAACTTTCAAAAATACATGATCGCCTTCTTAAAACTCAAGATCTTTCCTCCTTCGATCATGATAACTCTTTTTCCTACTCTGAGAAGCCTTCATCTTCTCGCGAATAAGTTTCACCTTCTCCGTAGTCTGTTGCACTAACTCCGGTCCAACCACCGAACTCTCACCAGATTCATACCAACACAAAGGTGTTCGACATCTTCTTCCATACAACGCTTCAAAAGGTGCCATTCCAATACTCGAATGGAAACTGCTGTTATACGTGAATTCCACCAACAAAAGATAACTATCCCAAGCACCACCTTGCTCAAGAACACAAGCTCTCAGCAAATCTTCCAACGACTGAATAGTTCTCTCGGTCTGACCATCCGTCTGAGGATGATAAACAGAACTCAATCTCAACTTGGAACCTAACGCCTTTTGCAAACTTTCCCAAAATCTGGAAGTAAACCTCGGATCTCGATCTGAAACAATACACAACGGAACACTATGTGTAACGCCCCATTTTTGTCCGTTTTATTTAATCGAGTCGTTTTGATTATTTTATTATTATATTATTTTATTTTTGACTTTTATTTGATAGTATATTATTTTTCATGGTTGTGATATTTTATCGCGTTTTGGGAGCGTTTGCGAGATATTTGAGTGTAGGAGTATTTTGGTCTTTTCGTTTATTTTTGTTAAGTTAAAAACATAAGAGAAAAGAAAGAGAGAAAAATAGAGAGAAAGAAAAAGAGAAGAAGGAAAAGGGGAAGAAAAGAGAAAGAAAGGAGAAAGAGAGAAAAACTTGGAAAAGAAGAAATCGAAACAACCGACTTTCCAAACACGATTAAATCGGGTAAGGGTGTGAAACTCGATTATCTTATGATGGTGTATAATTATGTATGTGTGTGTTGGAATGTTTATTGTGTTTTCATAGCTTTTCAATTCTAGGTCGGAATGATGGAAATCGATGTTTTCGCGGTTGAAATGTGATGTAAATGTTGTAGATTACTTGTTACCATGATTGGGGTATGTTCTGATTGTTATGTTTTGGTTAAGAAGAGATTTTGGTTGAAAAATGTGATTTTAGACCTCAAAACAGTGCTGCTGAATTTCTGGGTTTTCCTTGGTTCGCCTAGCGAACCTGGGGCGAAGCAGTAGCGAATGAGTTTTCGCGGGTTCGCCTAGCGAACCAGTTAGCGAAGGTCAGCGAATGTTCGCTAACGTTGTTCGCCTAGCGAACTTTGTATCTTTTTGGTTCTGGTTGTTGCTGCCTTGGTTCGCCAAGGGGTTCGCCTAGCGAACTTTGTGTCTATTTTTATCTGATAGTGGGTTCACTGGACATTCGCCTAGCGAAGGTGGTAGCGAATACTCGCTAGAGGGTTCGTCTAGCGAACATGGCAGTTTGTGTAATTTTGTTTTCTTCCTAACTTTTGATCCATAAGTCGGATTGGGGTGCGGTTGGGTGCGTTAGAAAGCTTGTGAGTTGTTCTTTCTTATTAAAATGGTTTGGAGATTGTTGGCCGATTTAATTATGTCGGGAATTTGGAATGTGTCATTTTGTCAACTTTTGCCGTTTAATTGTGCGTAATTGATGGGTTATCATGCGATGAGCTTGTAATATATGTTGGATGACTTGTGTGCTGATTATATGAGGTGAATGCATGTGTTTAGATGGTGTGATGATGGTTTGTGGCCGTATGGAAAATAAATGCATTATTTTGGGCTTGAATTGCAAAGCATGATTAATGTTGAGTGAGATGATTGCATATATGTGTGCATTTGAATGTCATGAGTCATTGTATGCCAAGCATCATGATATGCATTCTTGAGATGTCGTGTGCCCTAGTGGGTGTGAGCGACGAATCGATTCCAGAGGGAATCCGCTATAACATCGTGAGCCTTATACCGAGAGGACCTAAAGCGATGATTATAGACGATCGTGAGCCTTATACAAAGAGGGCCTAAAGCGATCGGATTGTGAGCCTTATACAAAGAGGACCTAAAGCAATCCATAAACGTTGTGAGCCTTATACCAAGAGGACCTAAAGCGACGGGGAACATCGTTTGCCCGACGGGGTGTTACATGAGTAATCCTAAGTAACAAGCGATGGTTCTAATAGTTCCTGAGTGAACTAGTGTTGAGATGATGGATGGATGGTACCGCATATGCATTGCATAGAGTCAAGTCGGTCTCTGTGCATTTGCATAAATCATGAATGGATTGATTTTGTGTGGAATTGTGATTGGAATTGATGAGTTGAGATATATATATATTGGTGTTTGTGATAATTGTATTGTGTATGATTGATATGCATTGGTGATGGATAAATGAGATATGTATTGTGTTGTGTTGTATTTGGATTCTGTTGTACGTTGTGGTGAGAATATTTTACGAGTGTAATTTTGTGTTATTATATAATTATATGCAATTATATTATGATTGTGTTTCTCACCCTTCTGCTATTTTAAATGCTCTATGAGGCATTGCAGATTAGATTGCTGGAGGTCTTTTTGTGAAGCTTAGGTCTTCATTCTTTTGTCGGTCGGCTCTGATATGTAGCACCGGGTAGTTAGGGAGACCGTTGGTGATTTATTTGTGTGTATATGTATCTTTTGGATGGTACAAGTATGATTGTATTTGGCAGACAAACTTTTCATGATATATATATATATATATATATATATATATATATATATATATATATATATGAGATTTCAGTACAGATTTTCCACTTTCATTCTGTATCTGAATTGTGGGTAGTAGGAACTAAGTTCCTCTGTTAATTGCTACCTGAATGTTGCATATCTTTATGAGCAGGTTTATGTGTATATTGTTTCGTTTCAATTGATGTGACGCCTCAGTCTATGCCGTGAATTTTTATTATACTCTGATTATTTGTTATCGCTTTACTTATTTGGGGGTATAGATTGGTGGTGTTACACCATGTAGCTTCACAATCACACTGATATAAATCTCAGCCAACCTCTCCAAAGAAAAACTGATGTCAATCGGAATGAAATGCGCCGATTTAGTCAGCCAATTCACAACTACCCAAATGGCATTATGTCCCCTCTGTGTATTCGGCAACCCCGTCACAAAATCCATAAAAATGCTGTCCCATTTCCACTCGGGAATATCCAACGGTTGCAATAATCCACTAGGCTTCTGATGTTCTACCTTAGACTTCTGACACGTCAAAAACGCATAAACAAACTGAGACACATCCCTCTTCAATCCAGACCACCAAAAGATCTTCTTCAAATCTTGATACATCTTATTAGCTCCCGGATGTATACTCAAATTACTCCGGTGTCCTTCCTCTAAAATCATCTTTTTCAAGTCCGAATCACCAGGAATACAAATTCTACCACGGAATCTCAAAACACCCTTATCATCCACTTTAAAGTCACCATTCACACTTTGATCTCCAATCGTCATCAAATCAACAGAAAATCATTAGTAACCTTTAACATACCAAGCCTCACGCAATCAGATGTCAATTCGTACACCAAGCTCAAATCTCTAAACGCTTCCAAAAGTTCCCACTCTTTAACCATCAAAACAGACATATGCAAAGATTTCCGGCTTAACGCATCGGCTACCACATTAGCTTTACCAGGATGGTATTTCAAGCCAAAATTGTAGTCCTTCAAAAATTCCAACCATCTCTGTTGCCTCATATTCAACTCTTTCTGGTCAAACAAGTATTTCAAACTTTTATGATCACTAAAGACTTCGAATCTTGCACCATAGAGATAATGCCTCCAAATTTTCAATACAAAAACCACTGCCGCTAATTCCAAATCATGAGTAGGGTAATTCTTCTCATGAATCCTTAATTGCCTCGAAGCATAAGCCACAACCTTACCTTCTTGCATCAACACTCCACCTAAACCAGTCAAAGACGCATCACAATACACCACAAACGGTTAAGTAGGATTTGGTAAGACCAAAATCGGAGTTGTAGTCAATCTTCTCTTCAGCTCACTAAAACTTTCCTCACACTGAATATCCCAAATAAATGCTTTACCTTTACAAGTCAACTGGGTCAAAGGAAATGCTAACTTGGAAAAACCTTCGATGAATCTTCGATAATATCTAGCTAAACCCAAAAAGCTTCTAATTTCAGTAACAGATCTAGGAGCCTCCCATTGTAGAACTGCATCTACTTTGGATGGATCCACAACAATACCATTACCTGAAATCACATGCCCAAGAAAACTCACTTCTGACAACCAGAACTCACACGTGGACAACTTGGCAAAAAGTCTCCTTTCCTTCAAAATTTACAACACAACACGCAAATGTTCCGTATGTTCCTCCCGAGACTTAGAATAAATCAAGATGTCATCAATAAACACAACAACAAATCGATCCAAATGCTCATGGAAAATACGATTCATATACTCCATAAACACACCCGACGCATTAGAAACCCCGAACGGCATCACAGAATATTCGTAATAACCGTATCGTGTCCTAAAAGCCGTCTTCTGAATATCTTCCTCTTTCACCCTAATCTGATGATACCCTGGCCTCAAATTAATCTTACTAAACACACACGCACCTAACAACTGGTCCATCAGATCATCAATTCTCGGAAGAGGATACTTATTCTTAATCGTCACCTTATTCAGCTGGCGATAATCAATACACAATCGCATACTTCCATATTTCTTTTTCACCAAAAGAACTGGAGCACCCCAAGGCGATACACTCGGCCTCACAAACCTTTTTTCTAACAATTCATTCAACTGCTTCTTCAACTCAACCAACTCAGATGCCGACATACGATATGGTGCCATAGATACAGGTCTAGTACCAGGAACTAGATCTATAGAAAACTCCACCCCTCTTTCTGGCGGCACATCTGAAATATTCTCTGGAAACACCTTTGGATATTCACACACAACAGGAAACACATCAAGTGCAACTTAACTATCCACGTTCAACGATGCAAACAACCCGAACAACTGAGCTTCATCCGCCAAAAGTTTCTTCAACTCTTTGGTAGATAAGAAACTCGATTCCTCGTCTTCCTCAAGAGAAGGAAATCTTACCAACTTATGATAACAATCAATATGAACTCGATTGAACTGCAACCAATTCATTCCCAGAACCACATCTAAACCCTCCAACGGCAAACACACCAAATCCATCTCAAAATCTTTACCATAAATGGTCAAAGGATAACTTAAACAAACCAAAGACGTACTATTAATAAAACAAGTACCTCTGATCAGACGGTCTGCACTAGTAGTCTGAGTCCCTGCCAATGCAAATACTTTCCCTCCGGCTGGAGCCTGCTTTGGTTTTGAACACTTCGTACTAATATGACCAGGTTCCCCACAGTTGAAACACTTCACCACATTCTTCTTGCACTCAGCTGCGACATGTCCTAAACCTCCACAAATGGAACACTTCCTCATATCCTTTATGCATTCAAACTGACGATGTCCTAAGTCACCACACCTAAAACATCTCAGAGGATTAGACATACCTCCCCCACTTGGCCTTTTATCAAAACTACCCCTTTGCTTACCCTTGTCAGCTGGTGACACATAAGGACCACCACGGAACGGTTGCTTCCCTTTCCTTTCGTTCACACTCTTATAGTGAGTAGAACGAGCTTTGCTATCTTCCTCATAAATTCTACAATAATCCACCAAATCTGAAAACCTCCTAATCCTTTGATAACCAATTTCCTTCTTGATCTCAGGACGCAACCCATTCTCAAACTTCACACATTTGGAAAACTCTGTAGTTGCTTCAGCATAATGTGGATAAAACTGAACAAGCTCCACAAACCTAGCAGTGTAATCAACAACAAACATGTTACCTTGTTTCAACTCCAAGAACTCTATCTCTTTCTTTCCTCTAACATCTTCAGGAAAATACTTCCTCAAAAACTCCCTGCTAAACAAAGTTCAAGTGACCTCTTCACCTGTAGCTTCCCAAACATGACACGCACTAACCCACCAATCATCAGCCTCCTCCTGCAACATGTGAGTACCCAGTCTCACCTTATGTTCCTCAGCACAGTCCATCACTCGAAATATTCTTTCAATCTCCTTAAGCCAAATCTGAGCACCATCAGGATCATGTCTCCCTTTGAAGACAGGCGGTTTGTTCTTCCTGAACTCATCATTCCCACCAGCATTAGGTGCACCCCGCACAGCCTGAGCCATAGCTTGCATAGCAGCAGCCAAAGCAGCATCATTCCTACCAGCCATATTCTATTCATATCCAATAACAGCAACTATGGTTAAACAAACAGCTCACCAAAACACAAAGACCGACACAGACTGGCACGAACTGACACGGACTGACAAAACTGGCTCTGATACCACTTAATGTAACACCCCCAATCTATACCCCAATTAATTAAAGCGATAACAAATAATCAGAGTATAATTAAAACATTCATGGCATAGACGGAGGCGTCACATCAATTGAATCAAAATACAACAACCTACTCATAAAGATATGCAACAATCAGGTAGCACATAACAGAGGAACTCAGTTCCTAACACCCACAATTCAGATACAGAATAAAAGCGGAAAATCTGCAACTGAAAACTCATATATATATATATATATAACATAAAAGTTTGTCTGTCATATACAAAGTCATACATGTACAATCCCAAAAAGAACATATACATATACAGATAATCACAAACGATCTCCCCGACTACCCGGTGCTATATATCAGAGCCGATCAACAAAAGAATGAAGACCTAAGCTTCACAAAAAGACCTCCAGCATCTAATCTGCAATGCCTCATAGAGCATTCAAAATAGTAGAAGGGTGAGAAACACAATCATAATATAATTGCATACAATTATATAATAACATAAGAATACACATGTAAAATATTCTCACCACAACTTACACCCAAATTCAAATACAAAACAACACAATGCATATCTCATATATCTGTCACAAAGGCATATCCATCATGCACAATACATTTATCACCAATATATATATATCTCAACTCATCAATTCCATTCGCAATTCCACACAAAATCAATCCATTCATGATTTATGCAAATGCATAGAGACCGACACAATGAATCTATGCAATGCAATGCGGTACCGTTCCATCCATCATTCTCATCATTAGTCCACTCAGGAACTATTGGAATCATCACTTGTTACTTAGTGTAACTCCCCGTCGGGCAAACGATGTTCCCCGTCGCTTTAGGTCCTCTTGGTATAAGGCTCACGATGTTTATGGATCACTTTAGATCCTCTCGGTATAAGGCTCACAATCTGATCGCTTTAGGTCCTATTTGTATAAGGCTCACGATCGTCTATAATCATCGTTTTAGGTCCTCTCGGTATAAGAATCACGATGTTATAGCGGATTCCCTCTGGAACCATTTCTTCGCTCACACCCATTAGGGCACACGACATCACAAGAATGCATATCATGATGCTTGGCATACAATGACTCATGACATTCAAATGCACACATATACACATCCGTAATCATGCATATATAATCAAACACAACACAATGCATTTTCTTGCCCTTCGGCCACAAACCATCATAAAACGTTTCATCACATGCATTTACATCATACAACAACACACAAGTCATACGGTATATATCAACAACACATTGCATGATAACACATCAAATACACACAATTAAAACGGTAAAAGTCGACAAAACGACACATTTCCAAATTCCCGACATAATTAAATCGGCCAACAATCTCAAAACCATTTTGATAAGAAAGAACATCTTATTAGCTTTCCAACGATACCAAGGATGTTCAAAACGTATAATTGGAACACAAGTTATGGGATTAAAAAGAAAGGGAGTCGTGAAATGGCAAAATTCTGCACCCTCGCTGGCCATACGCGTATTGCCCTGAGCCATGCGCGTAATGCCCAGCCCCATACGCGTACCATTACGCATTTCAGCAGATGACCGAGAAAAATGGATTACCATACGCGTATTGCCTCAATTTGCACCTGCCATACGCGTATTGCCCAACCCAATACGCGTATTGCCTTGCCTGATACGCGTAACGGCAGCGACAACCCAGAATTTTTCCTACATAATTTTTGCTGCGAAATTCATCCAAAAATCATTCCAAATCTCATCTAAACACCAGAAAATTACCAATTGAATGCACAACAACATCTATCTAACATGTATCAACAATAAGGAACCTTAAAACATGATTTCGGACACAATTTGAATCAAATTCTAACAATCTCAACATATTATGGTTTTGGTTCTATATCCAATTTCAACCCAACAACAAACAAATACATACATACATAATCATACACAAGTATAAGATAATCGAGTTTCACACCCTTACCCGATTAATCGTGTTTTCAAAAGTCGGTTGATTCAATTTCTTTCTCTCCAAGTTTTTCCCTCTTTCTCTTCTTTTCTTTCTCTTTTCCTTCTTCTCTTTTTCTTTCTCTCTATTTTTCTCTCTATGTTACTAACTTAAGAAAAATAAGTAAAATGACCAAAATACCCCTACACTCAATTATCTCACAAACGCTCTCAGAACGCGATAAAACATAATCACGATGAAAAATTATATATTACCAAATAAAAGTCAAGAATAAAATAATATAATAATAAAAATAATTAAATCGACTCGATTAAATAAATCTAACAAAAACTGGGGCGTTATAGATGTCACCGATGATATTGTCGATTGGATGGTCTTTGGAAGACTTCCATGCTGGAGGAAGGTCATCTTCATTAGTTGGATGATCCTCCTCACTCTTCATTGGTTGGTGATCCTTTTCCTCCTCAATACGCACTGCTTCAGGCTGATCAGTTCCCTTATCAATGCCCTTGAATATGTCTTCAGAAGATGCACATGTACCATGAACAGAACTACCTTCTCCGACATTTCTCGGATAAGACTCATCAAAAGTAACGTGTACTGACTCTTCAACAATTTGTAACCTTTTATTATATATTCTATAAGCTTTACTTGACTGAGAGTATCCAAGAAAAATACCCTCGCCGGCCTTGGCATTAAACTTACCAAGTGTCTCTTTTCCATTGTTCAACACAAAACACTTGCAACCAAAGACATGAAGGTGAGAGATATTTGGCTTACGCCCTTTTAAAAGCTCATACGGTGTCTTGTTTAGAATAGGCCGGATGAGCACCCTGTTCAAAACGTAACACGTCGTACCTATGGCGTCGACCCAAAAGTATTTTGGAAGTCCACTCTCATTGATCATAGTCCTTCCTAATTCTTCCAAAATTCTATTTTTACGTTCCACAACCCCGTTTTGTTAAGGGGTACGTGGTGCGGAAAAATTATGATCAAATCCATGGGATTCACAAAATGCTTCAAATAAATGGTTTTCAAACTCACCCCCATGATCACTTCTAATTGACACAATGTTCGTGTTTAACTTGTTTTAAGATAACTTAGCAAATTTCTCAAAGGCCGAAAAGGTATCACTCTTATTTGCTAAGAAAATGGTCCAACAAAACCTAGAGAAATCATCGACTATTACAAAACCATAATAGTTACCACTTAGGCTTTTAACCCTAGATGGTCCAAAGAGGTCTATATGGAGGAGCTCAAGGGGTCTCATAGTTGAAATGATATTTTTATATTTGAATGAGATCCTTGTTTGCTTCCCCATTTGGCAAGCATCACAAAGGTGATCCTTTGTGAATTTGATTTTGGGCAAACCGATGACTAGGTCTTTAGAGACTATTTTGTTTAGCAAATCAAAGTTGATGTGAGCCAACCGTCTATGCCACAACCATGAATCTTCATTCATAGTGACTAGAAACTTGTCTCCATTCAACAATGCCTCATTTAAGTCTAGCATATAGACGTTGTTCACCCTCAAGCCCTTAAACACATCCTTTTTGTCACTATCTTCAACTATGCAACAATCTTTTGAAAAAGATACTTTGTAATTCTTGTCACATAGTTGACTAATACTTAAAAGGTTGTGTCTAAGGCCTTCCACAAGAAGCACATCAGAGATAGTAGTAGATGAGGGGTTACCTACACTACCTTTGTCGAGAATCTGTCCCTTATTGTTATCTCCGTAGGTGACAAACCCCTTTTTCTTCACCACAAAGTCGATAAAAAGAGATATGTCTCATGTCATATGTATTGAGAAACCACTATCCAGAACCCATCTTCTTTCGGTGGTCTCAAGACTTTGTACCTACAAAAACAATCAAGGGAGAGTAGGTACCCAATTCTCATTGGGTCCTTTGCGGTAAGTGAAACCAAGATCACACTTGGGCAACCATTGATAAATGCCTTTTGGAACAAGAAATCTTTTAAAATGACATTTAGCAATAGTATGACCAGGCTTGCAACAATATAGGCAATCACGGTTCATTTGGAACTTACCTTTGCTATCACTATCTCGAACCACATACGTATACTTTTGATATCTTTGCTATCACTATCTTGATACGGATTATTCATACTTTCTCGATAATGTGATCGATCAATAGCAAACGTAATTTTAGGCATAAGAGCCTTGTCTAATTTGGCCTTAAGGGTTCTCACCTCTTTTTTCCAAATATGACAAGTATCACAACCCCCAAACTTGAACCATGGAGACTTATTCTCATCAATCTCAGCTTTTGATGCATCCATTATGGAGTTTTTAAGATCTTCAAATTCCTTTTTGGAATCGGGAACCTTTTTCTCCAAGTATTTAAAAATCTTTTTGTTCGAGGCTAAGCGTTGAAAAGCTTCCTTAGCCTCATGGTGCAACATATCAAAAGCCTTTTGTAATTCTAAATGAGACATAGTATTAGAATTATCATATTTAGAGTGTTTTACCTCTTTCTTCTTGTTGTGACGTGCCATAAGACATAGATTAACGGATTCACTTTCACCAATAGAGTTGTCCTCTTTTTCCGACTCGTTATCGCTTTCCCAAGCGATGGATGCTCGTCTAGATTTGTTTGACTTTTTATGTTGACAGCTCTTATCCTTGTCTTTCTTAAGTGATGGACAATCCGGCTTGTAGTGCCCGGATTTTCCACAGTTGTAACACATCCCTTTAACCTTGCCATTCTTATTTCCTTCATTTCTAGATTGCCTCTTAAATTTAACAAGATTTTTATCCGAGTGTTGAATCTCATTCTTCCGAACATACCTATTGTATCTCTTCACAAATAGACTCATATCATCATCGGAGTCATCATCTTCGTCGTTGTTGGTTTCATCATCACTTTGCTCTTTAGATGTGGACTTTAAACAAGAAGTCTTAAGAGCAACCGACTTCTTTTCCGTATCTTTCATTTTCTCCTTCTTTACAATCTTTTCATGTTTATCCAAGCTAATGAGCACTTGCACATGCTCATCGAGTTTGCCAAATAGTGTGGTGAGGACTAGAGTAGCTAGATTATTGGCCTCCTTGATCGCGGTGACCTTCGGCTGCCATTCCCTGTTAAGACACCTCAAAATCTTATTAGTAACAACCTCGTTTGGAATTGGTTTACCAAGTACATGCAATTTGTTGATAATGTGAGTAAATCGTTTTTGCATATCCGCAATGGTTTCTCCTTGCTTCATGTAAAAAAGATCGAACTCTTGCGTTAGTGTGTTAATACAAGCCATTTTAACATCATTAGTGCCTTCGTGGGCTACTTGTAAAGCATCCCACATGGCTTTGGCCATTTCACAATGAGAGACACAATAATATTCGTCAACTCCCAAAGAGGAGATCAAAATATTTCGAGCCTTCCAATCATAGATGTACTTTTTCTCGTCCTCCTCATTCCATTAGTCTTCAGGTTTGGGAACGACAATGCCTTCGGCATTGATCTTTGTAATTTCCATGGGACCATTTAAACTAATGTTCCAAACCTTCCGATCTATGGAATTTATATGGACGCGCATACAATCCTTCCAGTAGCTGTAATTCTCGCCTGTAAAAACTGGAGCTCTATTATAAGCCCCTTTAGATTCGTTCGCCATGATCCAAGAAGTTTTACCGAAGCACCAGATAAATCGGAGCTCGTGATACCACTTGTTAGACGATGGCTATGGATCTAGAAGGGGAGAGTTAAATAGATCCCTTGAGTTATACACGCACATGGTTACCATAAATTTGGTTTTAAAAATGTTTAACGGAAGCAACCACTGAATCACACGTCTACAACGAACCTTCTACTAAAAGGATCGGATATGCACGACAATATTGGGAATGAATTATGGATGAGAAAAATTTAGTTTGATTAACACAAGTTAAAATGCAATCAACAAAGTATCGCTTACTTGATATTTGATCCAAACCAACGAGGTCAATTGACAAACACTAAATTTCAAATGCGTTCGATTTTTGCTTTGAAACAAATTATCAAACACTTGGTATGCGTAAACACACTAAGTGCAGAATTTCTATGGAATGTAAAGGCAAGCTACTCCTAGATACAATTCAAGGAATGTATCAATTTTTGACAAAACAGTTTATCAGCTCGAGATTACGCAACCTCAGAAATTTCGATACGTTGAGACTTTGCAAATTCGAATAAACTGAAATGTAAAAGAGTTAAGGGAAAGAGATAACAAACGAGATTTGATTAGGCAGTTCCCTAACCGTCCTCGCTTTGGGTACCTCTGCCCCCAATTCCACAATTGGAATTGAGATATATATATATATATAAGCAAAATACTCATTTTGGTCCCTTAATTATAGCCCTAGGTTCAGTTTGGTCCCTTAATTTTTTTCGTGCCAAATTGGTCCTTTAACTTTTCAATAGATGCATATGAGTCCCTTCCGTCTACTCCGTTAGTCAAAGTCTGTTAAATATCTACGTGGCAGTGACATGTGGATTTCACCAACTCTTGTGACGGAATTAGCGTCGGAAAAACCGACGCTATAAGCTATTTCTGGATTTCACCAACTCTTTTTCCCCTTTTTTTTATGTTACTGCAGCTCTGTGTATAAGTTCAAGGAAAACTTGCTGCATGAAAAAGATCAGAAGAGCCAAGCCAAAACACCCTTAAAAAAAATAAGTTTAAAATATCTATGAGGGAGGAGATTCAAGTGGGTTGATGAGTGAAGGAACTTTTTTGCCAAATCGCCCCCTAAGGTCCCTATATTCAACTTTGTTTTACCTTTTTATCAGCAGATTTTTTTAACAGAAATATGTATATGGCTTTGTATTCTTGAAAAGAAAGATGTGGTGTTGAAAGTGGAATGAAGTTTTCTTTTTTCTTTTTCCCTTTTTTTTTATGCTGGGTTTTTTCCCTCATCCGCGAACCGTATACACCCTCTGTCCAACTTTTTGTTCACCATCACCACCTAAACTTCAATCAAACTCTGCAACAACAATAACCCACCATTCATTAACAACCAAACTTTCAAATCACAACTCAAACTCTTTCAAATCAAAACCCAAAATTAGAAATAGAAGAAGGAGGGAGAGAGATTGATATCGAAAATAAACCTGTTCGGAAACCTCAAACGAGCCAAGCCGAAAAAGTGAAGAGAATGATAATCACCTGAAGAATTTCGTGGTTTTGAGAGGGAGCGTCGATGAAGAAGATGGCGCCGCCGCCGGTCGCCCTTCTCCGGCGAGGGAATTTTTGTAGCGATTGAAAGCAGAGAGAAGAGTGGAAGCGATTGAAAAAGAGAGAGAAAGGCTATGCAGTAACCGTGAGGATTCATTAACCTTTCCTTTTTATTTTTATTTTTATTTTTTTTGGGGAAGAAATTTAAAATTTTGGGGAAGGAGATGAACAACAATATGGTGAAATCCAGAAATAGCTTTTAGCGTCGGTTTTTCTGACGCTAATTCCGTCACAAGAGTTGGTGAAATCCACCTGTCACTGCCACGTAGATATTTAACAGACTTTGACTAACGGAGTAGACGGAAGGGACTCATATGCATCTATTGAAAAGTTAAAGGACCAATTTGGCACGAAAAAAAATTAAGGGATCAAACTGAACCTAGGGCTATAATTAAGGGACACAAATGAGTATTTTGCCTATATATATATATATATATATATATATATATATATATATATATATATATATATATATATATATATATGCAGCTGTTGCAAATTGTTTATTACAAGAGAAGAACTATGAATATCCAAACTCCCAAATGTCTTTGATCTTTGATGTAGAGCCTTCTCTTCCCTTGAATCAAGACAAATCAAGTGCCACGAATTCGGTTGAACAAGTCACCGTCCCACGCTACTAAACTGCAAGAAACCACCGTTCTTCAGTTACCTTCACTCGGTCGACTTCAATTCTTTGCAATTCGATCCCCAAACCTTTCTTCTACGATCGTCCGACTGTAGCTACTAAACCGAAAGAAAACTCTGTTTTTCGGTTACCTTCGCACGGCTGAATCCCTGTAGAACGAAACGGTTTGTGCCAAAAACCCCCAAAATCTCCTTTGATTCTTGGAGGATAAAACCTAGGGTTTTATTCAAGAAACACCTACCAATTCTCAACTTAGAAATGAAGATCAAAACACTTCCTAATTCTGAACGTTATCACTTCAAAACAATGGACAACACAAGCAAAAATGATTATGTGTAATTGTTTGGTTGACTCAAGGATGAAGATGAAGATGAAGAGAAAGATTGGTATAAATTTTCACGTTTCTTGTTATTTTGGAAAATGAGATGACCAAACTATTTATAGAGAATGATTTGACCCACTAAAACTTGTAACAGAAATAACATAAAAATTTAAATGAAAAAATTCAGTTCAGGCGTGTTTGAGTCGACCCATCCTTTAATGAGGGTCGGCGTGCGCTGACCCGTGGCAATTCACTATGCAAATTTCTGAATCATGCGTCGACCCATTGGTGTCTTGCGTCGACGCAAGTATGCAATTTTTGTACCTTTTCAAATTCTCAGAGTCATGCGTCGACCCACAACCTGCAGGGGTTAGCGTGCGCTTTCCCGACCTTTCCACAAACTTTGTTCCAATAAGGATGAGTCGACTCATGCTTAGGTTGGGTCGGCGCATCACATGCATTTTTCAAGAAATGTGTTTTTCTACACATATTAACTGACCAAGACTTGGACAAACATACTAGACACCAATATAATGATCATGCACATGTATTTATGGGTAAGACCAAGTCCTATATGTTTAGACGCATGAACAACGATGATTAGATGCAATTTTCCCGACAAATGAAGTGATACCGCTCAAATTACAATCTAATACTTAACTTATTTGTTGACATCATTAAAACCGAAATAGATGAAAGACCTTAGCCCTCACAAGTTGTAGCGTGTCATCTCCCTAAATATACTGTAGTGTCTTTCTAAATATATGTTACACTAGCGTTTCGTTAATATATATATATATATAACAAACAGTAGCTTTTCATTATATGATAACTTGTTTCAAATTACTATACATAATGTATTTCACTAATATAATAATAATAATAATAATAATAATAATAATAATAATAATAATAATAATAATAATAATAATAATAATAATAATAATTCGCTTCTTTATATGGGTTACTTTTTGAATAATTTTTTGTTCATTTTTAATTGTCATTTGCAAAATTCAAGATAGTATTAAATGATGTTTTGTCAAAATTACCCCTAAGTAATTATTATAGAGAGAGAAAAAGTAAAATAAATGTAATAAATAATTAAGGGTAGAGCATAAGAGTTATCTTTATGCGTAAGAGTTATTAGTAGAACATTTTCGAGCATTTTTTGATTTATTTTAGAGTTGTAGGGACTGTTTTAGACTTGTTAAGAGTTCCTTGGGAACTCTGTCGAATTATAATTGTATATGGCTATAACCTTTTACGAGTTAACAGTATAGAAGAGATTAATAAAAATACTCTGTTGAAATGTTTTGAGCTCATAAAAATGTATTTTTGAATCTTTTGAATTTTTGAGACTGTCGGCTACCGTTGGCGTAGTGTTAAGGGTTGTTTGGCCTAACTTAAATGATTAAAAATATTTTTTAATTGATTTTATTTATTTTTTGAGTTGAGTAATTATATGTGCTTTTGTGATGTTGGTGTGATGTAATCCAGAGAGGGGATTACGTGAGTTGTCAGTCTTTCCTCCTATTATCATGATAACTTTTCTGCCTACTCTAGGATGTTTTCATCTTCTCCCTAATCATCTAGATTATCTCAGTAGTCTATTGCAAAATCTCGGGTCAAAGTATTGTGCTCTCACCGGACTCATACCAGCATAGAGGTGTCCTACACCTCCTATCATACACTGCTTCAAAAGGCGTCATCACAATACTAGAATGGTGTTGCACTCCAAAATTTGCCCTCACTTTATCCTAACCATAATTGGCTGTTGCTTCACATATGTATGCATCATCCATTAGTTCATAATCATTCATTTGCATAAAATCTTAAAGCATGGGATCAAGGTTATTTGAAGAGTCAGGGTTTTCTATGGGGCTGAGGTTTTTGAAGATTAATTCAACTGATTTTTTTTTTTACGAATTATGGAATTTATATTTGAACTCTCACCATCATGAGCATTTTTTTAAGAGTACATCGAGTATCAAGGCCATTCAGCTGTTTTTTAAGAGAGACGAATTGAAGTCACAACACCATAAGCAATAACACAAAAGACACGAACACACAGGGGACACAGGGGAACAAAGTTTACGAACCTGCGGTACATCTAAAGAGGTCGAAATCATGCAACAGACGCTCCGACACGTTGATTCGCTCATCCGCGCGCCGCCGTTGGATTTCCTGCTTTCGATCGCATCGTAAGTTAATTTTTCATTGTCTCTTTAGGAATTAGTAATTGACTGTTGTGGTGATTATCTTATATGTTATATGAATTTGTTGGGAATTGCGCATCAATAGACACAAACAGTAAACACCCACCATTCACAAATTTCCTAGATCTTTTCCACACAAACATCAACAACAATCATTAATCTGGAAACACAGAGAAGGAAATAAGTTCATAACAAAAAGAAAATCGGATCGAAAATGTGGAGTTGAGTTTTCACAGCACTACCGACTAACTGTTCAACCCGATCTCTGTTGCTGCCTGCGAAAACATGCCTTCTCCACAAAGCCCTCACGCCGTTGAGCTCCTCCTCCCGCCAGACGATGCTCCGCCTCCCTCCGACGTCGTACTCCCTCCTATATTTATTTTTCCCATGCTTAATATGTTGTTGTGTTGCGCGTAGGATAGGATCTAGGAAATTTGTGATATTTTATCTACATTGTTGATGTTTGTGAGAAGGGAGAAGGAAAGGAAAGAGACGACTACCAGAGAGAGAGGGGGAGATAGAGAGAGAGAGAGAGTTGGAAATGAAAGAGGAAGAGATGGAGTAGGCAAGTGTTTTGTTGGAGCTTCTTGGACCCCATGTGTTTTTCCAGGCTTGTATACGCGGGTGGGCCTAGGAAGTTAACGGCCCAACGTTTTTCTTTCTTTCTTCAGTTTTTTCTTCTTTTTTTTATGAGCTAGGGAGTGGGCTTTGAATATAGGCCCAATGCCTTGTTCTCCTTTCGATACACAACCCTTTATTGTTTGTACACTAACTTAGATTTAGGGTTCTTTTTTGTTTTCTTTCCTTTATATTCTACTATTAATGATTTTAATTAAATCGTGATATCGATTTAGATGCAAAATTAGAGATTTAAAAATAATTAATGATTTGAGCTTGGGATTAATTTGTGATCAATTTTCGAGATTAGTTTTTAATCTAAATTCTTGATTCATCCGTGATTAAGATTTATGACTAATTGTGATTAAGTTTGTAATTAATTGAAATGTGTGATCAGTTCTTGATTAAAAGTTACGATTAGTCCTTGGCTTAAGTTTATGAGTTATGAAGGTGCAATCAATTTCTTATAAATTTCTTGATACATGCTTATTGTTGATTTCTATCATGATTTTAATACCTGTGCTGGATGACTATTCTTGATACATGATTTATTGCCTGTTGGATCTGTTAACCCATGCTCCCCTAGGATTTTCTCGATTAAACTTTCTCTTTGATAGATTAAATTAATATTAGACTTTAGATCAATCTTCGCATGACAGCATTAGGTTAGCTCCCTCCTAACCTAACTATAGGACCATTTGGCATGACAACATCTAGGACAGAGTCTCCCTTAGATTTTTCTTTTATCCTTTGAGTCTCTCTTATCCCTCTTAATACAAGTAAAATACTTAATAACTACGATGTGTATTGTGCGCCACGAGCCTTAAGCACATGGGAAAAGATGAGCGGATACCTTTCTAACCTCATCTTAGGGTACTTTGTGCGCGATACGCTTGGATCGTTAGCGCAAAGTATTCAATCCTATATCATAGACTTTAATGCGATACACGTCACAAAAAAAGTCAACCCACTTCTCTAAAATCCTTGAACAAATTCAAACCATTTTGTCTTTTGGGATTTCCTTTCAAACCTTTTCAAAAAGAAGTGTTACCTCTGTTCTATCGCAAACAAGCATCGACCCTAACTGCTGGAACGTGAGCTTAGCATCGTTCATAAAAGATACCAACCAACTGTGGTAGGGCGAACTACGAGCGCTCTGACTTCTTCATTCACGTCCGAATGAGGATACGTAGGCACAAGACGATAATGTCTTGGCGAGCACCCTTCCCACCTTTCTTCTGTGGTCCCACGAACTACGGACACTTTGATTTCTTCATTCTCGTCCGAATGAGGATAAGTAGGCACAAGACGACGATGTCTTGGCAAGCACCATCCTCACCCATTATCGTAGTTCCACGAACTACGGAAGCTCTGATTTCCTTATTCTCGTCCAAAAGAGGATACGTAGGCACGAGACGACGATGTCTTGGCGAGCACAATCCCCCTATTTCACCCTTAGTCCTCCGAACTACGTTGACTCTGACTTTTCCATTGCACGAGGGAATACGTAGGCATAGGACGATGAAGTCCTATCAAGTCACCTTTAGTTCTCCTTTTTCTTTTCCTTTTTCGTTTCCGTTTAGCAAGTAGGCATTAGATAACACACCCTTTGATTAGAACAACAAGAGTGGATCCCGTTGAGTACAACGGACGCGAGGGGGTGCTAATTCCTTCCTCTCGCGTAACCGACTCCCGAACCCGGACTATGGTTGTGATGACCATGTCTTCTCCCTTTTGAGGTTTCTTCGATCGTTTCCTTTCCCTTCGTCGGGATAAATTATGTTCGGTGGCGACTCTTCTGTTTTTCCGCCGGTTGTTTTTTGTGTTGCGACAAATGATAACTGTTATTGTAAGTAAATTCAATCAATGGTAAATGAGTATCCCAAGCACCTCCCTTCTCGAGTATACAACCTCTCAACAAGTCTTCCAGTGACTGAATAGTCCTCTCAGATTGTCCATCTGTCTACGGATGATAATCAGAACTCAACTTCAAACTAGAACCCAAAGCTTCCTGCAAGATCTTCCAAAATCCGAAACTAAACCTCGGGTCTCTATCAAAAACTATGATCGATGGAACCCCGTGCAACTTCATTTTTACTCTGATATAACTCTCTGTTAACTTTGACAAAGGAAAACTGATGTTAATCGGTATAAAATGTGCCAATTTTGTCAGTCTATCCACAATCACCCAAATGGCATCAAAGCCTTTCGCCGTATTCGAAACAAATAATGTTTTCAAAACCCCTTCAAAACAATTTTTTTCCTTTTTCATAAAAGAATTTTTATAATCTATACCTTAACAATCAAATTAAAAGCTTACAGCATCCGAACTAGGATCAGGTCAGCTAATGCTGAAACACTTATACGATACGATTATAATTGTTCCCTAAAAGCAACCAACAAATACTTATTTTTTACCCATGAACTATGAAGCTCTGATTTTCTCATTGCACTATGAGAATACGTAGGCACGATAATTTAAATTCTTGGCGAGCACATTAATTAAAATAAACCGCTAGTAACCTTTAGATAATACAACCCATCCACGTAAAGAACAATCAAAATGATTTTCATTGAGTACAATGGATGTGAGGGATGTTAATACCTTCTCATCGCATAACCGACTCCCTTACTCATTTCTCTTCCCTAAGGGGTTTACTGATATTTTTGCTTTCTCTTAGAATAAATAAAATTTAATGGCGACTATGTTGTATTTTCGAGCGTACGATGCGCTCGAATATTTTTTGCATTGCGACAGTTGTGATAGGTATACGACAAGAGTTAGCCCCAAAGGAAATAGGAAATAGAACCTTACCCCCAGCATGTCACACTCTGTCTAAAAAAGAAGAAAAAGTTTTTGCAAATGTTTGCAGGGTATCAAAGTTCCCAATGGTACTCATCAAATATGAAGAAACTTGTGTATATGAATGATCTCAAGTTACTTGGCTTATAATATCATGATTGTCATGTATTGATGCAACAACTTCTACTAGTTTTATTCGTGGCATTTTACTAAGAAATGTAAGGGTAATTATAACTAGATTGTGCTTATTCTTCAATGCTATATGTATTACAGTTATTGATCCTGGAAATTTAGACGACTTAGAAAATGCAGTTGTTCATGTAGTAAGGGATATTAGAATTTGTGGTCCGGTTTATTTATGGTGGATGTATCCGGTAGAGCGTTACATGTATATTTTTAAAGGGTATACAAAGAATCATCATCGTCCGGAAGCTTCAATCATATAAAGGTACATCATAGAAGAAACTATTGAGTTTTCTACAAACTATTTGTCAGAAGCGAACTCTATAGGAATTCTTGAGTCTCGTCATGATGGATGTTATGATGGTAGAAGTATTCAAGGTTTAAATGTTAAGACATTTAGCCGAGATGTTGTTCTTCAAGCACAATTGTATATATTGAATAACATGGATGAAGTTCAACCTTACTTGACCGCTCACAAAAGTCTTATAAAGGAAAAATTCCCCCTGATGAATGAAAGATGGTTATTGACAGAGCATAACAAAATTTGCGTAAATTGGTTTAATGAACGTGTTTCTAAAGAGAGTAGCCCATCAGATACAATTAAATGGTTGTCACGTATGTTAGAGCAAGAGTTGTCTCTACAAGCCGTCTCTATGTTTTGATGATAAAAATGGTATTTGTGAAAGAACCATTTTATGTTCTGATGTGTGTTGTGTGCAGATCATAATCATAGAAGATATCAGATCCAACAAGCACCAGCCAGATGTGCGCAACTGATTATATGCGAAGTCACTATGTGTGACACAAGTCGCAAGAAGCAAGTAGGCTTCTGTATCTGATCATAATCAGTCAGATCCAAGGATGCCAATATTGCTGTTGCAATGCTCTTGTGGATGCTCTCTGAGAATGGTTATGACTTTGAAGATATCGAAGATTCTGAAGAGATAATGTTATAGAGAACCGAAGTGCTGAAGATTCCAATGACTTGAAGTTTTGAAGGCTGAAGGCTCTGAAGACCAAGTGCAGAAAGATTCTGAAGACTTATGTGTTATGAGGATTATGGTTCCAAAGGTCAAGTGCTGAAGACTCTGAAGACAGATTCCTAATGGACAAGCTCTGAAGTTTCGGAAGACTTGAAGCAGTAAAGGATAACGGATTTAAAGACAAGTGCTGAAGTTCTGAAGGCTGATTCCTAATGGACGACTTCGGAAAATTGAAGACTTGGAGTTTCAGATATCCTGTTAAGAAGTCTCTACTCATGCTTCAATTAATTACCATCAGAAACCTCTGACGTTTTGAAGACAAATGTTACCGTTGTGAAAGACTGTACACAGCGCCCAAGAAGATATATCATGTCACTTCCTCCACTGTAAAAAGGAGATGTGTCAGTACAACTTTATCACTACACAACATCTCTTTTCCAACAGCCAACAATAATTCAAACGGCTATATTTTACTAGGCTATTTAAAGAAAGGAGTAATCGCTTCTGAAGGTGTCGATTGAATCCATCGGTGATGAATCAATCAAGTTGATGTGTGAAGATAGCCACAACGATGAGTTCTCGTTGTAACACTTAATATCCAAAGCTATCACCATTTACACACAACCATTATTGTTGAAGCTCAAAGATAATCATTCAACACAACAACAATTAATTGATACAGAAGCTGTTGATGAAGAAGACAACATTGCAAATCAGTCAAGTCATCAACCACCTTCTCGTCAGTGCTACATTGAAGATCTGAAGCAAGGAGTTGTTGCTCAAAGCTTGCTCAACCAAGAAGACGAAGAAGAAGAAGATCTACAAGATGTCAACAACTGTCAAATCAATATACATCTTTGTAGTTTCTTAAGATAGCAAGGAGTTGTTACTCACATCTTGCTTGAACACGTGTGTGTTCTTATGTACTTAAACTTATGAGTTATCTGCTTGTTAAGAAGCATCTTTGTAATCTCCAGTTTAACTAATTCTATGAATTAGGATTCCTTGAGTGGTCAGTGTGACCGGAGACTCAAGAAGACAATGGCTTGGTGTCATTGTGGAAAATCCTGGAAGAATGGTCAGTAAACGTTATATTCATTAAGTTGAATCCCTGAACGTTTAGCTGTGAAATCCTAGCAGTAGATCTTGCGAGATTGGAACCTGCAGGTCAACGTTCGTTATATTCATTAAGTTGAATCCCTGAACGGTTCATTGTGGGTTAGTCACAGCTGCGGTTGTGCATATTGTTAGTCATCGGCAGTTGCCCGTGCATCTGTAATTGGATTTGATTATAGTGGATTAAGTCCTTGTGTTCAAGGTGAAATCACCTAAGGAGGGTGGACTGGACTAGCTTGGGAATGGCTCAAGTGAACCAGGATATATCGTGTGTTCTTTACTCTTGCTTATGCTTTGATTTATTATTTATGTCTTACTCTAAATTATCAGAACCTTACATAAACAAATCAGAACCTTGCATCTTAACCTTGATAAGCTTCCGCACTACAAGTTCTGAATGATGCGTATCTTATTCAGACTCTCCCTGTCATATCTGCTTTACGCTTTGACAAGTCTGAATGCTAGTTCGCAAGTCAGAGTCTCTCAATGAACTCTGATGTTCTCTTAGTGCTTTAATGATAAGAGGCGAAAAGTTTTTAAGAGTGAAAACACAATTCAAACCCCCTTTCTTGTGTCTTTCTCGCACCTTCAATTGGTATCAAAGCTCTGGTTCTGTTATTGATGGATATCAAACACTTAACAGTGTCAGAAAAAGATCCAGATATGGTGCGTAGAAATACTCTGCGTGAGATTTCAATCCACTTACAATTTCTGTAACAGCTCAGAAGATGACTGTGTACAAAATTGTGATCAATTGGATTACTTGAGCAAGTCACTGATTCTGGAAGCTTTTGCAGTTATCAACAACTGAATCTTACTCCTTACCAAAGCTTTGAAGAATCAGATGATAAGATAGATTCATCAAAGAAGTGGTAATATCTGTTGAATTCTTATCTTAGAAGATACGTTTGGAAAAACAACGTATTTGCTCAAGGTTGAATCATCAGAAAATAAGAAATCTTGTTTGCTGAAGATTATTTCTTTATGAGTTTTTGAGATGTTTTCAAGAAAAGGATTAGGTCCACCCTTGACTTTCTCGTTTGCACTAATATTGCTTTGAAGATGTTGATAGGACTTTTAGAGAATTTTTCGGTCTTATGATGAAGTTAATTTAAACACTCCATTTTGTGAAAAAGTTGTAATATTTATGGGTGATTTTAGGCAAATTATATATGTTATACCAAAAGGAACCAGGAAGGAAGTTGTGTACGCTACAATTAATTCATCGTACTTGTGGAATTCATGTGAAGTTCTTGCATCGACCAAGAATATAAGACTTTCAAATGGACAACCAAATTTGAATAATGAGGAGTTGAAGCAGTTTTCTAAGTGGGTTTTGGGAGATGGGTTAATTGGAGATTTCAATGACATGGATATTATACTTGATATCCTACATGACTTGCTTATTACAATGAATAACAATCATTTTGTAGCAATTGTTGAAAGCGCGCATCCTTTTATTTTAGCTAATATTAGTAAGGTATTTTTTTTCCAAACTAATGATTATGTGTTGGATTTATTTCTTGGCAAAGAAAAAATATATCTGAGTTATGATAGATTGTATTCATCCAATTTAGATAGTGATTTAGTCGATGACATTCACACACTTTTAGCACAATTTGAAATTTAAAGTAGGAGTATCAGTAATATTATTAAGAAATATTGATAAGTCTTTAGGGTTGTGCAATGAAATGCGACTAATAATTATCACGATGATAAAATATGTTGTTGAAGAAAATATTATTTCAAGGAATAATATCGGAGATAAGGTCTTTATTTCTTGATTGTCCTTGAAACTATCCGATGTTAAAATTCCTTTCAAATTTCAATGAAGGCATTTTCCTTTGTTTGTTTCTTTTGCAATGACAATTAATAAGAGACAAGGTCAATCACTTAAGAATATTGGAGTTTATATTCTTTCACCAATTTTGTCACAAAGTCAATTATATGTTGCAATTTCAAAAGTCACTTCAAGAAGAGGATTAAAGTTGTTGATAATTGATGAAGATGATCAATGTACTGATTCGACATCAAACATTGTATAATTTTTTTTTCAATATCATGAAAACATGTATTTTGTTTTTTTATATACAGTACATATAAATTTATCTACTTTTGCGCTAATCTTTATCAATTTATACTTTCGAATCAGACTCGTGCGTTATACGAGTTAATAGTCTAATAAATAATTAATTTTTTAAAATAAATAACTATTTAAAATAAATATTTTTTAAATCTTAATATAAGTTAATTAATGTTTTTTATTTTTTATTATAATTATACTAATGCATATTAGGATGATTCGTTGGATGTTAGAAGAAGTTTGACTTTTATTTTAAAAACTTATAGAGTCATGCAAATTGATGATCGTGATGAATTGATAATGTAAAACTTTTTACACTGTCAGTGTATAACAATTAATGTCTTTATATTATTATTATTATTATTATTATTATTATTATTAAATAAAAATTAATTATAAATAAAATAGAATTTCAATTATATCACCTAACTTCTATAATCTCATCAATTCAATTGTCACATCATAAAAAATATACTCAAATAAAGTGAAATAAAAATCTAAAAATATTGAAATAAGAGATCTATAAATTAGATTTGAAAATGAAGGGATCATAAATTTAAAATATAAAAATTAAAAAAAAAAAGTTGCAATTAAGTTTTTTGTCTACATCCTTTATGTTGTAAGGAATATTTGTCTTTGCTCAAGACTAACATCAAGATGAACATCATGTAATGAATTTGTGGCCTAAATACGATGCCAGCTGAAACCTCAGTCGTTGAGAATAGCTTAGAATTCAACTAAATCATCTTTCTTAATTTCTATAAAAAAAATTTAAGCCTTAAATATAGGGCTGAAAATGAGTCGAGTCGAGTTGAATTCGCCTTAACTCGTTAAGAATTGATTTAGCTCAAATCTCGGTTTGAGTTTGACACGAACTTTTTTTTAAGCTCAAACTCGACTCGTTAAAAGTTCACAAACCATTCGGTTCATCTCGTTAAATTCATCTCTTTAGGTTCAACTCACTTATTTCACAGACTTAAAAACCATTTTTTTAAGTGTATTTTACTTTTATATATTTGACATTTTAAATTAATATTTAAAAAAAAAAAATTGAAATAAAATAAAAGTTATGAGTATAAAATTTAAGTTTGTTTCAAAAATCTATTAATTCAAAAATTACACAACTTTCAAGAGACACATTTGAAAGTCTAATTCAAAAAACAATCAATTGAAGTTTAAATTTATCTCAAAAAACCATAACTTCATCGAATATTTAGGAATCTTACAAATTTAATGAAATAATACACAAACAATTATTATAAATTGATACATTTTCATCACAGAATGATTGCACCACTTGCTACTTTTATTACACATGTTATTTTAGCAAATGTCATAATGTCTTCAACAAGGATGACTCTAAATGTAATTGTCAGCTTTATTGTCATAACTAGTACATAAAGGACAATATAAGGTTAAAATTTGAAGTAAGTCTTTAAAACTACTCTTAAAAATAATATAATAATTCTCATATATAATCGAGTTAACTCATGAACCTAATGAATCAAGCTATGTATAGTTCAAGTTCAACTCATTTACTTAACGAACATAATTTTTCGCTCATATTCAGCTCATTTGGTTCATGAACCTAGTTCAACAGTTTAATTGTCGAACCGAGTTCCGAACTATTTTCGAGTTGGTTCGGTTCATTGTCAGTCATACTTAAATGTTAAAATCATTTTGATTTTAATTTCTAAAATAAAAATTTGCTGATAATATACAGATTTTAAATTTATGAAAAAATTCAAACGAAAATCTGTAAAAAAAATCTACAGGTTTTTTTACAAATTTTAATTTTAAAGACTAAAATAAAAAATATTTAGCATTTAAGAATTATTTTTAAAAATTATAAAAAATTTAAAAATTAAAAACAAAAACACATCAATTTATCCAGACTAAAGAATTATTTTCTACAAGTACATTATTAATTATTTGGGAAAAACGTGGGATATAAGAAAATCATATTTTCAATCAAAATCTATAACATTATACATGAAAAAAATTGTGTTGAAAAAGTAAAGATGAGTTAAACATTTTAAGCTAAACACAATACTTTTATTAATCATAAAGATAAAGTCCAATTTAGATAAGAATGATTGCTCACCTTTCACCTTAAGCTTAACATGATACCTTCCCCCACTAACTTTATTATGGCCAGCTCAAAATTTAGTGTTGCCATCAATCTATATTTATTAAAGAAATGTACAGTAAAATGTTCATTCATCTTTTGAAGTTGTTGTGCAGTCGAGGACGGAAAATTGAAATCTAACCCGCAATTATTCTCAATATTTTGATGGAACAGGACTTTTGTATGTTTTATTTTGTTTTGTTTTTTTTAAATATATGTTACTCCTATTTTTTTTTTATGAAAGCAAATTTCATTGAAATAGAGTACAATGGGTACTCCTACCCTTTACACAAAGATCAGCAAAATCGGAAATTCCAAACCAACTCAAAACAGACTATCCACCAAAAGGCATACAAAAGTCGTAGAAATTCGAGTTGGGGTAAGAAATATCACCAATGCTCGACAACTTCCAAACTAAAGTCTTAACACTCCAAACAATGTCATTAATATTGCAATTACCATTATTAAAAATCCTATCATTTCTAATCTTCCAAATTGCCCAAATAGTCGCAAGCCACACCACATCCATATTAACTTTCCTTCCAAGCCTATAGTTACTATCAACCCAATCTACAAGATGCTTCCAAGGATCACCTGCAGAAGGAATAGAGCAACCAGTCCACAATCCCACCACATCCCACACCTTGGATGAAACCAAACAGTTGAAGAAGAGATGGCTTAAATTTTCAACCTCTTGCGAACATAAAACACACTCTAAATCGCTAGCAGATTGACATAACCCTCTTTTCTGAAGTTGTTGTTTCGTTGGGATCCTGTTAATAAAAAATCTCCATCCAAAAATTTTAATCCTAGCCGGCACTTTCGACCTCCACACCAGTTTAAGGGCTCTGTTTTGGACGGGCTCCATAGTGACCAAGTTGCTATCCCCAAGCATCATATTATAACCATCTCTAACAGAAAAACGGTTACTGCTAGAACCTCTCCAATACACTACATCTTTACTCTCTTTTCCCAAAATAATAGAATCTAATACTGTTGCAGATCAACCAAACAACCCGAACCTGTTAGATGATCCTCCAACTCTAAGCGAAGATCATCCTAACACCATCTACCCTCGAACCAGTGACCCATATCCATCACAAAACCATCTTTCTTACTGCTAAGGTGGAAAAGCTCGGGAAAAACATTCATAAGAAGAGGGCTGCCATTCCAACTAGCCTTCCAAAATGGAGTTAAAGAACCATTTCCAACTTTAAAGCTAACACAATTAGCAAAGCCAAATCCCTTTTTAGCAGTAGTAATACCTGTCAAACATAAATCTTTCCACCATATAGAAGCTGCAAACTTAAAACCACTATTATTCTCCAACAGCATTTGCGCTTCGACTCCACCATATCTAGCCCTCAACACTTTATTCCATAAAACACCTTTTTCTCCAAGAATTCGCCATTTCCATTTCGTTAGAAGCGCCAAGTTAAACTCCACCATACTTTTGATACCGAGACCTCCGCCATCCTTACTCATACAAGCCTTCTCCCATTTCACCCAGTGGATCTTATTTTTCTCAGTCGTTCCACCCCACAAATTTTTTTGTCTAATCCTATCTATGTTCTTCCACACTTGGACCGGCGCTTTGAGAAAAGAAAACATAAAAATTGGGAGGCAATTCAACACATAATTAATAAGTGAAACTCGACCTGCAAAAGACAGCAAGCTACTCTTCCAAACAGCCAGCTTATGCTTAAACATATCAATGATAAAACTCCAAGTTTTAACTCTCCTTGGGTTAGACCCAATTGGAATACCCAAGAATTTAAAACAAGAACTTTCCCTTTTACAAGACAGGAAATTAGAAGCAGAGTCCAAGAAATGAGTGCTTACATTGATACCAATGAATCTACTTTTAAGAATATTAACACTAAAACCTGAAACAATTTCAAAACCTCGAAGAATGGCTTTGATGCTCCATAGATTACTCTATCCCCATTCGCCTATAATCAACGTGTCATCTGCGAATTGAATTAAGTTAACACTGAGGTCATCATTCACACTAAACCCTCTGAAATCGCCTATGTCAACATCCTTTGCCATCAATCCAGTTAATCCTTCAGCTACAATGAAAAACAGAAACAGAGACAGCGGGTTACCTTGTCTCAATCCTCTTTCCACCGAGAAATCTTTCGTCGAACTCCCGTTGACCAGAATTGAAAGATGACACTTGAAAATTGTGGCTTCCATCCATTTCATCCACCGAGTTCCAAATCCCATCCTTTCCATCATAAACCGAAGAAGTTTCCAATTAACGCAGTCGTAAGCTTTTTCAAAGTCGACCTTGAACATAATACACTCCTTGTTCTCTCGAGTTGCTAAATCAACGATCTCGTTAGCTATCAAAACACCATCCAAAAGTTGCCTTCCCGGCACAAATGCCGATTACCCAGGAGATATCAAACCTCCTATAACTCTTTTAAACCTAGCTACCAGAATTTTTGCCAAGATCTTATATAAACAACCCACTAAGCATATAGGTCTATATTCATCAAGTTTAGTAGGATTGGACACTTTAGGAATCAACGTCAAAAAAGCCGAAGAAATCGCTTTCGACAGATTGGGTTTATTATGGAATTCCTTCACAAACAGGATAATATCCTCTTTTAAAATATGTCAGTAACCTTTAATAAAAGAGAAAATAAACCCATCTGGACCAGGGCTTTTCGAACCGTCGCAAGCCCAAACCGCTTCTTTAATATCTTCTTCACGAAAAGGAGCATCTAAAGCCTTTGCATCCTCCACATTGGGCATTTTGAATCAAATATTGTCCAAGGTAGGTCTATATTATTCTGGCTCCAGAAATTTGTTTTTAAAGAACAAATGAATTGCATCTTTAACTCCTTCCACTGATTCCACCATTCCACCTTCAGTAGCCACTGCCCCAATGTACTCCACCTTGTGAAAAAACCTAGTATTAGAGTCTCCTTCCTTAATCCACTTCAACCTCGCTTTTTGAATCAACATGTTGTCTTTAATATGGTGATGAATCCACATAGATTTACAAGCTGCTGCTCTACTATCAACCAAATCCTTCACTTCTTCCTCTTTGCACCTTATGAGTTGATTATCCAATTCGTTGATTTCGTCAATACCTTCTTCCGCTTTAAGATCATTCCAACCAAAGACTTCCTTGTTCCAAGTCTTAAGGCTTTCCTTGAGAATTTTGAACTTCTCTTTAATGATGAAATCTCTTCTGCCGACAACTTCTCTATTCTTCCAAACCTGCTCGATAAAAGGTAAGAAACCTTTATGGTCGAACCAACAATCGTTCGACTTAAAAGGTTTAGGCCCCCAGTTAAGAGAACTCATTTTCAACCAGATTGGGCAATGATCAGATATTTCTCTCCTCCCTATACTCTGGCCAACCACTCCCCATCTATAAATTAAATTTTTCGCAACTAGAAATCTATCAATTCTGCTCATAGATTTCCCGTCCCCACTAAACCAACTGAACTGATTACCAAAACAAGGTTGGTCCACTAAATCCATTTCGTTGATTAAAGACCTAAATTCTTTGTATTCTGAATTTCTGGCCCCCGTTACCACTCCTTTCCTTTCAGACGCACTCGATACTGCATTAAAATCACCTCCCAAAATCCACGAACCATCACCCATCCTCCTCTTAATTCTCACCAGATTAGCCCATAGCTTTCTCTTACGCGCTATGCTACAAGGGGAATAAACATTTACAACATAGTAAATATTGTCCTTCCACACCAACTTCACCCCCAAATAACCATCTCCTGCAAAAGAACATAAAACATTAACAGTATCCCTATTCCATAATGTTATAATTCCACCAGACAATCCAATAGCACTGGTGCAAGACCAATCTGCTTCAAGATCTCCCCACAAGCTATTAATAACTCCTGCATCCGCCACTTTAAACTTAGATTCCTGAATAAAAATCACATCAGGTTTCCCTGATAAAATAGTACTTTTAATCCTCTTTCTCTTAGACACATTACGGCCTCCACGAATATTCAACGAACTGAGATTCATTGGACACATTTGTTGATCACCTTCTTACCATTAAATCTAGCTTTATCCATTGCCTCCATGTTAGCTATTTTCTTCGAATAGTCCTTCCTCTTTTCAGAATCAACAACACCGAGATTAGAGATTCCTCTCCAAACCTTATCCTCCACATTTGGCTCAAAGTTCTCCCATAATCTTAAATTACCAAGGCAAACGTCTGAATCAGATGTTGAATTACAACAGAGAACCGCTCCTGCAGAAAAACTACCTGAACTCTCACTTTGTAGGTCAAGAGAATTAAAAAGAGGCTGATTCTTCTTAGATGGTAAGATAGCAGGATTAGATTTGTTGCGTTTGAGGATATCAAAATAAGAGGGTTGTGAATAAGATTCAATATCCTCAGACACTTCATTCAACACACGAGTAGCACGGCCCACCTTCTTCTTACTGGATTTTGGCCCTTTTCCACCCTTAGGCCCAATAACCTCTTTAACACTTCTCTTTTTAACTTTCTTTTTAATTGGCCTTTGAAATTTCCCAACAGTACCTTCGAACCCTACCCCCTGACAAACAGCCCTAGTGATCATGTTCTCACTACTCTCTACTTTATCAGCCTCATACCTGTTGTACTCCTGATTACCCTTTTTCTCTGACAACGCCTCCTTAGCCGCCACCAAAGCTGCGTCAAACCCTGACACCCTCAAAAGTTCTAAACCTTTAGTTAAATCATCTGACCCTCTTGCTTCTTCTTGATCTGGTTGAGTATCCTCAACCTCCTCTACCGTATCTTCCAGACAAACTTCCTCAGAAGATATTTGGATAATCCTATTTTCATCCATATCCACCGTGTCCTTCAGAACCACTCTCACTCCTTCTTCTTCTTCCAAATTCTCCCTATATGCTTTCTCCCAGTAACTTTCAGAATCGGACGAAGAACATGACACTGTTTCATACAAACCACATTCCTTAGCTAATATACGAAGAGGGCCGTGAGAATCCTCCGTCATCTTAATTTTAAAAGAAACACTGTTAATCACAACATTAAACGTCTCGTTCAGAACTATAGCATAATTTGTTTGAACCATGAACCTAGCTATATCCATAAATTCTCCTTTTAAGGTGTTCTCATCAGCACACAAGTATTTACCCACCATGTTAACCAAAAAATCAAAAAACTTGAAATTCCAGCATGGCATGGAATTCCATAACACCTTAACCTCGTAACTCTTTCTTTATCCACATCGTCTTCCTTCCATAACCTAATTTCCGAAAACCATTGCTTCCACGAGATTTTCGCCTCCCTAATAAGATCATTAATCTCCCCTGGTTCACTCTCCTCCAATAGACAGAGATTAGCTCCCAACGGAGTAACCTTAATCGAGAAAAGCCTTCTACTTCAAAATTGGTTTGAATATTATATGACGTATCTAGGTTAATCACCACTCCCACGTACGCTTTCTTAAACCTTCCCAAATCCTCTTCTTCAACCTTGAAATTCATGAAGCCTTCGTGTTTCTTCTTCACTACAGAATTGTTGACCACTTCCGAGAACGATCTGCCACCGACCCTTGTACTAGCGAATCCACCTTTACTTACTGTTGGAATTTTTGAAGCAGGATTACCAGTCTTGAAATCCTGCCTTCCTCTTCCTCTCTCTTGAACTCCAGAATTCCTATCAAATCTTGGGATTTTAACGTGAATCTTCTTATTTTCTATAAATAAGTTGTCGAGTTTAATCGCTAATTTTCTGTCATCATCAACATCCAAGAACCTTGCGAACCCGATTCTTCTTCCAAATTTGTTCCTTTTAGGTGGAAAAACCACTTCTATAATCTTACCAAAATCTCCTAACAAATTGAACATTTCCTTAGCCTTATACCCTTCTGGAAACGCAGAGACATAAAACGAAGAGATTTTAGCTTTCTCCTCGCTCTCTTCTCTTCTTCCCGGAGGAAATGCATTCCATTTGTCTACCACACCAGCTTTTCCCTTCTTCATGTTAACTCTTTTCCACTCCATAGTGACTGTTCATCAACTTAGAAGTTGAACGATCAAACTTCCAATCCTAGAGAGAAGGCGGAGTTTCTCTCTCTACAATTTGTAAGCGAGGAAATATCAAGTTTCCTATCTTATCATTATCATTAATGTAGCGAGTTTTAATTTCATTTTCTATAAGAATTTTTTTTAATTCCTTTACTAAATTTAGATTCCCTCAATAAAGACTCTGGGTCATATGTATGTTGACTTGGCTTGTCAAGTGTCATTTTATTTTATTTTATATTTATTTTTTAATTTTACTTAGATTTTAATTTATTTTTTTTAGTTTTTTTAATTTAATTTTTTTCCGTATTTTTTAAATTTTTTTTAAATTTTTTTTAAATTTTTTTTCGTTTTTTCAACTCATGTTTTTTTAAAATAATTTATATTTAATATATTTTTTATTTTAAAAATGAATAAAAATATTATTTAATTGTTATTTTTAAACTCATATTTATTACTCTCTCTTTTTCGACATTCATAGAATTTTTTAAAATTCAAAAAAAAAAAACTCCACTCATGATTCAACATGTGTCCAAGAAAAAGACCAAATAAAAAACAAAACTTAAGTACTTCCTTCTCTCCTACCTATTACAAAGGAATGAAAAAACATAACACACACATTAACTCTCTGCATATTTCTCTTTCTTTCTCGCATTCGATCTCATTTCGGTTTAGCAA
Source organism: Lathyrus tuberosus (assembly GCA_022829125.1). Classification (NCBI taxonomy): domain Eukaryota; kingdom Viridiplantae; phylum Streptophyta; class Magnoliopsida; order Fabales; family Fabaceae; genus Lathyrus; species Lathyrus tuberosus. The sequence goes on from JALAZF010000078.1 coordinate 8,632,032, forward strand.
AGCAAAGTTCAAAGTTCTTTCTCTCTCACATGGCACAACACAATCACCTAACTCTTGTGCTCAAAACAAACCACATAGAACAAACATTAATGTGAAGATAGAGAGTGAAAGCAAGAGGGTACTGGCCGGAGATTGCACAAATTCGGCGTGTTGTTGTTGTTGGACATATCATGGCTGAGTTTTGAGGTTATGTACAGAGGTTTGAAGTGTTGTAGTGCAGCTTCGTTGTTGTTGTTGTAGGGTGAACGACTGAATGAAGGGCGGTTGGCAGCTGTGTGAAGTTATGGTGGTTTATGAGGCTCGGTTTTATGGTGTGCCGTGAGGCAATTGAGGTTTTTGTGCGAAGCAAAAAGAGTGAGTTTTCAGTTATGGGGTTGTGTTTCAAGGATGTGTGTTTGAAGGAGAGTATGAATGTGGTATGAAAGTTGTGTGAGTGTGCTTGAGTTGTTGTAGGACGTGGACAGTAAGTTGGTGTGCTTTTCATGAACAAATATGTGAGGTTTTTGAGAGCGATGTTAAAATGGAGGAAGTGAGGAGTTATGGAGGCGGATGAAGTACGTCACAGTTTGGCTCGCGTGGAGATGTTTAGTGGTCGTACAGTGATTATCGGGAATAGGAAGAATGGTGATGAATGTCACTTTTCCATTCTCTTATTTTCCTCATATTTATGCTGACCAAGAGATAGGGGGTTATGGGTGGAAGTTCAGATCTTATTGTTTGAGAATGAGGCTTGTTACAAGGATGGTGAAGATCTTGAGGTGATGAGAGTGAGTTGTGTTAATGGTTGGTGATATCACGAAAGTCATGGAGGAGATTTCATGGAGATGGTTGCATAAAAACTGGGAAAAAACAAGGGTGGTCCATGTGGTTATCGGGTGGAAGAAAACATGAGAGGACATTATGTTGTAGTTTGAATGGTGTTTTATGGTTATTATGTAGGTGTGGGCTTTTTGTGTTATTGAAGAGAATAGAGGTTAGTGATGGTGGAAAATATTGGCAGAGTGGTGACATATATTTAATCCATTTCTTTATTAAGGGAATCTGGATTTGGCAAGGGGGTCACAAAAAAAATTCTTATAAGAGGTGAAATCAAAACTCGCTATATTGGCATGGGGTAACATATATTTAACCTTTTTTTTTAAATAGCAAAACAATACATTAATAATAAGAAGAAAGGTGAAAACCATAATTCTATAGTACAATAAGTCCATAGAAAACTATCAAAAATGAAAAAAAAAACATCTCAACCAAACATAAGTACAAATGAAAAGAAACGGTAAGGAAAAAATCAAAGAAACTATGTATCTATCACTTAGAAATCAGGTTAGAGTTCGTACCATCAGAACCATCATCAATAGGTCAGACTCCATAAAAAAATCACATATTAGAACATACATCAGAACTAAGGCAAACACTTGATTCATTATTGATTAAGGTAAAAGGTAGGTTCTAAAGTCAGTCGAAGTACATACATGAGTCCACCTTTAATCTTTCTATAAACTATTTTTGGGTCAAAAAAATATTCTTCAACTTCAATTCTTTTACATTTTTTGAAGCACAATTAAATATGACATTATGACATGCTTTCTAAATAATCCAGACTATAGTATGCCAGATCATAATAAAACTGCCCATAGATATGACCCTACAACCTAAAGAATAGTCAAATTCTCAGCAAAAAGAGATGGGGGGAACCAATAAACTGAACATGATAGGCAGAGGCAACATTGAAAATCCATTCTCTTGTATGCTTACAAATTCACTTATCTCTTCCTGAGAGAGAATAACACCTTGGAGCATAGAGAGAGGCAAATTTCCTCCCCCTCAAAAATAGGAAACGATATCTCATACTACAAACCGTAAGCATTTGTAAGTAACATTCATCTCCACTTAGCCAGGAGGTCTAAATTAGCTAGCTGAAGATCCCTGATAACTAATCCCCCCTCCCCATTTACTATTTGGCTTATAGACATTATCCAATTTAATCCAGAAAATATTGGACTATCCATTCACCCGCCCTAAAATAACCTTCTCTAAATCCTAACAAACTTCTTTCAAACCTTTACAAGTATTTTCAAAAAGAAAATAAGAAGATAGGAATAACATTAAGCACAGAATTAAGAAAAACCCACCCTACCTCCCAAAATGACATATGTGTGCTTCAAAGAATGGAGCCTCATGGTCAACATATTGACTAAAGGGTCTCAAATAGATTCTAGTCTAGGGTTAACCCTTACAGACAATTCAAGATACTTTAAGAGAGAGGTTTCAATCGACATTAACCACTATAAAACTGCTCTTAAGAAATTAACCTGATGCAAACTCAAAACCTCTAAGAATCACCTTAATACTCCAAAGATTTTCCAGCGTAGGATCTGCTACAAGAAGTGTATCATCTACGTATTGAAGATGAGATGCCACTAAATTAGACAATCACATTATAAAACTATAGTAAAGGCCAATCTTCTCAACCCTAGTAATTAAGCCATTAAGCACGTCATCCACAAGCAAGAAAAGGAAATAAGCTAGTGGATCTTAAATGCTAATCTCTTGAGTCGGACACTCATTAACCAGCACTGCAATGTTACCAGCAAAACACAAGCATTCATCCAATCCATCCACTTCTCATTAAATCCAAATCTGATAAGCATATAGTCTAGAAAGCTCCAACTAACTGAATCATATGCTTTCTAAAAATGAACCTTAAAGGGATACATGCGTTCTTAGATCTCTTAGCCAAGTCTATCACCTTATTGACTGTCACCACTTCATCCACCAACATTCTCCCTTTAAAAAAATTCGATTGATTATGCGAAATGAAATTATCCATCACCAACCTAAGTTTAATGGTCGACACTTCGGCCACCACCTTGTACAGAGAAATAAATCAATCTAAATTCGCCTAAATGAGAGGGAGACTTAATCTTAGAGAACAAAGTCACAAATATGATGCAAAGCGACGGGGTAGAGATGCAAATCTATGAAATTCGTCAAACATGATTCCTAAATCATCTCTAACAAGATTCAAGAACCTTTTCAGGAAGGAGAAATTAAACTCATCCGGACATGGACTTTTATGACCATCACACCGAGACACAACATAATCTAACTCTTGGAGACTAAAGGGATTTGTCAAAATAAGATTATTATCTTCCGAAAGAGAACGAAAGACAATACCATTAAGACGGGGTCTATCAATAAAAAGGTTTCCTAAAAATATCATAAAAATTATTAACAAAATCTTGTCTAATTTCAGACACGCCTTCAATCCAACTTTCTCTAACCTTCAAGGCGATGATAGAATTTCTTCTACCTCTACATTTGACAGAAGCATGAAAGTAGTCAGAATTAGGTTCACCTTCCTTAAGCCACTTAGACCTAGCCCTTTGAAACAATTAAGAATCTTTAATCCTTAAAAAGAACCGCATATTTACAATCACTCTTAATTTGGTCTTAATTTCCTTATTACATAAGATCCTAAGATTTTCCAAGGAATCCACATTATTCACCACATCTTTGAACCTATCAATTTGAGAATCAAGATTACCAAACACCTATTTATTTTAAACTTTTATAACCAATTTATGAGCTTTTAACTTTTCTAACAGAAGAAAAATTTTCCAGTCATGTATCTCAATACAAATCTAGATCGAGTGAACTAACTCGGGGAAAACACTGTGAGATAACCAATGGTCATTGAATCTAAAAGGCTTGAGAACCCACACTTGATTAGCATACTTAAGGATAATCAAGCAATGATCATAAACATGTCTAGGACGGCCCCACGTGAATACCTCACCTCAAAGGTCCTACCACCATAGTGAATTTCCTTCCTGAGAGAGAAAAATTGATAAGTCTCATGCGGTAGATAAAATCATAGAAATCTAAGATTTTCGCAATCCCAGATGAACCAATAGGAGAATACTTATTGACGCGAGAACACTTGGGGTAAACATTAACTACAAAACACACACTATACTAGTACCACCCCGCTCCAAATAAACTCCTAAAAATTCGGGACTAAAGAAGGAGAACAAATATCTTCCTTTCAAACTACACCAGATCGAAAGAAGACTACCACTTCTCCTAATAGAAGAACAAAAACTCCAATTCCGAAAAGAATTATTCCAAAAAGAATAAACAAGAAAAAAAGAAATCTCACTTAATTTAGTTTCTTGAATTGCCACAAAATCTTAAGATTTAGAGAAAATAAGCTTCCAGACCTTTCTTTTTTAATTCTCCCCCAAAATCTCTACACTTAAAAGAACAAATCAACATAAAAAAAATAAAAAAAATCATTGTGGAACGGACACACTTCTGATTCTTATCTTTTTTTTCTAGATCTTTTAACTTGTTCACTTCTGCCACATCACTCATCACATAACTACAATCTAATTGTTTAGGTAACTTACTTGTATGTTTTGCTTCACTTGTAGTATGTGTTATTTATGTGTCAAGCAAGTAAATCACTTTATTAATAGTAATTAAACTTTCGAATTAAATTGTTATGAATGTAATAAACATGTGTTTTATAATCTAAAGAAACAATATATATTGCTTATAAATGACAAAATTGTTTTAAAAATTTATATTTAACTGTAGATAATTTAAATTAAAATTATTTTTTTTTTTACATTTTTGTAATATTCTTTTTCTTTTTCGTACTATATATTAATCTTGAGGTTTATTTTGGTCTCTAAACTTCAAAAAAAAATTATATTGGTCTCTTGACTTTTTAAAATAATTAGGTTTTTCGTTGTTAATTAAACGAAAATGACTAACATAATACGCATTTGAAAAGTTAAGGAATCAATATAAACTTATTAAAATTAAGAGACTAAAATAAACTATGTGATTAATATGTGGGACAAAAAAAATATTAAGTCTATATTTTTTAATTATAATTTTAAAAAAAAATTATTAAAATAGTTATTTTTTACAAGGAAAAAAAAAAATATATATATATATATATATATATATATATATATATATATATATGGAAATGCTAACATACACCCAAAATTGGTGGGTCCCACACAAAAATACACTACATTTATTTTCTTTATATTTTTTTTTCTTCATCTTTCTAACGTGGGTCCCATCCAAAATTGGTGGATCTACACAAAAATACACTAAGGTGTATGTTGCTAATACACGCATATATGGGTGTGTATTAGCATAACCCATATATATATATATATATATATATATATATATGATCTTGAGTATTCGATCAGATCCACGTACGTTGGTCGTCGGATGACAAGGTGCTCGGACGGATGATAGTCGTCAGGCGTGCAGGGTGTTCGGAATGTTGGTGAGGAGAAAAGGGGGTGTACCTGCAAGGCACTCCGACGCTCAAGTAAGAAAGGGTCAGAGAAAATGGGCAAGTACAAAGTGTATTCTTAGGGTGAAAAATGTGATACCTGACCCTCTCAAGCGAGAGGGTTTATATAGAGCCCCCAGCGCGTGGCCAACGGTCCTATTTTCGGGGCGAAATAACCGTTTTCCCCAAAGAATAGGTAACTGCCCAAACTAGCCATTATGTCGGGCAGGGTGCCAGAAACTAGCCGTTATGTCGGGCATAAACGCAGTTCCGGGCACCTGTCCTTTGCTGTTCGGGCAGCGAGGAAGCCGTGCGTAACGGGTGTAAAAGCCGGGGAGGAACGTGGCGTTCCTTGCCCGGTTGGAGGGACAGAAATGTCATTTTTACCCCTCTGTGGATTGGGCTTAGGCAATTTGGGTCGTTCTGGAGCAGAGGCGGATTGGGCCAATTCTGGCCATTGGTCCAGTCCAAAACAGGAGCCCCCCAAGTCGTTGCTCCCGAGCATGGGAGTGATGACTTAAGGACTGCTCGTCGCTCGGGGGAGCTAACGCGGAGTCGTCGTTTGGAGACGAGGATGATTGTCTCGAGGTGCTCGTGGCCCTCCGTGTCCGTGATATTCGTGGTCGAGACTACATTGCCCGGCATTTGGGGAGATAAAGCGTCAGACAGAATGGGAAACATTGGGTTGCCACGTGTGCATCGAGCCCTGTGTAGCAGTTAATAGGTAATTATGGCTAGTGGGCAGTCATTATTGCCTACGGGCGCGTGTGTGCACGTGCCCCTCAGTATAAAAGGGGGAAGGTTGTCCCATTTTGCACTTTTCCCTTCTGATTTTTTTTCGTCGTCATCAGCGTTCTTGCCCGTCGCCGTCTTCAGAGCAACTGGCCACCGTGCCAAGTTTCGAGCAGTCTTTCTCTTCTACTCAAATCAAGTAAGTTCTCTGATTTCCAGCTTGTTTTACTTTCTCTCGTTGTTATTGGTAGATTGCATGCGGCTAGGGTTAGTTTTAGGTGGCAAAATAGGTAGGTTTCCGGCGAGTGTTGGTGGTGGGCGGCGGTTCTGCCCTCCTGCTGCATCAAGCATCTCGCCGGAGTAGGTAGCGCGTTCGGTGAACGTGGTGGTCCACGTCGTGGTTGCGAGTTGTGACCACTGCGTCTTACCATCTTCTGATGGATTGGTGAATTTTCCGGTAGAACGTTTCCAGATTCCGGTGGAGCTTTGCAGTTTCAGGCGGAGCTTCAAACGGAATCTGGGCACGAGCGCGGGGAGGTTCCTCGTAGGAAGATGGTATGTCTCGGGCATCTCTTCGCGGGGAGGTTTTTCTTTCTTCGTTTGATATTAGGGCTTAGGCCGGGGACGTTGTCCTTAGCCTTCTGCGCGCCCTTTCACTTGACTTAGCGGTGGAAGGGTGGATTTGATTTCCTGTCGAACTCACTATCTTTCTCTGCTTTTTCAGGTGATCGTAGTGGCGATGGAGCTAGAGAGAGAAGTTATCCCAGTTACATCCGAGGAGGAAACTGTCTCCGAGGAGAGTAGCAGCGCAACGGCCTCGAGTTCTGCGTCTTCGAGCTCGACGACATCGAACTCCTCGAGCGAAGTTGAGGGGGGAGAAGAGGTGGACGTCATGGAGGAAGACGTTGAAGGATTCTGTCCGGATGAGTGGGAGGTGGTCGAGCCCTCCGAGCATATTTCCACGTTCGCGAGGTCTCCGGCGGACGTCTTTACCGAGGTGGGACCAGCGGGTGAATGGAGAGTGTTTTTTCCTAATTCGGACGAGCGGGTCTGCTCGAGCTTCGGGGACTGCTTCTCGATGTATGAGTATGCTTTCAAGGAATTGGGGCTGAGGTTGCCCTTCACTGACTTCCAGCGGTCGGTGTTTGTGCATCTGAAGTTGGCGCCTTCTCAACTCCACCCCAATTCGCTGGCCTTTATACGGGCTTTTGAGTTGGTGTGTGAGTACCTTGCTCTGGGGACCACCCTTCCTCTATTCTTTGCTGTTTTCCACCTACAGCGGCAGCTGGCAGGGAAAAGGTACGGATGGGTCTCTTTGAAGCAGCCCAGAAAGTTGTTTAAGCCGTTCTCAGAGTCTATCCGAATGTTCAAGGGGCGGTACTTCATCGTCGAACCATTGTCTGAGGCTGCCCAGGATAGCGTGTATGCCTGGGAGGTGGAGTGTGATGAGAACGGAGAGGAGCTGCTCAATGAGGAAGGGAAGTATATCGGGGAGAGAGTGTACAAGTTCCCGATCCGCTAGACACCTGACCACTTCTCAAAGAAGCCCAATGCTTACGTCTTTGAACCGAGCGCGCTACGCAGGCAGGATGCCGTGGCTTACGAGAGACTGGTGACTTGGGTAAACTCTTTCAGCCTTGCTGAGTGTTGGACGAGTAAGGGCCAACCTATCTTTGAGGAGGATGGGAGTCAAAGGGTCGAGCGCCGGTTTATCCCCGTTAAGGCACTGCTAGAGTGCAAGACTCCCGCGGATGTTGAAAAATTACTAGGTAGTCTTAGTTGTTTAGACTTTGTTTGTGTTATTTCTGTTCCTCGTAGCTAACGTGCTTGTTTTCATTTGTGCAGGTGAGATGCCTCAAGCTCGTGATCGCGTGGTGAGGAACGCTATGGCGAGGGGTAAGGCTGGAGCGGCTCCCCCTAAGACCCGGACTGCTGCTGGTACTCGTGCTCCTTCCCTTGTTCAGACTGCTCCGGGGACCTCTGCTTCTCCCACTCCAGCTCCTCGGGACTCCCCACTGGCTCTGGCTGGGCGAGCGAAGCGGCAAAGGTCGTCGGATGTCGTGGACCTGACCCGGGCGCCTGAGAAAGGGAAGTTTGAGCTCTCCCCGTGCGTCCTTGACAGGAGGTTCTTTGAGGGCAACATTTTGATCGTTCCGCAGGCAGAATCACTCATCCTGAGAAGCATAGACCGAGCGAGCAAGAGGGCGCTGGTGGCCCAGGATGCTTCCGCCATGGTGAGGATGCTGGAAATGGCGGCTGTTTATGCGGAAGGGGACTCCGTGCTTGAGGCTGAACTCACTGCTGCCCGGGCCTCCGAGGCGTCCTTAAAGGAAGAAGTCAAGGGTGCTCGTGAGGCTAGGAAGAAGGCCGAAGAGGAGACGACCAAGCTGAAAGAGGAGGTCGCCAAGCTGAAGGCGGAGAAAAAGGCTGCCGAGGAGTTGAACAAGGAGCTGATGGCGGCCAGTACCCCGGGTGCTGATGAATCGGACGAGATAAAAGTGTTGAAAACTAGGGCTGAGCTGGTCGCCGGCATTCTGCAGGCCGAGGATGACGGGATCGTCGTGGCAGCAGAGTCCTTCGATAGTGTCATGGCCCAGTTGCGGGTGGTGAACCCTGGGCTCGAGATTTCGACCGAGGGTATCCACTACCTTGCGCGAGTGGAGGATGATCGCATCGTCTTGCCCGCAGGCCTTGTTCTTGACACCCCTGAGGTTCAGCCCGAGGAGGAGCAGAGACCCGAGCCAGAAACAGCCGAGCAAGCGGACGAATGAGGAGCTTTGGTTATTTTGTTGTTGTTGTATTTTGTCCGGCCTGCGTGCCGTTGATTTACTTGTAACTTTATTTGATTTTGGGGGGGTGTGGCCCCCTTTTTTATGTAATACGCACAATTTTTGGCCCTTGTGGCCTTTTTATTTAATGCTCGGTTAACGTTATTTATGCAATTTTTGTTCGTATTGCTGTACTTTACATTAGTTGTGCATGTATGACTGCCCGTCGGAGGGTGTGTCTGTTAACGGAGTTTTCTTTTTGAAAGATAGCTCGTTGTGTGTTGATTCGTCAGTGTGGAGAACTGGTCGAATAACCGGGGAAGATCCCGGCGAGGTTGCGGATCTCAGGTCGCGATCGAGGCTTGAGATCGCGGCGTGAACGTCCTATCGCGAGCTGGGGTTCTGCCAATCATGGTACTTGGACGAAGGCGATGCTCGGTTGAGGACCGCCGACGAGCAGAGCTCCGGCTCATTCACTTGAGCGGGATTCTACTTTGTGCGTGTGCGTCGTTTGTACCTGGACGAGCACGATGACCGTTAGGTGGTCGCTTGATGCGAGGAAGCCTATAGTTACTTTAGCTGTAGTATTGCTTAAGTTTCTCAGCGTTCCATGGTCGAGGGAGCGCATCCCCGTTAAGGGTTTCGAGGAAGTACGCACCATTTCCCGTTTTGGCACGGACTCTGTATGGTCCTTCCCAGTTGGCTGCTAGTTTGCCTTCGCTAGAGTCCTTGTGGTTTCTTCGCAGGACAAGGCTGCCCACACCGAACTCTCGTCGTAAGACTTTGGCGTTGTGCCTGATTGCTATTTTTTGCTTAAGGGATGCTTCACGGAGGACTGCTCCTGTTCGGATTTCCTCGACAAGGTCGAGCTCCTCTCTTATTACTTCGTTGTTCATTTCCTCGTCTAGGGGTGATTCGGTCCTCCTGGACGGCACGTGGATTTCGACGGGTAGAATAGCCTCCGTGCCATATGCTAGGCGAAAAGGTGTTTCCCCGGTGGTGGACTGGGGAGTAGTGCGGTAGGCACATAAGACGCTATGGAGCTCCTCGACCCAGGCTTTCTTCGTTTCATCCAGACTTCGCTTGAGGCCACGAAGAATGACGCGGTTGGCCGCTTCTGCCTGCCCGTTGGTCTGGGGATGCTCTACAGAAGCGAAGTGTTGCTTTGTTCCGAGATGGGCGACAAAGTCTTGGAACTTCTTGTCCGTGAATTGTGTTCCATTGTCCGTGACAATTACTTGGGGAATCCCAAAATGGGCAAGGATGTTCCGCTTGTAAAAGCGCAGAATGTTAAGTGCTGTTATCTTTGCTAAGGCTTCTGCTTCTATCCATTTTGTGAAATAGTCCACACCCACTATCAGGTATTTGTTTTGGCTGGACCCCGTCACGAAGGGTCCTAGGATGTCTAGGCCCCACCAGGCGAATGGCCACGGGGAAGTCATGCTCTTCAGCTCATTGGGTGGAGCTAGGTGCATGTCCCCGTGCCATTGGCATTTGTCGCATTTCTTCACATGCTCCTTGGCATCGTGCTGCATGGTTGGCCAATAATACCCTGCCCAGAGGGTCTTGCGGGTAAGGGACCTTCCTCCTAGGTGCTGGGCGTTAATGCCCTCGTGGATCTCCCGCAATACGTGGGGGACAACTTCCTCCTCTATGTATTTGAGCAGTAGGATGTAGAAGCCTCGTCGATAGAGCTTATTTTCGAGGATGATGTACAAGCAAGCTCTTCGTCTGATGGTGCTGGCTTCCTTGGGGTCATCCAGAAGTTCGTCCCTGGTGAGGTAGTTGTACACGGGTGTCATCCAGCAGTCGCTGTCCCCGATCGCGTGCACGTGTAGGGTCGAGGATCCCTTATCGATGCTGGACCGGGGAAGTATCTCTTGGATGACTGACTTGTTTCCGCCTTTCCTCTTAGTGCTTGCTAGTTTGGACAGGACGTCTGCTCGCACGTTATGTTCGCGTGGAACATGTCTTACTTCTACTGCTCTGAACCTCGACATTTTTCCCTTGACTAGGGTTAGGTATTCAGAGAGACTATCATTTTTTTTCTGATACTCTCCTAATACCTGGTGGGCTACGAGCTGGGAGTCCGTGCAGATGATGATTTCTTCAGCCCCTAGGTCTTCGGCTAGACGCAAACCGACGAGGAAGGCTTCGTATTCGGCCTGGTTGTTCGACGTGGGAAAGGACAATGTGAGAGAAGCCTCGACTATGGTCCCTTCGTCGTTTTCCAGAATTACTCCTGCCCCGCTGCCGCTCGAGCTGGACGCTCCGTCCACGTAGACGGTCCATCTGTTTGCTATGTGGGACGAGGATTCTGAGAAGGTTACTTCCGCTATAAAATCGGCCAAGACTTGGGCTTTAAGAGCTTTCCTGCTTTCGTATTGGATGTCGAACTCGGACAGTTCCAACGACCATTTGAGCATTCTGCCCGCCATGTCTGGTCGTCCCAGCAATTGCCTGATGGGCTGATCCGTCCTTACCATGATCGAGTGGGCCAAGAAATAGTGTCTCAGTCATCTGGCAGCGTTGACGAGGGCCAATGCTACCTTTTCTATCTGTTGATATCGCAGCTCTGCGTCCTGCAACGCTTTGCTCATGAAGTACACTGGCTTTTGCCCGCTAGGATTCTCGCGAATGAGAACGGCGCTGACGGCCTCGACAGTGACGGCGAGGTATAGAAACAAGACTTCCCCGACATCTGGCCGTGATAATACGGGCGGTTTCGACAGAGCTTGCTTCAGGTGACGGAGGGATGCTTCACATTCCTCTGTCCATTCAAACGTTGCCTCTTTTCGCAAAAGCTTGAAGAAAGGAAGGGCGTGTTGGGCGGACTTTGCAACGAAGCGTGACAACAAAGTAAGTACCCCCGTTGAGGGATTGGATGTTCTTTTTAGACGTGGGCGTTGGGAACTCAGAGAATGCCCGACACTTGTCGGGGTTAACTTTTATTCCTCGTTCCGTTAGGTAGAAGCCAAGGAATTTACCTGCCCGTTCACCGAACGTGCACTTCTCCGGGTTAAAACGCATTTGATACTTTCTGGCTTGCTCGAAAATTTTGCGAAGATGGGCGACATGATCTAGTTCCTCGTGGGACTTGACGATCATATCGTCCATGTATACTTCGAGCATGTCGCCTATTTGTCCTTGGAATACTTTGTTCATCATTCGTTGGTATGTAGCGACGGCGTTCTTCAGCCCGAAGGGCATTACGTTGTAGCAATAGTTGCCCGATTCGGTCATGAAGGCCATGTACGTTTTATCACTCGCGGCCATTGGGATTTGATTGTAGCCCGAGTAGGCGTCGAGGAACGATAAAAGCTTAAAACCTGCTGAGTTATCTACGAGCTTATCTATATTGGGGAGGGGGTAGGCGTCCTTCGGACACGCCTTATTGACATCAGTATAATCAACGTACATTCTCCATTTGCCATTATTTTTTCTTACAAGTACAACATTTGAGAGCCATGTAGTGTATTTGGCCTCAGAAATAAACCTAGCTTCTAGAAGGTCTTTGACAGCTTTCTCCGCGGCTTCCGTCTTCTCCGGGGACTGTTTCCTTCTACGCTGGGCAACGGCCTTGACGGTCGGATCAATTGTAAGCTGGTGGCAAGCGACGGACGGGTCCAATCCTGGAATTTCAGCAGCGTTCCACGCGAACAAGTCTGCGTTCTCCCGGAGGCATGCTTTTAGTTGTCTCCTGGCCAGGTCGGGGAGGTCTGCTCCGATCTTCACTCCCCGTTGGGGGTCTTCTCCGAACGGAACGATCTCGAAGTTGCCATTTGGGACAGGGCATAGGAGATGACCGTCGTTGTCAGACTGGCTGCCCGAAGTCATTTTGCCTTTGCCGTGATCTTCCTCGCTGAAACGGCTGTCCAAGTCGATAGATTCGACCTGGGGGAGCGGTTTTGGCTGCTCGGAGCTGCTGGGCAGAGGGGGACGACCAGAAGTCCTCGGTTTTGCTGAGATGATGCTTAGTCCTTTTGATGCTGCTTCAAAGCACCGTCGGGCAGCTTCGATGTCGCCGTGGAGGGTGGCGACCATCCCTTCAGAAGTGTAGTACTTCATCTTGAGATGTACGGTGGAAGGCACTGCAATCAACTCTGCCAGGGTTGGCCTTCCAAAGATGCACTGGTATAGTGACGGGCAATCGATTACCAGAAACTGTGCTTTAACTGCTCGGGTTGTCTTTCCTGAACCGAATGTTACGATGAGCTCTACGTAACCCCGGGGCTTTGTCACCGCTCCGTTGAATCCCTGCAGGTCGGATCCAACGTATGGAGTAAGGTGAGAGTCATTCAGCTGCAGCGTTTCGAACAGGTGGTTGTACATTATATCAACCGAACTGCCCTGGTCCACGAGTATTCTGTGAACGTCGAAGTTCGCCATCCTTGCTCAGATAAGCAGCAGAATGCTTGAGTTTGGCGACCCGCCGAGGAGCTCCTCCTTGTAGAAGGAAATAGGAACGGATCCTTTGCGAGTGGTGTCCAGCGTAGTGACTTCATTGGAGCTCTTGCTGATCAGTTGGTCGAATCTCCTCTTGACTGAGCCGACCGTGATTTTGTTGTACCCACCACCAGAAATGACCATGGCTGACAGGAATGCCTCCCACGGGCTGTGAGCAGCGAGGTACGTGGAGACGGGCAAACTATCAGGGATGCGGAAGTCCTCTGGCCGAGTTACGGACATGGCGACCTGCACGTTGGTGTCATCCGAGGGCGGAGTCTCTTCTGCAACCTTCTTGCTCTCCTGGGTTTCTTGCCGAGGAGCTTCTTTCTTTTTCGCGAACTGCTTCAGGTGGCCGTCGCGAATGAGGATCTCTATGGCATCTCTGAGGTGGATGCATTCTTCTGTCGTATGGTCGTGGCTCTTGTGGAAGCGACAATACTTGGACTTGTCTACACCCGACCTGGCCGGAAGCTATTTGGGGAAACGGACTCCCGCCTGTTTGAACTCTGAGTTGGCACATTCGGACAAGATTTTCTCCCTCGAGGTAGTGAGGGGGGTATAGTCATGGAACCGCCCAGAAGGTCCCTTCTGTTCGCGTGCATCGCGAGGCCGATCGTCGCGTCTTTTATCTCCTCGACGGGATGTCGAGGGCTCTTCAGCTCTGGATGACCGGGCACCTTCTTGGTGTCGGGAGACCCGGACAGAGTGGGCAGCAACCTTCTCCTCGTACTGTATATGCGACTGGGCTTGGTGGAGGAAGGCGTTGAGGTTCCTCGGTGGATCGAGGCCGATGGCTTTCGCGAAATCTGAGCCAGGACGTAATCCTTGCTCGAGCAGGAATTTCTTCATCTCGTCGGTCGTTGGCACTTAGACGGCCTCCTTGTTGAACCGCTCAATGTAGTCCCGAAGGGGCTCATCTCTTCCCTGTACGACAGCACCGAGGGACGCCTCAGTCTTTGGATGGCGTCGTGATGCGGTAAAGTGACGGGAGAAAATCCTCCCGAGCTGCCTCCAGGATGTGATGGATTCCTCTGGCAGTTGTTTGTACCAGGTCATTGCTCCCTTCCGGAGCGTGGTCGGGAACAGGCGGCATTTGATGGCTCCTCGTACCCCTCTGTAGTCCAAAAGAGCATCTATGTTTTCTATGTGCTCGTCTGGGTCAGTGGTTCCATCGTACGTCCCTAGAGACGGAGGCTTCTCCAGTCCTTTAGGGAGGCGGGTGCCCAGGATCCTGCGGGACAACGGGCCGCGAGGCTCGTCGTCGCTGTCCGAACTTGAAGTTGACGGTGACCGTTGTATGCGCTCGCGGCGGCGGTCTCTGCGAGGTGAGGGTGATCGTGGCAGGTCGCGAGGTCTTACCAGTGGGGAATACCTGCCCTGCCTCGTTCTCTTGCGTCTTGGTGGTAACTGATCCAGCAGGGAGATCTGGTCGCGCTTGCGAATGCGTTGTGGTTCAGGCTCACGCCTCGTCATACGGTCTTCCCCGCGCCTAGGTGGCGGGCTTCTTGATCTCTGGTGTTTTCTCTTGGGAGGAGAGGATCTTGGAAGAGATGCTTCCTCGAGAGCTCTTATCCTTTCTCCTTGCTGCAAGATAAGGAGGTTTGTGCGGTTGACAACTTCCAGAAGGGCTGCAACGGCCAGGTCAGCGCTGGGAGGGCCAGGAATTGGTCGATCCCCCAACGGTAGCGGTTTGCCTCCTTGCTCGGAGGGAGGAGGAGTTGGAGATGCAGGGGCCCCGTCTCGAAGGAAACGGGGATCAGAAAGTAACGGAGATCTTCCGTCAACGTCCATCTTGTTAACGGGAACGAGGACTGTAATATCAGCACCTTGTGCAGAGTTCTGAGCGGCCATAGGTGGGTGGATTAAAGAAAGTATGTTTTGATCTTTAGTTTCCGAGGAGGAAAGAAAGAAGGGGAGAACAAGAAGTTCCCATAGACGGCGCCACTGATCTCGAGTATTCGATCCGATCCACGTACGCTGGTCGTCAGATAGCAAGGTGCTCGGACGGATGATAGTCGTCAGGCGTGCAGGGTGTTCGGAATGTTGGTGAGGAGAAAAGGGGGTGTACCTGCAAGGCACTCCGACGCTCAAGTAAGAAAGGGTCAGAGAAAAGGGGCAAGTACAAAGTGTATTCTTAGGGTGAAAAATGTGATACCTGACCCTCTCAAGCGAGAGGGTTTATATAGAGCCCCCAGCGCGTGGCCAACGGTCCTATTTTCGGGGCAAAATAACTGTTTTTCCCCAAAGAATAGGTAACTGCCCAAACTAGCCGTTATGTCGGGCAGGGTGCCAGAAACTAGCCGTTATGTCGGGCATAAACGCAGTTCCGGGCACCTGTCCTTTGCTGTTCGGGCAGCGAGGAAGCCATGCGTAACGGGCGTAAAAGTCGGGGAGGAATGTGGCGTTCCTTGCCCGGTTGGAGGGACAGAAATGTCATTTTTGCCCCTCTGTGGATTGGGCTTAGGCAATTTGGGTCGCTCTGGAGCAGAGGCGGATTGGGCCAATTCTGGCCATTGGTCCAGTCCAGAACAATATATATATATATATATATATAACTTTGAAATAGCTACTTTTATTGATTAATTTATTTTATATCATAATTAACTTTAATTTTTTTATATTTAAATCATATTTTTAAAGTGATAAATAAGAAAATAAATTTTTATTTAATTAGAAATTCAGAACAAAAATTTACATGACGACGGAATGTGATAAACGATAGAATTAATTTATAAAACAATTATATATCTTATCTCTTATCCCTAAATTATCTTTTAATATTCATTTTTTAATCTGTAGATCTCAGACTTTTTTTAAATAACCAAGTTTTTTAAAAAAAATTCAAATAACCGGCATTTCAAATTATTTACTAAAGTAATCATGGTTTAAACAAGAAAAAAACCATCATAAAGAAGATGCGTCAATGTTACTGGCGCATGCACTATAAATTGAACCTATGCATCTGGCCTCTTTTAGCCTCTGCCTCATGCACTAGTCTCGTGTCAATGCCTATAGTGTATGCATGTTGGCCTTAAGAGGAGGCGTCATTCCTCCTGACGCCTATGTTGTATTATTTTTTTTATAAATAGGGCATTCCCTCCCCCACCATTTGTCATACATCTTCTCTTTCTCTCCTTAATTTTTTCTTCAAAATGTATTATATCATTAAAAAAATGCTAATTTGTTTATTTAGTATTAAAACCTCCGATGAAGAACCAACTTTAGAACACTGAGACTTTCAAGCATATTGAGAGAAACTTTATAGAAGAACCAACAATAACATTGCGGAGTTTGTAAGTTATTATTCGCAACAATATATGTTTTCGTGACATTACTAAATTTTTGTAAAATAATATTCTTATATATCTTTTACTTTTCTTTAATTATTTTTTGTTAGGATCTAAAGAGATTTCATTGTCGTGTACATGAATATGTACCACACGAGGAGTTGATAGAACCGTATTTACGACATGTCAGTTTTGGTAATCTACTCAACATAATCTCATACTCTATTGATTACAAATTTATCCTCGTTTTGGTAGAAAGATGTAGATCTGAGACACATATTTCATCTTTCTTTCGGTGAATGTAACGTCACACTAGAGGACATGTATATGTTGTTGGGTCTGCCTATCGAAGGTAAGGATGTTAATGGTCGAGTTAACCAAGACAACGCAATATGTGAGCAACTTTTGGGTGCTGATTTGTTTGAAGAAACGACAGGAGCTAAGGTATTAATCTAAAGTGCCTTAAAAACCATTATACAGATATGATATTAACCGAAGATTCTACCGAGAATGAAAGAATAATTAAAACTCAGTGTTATATTATGATACTATTTGATAACCTTTTATTTCCTGAAACTACTAGTAATGTTGTAAATATTATGTATTTACCTTTGTTAAGATACATAAATAAAATAAGAACATATAGTTGGGGTTCAACCGTATTGTTGTTAGCTGGAAGATTTCGACTAAGCGAGGAAAATAAAGAAATGATGCGAAGGCCAACATGT
This sequence comes from Lathyrus tuberosus, assembly GCA_022829125.1. Taxonomy (NCBI): domain Eukaryota; kingdom Viridiplantae; phylum Streptophyta; class Magnoliopsida; order Fabales; family Fabaceae; genus Lathyrus; species Lathyrus tuberosus. Next base: position 8,649,322 of record JALAZF010000078.1, read on the forward strand.
AGGTCGACGTGGGGAGGAAACCAAGGCGCAGGTCGACATCTATAGAGGAGACGTCGAAGGTCGACCCAAAAAGCCATGTCGTCGAAGGATTTTTCGACTGATGGCCAACAAAGCCAAGCTGATAAGTCTTTGAGCGGAAAATTTGAAACGCTGAGAACATGGGGAAGTTACAAAGATGGTGGGGCGACACGTGTCACAACTAGGGAAAATCTTGGGAGGAAAACAATTATTTTTCATCCTATTTAAAGCAATAGTCATTTCCATTTTAGGGGTCGCATTTGTAACATTGCAGAAGGGATACACTCTGAGTACAAAGCATTAAGAGAAACGAGTTTACTCCCATAAAATGTATGATAGCGTCCACATTTCTTTTTTAAAGCAATTTACATGATCAAACTTTAAGTTATCTTGCCATTTACTTACCTGTTTTTTCCTTTTGTTTTATTCATCAATCCGCACCTTTTTATTTTGTAAGTTGTTTCCAATTTCCTCCAAATCAAAAACCATCCTATCAACAAGACTTACACATCGACCAATTTGTTCTGGGATTTTGTGGTCGTTCCCGCAAGTAAACCTGCGATAGGAGACCAGCGGTTGTTCGTGCGAAAATCGTGTGCGAACACATTGGCACGCCCGGTGGGACCAGTTTTGAGTTGAGTGTATGCATTTACGTAGTGGTAAGATGGTGACACCACGTTCGAACGAAGAACCGTCTTCGGCAGAAAGCACGGTTGTAACACAAACAACTGATGTTGGCTCCGAAAACGTGTTTGCGGTTTCGACCACCCATAGTAGGCCAACCGCGACACCATGTCGATCTGAACCAAGACCGACGATGACAGGGACCACACAGCAGCATGTGCCTAGTTTCACAATGCCCATACCTCGAGCTTTTGGGATGCCAACAGAGTTCATGTCGAGTCTACATTCTAGTGGTCCGGTGTTTGGGGAAAGTTCGTCTCTAGTCTTCTCACCATACCAAGGATTAGGGCTTTTGGCAAACCAAGTTACTCGACCCCCAGGTTTTAATCTGTTATCCCAATCAATACCAACGTTCACCTCAAGTTCCATCGCAGTCATGAGACAACAGATGGATGAGAGTAATCACGAAATGGTTCACATGTTGACTCAGCAAATGGGCACCATATTGAGACCATTAATACAAGATTCGACCCAGAGTTACCAATAATTGGCAACTCAGATGACACGGATAGGTGATTTCCTAGGTGCTCCTAGGACACCGGGTCGACAGACTCCTCCGCCTCAACCGAAGACACCAGTTCGTCAAGATGAGGTCTTTGACGAAACAATTGACCAACCCCATGAGGTTGAACAAACCTCTAGGGTAGCCCAAAGGCCTCCCGTTGTGTTAGTTCATAGGAACCAAGATCCAGACTATGTGGTCATGCAAGTTCGACACGATGCCATGGCTGGCGAACCAAACTTAGAAGCTATGGTTGAAAGGATCATGGTTCGAAATGGGGCGAATCCAAGCCTTCGACGACCAACGTATACGTCCCCGTTATCAGATTTTGTCTTGCAGACAAAATTACCTAGGGGGTGGAAAGTTCCAAAGTTCACCAAGTTCTCCGGAGAGACCGAAGAGTCCACCGTCGAACACGTTGCCAGATATCAAACTGAGGCTGGTGACATAGCAAATAATGAGGACTTGAAGATAAAGTACTTTCCAAGTTCCCTCACAAAGAATGCGTTTACATGATTTACCACGTTGCCCCCATAGTCTGTCCATATCTGGGCACAATTAGAAAGATTTTTTCATGAACAGTTTTACATTGGACAATCGAAAATTAGTCTAAAAGAATTGGCCAGTGTCAAACGGAAGGCCAGTGGACCAATATCTTAACAGGTTTAGACTTTTGAATGCACGATGCTTTACTCAAGTCCCTGAACATGAGCTAGCCGAGATGGCAGCTGGCGGTTTAGACTATTCCATCAGGAAAAATTTAGACACGCAATATCTCAGGGATATGGCACAACTAGCAGATAGGGTCCGACAGGTCGAACGATTGAAAGCTGAAAAACTCAGACTAACAGATACCGTAAGAAAGAAAAAGTTTCGTACGTAGCCACCGACGAATATTCTTCTGACGACGAGGAGCTCGTCGACGAAAGTGAGGTTAACGTGTCTGAACTCAAGCCAGGGCCTCCGTACATGTGCAAATTATTAAAACCATCAAACGGGAAAAATCCCGTCGAAACTGGAAAAACAGATAAATACGTTGTTAAAACTTATACTTTTGATGTGTCTAAGTGTGACAAAATATTTGATTTATTAGTTAAAGATGGTCAGATAATTGTTCCTTCTGGTTTGAAAGATCCCCCATTTTAACAAAAAAAGAAAAGGGGATTTTGTAAATTTCATAATTTCCTTGGTCATAAAACAACTCAATGTGTTCTTTTCAGGGATCTGGTGCACAAAGCTTTGAAGGAAGGCCAGCTTTAATTTGGCGAAAGGCCAAAGATGCAAGTTGACACGGACCCGCTGAAGGTCGAAGAAGCCTTGTACTCTGATTTGTATGACTGCATGATGGTTGAGGCTACTGAAGGTCTCAACAAGCAATTGACAACTGAATCCTTTGAATGCATGATGGTCGAATCTACTGACGGTTCTGACAAAAAGACTGAGGAAGAACTTGAGGCAGTTTACCCTCAAGATGGCAAAAGCCTGGTAGATTTCCAAGAGAAATGTAGGGTAAGTGGGTCGAAGGTTGTGTTATGCCCAAGATGCAACGCTGTCTTTGATGAAAAAGCTGCTGAGAAATACGAAGCAGGCAAGAAAGAGACGTCGCGAGATGGTAAGCCACTTGTCCCAAGGTTTGTATTCGACTGGAATGGTGCCCCTCATCAAAATGAGGAATACCGGAAGCTGTTCCAGCAGGCACGACCCAAGACCTTTGTGCCACCGTCAGACACTCCACAGGAGAAGTGGGTGGAACCCATGAGTCAGAAGCGGAGCAAGAGGTCGAAATGGAAGGTGTTGGATTTGGAAAAGGAGGCAAAAGTATCTGACAGGAGGGTCGAACCTAGGGGCTATGTGGTATCTCCCAATTACAAAGGGAAGAATCCTATGACAATGACTTAATGGAGGCGCTATCAGCGGAATAAGAAAACTGGGAAAGAGGTTTCAACTTCACAGTTGAAACCTGTCGGAACCTCTGGACAGAAAAGGCAATACCCAAAAGGAAGGTGGGTAGAGAAGGAAAAAGTCATGACAAATAAAACAATGGCAGTGACTATGGAAGCTTCAGGAGAGAAGGGGGTGGTCTTAACCCAAAGCTCGAAGTGCACATTTGTGGTCGAAAGCAAGAAAGAACCTGAGTATACTCCCCAGTCAAATGAGGAAGAACCAAAGTATTCTCCCCAGTCGGACGAAGATTATATGATAACCCTATTTTAGTGTGTTACTTTTACCCATTTTATGTGACATTTTTAGTTTAGGATTTACTGATTTGATGTGAATTTAACTTATTCCAGCATGTTTTAGCTTTAAGCACACTAGGTGTTTCTTTTATGTTTTTCAATGTGTTTTTGTCCTAAAAGGAAGTTGGGTGATGGCAATGTCGTAACCCGAATTTGACCTCCCTCTTTTGCCTTTTGCATAAGCATATGCATTCGCATCACTGGTATACGTATTCGCAACTTTTTCTTTTGGATTTTTGTTGCAGGAATATTCAGGTTTTCCAAGCCCGATTAATCGCATCTTCACAAGGTCATCCCATCAACAAGACAAGCACAAAATAAGGGTTTCTATGCCTATTCATCAAAGCAAGAGGTTGAAAATCGGAATTGTGGCCACAACACCATTTTTCAGGCAAATTTAGGCATTTTTGGCTTGGTTAATCGATTAACCATTTGCAGTGCAAATGTGTTAATAGATTAACACATGCAAATTTTGCAGAATTTGCTGCTTTTTCAAGACAGCAACTTTCCCCCCACATTTTGAACTTCTACATTGGTCTAGTAACATGTGGAACATTCTGGAGTATTCAAGAATTCACTCAAATTTATTCCAATGCATCATTTCCAAATAAGTGCACCATGTTCCTTGATTTCCAAGTATGTGGACCTTTGGATGTTGGAGCTCACATTGGGATTGTTACCGAGTTGGTTCTAATTAACCGAGTTAACCGCTTGACTCAGTGAGTCAAGCCTAACTAACTCCTAGCCTAGTTCCAAACCACCCAAAGCTAAGTCCAAGCCAAATTCCAAACCTCTCACACTCCAAACCAAAAGTCTATATAAACACACCTTCACTCACTTTTCAAAGGATCAACCATTTTCACACAAATTCCTCACACTTCACTCTCAAATCTCTCACAGTCTCTCTGATTTTTCTCTGCTACTTCTTCATCTTCATCTCAATTCTCTTCCAAAACCTCACTAAAGCTCTTAATTCTCCATTGAAGAAAAGCTAATTTCACCTTGAAAGTGCTTTTTCTTGAGCTTAACCATCATCATCATTCCATTCTATTGGATTTTGTGGAGCTTCAGTAGCTTTTGGATTCATCTCAAGTGATTATTTCAAGTTTCTTCGGTGATAATTCTCATTTTGGAGTTTTCATCGTAATTTGCTCGGTTTCGATACGTTTTGGCTATAGTTGAATATTCCTCTGGTTTTCTTTGATTATCTTCGCCAAGATCTCTTTGGAACAATCACCAAGCCAAATCTCCGGCTTGTAGGTTGGTAGATCTCACTCATTTTTCTGTTTCGAACATTTTCGTATCATTCGCGATGTAGTTTCGTTGTTTTGCATGTGATTTGATTATACCATTGCTTGATCCATGATCTTGATGATTTAATTGATTATATTGTTGATCATTTGCTATTTTTAAACTTGTTTTTTCGTGCATAATTGTTTTCCCTAGCATTGGAGTGATTGCACAATCAATAAGTTGGCCAAAAGCATTTTGAAAACTATTTTTCAGCCCCTGTGCCAGTGTTAATCGATTAACACTTTGCAGTGCAAAAGCGTTAATCGATTAACACTCTGTTTTTTCAGTTTTTTTGCTGTTTTGCAAGTGTTAATCGATTAACACTTTGCAGTGCAAACGTGTTAATCGATTAACACTGAACCAGAAGGTCATTTTCATGCTTTTTCAAGTGTGTTTGCCATGCTTTCTTCCTTTTAACTTCCATTGATTGTCATGCTTGATTTTATGGATGTTTTAAGTGTCATTTAACTTCTGTTTGAAGCTTACTCATGAACTTTTGTTGCCCCCTTTTGATTATTCAAATATTTCATATTATTGGCATTATGTGAATACATGCTTTCTTGCATTTTCTTTGATCACATGCTATATGATTTGGTGCATCTTTTGGCACTGTTTTTCACTTTCTCTCATTGCTTTGCCTTAGGTTTGTTCTCAATAGAATAAGCTTAATCTTGTACAATCAATAATACACCTTGTTGCTTTAATAATTTTCCATTTCATTCAGAAAATTGTTGGCATGTTCCTCCCTTTGATTAATTAATCAAATCTCTGTTTCGATTATTGATCTCCCCCTTGGCGCTTCTCTTTAGGCTTCCTTTAGAACTTTCTTTCTCTCTTATCCCGTGGAGTCAGAGATTCACACGACACTGAAGCACTGTACAAATTGGAGCTGTTACGCTGCCTGTTTCAATTTCCACCCTATATTTTGGGTGCTAGAGAAGGAATGAGGATGAATTTTTTTCCTACCCTCATTCTGGCTATTTCTTTGGTAAGGGCGGCTTGTCCTCTCCTCAAGAATAGTCACCTCTATCCTCGAGCTATAGTGTTTCTCATTCCCCAGTCGGGTCGATTCTTGATCACTTGTGTTTCTCTCAATCTCTCTTTTGATCAATCACCATCTTTCTTGGTTAAGATCATTGTCTTGATTTAGCATTCTTCTCCTTTGTATCAACATTATTTTCTTGTGGCCAATCATTACTATTTTGATTCCCCTGAAAAGCCTCAAACCGTTTTCTTTGGTTAATCACAGGTTTTCTGTTAAAACCGAATCCCCAGGAGTTCGCAACCTTCTTTTGGTTCTTCTCCCTTTGTTTGGTTAACCACTCCATATCAGTTAAAACACTAATTCACATCTCTTCTCAGTTAACCACAGTCTATCTGTTAACATACTGAGTTTCCTTTTTCTGGGTTAATTACCTTCTCTTGGTTAATCACCCGTTTTTTGAGTTAACCACAGCCTGCCTGTCAAAACACTAAGCTTTTTCGAGTTAATCACCTTCTTTTGGTTAATCACTCGACCCTTTTCGGTTAAACACAGTTTTCTGTTCACACCGAATCCTCAGTGGTTAGCAACCTATTTTGGTTCAAAACCCCCTTTTGTTAGTCAATTACTGTTTGATCAGTTAGTCCCAACACCTCATTTGGGTCACAACCTTTGCTTGGTTTCACACCCGTCCTTTGGGTCACAACTTTCGCTTGGTTCTACACCCTTTCTTTTGGTTAATCACAGTTTACCTGTTAAAATCAATGCTTCTCTATCCCCACAGAGTTGTAATCTTTGTTTCCCTCGGTTAACCACTGTTTATCAGTTAATATATCGAGGTTCCCTCAGAGTCAAACACCTTCTCTTAGTTTAATACTCTCTCTTCTGGTTGATCACAGTCTATCTGTTAAAACCTTTATCCCCACCAGAGTTCTTACCTCTTTTTCCTTCGGTTAGCCACTGCCAGTCAGTTAATATACCAAACTTCTTTTCTCTTGGTTTTGACACCATACTTTTGCTTGTCCCTAGTAGGGTCACTACTCTTTGGTCCCCTACACCATTATTTTTTTCCCTTACCTCCCCAATGGAGTCCCTTCTTTCCTTTTGCTCTTTATCTCTTGGTTTCGACACCAATTTTGCACGTTATTCTCAGTACAATATTGTCTTTCCTTTTGCATTTCTTTCTTGGTTTTGACGCCATTCCTTTTGAATCCCCAGCGGAGTTTCCCATTTTCTTTTGCTCTTGGTTTTGACACCACTTACCTTTCCCTTTCTTTTCTTTTCCGTCTTAGTTTCCCGAACTACGGAAGCTCTGATTCTGCATTCATTTGAATGTATGATACGTAGGCACGAGATCACGATGATCTTGGCGAGCACACTTCCAACCTTCCACCCTTCTTTCTTCCATTCCTTTCTTGTCCCTGGTTCCATGAACTACGGTGCTCTGATTTCCTCATTGCACTATGAGGGTACGTAGGCACGAGGGCCCCAATCCTCCGCGAGCACTTTCACTCTTCTTTCTTTCTTTTCTCTTCTCTATCTCCTTTCTTTTAGCTAGAAGCCTTTAGATAGATAACCCATCCAAGCCTAGAAGTAAGCGAAATGGTTCCCGTCGAGTACAACGGATGCGTAAGGTGCTAGTACCTTCTTTTCGCATAACCGACCCCCGTTCCCGTTTCTCTCCCCCTTGGGTTTTATCGATATTTTCCCTGTCCTTTGGGACTAAATAAAGTTCGGTGGTGACTCTGTTATATCTTTGAGTGTGCGATTCACTCAAGTATAAACCAGCCATCTTCAGCTGGCGACTCTGCTGGGGAGATCCTTGCTCCTGCGAGTTGGGGTCTCGCCTAGATTTGTTCGCTTTCTTGCTTGTTTGGGTGTTTATCTTTCGCGCTTTACTAGCTTTATCTTTACGCTTTATTTTCCTTTGTGCTTATTTACTGCATTTCTTTACTGCTTTAAATATTCATATGCTGCATATTCTGGATATTTGCTATATTCTCTGTTGTTGTCGGTTGGGTTGCTACTTGAGAGATAAGCCCAATACACAGGCTTGAGCATACACATAGGATTAGAGTGGAAAGTAGTGTGACTTGTGTGGCATTTGGCCAGACTTAGTATACACGAAAATTCCACATCCAGACGAGGTTTTCTTTGGTGATGTTCTATCCTGCGCATTGGGGCAGACGATAGAACGTAACCTAGAGAGCTGTCGACTCTGGAGACCATTCTCGAGGACTCAGTTACGACACTCCTCCCAAGAAACGATAATGGCAGACCAGAAATGGCAAACCCATTACGCTTCTTGATCCGAGGACCCAAAGCTGGGAACTTTCCATAGGATGACCCTTTTGAGGGAATCAGTGGAGGCCTCCTTAAGGAGTAATAATGCCAAACCAGAAATGGTGAACGAATTATTATTTCTCGACCTGAGAGCCTGGAAAGCTGAGGACTATTCTTGGCTAGATCATACCTGTGAGGGGGATATTGGGTTTTTCAGCAGAAAACCAAGACTCTTCCAACCTTTGTTCTCTCATTGCGTCAGATTTTGCACCAACACGACACTACCTTTGCATATGTTCAGATTTAATTATTCAGACTGTGCTGGCTTGTTGATTCTGATGTTGCATATCATTTCATCATGTCAAATTAATTTTTACATGTTGTCACACCCTTATTTTCACCCTAGCCTTGCATGTCATACATTCATCATTATTATCATGATTCGGTGCATACCAAGCATTTGAGTGGAAAGAGAAGATGATGGCTTCAAGGCAAATGTTTGGATTTGGCTCAGTGTTTCTTCAGGCACAGCTTAGCAAGAGAGAGTTTGATTTGGTCCTAGGCAAATCAAGACAAAGATAATGTATACATACTGGATGGGTGTGGTTTTGTTGATTGTTCAAAGGGAGGGTCATTGCCTCAATATGAATTTTGTGTGATGATGCTAATGATGCTCAATGATCATACTTTTGGGACAGAGGGATTATTTTTTACCAGTAGATTCCAATCAAGGATCATGAGTATAGGTTAGCAACTTAATTTCAAGTTGTGAACCTTATTCGATTCAAAATTCCAAGTTGTGAGCTTCATTATTTCAAATCCTAATTTTATTTAAAGTTGCAAGCTCATAACTAAAGCCCAAATTTCATGTCAAAGTGTCCGAGTTTCGATTCAAGATTTCATGTTTCATTTCAATTCAAGTTACAAGTTCACCACCAAAATTCAAGCTCATGGCAAAATTATTCCAAGTGTGTCATCTCATTCAAATTCTTTTCAAGCTGTTTCATGAGTCATTTCTATTTCCAAATCTTTCAAGTTTCAAGTTTGTTTTCAAGATTGTAAATTCCATTCAAAAGATGTTTGCGAGTTTCTTTCCAAAAAGATTCAAGATTTCATGTTTCATTTCAATTCAAGATTCAAGTTGCAAACTCCATTCAAGATTCATTTTCAATTCCATTTTTTATCACTTTCTCATTCTTATAATAAACATTTATGTCCAAATCCAAATATCAATTTCCAAATCACAATTTCATATCAAGATCATATATTCAAGTCACAATTTCCATATACAATGACAAAATCCAAAAGGCCAATCTAAAGTCACGCTTCCAAGTCCATAATTTCTTTTATTACAACAAAAATTCAAAAAATATATGTAATACTTTATTCTACAACAATGTACATAATTGACTCCAAAACAACATCACAGGTAGCATGCCACAAATAAACCAAGACCAAACTTCAGCCAACCGAAACCGCACTAATACGCGTGCCACAAACCTGCACAAAGATCGTACACCATGCTCCACATCCACACATCACCTCTGTTTCATTTCCTTACACCAACAATGACTACCTCACTCCACGCCAATTTCACCTACACAGACCAACAACAGACATAACCTGCTACACCATACCCGTACCTCTGCTGTACCTCTGCTATCTGCTACAAACCAAAGCCTGCCATTTCCGTCCAAACTCCTTGCTGTGACCTGCTACAACAATAGCAACAACACAATGACCTGCAGCATAAAGCAAGACAAAAACCTCTAGACCCACAGCATTGGAAAGGGACAACACGCAACAAAAAAAACAAGTTTGGTTTCGAATTTAAAAGAGAAGAGATTACTACAAGAAAAAAAGGGGAACTCACCTTGCTTCAACCTCATTTTTCACATCCGCTCATCATCAACTCAACCTACTTCATCATTTTTTTAATCTTCATCACCATTACAAAATTCACGAAAAAAAACCAGCTTTCAACCCACAACAATCACTCCAAATCAGTAACAGAGAGAAAGAGTTGAAATGAAGGGAGGGTGAGACATGATCGAAACACACAAACTCTCATAAGACAATGCAAACCTGGCTTTAGATTCCTTCGAAACCACTTCAAACCTTCATCATTCAAAATAATAAACTCACCTACAAAGAAAACGAACAAACCTCACTTTGATTCAATTCCTTCGTATCCAAATTGCGCTCAGACGACACAACAATAACCTCACTCACAGCGGTCACTACCCACAAATCTCATAGAACATCCACCACCGCCGCAAAAACTGAAGCAAAGAAGAGAGAGAGATTTGAGAGGACGGCAAGATCGAAACGGAAGCTCAGAGAAGAAGAGGGTTGGGAGATTGAACGAAGGAAGATACTGAGATTTGTGCGTGTGGTTTCAGTGAGTACCTCGTGGCCGTTTTCTTTTCTTTTCCTTTTAAGGGTATGTTTCAGGTTTAGCGTTTAGTCACCAACTGGGTCAACCGACCTGCCTGGTGTAGTTCTGATAGGATTATCCTTTTCTTATTGTTTTCTCGTTGGCCCATGTTCTCATTATTATTAATTTCTTTCTTGTTTTTAGTCTTTAATCTTATCAACATTATTATTAATAAGTTTTTATAATAACCTTTTCTATTATAAATAGATATTTGAATTTCTTTTCTAAATGTTGTTTATAGTTAATAAATTTTGGCTTTAGATTTATTTTTCTTAAAAATATTTTTTTAATTTTTATTTGCAATTTTTAAATCGTTTTGGGCCAATGATATAACAAAAATCATGATTAGTTGATTTCCTTCAATCGATTCAAAATCTTGATCAATATGAGGCCATTTTCTTTTTTTTATTATTTCCATTTCGATTTCATTTCGGTTTCTATTTCATTTCTCATTTTCATTCTCTTCTAAAGTAAAAAAAAACCTTGGTCTAGTACCAAGTGTTCATTTTCAAAACTTCTTTTTGTATTGAACTAAAAAGAGAGGATTGGGTGAAGACCTATTCCTCTTCAAGTATTATGATGCTCACTTTAGAGTGTGTGGTCTCGATACTCGTCTTTCAATACGAAGACGCGACTATATTCACCACCCATTCTTTCAAAAACCTTTTTCTCTCTTTTCATTCTCTCCTTGTTCTAAAAACCTTGGTCTTGTACCAAGTGCATTTTCAAACATTTTCTTAATAAACTTAGATGGTCGTGGAGTGGTTAGGCGAAGGCCTTCTCCTATCCCGAGTGCTTGACATTACCTTTAGGGTTCACTGTCATGAAGCACTTACCATCTAAAACCAAAAACACTTTTAATAAGAGAATAAAGTTCTCTTTGTATTGAACTAAAAATAGAGGATTGGGTGAAGGCATCTTCCTCTTCGAGTATTAGGATGCTCACTTTAGAGTGTGTGGTCTCGATACTCGTCTTTCAATACGAAGACGTGACTATATTCGCCACACAATTTTCATAACAAACCTTTTGAGATAAAGAATTGGGTACTACCCGAATGGGTTCCTATCCGAGGACTTATTTCGCCCTTAAAATCAACTTTCAACAAATCAAATATGACATCTTGCCTTGATGGCGAAAATCATCCTTTTCAAAAAGGACATGTTGCGTCCGTTCTACCGCAAACAGGTAACGCATAAGACTCCACGAGCGAGCCGCAAAACACCTAACTGCTAGAACCCGCACGTTAACATCGTCCATAAAAAACACCAACAAACCATAGTTGGTCGAACTACGATTGCTCTGATTCTTCATTCTCGTCCGAATGTAAGATATGTAGGCACAAGATCATGATGATCTTGGCGATCCACCTTCTATCCATCTTCCGTTTTCCACCCCCTTCCATTTTCTTCACCCGTAGTCCTCCGAACTACGTTGACTCTGACTTTCCCATTGCACGAGGGAATACGTAGGCATAGGACCGTGAAGTCCTATCGAGTCTCCTTTTCTTACATTTCCCTCTCCCTCTTAGAACACTCTTAGTAAGCAATATTCTTTAGCAAACATCCTTACACATAGACAAGCGAATGGTTCCCATCGAGTACGATGGATGTGAGGGGTGCTAATACCTTCCCCTCGCATAACCGGCTTTCGAACCTGTAATTTGGTTGCGAGATCATCTTATCCTTTCTTCTTTGGGTTTTCTCGATGTTTTCCCTTCCCCTCATGGGATAAATAAAGTTCGATGGCGACTATTCTGTTTCTTCTCTCTTTCGCCTCCGGTCGACTATTTTTCGAGTAGCGACACATGTGCATTAAAAATTACTTTTGCATGATTTGCATTCATCCATGCACGCATATGCATGTCCTTCATCCAGGAACCGTTGCTTACTCTGATCATTTCCAGCTTGTAGCAAGACGACGACTCGACATCGGTATTTCACCCGCTCAAACAAATCCAGAATCATGGTTGACTTCGAAGTTGAGAACACTGCTTATAAGGAAACATTGGCCCAATTTCAAGGTCGGATGGATCAGTTTCAGACGAACATGGAGGTCATAATGGAACTCCTTCGTGCCTAGAGGGATGTCGTTGCTGCTGCCACTGTTGTTGCAACTGCTACTGACGCAACCGTTGTCACTCCTGTTGTGACTGCTTCTCCTGTTATTACAACTACTTCTGCTGTTGTTCCTTCTCCTGTTGCGGTTAAAGTGCCAGTTGAGCCTGTGAATCAGCCTATTGTTCATCCGACAAATTCTCAGTCCGGTTTGAACAAGATGCCCGCTGGTTTTCCTTGGGGCATGCCTCCAAATTACACTCCTCAGATTATAAATAATGGTAGTGCCTTTGTACCATATCAACCTTATGTTGTGCCCATGTCTAATGGGAATGCTGCTACTTATCCATGGGGTATGCCTACTCCGGTTCCATCTCCAGTGGTGAATGATGATCATGAGAATCTTCAGGGTCAGACTCGTCAGACTCCTGGGTTGGCTGACATTGAAACTCCTGACGAAGAAGAGCATTTGTATAGGGGTCCTCCTATTTATGTTCTGGTTTCATCTCGAGCTGTTCAAACTGCTGTTAAAAATGTTCATCCTAGAATGTTCTATCCTGGGGCATCTTTCTCAGCTGCTGTTGTAACGCCCCGTTTTGTCTTATTTATTTAATCGAGTCGATTTAATTATTTTTGTTTTTATATTATTTTATTCTTGACTTTTATTTGACAACATATTATTTTTCATCGTTATTATGTTTTATCACATTTTGAGAGCGTTTGCGAGATATTTGAGCTGAGGGGTAAAATGGTCATTTTGGAGGTTAGATATTTTTAGAAATAGATATTTTTGTATAAGTAGAATTAGAGGGGAAAGAAAAAGAGAGAAAAGAAAGAAAAAGGGAAGAAAGGAAGAGGAAGGAAAAGAGAGGAGAAGAGGAAAACTTGGAGTGTAAGAAACCGATTCAACCGACACTTCGAAGCGCGATTAACCAGGTAAGGGTGCGAAACTCGGTTATGCTATGCTTGTGTATGATTGTGTATGTGTGTGTTGGAATGTTTGCTGTTTTTCCTAGCTTTTCAATTCTAGGTCGAAATGAGAGAAAACGATAGAAATCGATGTTTTCGCGGTGAAAATGCGATATAAATGCTGTATAATACTTGTTACTATGATTGGGGTATGTTCTGGTTATTATGTTATGGTTTGGAAGTGTTTTGGTGGAGGAAATGTTGTGTTGGAGTGAACAACAGCGCTGCTGAGATTTTCTGGGTTCGCAGGTTCGCACTGCGAATAGGGCAGCGAAGCGAAAGCGAAGGTTCGCGGGAGGTTCGCATTGCGAACTTTCTGCTATTTTTTCTCTGCCACGGTTCGCAGGGAATTCTCATTGCGAAGGGGAAAGCGAAGGTTCGCTGGGTGTTCGCATTGTGAACTTTATGCTGTGTTTTCTCTGCCATGGTTCGCTGGGGGTTCGCATTACGAATAGGAAAGCGAACATGACAGATTTTCCATTTTGTTCTTGTCATAACTTTTGGGTCGTGAGTCGGATTGAGGCGCGGTTGGATGCGTTGGAAATCTAATAAGATGTTCTTTCTTATAAAATGGTTTTGGGGTTAGTGGCCGATTTAATTATGTCGGTAATTGGAAATGTGTCGTTTTGTCGACTTTTACCGTCGTAATTGTGTGTAATTGATGTGTTAACATGCGATACGCTTTTGATATATAACGTATAGCTTCTGTGCTGTTATATGATGTGAATGTATGTGACAAAATGTTGTGATGATGGTTTGTGGCCTTATGGCAAATAAATGCATTATTTTGGGTTTGATTTCAATGCATGATTATTGATGTTGAGACGGTTCACATGGTTATGTATGTTATGCATTTGATTGTCAAGAGTCATTGTATGCCAAGTATCATGATATGCATTCTTGTGATGTCGTGTGCCCTAGTGGGTGTGAGCGACGAAATGATTCACGAGGGAATCTGCTGTAACGGTCGTGTGCCTTATACAAAGAGGACCTAAAGCGACGTTATAGACGATAGTGTGCCTTATACAAAGGGGACCTAAAGCGATCAGATTGTGTGCCTTATACAAAGAGGACCTAAAGCGATCCATAAACGTCGTGTGCCTTATACAAAGAGGACCTAAAGCGACGGGGAACATCGTTTTCGCGACGGGGAGTTACACTAAGTAACAAGCGATGATTCCAATAATTCCTGAGTGAATTAATGATGAGAATGATGGATGGAATGGTACCATATTTGTATAGATTCGTTGTGTCGGTCTCATTGCATTTGCATAAGTCATGAATGGATTGATTATGTGTGGGATTTGTGAATGAAATTGATGAGTTGATATATATATATATATATGTTGGTGATAAATGTATTGAGCATGATTGATATGCCTTTGTGATGGATGTATGAGATATGAATTGTGTTGGTTTGTATTTGAATTATGGTGTAAGTTGTGGTGAGAATGTTTTACATGTGTATTTTGTGTTATTATATAATTGTATGCACATATATTATAATTGTGTTTCTCACCCTTCTGCTGTGGTTTGTTGCTCTATGAGGCAATTCCAGATTAGTAGTCTTGGAGGCTTTTGTGAAGATTAGTTCTCCATCCTTTTGTCGGTTTGTCTGCTCTGATACCTAACACGGGAGTCGGGGAACGCTTTCGTTATATATGTATACATTTGTTGGATCTATTTTGTATTACCTTTGTATGAATATTTTAATGTTATAAAACAATTTATTCTGTAAAACAAGTCAGTTATGGATCTTTCCGCTTTATTCCATAATTGAACTTTCCTTTTATATGGAAAAAGTTTCCCTTTTAGGTTTATTCCATTTTGTGTTATGTATCAAATTTATGAGTAGGGATTGTGTTTTCTTTCTTTAAATGTGGCATCCTTGTTTCTGTCTAAGAATAAAATTTTATTCACTCTGATTTATTTACGTATTATTTATTCGCGATGGGAATTGGGGTGTTACGTTAGTGGTATCAGAGTAGGTATGTCCGTCCAGCCAAGTTGTTGAGTCAGTTGGTGTGACAGTTGAATATTGTCGATGTTGTTTGTCCCTTAGTACGTGATATGTGTGTGAAACACTGTCAGTGCTTTCTGGTTTTCTAGTCCTTTGTCTTCCGGATTTAGAATGAGATAAGTGGGGGAGAAGCTGGTACTTCTCCAAATTGCTTCGGTTGTGTGTCGTTGGTTGCAAGATTGTAAGTGTTGTTCCCGGTTCCGGAGGGAATGCGGAGGCAAGGTTTATGTCAACTAAGGATTTGTGCTTTAGGTAGTTTTGTGCACAAGATGCAAGAAATGCTATTATAGTTTGGTAAAGACGGTTTATGCCCCATCATGATTGTCGGCTGTTTATTGACAAATTGAGGAACTTATCACCCTTAATCTCTTGTTGATAGTAGACGGAATTATGTTGGATGGAATAGACGCGTCTTTCCGGCCTTGATAGTGTGTGCAATGAATTGTTTGGAATTAAGAAAATGGTTACGGATTGTTTTGATGAGTCGATGAAGATTCTTATATCGGAAGATGAGACGGATTAGAGGTTTTGGTATGTTGGTTCAGTGGGAAAGTCATTGAGAGAGAACGATTGGGTATCGTTAATGGTTGTTCTCAGAGAGTAGAGTGTGAACTCAAATTTGACGAAGGTGAAGATTTAAGGTTTGGATCTGCTAAGTAAGTAGAAGAACTTTTAGGAAGTGAAACTCAGATGTTTGTCATATTTGTGATAATAGTGTTCTGGCATTGACAGGAAAGCCACAGTGAAAGGCTGTCAGTTGTGCGTGATTTCTAGATGTGTTTCTGGATGGAATATTGGATGTTGGTGGTAGAATTACCCAGTGAAGAATTTTGCAAAAGCTTTAAGAATTTATATCTTTTGGAATTTGGTTGGGCATTACAACGTATAGTGATGTTATTTGGTGTGAGTAATGCGTCTGTAATGTTTGTGGAGTAGATGAATCGTATCTTCCATATTTATTTGGATAAGTTCGTAGTGGTTTTGATTGAGGATATTCAGATCTGCTATAAACTCAGAGGAAGAACAGGTAGAGTGTTTGAGATTTGAATTACAAGTGTTGAAAAGAGACGAAGTTTTATGCTAAGTTATTCAAGTGAGAATTAGGGTTGAAAAAGGTTAGTTTTCTTGGATATGTTATTTCGGATGAGAGTATGGTTAATGGATCCATCGGAAATAGATGCAGTTCTACATTGAGAGACTCTGAAGTCGGTTAAGGAGATTAGAAACTTTTAGGCTTAGTTGGTTGTTACTGCAGGTTATGGAAGACTTTGCTAAGTTAATACTTCTGTTATCTCAGTTGACTTGCAAAGGGTGAGTCGTTTGTTTTGGATGTTCGTTGTGAGTAAGTTTTAGTGAGCTGAAGTAGAAGTTGTTTATGGCTCCAGTTTTGATTCTGTGTGATCCTAATAAACCGTTTGTGAGGTATTGTGATGTGTCTTTGATGAGTTTAGTCAGTGTGTTAATGCGAGAGGGTAAAGTCATTTCTTATGCTTTACGACAATTGAGGATTCATAAGAGGATCGATACTATTCAGGATTTGGAATTGGCTGCGGTTACGTTTGTGTTGAGAATCTGGAGGTATTATCTGTATGGTTCTAGGTTCGAAGTGTTTGGTAATCACGAGAATATTGAGTACCTGTTTGGTCAGAAGGAATATAGTATGAGACCGCAAGGATGGTTGGAATTTGTGATGAGTTATGACCTTGGCTCGAATTATCCTATTGGTAAAGTTAATGTCGTGCCTGATAAGTTAAGTTGAAATTTTTTACATATGTCTGCTTTGATGGTTAAAGAGTGGGAACTTTTGGGAGAATTTAGCGATTTGAGTTTGGTGTGCAAATTGACATCTGATAGCGTGAGGCTGGGTATGTTAAAGGTCTCTAATGATTTTCTGTTAACCGTTAATGAGAAACAGAGCCTGGATGTGAAATTTGTTGATTTGATGACGGTTGGAGATAAAGGTGTGAATGGTGACTTTAAATTGGATGATCAGGGTGTTTTGAGATTCCACGGTAGAATTGGTATTCCTAATGGTTCGAAATTGAAATGATGATTTTAGAGGAAGGACACCGGAGTAGTTTGAGTATACATCCGGGAGTTAATAAAATGTATCAAGATTTGAAGGAGATCTTTTGATGGTCAGAGGATTAGAATTATTTGAGCAGTCAGAGACTTGTGTCTGGTGTGTGAGATAACTCAGTGGAGTGTAAGGTTAGGGCTTTTAGAAATGAACTATGCTTTTTCTGGTGAATATTAGAGAAAGTCAAAAGTTGGATATAGAATTGGTAGATTTGATTGTTACGAGTAATCAAAGTGCGCATCGAAAGCGTGATGTGGCACATTTCGTATATGCATGTGTGACTTGTAAGAGTTCATAGGTTGAACATTGGAAACGTGTAGGAATGATGAGACCATTGGACATTTCAGTATGGAAGTGTTAGGTGAAAGGTTTAAATATTATTCATGGGCTACTATGTAGATGGATGTTTTGGTTGTATGTTCGATTGGTGAATCTTAGCATTGTTGTAATAATGTTGTGTGACAAGGATGTTGGTATTGTGGTTATGTAGAGGTTGTTGAAACGATGTTGGGTCGTGGAACTTTATGTTCTTGTTTGTGTTGTTGCCTCGTTTCCATCGTGATGGTTCGAGTGCGAGTAGCTAATTCCTGTGTGGGGAATTAGGGGAGTGTTACCTATGGTGAGGGTAACGATCTTGTTGTGTTTCGGTTCAAGAGTGAACCTGTGTGTTCGTAACTTGGGTATTCTTTGAGTTGTGAGTTGGTCGTCAGTGCATTGTATGGGCATTGCATCTTGTCGTTGTCGTTATTACCGTTGTTGTGTCGTTGTAGTAGTTGCTGTTAGCAAGGTGGTTTGTCAGTTTATGTTATTCGTGGTGTGCCTTTTGTTGGCATGATAGTTTGTTAGTCGGATACGAGAGTCGTATCCCGAGTTGTTTGCACCAAGTATATTTTCGAGGACGAAAATGTCTAAGTGGGGGAGAATCGTAACGCCCCATTTTGTCTTATTTATTTAATCGAGTCGATTTAATTATTTTCGTTTTTATATTATTTTATTCTTGACTTTTATTTGACAACATATTATTTTTCATCGTTATTATGTTTTATCGCATTTTGAGAGCGTTTGCGAGATATTTGAGCTGAGGGGTAAAATGGTCATTTTGGAGGTTAGATATTTTTATATAAGTAGAATTAGAGGGGAAAGAAAAAGAAAGAAAAGAAAGAAAAGAAAGAAAAAGGGAAGAAAGGAAGAGGAAGGAAAAGAGAGGAGAAGAGGAAAACTTGGAGTGTAAGAAACCGATTCAACCGACACTTCGAAGCGCGATTAATCGGGTAAGGGGGAAAAACTCGGTTATGCTATGCTTGTGTATGATTGTGTATGTGTGTGTTGGAATGTTTGCTGGTTTTCCTAGCTTTTCAATTCTAGGTCGAAATGAGAGAAAACGATAGAAATCGATGTTTTCGCGGTGGAAATGCGATATAAATGTTGTAGAATACTTGTTACTGTGATTGGGGTATGTTCTGGTTGTTATGTTATGGTTTGGAAGTGTTTTGGTGGAAGAAATGTTGTGTTGGAGTGAACAACAGCGCTGCTGAGATTTTCTGGGTTCGCACTGCGAATAGGGCAGTGAAGGGAAAGTGAAGGTTCGCGGGAGGTTCGCATTGCGAACTTTCTACTATTTTTTCTCTGCCACGGTTCGTAGGGAATTCGCATTGCAAAGGGGAAAGAGAATGTTCGCTGGGTGTTCGCATTGCGAACTTTATGCTATTTTTTCTCTGCCATGGTTCGTTGGGGGTTCGCATTGCGAATAGGAAAGCGAACATGACAAATTTTCCATTTTGTTCTTGTCATAACTTTTGGGTCGTGAGTCGGATTGAGGCGCGGTTGGATGCGTTGGAAATCTAATAAGATGTTCTTTCTTATAAAATGGTTTTTGGGGCTAGTGGTCGATTTAATTATGTCGGTAATTGGAAATGTGTCGTTTTGTCGACTTTTACCGTCGTAATTATGTGTAATTGATGTGTTAACATGCGATACGCTTTTGATATATAACGTATTGCTTGTGTGCTATTATATGATGTGAATGTATGTGATGAAATGTTGTGATGATGGTTTGTGGCCTTATGGAAAATAAATGCATTGTTTTGGGTTTGATTTCAAAGCATGATTATTGATGTTGAGATGGTTCACATGGTTATGTATGTTATGCATTTGATTGTCATGAGTCATTGTATGCCAAGCATCATGATATGCATTCTTGTGATGTCGTGTGCCCTAGTGGGTGTGAGCGACAAAACGATTCCCGAGGGAATCTGCTGTAACGGTCGTGTGCCTTATACAAAGAGGACCTAAAGCGACGTTATAGACGATTGTGTGCCTTATACAAAGAGGACCTAAAGCGATCGGATTGTGTGGCTTATACAAAGAGGACCTAAAGCGATCCATAAACGTCGTGTGCCTTATACAAAGAGGACCTAAAGCGATGGGGAACATCGTTTGCCCGACGGGGAGTTACACTAAGTAACAAGCGATGATTCCAATAATTCCTGAGTGAATTAATGATGAGAATGATGGATGGAATGGTACCGCATTTGCATAGAGTCGTTGTGTCGGTCTCTTTGCATTTGCATAAGTCATGAATGGATTGATTATGTGTGGGATTTGTGAATGGAATTGATGAGTTGATATATATATATATATATATATATATATATATATATATATATATATATATATATATATATATATATATATATATGTTGGTGATAAATGTATTGAGCATGATTGATATGCCTTTGTGATGGATGTATGAGATATGAATTGTGTTGGTTTGTATTTGAATTATGGTGTAAGTTGTGGTGAGAATGTTTTACATGTGTATTTTGTGTTATTATATAATTGTATGCACATATATTATAATTGTGTTTCTCACCCTTCTGCTGTGGTTTGTTGCTCTATGAGGCAATTCCAGATTAGTAGTCTTGGAGGCTTTTGTGAAGATTAGTTCTCCATCCTTTTGTCGGTTTGTCTGCTCTGATACCTAACACGGGAGTCGGGGAACGCTTTCGTTATATATGTATACATTTGTTGGATCTATTTTGTATTACCTTTGTATGAATATTTTAATGTTATAAAACAATTTATTCTGTAAAACAAGTCAGTTATGGATCTTTCCGCTTTATTCCATAATTGAACTTTCCTTTTATATGGAAAAAGTTTCCCTTTTAGGTTTATTCCATTTTGTGTTATGTATCAAATTTATGAGTAGGGATTGTGTTTTCTTTCTTTAAATGTGGCATCCTTGTTTCTGTCTAAGAATAAAATTTTATTCACTCTGATTTATTTACGTATTATTTATTCGCGATGGGAATTGGGGTGTTACGTTAGTGGTATCAGAGTAGGTATGTCCGTCCAGCCAAGTTGTTGAGTCAGTTGGTGTGACAGTTGAATATTGTCGATGTTGTTTGTCCCTTAGTACGTGATATGTGTGTGAAACACTGTCAGTGCTTTCTGGTTTTCTAGTCCTTTGTCTTCCGGATTTAGAATGAGATAAGTGGGGGAGAAGCTGGTACTTCTCCAAATTGCTTCGGTTGTGTGTCGTTGGTTGCAAGATTGTAAGTGTTGTTCCCGGTTCCGGAGGGAATGCGGAGGCAAGGTTTATGTCAACTAAGGATTTGTGCTTTAGGTAGTTTTGTGCACAAGATGCAAGAAATGCTATTATAGTTTGGTAAAGACGGTTTATGCCCCATCATGATTGTCGGCTGTTTATTGACAAATTGAGGAACTTATCACCCTTAATCTCTTGTTGATAGTAGACGGAATTATGTTGGATGGAATAGACGCGTCTTTCCGGCCTTGATAGTGTGTGCAATGAATTGTTTGGAATTAAGAAAATGGTTACGGATTGTTTTGATGAGTCGATGAAGATTCTTATATCGGAAGATGAGACGGATTAGAGGTTTTGGTATGTTGGTTCAGTGGGAAAGTCATTGAGAGAGAACGATTGGGTATCGTTAATGGTTGTTCTCAGAGAGTAGAGTGTGAACTCAAATTTGACGAAGGTGAAGATTTGAGGTTTGGATCTGCTAAGTAAGTAGAAGAACTTTTAGGAAGTGAAACTCAGATGTTTGTCATATTTGTGATAATAGTGTTCTGGCATTGACAGGAAAGCCACAGTGAAAGGCTGTCAGTTGTGCGTGATTTCTAGATGTGTTTCTGGATGGAATATTGGATGTTGGTGGTAGAATTACCCAGTGAAGAATTTTGCAAAAGCTTTAAGAATTTATATCTTTTGGAATTTGGTTGGGCATTACAACGTATAGTGATGTTATTTGGTGTGAGTAATGCGTCTGTAATGTTTGTGGAGTAGATGAATCGTATCTTCCATATTTATTTGGATAAGTTCGTAGTGGTTTTGATTGAGGATATTCAGATCTGCTATAAACTCAGAGGAAGAACAGGTAGAGTGTTTGAGATTTGAATTACAAGTGTTGAAAAGAGACGAAGTTTTATGCTAAGTTATTCAAGTGAGAATTAGGGTTGAAAAAGGTTAGTTTTCTTGGATATGTTATTTCGGATGAGAGTATGGTTAATGGATCCATCGGAAATAGATGCAGTTCTACATTGAGAGACTCTGAAGTCGGTTAAGGAGATTAGAAACTTTTAGGCTTAGTTGGTTGTTACTGCAGGTTATGGAAGACTTTGCTAAGTTAATACTTCTGTTATCTCAGTTGACTTGCAAAGGGTGAGTCGTTTGTTTTGGATGTTCGTTGTGAGTAAGTTTTAGTGAGCTGAAGTAGAAGTTGTTTATGGCTCCAGTTTTGATTCTGTGTGATCCTAATAAACCGTTTGTGAGGTATTGTGATGTGTCTTTGATGAGTTTAGTCAGTGTGTTAATGCGAGAGGGTAAAGTCATTTCTTATGCTTTACGACAATTGAGGATTCATAAGAGGATCGATACTATTCAGGATTTGGAATTGGCTGCGGTTACGTTTGTGTTGAGAATCTGGAGGTATTATCTGTATGGTTCTAGGTTCGAAGTGTTTGGTAATCACGAGAATATTGAGTACCTGTTTGGTCAGAAGGAATATAGTATGAGACCGCAAGGATGGTTGGAATTTGTGATGAGTTATGACCTTGGCTCGAATTATCCTATTGGTAAAGTTAATGTCGTGCCTGATAAGTTAAGTTGAAATTTTTTACATATGTCTGCTTTGATGGTTAAAGAGTGGGAACTTTTGGGAGAATTTAGCGATTTGAGTTTGGTGTGCAAATTGACATCTGATAGCGTGAGGCTGGGTATGTTAAAGGTCTCTAATGATTTTCTGTTAACCGTTAATGAGAAACAGAGCCTGGATGTGAAATTTGTTGATTTGATGACGGTTGGAGATAAAGGTGTGAATGGTGACTTTAAATTGGATGATCAGGGTGTTTTGAGATTCCACGGTAGAATTGGTATTCCTAATGGTTCGAAATTGAAATGATGATTTTAGAGGAAGGACACCGGAGTAGTTTGAGTATACATCCGGGAGTTAATAAAATGTATCAAGATTTGAAGGAGATCTTTTGATGGTCAGAGGATTAGAATTATTTGAGCAGTCAGAGACTTGTGTCTGGTGTGTGAGATAACTCAGTGGAGTGTAAGGTTAGGGCTTTTAGAAATGAACTATGCTTTTTCTGGTGAATATTAGAGAAAGTCAAAAGTTGGATATAGAATTGGTAGATTTGATTGTTACGAGTAATCAAAGTGCGCATCGAAAGCGTGATGTGGCACATTTCGTATATGCATGTGTGACTTGTAAGAGTTCATAGGTTGAACATTGGAAACGTGTAGGAATGATGAGACCATTGGACATTTCAGTATGGAAGTGTTAGGTGAAAGGTTTAAATATTATTCATGGGCTACTATGTAGATGGATGTTTTGGTTGTATGTTCGATTGGTGAATCTTAGCATTGTTGTAATAATGTTGTGTGACAAGGATGTTGGTATTGTGGTTATGTAGAGGTTGTTGAAACGATGTTGGGTCGTGGAACTTTATGTTCTTGTTTGTGTTGTTGCCTCGTTTCCATCGTGATGGTTCGAGTGCGAGTAGCTAATTCCTGTGTGGGGAATTAGGGGAGTGTTACCTATGGTGAGGGTAACGATCTTGTTGTGTTTCGGTTCAAGAGTGAACCTGTGTGTTCGTAACTTGGGTATTCTTTGAGTTGTGAGTTGGTCGTCAGTGCATTGTATGGGCATTGCATCTTGTCGTTGTCGTTATTACCGTTGTTGTGTCGTTGTAGTAGTTGCTGTTAGCAAGGTGGTTTGTCAGTTTATGTTATTCGTGGTGTGCCTTTTGTTGGCATGATAGTTTGTTAGTCGGATACGAGAGTCGTATCCCGAGTTGTTTGCACCAAGTATATTTTCGAGGACGAAAATGTCTAAGTGGGGGAGAATCGTAACGCCCCATTTTGTCTTATTTATTTAATCGAGTCGATTTAATTATTTTCGTTTTTATATTATTTTATTCTTGACTTTTATTTGACAACATATTATTTTTCATCGTTATTATGTTTTATCGCATTTTGAGAGCGTTTGCGAGATATTTGAGCTGAGGGGTAAAATGGTCATTTTGGAGGTTAGATATTTTTATATAAGTAGAATTAGAGGGGAAAGAAAAAGAAAGAAAAGAAAGAAAAGAAAGAAAAAGGGAAGAAAGGAAGAGGAAGGAAAAGAGAGGAGAAGAGGAAAACTTGGAGTGTAAGAAACCGATTCAACCGACACTTCGAAGCGCGATTAATCGGGTAAGGGGGAAAAACTCGGTTATGCTATGCTTGTGTATGATTGTGTATGTGTGTGTTGGAATGTTTGCTGGTTTTCCTAGCTTTTCAATTCTAGGTCGAAATGAGAGAAAACGATAGAAATCGATGTTTTCGCGGTGGAAATGCGATATAAATGTTGTAGAATACTTGTTACTATGATTGGGGTATGTTCTGGTTGTTATGTTATGGTTTGGAAGTGTTTTGGTGGAAGAAATGTTGTGTTGGAGTGAACAACAGCGCTGCTGAGATTTTCTGGGTTCGCACTGCGAATAGGGCAGTGAAGGGAAAGTGAAGGTTCGCGGGAGGTTCGCATTGCGAACTTTCTACTATTTTTTCTCTGCCACGGTTCGTAGGGAATTCGCATTGCAAAGGGGAAAGAGAATGTTCGCTGGGTGTTCGCATTGCGAACTTTATGCTATTTTTTCTCTGCCATGGTTCGTTGGGGGTTCGCATTGCGAATAGGAAAGCGAACATGACAAATTTTCCATTTTGTTCTTGTCATAACTTTTGGGTCGTGAGTCGGATTGAGGCGCGGTTGGATGCGTTGGAAATCTAATAAGATGTTCTTTCTTATAAAATGGTTTTTGGGGCTAGTGGTCGATTTAATTATGTCGGTAATTGGAAATGTGTCGTTTTGTCGACTTTTACCGTCGTAATTATGTGTAATTGATGTGTTAACATGCGATACGCTTTTGATATATAACGTATTGCTTGTGTGCTATTATATGATGTGAATGTATGTGATGAAATGTTGTGATGATGGTTTGTGGCCTTATGGAAAATAAATGCATTGTTTTGGGTTTGATTTCAAAGCATGATTATTGATGTTGAGATGGTTCACATGGTTATGTATGTTATGCATTTGATTGTCATGAGTCATTGTATGCCAAGCATCATGATATGCATTCTTGTGATGTCGTGTGCCCTAGTGGGTGTGAGCGACAAAACGATTCCCGAGGGAATCTGCTGTAACGGTCGTGTGCCTTATACAAAGAGGACCTAAAGCGACGTTATAGACGATTGTGTGCCTTATACAAAGAGGACCTAAAGCGATCGGATTGTGTGGCTTATACAAAGAGGACCTAAAGCGATCCATAAACGTCGTGTGCCTTATACAAAGAGGACCTAAAGCGATGGGGAACATCGTTTGCCCGACGGGGAGTTACACTAAGTAACAAGCGATGATTCCAATAATTCCTGAGTGAATTAATGATGAGAATGATGGATGGAATGGTACCGCATTTGCATAGAGTCGTTGTGTCGGTCTCTTTGCATTTGCATAAGTCATGAATGGATTGATTATGTGTGGGATTTGTGAATGGAATTGATGAGTTGATATATATATATATATATATATATATATGTTGGTGATAAATGTATTGAGCATGATTGATATGCCTTTGTGATGGATGTATGAGATATGAATTGTGTTGGTTTGTATTTGAATTATGGTGTAAGTTGTGGTGAGAATGTTTTACATGTGTATTTTGTGTTATTATATAATTGTATGCACATATATTATAATTGTGTTTCTCACCCTTCTGCTGTGGTTTGTTGCTCTATGAGGCAATTCCAGATTAGTAGTCTTGGAGGCTTTTGTGAAGATTAGTTCTCCATCCTTTTGTCGGTTTGTCTGCTCTGATACCTAACACGGGAGTCGGGGAACGCTTTCGTTATATATGTATACATTTGTTGGATCTATTTTGTATTACCTTTGTATGAATATTTTAATGTTATAAAACAATTTATTCTGTAAAACAAGTCAGTTATGGATCTTTCCGCTTTATTCCATAATTGAACTTTCCTTTTATATGGAAAAAGTTTCCCTTTTAGGTTTATTCCATTTTGTGTTATGTATCAAATTTATGAGTAGGGATTGTGTTTTCTTTCTTTAAATGTGGCATCCTTGTTTCTGTCTAAGAATAAAATTTTATTCACTCTGATTTATTTACGTATTATTTATTCGCGATGGGAATTGGGGTGTTACATTAGTGGTATCAGAGTAGGTATGTCCGTCCAGCCAAGTTGTTGAGTCAGTTGGTGTGACAGTTGAATATTGTCGATGTTGTTTGTCCCTTAGTACGTGATATGTGTGTGAAACACTGTCAGTGCTTTCTGGTTTTCTAGTCCTTTGTCTTCCGGATTTAGAATGAGATAAGTGGGGGAGAAGCTGGTACTTCTCCAAATTGCTTCGGTTGTGTGTCGTTGGTTGCAAGATTGTAAGTGTTGTTCCCGGTTCCGGAGGGAATGCGGAGGCAAGGTTTATGTCAACTAAGGATTTGTGCTTTAGGTAGTTTTGTGCACAAGATGCAAGAAATGCTATTATAGTTTGGTAAAGACGGTTTATGCCCCATCATGATTGTCGGCTGTTTATTGACAAATTGAGGAACTTATCACCCTTAATCTCTTGTTGATAGTAGACGGAATTATGTTGGATGGAATAGACGCGTCTTTCCGGCCTTGATAGTGTGTGCAATGAATTGTTTGGAATTAAGAAAATGGTTACGGATTGTTTTGATGAGTCGATGAAGATTCTTATATCGGAAGATGAGACGGATTAGAGGTTTTGGTATGTTGGTTCAGTGGGAAAGTCATTGAGAGAGAACGATTGGGTATCGTTAATGGTTGTTCTCAGAGAGTAGAGTGTGAACTCAAATTTGACGAAGGTGAAGATTTGAGGTTTGGATCTGCTAAGTAAGTAGAAGAACTTTTAGGAAGTGAAACTCAGATGTTTGTCATATTTGTGATAATAGTGTTCTGGCATTGACAGGAAAGCCACAGTGAAAGGCTGTCAGTTGTGCGTGATTTCTAGATGTGTTTCTGGATGGAATATTGGATGTTGGTGGTAGAATTACCCAGTGAAGAATTTTGCAAAAGCTTTAAGAATTTATATCTTTTGGAATTTGGTTGGGCATTACAACGTATAGTGATGTTATTTGGTGTGAGTAATGCGTCTGTAATGTTTGTGGAGTAGATGAATCGTATCTTCCATATTTATTTGGATAAGTTCGTAGTGGTTTTGATTGAGGATATTCAGATCTGCTATAAACTCAGAGGAAGAACAGGTAGAGTGTTTGAGATTTGAATTACAAGTGTTGAAAAGAGACGAAGTTTTATGCTAAGTTATTCAAGTGAGAATTAGGGTTGAAAAAGGTTAGTTTTCTTGGATATGTTATTTCGGATGAGAGTATGGTTAATGGATCCATCGGAAATAGATGCAGTTCTACATTGAGAGACTCTGAAGTCGGTTAAGGAGATTAGAAACTTTTAGGCTTAGTTGGTTGTTACTGCAGGTTATGGAAGACTTTGCTAAGTTAATACTTCTGTTATCTCAGTTGACTTGCAAAGGGTGAGTCGTTTGTTTTGGATGTTCGTTGTGAGTAAGTTTTAGTGAGCTGAAGTAGAAGTTGTTTATGGCTCCAGTTTTGATTCTGTGTGATCCTAATAAACCGTTTGTGAGGTATTGTGATGTGTCTTTGATGAGTTTAGTCAGTGTGTTAATGCGAGAGGGTAAAGTCATTTCTTATGCTTTACGACAATTGAGGATTCATAAGAGGATCGATACTATTCAGGATTTGGAATTGGCTGCGGTTACGTTTGTGTTGAGAATCTGGAGGTATTATCTGTATGGTTCTAGGTTCGAAGTGTTTGGTAATCACGAGAATATTGAGTACCTGTTTGGTCAGAAGGAATATAGTATGAGACCGCAAGGATGGTTGGAATTTGTGATGAGTTATGACCTTGGCTCGAATTATCCTATTGGTAAAGTTAATGTCGTGCCTGATAAGTTAAGTTGAAATTTTTTACATATGTCTGCTTTGATGGTTAAAGAGTGGGAACTTTTGGGAGAATTTAGCGATTTGAGTTTGGTGTGCAAATTGACATCTGATAGCGTGAGGCTGGGTATGTTAAAGGTCTCTAATGATTTTCTGTTAACCGTTAATGAGAAACAGAGCCTGGATGTGAAATTTGTTGATTTGATGACGGTTGGAGATAAAGGTGTGAATGGTGACTTTAAATTGGATGATCAGGGTGTTTTGAGATTCCACGGTAGAATTGGTATTCCTAATGGTTCGAAATTGAAATGATGATTTTAGAGGAAGGACACCGGAGTAGTTTGAGTATACATCCGGGAGTTAATAAAATGTATCAAGATTTGAAGGAGATCTTTTGATGGTCAGAGGATTAGAATTATTTGAGCAGTCAGAGACTTGTGTCTGGTGTGTGAGATAACTCAGTGGAGTGTAAGGTTAGGGCTTTTAGAAATGAACTATGCTTTTTCTGGTGAATATTAGAGAAAGTCAAAAGTTGGATATAGAATTGGTAGATTTGATTGTTACGAGTAATCAAAGTGCGCATCGAAAGCGTGATGTGGCACATTTCGTATATGCATGTGTGACTTGTAAGAGTTCATAGGTTGAACATTGGAAACGTGTAGGAATGATGAGACCATTGGACATTTCAGTATGGAAGTGTTAGGTGAAAGGTTTAAATATTATTCATGGGCTACTATGTAGATGGATGTTTTGGTTGTATGTTCGATTGGTGAATCTTAGCATTGTTGTAATAATGTTGTGTGACAAGGATGTTGGTATTGTGGTTATGTAGAGGTTGTTGAAACGATGTTGGGTCGTGGAACTTTATGTTCTTGTTTGTGTTGTTGCCTCGTTTCCATCGTGATGGTTCGAGTGCGAGTAGCTAATTCCTGTGTGGGGAATTAGGGGAGTGTTACCTATGGTGAGGGTAACGATCTTGTTGTGTTTCGGTTCAAGAGTGAACCTGTGTGTTCGTAACTTGGGTATTCTTTGAGTTGTGAGTTGGTCGTCAGTGCATTGTATGGGCATTGCATCTTGTCGTTGTCGTTATTACCGTTGTTGTGTCGTTGTAGTAGTTGCTGTTAGCAAGGTGGTTTGTCAGTTTATGTTATTCGTGGTGTGCCTTTTGTTGGCATGATAGTTTGTTAGTCGGATACGAGAGTCGTATCCCGAGTTGTTTGCACCAAGTATATTTTCGAGGACGAAAATGTCTAAGTGGGGGAGAATCGTAACGCCCCATTTTGTCTTATTTATTTAATCGAGTCGATTTAATTATTTTCGTTTTTATATTATTTTATTCTTGACTTTTATTTGACAACATATTATTTTTCATCGTTATTATGTTTTATCGCATTTTGAGAGCGTTTGCGAGATATTAGCTGAGGGGTAAAATGGTCATTTTGGAGGTTAGATATTTTTATATAAGTAGAATTAGAGGGGAAAGAAAAAGAAAGAAAAGAAAGAAAAGAAAGAAAAAGGGAAGAAAGGAAGAGGAAGGAAAAGAGAGGAGAAGAGGAAAACTTGGAGTGTAAGAAACCGATTCAACCGACACTTCGAAGCGCGATTAATCGGGTAAGGGGGAAAAACTCGGTTATGCTATGCTTGTGTATGATTGTGTATGTGTGTGTTGGAATGTTTGCTGGTTTTCCTAGCTTTTCAATTCTAGGTCGAAATGAGAGAAAACGATAGAAATCGATGTTTTCGCGGTGGAAATGCGATATAAATGTTGTAGAATACTTGTTACTATGATTGGGGTATGTTCTGGTTGTTATGTTATGGTTTGGAAGTGTTTTGGTGGAGGAAATGTTGTGTTGGAGTGAACAACAGCGCTGCTGAGATTTTCTGGGTTCGCACTGCGAATAGGGCAGCGAAGGGAAAGTGAAGGTTCGCGGGAGGTTCGCATTGCGAACTTTCTACTATTTTTTCTCTGCCACGGTTCGTAGGGAATTCGCATTGCAAAGGGGAAAGAGAATGTTCGTTGGGTGTTCGCATTGCGAACTTTATGCTATTTTTTCTCTGCCATGGTTCGTTGGGGGTTCGCATTGCGAATAGGAAAGCGAACATGACAAATTTTCCATTTTGTTCTTGTCATAACTTTTGGGTCGTGAGTCGGATTGAGGCGCGGTTGGATGCGTTGGAAATCTAATAAGATGTTCTTTCTTATAAAATGGTTTTTGGGGCTAGTGGTCGATTTAATTATGTCGGTAATTGGAAATGTGTCGTTTTGTCGACTTTTACCGTCGTAATTATGTGTAATTGATGTGTTAACATGCGATACGCTTTTGATATATAACGTATTGCTTGTGTGCTATTATATGATGTGAATGTATGTGATGAAATGTTGTGATGATGGTTTGTGGCCTTATGGAAAATAAATGCATTGTTTTGGGTTTGATTTCAAAGCATGATTATTGATGTTGAGATGGTTCACATGGTTATGTATGTTATGCATTTGATTGTCATGAGTCATTGTATGCCAAGCATCATGATATGCATTCTTGTGATGTCGTGTGCCCTAGTGGGTGTGAGCGACAAAACGATTCCCGAGGGAATCTGCTGTAACGGTCGTGTGCCTTATACAAAGAGGACCTAAAGCGACGTTATAGACGATTGTGTGCCTTATACAAAGAGGACCTAAAGCGATCGGATTGTGTGGCTTATACAAAGAGGACCTAAAGCGATCCATAAACGTCGTGTGCCTTATACAAAGAGGACCTAAAGCGATGGGGAACATCGTTTGCCCGACGGGGAGTTACACTAAGTAACAAGCGATGATTCCAATAATTCCTGAGTGAATTAATGATGAGAATGATGGATGGAATGGTACCGCATTTGCATAGAGTCGTTGTGTCGGTCTCTTTGCATTTGCATAAGTCATGAATGGATTGATTATGTGTGGGATTTGTGAATGGAATTGATGAGTTGATATATATATATATATATATATATATATATATATATATATATATATATATATATATATATTTATATATATATATATGTTGGTGATAAATGTATGGAGCATGATTGATATGCCTTTGTGATGGATGTATGAGATATGAATTGTGTTGTTTTGTATTTGAATTATTGTGTAAGTTGTGGTGAGAATGTTTTACATGTGTATTTTGTGTTATTATATAATTGTATGCAACTATATTATAATTGTGTTTCTCACCCTTCTGCTGTGGTTTGTTGGTCTATGAGGCAATTCCAGATTAGTAGTCTTGGAGGCTTTTGTGAAGATTAGTTCTCCATCCTTTTGTCGGTCTGTCTGCTCTGATACGTAACACGGGAGTTGAGGAACGCTTTTGTTATATATGTATACATTTGTTGGATCTATTTTGCATTTCCTTTGTATGAATATTTTGATGTTATAAAACAATTTATTCTGTAAAACAAGCCAGTTATGGATCTTTCCACTTTATTCCATAATTGAACTTTCCTTTTATATGGAAAAAGTTTCCCTTTTAGGTTTATTCCATTTTGTGTTATGTATCAAATTTATGAGCAGGGATTGTGTTTTCTTTCTTTAAATGTGGCATCCTTGTTTCTGTCTAAGAATAAAATTTTATTCACTCTGATTTATTTACGTATTATTTATTCGCGATGGAAATTGGGGTGTTACAGCTGTGGTACCTCCCCCGCATTATCCGTTTGGCATTCAGATGGGTCAGAATGCTGGTCAGATGGTTACTCAGGGTTTGGTATATCCTTCTCAGTTTGCTACTCCGCAAGTGCACGCTCCGGCCGCCTCTCAGTTGCCAAATCCTCATATTCTGGTCAGGCCCACTAATCATAATAGACCTACTAACTACAAGTTGTTGGAAGACCGTATCAGAGCTTGATTCGCTGTCGCGCACGGATCAAAACGAGTGATTTTTAAATTGTAGTTTAGCGACAATGGCTCGAGTCGTATCACAAGGATTCTTGTTCAATTTAACCAAAAGGAATCGAATTGGGGGGTTTGTTTTCGTTTTAGAAAGGTAATGTGAAAATAAGTGATTATAAAAATAAGCTAAACGATTTATCTACTGTTTCGGTTTCCCAACTTATCATTGATCCACATAATTTCCATACCCAAGCGGATTCTAATCCCTTTTCGATAATAGTATCAATTGACAAGCGCAATTGACCCTATAAGACTTATATTCCTAAATCCCGAATTAAGCAAACAGATTAAATCTTTCGTGAATTAAGCAAACACGAAACTTGCGCAGATTGAGCAAACGCGATAAAGTTTAGGAATATGAGATGCAATCGAAATTAATCAATATTGTTCTATATAATTGAATAAAGCAAACAAGATATATAGCATAATATTGAAAGGGAAAAGCATTTGATTGAAAATTATAGAACCTCAAGGTTGCGGTGGAAACCGATTACAGTAGATGAATCTTAGTGATTAGTTCTCCATGAAATTCTTCAAAAGCCAAAAGATTATTTTTTTTGTGAATAGAATGTCCACTCCACCGTAGCGGCTGTTAGGCAAAAGAGAAAAATAAAAATTCGGTTTACAACCCAACTGGGTCAAATACATAACCCCGACCCAAAACAAATGACCCAAAACAAATTATATCTAATGCTGCAACTTCAACGACTTTTTCAGGTCTGCTACAGTCCGATTCAGCTTCTGACTTCTTCATGAAAGTCGTAGCTCTCTGTCTTAGCTTTCCATCGACTGGTAGAACGTCTCAAGCCGATTCCCGTAGCTTCAGTTATGATCATTTTCGTACAGACTGCTAATGCTGAAAATAAAGTGCGAAAATCAAATAAGTGCAAAAATAAACTAATTTATAAAAACACATTAAAATAGAAAAATAACCAAAGTAAAGTATGGAAATGCATAAGTATAAACATAGAGGAATGTGCATCAAAATGCACTGATCAAATTCCCCCACACTTAAACTTTTGCACTCTGAGCAAAATTAAAAATTCAAAACAGAAAAACTTCAAAACAAAAACTAAACAGAACATGCAACCTCTAATTCAAAACATCAAGAGTATGACATCAGTAAGTAATTCTTTTGTGACATTCAAAGTGGATATGAAAAACAGATTACCAAAAAGTACACCACAAGCATTAAGATCCTCACAAGATAAACTGTTTACACTCAACTCTCAAGTGTTTAGGTCAATGTTTACACTCAAAGCACAACATGAGAGTTAGTACTACCATAAGCTTGAAAAGACTCTAACATTCACAATTTAAATACATCACACACAAAGATCAAAAGGACTTTTATTAAGGTTGTAACTTGGCCAAGGGTAGGGTGAGATACATCTTAAGGGGGTACTAGGCTAAAGTTCAAAGAGTTAAAAGAAAATTGAAAGAATTGCGAGAGTTGAACTATAGGATACATCAATTGCTTTCAAACAACAACCTCACAACTTATTTCTCTTCTTTTTTTTTTCGGAAGGATTATGTAATGAAATCCTTCTCTATATTTTTTTTTCAATTTTTTTTGTCTCTTTTTTTTTATTATTATTTTTTTTCTTTTTCTGCCAACATTTGAAATAGCACAACAACATCACAAAAATAAAGTTCAACCCCACACAACTCCATACAAGACTCTTTCAACCTTTGATTAAGGTGATAATTTTGTTTTTCACTTTTCGCCTTGTAATGAGTTAATCACAAAAAAGGACAAATAGGCTCAAAGGGGTTTCAAACAAGGGATAATATTTTTCATGGTTGGCTTTTTGGCTAAGTGGTTGAAAATAAAACAAAAACAAGTTGCCTTTATCATATCAATGTGCACAAGTAAACAAAAAGCTTCAACAGAGTCAATTCAAATTCTAGAGACTAACAAACATGAGTGAAACACACAAGAAAGAAAAGGAATGGATGTTTTTATGCATTATACATTATTAGGCTCAAATTCTCACAAGGTTTAGTGATCTACCACCAATGATGCACAATTCAGAGTTTGGTCCTACATATCATACTAAGAATGCACAAAAAGGAATCAATCACATCACATCACAAGTCCTTCGTCCAAGAGTAGTGAGAGTTGCATGCAATTTTCATTTTTTTAAAACAAACATAGATAAAAACAAAAACAAAACAAATGGTTCCCTCCCCCACACTTAAGACATACACTGTCCTCAATGAAAATAACTCAATTATAAGGTAAAAGTGAGAGAAATGAAAGAATGTTCCCTGATCAAGTTGCAGTGTAGTTGGGCGCTTCCAAAGAATGATCTTCTATGGTTGCATCTTCAAGCACTGAACTTTCATGGAATAGCTTCAGGCGCTGCCCATTGACCTTGAAAACTTTGTCAGTACCTGCACTTCTAATTTCTACTGCACCATGAGGGAAAATATTAGTAACAACAAAAGGGTCAATCTATTTGGATCGAAGTTTCCCAACCATAAGCTTAAGGCGGGAGTTAAACAGTAAAACCTGTTGGCCCACAGAAAATTCCTTCCTAGAAATCATTTTATCATGGAAGTGCTTAGTTTTCTCTTTATAAATCATAGAGCTTTCATAAGCCTCTAGCCTAAGTTCTTCAAGTTGTTGTAATTGGAGTTTTCTTTCAATACATGCTTGTTGCATCTCCAAATTACAACTTTTTACCGCCCAATAAGCACGGTGTTCTATCTCTACAGGAAGATGACATGCCTTACCAAAAACAAGTCGATAGGGAGACATCCCTATTGGTGTCTTGAAAGCTGTTCATTGAGCCCAGAGTGTGTCTTCTAGACGACGACTCCAATCTTTCCTGTTTGGTTACACCATTTTCTCTAAAATCTGCTTGATCTCCCTGTTAGAGATCTCAGCTTGCCCGTTAGTTTGTGGATGATATGCAGTAGAGACTCTATGCACAACTCCATACTTCCGGAGCAAAGCTTCCATGGTGCGGTTACAGAAATGAGTGCCTTGGTCACTTATGATAGCTCGTGGAATTCCAAACCTGCAAAAGATATTAGACCTGACAAACTCTGCAACAACTCTAGAATCATTAGTCCTAGTGGGGATAACTTCCACCCACTTTGAAACATAATCAACAGTAAGTAAAATATAGAGAAAACCAAATGATACAGGAAAGGGACCCATCAAGTCAATTCCCCATACATCAAATACCTCACAGAAAAACATAGGTTGCAGAGGCATTTCACTCTTACGAGTGATGGTTGTACCTACTATCTGGCACTCTTTACAAGTGCGGTAAGTCTCATAAGCATCCTTAAAAACAGTGGGCCAATAGAAACCTGAGTTAAGGACTTTTCTTGTAGTCCTTTGCGGACCAAAGTGTCCCCCTACTTGAGAGGCATGAGAAAATTCAAAATAGATTCAATCTCATAGTCGGGGACACACCTCCTAATAACCTGATGACTACCAAACTTCCAAAGATAAGGATCATCCCACACATAGTATTTGGCATCACTCTTGAGTTTGTGAATTTGTGACTTAGATGCACCTGTAGGAAAAACACCAGCAACAAGATAATTAACAATATCAGCAAACCATGGAGTAACTCCCTGTAAGAGTAGCAGCTGCTCATCAGGAAAGTCATCCTGAACGGGAGAAGGATCTGCATCCCGCTCTATTCTGCTCAAGTGGTCAGCTACTAGATTCTCGGTTCCACTTTTGTCCTTAATCTCTACATTAAACTCTTGGAGCAATAACATCCACAGAATTAATCTTGGTTTTGCTTCCGGCTTTTTCAGCAAGTACTTCAAAGCTGCATGGTCGGTAAAAACAACAACCTTGGAACCTAGCAAATATTGTCTAAACTTGTCAAGAGCAAAAATAATCTCTAAAAGTTCCTTTTCAGTGGTAGTGTAATTAGCTTGTGCAGAATCTAAAGTCCTAAAAGCATAGTAAATAACATGGGCAGCCTTGTCCACCCTTTGTGCAAGGACCGCTCCAACAGCATGGTTGGAAGCATCACACATAATCTCAAAAGGGAGGGTCCAGTCAGGGGGCTAAATGATGGGGGCGGAGGTCAATGCTTTCTTCAAGAAATCAAACGCCTGCTTGCATTTCTCATCAAAAGTGAAGGTCACATCGTTCTTCAACAAGTTTGAAAGCGGGAGAGTTATCTTGCTGAAATCCTTTATGAAGCGCCTGTAAAAACCTGCATGACCAAGAAAAGAACGAATCTCACGAATGCAAGAGGGGTAAGGCAGTGTAGAAATCACATCAATCTTAGCAGGATCTACAGAAATTCCTTTTTCAGAAATAATGTGACCCAAAATAATTCCCTGCTCAACCATAAAATGGCATTTTTCATAATTTAAAACAAGGTCAGTTTCAATGCATCTCTCTAAGACCATATTCAAACTATTCAAACATGCTTCAAAAGAAGAACCATAAACAGTGGAATCATCCATAAACACTTCCATGCAATTTTCAATAAAATCAGAAAAAATGCTAATCATGCATCGCTGGAAAGTGTCGGGAGCATTGCAAAGACCAAAAGGCATCCTCCTGTAAGCAAATGTGCCGAAAGGGCACGTGAAAGTGGTCTTTTCTTGATCTTCAGGTGCAATATGAATCTGAAAATAACCTGAAAAACCATCAAGAAAACAATAATGTGATTTACCTGCGAGCCATTCGAGCATCTGATCAATGAACGGCAAAGGAAAGTGATCCTTTCTAGTTGCCTGGTTCAACCTCCTATAATCAATACAAACTCTCCAGCTATTCTGAACTCTAGTGGGAACAAGTTCATTCTTTTCATTTTTTATCACAGTGAGTCCACATTTCTTTGGTACAACCTGCACTGGACTTACCCAGTTATTGTCAAAGATAGGATATATGATACCTGCTTGTAACAGCTTGGTTACCTCTTTCTTCACCACATCAAGAATTAAAGGATTAAGCCTCCTTTGGGGCTACCTCACCACCTTAGCTCCTTCTTCAAGCAGAATCCGATGCATGCAAATGGAAGGGCTAATACCGGGAATGTCCGCCAAGGTCCACCCAATTGCCTTTTTGTGCCTCTTTAAAACCTGCAAAAGCCTACTTTCTTGATCGAAATCAAGGTTAGATGAAATAATAACAGGAAGCTTATCATTTATGTCTAAGTAGGCATATTTGAGATTTTCTGGAAGAGGTTTGAGGTCTAAAATAGGGGGCTGCTCAATGGATGGAATGGTCGGGGCAGCAGGGATGTCCAGAGCATCAGCTGCATAAACAGCTTCATCGACAACAACTTCGCCTGTAGTAAACATGTCACCCTGCAAGGCAGCATCAATCTCAGCACATACAACACAAATGTTAGTGTCAGTACAATCAGAACATGAGTAGACATCAGCAAAACCAGATAACGATGGAAAATCAAGTGAAAACAATTCAGAACAAGTGTTATCAACTAATTCAGAGATCAATTCAATATGGAAAATGGAATGCTCCTCCATGGGGTGTTTCATGGCATCGAAAATGTTAAATTTTGCGACAATGTCACCAAATTCCATAGACATGGTTCCATCGTCAACATCAATTTTTGTTTTTGCCGTTTTCTTGAACGGTCTGCCTAAAATGATGGGAGCCTTGTTTTACTTAGTTTCTCCTTCCATGTCCAGAATGTAGAAATCTGCAGGAAAAATCAAATCATTAACTTGAACAAGGACATCTTCCACTATGCCAGCAGGGCGGGCGTTGCTCTTGTTCGCCAGTTGAATGATTAAACCTGTATGCTGCAAAAGACCAAGACAAAGGTTATTATAAACAGAAGTAGGCATAAAATTAATGCCCGCTCCTAAATCAAGCATGCAATTATCGAATTTATTATTCCCGGTGGTACAAGGAATAGCAAAAGTTCCTGGATCCTTGCACTTTTGTGGCAAGACCTGAGTAAGGGCTGACACATTTTGCTCGCCTGCAACTTTTTCAGATGAAGGCTTGGGCTGAATAAAAGCAGAAATATTTCTTCCCAAGTTAACTCTCTCACTTCCTTTCATTCTCCTTTTGTTTGTACACAAATCTTTCAGAAACTTTGCATACTTATGAACCTGCTTAATTACATCAAGAAGCGGAATGTTTACCGCCCCTTTTTTAAACACATCCAAAATCTCTCTCTCTTTGTCTTCCTCAATAATGTTCTTATTTTTCTGCACTCGGTGAGGGAAAGGTATTCGAGGTACATACTATTTTTCCTCAATAACAGAAGGCTCAACAACAACAGAAGGCTCAACAATTTCCTCATTCTTTTTCGGGGCAGCATCGGTAACTTTTCCGGATCGCAAGGTAATTACAATCACATTCGGACCTTTAGGATTCACTACCATTTGAGAAGGTAGTTG
This sequence comes from Lathyrus tuberosus, assembly GCA_022829125.1. Classification (NCBI taxonomy): domain Eukaryota; kingdom Viridiplantae; phylum Streptophyta; class Magnoliopsida; order Fabales; family Fabaceae; genus Lathyrus; species Lathyrus tuberosus. Next base: position 8,687,691 of record JALAZF010000078.1, read on the forward strand.
GTTGGATCCTTGTGCTTGCTGAATACCATTAACTGAAGAAGCAAGTTGTCTTATTTGTGTTTGCAAGGCTTGGATGGTGGACTCTGTCCGTTGTTGTAATTGGAGATTATTGGTGGCCAATTGCTTAACAATATCCTCTAATGAAGGACCAGAAGAAGTTGGGGCAGCAGTGGTTGCAGCCTGTGGAGGATTTTGTGGTGGTGGCAAGGGTAGCATCGATTGTTGTTGGTTGGGATAGTGTTGTTGGTTGGAAGGCTGGTTTCCATATCGGAGGTTTGGATGGTTCCTCCAATTTGGATGGTATTTATTAGTGGACAGGTCAGGAATGTTGTACCGATTTTGGTTGTTACCTTGATTGTAAAGGGCTGTAGCATAAGCTTGAGGTACTTCAGTAGGCTCTTCATCTTGCAGAATAGGACATATATCGGTAGGATAATCAGAAGAAGTACAAATACCACATAACCTTGCTGTTTGGGCTTGTTGGGCTGCTTGAGCTTTACCTACCACTACCAACTGTTTCACTAAATCGGCCAGCTCACTCATTCTGTTTTCGAAGGCTTTGTCGGAGTGAGAAACATGACAAGAAACGTGAACCTCATTCACACCCTTTATTTGAACAGAATTGTCTCTCGTTGTGAACTGTTGGGAGTTCAGCGACATGTTCTCAATCAGAGTCTTGGCAGCAGCTGGAGTCTTATCAACAAGTGCTCCACCACTAGCAGCATCCAAAATATTCCTATCCATTGGTTTTAATCCTTCATAGAAATACTGAATCAATAATTGCTCGGTGATCTGATGTTGTGGGCAACTCGAAACTAATTGTTTGAATCTCCCCTAATAATCAGACAATGATTCATTATCCCATTGTCTAATACCACAAATGTCTTTTCGTATCGAGGCAGCTCTTAATGCAGGAAAGTATCTCTCTAGGAATACCTTCTTCAAATCATTCCAAGTAGCAACAGAATTTGGCTCAAGATAATATAACCAATCTTTGGCTGCACCTTGTAGAGAAAACGGAAAGGCTATCAGCTTTATGTGATCTTCTGTAATTCCTTTAGGCCTAAGTGGAGTAGAACAAACAATCTGGAATTCTTTAAGATTCTTCTGTGGATCTTCACCTGCAAGACCACTAAATCTCGGCAACAAGTGTATTAATCCAGATTTTAATTCAAAAGGAACAGCAAGGTCAGCATATTCAATACACAAGTTATTATAGTTAACATCAGGAGCAGCCAACTGCCTTAAAGTTCTTTGGTCAGCCATGTCAAAAACAATTTCAGAATCCGAATCAAACAAGTTATTAAAATAATCCGAGTCAGAATCACTTGTGGGTGGTGAACTATTGCTAGCCTGGACTGCTCTACGACGTGTGTGCAAAGTTCTTTCTACCTCAAGATCGAAATTCAAAAGCTTAGAACACGAAGACCTAGTCGCCAGGACTAAAGCACAGCAATGCAACAACAATTGTGTAAATGCCAACAATGTCCCTAAACCCTAAAACGAACAGAATGAAGGAAAACGATTATAAAAAATTCATAAAAATATATAAACACCAAAATTAATCTAATGAAGCAAAATAAAAATTTTGATAATTTTTTTGGAGTTTTTCGAAACAGCAAAAACAGTAAAAAATTAATTAAAAATAGAAAAAAGAGGAATTTGGCGATTTGAGACCGAAATCCCGTTACTCTTCTAGAGTACGGGACAATTGATCGCACGATTTTTCTGCTCCCAGTAGGCAAAAAAGTTTTACAATCAGACACAATTTTCTCAAAACCGATTTTTTTGACTAGGCGGGACGCGAAACAGGACGTCCGGACGCGAAAACGTACGAAACCGCTGAAAAATTCAGAAAAATAACAGAAAATTGCAAAATATCAAAACACACAATACCTAAAACTAAACAATTGGCTAATTCGACAAGAATCCCCGGCAACGGCGCCAATTTGATCCGCTGTCGCGCACAGATGAAAACGAGTGATTTTTAAACTATAGTTTAGCGACAATGGCTCGAGTCGTATCGCAAGGATTCTTGTTCAATTTAACCAAAAGGAATCGAATTGGGGGGTTTGTTTTCGTTTTAGAAAGGTAATGTGAAAATAAGTGATTATAAAAAGTGATTATAAAAATAAGCTAAACGATTTATCTACTGTTTCGGTTTCCCAACTTATCATTGATCCACATAATTTCCATACCCAAGCGGATTCTAATCCCTTTTCGATAATAGTATCAATTGACAAGCGCAATTGACCCTATAAGACTTATATTCCTAAATCCGGAATTAAGCAAACAGATTAAATCATTCGTGAATTAAGCAAACGCGAAACTTGCGCGGATTAAGCAAACGCGATAAAGTTTAGGAATATGAGATGCAATCGAAATTAATCAATATTGTTATATATAATTGAATAAAGCAAACAAGATATATAGCATAATATTGAAAAGGAAAAGCATTTGATTGAAAATTATAGAACCTCAAGGTTGCGGTGGAAACCGATTACAGTAGATGAATCTTAGTGATTAGTTCTCCATGAAATTCGTCAAAAGCCAAAAGATTATTTTTTTCGTGAATAGAATGTACACTCCACCGTAGCGGCTGCTAGGTAAAAGAGAAAAATAAAAATTTGGTTTACAACCCAACTGGGTCAAATACATAACCCCGGCCCAAAACAAATGACCCAAAACAAATTATATCTAATACTGCAACTTCAACGACTTTTTCAGGTCTTCTACAGTCCGATTCAGCTTCTGACTTCTTCATGAAAGTCGTATCTCTCTGTCTTTGCTTTCCATCGACTAGTAGAACGTCTCAAGCCGATTCCCGTAGCTCCAATTATGATCATTTTAGTGCAGACTACTAATGCTGAAAATAAAGTGCGAAAATCAAATAAGTGCAAAAATAAACTAATTTATAAAAACACATTAAAATAGAAAAATAACCAAAGTAAAGTATGGAAATGCATAAGTATAAACATAGAGGAATGTGCATCAAAATGCACTGATCAGAGCTATTGAAGGGTTTTCTGCTTTTGGCTTGGAGGCCAAAGATTTATGTTTGGTTCCGAATGTTGTACTGCCGCAGAAATTCAAGATACCTGAGCTTCCAAAGTATAAAGGTTTAAGTTGTCCACGTAGTCACATCACTATGTATTGTAGGAAGATTTCATCCTATATTGATAATGATGAATTGCTGGTTCATTGTTTTCAAGATAGTTGTTTGGTGCTTCATTGGATTGGTACATGGGCCTAGAACGTAGCAAAATCCGTACTTGGAGGGATCTGTCTGAAGCATTCTTGAAACAATACAAATATAATCTTGATCTGGCGCCTACTAGATTGCAGTTGCAGAATCATTCTCAACGCTCAGCTGAAATGTTCAAGGAGTATGTACAAAGATGGCGTGAGATGGCATCTCGTGTACGACCTGCTCTCTCGGAAAATGAGTTAGTTGACATCTTTATGGGTACATTGCAATGTTCCTACTATGAGAAAATGGTGGGTAGTTCTTCATCAAACTTTGCTGACATTGTAATAATTAGGGAACGGATTGAGAATGGTTTGAAGACTGGAAAGATTCCTGGAGCTGCTTCTCAGCAGCCGGCCACTAGAAAGTCTCAGAACAGTCAATCAAAGAAAAAGGAAGGTGAAGCCAACGCTGTGACAGCTCAAGTTCTCCTCAGTATCAAGCACCCATGGCACCTATGCCATATTATCCATATCCGTACATTGCTACTGCACAATATCAACAACCTCCATATCAGTATCATCTGCAACAACCAGTTCAGAATGCTCAGAATCAGCAGCATACTCAACAGAACAACAAAAATCAGCTGAATCAAAATCGTCAGAACAACAACAATCAAGGAAATCGCAAGTGTCCGAATTTCGACAGAATTCCGGTATCATATACTGAATTGTTTCCTTACTTGGCTCACCAAGGGGCAATTGTTCCCAAACAGATCGCACCTGCAATTCCTCCATTTGGCCCAAAGCATAATCCAAATGCATCTTGTGCTTATCACACTGGATACATAGGACATGCGACAGAGGACTGTTTTGTTTTCAAAATCAAAGTTCAGGAACTCATTGATAAGAAGATTCTGACTTTCGCTGAGGAAGGACCTAACATTCAGAATAATCCTTTGCCAGATCACGGTGGACTTGTGGTGAACATGATTGAAGATAACTCAAGGGCTGAATTGATCATGGATGTCGACGAGGTAAAGACCCTGATGACTGTGGTTTTTAAGAAATTGAATTAACATGGGTTGTTGAAAGGGCTGCATGGTAAGTGTCAGATTTGCGATGATAATCCCAACCAGTGTCGAAGGCTAAAGGGTTGTGTCCAGATCTTGATGAACCGAGGTGAAGTCCAATTTGCCAGATCTAAGCCTGTTGAGGAAGTTGCTACTATCGAACCATTCACCATTGTCTATAGGAAGGTTCCTGCTAAATCCCCTAAGCAGAAGAAGGTACAACCTATCATTGTTTGCCCGCCAAAGTCGTTTCCGTATCAGAGTTCTAAAAAGGTACCTTGGAGGTATGGGTCTACTGTGTTTTCTGGAGATCAAGAGATAAGGTTTGCAGAATCTGAGATCGTAAACGTTACAGCCGTTGGAGGTATGACTCGTAGTGGACGGGTGTTCGCTCCGAAGGTCACTACAAAGCCTGTTCAAGTTCCAACTATTGTTCCTCCTAAGGAGACGCCTGCATCTGTAACCCGTGCTGTTCAACAAGGGGCATCTGCTACAGTTCCAGTGTCGAGTATTCCGTCTGGAGATATTTCAAAGAGAAAAGAGACACTTGATGATCAAGAGTTCTTAAAGTTGATTAAGAAAATCAATTTTAAAATTGTTGATCAGTTGGGCCAGACTCCCTCGAGGATCTCAATCTTGTCTTTACTCATGAGCTCTCCTGCGCACCGATCAGCTTTGTTAAAAGTCTTGAACACTGCTCATGTCATGCAAGATATATCCGTCGTCGAGTTCGATGACGTGGTGGCCAATATAACAGCAAGCAGATATTTGGGTTTTAATGAATCAGAATTGCCTCCTGAAGGAACTACCCACAACAAAGCACTGCAAATATCTGTAACCTGCACATACATCCTCTTATCTCGTGTACTGGTGGACACCGGTTCTTCTCTCAATATGATGCCTAAGTGCACATTGAGTCAATTACAGGTAGAAGGAAGCGAGATGAAGCCGAGCTCCTTAGTTGTCAGAGCCTTTGATGGTTCTCGAAGGCAGGTCATCGGAGAAGTGGATTTACCCATCAAAGTTGGACCGCATTTGTTCACCATTACCTTCTAAGTGATGGATATCAATCAGGCATATAGTTTCCTATTAGGCCGCCCGTGGATTCACGCCGCAGGGGCAGTTACATCCACTTTACATCAGAAGTTGAAATTTATGTTTGACGATCAGTTGGTCATTGTCTGTGGTGAAGAAGATCTGATTGTGAGCGAGTTATCATCTTTTCGATACGTAGAGACCGAAGAAGGCATAGCTAAGGTGCCGTTGCAGTGTCTCAAGTTCGAAGATGTCAGCTCTGCTTCCCTTAGTCAAAGTAGATCGCCGCAAATGACTTTAGCATCTGCTAAGAGTGCTAAAGAGACCATCGAGAAAGGTGCCTTGCCAGGCTGGGGGCATGTGATTGATGTGGTTGAGAAGCATAATCGATTTGGATTGGGTTACCGTCCTGGTCGACAATCTAGTTTGTATGGTCCAAAGCAGTGCAACTTGATCAAGTTCAGTAGCGCGGGTTTTCAAATGGGTGACATCGTGGCAGCCATTGATGATGCTGGTCCTAGCAACCAGATTCCAAGCTTTGTGCGCAAGTGCCCGCCGGGTTTCAAGCTCAAAAAGTGGACATCTACTGTGATTCCTATGGTTTTTCCATATAACATGTAATGCATTTTGCTTTCTCATTCCCTCGTCCTCGCCCGAGACGAGTGGATAGCTTGTAAAGGGCCTCACGCTTTTGCAATATTATGTGATCAATAAATAAAAGTTTTTTGCATTCAAAATCATGCTCTATTTTCTTTCTTTATTTTACTTTTTCACAAACAAATGGCAAAAGTTTATTTTCTTTTCACTTTTTAAAAATAGCTCATTCTAAATATATTCATAAACATGCAGAAATAATAAAAGCATTGATAACAACATGGCAAAGATCCATTGTAATTCTGGGATTCCAATTAACCAAGCCGAAGAAGATGGTGAGGAAGATTGTGAATTACCAGCTAAACTAGCAAGGCTCCTTGAGCATGAGCATAGAGAGATTCAGCCACACAATGAGCCAGTGGAAGTTGTCAATCTTGGTACTGATGAAGTCAGAAGAGAAGTCAAGGTTGGCGCGTCCCTCGCTAAGCATGTACACTCCGAGTTGGTCAAGTTATTGAAAGAGTATGTTGATATCTTTGCTTGGTCCTATCAAGATATACCTGGGTTGGATACCAATATCGTTGAACATCACTTGCCACTCTAGCCCGGATGTCCTCCTGCCAAACAGAAACTCAGGAAGACTAGACTCGACATGGCACTTAAAATCAGAGAAGAGGTAAAGAAACAGTTTGATGCTGGGTTCCTCGCCACTTCCGAATATCCCGAATGGATTGCCAACATCGTCCCGGTTCCGAAGAAGGACGATAAAGTCCGAATGTGTGTGGATTATCGAGATCTCAACAAGGCAAGCCCGAAATATGATTTCCCCTTGCCTCATATTGATGTCTTGGTAGACAACACAACACAGTTCTCTGTCTTTTTGTTCATGGACGGGTTTTTAGGGTATAATCAGATCAAAATATCCCCAGCTGATATGGAAAAGACTACTTTCATCACGCCACGGGGTACATATTATTACAAAGTCATGCCATTCGGTTTAAAGAATGCAGGGGCAACATACCAACGTGCCATGACAACCCTCTTTCACGATATAATTCATAAAGAGATTGAGGTTTACGTGGACGATATGATTGCCAAGTAAAAAACTAAAGATGATCACCTGGTTCATCTGAAGAAATTGTTTGACAGACTCTGGAAGTTTAGACTGCGGTTGAATCCTGCGAAGTGCACCTTCGGAGTTTGATCTGGTAAACTGTTGGGCTTTATTGTGAGCCAAAAAGGCATTGAAGTTGATCCTGATAAGGTTCGGGCAATTCAGAACATGCCGCCTCCCAAAACAGAAAAAGAAGTCCGTGACTTTCTGGGCAGACTTAATTACATCTCAAGATTCATTTCTCACTTGATGGATACCTGTGAACCAATGTTTAAATTACTAAGAAAAAATCAATCGGTTGAATGGAACAATGATTATCAAGAAGCATTTGACAAAATAAAACAATACTTGCAAGAACCACCGATCTTAGTACTGCTGGTTCCTGGTAGGCCTTTAACCATGTATCTCACCGTTCTCGATGAATCAATGGGATGTGTATTGGGTCAACATGACGACACTGGCAGAAATGAACATGCAATTTACTATCTGAGCAAGAAGCTCACTGATTGTGAGACCAGATACTCACTCTTGGAGAAAACTTGTTGTGCTCTGATCTGGGCAGCTCGACGCCTAAGACAATACATGATTTACCATACTACTTTATTGATATCCAAAATGGATCCGATAAAGTACATATTTGAAAAGCCCGCTGTCTCTGGAAGGATTGCTCGGTGGCAGATGCTGTTAACTGAGTATGATATCCAACATGTTACCCAGAAAGCAATAAAAGGGAGCGTTTTGTCTTACTACCTTGCCCATCAAACTATAGAGGGTTATCAACAGATGAAGTTTAACTTTCCCGATAAGGACGTTCTGTTTATCAGAGATTATGAGATCCAGACCCTGACATAGGACCCGAACTAGGGGCGCGATGGACGTTCATGTTCGATGGTGCTTCCAATTCTAGAGGTCGTGGAATCGGTGTTATCCTCATCTCTCCAATAGGTTTTCACCTTCCCTTCACTGCCAGATTATGCTTTGCATGCACCAATAATATGGCTGAATACGAAGCATGTATCTACGGTATTGAAGTGACTATTGACATGAGAATCAAGATTCTTGAGGTCTATGGAGATTCTGCTTTGGTCATCGGTCAAGTCAGAGGGAACTTTGTGACTCGGGATTCCAAGCTGGTTCCGTACCAACAACACATTGCGAAGTTGATTCCTTACTTTTATGAGATTTCTTTTCATCATATCCCTAAAGAGGAAGTTCATGCACTTGTCACGTTAGCATTCATGTTCAAGGTCAAGTAGAAGAATGAAGCTCCTCATATATGCATTGATCATTTGAACGAGCCAGCGTACTGTTTAGCAATCGAGGATGAGTCTAATGACAAGCCTTGGTTCTACGATATTAAGAGATATCTGGAAAAACAGGAATATCCCAGGGGTATTACTATCACTGACAAGAAGGCTCTTAGGCGGCTTTGCGCCAAGTTCTTCTTAAGTGGTGGGGTACTGTACAAGAGGAATTATGATTCCGTGTTTCTCAGATGCGTGGATAGACACGAAGCAAACACGATCATAAGGTCCATACATGACGGCTGCGACGGTGTACATGCTAAAGGTCCCGCTATGGCCAAGAAGATCCTTCGGGATGGATATTACTGGACAACAATGGAGGTAGATTGTTACAACTTTGCCAAGAGGTGTCACAAGTTCCAAATCTACGGAGACAAGATCCATGTGCCTCCAACTCCATTGAATGTTTTGACTTCGCCTTGGCCATTCTCTATGTGGGGTATAGATATGATTGGAATGATCGAGCCGAAGGCTTTCAACGGTCATCGATTCATTCTGGTTGCTATCGACTACTTTACCAAGTGGGTTGAAGTTGCTTCTTATGCAAACATTACACGACAAGTGGTTGCCAGATTTATCAAGAAAGAGATAATCTGTCGCTATGGCATTCCTAGCAACATTATCGCGGATAATGCAAGCAACTTGAACAACAAGATGATGAAGGAGTTGTGTCAAGAATTTAAGATCGAGCACCATAACTCTTCACCATATCGGCCCAAGATGAACGACGCCGTTGAAGCAGCAAACAAAAACATCAAGAGAATTGTCCAAAAAATTGTCAAAACATACAAGGATTGGCATGAAACGCTTCCCTTTGCACTGCATGGCTACAGAACTTCAGTTCGCACTTCTACTGGGGCAACTCCGTATTCGCTTGTGTATGGTATGGAGGCAGTTCTACCCATTGAAGTCGAAATTCCTTCGCTCAGAGTCATCATGGAAGCAGGTCTTGATGAAGCTGAATGGGTTCAATCCAGATATGACCCACTGAATCTCATCGAAGAGAAGCGACTTACAGCTGTTTTCCATGGTCAGATGTATCAGAGACGCCTCAAGCGAGCTTTTGACAAGAAAGTTCTCCCTCGAACATTCTGTGAAGGCGAGCTCGTGCTCAAGAGGTATTCACCTGTCCACTCGGATCCACGAGGCAAGCGGACTCCCAATTACGAAGGACCCTTTGTTGTCAAGAAGGCCTTCTCAGGTGGAGCCCTGATCCTCACCACCATGGATGGGGAGGAGTTGCCATCGCCCGTGAACTCCGATACAGTCAAAAAATATTATGCCTGAAAAAAAAAGGATAAGAGTCCGTTAGATTGACATCCGCAAGGGCAATCTAGGCAAAATTGGACGTCCCGATGGACAAAAAAAAGAAATGTCCATGCAAAAGTTAGGGACAATGAAAAAAAACAATAACAGCCCGCTAAGTTGAAAACCCGAAAGGGAGACTTAGGCAAAAATGGGTATCCCGGTGGACGAAAAAAAAATAGAAAAAATGTCCAGGAAAAAATTAGGGATAAAGGCATTTGACTATGAACACTTGAGCCTCTTTTCGTCATAGCTAGACCTCAGACGGTAACAGAGCAGTCAAATCATCATCAACTGGTGCAAGGCGTTGGAACCTAGACTTACAATGGATGGTAGCCAATGTTGTAATCAATGCAAAACATGATTTCCCTTTGCCATTTACACTTGTTTTTCAATTTTACTAAAAATTTCCTCATCTAGGATTTTTGCATCCTTGTACACATCTTATGTACAAAATTTTCACATTCAATAAATGCTTCATTTGTTATCTTAATTGTTTTCATTCCAGTATTTTGTTTGCAAAATAAACAATTATTTGTGATCACATAATACTATAAAACGTTGAGAACAATAAAAAGCTAAATCAATCGAGAAAGCATTATGCATTGCATATTTTACTGGTAATTCCTGCAGGATAATCAGTAATATCCATTGGTAAGCCTAACGCCCGGTCGGCAACGTGATGGTTCTTTGAAGAAGTTGTTGTTTCCTCAGCAGAGTCATCATTTCCCTAGCAATCGCCATTATGGTTCTACGAAAGGGTTGATTACCTTCTATTTCCCCAACAGATCCATAAAGTCTCCAGTAAATTTGTCATGATGTACCCTGAGAAGAGACGGGTTTGTTCTTTTCCCTAGCACGGGTCGTACATCATCTCCTGCATGTCAGTTCGTCACACACCCGCAGCTGTATGACTTGATTCCTCGCCTTCCCCAAGTAGAGAAGATCCTCAGAGCCTTGTGAATTCCCTGCAACAGAGTCCGTGGCAGCTTAGAAATCGGAATTTTCTGATTTCATTCCCCAGGCAGAGTAAGTTTTGATGGGGAGGTGTAAGTTTTGATGGGGAGGTTGGCCTGATTCTTTTATTCCCGACAGTATAGTTGGTGATGGTTTCTTCCCCAACAGAGTCTTCACCATTTTTGGGATTATTCGCAGTAGAACTTGAACCCTTTGGGGCCCTTCCCCAACAGGTTTTGTCCTCATATGAGGGTTCTCTCCCCGACCGTGGATGTCGAGGTCGTTTTGCTGCAATCTCTGCCTAACTCTCGCACATCACCTTAACCTTCACCTTTGCATTGCATGATATCAAGCATCATGTAGAACGCATACAAGGCATATGCATCAAGCATATTCCCTCTCTTTCGGCCTGATTCATCTTCCCAGCAGATATTCAGCCAAACTTCGCACTTATCAACCCTCAAAAACATTAAACTCTTCTTTTGTCGCTGTCGGCCAAATTTTCGAGCTACTCTTTATTTAATCCCCTTTTACCTCGAATCATCGAAAAGCTGGCGCAATTTGAACATTCAGGTCCAAGAGGATTAAATAGGGGCAGTTATCGTAACCCGAATTTGACCTCCCTCTTTTGCCTTTTGCATAAGCATGTGCATTCGCATCACTGGCATACGCATGCGCATTTTTTTCTTTTGGATTTTTGTTGCAGGAATATTCAGGTTTTCTAAGCCCGATTAATTGCATCTTCACAAGGTCATCCCATCATCAAGACAAGCACAAAATAAGGGTTTCTATGCCTATTCATCAAAGCAAGAGGTTGAAAATCGGAACCGTGGCCACAACACCTTTTTTCAGCCAAATTTGGGCATTTTTGGATTGATTAATCGATTAATCATTTGCAGTGCAAATGTGTTAATCGATTAACACATGTAAATTTTGCAGAATTTGCTGCTTTTTCAAGACAGCAACTTTCCCCCCACATTTTGAACTTCTACATTGGTCTAGTAACATGTGGAACATTCTGGAGTATTCAAGAATTCACTCAAATTTATTCCAATGCATCATTTCCAAATAAGTGCACCATGTTCCTTGATTTCCAAGTATGTGGACCTTTGGATGTTGGAGCTCACATTGGGATTGTTACCGAGTTGGTTCTAATTAACTGAGTTAACCGCTAGACTCAGTGAGTCAAGCCTAACTAACTCCTAGCCTAGTTCCAAACCACCCAAAGCTAAGTCCAAGCCAAATTCCAAACCTCTCACACTCCAAACCAAAAGTCTATATAAACACACCTTCACTCACTTTTCAAAGGATCAACCATTTTCACACAAATTCCTCACACTTCACTCTCAATTCTCTCATATTTTCTCTGATTTTTCTCTGCTACTTCTTCATCTTCATCTCAATTCTCTTCCAAAACCTTACCAAAGCTCTTAATTCTCCATTGAAGAAAAGCTACTTTCACCTTGAAAGTGCTTTTTCTTGAGCTTAACCATCATCATCATTCCATTCTATTGGATTTTGTGGAGCTTCAGTAGCTTTTGGATTCATCTCAAGTGATTATTTCAAGTTTCTTCGGTGATAATTCTCATTTTGAAGTTTTCGTCGCAATTTGCTCGGTTTCGATACGTTTCGGCTATAGTTGAAGATTCCTCTGGTTTTCTTTGATTATCTTCGCCAATATCTCTTTGGAACAATCACCAAGCCAAATCTCCAGCTTGTAGGTTTGTAGATCTCACTCATTTTTCTGTTTCGAACGTTTTCGTATCATTCGCGATGTAGTTTCGTTGTTTTGCATGTGATTTGATTATACCATTGCTTGATCCATGATCTTGATGATTTAATTGATTCTATTGTTGATCATTTGCTGTTTTTAAACTTGTTTTTTCGTGCATAATTATTTTCCCTAGCATTGGAGTGATTGCACAATCAATAAGTTGGCCAAAAGCACTTTGAAAACTATTTTTCAGCCCCTGTGCCAGTGTTAATCGATTAACACTTTGCAGTGCAAAAGCGTTAATCGATTAACACTCTATTTTTTCAGTTTTTTTGCTGTTTTGCAAGTGTTAATCGTTAACACTTTGCAATGCAAAAGTGTTAATCGATTAACACTGAACCAGAAGGCCATTTTCATGCTTTTTCAAGTGTGTTTGCCATGCTTTCTTCCTTTTAACTTACATTGATTGTCATGCTTGATTTTATGGATGTTTTAAGTGTCATTTAACTTCTGTTAGAAGCTTATTCATGAACTTTTGTTGCCCCCTTTTGATTTTTCAAATTGTTCATATTCTTGGCATTATGTGAATACATGCTTTCTTGCATTTTCTTTGATCACATGCTATATGATTAGGTGCATCTTTTGGCACGATTTTGCACTTTCTCTCATTGCTTTTCCTTAGGGTTGTTCTTAAGAAAATAAGCTTAATCTTGTACAATCAATAATACACCTTGTTGCTTTAATAATTTTCCATTTCATTCGGAAAATTATTGGCATGTTCCTCCCTTTGATTAATTAATCAAAACTCCGTTTCGATTATTGATCTCCCTCTTGGCGCTTCTCTTTAGGCTTCCTTTAGAACTTTCTTTCTCTCTTCTCCCACGGAGTCAGAGATTCACACGACACTGGAGCATTGTACAAATTGGAGCGGTTACGTTGCCTGTTTCAATTTCCACACTATATTTTGGGTGCTAGAGAAGGAATGAGGATGGATTTTTTTCCTACCCTCATTCTGGATATTTCTTTGGTAAGGGCGTCTTGTCCTCTCCTCGAGAATAGTCACCTTTATCCTCGAGCTATAGTGTTTCTCATTCCCCAGTCGGGTCGATTCTTGATCACTTGTGTTTCTCTCAATCTCTCTTTTGATCAATCACCATCTTTCTTGGTTAAGATCATTGTCTTGATTTAGCATTCTTCTCCTTTGTCTCAACATTCTTTTCTTGTGGCCAATCATTACTATTTTGATTCCCCTGAAGAGCCTCAAACCCTTTTCTTCGGTTAATCATAGGTTTTCTGTTAAAATTGAATCCCCAGGAGTTCGCAACCTTCTTTTGGTTCTTCTCCCTTTGTTTGGTTAACCTCTGCCTGTCAGTTAAAACACCAATTCACATATCTTCTCAGTTAACCACAGTCTATCTGTTAACATACTGAGTTTCCTTTTTCTGGGTTAATCACCTTCTCTTGGTTAATCACCCATTTTTTCAGTAAACCACAACCTGCCTGTTAAAACACTAAGCTTTTTCGAGTTAATCACCTTCTTTTGGTTAATCACTCGGCCCTTTTCGGTGAATCATAGTTTTATGTTCACACCGAATCCTCAGCGGTTAACAACCTTTTTTGGTTCAGAACCCCCTTTTGTTGGTCAATTACTGTTTGTTCAGTTAGTCCCAACACCCCCTTTGGGTCACAACCTTTTCTTGGTTTCACACCCGTCCTTTGGGTCACAACTTTCGCTTGGTTCTACACCCTTTCTTTTGGTTAATCACAGTTTACCTGTTAAAAACAATGCTTCTATATCCCCACAGAGTTGCAATCTTTGTTTCCCTCGGTTAACCACTATTTATCAGTTAATATATCGAGGTTCCCTCAGAGTGAAACACCTTCTCTTGGTTCAATACTCTCTCTTCTGGTTGATCACAGTCTATCTGTTAAAACCTTTATCCCCACCAGAGTTCTTACCTCTTTTTCCTTCGGTTAACCACTACCAGTCAGTTAATATACTGAACTTCTTTTCTCTTGGTTTTGACACCATACTTTTGCTTGTCCCCAGTAGGGTCACTACTCTCTGGTCCCCTACACCATTATTTTTTTTTCCCTTACCTCCCCAATGGAGTCCTTTCTTTCCTTTTGCTCTTTATCTCTTGGTTTCGACACCACTTTTGCACGTTATTCTCAGTACATTATTGTCTTTCCTTTTGCATTTCTTTCTTGGTTTTGACGCCATTTCTTTTGAATCCCCATCGGAGTTTCCCTTTTTCTTTTGCTCTTGGTTTTGACACCACTTAACTTTCCCTTTCTTTTCTTTTCCGTCTTAGTTCCCCGAACTACGGAAGCTCTGATTCTGCATTCATTCGAATGTATGATACGTAGGCACGAGATTGCGATGATCTTGGCGAGCACACTTCCACCCATCCACCCTTCTTTCTTCCATTCCTTTCTTGTCCCTGGTTCCATGAACTACGGCGCTCTAATTTCCTCATTGCACTATGAGGGTACGTAGGCACGAGGACCCAATCCTCCGCGAGCACTTTTGCTCTTCTTTCTTTCTTTTCTCTTCTCTCTCTCTCTCCTTTCTTTTAGCTAGAAGCCTTTAGATAGATAACCCATCAAAGCCTAGAAGCAAGCGAAATGGTTCCCGTCGAGTACGACGGACGCGTAAGGTGCTAGTACCTTCATTTCGCATAACCGACCCCTGTTCCTGTTTCTCTTCCCCTTGGGTTTTATCGATATTTTCCCTGTCCTTTGGGACTAAATAAAGTTTGGTGGCGACTCTGTTGTATCTTTGAGTGTGCGATTCACTCAGGTATAAACCAACCATCTTTAAGCAAGAGGAGGCACGACCCTGGAAGACAGACTCTGGAGCAGAATGAGGAGTTATTGGAAAGGAAGTAGTTGATAATTTAATCAATTATTTCATCAAGAGAAGTGGAGGAGAAAAGAATTACTAGGGCTCACGTGGCATTAGTTTGAAGAGAAAATGAGCAAAAGGAACGGATAAGTTCAAGGAAGCTAGAAGACAAATGGTAGTACGGTGGGGACCATGCTTCAAAAGAGCGCCCAACACCAAACCACCAGCCATCTGCGATGCTCCACCACTCTGCCACAGCCGCCTGCAGAAAAGCAACTTTGTCTCCCACCAACATTTGTACCAGATAACTTGCAACGGAAGGATTGAGGGACAGTTGGTCCACATTTGGATTTGATTTGGGCCTAACCTTATTTTCATCAAGAAACCCATGATCCAAGAAAGTAGCAACTCTCACTTCCACTCTCCTCTATATAAAGAAAGCTTGCACATTGAGAGAAGAGAGTGGGAGATTTTACACACAACAAAACAGTTTATTTCAGTTGTAGTTTTAGTTTAATTTGATTCCAAGAGTTGAAGCATAGGGAGAGGGTCTTCTACTCTCATCCAGTCCTATACACTCTGCTGAAAGCTGTCGTGACTGAAGAGAGCTGTTGCTGTTTACTTAACGCAAGAGGTTTCCAAGTTACTACTAAGTTTCATTTCTTTACTTCACTTTGTGAGAAGATGTTTCTTATTAGTTTCACTTCAGTAGTTTGTACTCAGCTCACTATGAGCTAAACCCTTGTTTGATGAGCCTAATGAAGTTAGTATAAACATTGTTTTTATGTTGATATGATGTGATGTTTAATGTCTTATTTTGTTATGTGTTTTTATGCTATATACTTGATTCTTAGAGTGATCAACTAGGAAGAAGGTAAAAGCTTGTTGTTGAGAGAGATCCAACAAACAAGTGGATTTCATAACAAAAGTGATTAATAAAGTAGGATAGAGATATTCACTTAATTCAACTTGCTTAGAGATAAGAAGTTGAGACCATAAAGAATTTCAGAATTAAAACCAGACGTATTTTAGGGTTATAAGTGAGACTTAGAGATTTGTTCCCTTGCCCTAGTTATGCATGTTTTTGATGTTGTAGAGATACACCACTAAATCATATTCTGACCTTTTGAGGCACGACACCTCACATCATAGAAGCGTTTTAGCAATAACTATACTAATGGATTTAGCTCATCAACTACTCTCTCTAATATTCAACTCCCTCTTTAGTTATAAATTTTGTCTTAAGTTATTTGTGTGTTGTTCCTGTTCTTTATTATCATTATTTTGTTACCTTGCTCATACTTTCTCTTAAACAAAGAAATTAATACTAGTAGTTCAAAGCTTTTATCACTTCCTTGTGGGTGGTTCGACCTTTACTTTATCACTTGCTACATTATCAAGCATGTATACTTGCATGTGACACCTTTGCTTTAAACAATTTACAAGAAAAGCATTACATATAAAGTAGAGAACAAGTCTTTGGCGCCGTTGCCGGGGAAGTGTATAAAGTTTGAAACACTGTATTTATTTTTTGTTTGAGATTGTATTTGAGCTTTTAACATTTTCCGTGATTTGGTGTCACGACAGGCTTAAGCTATTGCATGTGCAGGTCGTTACAACCAGTTTACAGTGGTTATCCTGAACCTGAAAGAATTCTCAAAGCACGAAGGAGATTTTTATGTACTCAGCAAATATCTGGAGATTCCTCAACCTAAGTTGTGGCTGAACCTGAAGGAGTAGTGCACGAGGGGGACACGAACGAAGAAAGTTCGTCGTCTTCTTCAGATGAGTCATTGTACGAGACAAACATGGCGGATCCAGACATCATTGGCATTGGTTTGGCAGAAAAGTTTCTGGCAAAGTATTTTCCTCCTTCCAAGAATGCTAAAATGAGAAATGAGATCACATCATTTAGGCAAGGAGATGATGAATCGTTGTTTGACGCATGAGAAAGATTTAAAGAGCTGTTGAGATAATGTCTTCATCATGGGATTCCCATCTGCATACAACTTGAGACTTTCTATAATGGATTAATTCCATCCTCAAGGAATATGTTAGATGCATCCAGTGGTGGAGCCCTCTTGTCTAAATCTTATGATGATGGTTACAAGTTGATTGAGAGCATTATTGTCAACATTTATCAATGGCCGGTCACAAGGGCTACTGCAAGTTCAACTCAAAAGAAGCCTGCTGAAGTTCATGAAGTCACTGAGACCACAACCCTTGCCGCTCAACTGGCTCAGATCCACCAAATGATGAAGAATCTGATGAGTCCTGAAGTGACAAAGCCTGAACCTGTTAAGGTGGTTACTGACACTACTGAGATTGTATGTGTTTACTGTGGAGGACCATATTTATTTGAAGAATGTTCTGCAAATCCTGTTTTTGTTAACTATGTTGGCAATCCCAACAACAACAACAGATACAACAATCCATGCAGCAACACTTACAACCCAGGATGGCGCAACCATCCCAATTTTTCTTGGAGTAACAATAAAAGTCAACCTAAACCACAAACAACTACACCACAAGTTCCACCTGGTTTTTCTAACCCTAACTATGCTGGGGTTAATCAAGGAAACAACCATCTGGAAAGTGTTCTTAATTCCTTTATTCAAGAAGCAAAGAATCAATTTCAAGCACAAGGGGTGAGTATCAAGAACTTGGAAAATCAAGTAGGGAAAATTGCCACTGCTCTAAGTTCAAGAAACTTGGGAACTCTCCCAAGCTCCACTGAGACTCCCAATACACAAGATGGAGTGAAGAATATTGAAATGTGCCAAGCTCTCAAACTCAGAAATGGAAAAGAAATTGAAGAGGCCGTTACAAAGAGCAAAGAGTCATGTACTGATTTGTCTAAGACAGACAGTTCTGGAGCAAGAGACAAAGATGAGGGAGAACCATTTTCATCAAGGCAGCAGAAGCACAAAGATGATGTACCTACTGTAGACTACATTCCTCAAGAGAATCAAGAAGTCATTACTGAATCCAACAGAAAGCAAAAGTTTGTGCAAGAAAGGCCACCACCTCCTTTTCCACAAAGAATAAAAAAGGCCAAGAAGAGCAACAATTTTTTAAGTTTATGGAGATCTTGAAGCAGCTCCACATCAATATACCATTGATTGAAGCTATTCAACAAATGCCAAACTACTCAAAGTTCATGAAGGATGTGCTTACCAAGCGAAAAAGGGTGGGAGAATTTGCTACGGTTGCACTCACACAAGAGTGTAGTCAATTGGTTCAAGGCAAACTCCCTCCCAAATTGAAGGATCCTGGAAGTTTTACTATTCCATGCACCATTGGAGATGCCTTTTGTGGAAAGGCACTATGTGATTTAGGGGCCAACATTAATCTCATGCCCCTATCCATTTTTAAGAAGCTAGGGATAGGTGTTTCCAGGCCTACAACTATCACCTTACAGCTAGCAGATAGAAGTATTTGCTACCCAAATTTGTCTTCCCTGCTGATTTCATTATTATGGACTTTGAAGCTGATGAGGAAACACCCATTTTGTTGGGAAGGCCATTCCTAGCAACGGGTAGAACCTTAATTGATGTAGAAAGAGGAGAACTCACTATGAGAGTGAACGGGCAGCAAGTAGTGTTCAACATACTCAATGCCTTGCAATACCCAGAAGAAGAGGTAGATGTATGTTCCATGATATCTAGTCGGGAAGGTTTAATCCATAAAAACCTTCTAAGGGCTAGTGACATGTTGAAAATTGAGTTAGGCAAAGTGGAAGATGAAGGACTAAAATATGGGATCATTTATGGTCCAATGACGAAGCAAGAGGAAGAATCTGTGGAAGTGATAGAATCCACCACTGTTGCTCACAAGCAGCAGCTGCCTTCCATAGAGGAACCCCCTGAATTGAAACTCAAGCAACTTCCGGAGCATTTACAGTATGCATATCTGGAGGCAGGACAGAAGTTGCCAGTTATCATTGCTACAGATCTGCAAGAGGAGCAGAAAGAGCAATTGATCTCACTACTGAAGAGACATAAGAAGGCAATTGCATGGAAGATTTCTGACATTAAGGGAATCAGTCCAGCAATTTGCATGCACAAAATTCTGTTGGAAGAAAATGCTAAGAATAGCATTCAGAGTCAACAAAGGCTGAACCCTATCATGAAGGAAGTTGTAAAAAAGGAAATTATCAAGTGGCTGGATGCAGGAATTATTTACCCTATCTCTGATAGTGTGTGGGTAAGTCCCATCCAGTGTGTACCGAAGAAATGGGGCATGACAATGATAATCAATGAGAAGAATGAGCTTATCCCCACTAGAATTGTTTCTGGTTGGAGGATTTGTATGGATTATAGGAAGCTGAACAAGGCAACTAGAAAGGATCATTTTCCTTTACCTTTCATTAATCATATGTTGGATAGACTAGCGAGAAAGGAGTATTATTGCTTCTTAGATGGATATTCGGGCTACAACCAAATTGCAATAGCCCTGGAAGATCAAGAGAAAACAACATTCACATGCCCTTATGGCACCTTTGCCTTTAGAAGGATGCCGTTTAGACTATCCAATGCACCAGCCACCTTCTAACATTGCATGATGGTTATCTTTTCAGACATCATAGAAAATTCCATGGAAGTCTTCATGGATGACTTCTCAGTTTTTGGAGAATCATTCAAGGATTGTCTAAAGAATCTGGAGTTGGTGCTGGCAAGGTGTGAAGAGAACAATCTAGTTCTTAATTGGGAAAAATGTCATTTTATGGTAAAAGAAGGAATTGTTCTTAGTCATAGAATTTTAAAAGAAGGATTAGAGGTAGATCAAGCAAAGGTAGAGGAAATTGAAAATTTACCCCCACCAGTCAACATCAAGGGCATTAGGAGTTTCTTGGGACATGCTGGATTTTATAGGAGGTTTATAAAAGATTTCTCAAAAATAAATAAACCCCTATGCCAGTTGCTGCAGCATGACACGCCTTTTGTCTTCAGTAAAGAGTGCCTTGAATCTTTCAATCTTTTGAAGAAGGCTCTCATTTCTGCACCTGTAGTCAAAACCCCAGATTGATCCAAGCCGTTTGAGTTAATGTGTAATGCCAGTGACTTTGCCATTGGTGCTATGTTAGGCCAAAGGCATAACAAAGTTTTTCACACCATCTACTACGCAAGCAAGACTGTGATAGAAGCACAAATCAATTACACAACCACAGAGAAGGAGATGCTGGCAGTAGTGTTTGCCTTTGATAAGTTCAGACCTTACTTGGTAGGAACTAAAGTCATTGTGTACACGGATCATGCAGCAATCAAGTATTTGATTGCCAAAAAATATGCAAAGCCACGTCTCATAAGATGGGTTCTTTTACTACAAGAATTTGACCTAGAAATAAGAGACAAGAAAGGAGTGGAAAACTCAGTTGCTGATCATCTCTCAAGACTACCTGAAGAAGTTCAATCTCAAAACAGTGGAGACATTAAAGAAAGTTTTCTGGATGAGAAGTTGTTGTTGATTACTGATGGCACGACTCCTTGGTACACTGACATTGTTAACTACTTGGTCAGCAGAGTCATACCACCAGAATTCAACTTCCAACAAAGAAAGAGGTTCTTTCACACTGTCAAGAGTTATTTTTGGGATGAGGCTTATCTGTACAAGAAGTGTGCTAATCAGTTATTAAGAAGATGTGTTGACTATGAGGAGGCCCGACAGATTCTGTCAGCCTGCCACAAAGCCCCCTATGGTGGACACTTTGGAGGAGGCAGAACTGCAGCGAAAGTGCTGCAATCAGGTTATTTCTGGCCTTCTATTTTTAAGGACGCTCATGAATTAACAAAAAGGTGTGATAGATGCCAGAGGGATGGAAATGTGTCCATGAGACAAGAAATGCCTCTCACGAGTATTCTTGAAGTAGAAATCTTTGATGTGTGGGGCAATGATTTCATGGGACCTTTCCCTCCATACTTTGGAAATCTTTACATCCTTGTAGCTGTGGATTACGTGTCCAAGTGGATTGAAGCAGTAGAAACACCATCCAATGATGCTAAGGTGGTGACCAAGTTCTTGCTCAAGAACATCTTGACAAGACATGGCACGCCTAGAGCTATCATCAGTGATGGGGGGTCCCATTTTTGCAACAAACTTTTTGAACACTTAAAGGCGAAATATGGGATAAAGCACAAGGTTGCTACAACTTACCATCCATAAACTAGCGGACAAGTGGAGTTTTCCAATAGAGAAATCAAGAGAATTTTGGGAAAAGTGGTTAACCCCACAAGAAAGGATTGGTCCAAGCACTTGGACGAAGCACTATGGGCATATAGAACTACCTATAAAACTCCCTTAGACATGTCTCCTTATAGACTTGTTTATGGAAAGGCTTGTCACCTACCCATTGTGAAATTCTGGTATCAGACGTGTGATGTTAAGTGCAATGTCACAACAACACACTCTGCTCAATGGACAAAATAAACAGCAGAATAACACACCAAATTGTTCACCCAGTTCGGTCTAACTACCTACGTCTGGGGGCTACCAAGCCAGGGATGAAATTCACTACTTGTAGAATTAAATTACAGACTCAACAACCCAGTTGACAATCTCCTAATCTTAATTCCTACTAGTGACTTTCTACCTAAGAAACCACTTAGATATGAGAACACTACTCAATCCCTAAAACACTTCAAAGATCACACACTTTGACTAACACTACTTGATTCTGCTTCACAGCTTTGATCAAGTTCCACAACTCTCTATCGCTTCATAGCTTCTAAGAGAGGACAGAAAACAACTCACCAATTCAACCTAGAATGGTGTATACAAAACTCGTACGAAATACTTAAGACACTCAGCCTATGCTCTTGATCTTCTCTCTGTATTTCTGTACCTTTTCCTTTGATCTTGTGCGCTCTATATAGCCACCTGAATTTGGGCTTGGACTCCTGCAATATCTGACTTGATTTGTTATTTAAAACTGAATCTTCAAAACAGATTTTCTCCTAAAATATTTTCAAATCTTCAACCTTTTAAATCTCCTACAAATCTGCACCAGATCTCCTATGCAGCAGAGAATATCTATCCCAAGATATTCGCATCCAATGAGACACCTTGCTCTCCACAATTCCAGCTAACACGCAAACCCTAACAACATCACAAACCTGATGTTATTAATTCTGCAGATCTAATGTCACAACATCGCTTGTGACATCAGACATCCAACTTCAGTAACTTAAACACTTAACACAGCCCAGTGTTAAGACTCAATGTTGTGACATCAACACCCTGACATCAAACATTGAACAAACTTTGTTTTACCAAAATTCCAGCCAATCCAAGAAACTAACAATCTCCCCCTTTGGCTAATTTTGGCTAAAACAATCTCTGCACCTTCAGAGACTTCAGCAGCGGAAAAAAACTTCAATAAATCTTTTAAAACTTCAAGAAGCAGCATCAATAAACTTCAATACAGAAAGACTTCACTTCACAAAACTCTGCTACAGCACCATCTTCAACAGTCAACATTGGTGCTCCCCCTCAAAACAAGAACCAGCATAACAGCCGTTCAACATGCAGCAATTCAAATTCAACAGATCAGCAATTACTCCCCCTTAATTTCTGCACTTCTGCACTATAACCTCAGCAATCAGCTACATCCTCTGCAGCATATTCCTTGACTTGATTCCGTAGCAGCAGCAATCAACTCCTTTTGACATTTGTACTCTTGGCTGACATTTGTACTCTTTGATACTCTTGGCTACTTCTCCCCCTTTTTAGCCACAATTTGACAACCCCATCAACCAGGAGCCCTACTCACTGCAGTTAGTACTACCCTATCTCTCATTGTTAGCCTCACAGTTAGCATAACAAATCATAGAACAAAAATTATAATGGGTGCATATACAGCACAATATTCATGATACAAGCCATGCACAACAGTGCAGAAACAAAAACAACATAATCAAACTAAAACTACTAACTAAGAAAAACATTAAAAGCTTTAATCATCTGAGCTGAGATCATCATCATCTTCTTCTGAACCTGGCTCTGCAACATCATCATTATTGTTAGCATTGACTGCTTCATCTTCTTTTGAGCAGTCATTATCAGACTCAACTTTCTTATCAGCAACTTCTTCTTTTGTCATCTTCAGAGTCGTAAGTAATCTGTTGAACTTCTTCTTTCTTTCAGTGCTTACTCTGATGGCTTCATCTAATTCTTTATAGGCTTCCTCTAGTTCAGAAATCATATCAGTCTTGACGTGAGTATAATGAGTAGATGTTGAGGCAGATGCCTTGACATGATCAGCAACATGTTTTCCTTCAAACAGCTTCTGATGAAAAGACAAGTCAGGCTTCCTTCTACACGCAATATCATACTGGTGAAGAATCCCAGGATGCTGAGACAGAATTATCCCACAAATGAGGGATGGAAATGCAATAGGCAATTTCACAGCTCTTGTTGCAGCATGCTTGATAGTCTGATTATAAATGTAAGAGCCATAATCAATTAGTCTCTTTGTTCCAATGGCATAAACTAATTTTCCCAAACCAGCAGAAACAAAGGTCTTGTGGTTAGTAGGAATCCAATTAACAACACCTATTCTATGAAGAAGAGCATATTTCACACTTAATAAACTTGCTGATAACTTCCCTTTTGAAGGCCAAACTTCTACCTGACCAGCTGTGATTTCATTGCAGATAACATTATTTGAAACTTCTAATTCTCCGTAATCTTCCTCACTTCTTCCTAAGTAGGCATTAATCACCTTAGGAGAGAACCAGACACACTTACCCCTAATCGTAACTCTTTTGAAAGTTAGGCTTTTGCTGTCATTGATAGACTCGGGGATATTCACTATAAATTCTCTGACCAGTCTATCATTGCAACTAGTCAATCCTGACACAGTCCTTATGAGACCAGCAAACTTAATTAGATCTATAATTCCAGTAGACTCTAAATCATCTGTAACTCGCTCTCTTTCCAGAGCTATCCTTCTTTGGCTCACACAATTCCACATGGAAGCACTTCTGGCACAGTGAAATGAGATGTTATCAGGCACTTGATCAGCAGCCCTGTTCCTCACAGGGTTGATGTCTTAAACATCACACTCTGAATCTGATTCTTCCCTGATTCTCCTCTTCTTGCCAGACATGGCAACTTTGCTCCATGACTTGGGAGAGTCTGCAAATGAAGTCCTTCTCTTTTCCTTGACCATATTTTCATTAGGAAGTGACTCCACTCCTTCCCCTTTCCTATCCTCCCTTCTTCTTGCTATCGCATTACCAATGATATCACTATCAGATGAGTCCTCAACATCTATAACCTCAACCTGATCCTTCCCTTTATAATTGTGACTTTCAACCCTAGGGGGTGATGTTCTGACATCAGGGATGACATTAGTATCTTCAAGATCTTCTTCTTTACTACCACCTTCAGCGTCTTGAATCACAGACAAGGCCAGTCTGTGAAGATTGGTGTCCTTACTTTGAGAGCCCACCTGTTCAGCAGGCATTTGCCTTAAAGGGACAAAAATCCCTTTCACACGTATTCCCTTCTCAAGAATTTTGGTGGCAATCTGCTCCAAATGCATGTCCACATCATACTTATCCTCAATAGCTTGAGAGGATGATGACCTAGTTTCAGTTTTACTTATCTTGCCTGAAGGTTTAGAGTTACCTGAATCTGGAAGAGCCATAGGAATGTGTTCTTTGTCAACATATTCTTTTTCCGATGAAACCCTAGTTCGTTCATGCGCAGGTCTTTGAGAATCAGAGTTCTTGGATGGGGAAGACATCGTTCCTTTGTAACAGACTAGGTTTAGAGAAGATTTTTCTATTCTGAGGGGATGAACCATTGAGAAGAGAACGCTTTGATGAATCTTGATATAGAATCAATATGGTAAGGCGCCTGATTTTGAGTACCTCTTAAAGACCAATCACTAATTTTCTCCCTCCATAAAGACTTTCCTTTTAAATTTTTAAAAGGATTCACATCAGAACTCATTAACTCTGAGTGACTTTTCAGCATCCTTTCACACCTGATGTCATAGTCTGATGTTATAACATCAACTTGAACATCATCAGATGAATTAACTTCAAGAGGAATCCACTGATAGTAGTTATCTTTGGATCTGGCACCCTTCATAACAACCTGATTATGCTCATTAGATACCACACACTCATCTTTGGTGTAGTTAACTTTGCAACCTTCATCACATAGCTTACTTATGCTAATCAGATTAGCATTCAAACCTTGGACAAGGATCACACTATCAAGAGTAAGACCATCATGATTCTTCACTCTTCCAACTCCTTCTACTACTCCTTTTTCTCCATTGCCAAACACAACCTTATTTGCATGGCAAGGATTGAACTCCACCAACTGCTCCTTGGATCCAGTCATGTGTTTTGAACATCCACTATCAAAGTACCATGCATCCATGGCAAAATGTCCATCTGAGGTATGAGCCAATAGACATGTATCCTGAGCTTTAGGAACCCATTGTTTCACCACCTTGGGCCTGACCTCCTTCTGTCTGAGTTGCGGAGCAGAATTTGGATAACCATGAAGCTTGAAGCAAGAGGACTGCATATGTCCAAACCTGCCACAATAGAAGCATCTGACTCTATCATCTCTGAAGTGGTTAAACCTTCTGCCTCTTTGACGATGATACTGTTGGTGCTGCCACCCATAATGATTTTTCCTTCTACCATAGTTGGCCTGTCTTCTATGGTGCGGTTGTCTTCTCCTGTTCTGAGGATGCTATCTCCTATAGTGATGAGGCTTCCTACTTCCATAGTAATGAGGCACAGCATTGTCGCATCCATATCCATACCAGTTTCCCTGTTGTTGAGACATATTCTGTTTGAACCTGGTAGCTTGCATGCTCTTGTGATATTGGGGAGGCATATACTGACTAGCTCCTTGGGGCTGCATCTTCCTCTGATGAGGACCATTCTTCTTCTCAACATTCTGAGACTGTGAATGAGCACCCTTCTCAGGTGTAGGATCCTGTCTCTTTGTTTGATGATGAGACATTGGTTGGGACACCTCCTTCTTTGTTCCTGAAGTGCTTGCTTCAGCAGAAACCTTTTTCTCAGCCACAAATCCTATACCTGACTTATCACCAGCAACCTTTTCTGTCTGAAGGATCTTATCAAGTGTGTCTGTACCACAGCTCAGCATCCTAACAGATTTGGTCATATGATCAAGATGAGCTTTTACCAGTGAGACTTCATTTTCCAAATCAGCTTTAGCAGTCTCAAGCTGAGCAATCTGTTCCTTTTGACTCTTGTTTTCTTGACAGATTTCAGCACTCTTCAGACAAAGCTCTTGATAAGTAGACGCTAGCTCCTCATAAGTTATTTCTCCATCACTATCATCTTCAGAACCAACAATTCCTGTTAAGGCTCTAACATGCTTTGCTGACTCACCTTCACTTTCACTATCAGATTCAGACCAGGAAACTGACATGCCCTTCTTCTGCTTCTTCAAGAATGTGGGACATTCTTTCTTGACATGTCCATACCCTTCACATACTGAACACCTTTATCCTGGGCAGTCTTCTCTTCATCTTTCTCTTTTGACGTGCTGATATCAGAAGGGATGTTCTTGGCATTAGGCTTGTAGTTATTGTTCATCCTCTTGATTACTTTGTTGAACTGCCTTCCCAACATAGCTATGGCCTGAGATAAGTCCTCCTGGGATTCAGTACTCTTCCCTTCCTCTTCTTGAGCATTTGACGTCAAGGCTATACTTTTTGGCTTCTTTTCATGCTCTTCTTCATTTAACCCAAGCTCAAACGTTTGAAGAGATCCAATGAGCTCATCAACCCTCATCTTGCTGATGTCTTGAGCTTCTTCAATAGCAGTCACCTTCATCTTGTACCTCTTAGGAAGGGACCTAAGGATTTTCCTTACAAGCTTTTCTTCTGACATCTTTCTCCAAGAGCACTGGATGCATTAGCCAGCTCAAGAACACTCATGTGGAAGTCATGGATAGTCTCATCTTCCTTCATCTTCAGACTTTCAAACTTCGATGTTAGAAGCTGAAGTCTTGACATCTTAACTCTAGATGTTCCTTCATGTGTAGCCTTCAAAATATCCCAAGCCTCCTTAGCAACTTCACAGGTATTGATCAACTTGAATATATTCTTATCCACTCCATTGAAAAGTGCATTTAGAGCTTTGGAATTACCAAGGGCAAACTCATCTTCTTCCTTGGTCCATTCTTCTTCAGGCTTCGGCTTTGAGGTGCCCTCTTTATCTTTCCCAGCATCATCCTTTTCAAACACAACAGGTGCTTTCCATTCTTTAACAATAGCCTTCCAAGCCCTGCTGTCCAAGGATTTCAAAAAGGTGATCATCCTTGGCTTCCAATAGTCATAATTCGAGCCATCCAAAATAGGGGGTCTGTTGACAAATCCTCCAACTTCCTTGCCCATCTTTACACCAGAAAGTAACTTCCCTAGATCTCACCCAGAGACAGACAAGATGCCTGCTCTGATACCAATTGAAATTCTGGTATCAGACGTGTGATGTTAAGTGCGATGTCACAACAACACACTCTGCTCAATGGACAAAATAAACAGCAGAATAACACACCAAATTGTTCACCCAGTTCGGTCTAACTACCTACGTCTGGGGGCTACCAAGCCAGGGATGAAATTCACTACTTGTAGAATTAAATTACAGACTCAACAACCCAGTTGACAATCTCCTAATCTTAATTCCTACTAGTGACTTTCTACCTAAGAAACCACTTAGATATGAGAACACTACTCAATCCCTAAAACACTTCAAAGATCACACACTTTGACTAACACTACTTGATTCTGCTTCACAGCTTTGATCAAGTTCCACAACTCTCTATCGCTTCACAGCTTCTAAGAGAGGACAGAAAACAACTCACCAATTCAACCTAGAATGGTGTATACAAAACTCGTACAAAATACTTAAGACACTCAGCCTATGCTCTTAATCTTCTCTCTGTATTTTTGTACCTTTTCCTTTGGTCTTGTGCGCTTTATATAGCCACCTGAATTTGGGCTTGGACTCCTGCAATATCTGACTTGATTTGTTATTTAAAACTGAATCTTCAAAACAGATTTTCTCCTAAAATCTTTTCAAATCTTCAACCTTTTAAATCTCCTACAAATCTGCACCAGATCTCCTATGCAGCAGAGAATATCTATCCCAAGATATTCGCATCCAATGAGACACCTTGCTCTCCACAATTCCAGCTAACACGCAAACCCTAACAACATCACAAACCTGATGTTATTAACTCTGCAGATCTAATGTCACAACATCGCTTGTGACATCAGACATCCAACTTCAGTAACTTAAACACTTAACACAGCCCAGTGTTAAGACTCAATGTTGTGACATCAACACCCTGACATCAAACATTGAACAAACTTTGTTTTACCAAAATTCCAGCCAATCCAAGAAACTAACACATTGAATTGGAGCATAAGACATTTTGGGCTGTGAAGCAACTAAAATTTAATATTAAAAATGTTGGCCAAGCTAGAATGCTTCAATTGAATGAGTTAGATGAGCATAGGTTGTTCTCATACGAGAATGCTGAGTTGTATAAAGAAAAGACCAAAAGGGGGCATGACAGGAAATGTCAGAAGAGGGAATTAGTAAAAGGCCAAAAAGTTCTACTTTTTAACTCAAGGCTGAAGCTATTCTCTGGAAAAATAAAATCAAGATGGTCTGGACCCTTTATTCTAGAAGAGATTTACCCCCATGATGTTGTGGAACTATTGAATGAGAAAAATGGAGAAAGATTTAAGGTTAATGGCCAAAGGGTCAAAACTTATTTTGGAGAACCCTCAAATAACACAAGGGGTTCCCTCCATTTCAATGATTAATGGACACTTATTTTGGTCAGGCGATAAGACCTTAAAATAGTGCTACTGGGAGCAGCCTAGCTTTATGCATTTTCTTTTGTTTTTACTTTTGTACAGGATCATGAAATTTTTTGTGGCATCAGCTCGTGACAAGATGTGACACGCCAGCAAAGGACAAGAGAAAAGTAGAAATGGAATATGGGAAGACGAGAAGGAATTAATTTTGTTGAGTCCATAAGAAAGATATTAATACTGATCTGGCAATAAATATTTTCTTTTGGACACCAGAAAGAAAATGAATAGTTTTGTTTTAAGAGAGGGAGAGAGAATCAAAGTGTGGCATGGGGATCATGCGCCTTAGGCCATGTGTAGCAGCAGAGTAATAATAACCCTGTCTGCCACGTCAGACTGTTTAGCTAGCCAAACACGCAAAAACCACTAATGGTGTCTTTTTTGTTGTCAGTCCCAAGTCCCTTCACCCTTTGCCCTAATTATCACAAAAAGAGAAACCTTTCTCTCTCCATCTTCCCAAGGACTTTTTTTTTCTTTTCTCAAATTTTTCAATCACCTTTTCAACTTCCCTCCATCTCTCTCTCTCTACCCAAATATTCAAACAAACTTTTCACTTTTCATTCTCTACCCTTCCTCCCGTAACCCTAATCTCTCAAACCCTCTCACTTCCATTCACTAAGAAAATGACTAGAGATGCAACTATTGGCCATCTCTACAAGACTGTAGCAAAGAAAACCATCGTCCCCACGATCGACCTCTCCAGCCATGATGAAGATGACACCTTCGTTAACGTTGAAGCCCACAAAAGATTTGTGGAGGACTTCAGCAAAATGAATGTGTTCGCTGAAAGAGGATTTATCATGGACACTGAAGATGAAAAGATGGGACTTCCAGGTGACCTAGGAACAACTATCTCAAATCTGAAGTGGGTGGCTTTTGTAAGCAACTCGGTCCTTACAATGCAACGCTGGTCAAGGAGTTATATTCCAACTTGACGGACCCTGGGCACAAGAGGCTAGAAGTATTGGTCAGAGGAACGAAGGTGATATATAACGAATCCAATATCAACTTTTATTTCAAGCTGGAAAATACTGAAGATGAGTACCAAAATCTGGTACTCAGTTCGCAGGAAGATGAGTACGACGCCTACATGGAATTGTTGTGTGTTGCTGGAATGAGTTGGGTTGAGAAAGCTGTGAGAAGAATGGATTTGAGGCCGGAGGTGAAAGTATGGTACCAGTTTGCCAAGCATTCAATCAAGCCTACTGCTCATAACGAGATAGTCTCCAGGGCTAGTTTGGTGCTGCTCCATTGCATAACTGGATTGAGGGGAATTAATATTGGCAAAGTAATTGTTCAAGAGATTCACACCTGTTCAAAGGAGAAAGAAGGAATGTTGTATTTTCCATGTCTCATAACAACCCTCTGTAGAAGACAAGGTGTGCCAGAATATGACTCAGGTATCTTTGGGTCTCCACAACAACCCTTGGATAAGACCTTAATAATGACTTTGATGAAACCTAAAGGATCTAGAAAAAGGACAGCGGCGGTGAGCCAAGCTTCTTCTGGGGTATCTGAACAACAAGACCCAGCTATGGAAATCCTGATGCAGGTGCAAAAGGATCGGCAGGAGTATTTTGCATATCAAAAGGCTAGGGCAATATGGCAAGAAAAGATGTGGGCCATGCAAACCCCCTCCAACTTGCTTGAGGCCCCCAAATTCCCTGATCATATTCTGGGAAGTGTTGAGCCGGCTGCTGCTGGGAATGAAGGAAAAGAGAAGAAACCTACCAAGAAGGAGAAAATGAAGAAGAAAAAGAAGGAGAAGGAAATGAAGAAGAAAAAAGTAGAGGAGACAAGCAAAGGCGTGTCGGTAGACACCACTCAAAGCCAGGTCAAGAAAAAGAAGAAGCTGAGAAAAACCTACTCATCTCCACCTCCAGAACCTGAAGGCAGCCCCAAACAGAAAAAGATGAAAGCAGAATGGAAAAGGAAGGAGACCACTACAACCCCAACACCACCTGTCAGTCCTACCAATAAGTTTGATCTTAACAAGCCCGATCAGGAGGAGGGAGGCTCTGGCAATGACGAGGTTTTGGAAAGCTTTTTAGCAGAAGTAGATAAGGATGCTAGGGATCTGGAGATGAATAAGGAAGATGTAGCTGAAGAAGAGGAGGGGAGTAAGGAAAAAGAGAATCCATTGGAAGAAACTGTCCAGCCGGAGGGAACTGAGGAAGACATGGAAGGAGAAGAACTAAGGAAGTACTATTCATCAACAAAAACCACAGAGAAGGAAGGAAATGTTAAAGGAGATGATGAGGCAGACAGTGAAGAGACGGAGAATATCACCGCTGACCCAGAACCCAATCCCGTCATGGAACCTGCCGTAAATGCAGATGATAATATTGCGGAGGAGCAGCCAGAGAAAGCTGAGGAACAGCCCAAGAAGAAGGCTAAAAGTCCAAACAAAGCTGCTGGGAAGATGGTAACTGGAGTCGCGACTGAAGAGGGCAATGAGAAAAAGGAGCTAGGAGCACAGGGCACAGAGGCAGAGAAGAGAAGAAGAAACAAGACATGCCTACACCTAGGAAAATCTCCAGGCTTAGGGCCTGGTTGGTAAAGTGAAATAGGCAAGCGATGGCATGCCTTCTCTCATCACTGAACAGTGAGGACACTGTCCTTACTTTAAGTTTGGGGGAGGACGCCAACGCTTAGCCTATTCTCACCATTCTAACCCTCTAATATCACAAATTGGATATTCTGTCTTTTGTCTTGCATGTTTCTGTTTCTGGATAATGTTTTTGGGTTTATGCTTTGGATGGCCATGTTTTGAGCCATACATATTTAAATCTTTTGTGGGGAAGCCTTGATGCCCCAAGACCTACCTATGTGAGTACCAAAGTTGGGTCGAAGATGAAGGCCAAGCTGATCGAGGTATTGAAAGAGTACAAAGACTGCTTCGCCTGGGATTATGGTGAAATGCCTGGTCTGACTCGAAGTGTAGTGGATCATCGATTGCCAATTCAGCCAGGTAAAAGGCCAATAAAGAAGCAGCCTCGATGATTCGCTCTAGAGATTACTCTGAAGAT
Organism: Lathyrus tuberosus; assembly: GCA_022829125.1. Lineage (NCBI taxonomy): Eukaryota > Viridiplantae > Streptophyta > Magnoliopsida > Fabales > Fabaceae > Lathyrus > Lathyrus tuberosus. Next base: position 8,719,735 of record JALAZF010000078.1, read on the forward strand.
CAAGCAGGAGATCGAGAGACTGCTCAAAAGTCGGTTCATCTGAACTGCGAGGTACATCGAATGGATAGCAAACATAGTGCATGTTATCAAGAAAAATGGAACCCTTCTAGTCTGTATAGACTTTAGGGACTTGAACAACGCTACTCTAAAAGACGAGTATTCGATGCCTGTGGCAGAAATGCTAGCCGACTCAGCTGCAGGTTTCGAATATTTGAGTATGCTCGACGGCTGTTTCGGCTATAATCAAATTCTCATAGTCGAATAGGATGTCCCCAAAACCGCGTTTCGATGCCCTGGGGCTTTGGGAACCTACGAATGGGTTGTAATATCGTTTGGGTTAAAAAACACTGGGGCAACCTATCAAAGAGCCATGAATGCTATATTTCATGATTTTATTGAGAAATTTATGCAGGTGTATATTGACGACGTTGTGATAAAGTCTTATCGGAGAATGGTCACTTAGACCACCTTCGACGTTCATTTGAAAGAATGAGAAAATATGGATTAAAAATGAATCCACTAAAATGTGCATTTGGTGTTCACGCAGGGGACTTCCTGGGATTCGTGGTCCACAAGAAAGGCATCGAGATAAACCAAAATAAGACCAAAGCAATCTTGGATCTCAAGCCTCCTTTAACAAAGAAACAGCTCCAATCTTTGTTGGGAAAGATAAACTTCTTGAGAAGATTTATATCAAATCTAAGTGGCAAGATGAAGGTATTCTCGCCATTGCTCAAGGCCAAGAAGGAAAGCGATTTCAGCTAGGAACAAGAGCAGCAGGAGACTTTCGACGCTATCAAAGAATACCTCACAAGGCCTCTCATTTTATTGCCACCTAGTATGAATAAAAACATGAAGTTATACATTGCTGCATCGGATACGACCATAGGAAGCATGTTAGCACAAGAGGATAGTGGTGGCGTCGAAAGACCTATTTATTACCTTAGTCGAATGTTAATAGATGCTGAAACTAGGTACACTATGATTGAAAAGTTGTGCCTATGCATGTACTTCTCATGTATGAAATCAAAGCAATATATCAAACTAGTTGATGTTTATGTTTCATCGCATTTTGATGTTATTAAGCATATGTTGTCTAAACCTATTTTGCATAGTCGAATTGGGAAATGGATACTAGCATTAACTGAGTTTTCCATGACGTACGTCCCTCTAAGGGCTATGAAAGGTCAAATAGTGGCAGACTTTATTGTCGATCACGCAGTAGTCAGACCGTCGATATGTACTGTCGACGTTGCCCCTTGGAAGTTGTACTTCGACGGGTCGAGCCATAGAAATGGGGCAGGTATTGGAATTTTAATAGTATCCCCATAGGGTATTCCGACTAAATTGAAATGTAAGGTTGACGAGAAATGCTCTAATAATGAAGCAGAATATGAAGCCTTAATTACTGGCCTCAAAATACTTAGGGATTTGGGTGCCAAAAGAGTGGAAATAAAGGGCGGTTTTGAACTGTTGATTAAGCAAATCACGAGAGAATATAAATGCGTCAAAGAGCATCTTTTGGTTTACTTCTTAATGGCAAAGCGACTTTTGGAACACTTCAAAGTTGTCAACATTACGCACGTGCCCAGAATAGAAAATCAAGAGGCTAACGATTTAGCGCAAATTGCCTCCGGGTACAAGGTGTCGGAAGAGAAGTTGAAGGACTTCATTGAAATTAAGGAGAAAATGGTGTCAAACGTGCTACCTTTATCAAGCTTATCAACCCCAAAGGCTGGAGGAACAAACGTCTCGATAGAGAACTTAATCGAAAGTTTTGGAAGTTATGAAGTTTTGGCTATCAGCAATCTATCACCGTCAGATTAGAGAAGACCAATCATCGAGTATTTGGAGAATCTGGTGGGCAACAGTGATAGGAAGACTAAATACAGAGCTCTAAGTTACGTTTTGATGGGAAATGAGTTGCTAAAGAAGACTCCAGAAGGAGTGTTGCTCAAGTGTCTAGGGGACACAGATGCATACCTAGCAATTTCTGAAGTCCATAGTTAGACATGTGGGGCTCACCAAGCTGGCCAAAAGAGGAAATGGTTGTTGTTTCGACAAGGTGTCTATTGGCCAAGCATGCTCAAGGACTTCATGGACTTTGCAAAGGGATTCCAAGATTGTCAAAAACATGCAAACATTCAGCATGTGCCAGCCAGCAAATTACATACCATCATCAAGCCATGACTCTTTCGTGGATGGGCATTGGATGTCATAGGGGAAATTTGACCAGCTTCGTCAAAACAACAGAAATTCATCCTTGTGGGTATAGACTACTTCACAAAATGGATAGAGGTTATGCCTCTAGTGAAAGTAAATCAGGAGGCTGTGATCGAATTCATCCAGAATCATATTTTGTATAGATTCGGGATCCCTGAAACCATCACTACGGATCAAGGTTCTGTATTTGTTGGCCAGAAAATGCATGAGTTCGCAGCAGAAACGGGGTTCAAATTAGTTACTTCGACACCATATTATGCTCAAGCAAACGGTCAAGTCGAAGCAGCCAATAAAGTAGTAATTGGGCTCACAAAAAGCATGTGGCCAGGAAGCCAAAAAATTGGCACAGGACGTTAAATCAAATTTTATGGGCTTGTCGAACATCCCCCAAGGAGTCAACCAACTCGACTCCGTTTCTTTGACTTTCGGTTACGACACTGTATTGCCTGCCGAAATATGTCTACAATCAGTTAGAGTGCAACGGCAATATGAAATTCCGTCGGAGCAATACTGGGGCATGATGCTAGACGAAATCGTGGACTTAGACGAGGAAAGGATGGCAGCGTTAAATGTGTTATTACGCCAGAAGGCATGAGTTGCCAAGGCATATAATAAGAAGGTCAGAAAAAAGACCTTTGCAGTTAATGACTATATGTGGAAAGCAGTGTTGCCCATGGATCGACGGGATCGAACGCTAGGAAAATGGTCACCAAATTGGGAGGGACCATTCAAAGTAATCCAGGGGTTCAGCAACAATGCATACGAGGTTCAGGAAGTAGGTATGGACCAACGAGTCTTAAGGGTAAATGGGAAATATTTGAAAAAATATAAACCTATGTTACAAGAGATTCAAATTAGAAAGTAACTTTTCATTAATAAGTAGCCAAAATAGGCTGGAAGGCCAAGATGGCTTACAAAATATTCAAAAAATAGCTACAAAAGTTCGATAACTTAAAATGCAAATTAAGATGAAGCAGGGAATCTGGATTTAAAGTCTTCAAAAAGGGTCTTCTCATAAACAACCTTGCTGTCGAGAAGGGCTTTCTTTTTCCGCATTTGGCCAATTGCATCCTTTAGTTTGAGAGCCGTTTTGACGTGAGCAATCCCTTGGGAGACTTCTTGATCAATCGCTTCGTGAGCAAGCAAAGGTTCAGCAGAATCCAAAGAGGCCTTTTGCTTTTCGACCTCAACAATTTTTCTTGTAAGTTCAGCTATCTGAGCTTGATAGTCAGATATCTGCTGGTCGAAAGCACGGTGCTTATCAGAGCGCTCTTGCTTTTTGGCCTCGAAGTCCCTAAGTTTCTTCTCACAAAGTGAGCTGAGGTACCACTCACGGTTCATCTCATTGGTTTTCAGCCTGATCTGAGCGCCAGCTTATTAGCAAACAGCGAGGTATTTAGCCAATTACGTAAAGAAGGCCTCGAACTCGATTAGATACTTGGCCATGGGTGGGTGAACTTGAAACCGGGAGAGTTTATCCAATATCTTGAAACATCACAAGCTACAGCAGCTTCCTCTGCGACGGCCGCCAGAAATTCGTCCTCAAATAGGTATGTCTTCAGTTGTTGGAGCTTAAGGGCGAAAGAAGCATATATTTCTGGGGTTGGTATGGTCGTCGAACTAGCAGGTTGAACGCCCATGGACTCTTGGTGAAGCTTGTGCAGTGCTTTCAAAGTTGCTGCTGGATTTGTCTATTTCGTCGCCAAAATCTCCTCTGGGGTGAGAGCTTTGTCGCCATCGGGTGTATGCATGCTGGAGCCACCTTCAGCATAAGCTTTAGGATTCACGCCGCCCTCAACAACAGTAGCAATAGTCGAAGGGTTTTCATTATCACCGATGGTTGCACCATCCTTCCCAGTCTCAGTGGTGGTGTTTTGAATTGAAGGCGTTTTCGCCGCTGGATCCTCTTCTGTCGAGGCCCCTTGAAACTTGTCAACTGTTTGGGGATTAAAAACGGTTGTTGTCTCAGGCGGATTGCCAATGGTAGTCGTTGCAGTATCATCCTTTTCAGCGGTGGTCGAAGTGGCCACAGTTTCCTGCGAGAAAAGTTTCAGTGAGAAAACATCCAAGTACTATATGAGCTAAGGTAACAAGGACAATGAATACCTCAGTAGTACGCTTGGGGGAGGCGCTTCAGCCTCGACAGGCTTGAAGACTTCAACAAGGTTTCTAGGGACAACAGGGTTCACGGTCGAAGCAACCGTTTTGGAAGGCATTTTCTTGACTAGGGCCTTCTTCTTCTTCACCAATGGAGTAGTTGGAGGGGATGATGGAGCTTCAGAGGGAAAGATCCGGGATTGGGTACTTTCATCCAACCCATCTCTCTCTCTCAGGAAATGGTATTTTCTCAGAAGCCTAGCAAACAACGAAGTCAAAGACACAACAGAAACAAATGCAAAGGAACGTCGAAACATGTTATACCCGTGGTTTCAGAATTTTCGGTTTCTTTGCAAGCCTTGTGGAGGTCGATGCAGCAACTGGTTCCCGTTTTTGACCCTGGGAGATAAACACAAATGATTAGCTAAAGACAACTAGTGAAATAAAATTGAGGAGTTCATGAGTTACCTTCTTTGGTGGGTCTTCTGTGGCATCAGCTTCTTGGGTGTTCTCGACAGGCACAACAACTGTCGGAGTGGGAACTTCGCCAGCAAGGGCAGCAAAAGCATCGACCACGTTTTCCAGAAAAATGTCACGTTGAAAAATTTGAGTCTGGTATTCTGACCACCAGACGTCGAAATCTTCTGTAGTAAAGAAGGAGGGTTGGAACGCAAATACAGGTAACTCAAGATGTTGTGTCGACCTGGAAAATTTAAGACATGCCTTATGACTTGCCAAGTTCAGTCGTCGACCAACCCGCACAATGTCAGAAGAATGCAGCACCAAGGACTTAGGCAGCATATGCCTCAGGCCAAATTGAAGGGCCACCAAGTTGGGTTGGTAGTTCATAAACCCATAACCTGTGTTCCCCGTCTCAATCCGAAAGGATAGCAGGGTGGGAGTTAGAAATGCCCTCCATATAGAGTTCGAATGTATTGCTGCCTTGGGGGAAACTCCAGGGAACGAATTTTTGAACCATGACGGACCAAATTTTCGATCCACGAAGGGTGCCATGGTTCGGACGAAAGACATGGTTTCGACAAACATATTAAGATACTTCATAAAGAGAGTTTTGTTGGGGGGTTTCCTGGGTGGTCATCAGAGCGAGTCAAACGCCCTCTATGGGACGCTCTTTGTTCAAACACTCTATCGTTGCAGATGCAGGGTAGCCCAGTTGGTGTTCGAAGGTGGCATTGAGCTAATGTTGCAACAACCACATAGGCCCGGAGATATTTAAAGCTTTGGTAGTCGCATGGAGGTGTTTTAGCCGCAAGGCTGATAGACCAAGGGAGTGATAGACGGAGGCTAGTAAGAGCTTACCCAAAGACACCTATCGACCTTCGTGTACTTGGATCGCCAGGTTGATGTAGCTTTTGGCTATTTACAGAGAGCCAGGGCAGAATAGGTAATACGACAGCCACAGAGTCAGGAAAGCGATGTGTTCTTCATCGGACACTTCTTTCGAACCTTTGTCGTGATGATCTTTGATGTAGTTCTGGAAACCAGCACACTCGAAGTTGAAAGTGTTGGTCGTTTCCAGAGTTGGGTTGAACGTTTTGCCCAAGGGTGAAAGGCCAGTGATGGCCGCCACATCAAAGAGTGTCAGCATGAACATACCACAATGGAAGTGGAATGTGTTGGTCGATCCTTCCCAGAAGTACATCGACGTCAGCAGCAAACAAGGGTTGACCCTGTGAGCATTCCTTGAGAGTTGGATGGTGTCGAAGATGCCAGCTGTCTTCCACTGCTCCCAACGCTGGCCCTCGACCTTGTTGAACCAAGAGATGTAGTCCTTGTTGCCAGGTGTAGGCATTGATCGAAAGACTCTAACTTTGGGCTCCATGAATTTGAGGTCTAAGGTGCCACCTTTCTCAAAAGCAGGTGGTATGGTAGGAGCGAAACAGGGAAAGAACTATTGAAGTTCTTGATGATTTGGTTTTTTATCCGGATAGGGACCGTGAAAAGCATGGAGTTTGCTAGCCACCGCAAAAGGAATTACCATTTGATTTTTCCAGTTTGCTACCACCGCCTCATTAGCAGATGACGGTTGGGGAAGAGATCTGAGAGATTCCTTTTCAGAGAGAACGAAGGCAATGAGGTTGTTTCCGGTGGGGTGAGTAGCGAAAGCAGCAAAAGTTGCGGAGGAAGCCATTGAAATGAAGGTTAAGGTCAAGTAAGCTTTTGAAAGCAAGAAAATCTGGAAGAAGAAGAAACTGCGAGAAGATGTGGAAAAGAAAGCCAAACATGTTTAAAGGAGTATTTATAGGAAAAACACTTGCAACTGAAAGGTCAAGAGGAACAACTGTTCCGATTCTGCGGTTAGTGGGAGTAGTTTCAAAACCCATAACTTGGGACAAGACTAGCCATCATTACATTTCTTGGAAATCGTGGCGCAGAAGTGCGCCATCATCACGTCAGATCACGTGTGACACGTGGTTGAGGTTCGACAGAAGACAAAGCGATTGAGTTGGTGAGTCGAAACACAGGTACAATCGAAATCTTGCAAGGAAAAACAAAACGCCAAGTTTCTCAGTCGACATGGTGCTCTGTCAAAACTGGCCTTTTGGAGGGCAATTTGTTAGCTGGAAGATTTCGACTAAGCGAGAAAAATAAAGAAATGATGCGAAGGCCAACATGTAGGTCGACGTGGGGAGGAAACCAAGGCGCAGGTCGACATCCATAGAGGAGGCGTCGAAGGTCGACCCAAAAAGCCATGTCGTCGAAGGATTTTTCGACTAATGGCCAACGAAGCCAAACTGATAAGTCTTTGAGCGGGAAAATTAGAAACGCTGAGAACGTGGGGAAGTTACAAAGATGGTGGGTGACACATGTCACAACCAGGGCTAGTCTTTGGAGGAAAATAATTATTTTTTCGTCCTATTTAAAGCAATAGTCATTTCCATTTTAGGGGTCGCATTTGTAACATTGCAGAAGGGATACACTATGAGTACCAAGCGTTAAGAGAAACGAGTTTACTCCCACAAAATGTACGATAGCGTCCACATTTCTTTTTTAAAGCAATTTACATGATCAAAGTTTAAGTTATCTTGCCATTTACTTACCTGTTTTTTTCCTTTTATTTTACTCATCAATCGGTACATTTTTATTTTGTAAGTTGTTTCCAATTTCCTCCAAATCAAAAACCATCCTATCAACAAGACTTACACTTCGACCAATTTGTTCTGGGATTCTGTGGCTGATCCCGCAAGCAAACATGCGATAGGAGGCCAGCGGTTGTTCGCGCGAAAATCGAGTGCGAACAATTGTGCCATCCATATAGTTCTTTGTGTAAAAACGCATACCACCAATAACCATATGACGCCACCACATCTTACCATTACACCCAAACCCGTGACTAATTCATGCCACATACCCAAAAACAAAACCAAGAGCATGACTCAATACACCAACAACCATATGTCGGCACCACATCTTATCATAGAACCAATGAGGCATATGATATCATTGCATCCTTCCATAGCACTCAATCAATATTCACCGAAACATCGTAGCATTAAAGCACTCAAACTTCACACCGCCAAAGCACCCAACCAACACATGCCTTTCAAACACTACGTGAACAATAGGTTCGTTTCCAAAACGACTCAATGTCTCAATTCAACCAATCATCCTGCGCACACGTAACTCAACCAACACGACCCAACTACGACAACATGGACACCGAACTCGATTACGACAACGCGGGCCAATGGGGATATATGATCGACAATTTGTTAGATAACACTGATATATCAAAAACTGCGCACCAAACACCTCAAGCTCAGGCGAATACTAGGAGACCCCAAACACCTTAGAAAAATCGTGGGAGGCCTCGACAGCAAGCGAATGCGCTAGGGTGTGGAACCAATGAACGTTACAATCGAGCGAGTCATTAAACTTATCTCTAATCACTATAATTCTATTTAATATCATTAAAAGATTTAATCAAATACACATAGGTGTCAGGTAAAACTGTCAAAATGGGCTAGTCCATATAGGTCGGCCCGCCAGACCTGAAAAATCATAGGGCTCGAGCCTTAAAATTAAAGCCCATATTTTTCAAGGTTTTTTTAGCGCAGTCTTAAAATGCCTGCTACCCATTAGGGCTAACCCATATGGACCGTGGATAGTCCATTAGACCCATATCGCTATAAATTTTAAAAAATTATATTAATACTTATATTGTCTTACTCCAAAATAACACGTTAATTTTTTCACCTCACTAAATTTTATCTCTATTCTATTCAATCTTTCTCTTTTTAAGTTGTAATTTAATACTTCCTGCTTAAATAAACTAACAAAAAATGATGATGGATTATTACCGAAAAAGTTGTCCCGTGTGAGAATGAATACTCCCTCCGTCTCATAAAAAGTGTCTCATTTACACTTTTTCTTTGTCTCAAAATAATTGTCCATTTCAATTATCAAGATAGCATTTATTATTATTTTTCCACTACTTACCCCTATTCATTAGTAGCTTTCACTTTATTCAACTTATTTATTAACTACTTTTAATAAGAGTACTTTAGTAAATGACATTAGTTTTTTCACTAAATCCAACACTGTTAATCATTTTCTTACTAACCGCGCATTGTTCAAATTGGACATTTTTTTATGAGACGGAGGGAGTAATAAAGAAATGTTCCTGGTTCCCTAGAAGTTGCTGAAACATTTAGTGCTAACTGCTAAATGCAGTGAAATTTAAACAAATCAATGAAAATTACACAGAATTACTTGTTCTTCATTTCTCATGGGTCTAACTCGTGCCAACACCCTGTTCCCATCCCTGTAGATCACGAGTGTTGAAATTCAATTTGATGGGAAGGTCAAGGAATTTGCAAATAAGTAACAGCACACTCTTCATATCAACATGTAATGAAAATTATGTTCAACTAACATCACAAACAATCACTGGAACAGATACAAACACCAGAAGCATTAAAATAACCTTAATATCATATGATTAATAAAAGACACGCTGTCCCCACTGCAGAATAAATTTCTCACATATATATGCCATATTGCATTGGGATATGCAAAATATAAACGGTTTAGATCTTCAGGCCTTCTGTGCTATCAAAAATCAAATGCAAGAAGACATGAGAGAACTCAATTATAGAAATATAAGGCATAAAAACAACAAACCACTCTATATATAAATTTCAATTGTCAATATTTGTTAATTCCTTGAAGGAATCATATATCATTACACTAAATATTTACATTCCCTTGATGAGAAACACTCTTCACCAGGAATGAACTACAACATGCATACACACTCAAACCCAATTAGCAAATTCATTGTCCTTTGGGTGATAAAAGCACACTCTTGAACAAAATCCAGTTCAAGGAGCTGAAAACACCATATCTGCTTCAGCTCATCACACAATTCCTATAAACAAATAAATAAAAACAACCATATAAAATTCAAAGAGAACTTTGAACCATAATTACTAACCAAGATTTTGAACCATATATGCGTCACAATCATGGCAGCAGCCGATGTCGTCTCAACTGGAGTCACATTCACGATACAGATACAGCCGCAGCGTGAACTTTACTTGATATTACAAAGAATCCTGATCCATGACGGCGAATGTGGTCGCGCAGAATCACATCGCATACCTTTATTTATATAAAACCCCGTCGACACCAACAACAACAGAACAACTCAAATTTCTCAATCTTGATCAAATTATATATATCAAACCCTAAAAACTTGCAAGCAAGCAACAATAAACAACCTGCAATTGCAAAAACACGAACTAACGCGTCGAAAAGAATCTCAATAGCTGCAACAATTGGGACACCGAACCAATCCATTTTCATTACACTCCAAACACCTCTTCAACAACTCTTCATCCTCATCAAAAACCTTCCTACTTCCACTACAATTCCCACAAGGCATAAACCTAATATCACCACAGCTCTCACAAACAAACCCAGCTTTCGTCTTCGGAAAACCCTCCAAGATCTTCCCCAATTCACCAACCTCACAAAGCTGCTTCATCACTTCAGCACCACCAACAAGATTCCCTCGAATAAAAACCTGAGGAAGCGTAACATTCTTCATACTCTTCTCACCCAACACATTCATCAATTCCTTCCTGTAACAAGAATCCATCGAAACATCTCTTTCATCAACCCAAACCCTAAATCCTCTCAGTATCATCCTAACCGCATAGCAATCTTCATACGTTCTTCTAATTCCACGCAAACTCGTGAAATACAACACGATTCGATCTTCTGTTCCCGGTAATCGAATGATCCGTGAAGCATCCAGCGATTTTGAAACCGATGTTGATTCGGTTGATTTTAAGGATTTTGGTTTGTTGGAGAAAGGTGATGATTCTTCTTGTATAGACGGTGTCGCCGGTTCGAAGAAACTACAGAGCTTTTTCACGACCCTGCCGCGAAGCGAGGCGGCGCGTTCGAGGTTTTGGGGTTTTTGCAGCGGTTGTTTCTCTTCATGGTGAAGCGTTGTTAAAGAACGGTTGAACATCGGAAGCCTAGACGACGACGTATTGGTGTTGTTTTTGAATTCTGCCATCGACTCTGTTGTTTACAAAGCGAAAATAAATATTTGAATCGATAAATAAAATTATAAAAAACTTTATAAATAAATATAAATAAAATTATTTTTATGGTACCTTGAGAAAGAGGGACGGTGGGTGAAGGTGATTGGGTGAGGCGGCGGAGGATGATGGATGATAGTTGGGCGCTGGATATTATTTTATTATATCTTGGAGGATAGTGTTTTGTGGTTTGTTTTGTTTATTTTGTTTTTGCACAGAGAGAGAGAGAAAGAGGTTGTTGAGGTTGATGGAATGAAACGAGATTGTGGAGGAAAGGTGGAGAGAGATTGAGAGAGGTTTTTATGTTTTGTTGCTTTTGACCTGAGAGGGAGAGAGAAATATGGAGAGAGACGTAACCATGAAGCCAAGAATTTGTACGTTTTGCTAAAGGATATTTAAATTGTTAAATAATTTGAAATAAAAATTAGTTTTTTTTTTTAAATTGAAAAAACAGATTATTTAGCTGTCAACAAAATCAGATTATTTATTTCTCGTTATTAGTTTTCCTCACCTGAATAGTTAAAGGGCCCGTCTAATAAGGAATACAAAAATAAATAAATAAGTTAAACAGTATTAATTTTATTTTTTTAATTTAAAGGAATCAAACGTATATTTTTTAAAGGAAATTTTTATATTGAACACAAATTAACATTAGTACAAGTCATCCTATCAAATAAGTAACTAATAACCGAAGGCACATGGTAACACTAGTATGTAGTTTCAAATTGTATCTCTTTTGAATGGGCAAAGGCATAAATGACTAATGTTTAATCTATCTCAAATTTATTTTATTCGATTCAAGGTATAAAATAGATTTCATGTTAAGAGTAAGGTACAATCTTATTTTACATTTACATTTTATTTAATATTTATTTTGAATCTTAAACTGATTTAGATGTTGGAGTTTTAACTATGTATATCCACTATGTGGGATCATAAAGGAGATTAGAGTCGACATTCAAGATCATCAGTTATTCAACTGTCCTCATTTTTAGTTCATTTGTGCAACCAGAACATCCATTTCTAGTTCTTGAACGGAACAATGACGTCTGTAGGAATTGTAACGTCCTGACTTATTTTATTTATTTTCTTCCATAATTTAATTGTGATGATTGAGATTGTGTTGTGTTACTGGTGTGTTTGAACTACCTTAGTGTGGGGGTAGTGGCCTCAAGAAGAGACTTTAAGGTGTCGGGGTGTTAGCTAGGATTTCGACACTCATTAATGTTGAAAGTAAGTGGAGAGGTTTCAAGGTCATATTCTGAAGAAGAGCATGACGAATTTAACAACAAGCAGTGACAAGGGTGTTTTCGACGGTAGTGAAGATTTGAAAGGGGTTGTTGGAGTTTGAAGAATCATTGCTTGAGAGGAACAATGTACGTTTCGACAGGGAAATGGTGGAGATTTAGTCGAAGAATTCTTTTACATAGGAGATATTATAATCTAAAACTTAGAAAGATTCTCGCCCAGATTGGAGTTCGACGAAGTCCATTGGAAGAAGCGTTTTGACGGAGGGAGTTCAAATGAGGCTGATAACTACCTCTTGGCCTTATCCGTTTCTTTGGACATGTGGAGGATTTTGAGGCGACGAAGTGCATGTAGTGGGGAACGTGGCGCATTCAGGAGAAATAACTATTAGGTGACGTTTATTTCTGATCTAGTATAAATAGGACATTTAGCATTTAGAATACGGTGTTCAACAATTGTACAAAATTCTACATTTTACTCCCAGTACCTGTGTGTGAGAAAAGAGTGCTTTTAGGAGAATGTACGTTAGAATACCTTGCTTTACAATCAAATTCACATTTACATTTCAGTCATTTACCTTTACTTGTAATTTAATTCCTTGTTGTTTATCTTCAGGTCATTTATCTTTCAATTTATCTTTATGCAATCTACACTTCTTTTCTTTCCTAAAAGAATTCACAACGTTTTTTTAATAACTTTGGAGAATACTTAAAGAACATTGTATACATGTTCATGACCATTAAAACCAAAAATTAACTTAGCAACACATGTCCTAGGATCAATCTAGTCGATCCTGTAAGTGACCAAAGATTTAGTAACTTTGGAAGACCAGCGGTTGTTTGTCATTTTCACTGGTAAACAAATTGGCACGCCTAGTGGGACTGGTGTTGTTAGTTAGAATTTGTAGAGATATTCAGAAAGTTCCTCATTTTTGGTTTTCTGTAGTTTCGTTGTATGAGATGAAGAAGTGGCAAAATAACCACTAATAACGAAGCGAGACGAAGAAGGAGATGTGTACGTGTAACAATGGCGAATCCGCCTTATAATGAACCACCCCCACCTTCGACAGGGGAAACTATAGCCACAACGTCTGTAGCCGAAATGGTTCCATCTACAGCAAGTACGACGGCAGTACCTTCGAATGCTTATACTGGACCTATTTTATCCCTAGTGAGGACGCAGGGGCAACCATTGACTCCTCCTCCAGTGAGCACTAGTTCGTTCAGGTCTTTTGTGACAGGGTTTACCATGCCCTTAGGTGGCCGAGACCAACCATATGGTATGCCAACTTCTATGATGGCTAATTTACAAAATGTAACTGCGGCATTTTACTACCCAGTGGTGAATACGTTTTTGCCAGTGCAGGGGTCTGGTTCGGCTGTAAATAACATGGGTCGAAATAACCCACCCACAGGGATGGGATTTTCTACCCAACTGCCCAGTTTTACTACTAATTCTGCAGCAGTGTTAAGACAAAAGATGGACAAAAGTAACCATGACATGGTTCATATGTTGGCTCAGCAGATGGGCACTATATTTAACCTCTTGATTCAAAACATCACCCAAACGAATCAGCAATTGGCAGCACAAATGACTAGAATTGCAGTTTTTTTGGAGTTCCACGAGCCCCTCGACAGGTTCAAAGAGATGTGATAACTGAAAACCAGGGGGCAGTCCTTGAGGAAGATCCTACAATTAACCAAGTCCACCGAAATGGGCCTCACGTCGAGGTGGTTGATCAAGGAGTTAGGGTCGAACCTCATAGGGTCGAACAATCAGTCCCAAAGGAACAGGGACCTAGGGTGGTGATAGTTAATAGGAATCAAGATGTTGATGAAGTCATACATCAAGTTCAAAATGATTGTATGGATGGAGATAATAGTTTGGCTTCCATGGTCGAAAGGATTATGAAGTGAAATGGGGTAAATGTTGGCCTTCATAGGCCAAATTATATTTCCCCATTATCTGATTACATTCTGCAAACTCCTTTGCCTAGGGGATTGAAAGCCCTAAAATTTACAAAGTTTTCAGGAGATACTAGTGAGTCAACCGTCGAACATGTGGCGAGATACTTGACTGAAACAGGGGATCTTGCCAATGCCGAAAACTTAATAATTAAATATTTCCCTAGTTCGCTCACAAAAAACGTTTTCACGTGGTTCACTACACTCCTAGCGAGTTCGATCCATGATTGGAATCGTTTAGAGAGATTATTTCATGAGCAGTTCTATATGGGACATTCGAAGATCAGCCTTAAAGAGTTGGCTAACATTAAACGTAAATTTTCTGAGTTAATTGACTACTACCTTAATAGGTTTTGTCTGCTAAAGGTAATCTGTTTTACACAAGTGCCTGAGCATGAGTTGGTCGAAATGGCCGCTGGTGGGTTAGACTATTCCATCAGGAATAAGTTAGATACTCAATATTTGAGAGATTTGGCCCAGTTGGCTGATAGGGTTCGACAGGTAAAAGGCTTGAAGGCTGAAAAAGCTAGAGCAACTAAGAATAATAGAAGAGAAAGGGTAGCTTATGTTGATATAGATGACAATGATCAATAAGCGTATACTGAGCCTTTAGATTTCGACGAGAATGAAATTGACATAGCAGAATTAAAGCAAGGGCCACCTTATTCATGCAAGGTCCTTGCTCCTTCGAATAGGAAGAATCTCGTCGAACCATAAAAGAATGATAAGTTTCCTAAGAAAACTTAAACTTTTGACATCACTATATGTGATGAGATTTTTTATTTGTTAGTTAAAGATGGCCAAATGATAGTGCCTCCTGGTGCTAAAATGCCTCCATTAGAACAAAGAAAAAAATGAGGATTTTGTAAATATCATAACTTTCTTGGCCATAAAACTTCACAATGTTTCCTTTTCAGGGATTTGGTGCAAAACACCATCAAGGACGAAAGGTTGAAGTTCGGTGACAAGGCAAAGCCTCAAATGAAGATTGATTCAGATCCCCTTCAGGTGGGAGACGCACATTACACTGAGTCAACCATCATTAACTTGGTCGAGGCTTCTGAAACCTACTGCATAGTTGAAACTACTAAAGGTTTTGTGAAAGAGGTGAGTGAGACTAAGTCTACTGACGCCCTGGTGGTCGAAGACGTTAGTAGAGCTACTGAAGGCTTTAAGGTCGAAGAGAAGATTGAGGCTACTGAAGGCCTTAAGAGTAAAAAGATAAATGAGGCCACTGAGGGCCTTGAGATCAAAGAGATAAATGAGGCTACTGGGGGCATTAAAGCTAAGAAAATTGAGGTTGGTAAGTGCCTTAAAATTGAGAAAATTGAGGCTGCAAAGGGCCTTGAAGTTGAGAGTATGAATGAGGCCACTGAGGGCCTTAGGATTAAGCTAGAAGGGTTGAAGATCAATGATGACGCCAACTTAGAAGTCCATATAGTCAAGGTTAGTGGTGAAAGACATGTTGACGAAGAGAAGGCTCGTCGAAATGAGCAACAAGTGGGGTGTCCTACCCTAAAGATGATGAAACCTTGTGGGAATTCCTTCAACGTTGTCAGAAGAAGAAATTTGAAGTTATGTTTTGCCCTAGGTGCAGTTCGGTATTTGATAAGAAAGCAGATGAAAACCTTGAAAGGGTTCGAATAGCCAGTCGAAGGTGAAACTAGAAGGATACTCGCGGTAAGTTCACCTTTGACAATAGGGGGTCCCTTGAAGAATTGAGCAGGGAGGCCCAAGTCTTCAACAAAACATGCCTTCTACCTTTAAACCAACTATGGATGTACCCAAAGGAAAATGAGTAAGGCCTTCTGAAAGAGGAGAAAGAGTCCAAGAAAAGTGGCAGAGCTTCGAAGTAAAGAGAGGTTATTCGATAGCTTATAGGAAAGAGTTTCAGGTGTCGAAGAAACAGGCCTACTGGCCTGAAAATTACAAGGGAAAAAACCTTATGTCAAAGTCGCAATGGCGCAGACAATAAAGAAGGAGGAAGGCTGAGATGGAAGCAAATTAAAAGGCGATGGTTGAATCCAGTATTAATGTGCCGTTAGAGAAAAATGATGTCGAGGAAAAGAAACATGTGGGAAGGAAATTGTTTCCCAATCAACTGGAAGATCTCAAGAGTAATTCGATGGACATAACGAATGATGAAGACATGTTGACTGATAATTTCTTAGATATAGAATCAGAAGCTTTGTTAGACATAACTTGCAATGTGGTTTCTGTATTGCCTAGAGAATACGACCAGATTACTGAGGTCGAAGAACCTGATGATGAAATGGAAACTGAAATGGCCAAGCATAAGCCAGGTTGTTATTATGTTATGAATAATGGTTGCGTTGAAGAGCAAAATTCCTTCTTCGAAAGTCTAGATGAAGCTATGAGGAGTCACCTTAAACCTCTTTTTATTAGAGGGAAGGTTAAGAATGTGGTAGTTAGTAATATTCTAGTGGACGGTGGAGCGGCAGTTAATTTGATGTCGTATTTTATGTTATAAAAGGTAGGAAAGTTTGATACGGATCTTAATCCCCACAATGTGGTCCTATCAAATTATTAGGGCAAAATCAGACACACTCTGGGTGTGATTTAATTGGGGTTAACTATTGGAACAATAACTAGACCAACGATGTTTATGGTTGTCGAGTTGAAGGCTAATTATAATTTGCTATTGTGTCGAGAATGGATCCATGGTATTGGTGCAGTGTCATCCTCAATGCATTAGAGGATCACCATATGCGAAATGACAACATCGTGGAGAATATTGAGGCTGATCAAAGTTATTTTTTAGCTGAAGTGAATCATATAGATAGAAGGAACTTTGACAGGAAATTGGAAAATATTGCCCCTTGTCGACCTGCAGACTTTGCATTCGACCTAACGGATGCTGCTTATTACTCCCTTCACTTAGACCAAACCTAAGGGGTCCAGTGGGATAGAGAGATTGTTGGTGAGGACCTAAAATTTGAAGGGACGTCGTACATCCAGTCAACTGGCTGGGGAGATTAGTTTGATGAATATGTCTGAGTCAAAGACATTGGAAAGAATTTCGTCTTATGTAGCCGAAAAAGGATTAAAAGTGGCCTTAGAGGCCGAAGTTAAATATATGGTTGTCGAAGCCAAAGAAAATGATGAGCACCTTAAGGGGCCTAGTAGAGACTTTGAACTAGAGCCACCTGATAAGGATAAATAAGAAATACAAGGCCAGAGGCTCGATGTAATTTATGACGAAGAGCCTCTGGGATTTGAAAGAGACCCACTGGCGCCCAATATAAAGATGCAAGTGCAGGATCCTTTGGAAGAAGTTAATCTAGGAGAAGGTACGGAAAAATGGCCAACATACATAAGTGCTAATTATAACACCCTTCTACCCCAAAGAACATTCACGATAGATATAAACAATTATATCAGAGTACATCACCAAAAGGGTGCCACATTTCGTCATAAAACTTCATAATAATGTCCTACTCTGTAACACGGGTTCTATCATCATAAATTCAATCAAATACTACGCAGTGGAAAATCAACGATATAACATAGTTCATAACTCAAAACGCCTTAAAAACAAGAAACTCATAGCATCATGATGTCAACAAGAAAAAGAACACAATGGTTCGACTCCAACGTCCCGACCCGATGTTACATATCAGAGCAAGACCCTCTACTCAACAGAAATAACCAGTATACTTCAAGGCTAAATCTTCAGGAACCAAGAGAGTTAATCCTTATCACCTGCACATTACCCACGTGGAGGCAACATTCGAACAGGAAGGGTGAATAATCACAAATCATTATACAAGATATAAAGATAAGATATATTAAGATAGCATTCATCATCATAACGTCAAGTAAAAACACACCACAACATCGTCAATCACCATTAAACTCACAAATATGGCATGCCCCTTAGTGTGAAATGCGACAACAAAGACTCATGCATGAGGTACCAATTCATCATTTTGATGGACACTGGGCCATCACCCTCCAAAGATCCCCACCAATAGGATCGATTCTACACAAGAACTGGAGCACATCATAAACACCCCAATCCACACAATGGGATTGAAGCCACAACTGGACCGAAGTCCTAACATCGTCATTGGACCGAAGTCCTAATTATGCTATGAATGCATGATGCAAAACGTCATATAGTTATCATCATAGAATCGTCAAAATTGCATCATGATTCATAAGTATTCATCAAAACATCATAATATAGCTTCAATTACATACATTGCAATTCATCACAATGCTTCAAAAGGTTATAATCATTTAAAATACCATGCTTCAATAAACCCATGGAAAAAGGCCAACACAGAGACAACAAGAAAATAATTTAGCACGAAAAGAGAAAATAAAATAAAATAAGCAGCTGCTTCTGCTCGCCCGACGAAGTAGTTCGCTCACCTGGGTTTCGCCCGGCGAAGCAGGGACGAATCCCCTCCCTCATACAAAAACCAGTAGCACCCATTTTTCACCCTACACTTGCCTCTCATTTTGCCCGGCGACCTCCAAGCAAATACACTTCGCCTGGCGAAACCATCCCTTCGCCCGTTGATTCCCTGCAAACAACAAACCTGCTACTATGTTTTTTGCATAACCCGGACCCTAAACCCTTTGTGATTTCACAACCACACAGTCCAAAAATGCATCTCAATCATAAGTATTGTAAACGAGCCTAAAACCTTTGTTGATGAAGAGAAAGAAAACATATTTTGGAGATTATATTTACCGTGAAAATCGGAAGTTTTAGAAAGTTGGACAAAAAATCAAGGAAAAAAAATCGGTCGGTGAATATTGTCATCCATACGGTGAATAGTGTTATTCGTACGGATGAATACTGACGCCTGGTGAATAGTGTTGTCGAGTTTTTGGGCTTTTTCGATTCAGTCCATGGATCCATGTGATTTTGGGCTTTGTTTGTTGGGTAATTGCTATTATAAATATGTATCTCTTATATGCTTGGTGTGTGATAATCTTAGAGTTTACACCAACAAGGGAGAGCAAGGGTTTAAAGGTATAGCATAGGGTTTTAGCTATTCACAAGGAAAACCTTAGAAAAGCAAAGGTTTAGGGAAACCTTTGGAGTTGTTTAAGGTTATTCTGAAACACTGTTACACCTTGGGTTTGAGTGATTCATATATTGAGAGTTGAAGAGGTTGGGAAACACTTAGGTAGAAAATAGGGTTGTTCTTGGGAACCTGAAGGCGAAGGTTATTTTCTTGTAACTCATCTGTAATCTCTTGTAACAACTTTCTGAGTATACTGAATTGGAGAGATGCTCTCTCCCCCATAGTAGATCGTTTGATCGAACTGGGTAAACAAACCTTCGGTTTTTTCTTGCCTTATTCTGTTATATTATCCGTGTACAGATTATTATTGTTGAAAACCATTTATTTGGTTGTTATTGTTCTTTGCCTCACAAATCGATATTGAATTTTGTCGTAATTCATGACAAGATTCACAACAAGTGGTGCAGTGAGCGTAGAGCAAAGAGATATTGTTGACAAGTGAGCACCATGGTTAGTAGATGGAAGATCGAGAAATTTTCTGGTAACAATGACTTCGGGTTGTGGAAAATTAAGATGCAAGCAATTTTAATTCAAGAGAAGTGTATCAATGCTTTGAAGAGCGAAGCATTGATTCCTGCAGGGCTTACACAGGTACAGAAGACCGAGATGGTGGATAAAGCCAGGAGTGTCATTATCTTGTGCCTCGGGGATAAAGTTTTAAGAGAAGTCGCCAGGGAGCCAACTGTGGTTGCTATGTGGGAAAAACTTGAATCATTGTATATGACAAAGTCTTTGGCTCACAGGTTGTATCTGAAACAACAACTCTATTCATTTCGAATGGTGGAGAACAAATCCATAGTTGAGAAGCTCACAGAATTTCACAAGATTATCGATGATCTTAATAATATTGAAGTGAAGATTGATGATGAGGACAAGGCTTTGCTCCTGTTGAGTTCATTACCCAGATCCTTTGAGCACTTTAAGGATTCCCTTCTTTATGGTAAGGAAGGTACTATTACTTTGGATGAAGTTCAGACGGCGGTGAAATCCAAAGAATTTTCAAAGTCGAAAGATTTGAATATTGAAGATAGTGGTGAAGGCTTAAATGTGTCAAGAGGAGGAGGTGAGCGTAAAGGGATGTCCAAATCAAAGAGGTCTGACAAGTCAAAGGTAAAATGTTTTAATTGTCAGAAAACCGGCCACTTTAAAAGGGATTGTCCTGAAAGAAAGGTCAATGAAGATTCTGTTTAAGCTGTAGTTGCATTGGGTGAGGAAAGTTATGAGGATGCCGAAGCACTAGTAGTATCGAGTTTTGAAATTGAAAATAGTTGGGTCATTGACTCAGGTTGCTCTTATCACATGTGTCCAAGAATAGAATACTTTGAAACTTTGAAGATGGTGCAAGGTGGAGTAGTTCGCCTTAGTAATAATAAGGCATGCAAGGTTCATGGTATTGGTACGGTCAGATTTAAAATGTTTAATGATCATTAACTTCTTATTCACAATGTGAGGTATGTTCCAAAACTCAAGCAAAATTTATTATCTATAAGTATGTTTGATGATCTATGCTATTGTACTAGAGTTGAACATGGAGTGTTGAAGATTTTGCGTGATGAATTGATTATTGCTAAAGGGTCTAAAATATATGGTCTATATATTTTAGAAGGTTCAAATGTTATTATTCATTCATCGATGACTAGTGGAGGCTTTCATGACAAGGAAGAGCTATGCGGTTTGAGTTTAAGGCATTATGAATGCCTTGAGAAAGTTTCAGAGGAGAACAATGAATTTTGCAGAAATCAAGGGATAAAAATGCATGTTACCGCTGAGTTGTTATTGAGTTTTTGGGGAAGAGTTGAGGTTAAAACAACTTACTTGGTTGGTAGAGAATTTCTTCAGAAGAAGAATAGTGAAAACCAAGGGAGAAACCTGGGAGAAACTATAATGGAGAAAACACAGTTTAAGGTGGAGTTTCCTACTATGGATGCTAGCAGTAGTGAGGGAACTGATACAGAGATCTCTAATTATCATTTGACTCATGTTAAAGTAAGGAGGGTTATTGTAGCATCTCAAAGGGACGATTATGCTAGCCTTGGATATTATGTTTTTAATGTGGCTGAAGGACTGCAAAATAAAAGAAGAAAAACCTTCACGGAGGCATTTGAAAAAAGGTGGAATCAAGGGTGGTTGAAAAATCATACTTGTAGGCTTGTTAAATTACCTAGGCAGAAAAGGGTAATTAGGAACAAGTGGATGCAAGTTGCGAGATCAAGATTCAAGGGTTGCTTAAATTTAATCAAAGTTATTGATTAAAGTTTCAACTTGGTAGAGAGAAGCAATTTTGTTGATTGTTAAATTGATATCAACACGATTTAAAGTCAAGGTGGAGATTGTTGTAAATGTACCTTAAAACCTTTGTTGATGAAAAGAAAGAAAACATATTTTGGAGATTGCATTTACCGTGAAAATCAGAAGTTTTAGAAATTCGGACTAATAGTGTTATCCGTATGTTGAATAGGTCTATTCGTACGGATGAATAGTGACGCTCGTACGGTGAATAATGTTGTCGCGTTTTCGGCCTTTTTCGATTCGGTCCATGGATCCATGTGATTTTGGGATTTTTTTTGTTGGGTATTTGCTATTATAAATATGTATCTCTTATATGCTTGGTGTGTGACAATCTTAGAGTTTACACCA
The DNA here is from genome assembly GCA_022829125.1 of Lathyrus tuberosus. Taxonomy (NCBI): domain Eukaryota; kingdom Viridiplantae; phylum Streptophyta; class Magnoliopsida; order Fabales; family Fabaceae; genus Lathyrus; species Lathyrus tuberosus. Next base: position 8,741,542 of record JALAZF010000078.1, read on the forward strand.
ACAAGGGAGAGCAAGGGTTTAAAGGTATATCATAGGGTTTCAGCTATTCACAAGGAAAACCTTAGAAAAGCAAAGGTTTAGGGAAACCTTTGGAGTTGTTTAAGGTTATTGTGAAACACTGTTACACCTTGGGTTTGAGTGATTCATATATTGAGAGTTGGAGAGGTTGGGAAACACTTGGGTAGAAAATAAGGTTATTCTTGGAAACCTGAAGGCGAAGGCTATTTTCTTGTAACTCATTTGTAGTCTCTTGTAACAACTTTCTGAGTATAGTGAATTGGAGAGCTGCTCTCTCCCCCAGAGTAGATCGTTTAATCGAACTGGGTAAACAAACCTTCGGTTTTTCTTGCCTTATTCTGTTATATTATCTGTGTACGGATTATTATTGCTGAAAACCATTTATTTTGGTTGCTATTGGTCTTTGCCTCACAAATTGATATTGAATTTTGTCGTAATTCACAACAACAAGGAAAACATACTACAACAGCAATACATCATAGTAGACACATATACATCAATCCCTAATAGTTTTACACATCTCTAATTCACCAATTTCAGCATAGTCGTCATGTTATCATCAAATTCCCTCAAAACCCCAACTACCCACATACCTCTAACCCTATATCAAATATAATGGTAAGCGATACTCCCCATACCTTAAAACTCTCGGTTTTGATCTTCCTCTCGAGTTCTTCAGAGTTTTCTCTAAGCCACAGCCTCTTCTCCTTCTTTCTTCAGAGCTCTCTCTCCCTCCAAAAACACGATCTTTCAAAATTGAACTTCTCCCATCTCTCTTTTCCTATTTGTCACTCTTACCCCCTTGAACCCTTATTATGATTTCCCAATTTCGTCCTTACTTATCCTTGCACAAATGACCACTATGCCCCTCCTTTTTATTTAAGATAATAATAATAGTCTAAATAATATTATTCACATTATTCCACTATTATTATTATCAAAATAATTCTAATAAATCATACACTTCTAAATATTCTTAACACCCTCTTAACATCATCAATACCCCCACAACACAAATAATCAGGCATCAAAACATTTCACCAAAATTCACCAAAAATCTCGAATATTTATAATAAATAAACTAAATAAATATTCTAATTATGTTGGGGTGTTACAACTCTCCCCCACTTAAAGAATTTTCGTCCTAAAAAATTACCTGAAGGAAACAGAGTCGGATATGACTCCCTCATCAGATCTTCGCGTTCCCAAGTCCAACTCTCACCAACTTGTCCACCCCATAACACCATCACCAAAGCTATGTCTTTACCCCTCAGTTGCCTCATTTCTCGTTCATCAATCCGTGCAGGTAATGCTTAAACAGTCAGGTTATCTCTCACTTGTACGTCATCCATCTCGATCACATGCGACAGATCTGGAATGTATTTCCTCAACTAAGACACATGAAACACATCATGTAAATTCGCAAGCGATGGGGGTAAAGCAATCTGATAAGCTACTTCTCCTATCCTCTGCAAAATCTGATACGGGCCAACAAAACGTGGAGTGAGCTTCCTAGACTTCAACGCTCGTCCCACACCAGTCACCGACGTAACTCTCAAAAACACGTGGTATTCCTCTTGGAATTCCAGTGCTTTCCTTCTCTTATCGTTATAACTCTTCTGACGACTCTGCGAAGCTCTCATCCTTTATTGGATCATCTTAATCTTCTCAGTCGTCTCCTGCACAATCTCAGGTCCGAGTACAACACTCTAGCTTGACTCATACCAACACAATGAAGTTCTACACCTTCTTCCATACAAAGCTTCATACGGCGCCATCCCAATACTAGCATGAAAATTATTGTTGTATGTGAACTCAATCAATGACAAATGGCTATCCCAAGATCCTCCTTGGTCCAGTACACATGTTCTCAGCAAATCCTCTATAGACTGGATATTCCTCTCTGTCTGACCTGTCGTCTGTGGGTGATATGCATAACTCATCCTCAACTTAGTACCCAAAGCGTCTTGCAAACTTGTCCAGAACCTCAACGTAAATCTCGGGTCTCTATATGACACAATACTCGAAGGTATCCCATGCAACTTCACAATTTCCTCAATGTACAACTCAACTAACTTCTGCATAGAATGATTAATTTTCATCGGCAAGAAATGAGCCGATTTGGTTAATCTATCCATAATCACCCAAATCGAATCATTCCCCTTCGCAGTTTTTGTAACGCCCCAAAATAATTAGGGTATTTATTTAATTAAGTTATTATAGATATTCGTGAGTTAGGTGAATTTTGGTGGAATATTTGGATACCTGATGACCTGTGTTGTGGGGTATTGATGATGTTAAGGGGGTGCTGAGAGTATTTAGAAGTATGTGATATGTTAACAATATTTTGGTAATAATAATATGATTATATGATATATATTATTATTATTATTATTTTAAAATAAAAGGAATGACTAAGTGGTAATTGTGCGAGGATAAGTGAGGACGAAGTTGGGAAAACATATTAAGGGTCCTAAGGGTATAATGGACAAAAAGGAATTGGAGAGAAATGAGAAGTCATTGTTGGTACGATCATTTTGGGAGAAAATGCTCTGAGGAAAAGGGAGAAGCAGAGTTAAGGCCTAGAGACATCGGAAGAATCTTCATCTAAGGTAAGGGTGGGAATTCTTTAATCTCTAAGGGTTGCATAATCTTTGTATGAGGGTAGATAAACTTGTATGATCATTCCTAGATGGTTGTGTTGATTTGGGAGATTGGGGGTTTTTGTATGTCAGAGGTTTAAAAAGACGAAATTGTATAATTGATTAGTTGATGTGTGTTAATTTGTGTTTATATGAATTTTTGTGGTTGTATGTGTATGCTTGAGTTATGTTTGTGGTGTTAGAATGTGTTCTAATTGATGAGAATTGATTATGTGATATGTTGAATTTCGTTTACCATAAGTATGATAATTTTGTTTTGATTGTTAGGTTTTGAGGGTTGGCACATAAACATGAAGGATTGATGATTTTATGATGTATGAATGATGGGAGAATCTACAAATATGTATTTTAGGTTACTTATAATTGTGGTATGAGGTAGGATTTCGAATTCTGAGTTTGGGGGTTCTTACGGAATCGAAATCGGAGGTCTGGAAGGCCTTCAACGCTGAAAAATGCAGAAGTCTGCATTCTGCAGGGCAAAGGCGAGAGCCTTTAGACTTACGGCGAGCGCCGTGATGCCCCGTCGCAGCCAGGCAGCTTTGGGTCCAAATACGGTTTCGATCATAACTTTTGATCCGTAAGTCCGTTGGAGGCGCCGTTCGAATTGTTGGAAAGATGGTTTTATGTACTTTCTGTTAAAATTATTTTCAATGACAGAATTCCAACTATTCGACACTTTGTATGTGTTTCCGTGTATGTTTCGACGTGTTGAACCATGAAATGTGGAATTCGGTTGTGCGAATGCGTGTCGTTGTTGTGGATTGCAATGTTTGCATGTTTGAGCAGGTATATGTTGTATGTTGGGCAGTCGTGAGGTAATGTATTAGTGATATGCTAGTCATATGCCTTACGTCATTGTTGTATGTTGTTGTTGAGTGCAATAGTTATTGCTTATGATGTTGCATGATGTTGTTGTTGAGTTATTGTGGCATACCGTGTAAATATAATGGTTGTTGCTTATGATGTTGTATGATGATGTTGTTGATTAGTTATGGCATGTTGTGTTGTGGCATAACTTGTAAATGCAATAGTGGTTGCTTATGATGTGGTATGATGTTGTGGTTGAGTGCATAGCATGTTGCATAAGTTGTGTGATAAGTCATGTGCCCATGTGGGGTGTGAGCGTCTTATCCGGATTTTTTGAAATAGATTCGTGTTGGTGTTATTGTTGTTGAGGTAATCGTGTGCCCATGTGGGGTGTGAGCGATTAGGGGTGATCATGTGCCCATGTGGGGTGTGAGCGATCACGGATGTCGTGTGCCCATGTGGGGTGTGAGCGACAATTATGAAATCCCGACGGGGATTAAGACCATGAAACAGGGGTCGAATTGGTACCATATGCATTGAGTCGAGTCGTAGGTCTCATTGCATTGCATTGTGTCGTGTTGTGATGCATAAAATTGTATGCCTGTATGGACATTCGTGTTGTGTTGATGTTGTCGTATTTGTGTGGATGTTGTGTTGTTAGGGTGAGCCGTATAAGAATTATGTTCTTTCATACGTATATTATGCTTTTCTTATGTGATTTTGACAATCGTACCCCTTCTGTTTGAATGTTACCTCCACGTGGGTAACATGCAGATACGCATGAGTAGTTCGGAGTTGGAGTTAGCGAAGACGGGGTCTTCTCTTTTATGTCATCGAGTCGCGTCTGCTCTGATTGTAACACCGGGTTGTCGGAACTCTTAGAGTCCTTTACCTTGTTATGTGTTATTACTCTTTTATTTGATGATGTTATGTGTGGTTGAACATGTTTCAGATTTCGTTGAATTTCCGCTGCTGTAGAAATGTTTAAATACTATGTTTTAATTTCGATGTTGATGTATTACTTTTAGTATGCATGAGAAGTTGAATAGTTGAAAGTAGCATCCTAAATCTATGTGTGTTATTTTTACCCTGATATTTTGTTATTAATTGTCGCGGGGATTTAGGGTGTTACAAAGTGGTATCAGAGCAGGTCGGTCTGTCCGGCCAAGTTGTCGAGTCGTTGTGGTGTGATAGTTGAATACTGTCAATGTTGTTTATTCCTTAATATGTGATATGTGTGCGAAACACTATCAGTGCTTTCTTGTTTTTCTAATCCCTTGTCTGCAGGATGAGTGTGAGACAAGTAGGGGAGAAGCTTGTGTTTCTCCAAGATGCTTCAAGTGTGGAGTGTTGGCTTAGTGTGTCGTTGATTGTAAGAGTGTGATTGTTGATTGGGACAATGTTGTTTCTGTTGTTGAAGAGATCGGATATCATGTTACTATATGAGGGAGTGCAGTGTTGGATTGTTCACCTGTTTGAGACTGGTGTGACCCTCGAGGGAAGACGGACATGTATCCTCACTGTTCGCTTCCTTGTGAGGGAGGAGGCAATGTTTGGCTAGAGGTTGGTCAGTGATGTGTGGAGTATTCTGACATGTTTCCTAAGGATGGACACAGTTGTCTTCAGTTGGAACAAGATGATGTTACTCTTGAGACGCATTGGTAGGAGCTAAACCCTGTGGTTACCAATCGTTTAGATAAGTAAGGTAGTGTGCTGCTGATTTCAAGGATGTAGGAGTTGTGAGAACGTGTTATTTCTGAAACTGAAGGAAATACAGAAAGAATGCTTATGTCAACTAAGGATTGTGCCTTAGATAGCTTGTGCACAAGATGCAAGGAACACTATTATAGTTTGGTAAAGATGGTTTATGCCCCATCATGATGGTCGGCTGTCTATTGACAAATTGAGGAACTGATCATCCTTAATCTCTTGTTGATAGTAGACGGGATCATGCAGGATGGAATAGATGTATCTTGTCAGCTTAGATAGTGTGTTCAGTGAATTGTTCGGAGTTAAGCAAAGTGTTTATCGATGGTGTTGATGAGCCGATGAATATTCTTATATATCTGAAGATGAGACAGATTTGAGGTTTTGTACGTCAGTAAGTTGGGATGTCTCCGAGAGGAAATGATCTGGTATTGTGGATGGTTGCTTCTTAGAGAGTAAAAAGTGAACTTAACTTTGACGAAAGTGAAGAGTTAAGGTTATGCCTGCTAAGTAAGTAGAAGAACTCTCAAGAAATGATGCTCAGATGTTTGCCATGTTTGCGATGATGGTGTTCTGGAGTTTAGTAGTAAAGTTACAACGACGAACTGCCAGTTGTGCGTGAGTTCCAGACGTGTTTTTGGATGACATATCGGATGTGCCGCTAAAGATATAGGTGGAATTCTCTGTTGATCGTGTCCCTGGTACCATATTCTATGGCATCATACATGATCTCAGCGTTAGAATTAGTATAACTGAAAGAACAGTTAAAAGATTTACTAGGAAGAAGATTTGTGAGACCGAGGGTTTCGCCTTGGAGAGCTTAAATATTGTTAGTAGAGAAATTGATGATAGCATGACGTCGCGTGTTAGTCGGTGAGTAGTATGGAAACCCACAGTTGTATTCTAGATAGCTTCAGTTTTGAATGGTGATGAATCATGGATGATTTGAAGTTCTTTGATGGTATTACTTTGTTATGGATTGAAAATCTCGTGGCAACAGAAACCTTGAGTGGGTCGAAACCCCGTAAGAAGAATTGATATGGAATATGGTAACCAGAACCAGAGGTTGTTAAGTTGTTTTGGATAAATTGCTTCGAACTCAGGATGAATTTTGAAGGTTGCGTATGTTATGGTTGTAGTAGTATTACTCCTGCATCTCTATCGTTGGAGAGTGTTGAACCATACTAAACTGTTGTTTGTTGACAGTGAGGTTATTCTACTGATGGACATAAATGAGATTTGTGTACTGTTTGATGGGTAGGCACTCCAGTGGATAAGTGTGTTTCTATGCAGATTGATAACCCTCCTAAGTGCTTAAGGATAAGTATCCACTTTCAAGAATATATGACTTGGAATCTTTGAAACTCGGTTTGGAGTATTACAATATAGGATGATGTTGTTCAGTGCTTGTAATGCGCTCGGGGTGTGTGTGGGAATTACGAATCATATCTTCCGTACTTAATCGGATGAGTTCAAAGTGGTGTTTGTTGGGGTATTCTGATCTATTATAAAATCAGAAGAAGGACGTGTAGAGTATTTGAGAATTGAGTTACAATTATCGAAGTGTGATTTTTGGTTGGTAATGGTGAGTTTCTTGGTTATGTTATTTCGGATGAGAGTGTTGTCGTGGACCCATCCAAAGTAGATGCAGTTCTACAATGAGAAAGCTCTGAAGTTGGTTAAGGAGGTTAGAGGATTTTTGGACTCAATGGGTGATTACCGCAGGTTATGGAAGACTCTTCCAAGTTAGCATTTTATCTCAGTTGACTTGTGAAGGGTAAGTTCTTTGTGTGGGGATGTTCGTTGTGAGGAAAGTTTTAGAGAACTGAAGTAGGAGTTGACTACGGCTCTAGTTTTGATTCTGCCTGAGCCTAATAAACCATTTGTGGGGTATTGGGATGTGCCTGTGATGAGTTTAGACAGTGCACTAATGTAAGATGGTGAAGTCCTAGCTTATGCCTTACGACAACTGCAGATTCATGAGAGGATCTATCCTATTCAAGAGTTAGAATTGGTTGCGGTTGTATTTGTGTTAAAGATCCGGAGGTGTTATTTTTATGGATCTAGATTCGAAATATTTAGTAATCACAAGAGTATAGAACACCTATTTGGTCAGAAGGAATAGATTATGAGACAATGAGGATGGTTGGAAATTCTGGATGAATTATGACCTTGGCTCGAATTATCCTATTGGTAAAGTTAATGTTGTGCTTGATGAGTTAGGTCGAAAGTCTTTTCATATATCTGCTTCGATGGTCAGAGAATTACAATTGAGTAGCAGTCCAAAGACTTATATCTGGTGTGTGAGCTGACGCAATAGAGTGAGAGGTTGGGTATATAAAAGGTGAATGATGACTTCCTGGTGAATGTTGGAGAGAGTCAGAAGTTGGATGTAAAATTGGTGGATTTGATAGTTGCGAGTAATCAGAGTGCGCAGCAGAAGCGTGATGTAGCGCAGTTCGAATATACGTGCGTGAACGGTAGGAGTTCAAAGGTTGGACGTTATGACCTGCATGAATGGAATGATCTGGTGAAAGGTCTAAATATTAATCATGTACTACCAATTACCTGTCCTATTGGTAAATCATAGAATTGTTTTCTTGATGATTGTGTGACTACTAGGTTGGTGTTCCGGTTATGTGGAGGTGGTTAGGACGATGTTGTGTCGTGGAACTTTATGTTCTTATTCCTGTGGTGATGGTAACGATTGTGTTGTGTTTTGGTTCAGGAGTGAACATGAGTGTGCGTAACTCGGTTATTCGTTGCGTCTCGAATTGGTTGTCGAGTGCATTGTGTGGACATTGCATCTTGTGGTTGTTATTGATGAAGTGGGTTGTTGTTTTGTGTCACTCATGGTGTTGCCTTTCATGACTTGGGAGTAGGAGAACAGGATACGTGGGGCGTAACCTGAGTTGTTCGTATTGGCTTAATTTTCGAGGACGAAAATATTCTAAGTGGGGGAGAGTTGTAACATCCCAAAATAATTAGGGTATTTATTTAATTAAGTTATTATAGATATTCGTGAGTTAGGTGAATTTTGGTGGAATATTTTGATACCTGATGACCTGTGTTGTGGGGTATTGATGATGTTAAGGGGGTGCTGAGAGTATTTAGAAGTATGTGATGTGTTAATAATATTTTGGTAATAATAATATGATTTTATGATATATATTATTATTATTATTATTATTTTAAAATAAAAGGAAGGGCTAAGTGGTAATTGTGCGAGGATAAGTGAGGACGAAGTTGGGAAAACATATTAAG